>CM022539.1:18276621-19556400 GCA_012273795.1 Dendrolimus punctatus
AACTCCAATTAGGTTAATTTGTTACCTCATATGTAGTTTTATAATTAACATTAAAACGTGAATGTTTTTACTTCCCGTCTTAAATGCCTACTGTTGGGCAATGTTAAAATTCCAATGTTTAAACTGGTTACGTTTCCTGTGAAATTAAATGAATAAATCAAGTGAAAAATGTTTTTTAAACCTGTTAATCTAATTTTGAGTTTACGTCAGCGAATATGAATGCACGCAAAATCGAAAACATGGCTCTACTAGGCACAAATATTTGGGGACCTTTGTCTTAGAGGCTTCTACGTGCAAAAAAGGAGTATAGCCGGACTTAGATAAGAAAACAATAAATTACAATACAATATTCTTTCTTGTACATTGTACATTACATAGAAAAAAAATACACAAAAAACTTACTTACTAAAAGGTAGTACAATGGGCGGCCTTCTTGCTAAAAGCAATCTCTTCCAGACAAATTTTGGACGCACAAGATCCTATTACATAGATAGCGTTGGCGTGCAGTTGAAATTAATATAATAATAAAATAATTATAATAATCTATTCCTACATAGACATACGAAACAAACAATAAACACGTTATACAGTTATAACATGCATAAAACCTATAAGGTTGAGTGCAAACGGGCGACTGACCACAGCCACCGGCAGCAACTACAAGTGGATCACACACGCATTTTCATACGAGTAGTAGAGACTCGCCGCAGACGTGCGGCCGTCCACTGGTGGCTGTGGTCGGTGGTTCGTTTGCGCGTAGCTTAAGTCAAATTGGACTGGCGAACCAGGAGTACCATCCTAGTTAAAGATAAACAAACGAACGATAATTCTATTGAGTTTGGTGTGTAGTGACCATTCCCTTATTAGATCGCAGATAATATTTCTTTACAGCCCATTGGATACAATTAAACAATATTAGAACAATGCGCACACGCCGCCATTCTGTTAACTTTCTTATGATCCTATTATCCAATGCACACCATACAATAATTTTATTATATTTGATACTTTGATTTCTGTTTTTCTTATCCATTCTGTTAAAAATAAAACTCTTAAGAAATCGTCACGTCGATCGATACATGTGTACTCTCATATGTGGTCTGGTTAGTCAGACTTTGCAAAATTATAATAACCTTCTCAATATGTGGCGGAGTATTTGCTTTTAACTTTTGACTCAGATGAAAACAACCATGTTCAGTAGCGGACTTACGAATAGGCTGAGAAGGCTGGATTTTGAAGATTTTGGAGGGTCGGCAAATATGAGGGCAATATTTTAATTGTCTTACAGAAATTATGTCTTACTTAAATTCGAAGACTAAAAATAAGATAGCTCTTATGAAGTCCACATAAACAATTTAATATGTAATGTGTCCACACTCAGATAACATTTTCTACAATTTGAGTATCTAGTCGCTTTTGATGGCTACGGCAGAAACCAATGCTGCAATCCCCTGCTTCACAATTTACAATTACGAGAAGATAAGATTGTGTAGTTAAGACGGTAATGCACAACTAATAAAGATATAGTGACAAAAAATGTAATTATTAGGATTATGAACTAGGGTATCGATATGTACAGGTTGTGCGGTAAAATTTGAATAGCCTACAAGCGGCAAATGTCTAAATCCGCCCATGACACTGTTACCAGATGGGGGGATTCCCTGCAAATTCGGGGCTTTTTTGACGTCGGGGGGAAATCGGGGGTAAAGATTCTTTGGGGGACATTATTTTGATGTGAGAAATTTTGGAGATATTTTAAGTATCAATAATTCAGCTATAAACACAATTCCCATCACTACAATTATTATAATATTTAAGTCAAAATACGGTATTATTACTTTATCTTAGAATTATGCTCTACTAGTGAATCATACTTCAATTCAATAGTTCATTTTAATAATTCAAATCATTCGTTCCTTAATTTATGTCATTTATTTCTTATGCCGTCTCTACTACGCGTATCTCATAGGCTACTTTGCGTTAGAGACTCACAACGACCACGTTCGCAGCCACGGTTTTTCCCGTTTCACTTATTTGCTGGTGTCACAATCGTAAACTCAAGTGGAACGGTTATTTAACCCACCTATTGACACGGGTCGTTGTGAGCGCCCCGCGAGCGAAAATGATGACGTCATTAGTGAAGTTTTCGCTACGACGGTGGTTTGGCTTTTTTATTTCTCCTTTAAAATAAGTAAAAACTATGTTGGAGGTTTTTTTCTCAAAAAGCTTATTTTTGGGGATTTTTGAAAAATATTTGGGGGTTAATTGACATGGTCATCTGGCAACACTGGCCCATGACCATGCTAGAACGAAAAGTTTTAAATAGGTACATACGTATTGGGTATGTGTAATATAATGTCTCGTAGAGTTCTGTCTACGTGGCCCGACACGTGCTTAGCTAATTTACTCATTGTAACAGTCTAATAAATCTGCCATAAGCTGATGATAAAGAATATCGTGAAGAGACGAGCATTCTGGTATAGGTACCAGAATACTATTAGCTGCAGCCGCTGGGGTCTGTCATAAGAGGGAACAAAACAACCCACAGTTGAACTTGAATCAAGTCTCATTCAAGTTTATGCTTATACGAATCACTTTGGTTGAATCATCCAAATTGATCGTGATTGATTATATCCGTCCAGGAAGAAAGAAAGAATATAATTTCCTGCGGCCGGGCGGCCTGTCGTAAGGCGACAAAACCACAAACAGCGAGGTGATAGAGCATTTGCCCGACTGAATCGCTACACCCCTGGTGGGGTGTATGCCGCCATAATAACCTTGAGTTGTATTTCGGCATTAGTGACCAGGTTCAGTCTCCATTAAGAGAGCAGTAGCGCATTTTTAGCCGCTTTTGGTGTTGCAAATAAGCGATGGTAACCGTTTTCCATCAAGTGGGCCATCTGCCTGTCTGCTGAACTCCTGCAAATAAAAAAAATATGACGACGGAAAAGGAATTGTCTAATATCCGCTTAATATTATTATTACATACATTGTAATTGTTCGACATTATAAAAAAGTAAGAAATCATGAGATTATTTCAAATATTTCGTGATGCGTGCGCTAATAGGCCTTGTGCAACGACAATCGAGCTCATTGTGCTAACGTTATTGGGCATTTCACACAAGTCCATTTATGGTCAGCTGTAATTGAGTATTCATAGACTAAAGGCAGCTAATTGACAGTATGGGGTGAGACGCGTAGCACTAAAGCACAACCGAAGAAAGTTTGACTTACATTTTGGAACGTTGCCATATTTCGTGAAAATATAGCCAGCATTTTGGGAACGCTCCCACCGACAGCAACCTGAACCGTTCTTTATTTGTAAATATGTATATTTTCGTACAGGAACGGAGAAAGAATACAATTTCCAGCGGCCAAGCGGCCTGTCGTAAGAGGCGACAAAACAACCCATAGCCCATAGGTAGGGCATTTGCCCGACTGGATGACTGCCATTCCTGGTCTAGAGTATGCCGCCATAACAACCTTGAGTTGTGTTCTGGCATAAGTGGCCAGGTTCCAGCCTTCCTTAAGAGAACAGTAGCGCATTTTTAGCACTTTTGGTGAAGAAAATGTATATAGGCGATGGTGAACACTTTCCATCAGTAAGCCATCTGTCTGCCTGTCTACTGAACTCCTACAACAATAAAAAAAATACACAGTAATTATGATCTCGTATTTTAGTTCTTCTTATTGATATTAAACTAGGTGTTTTGAGAATAAATTTAGTTTATTTCTTATTAAGACGAAAGAGAGAATACTATATATAAATAACACAAGCAATTATAGAGTAGTATCATAGATCTCTCGCTGTTATAAAATTATTTCTTTAAATGCTTTCTTACACTGGTCATATCTATGTAGTGAACTGGTATTTTATTTATAAAATAATATTCAGAAACACTAGACGTAGCTTTTAGACCTATGTTGCCAGGACAGTCTTTTGGCACGAAGCCTGGCTTGCTGGATCTCCGTAAGTCCGTCAGAGGTAAACACCAGCAAACTGATCACCTAAAGAGTCGATTAGGGTTTTTGACATGTATATTATTAAAAATTAAACAAAATATATTAGTTTAAAATTGCCAGATTAAAATCCATTGAAAATTAATATGTTACACCCATATAAGTTGATATGCTTAGAAATGTTATTTAATTAAGAATGTTCGCTTGTTAAGCCCGGATTAAGCACATGCTCAGCCAATTTGTTCAATCCATATATAGTATTGGTACAATTTGTTGCTGGTATTGTCAAATTGTTTTATTTACGATCCCATACAAGTTTTGTGTACCTTTCTAACAAATAGCACTAAATTGGAACTGGGTTAGTCAAATGTTAGGTCGATAGATTGATTGTATGGTGATATCAGAGAATGTATGGGAATAAACAAATACACTATAACTAGTATATAGCGAGTATATACAATACACCTTCCTATTATTCCGCCATTTTGGTGACGTAATCGTAGCCGAACACTCATTAGCATCAGTCATCAGTCTGTTAGCATCACTGGCCGGCGAGTGTGCGTACATATCGAGTTGCGGACGTCACGTGAATGTTATTTTGACAAGGTTCCAGCGCATTACCAACTGGCGGGGATAATACGTCCTACATACAGCGTAGTGTAATTTGGGTTTCAACTTGTGCGAGTGTAACTTGGGAAAATCTGTTCAAATGACTTAGAATAACTTCACGAATACTAGATACGTATAGAACATCAGACGAATGAAAGTAGATATTGAAAAAGTGCGGAAGGAATATCGCTATTGTACCACCACTTGTTTGAGCATATTATATAATACGTCAAAAATCTTTACTTGTCTTTCTTTGAATTCAGTATTTGTCTTTTGCTTTTCTATCTCGTAATCGTGCAAAACAATAGCTTCCGTACTTCATTCACGTTTTATAGTTTTATTTTTAAGCATGCAAATGCAAATAATTATCCAAACATATAGATAATTATTTGTAAATATAAATATGAAAAAATCTGGAGGAACAATTCGGACCAGGAGATTCGGAAAATGTAATTTTTGTCGGTCTGGATTTTCCCGCTAATGTCTGAAACGGCTGGGCTGGTTTTTATGGGACTTTCACTGGCAGATAGTTGATGTAGTAAGGAAGAACTTGGGATACTTATTTTGGGTTTCGCGAAAAAAAAATCCACGCGGACGAAGTCGCGCTCCAAAATAAATTTGCAGTGTTGTATGAACTACAGGCATTTTCGTCAGAAATACGCACTTTATGTTGAGATTATGAACCCAACTAATTGCATATATCGTCGTTGCCATTTGTAAAAATGTTTAGGCTATAATGAAATTATTTCTCACATAATATGTGAATACAAATTATGTGAATGACTATAACAATAAAAATCGCACTTAAGAACTTGCAGATGGCCGGGCAAATGAACATTTCGTGTTTGCTGTGCTTCTCTAGTACAAAATTAGCCCATTTAAATACTTAGCTAGGTCATAATTAGTTCTAATTACTAAGTGTACTTAGGCCTAAGTTACAGTTAATGTATATTTTACGTGTTTTTAAGCTTCGATTGTATAGTTATTTATGCATTCTTAGAAAATATTTACAGGAAGTTTCTATGGATTTAATATTCTACTACAGAGTTAGTTAATTTGTTTAGTGTTTTTTTTTTAAGATATAAGGGGGGTGGGTACAAATGTTACGAATTAAGAAAGTAATTTCTCAGCTGTCAATTTAGTGTGAGGGAACGTAACCATTCTGCGTGACCCGTCCACGGGGTGAAGTCTTCAAAATACCACGCTTCGTCACAGGGTTGTGGGCCTTGGTTAAAACCAAGGCCCACAACCCTGTGACGAAGCGTCACGTAGTCAAAATACCTCTAGATGAATCTCACGCTTTTTCAAGCTATGTTCAAATATGGTTCGTAGTGGCACTTTTTAAACGGCTTATCTTGAACTGATCGCCAGATAATAAATAATGTTTTCTTCTTTTATACTTCTCGCGGTCTTGCCGTCACGCGGCAAGCGCCATATTAGGGGCCCAGTTCCTATATCTAATAGACCGTTCAATGCCTTACTATCGGTTAACCTTTTACATGTGCTCCAGCCAAATTAATAAAACATGAATGTACTTGGAGAGGAGCGATGTCTTGGCATATACTACACGTGGTCATTGAGGAGGGAGAAAAATAAAAAAATAGTCACGTATTACGGGTACGTTCCCTGATATGTGCGTACGAGATACGAGAAAGCACATAGTTCTGAGAGCAATTGGATAACAAAGGATATTTAGCAATGATTCCTGTCGAAGGGATGGAGCCAGGAAATTCTGACTTAACGTCGTAAAGGATAACGTGCGTACCAATAGGTTTCACTTAAGATGCCGAAGCCTGCACGAACTAGAAAAGAAAAAGTAGGAATAGGAGCTTCTGCTCTCTGCTTCGAAGCAGTTACTCAGGGCGCAATCGGGACCTAATGCTACTATGATGATGATGGTTTAGTAAAAGTATCTCTACTACGACTGACAGTGAAGGAAAACATCGAGGTTACTGATATGTGCTTCTAATCTGTCTTGGACAAGGGTGGCGGGTTGGTTGGTTCGTCTAAAATAAGTATGCCAAACTCTAGTAAAGGTACAATTATTTGCTGACTAGCCACGTGACAAAACCTAGTAAATTTATTACTAATAATATACCTATACTACTAATAACGGCACGGAGCGGAGATCGCTAGAGCTAAAACTCAAACTTTAGGAGTCGAAGTAATAAACATCATTACGTCAGAAGTAGCTTCGGTGAACCTGCAGCCCACCTCTCTACACCCCTAAGCCACTCACAAGCATGTTGCCCCTGTCTTCACGACATTTTTAGAGGCCCATGTAGGTAGTGGCGTATCACCGTCTGCCCATTTTCCAAGTTCCCCGAACATTGATCCGATACCGTAGTTCCCATATTCGCACACCCGTGGTACCAGTAGCAGTTCACCCCAATACCCCGGTACTTTTTGTTCTCATATTCCACAATAGTTCTACAGTGGCCGAGGCTTGTCTTTGGGTGTATTATTATATGGTGTAGACAGGGATAATCGCCGATCAGTGTCACGCCGCATTTACATTAAATTTGTCAAGGGGCCTCTACGTGTTGGCCTTCGCATGGCCCCATGCAAGCGCTCCAAAAGTCCGAGCCATTTTTATGACCCGTCGTCATTACACAAAATAATACTAATCATTTACTAATATTACTCAATTAAATTTACACAAATAAAGTTTATTCAAGAAAGGTTAAACAGAACAGATTTTGGTTGGAAGACATTCAATACTTACAATAATATTATTACCGACGCCATTATCGTTTAAAAGTGATTAGCATAATTATAATTTTGTCGACAAATTTGCGATTTATGTACTCTTTTACGATATTAATGTTAGTTATTGAGTATCAGGTAATTGACGGGTTGATATTTATGACGTGAGCATGCAATGGGTTTATTTCATTTGTAAACGGAATTGATCTAACGCGTGCTATTTTGTGTACAGTTTTTGCTGTTTAGCGCTTACACGCTTATTTGAATTATGTACTCAAAAAAAGCGTGTATAACCAAAAATACTCCGAAGTTGAAAAATATATTTTGTGCCTAAATCAATTAATATAAAAAGAATTTAAAAAATAAACTCATTACATTTTCTTTGAAATTTTTCCCGTAACCGATATTTAAATTCTTCTAGTTGAACACCGTGTATTTCCTTTTTTTCCGTATTCATTTAATGAATTTTTTGATTGTTCACTAATGCTATGTCTCATAGCAATTTTTATCAGGCAACCCGAACATAAAGAGATGTAGCAATTTTTGTCAAAACGATGTTAAATAAGGACTACTGGCTGTAATTATGTGTTACTCAAACTATTTTTGTGGATTTATTTTTTTTGCACATATATGTATTTAACCTTAGCATCGTGGCCCTGTTTAACCTCACACACCACTAAAAATTGGGGACTTTCAAAGAATATAATAAAAGTTCGAGACTAACGTTGGTAACACCACTAATGTTGCAAATTACCATAGGTCACAGTAACCATTTTCCACCTGTTCATCATCCGCCTGTTTGATATACTCCAACAATAAAATAGGTAACTGGTAAGTAAAATCTCAAGGAATACAATTGTAAAGAGCAAATCTGACCTGCGGTATGCAGATTGTATTATTTTAATATGTAACTTTTACATTGAAAATAACTCGTTCTAAGCACAATTTATCCCATTACTGGCTGCACTTATCTGTCACCATCCGTTTGCGGGTGGCATTCTTACGCAAAATTACCTGAAGTCATTATAAACCATCGTACAGAATCTTATTTGCATACGATAAAGTTTAAATTCCTTTAGCAACCCATAACATAGTAGCAAACTGAAATTTCTTCTGCGGACAGATATTGAACCAGTAACTATTGGACATGTCAAACAATTGAAGAATTCCAAAGCAATAAGGGTGAAAGTTCCATGATGATTCTGAAAGTTTTCATAGTGATTTTCGAATGTGTTGCGGATATGTTCTACTAGAATAATGAGCTCTATTGTTGGTGTAGGGTGGAGATAGAATGGCTAACGAACTGTCGATAGCTGGTGCTGACATGCATTACACCAAAGATGACATCTCGAAGCTTATGTGGAATTGTTTGTTATTGTGTGTTAAGTTTAGGATTACCACTAGTATTGTTCCGTCCTTGCCTAGTATAAAGTAGGTAAACCATCGCTCCACAAATTTTACTGTCTGCCCTCTTTTCTGTGTGAGGCGATGGGTAACGCAGCAGGGTATAGGCAGCCATTTTAATTAGTTGCCGAGTCAACGTTTGATAAAAAATACACTGCGC
Source organism: Dendrolimus punctatus (assembly GCA_012273795.1). Taxonomy (NCBI): domain Eukaryota; kingdom Metazoa; phylum Arthropoda; class Insecta; order Lepidoptera; family Lasiocampidae; genus Dendrolimus; species Dendrolimus punctatus. Next base: position 18,285,461 of record CM022539.1, read on the forward strand.
CGTGTCCTCATCTTTTCCTAACAAATATTCTGCACTTTGAGGGCCTTACTTATAATCGCTTTTTAAATTTAAAGAAACTGCTCAGCAACTGATTGGAGAAAATCTTACCCATAAACTCCTCTTAAAGATAAGAGGTGGTGGTAAAGTAACTCTTAAACAACTGTCAAAAATAACCAACATCGCGAGGTAGTTTAAGTGACTGCTAAGAGGCAAGATGGCAAGTTTTATTTGAAACAGCCATTGAGGGGGGGCTTAAGTCTCTTATTTAAGAGATGGCTAATCCTTTCTTAACGAGATTATTATAACTAAGGCCCCTCATATCTAGCCTTATTAGTTCTCGACATACTCAACTGTGAGACTTACAATGACACCAGGTTGACGCTAGAACAGTTCCTTTTGTACCTTAAGTGTTGAATTCCTAAGATTTGTGCATTTTATATTAATTTATTATGTATTTCTATAAAATCTTCAACCATTTCTTTTAGGCGAATTAACAAATGAAACTTGGTTTTACAGAATACTCTATACTTCTGTATGCAACCAATTGCATACAAATTGCGTATTAAAACGTATCTAGATGTAGGAGCTCGACTTAACGACTCATTGTGTTAACAACAAATGTTTTGTTACGATCTCGCATTGAACGTGTTGTTTTGGAAAGATTTTTGTTCTTCTTTTTCTTACAGCTTGCACACCGAGCGGATACATTATAAGCTTATGAGACCATACATATACAAAAGACAGTGCAATGTCTCGCTTATTGTTAAAGCATTTTTTCAGGAAATGTTGCAAAAAATTTCTATTAATATACTTGTGCGCAGAAGGTTTGCCGATAGTCTCATAATGTCAGGCGTCGATGGTCAGTAGGGTTGAAAAAGAAGGTTTCATAAATAGTTGATGCAATAAATTTATTATTTTAATTTGTTATTGTATATACTTTACATAAATATATATAATAAAAGTAAGTAATACAATACAGGAATAGTAAGTAGTCATCGGCAAACCGTATTATAATAGGCTAAAACAACATTGCTTGCTTCAAAGAACTTAGTCTTAGGACTGCACGTTAAGTGTAAACTTTGTGTATCTGAAGGTGACGGTCGCTTGTTTTTCCCCATCTCAATAGTACCCAACGTGCCCAAAGAAGTTTTCATTTCAAAAGTTTTCACTTCAAAACTTTTCACTTCTGTAACTCGACAATTTCTAAAAGAATGTATGGAGGTCGATAATATGAAACGTCAAAATATACTATACTATCTGCCTGCGACTTCGTCCGCGTAGAATAGTTTAAAAGAAATAAGTTAAAAAATCCCCCGATTTTCCAACATGCTTCATTAGTGCTCCGTTCCTGTTGGTCTTAGCGTGATGATATATAGCCTTTAGCCTTCCTCGATAAATGGACTATCTAACACTGAAAGAATTTTTCAAATCAGACCATTAGTTCCTGAGATTAGCGCGTTCAAGCAAACAAACAAAGTCTTCAGCTTTATATATTAAGTATGATTATGAGAACCCTTTGAGCAACTTTAAAACTTAGTACAGCATTAGTGCATTATCAATGCAAGTAAAAACGAACATCCCAACTCCACGGGGCATACTAAATAAAGACATAAAATTGACAACATATTAATTGAAACTTGGAGCGGATCTGACATTAGCATTATACAACATTAGCAACTTATTATTGCAACTTAAGTAGGAGGGATAATACATAAATTACCTTCTAAATAAGTGGCCAACACACGAGTTGGATTTGCACATGGAGTTTCTCTGTAGGTTGCAATATAGATGATATCAGCCCTATTCAGACAAATTTTTAGGGAGAGATTAGCATTTCGAACTTTAAAATTTGTTTCAATATTTATAATTATCTGCAAGACTTATCCAGAACCCAATAGCGCCTGATCAAATACATCAAAACTTAGATAAATTAATCATTATTTTGGAGTAAAATTGAAGTAAAATAAACTTAAATTTTTTGCTCAGAATGGACATTAATTGTTATATGATATCAACTGTTTGTAAAATTGTCCGTATAGTAATCGAATCAATACTTAAATGCAATTGTATTTTTGGCGATCGCTACCGACTTTATGCTTTGCCATAGAACATTATTTTAAATAAACGCGACAGGAATTTTCACAATACATAGCCGTATTTTTCAACTACTAACATGATGTAGTCATTACAGATTTGATCCACGTATAACTTGGGGCGACAAATTGTTGGGAATCTGCATTTGATACCCAATACAAAGATCCAACACTAACCTCAGAGTATTTCAACGAAACTGTAGCCGCAGACGTCCGATCGCCACGGCGGCCGCTCACAAACTGTTGCGGACAGAATCACTCCACTGACGTCACCCCCGTAAAGCCCGTGCGACCACGCCCCGCCTACCGCGGGGACATAGCTCGCTCCGTTAGCTGCTAAGCGTCTGCATTTTTGTAGTACTTTAGTAAGCGCGGAGCGAGCCTACATCATGCATTCCTGAACTGCAATTCAAACACACAACATTGCTTTACTTCTACTTGAAGACCTCAAAAGTGGTGACCCCGCAAGAAAACCACCTTCTGAAGAAAGGATCATCTCGAAACAAAATTCCTGCAGGATAGAAAACTCTGCTCGTCTGTTTAGCCGATCAAGCTCAGACAATATGGAAGATTGCAGTAAAGCAGCAGCAGCCAGCCATGAACTGAAGGAAGTATCCGGCCTCGCTTTGACACCAAGAATTCCACCACTCTGGCGCGATAGATTAAGGCTATGGTTTGTCCAGTTTGAAGCCATCGTCTCGGCACAGAAAAAAGGCGACAAGGCGATGTATGAACTCGTCGTTGGACAACTGGAACGACAGGATATCGACGAAATAAGTGACATTTTACTAAACCCACCCGCTGACAACAAATACGACACCATCAAGAAGAGACTCCTCAACGTATACGAAGAATCTGAACAGAGGCAACTACAGCGACTAATCTCTGAAGTGGAACTTGGAGAATTGAAGCCATCACAATTACTAAGGCGTATGCAATATCTAGCTGGCAACAAAGTGTCTGAAACAGCGCTCCGCCTAATGTGGATCAGTCACCTGCCACCAGCAGCCCGTGCAGTACTGGCCATCAGTGAAAATATTGCCAAGCAGTCTCAACTTAGTGAACTTGCGTTGGTGGCCGACAAAGTCGTCGAAAACTCCACACCAACAAACCCGATCTTCGCAGTCACTACAAGAGCGACGTCACCGCCACAGCCACAATCACCTACAAATGCATTCAGCGAGCTTCACTCAAAAATCGACTGCCTCACCCAAGAAATAGCTGAGCTGAAGACTAATCAACACCGAACGAGACCTTTCTATCGTAACTCATCAAGATCACGTTCCCGAGAGCGATACAATCAGAACCATCCCAGCCAAACTATCTGCTATTATCATCGTAGGTTTGGAAATGCAGCCAGAAAATGCACACATCCCTGCAATTACCAGAAACCGGCGGAAAACTAAGCACAGCGTTGGATGCGGCGGAATCCGACGCCCACATTACTTCTCACCGCCTATTCGTCTATGACCGCAAATCACGGCTATCTTTTCTCATCGATACCGGTGCAAACGTATCGGTACTACCGCGGTTCGGCAACATCAAAGCCAAGCCTACGAACTTTTCACTATATGCCGCCAACAACACAGTCATTCCAACATATGGCGAAAAGACATTGGAGCTGGATTTGAAACTGCGTCGGCCTTACAAGTGGAAATTTATCATCGCAGCAGTGAGCAAGCCCATTATCGGAGCCGATTTTTTGAAGCACCACAAGCTACTCGTCGATGTTGCAAGCCGATGCCTTATTGATAAGGTGACAAACCTCTCAGTACAGGCACCAATAGTCAACGCAACGGAACCCACAATACGCAGCATCGACGTGGAAAAAAAATACCATCGCATACTAGCCGCTTTCCCCGACATTACTCGCCCATCGTGCTTCAAAGAAACACCAAAACACAATGTTGAACACTACATAGAAACGAATGGCCCACCACTCCACTGCCGCACTCGTCCACTCGCACCGCACCGCTACATGGCCGTCAAAAAAGAATTTGAAGATATGATGCAGCAAGGCCTATGTCGTCCCAGCAAGAGTCCATGGTCAAGCCCACTACACGTGGTACCTAAGAAAAATGGGGATTTACGTGTATGCGGCGACTACAGACGTCTCAACGCAGTTACTATAGACGACCGATACCCCGTACCACGACTTAAAGATTTCACGTACTTATTACACGGGAAGAAAATCTTCAGCACACTCGACCTAAACAGAGCCTACAATCAGCTACCAGTCCAAGAAGCTGACATACAAAAGACTGCCATCACAACACCATTCGGACTTTTCGAATTTCCCAGAATGGTACCAGGGCTCAAAAACGCAGGCCAAACTTTCCAACGATTTATCCACCAAGTTCTCAATGGACTCGATTTTGCATTCCCGTTCATCGATGACGTCATCATTGGATCAGAAAATGAAGAACAACATGAACACCATTTGAAAACAGTCCTACAAAGACTTGACGCCTATGGTATAACCATCAATCCATCAAAATGCGTATTTGGAAAGAAAAATTTGACATTCCTGGGATATGACGTGTCAACCGAAGGTATAAAACCACCACAAGAAAAAGTTCAAGCCATTACTGACTACCCCCGGCCAGCAAACATCGAAGAGCTCCGTCGATTCCTCGGTATGATTAACTTTTACCGTGACTCCATACCGAAGGCCGCAGAACTCCAAATACCACTCAACACTTACCTACATAACTGCAAAAAGCGGGACAAAACGAAGATCGAGTGGACAAAAGAGGCCGAAGAAGCATTTGAAGCGTGTAAGGCCAGCATACAGACCGCAGCCTTACTCGCTCACCCATCACCATCAATGTCAGAACCAATGACGCTCATGTGCGATGCATCCAATACATGTGCCGGCGCCGTCCTTCAACAGAGCACTAACGGCAAGTGGACACCGCTAGGGTATTTTTCGAAGAAACTATCCGACGCCCAACAACGATACAGCACTTTCGATCGCGAACTACTTTCAATCTACATGGCCGTTAAACACTTCAGGAAGCTATTCGAAGGACGAACACTCATCATCTACACAGATCACAAACCACTCACATATGCCATTCACAAACCGCCATCCGACAGCGAGACCCAACGACGCGCCCGCCAGCTACTTTTCATTAGCGAGTTCACAACTGACATAAGACACGTAAGCGGCAAAAACAACCCCGTAGCCGACGCACTATCACGCATTGAAACAATCGACGTACCTACATTAATTAATTTTGAAGAACTCGCTAGCGCACAAGAAAAGGACACCTGCCTACCCCAGATCTGCAACAGCCAATCGTCCAACGTAAAAATCAAAAAGATCGTAATTCCCGGCTCGACAAAACCAATATACTGCGAAACATCAACAGCATACATCCGTCCTTATCTACCTGATGACTATCGTCGCATAGCATTCAACGCGCTGCATAATATTAGTCACCCTGGAATACGAACTACACGCAAGATGATACAACAGCAATACTTTTGGCCATCTATGAACACCGATATCGGAACATGGGCAAAAACATGCGTACCGTGCCAGCGCGCCAAAATACAACGACACACACACAGCGAACCCGCATCGTTCCCGCCAACCGAACGCTTTCAACATCTACACATAGATATAGTTGGACCGCTTACTACAACAGCGCAAGGACACAGATACCTACTCACGATGATCGACCGCGCGACTCGTTGGCCCGAAGCAATACCACTCAGTGAGATAACAGCGGAACAAGTTGCCAAGACGGTTTACGACCAATGGATAGCTCGTTTTGGTTGCCCTACAACTATTACCTCGGACCAGGGTCGACAATTTGAGAGCCAGCTATTTCAATCATTAACTAGACTACTAGGAATAGAGAAAACCAGAACGACCGCTTATCACCCACAAAGCAACGGGATAGTTGAACGATGGCACCGCACGCTTAAAACAGCACTAACCGCCCGTTTGCAAAACGGCGGAAAATGGACGGACGAACTGGCAACGGTGCTACTCGGCCTACGAAACGCTGTGCGTGAAGACACAAAAACGAGCGCCGCGCAGTTAACTTTTGGCACAGCCCTACGTGTTCCCGGAACCTTCATAACGCCTACCCAACCACAAACTATATCACTACACGAAGATTTCGTTCATAAACTTCAAGCAACTATCAGAAGCCTAACTCCAACCACAGACACTACACACGAGAATAATCTGAAGACATTTGTACATCACGACCTAGCAACATGTGAAAACGTATTCGTCAGAGTCGACGCCGTGAAGAAACCACTTCAGCCTCCCTACGAAGGACCCTACCCAATCCTGGAACGAAATGATAAATTCTTCAAAATTAAGCTGCCTGGAAGAGAAACCAACGTCTCTATCGACCGTCTGAAGCCCGCCTACGTCCTGAAGCTGTGCACTACGCCAACTCACCCTGCAGTTGGAAACCAGAAGGATGCCTTAAAAAAGGCAGTTGGCAGTAAAGATCGTTGCGGAAACATGGTTGCCTTGAAAAAGGCAGTGTGTGACGACCATACGGACGCCTTGAAAAAAAAGGCAGTTGGCAACGAAAATTTTCACACCCGCAGTGGACGTCGAGTCAAACCACCGGTACGCTTCGCTTGAGGGGGAGCCCTGTAGCCGCAGACGTCCGATCGCCACGGCGGCCGCTCACAAACTGTTGCGGACAGAATCACTCCACTGACGTCACCCCCGTAAAGCCCGTGCGACCACGCCCCGCCTACCGCGGGGACATAGCTCGCTCCGTTAGCTGCTAAGCGTCTGCATTTTTGTAGTACTTTAGTAAGCGCGGAGCGAGCCTACATCATGCATTCCTGAACTGCAATTCAAACACACAACATTGCTTTACTTCTACTTGAAGACCTCAAAAAAACCATACATATATTAACAGCTTTTGGTTTTCTTAAGTTTCACGACTAGAGCAGCAGCGCATTTGTAGCACCTTTGGTGTTGCAAATGTTCATAGGCGACGGTAACCACTTTCCATCTAGTGGACCGTCTGCCTGTCTGCTGAACTCCTGCAATAAAAAAATAGTATACATAATAAAACTACAACGGTACTTTAACGGTTTTAAGCGCGATAATTTAATTAACTTTAATATTCCGACGTTTAGGTCACTTTTCAGTACCTTTTTTTTTTGTTTTTTTACATGAGGAAATGCGTTGTCGCGTCGTCAGCCGCGCGAGGGATTATGTGCGGCCGGTATGTGGGGCTCCCCGACGCCGATTAATCAGTACGACCGGCGCCGGTATACCCACTAAAACCTCATGGGAGCCTTCTTCCGCCTAGCGCCGGGGTCACGGTACATGCGCGAGCTTACCCCGCAACCCCGGCAGCGGCTGGCCGCCTCGTAAACAGAGGCGGCCTCTCCTGTGTGCGGACCGGGGAATGACGTTTCCCCGGCCCTGAGAGGGACGCGCGGCTGCCTCTCGCGCCCTCTCGCGGCATTAGTGCGGGCGGAGGTCTTTCTGATCCCCCAGACCTCGACGCCCGCTGCCGCCCGCCCGTGGCTGCCAGGAGTCACGGGCGCTATCCTCCTTCAGTGGGGGAGGGGGAGGCTGCGAGGATTGCTCCTGCGCCTTCACCCCTCCCTCTCCTCCCTCCCCCCCTCGCTGCCTCGCGCTCTCAGCAGCGTCAGCAGCGGGGGGGAGCTTCACGATAGGGGGAGGGGGAGGCTGCGAGGATTGCTCCTGCGCCATCACCCCTCCCTCTCCTTCCTCCCCTTTTCCCCGCCGCCTCGCGCTTACAGATGCGTCAGCGGTCGGAGTCGGGGGAGGCCACCTAACTTCGGAAGGGAAGAGTGTTTTGGGAGGAAGTTTGGAAGGAAGGGAAGGCTTTTAGGATGAGGAGGCGGAAAGTTGGGACACCACTGTCACGGAGTGAAGGGGGGAATGTGACAGTGGCCGCTCGGGGCCCCGGTGACGCATCCCCTAGTACCACTTCCTGGACGGAGGAGAGTCCAGGGCGGCACCCCCTGGGGGACTTTTCAGTACCTAGTCGTAGTCGCGGAACACAAAGATGTCAAGTGTCAATCAGTATTGTTTATTTAGCTTACCGCCAACATTTCAATTATTTAGTTTTAATTTTTTTGACAAGCGTGGCGGGTATAGTGTCCGTTCCCTCTACAACGAGAGGCCTGTGCCCAGCAGTGAAACATTTATGGGCTGTTATTATGTCATTCAATGGAAAAATCCTGTTTGTAATGTACGATGGTGGGTTTTTTTATTTTATTTTTTATTGCAGGAGCTCAGCAGACAGGCAGACGGCGCACTTGCAACACCAAAGGTGCTACAAATGCGCTGCTGCTCTCTTAAGGGAGACTGGAACCTGGTCACTTATGCCGGAACACAACTCAAGGTTGTGATGGCGACATACTTTAGACCAGGGGTGGTAGCCATCCATTCGGGCAAATGCCCTACCATCTGCCTGTGGGTTGTTTTGTCGCCTTTTATGACAGGCCGCCCGGCCGCAGGAAATTGTATTCTTTCTCCGTTCCTGCACGGATAATAAGTATGTATAAGATATGTAGAAGATTCTAAGGAAAAACAGTAGGTATAAGTCCAAATCGTCAGTCGGCTTTGAACATTTTGAATTATTCACAAACAATTCGTCTTTCTTTCTTAGATTGAATATTTAAATTTTAGTTATGTTTATTTTAATGTGTCGATTTAATAATACCTGTCAAATCATAATTCATGTCCTGAATGTGTTTTTATCTAAATTGCAATGAAGAAATGATAAATTAAGCGAATACTAACTATACTATATAATAATATGTATATTTTATTTTATTTGAGGGGCTAACAGCTATCATTAATTATAACTAGAAATACTAACTCCACAGATAACAATATATGCATTACATGGACAAGTAGGCTCATGTATTTAACATACCTAAATAACAATCAGTGGAATTCTAAACAATAACGCTTTCTTGGGATTATAATTACCTTATTACGCACCTTTTATACTTTGAGAATCGATTCGATTTTAAAACGACTGGTAACATTTATGTCATATAGTTCGATAATAGTCCACTTTATGTAAAAGTGTATATATGTATTATGGCATTACTTAGTTACATATATGGCAACTAGAGTTTAGAAACCGGTGATAAAGTCGAACCGGTTACAGCCTACAAAGGAGCTTTTCTTTTTGGTTTTGTGTTAACCTTAACCTCAATCAAAGATCAAATCAAAAGTTTTTTTAATAGGTTTTGTTCAATAAACCATACATGCATACATAACTTCACGCCAGGTCCCTTGCGGGATAGGCACGAACAACAGAGCGCCATTTAGGCTTATTCTTACACCTCACTTGCTTCTTTGACATTCATAGCTCTTGTCATGCACGCTCGTCTGTTCTTAAGGCTCCTGACATCACCTTTTGCTAGTACATGATCAATTTGATCATGGTAGGTGTGTCGTGGCCTTCCGCGACTTCTGCATCCATCCACTTTTGCATTGTATATCATTTTAGTCATTCTTTTGTCATACATTCTTTCTACATGCCATACACATATACATCAATAAACTGTATTATGGATATGGTTGGTCCACAAGTTCCAAGTCGCTCAACGGGCTATGGAGCGAGCTATGTTGGACGTTTCTCTTATGGATAAAATTAGACATGAGAATATCCGTAAGAGAACCAAGGTTACCGAGATAGTTCGCAAAATTAGCAAGTTGAAGTGGCAGTGGGCCGGTCATATTTGCCGCAGGACCGATGGCTGATGGAGCAGACGAGTCCTGGAGTGGAGATCGCGTTTCGGTAAACGTAGTGTCGGACGCCCTCCAGCCCGATAGACCGACGACGTGTACAAGGTCGCCAGTAGGCGCTGGATGAGGAAGTCAGAGAACAGGGATGAGTGGCCCTGACTTGGGTAGGCCTACGTCTGGACGTAGCCATTCGCAGTCGACTGCTGGCTGACTAATGGCTGACGACGATTAATGCATCGGTTTCGAACGGTTTTTTCCGCATACCTTCAAAGCTTAGCCATTTAATACTCGTACAGCAAGTCTACCTTCGTACACAAACACACGTTGAGAGAGTTAGAATAAAAAAAATATTATCTCGGAATATAAACCGGTTCTAAGCTTTGATGACAACTTTATCTTTAACCGCTTTATTTTATCTTTAACCGATTTTACTACATCGCTAATATTAGTTGTTAAGAAACAACGTTATGATTTTTTAAAACCTGATTCCAAAAATATATGAACTTTATTATTTAATTTCTAATATTTAATATCATTACCATTTTACTTTATCTTCCGCGCAGGAACGAAGAATGAATACAATTTCCTGCGGCCAGGTGACCTTTGAAGAGGCGACAAAATAACCCACAGCCAGGTGGTAGGGTATTTCCCCGACTGGATAGCTACCATTCCAGTATGCTACTATAACACCCTTGAGCTATATTCTAGCATCAGTGACCAGTCCAATCTCCCTTAAGAGAACAGCAGCGCATTTGTAGTACCTTTAATGTTACAAATGTCCATAGGCGATAGTAACAACTTTCCATCAGGTCATTCAATAAAAAATAAAAACATCATCAGTTATGTAACAGCATACAGAATAAATTTTTCTACTAAGTTTTATCCTTATATAAATGTAGTACTCAGCACAGAGTACTTTATATATACTGATAGTACTCAGTTTCTAAGGAAAATAAATGTGACAACTCAACAATTTGACAATAACGATGTCTATGAAACCTCTTCAAAACAAAATCAAACTTTTTTTTAAAGTTTTATTCAGCAACGTAACAACGCGCAAGGGTTTAGTTTACTTTAACCAAGTCTAGACATCCGATCGCAGCATGTAAAGACGATTTTTGGGGGACGTTCTTAAGATACAAGTAAGGTATTTACAATCTTCTCTAATGGGGTGAGACGGTTATCAAGCTATTGTTTCCGATGTTATTAGCGCACTCGGACGCCATTTTAAAATGCATTGTTTCCACCAATCGGATTCGCTAGATCGTACGACCAGCGGCGGAAATTATCGAAGATACACGAAACGGAAGATTGTTATAATTAAAATTAATTACTTTGCACACATAGTATGTATATTAAAGACATTGTTATTATATTAAAACTTTTGTTATTATATTAAGACGTAAACACTGCAAGAGTTTTCAAAATGGTGTTGTGTTTTAGAGAAATTTGAACCTTTATGTGGCTAGTTTTCCACAATATGCACTTCTGGAGTAAACTTCTGGATGCTCAAAAAGTATCCAATGATAGCTGACACTTTATAAACATTTTTTTATAGTGAATAGCTTCGCGTTTGGCTGACATTGCGCCTGATGTCAGGTGGAATGAAGTTAAAGTGGAGCACGCTTACCTAGAAGATACCTGTTCACACGAGACTTGAAGACACCTAGAGATTATATTCTTCAGGAAAAACACGACGAAGATAAATAGTTCGACTCTTCAGCGGATTCTGTGAGAATATAGAATATAGCATATGGATCCAAACGTTTTTTAAATTCAATATTATCACTTCTTCTCTAAAAATAATAAAACTTCTTATACAATACATAAGTTTTAAACTTGAACTTCGTATCAATGAATTGTTTATAATCAGAACCTACACAACTCGTCGATGATATTGATTAAATGAATATTGCATCCACTACATACTATTTTTAAATATAGAGGTTATATTGACAATCGCAAATGTCAAAATTGTGTCACAATGTATATATTATTTTTAAAATTGACGACATTTTGGTCTCTGCAATTAGAGAAACAAACTATAGAACTTGACGGACAAAACAGGTAAACCAAAACCCGAGCTCTCAGAGAACAGATTACATTGATATAATTAGGAGATCTAAAATTAAAGAAGATGAGGGAAGAGAAGGGCTAATTTAATATTAAATAATCGTTTTTTTTATTGCGTGAGTCAAATGATAGACAGACAGCCTAGCAGATGGCAAGCGCTTACCATCACCTATGGACATTTGTAACATCAACCTACCGTGTGCTGCCGCTCTCTAAAGGGAAATCTGGAACCTGACCACTAATGCCGGAACACAACTCAAGGTTGTTATGGCGGCATACTCTAGACCAGTTTTTTTCAACCTTTTTTAAGATGCTTCCCTTTTAGTATGAAGAAATATATCGCGAGACCGACTCCCCCAACCCGTTGCTTTTTTGTCATGCATTTTATTTTGTGTCAAATATTCAATCCAACATATTTATTCATTTTCATAATTAGGGTTCGGATAAATACATATGTAAATACGTAAAAAACATTATTTTTCGATAGAATGCGTCGCCGATAGACCCGCGCATATGTATGACCACAAATGAAAGAATGTGCTTGTCTGTCCTTGCAATCTATGAATCCACGGATATTGCAGATTTTACTGCATTAGCTTGACCAACCTATTGCAACTCCCCTATAGAAGCTACGCGACCCTCTTAAAGAGACTTCACGACCCCCAGAGGGTCGCGACCCACACATTGAAAAACACTGCTCTAGACCAAGGATGGTAGCCATCCAAATGGGCCTATACTACTATAATACCCTACTACTCGACTGTGGTTGTGTGTTTTGATAGGCCGCCCGGTCGTAGGAAATTATATTCATTCTCCGTTCCTGCACGGATAAAAAATAATGGTGGAATATTTCCCAGTGGATACATTACTATTGTCCACACAGACGCAAACCACGTATATGCTAGACAAGTTTGTAAAGAATGCTTCATTTTATTTAACGCTTTTATTCAAGTAGGCTCCGTCTATACCTTTATTTGTCTATGGGTATAGAAATGGTACCGTCCCATTACTTCTTTATGTACCTTTAGGAAAAATAACAATCGTAGAGTTAGTTATAAACAAAAGTAATATACAGTTAAGAATCGCTTTTAGGATCGTTCTTCCACAATCAAAATTATGTATAAGGTGCAAATCTATATCAACCGCCTTGGTATCGGCCATCTGGCCGGCTAACCCGGCCAGAGACAACATCGGCACATTTAAATATCCCACGGGGAGAATGTAAACAGCTCATATCTGATTAAGGCCTCTTGGCGATATCTGCGATGGGGATGTACTGCGAGTTTTCTATACCTTACATCTCGAAGCGAAAAACCGTTTATTAGTTATATTTTTGTTCGTATTCGAACCATTTGTAGTCATCGATTAAACAACTGATTTTTATGGAGGATTCCCATATCCTAATAGTTCAATTGTCATACTATCGGTTAAAATTTGATATAAGCTAAAGAGCTAAATATTATTTTTACAATACATGTATGGACATGTAGTGTAAAATTTCTGCTGATGGTAAGGCAAGTTCATGAATGGTAAGATACAACAATACTTACACGTTATTATGCGCAATATACATACAAGCATGTTACAATATAAACAAGCGTAAGTTATATATTTTTTTAGTCATAAAGTTAACAAAGTATTTATAATGTTTATTCTTTGTAGACATATATATTATTTAGAAATTAAATAGTTTTAAAATTAAATTCATAACATATTCGGTGTAGGATATTAAGTCGGCCAGTAATAAGCTGAGTGCAAACATTGCTGGAAATGCGGCGTACAATTTTTCATATTTTTTTTAGGTACATGTCAGCAATGTAAATATCTCGGTATTTCTACAAACACATTTTTCGTTTTTATGTAGGAACCGGCCATTAACGGGAATAGTATGGATAAATCAGAAATCTCGAAACTCTAGGAACTATTTTTGTAAAGATAAGCAATTTCATTTGATTCAAAACGTTCTTGTTTTTATATCCATCACGTTGTTTATATTTATTTATTATTTAATATACATAATGCGTATTCATTAACTCAGTTTACTATCTAAAAGACAACAGAGTATAATACAATCGAGTTCCGGTAGTAATCCCTTCAAACAGCGTAGCAACCTGTTATCTCATGCATCCCATTGACCAGAGCTGATGTTGCTCCCGCCCCGGGGTCACAAGATCCCTTATTACCAACAATAATATCGCTGATTTCGTTTTATTGCCGATTTCTCATTCAGTTATCTAAATGCGCATGTACTTACAATGCTAATATGAACATATTTTCTTATTGCATGAGGTCAGCCGACAGATAGACGGCCCACCTGATGAAAGCGGTGACCATTGCATATGGACATTTTTTTAAATTTATTTCTAAAAAATTACGTGATAAATACAAATAAAGCACCACTTAAACCTATGAGGTTTGCGTGTGATGCAACACACCCTCGCAATTTCAGTAAAGAAATAAAATGATATTACAAAAAAAAAACTTATTTTAACTTATACATCCACCTGTCAGATCGTATGTGCAGATAACATGTGCATAGTCACGAACGTTCGTACAAATAAGCTTTCACTGCAATTTCGTTTTTCTAAATAATAGTTTTTTAATATACATTTTATATTTTTGTCATTTAAAGATATAAAATGATATGAAGTAATGAAGTGGGCAATTGATTAATTAATATGCAACACCAAAAACGTTACATATCTCAAAAGGGAGACTGGAACCTGGTCACTAATATCGAAAAACAACTCAAGTTGTTGTGGCGGCATACTCTAGACCAGGGTAGGTAGCTTTCCAGACGGGCAAATACCCTACACCTGACTGTGAGTTGTTTTGTCACCTCTTACGACAGACCGCCCGGTAGCAGGAAATTGTATGCTTTCTCCGTTCCTGCACGGATACGAAACATTACGAAAGTAATGTAAGTATAAAACTATACACACTATACTTATATTTAATTATAAGAAAAGTATATACATACATACATAACTTCACGCCAGGTCCCTTGCGGGGTAGGCACGAACAACAGAGCGCCATTTAGGCTTATTCTTACAAACCTCACTTGCTTCTTTGACATTCATAGTTCTTGTCATGCACGCTCGCCTGTTCTTAAGCCTCCTGACATCACCTTCTGCTAGTACACGATCAATTTGATCATGGAAGGTGTGTCGTGGCCTTCCGCGACTTCTGCATCCATCCACTTTTGCATTGTATATCTGTTTAGTCATTCTTTCATCATACATTCTTTCCACATGCCCGAACCACCGGAGCATTCCTTTCCTTACCTTCACCCCGACACTCTCTTTCAAACCAACTCTCTTTCTTACTTAAAAGTATATATCCAGTGAAATTTATAATTTAGTATGTTATTATATTGTACTTTTATACTAGCTGTCCCGACAGACGTCGTACTGCCCGGAAAGGCTTCAATCGATATGCCGACAGCAGCGCCGCCTACCGGGTCCAATTGTGAACCAACTCAGAAATCTTCTTTGGCTCATGCACAACAACTTTGCTAAAGATCATCAAGTGATCAAATGTATATTTTACGATTCTATAAAGGACATACAGACAAACATTCACTTTTATATATAAGAAGACTATTACGAGTATATTGAAATCTACGTACTAAAATTAGATCAATTGATTTCATTAAACGGGTCATTGCAATGTTACTTAGTGTAATTAGAGTAAGAAAAAAGAATAAAGATATTATTCGTCCACGTATCAATATGCAGTTTTACTACCTTCGTCTCACCTAAAGCCTATCTAGACTTCATCAACTATATAGAAGGAGCCTTAAGAACAGACGAGCGTGCATGACAAGAGCTATGAATGTCAAAGAAGCAAGTGAAGTGTGTAAGAATAAGCCTGAATGGGGCTCTGTTGTTCGTGCCTACCCCGCAAGGGACCTGGCGTCAAGTTATGTATGTATGTATCAACTATATAATCTTTAATATTGTATTCGATTTTTTTCGTTGGATGATCGTGAACTAATTCGCATGTTAATGTACACTAACCAGTGAAAAATGGTCTATACCTTTTGTTACTAAATCAGAAAAGTTATTAGAACCAAATTCCATATAGTCTAGGTCATCGTAGTCCATAGATATTACTAATACATCAATTCCTCCAGCCACCACGTGGTTTATAGACAAAAGAGATATGCCGTAGAAACACGGGCAATAAATCTTGATAGGCAAAAACAATGCCTCTTGTTAATTGTCCCGGCGCCGCTGTATCACTACGCTACGCCGTTTAAGCGCTGATAGAGGTCGATACGTTAAGTTGGACGCGCACTAACACGAACGTTATGTACGAGCAAAACCTATATGCATCCTTGAAGTTCGTACATAATAAGGCTTGAAAACAGCTTAAAATTAACCGGTTTATTCAACAAAATCTATTTAGCGAACTTTTATTAACAAAAATTAGTCGGTTGAGCTTAAAGTGAAAACAAAACCGACATATTTTTTCTGATAACGCAAGGGGATTGCCTTTCGATACCATCTAACCATTACACCTAAACCTGCCCCCCACTTATAGCGCTTTTACGGGGCGTCACATGTCTAGCAGTGTTATTGCACCGTGACGCCTACGCTCTGCAAGTGGGCCACCTCGGAGAGCGGAGTGACCCGCTTCTTATAGCAGGGGGGGCAAGTCCTCTATCATCCCGTGACAGCGGCGCCCTGTGACGGTAGCTATGAGAGGAGATGTGCGTAGCGGCACCTGGGTCCGCCAGTCCGCCTCCTGCGGACAGGGCCCGCGTACGCTTCCTCCTCCCTCGCTCTTTCAGCGGCCTCCTTCGATTCGCAGAAGGAGGAAACCACAAGCCAGGCATGTTGACTCTAGAGCATTACTTCGACCCTGCTACCAAGCGAGCTCGCAGGGTCAATAACGTTCTCTAAGGGGCCCTCTGTCGTCCCTAGGCAGCGCACTCCACGGACGTGTGAAACGCCGTGACTTGGAGAGCACCGTACTCTTGACAAAACGGGGAAGGTTCCCGCCCTGCGATTTGATGTAGTTACTTACCTAAACAACCGTTCCCTGTAAGTATCAGTCTTGACCCCTCTGTCAAGAAAATAATGAAATTCGTGAGGCATAATTTGTGGATGGCCTAACAGCAAGAATTTCTTAGATTTTCAGTTTTAGTTTTTTTTAATGTTAACTTTGTGTAGCTACTGCATAGGTGCGCGGTCAGCTTTAAGTTTTAAGTACAATTAGTACGCTTTTGACAATTTTGCGTGATTTACTTACGAGATAGAATTGTTTGGATACTGTGCTATAGATGATGTAGGTATATTTATATCACTATTTATATAACTAAGCAGAAGCAGCATGAAAGTAAAATAAATGCAGTTAAAATGAGAGCTTTGAGAAGGTGGCCATGAATGGTGAAATTTTACACACATATGTGTGCAAAATTTCAACTCAATCGGAAACCGGAGAGTTGGTCAAATTTAGCTTGCAAGATTCCACCGGAACATACATATATCCATTGCAAGTTAAATAAAAGCTTGTAAAAGTAGTTAAAAGGTCCTACACTGACTCCGATGATATATCAAATTTCATACAGGTCGGTTTATTCCCAATAACAATATGTAAATATATGCATTAAGGGCATAACTGGTCAAACATAATTTAACGACCCATTAAACTACTACGGTAGTGACTAACAAAGTACTAACTTACAATGTAACGTATGATAGACACCATTGATATGACTCGTGCCTTACTGTGCTGAACCGACATGCTTTATACGAATAAAAATGTTTAGACAGAACAATTTATTCCTCATTCATTTTTTATAACGAACTCTATGTCGAGTTAATAGGAAATTCCCTTTAATTAATTAAACTTTTTATTGCTAGAACAGTCAAACAAGCAGATAGCCTAGCAAATGATCATTAATTGTATTTATTTAATTCTTAAACTATACTACCATTTTAATTATACAAATGCAAGTTTTTAGTGGGAATCTTTTTAAATTAACAAACATGTTTCTTTTTTTTTAAATATCCTGTTCACGCTAATCTAATATATTAAATTCTCGTGTCACAGTTTTCGTTGCCATACTCCTCCGAAACGGCTTGACCGATTTTGATGAAATTTTTTGTGCTTATCCGGTATCTATGAGAATCGGCCAACATCTATTTTTCATCCCCCTAAATGTTAGGGGTAGTCCACCCCTAAATTTTTTTAATTATTTTTTAGACAAAATTTTTAATTTCTATTTTTTTATGATACAACATACAAAAATACATACAACCCTAGATTTTCAACCCTCTACGATCAACCCCTATTTTTTACCGGGCAGGACGACGTCTGCCGGGACAGCTAGTAAGAGATAATAATTAGTATAACATATCAAAAGAGGGTTTTGGACTAGATGGCAGCTCGATAAGAATAAGATCATTAATACAATATAGGGCTTTATATTTTTGTGTTTCGCTGCGCAATGCTCTTATAGGCACAAATAATACTGTCAAAATCTTCACTATCAACCTCTCTATTCATAACAGTTATATGACATTAAAGAACGATTAAAATGATTATCATAATCCTTCTGGACGCGGTTTTTAAAACACCTTATTTAAGTATTTTAACTAGACTATAAACCTCGTATAACTGTAGTTATTATGAATAACGGAAAAGACTTTCAAGTTGCCCTGTCTACCACGATCATATGTCTGCCAAAAGGCTACTTACTGCAGTGTTGGCTACGCAGATTGCATTTCAAACATGAGTCCCTTTAATACATTGATATCTTTGTCACACGTCTTACTAATTAACATGAACAACGAACAAAGATTAATTACACACAATGACTCAAGCACAAAACTTGTTGTATATTTAAATGTAAACTTAATTGTTTGCATTTATGAAAAATAAATATGCACGTTTTACTGTTCTATTTGTGTCTATTTTGACATTCATTACTAAGAATTTCTATAATAATTTATGATCTATGTAATTAACTTGTTGTAGAGGTTCTATCAGCAATATTTTTATAAAAAGAATTTTGAATTATATCCTATATATACTTTTAAGATATGGACCATTTTTAATTAAACGCATTTTATGAGTTCGTAGCTTAATGACGAAAAACAGTAGACTATCTATACTGTTACACGCCGAAAAAGTGAATGCACACCTGCCGTTTGTACCTTTTCATATTGTTACTGTACTTGTTTATGGCCGCAGGTGTGCAGATTACGTTTTCTTGAAAAATTCAGTCTACGCGGTCGATTGTTGTATTAAATAGTTTAGTATAACGCAAAGCCCGAAGGAGGGGTGAGGCAGTCAAGTGACGATTACGATACGAGCAAGACGTGTGTACATTCGATGAGATATATAGTGACGGACTTTGCGCGTGTTAATTAATCGTGCAGTTTGTACTGGTTGTGTCCAGTTATATTTGTACCTATCTGTGTTATACGCAATTGTATAGTTCTAATAAATTCTATAGTAATTCCAACGGTCTTTTTAATTCGAGTCCCGCACTCGTAAAAATACTAATATTATAAAGAGGAAAGATTTGATTCTTTGTTTGCGTTAAAGAAGTCATAAAAAAGTCTTTTTTAAATACCCGTGCGAAGCCGGGGCGGCCGCTAGTCTTATGTAATAATTTAAAAATCAGTCGCACATATTGTATATCCCAAGCTAAGCAAGTACGCTTGTGTTATGGGTATATGTAATGTGTATGTATAATGACCATCTGGGGCCGATCCCAGTCTGCCAGACCACAGTAAATAACAGAAACTTCATTTCTGATATTTATCATGCCAGAAATCGAATCCGAAGCCTCTGGGTTCCAAGGAGTTCGACCGGCTATGACTTAGTCCGCTCAATCACAGAGGCCGCCCAACGCTAGTTGGGAACGCCAGTACCAGAGCCCTCGTTCAATATTCTGTGCTGAGTTTTTAATTCACTCCGTAACTGCTCCACCCCCTTTAGACCCAGCCTGAGTACGAAAAATATTCTCCTGGGTTATAAAAAAAGGTGAAGATTCTCAGCTCTCACCACTACCGAAAATTCATTCGACCATGACTGAAGTCGCTCACTAAACATAAAATTACAGTTTTCTTTTTGAAATGAACATTTCGAAATAATTCTACAAATGTTAAAAATACATCACGACCTTTAGTCAAACTTTTTTTAACTTGATTTTTGACGGAAAAGCTACATAATGCGTGGTCTGTTACGGACTTGTCTGATTTAATAAACCGTGCAATAATTAATATTCGAGCTTTAAATGAACAAAACACGTTATTCAAGATAGCAGTTATACAGTATACATACATAATGACTATGAAATATAGTCATTATGTATGTATACTGTATGTAAAAAATGACCCCTTTGTTCATAATATTTACACAAGTTTTATCGGCTCATTAAATCAAATGTTTTTCATGAACGCATTCTAAATGCGAGTATAACTTCGTCCTAACTATCCGATAACCTCCTACTTCTTCTCTTCAAAGCATAACAAGTTTCGAAGCGGTGCTAAATTAGATTAGGATCCCACAGAGCAAATAATAACCATAAGCAAACATTACTCATTGACACTTGACATCTTTGTTTTCCGTTATCACGGCTACTGAAAAGTAGGTGAAATATCGGAGTAAAAATCAAAATAATTCACCATCATGTATTAAAATTTCTTATTTCCAGTTAAATTAAACTAGCTTTAAACACGGCATGGTTTGATTATTAAGTCCACTGTAACAATCAACATAAAAACAATTAAGTTGGTCCATCATCGTCGAATAAATTACTTTATATTGGCAATTTACTTGTCGTAAAACCTTCGTTAATTGACCGTTAAACCAATGTAGTTATTAATACTCGTGATATGGTTTCAATGGCAGCTGGCTGTCGATATGAGGACGACCATTTTAACAGTGTTGGCATGTTTGGCAAATGTTGGACCGTTGAATAGTTACATAGTAGGAGCTGGGCGTAAGTAAATAAAAATAGAATAAACACATTAATCATTATTATATATTACACTAAATTTTTAATTACCTGGACTGGAATGACAAGTACGGATTTTTATGTTACAAGCTTACAGTGTAGTGTTGTAGTATAAAATTCAACACACAGTGGTGAGTCGAATCAACAACTCACACATCTCACTTATGAATGAGCCATACTACAACACTATGCTCCAAGCTTGCAACATAAAAAAGTCGGGAGTTTTTGGCAGGAACTGAAAGGAGATGTTGTGCTGTGCAGTTTTATTTTCTGAAAATGTGTAAAATTACTTTAAAATGAACAATAGTTGTAGGATATTGTAGTTCATAGTTTTTAAGTAGTCATTATGTGTTTTGTAAGAAATGTGAACTACATAGTCAAATGTGGCCTTTTGAGTTGTCACAAGAACTCCGTTGAATGGCACTAGCTGATTGCCTACAGTTTAACTGTGCTAAACATATGCTTAAGAAAATGAAGAAACTATATTGTAAACTAAGATCTGGCTTAAAGACCTAGCTGCCGAGCCATAAACCTAAATAAAATAAATAAGATAAAAAAGTCGATCATAACTGTCATTTTAGTCCAGGTACCTAATAAATTTCAGAGTATAGAGACTTCTCGGTGGATTCACTGTGGTGAAAAGCCTGGTACTTAGAACCTAGTTTATTTTGAGAGCAAACAAGCAACACAAGCTAGATTGCATTAAACTTTTATCTAGGCGCTATTCAACCCGGTTTTTTTTATCCCGGAAATGGTTAGAGGTAGAAAGTATCCTATGCACATTATCGGTATTCAGACTACATATACAGGTGAATTTCTCAAGTGGGCTTACAGGGTCAAATCTTTAAACACACGAAATGACGAAAAGCGCTCAAAGGAGTCTCGAGGTTGATTTTGACGAAAACTAAAGTGGTATCTTAAGATTTTCGATAATCAATTACCTTCTCAGGAATTAAATCGGCTGATTTTGAAAAAATAAACACATTCTCTAATATTATATCAAACCATAGTGAAGCTTTTTAGTATCAATTTCTGTAAAGGAATGTCGAACGTTAAACTAAAATAAATAAAAAAGTAGTTACTGTCAGAGATAACAATATTCAAAATTATCACAACACTATAATTTAATATAATAATAATTATATGTATTTTATAATATATGTATATATATAATTAAATATATATGACAATGTATGCATGTGTTTATTGAATTTATTGCCCCATTTTCTCACACCAGCTACATCGCCAGATTAGCTAAGAATTTCGTGTAACTTAGGTTGCTTGTAAAAGATCGTTTCGCTTGATGTATTGCCTAGAAGAATTGTAAATTTGGATTTTTATATTTGTTGATTTTGTTGTGGTACAATCTATTATTTATTGTCCGATAATTTCAAGTAAATGTCCGCTTCGCCCAAATGCTGTACACGGACACCAAGTACCAAGTGCTCCGTGAAGAGATGATCAAAGCGAATACTCGAAACTTGGTCTATCACTGTCGGGCGGATAAGACGGACTGCGACGCCGCCTTAGCCAAGATGCGGTATAAAGCTAGCAAACATTTCTACGCCCTCGCAAAAGCTGTGGTCGATTATGTCAAGAATAAACGACAGGCGAGACCTACTGGTTATGTTGGTAAGCAGTTATCTTTATATCTGGAGTGAAGCAGATAGACTAACCCGACCAGGCTCAGTTGATAGGAGGATCGACTAATACATTACCTCCGAAATAGCTACAAATGTGTATAATAAATAAAAACAGCCCATAAACTCTTGCTGGCGAGCGTTACAATCTTAATTAAAAATGGATTATGGTGCGCTTCGTGGGTTATTGATATAAACATTGCAAATGGAGACTTTGGAATAAGTCAAAAGCTAATGACATTACGTCATAATGTGTAAATTTTAATAATAGATGTAAATAACAGCCCTTGCTTTTATTTCACTTTTATATAAAAGCAATAGATTATAAATTGTCGTATGTGAATAAATATTAAAATAAACTAAAAGTTGATTTTAAAAATAAATAAACTATACAACAAATAAATCTATACTTACAAAATAACACAAATCTATGAGTAAAAAAATATTTCATATTATATCAACAAAATAAATCCTATTAGCTATTCAGCGTTAAGAGCTTCTAGACTAGAGGAACGCGCCCAGAGTTCACGGGAAAAGCTGACGCGCGTTTTGACATTTACACGCACATCCATGCTAAACGCCGATTTCAGTCTATGATAGTCAATATCGCTTTTGCCAAAATGACTACGAAACCCTGAAATTTATGAGTATTAATTTCGGTTCAGGTACTGCAACATTCTGCCAGGACAACATTGTGTTCCCGACACGGACCCCCCGATCGTGTTTGGAGGGTGCTTCACACTGGTCTCCTGCGGAGGCAATCAAAGTTGGCATCTCGATCCCATTATTTACAAGCGAAAGAAAGCTCGATTCCTTAAATAAATGTTACGTCGATAAATACGCAAGTTTTCATTTTATTTGATGTTTATAATTCACCTAATATCTATTTGAGAACCTGGTTGACGTGGAACTACAAATCAATCAATATCTTTATTTGCAAGAATGTAATTTATACAGATGTATACAATTATACATGCACAGTATATTCTACCACATAGAAATATACAAAATAAAATTAATTTTAGCTATATATTCTAATTTCTTTCTAAATTACTTTAATTAATTTAGGTTGTATTTAAATTACTTATTAGTCTTTATAGATTAGATTGTAATATTAATGTGGTATTTTTAAACACAACATTTAAGAAAAACTATAAAAAAAGAAAATACCTATATAGAAAAAGAAAAAAATGTCTTCTCATTCAAAAACATGTCAGTAAGCTTTAGTAATAAATATTATATTTATATTTATATCTTCGTAATCCTGTACTGTAAGATAACAAATAGAAAGTACCGACACAAAGACTTAAGAAAGTCCTGTTTATGCCTAAATTATAAAAAATAGTTCTGGTTCATTCGGAAACGGACTTTCAGACAGCAGATTTTTTTCTAAAAACGGTCATTTGCAATTTTTACTTAAATTTTGAAATATATTCTAGAATTACGGGACGACACTTGAATTTAATTTATTTTTGTAGATTGTTCAGTCACACCTATCTTAAGGCCGCTGTCTGATTTATTGGTGCAGCAGCGATGCGGACAATTCCGCATTTTTGCTACACCACAAAGCAGTATGCTCGGTGTAAGCTCGATATAGGCGCAACCGAAAGCTTAGCGAGCGATAAGTCCGTAAAATACCAAAAACAAAACACTTGTTGGCTACCCTCTTTCTGTTTAAGGCGACGGCCAATGCACAGCAGGGTAAGGGCAGCCATTTTAAACACTTGCTGTCAACGTTCAACGACACCGCACCTTGCGCTCATCTGTTTTACAAATCAAGCAATTGCAATTACAGGCTGTGCTAATAACTTTTATTAAGACCTAATCTGCGCACAAAGTGATTGCTCTCAAGTGAAAACATAATACCGGGCGCTGTTCCCGAGAGCAACATCAGCCGAGCCAGGAGAGGGCTGATCTCAAGGTCATATCATCATCTATACCTCCTCTTAATAGCCATATCCTAGCCATATATCCGCTATAAAGTCCATAAAATCGAACCAGTATAATCTGTGGGTAGATCATGCCATTTTCTGATTCGCTGGATATCGGTACACGAGCGGCATATACCGAGCGAATAAGGAAACGCAAATATAAAGTACCTATCTTCTTCTTCAGACAATCTCTGTCCACTGCTGGACGTAGGCCTTCCTCATCCAGCCCCTAAACTATCTTGCGCATGTCGTCAGTCCACCGGTAGGGCTGCCACCTATCCCGGAATTCCGGGAGTCTCCAGGAATTCAGCAATGATAATTTTATTCTCCCGGCTCCCGGAAGGAAATTAAAATAATCAAATTTCTCCCGGTGGTATGCGTGTGGTGAGGCGTGCGGGCTGCGTGCGGCCAGGCTCGCCTCGTGCCCTCGCGTTTACGTTTCCCACACCCCGCGATGCCCCGGCCGTCACCGCCGTCCGCACGCGGAGCGCATTGAAGAAAATAGTTTCATTTTTTGTCAATATCTGTATCAAACGCTGCTTGAGAGCGTGTTTTCAGTATTGTATTCGATATATGGACCAAAAAAGAAACCGCTTGAATGAAGACCATGTCAAGGCTGAAATTCAAACTTTCTTGTATCTTAACATGGACTCCAAAGAGTTTTTTAAATTTTTACATCTAGGCCAGCTATTTGAAGTGTGTGCGCTCAGATGAAAAATATAAATTTAAAAAAAAACGAAAAATTGCTGTTCCTTTTTTTCCCGGATTTTGTCTAATCAGAGGTGGCAACCCTAACCACCGGGCTAGAGGGCGTCCCACGCTACGTTTGCGGAGATGTAGTCTCCACTCCAGGCCTCGTTTGCTCCATCGACCATCAGTCCTGCAACAGACGTAAATATAGAGTATAACAATTCTTTATCGCTGCTGCAGCGACAAATAAAAAAAGCCTGGTGCTATATTTTATGTTGTCATCCATTTTTTTTGTTTACCTGTCACTTAATTGTAAAAAAAATATTTGTTTTAATTAACTACTAGAATTGTTAGCACAAATATATATAAAACTATTAAGCGTTTTATTACTTCATTCCATAGATGCCATCTGTAAATGCACTTACGATTTGTACTTCCTCAGCAAATGCCCCTATGAATTCCCGAGAACTCATTATCTTGAAATTCGCCATCTGTTCAGAAATACCATTCCATACCAATCTAATCGTTAGAAATAAAAGCATCTCGGTCCACCTGTTTCATTGTATAACCAACAATGAAACCTTTTGTATTGTCACAATCAAGATAATACGAGCAAATGCAAAAGTCGGGTTTATATAAGACATTCGTTTCTGATCGCCGTCGTTTAGTTGCTGTGCGGTTGTCAGGAACATGCGATGAAGATGAAGGGATTGGTTTGCTTTATCTCTGCTTGGCTTATCTGCAAAGTTACCGCAGAGATTCGGGATAGTGCTATACTTAACAAGTAAGTTATGTAAGAAACGTATTATAACATTTATCTACAGGGTAGCGTAATAGGAAAGAAAATGATAAGGGCACCACTTTCCCTTTGTCTAAACTCTTGCAACTACAATATTAGGTCAATAATAATTTCGATACTTACGAGTGATTTAATACGACATCAAACATCATGCAAGTATCAAGTTTCTTTAGCTACGACGTACGCATTTTCTCAACGTTTTTTTACGTTCGTTCGTTTTTTTTTAAATTTTGACTTGAACGCACTCAGCATTGATTTTCCAGTATTAGAGTAAAATTAACAAGTGGTTGACAAAAAAGCAATAAAAGCTTAAAAGACAAAAGAGGAAGGATAATTTTGAACGGTGCTCAATTTCTGAAAACCTGAGGACAAAATAAACCGTAAAGTTAAACTGAACCCAAACCTTATTTAGAAATGTTATTGAGTTTAATCATTTAGGTTATTATAATTCGTTAAGAAGGATAGCATCTCTTAAATAGAGATCTTAATCAATGCTGTTTATAATGCATCTGCTCTTAGCAGTTACTTAAATCACCTCTCGATTATTACAGTTATAAGTACTTATGGTAAGGTTAGTGACGTTTCTTTAACCGTTATAATAAATAGGTAGATTACTACTAAAGTTAGTTGTATAGTTAGAGTTTATGGCCTTTCTTAAGCCACAGCCGGTGCATGATAGGTATTAAAACTATGTAGACCAAAGTTTCAGTGACTTATTTGAATAAAATTTTGAATTTGAATTTAATTACAATTGAACAATTAACACTGTATAGTTAAGAAAATTAAAAAGAAGCTAAACTAACCCATACAAACCTATTTTTCTGACTTTAAGATGGTTTAGATAATATATTGAAAATAAGATATTATAATTAATAATACATACATAACTTCACGCCAGGTCCCTTCCGGGGTAGGCACGAACAACAGCGCCATACAGGCTTATTCTTACATACCTCACTTGCTTCTTTGACATTCATAGCTCTTGTCATGCACGCTCGTCTGCATTAATAATAATAGCTTTAGAAATAAGTTATTTTATACTTTTTAGTAATAATGACGTACGGTGCCGAGACGTGGAAACTGACAGCGGGACTGGTCCACAAATTCAAAGTCGCTCAACGGGCTATGGAGCGAGCTATGTTAGGTGTTTCTCTTATGGATAAAATCAGAAATGAGGACATCCGTAAGAGAACTAAGGTAACCGACATAGCTCGCAAAATTAGCAAGTTGAAGTGGCAGTGGGCCGGTCACGTCTGTCGCAGGACCGACGGCCGATGGTGCAAACGAGTCCTGGAGTGGAGACCACGTCTCGGTAAACGTAGCATAGGACGCCCGCCAGCCCGGTGGACTGACGACCTGCGCAAGATCGCCGGCAGGGGCTGGATGCGGAAGACAGGAGACCGGGATATGTGGCGCGTACTTGGGGAGGCCTACGTCCAGCAGTGGACTGAATTTGGCTGAAGATGATGAAGATGATGATACTTTTTAGTTTTTGAAGTCGGTTTTTTAAACGAAGTTTTTTTTTATTTATCTTATAAACAAACATCCAAACAAGTCCATCATATATACATTGTGGCAAAATTCAAGATATTAATGAAAATTTAAGGTTAATCAAAGTAAAACCAGTAGGAGGTAGCGTAGCGAAGAACTTTGTACCACTAACGGAACTACCGCCACCGAGAACTCCGCATTACCACAAGGATGGAAGGAGACATTTCGAGGAGGAATGCTCGCAACGGTCTTCCGGGAAGAACGTGTATGAGGGTGCCAAAGTGGACCTCTTTGGTGAATACTACGATGATGGAGTGGCAAAGACTGTGGCCACCGTCATCATCCCTGATCATATTGACCGTGAGTACTTTGGACATGACTACCAATAGAAAATATTTTATATGAATAGATGCCTATTGGAGACGTTTTTTTAAATTTAGTTATATGGAAAGCAAACAGATACATTATGTTCTTTTATACATAAGTAATGGTTGCCCGTGATCGAAATGCGACCATAAAAATTAATGTCAGAGACTATACTTCTATAATCACAGATTCGCCAGGCTACACTGTTAATTTGACTTGAACAATAAACAAAAGAGTATATCGCTTCTTTGCTTCAATAACGTGGTATCTTGAAAAACCCAAATTTACAGTATGCCACTTTTAAAATTTCAAAAAAAGATTCTACCCAAACATATTTTACACTTTTTTTGTATATTTTTTTTGTAAATTTAGTGTCTATTTACTAAGCTTTTTGAAATATATGAGAAAGTTGTGATAATATGATACATTTAGCAAAATATAGTGAGTGAGTGAAATAAGTGAGTATTGGGATATGTCACGTTATTGAAGCAAAGAAGCGATATATGCGTGGGTGTGTGTGTAATGTTTTTTATTTTTATTTAATGTATTTTTTATGCATAATTAAAAATAAATTTAGCATTCGTCGTTCTTCTCTATATAAACTATTAGCTGTCCTGGCAGACGTTGTCCTGCCCTGAAGAAATAAAATTTAGAACCCGATCTCAGCGCCACCTACCGGTTCCAACGGTATAAAAACTATCCTATCTTTCCAGTTGGATCAAACTGGACACGGTGTGCAAATTTGATTAAAATCGTTGAGTAGTTTAGGAGTCCATCGCGGACAAACATCGTGACAGGAGATTTATATATATAAGATAAGTGTCCGAAATTTCATACTCCTCCGTCCGCGCAATTTTCGTAAAAAGAATACAAAGTTTTTGCTTCACGTATTAATATATAGATTTTAAATATTTTCTATATTTAACTGTTAACTGTCTGTTTGACTTGACTGCATTTTAATTTAATTTATCTTAAATTAAGGACTGATTATGAGTAAAAAAAGCACTGAGTGAACTGAAAATAGCGTATATTGCTCTCAACGGTTGGAGGTGGGATACAATGGGGTGCAACAATGGGTAGGCTTTTGAATGTTGCTTATACAGAATCAATGTTGTAAGTAAACTAAATAATGTGAATGTTGGGTATTCCAACAATGACAATATAAATAGTAGTTTTTACTTAAATTATATATTTGTTTTGAAGTTGTGATTCGCTTGAAATTTAAAATACTCGCCCTGTAGCAACAAACCCGTTTTCTAGCATCAAGAGTAAGTATACTATGGTCATCTCCGTGGTCGAGATTATATATACCATTGTTTCTGATGAACAAACTTACATCCGACAAAAGCGCATCACGAGATTAATATAGTCTCCTCACTTTCAAATACACATAAACCACCCTAATAAAACAATTATTTTTATAGGTAAACATTTTGAAGTAACTTCTCAAGTACCCTACCTCACCGTCGGGCCGATAGAAGCCATCGGCTATCATCCAACTACGGATAATCCCAATGAATGTGAAAAAATATATCAAGTTAGTAATTATTACCTTTTTCCTCTTGCAACCCTTGTTCAACTAGAGATAAAATTAACTCTATAAAATAAATTGTGAAAACATTAATGTTTATTTTTTGTAGATCCAATCAAATCAAATCAAATATTCCATTTGTTTCTATTTGTGTGCAGGACAAGGGTCATAAGTCATGCCCTGGACAATAATTATCAAGCTATTTCTTTTTCCTAAAACTAATCAGTCTGTCCAAGGAATTCTGGGGGCAAGGTTCAGTTTTACATAAATAATAATTCCTGCCGATGTGCCTGCGGAGTAGACCTATTTTAGTACAACCAATCAATAAATCGTATAAGCGGAATAGAACTAAGCAACTCTTTGCCATTTCCGCTTGTGAATAAAGTTCAATATAAAATAATAAAGTCCTATATGGAAAATCGGCTTCAAAAATTTTTATATTCTTCTTCTATAATCTTAAATAACCTATTCTTCTCAATGTTATTTAGGATCATCTAAGTGAATTGTACTCTGAGGAACCCACAGACAA
Source organism: Dendrolimus punctatus (assembly GCA_012273795.1). Lineage (NCBI taxonomy): Eukaryota > Metazoa > Arthropoda > Insecta > Lepidoptera > Lasiocampidae > Dendrolimus > Dendrolimus punctatus. Next base: position 18,315,310 of record CM022539.1, read on the forward strand.
CTCAGACGAGTCATTGGAGATGGCGCGAATGCCACTCTTCCCGCCAGAAATGCCAGTGGACGTGGAAGACCGTATTGAAAAAATGTACAGCGATTTAGATATGTAGACTGATGTTGTTTTTTATAATTTTATACTTTTTATTGTATTAAAATTTTTGTATTATTACTGTGTTCATTTTTTATTAAGTACTACTTACGTTAAATTATTGAAACGATGCGTGAAAATTGCTATTCTAATTGAAGAAGTTGACGGTTTCTGAGATTAGGTGGACTAAGACTGCACGCCTAGATCATTAGAACCTGAGTTATGATATTGGATGAATTCAGTTCCTGGGATGGTAAATTTCGTAAAGGAACTTTCCATTATGTATTGTGATCTAAGTTTGTAGGATCGGACCCAGAATGGTCCGTTGTATATTACCTATAACAATATACCCATCAACAGTTGGTGGATGAGCCCAATAGCATAAGAGAAAGCAAGGCACATCGCTTGCGCTGGCTTGGTCACCTATAAAGAATGGGGGAGCATCGTCCACGATGCTGGAGTGAAAAAGTGAACTGTGAGCTGTTGGTCGCCCCAGATACTACTGTGGTGACGTAGTGGAGGCTTATCTGTGCGAGCTTCAAGTCTAAGCCTAAGAGACAGCGCTGAAGAGAAGAGAGTGAAGTATTCTCGTTTCGGAGGCGACTATTTTGGATTGTTGAGTCGCCGCAATTAGCCAAATACCTACCTATCAAAGAATGAAATTAGAAATAAATAAAAACATATTTTTAATGTATTATTAAACTTATTTAATCATCTATATCTGTTTAGAATATGTAGTACTTATGCCATAATTTGTCATACTGGGCCAGCTTGCAGGTTGTATTTATTCGGTACTTTCACGTCCTTATCTTTATCATCAAATATCTCTTCTGTATCATCATCATCTATATCATCCACGTCTAAAGGATTTCTGAAAGAATAGGAACGTAATAAAGTCTCCTTGTCTGCTACGTTTTATGGCTAAATTACTGAATCAATTTTGAGAATATTTTATAAATCCCCTGCCAAATCCTTACCCATAAATACGGTGACTCAGACTGAATATGCTATTTATTATAGTTTACTAGCTGACCCGGCGAACTTCGTATCGCTTAAACAATTAACTATAAATTGAGATGTAAGCTATCCTATCTTTCAAGTTGGATCAAACTGCACACGGTGTGCAAATTTGATTAAAATCGGTAAAGTAGTTTAACAGTCCATCGTGGACAAACAACATGACACGTAATTTATATATATTAAGATAAGATGTAACCATGAAATTCTTACGAAAATTACTTACTTATTCCAACTCAATCGGTGTCGTTTTCTGTAACAACAAATTAATAGTTGTACTATATAATTACTGTGTAATGTATGTGGTAGCGTGATGGCTAGCGCACGCGTCCCAAACTCAAAGCGCGCGGGTTCGATCCTGGCCGGAACGAATACACTACTTAGTCAGTTTTCTGACCTAATGTGCATATTGTTACAATTACCACGTGCTAACAACGATGAAGCAAAACATCGTGATGCAACCTGCACATCAAAATAACCGATGTGTCAAACCTGCCAAGTCGCCTTGGACAAACATGGTGGATATACTGGCGTTCCCCTATAATGGGAGGTCTAAGCCCAGAAGTGCAATATTTGTGGGCTGATATTATTATAGTTACTGTTATTCACCGAAAAATATAATAATTAAAAGCAAAGACATGGAAAGAATACTTATTTAAGGTCACATTATTTTAATATATACAGCTAAAGAATTTGTTTGGTTGAACGCGCTAATCTCAAGAACTACTAGTCTGATTTGAAAAATTCTTTCAGTACACTAAATAGGCTATCTTACAAGATAGCCTATTTATTGAGGAAGGCTGTATAATTCATCACGCTGAGACCAATAAGAGCGGAGCACCAATGAAGAATGTTTCAAAATCAGGGGGTTTGGAAAACAAATTCCATGAGGACGACGTCGCGGGCACTGCTAGTATTTAAATTATCTCGGCTGCCTATTTAGAGGCATTTCATCAAAGAAATCGCATTACGGCACATATGAAGCGCCTACCGTTTTGCTAACATCCAATCTTTTAGAGCAAGCATTAATTATAGTTTTGTCTTTTACCTATTGGTAGCAATGTAATCCTGGTCCATATACTCCTCAGAGACTTCTACAGACTGCGGCTGTCCGCGGTGGTCTTGTAAGATTCCGAAGTACCTGGGCGCTCTTGTAACGGTGAACATAAGCGCTGCGAAAAATACATCAGGCGCTGTTTAATCTCATGATTATGTCGGACATGGCCGTGTAGGGTCTGCAAGGTTACTCATGACATGACACGGGATATTTTAGTAAGTATTGTCAGCTAAGGTGAGCATCTCGGTAACTATTACTAACCCAGCTGAACAAGACCTAACGTCCTCCGGTAGGTAGTCAATAAAACTGTTTTCGTCACAAAAAATGGATAAAACCTTTTTAACGAAATTCGAAATAATAAATAATTCTTCTGGTGTTTTCAGTACAGATAATAAAACTATGTTTTAACGGTTTTAGATGCCGTTTTTAATTCGATGTTTATTCCGACGTTTCGGTCACTTCAATAGCCATGCTCACGAAAGACAAAGATATATGATAGTTTTCATTTTGCCTACCGCCAACTTGTTCACTTTAATTATTTAACTTGATTTTTTGTTTATGGTTATTATTTACTGTATCGGAGAATAATCTAATTTACCGCCGCTTCGCAACATGTTATGGCTTGAAGAGAAGAAGCGGCGCAAGAGACTCTTCGGCAACATGCCTAGCTTTGATTATTCTATATGACATTCAAATGGGTGAGAGGTAAAATATGGGCATAGTGCTTAAATTATTAAATATAATGTGTTCGATTAATAGAAAAAATAGAATGAGATTTCTTTCGCAGGCTTAGTCCTATACATTAAATTTGTTTATCTCTGTTTAGTGTCGTTTTTTTCGTTTCATCGACTTATCTCAACGTTATTAAATCAAAACGATCCTAAAGAAGTGTCGCTTCAAAAATTATTAAATACTTTTTACTTAATTTTTGGTTTTTTCATGGGCTGCGACATAAAAATTGATGAGAAACAATGCCTCAGAGTAGTGGAAATCCATTTTTATTGTAAAGAAATAATTAAAATTAGACTTACAATCATCGACGGCATATAAACTTATAGTTAAACATAACACAATTAAAACTACGTCCAAACGTAGCTTGATTTCAGTCATTTTTAAAACTGTGTAAATAAAATCGGTTTTAAATTCTTAAAACAACGGTAAACCGTTTTGAAAATTAAGTCATAATTATTTGGAACCGTTTGGTAGAAAAACAAAAATTTTGTATGAGAATGCTTTTCCAACATCCGTTAAGTTCAAAGTTTGTAAAACACGCAACGTTTACAAAATTTTGGTTTTTTTTTTTGTAATATCTGAAACAATAGATTACGAAATGAAACACATGACCGTAAAGGATTCGTATTTTATGGATTTTTACATATACTAAGACTATATTTTCGGGCGGTTTCGCTGGTGTAGTTTAAAAAAATGTCTTGTTCACTTTCGTTACCGGAAGAATGTACTTTATACTCCAACTTATTGGTGATACGTGGTGAAAACCGCTTAAACAGACAGTAGTCGCTTTCCGCTTTGTTTTATACTATGTAAAGAAGATAATAAACGAGAAAGTTGTCAAAGAATTTTTGTTACATTCACGCAAAAACTACGAACGTGATTTTGGTGAAACTTTTTTAATAATATAGCTGACACATCTGAATAATTGGCTAGATGATATGTGTGTTTATTTGTTCAAAATCAGCGGATTAGATTTCTGACAATTTTTTTCAAATATCTATTGATACCATTTCAGTTTCCATCAAATTCAACCTCGAAACTCCTTTAAGTGTTTTGCGCTATTTCGTATAGTTTATGATTGGTCTCTGAAGACCCACTTGAAAAATTCACCCGCATGATAGACTTAAAAGAACAGACTTCCAAAAGAGCGAAAGAGTCTAGCTAGAAAAAATGTAAAGTGGACTTATTGTCCCTGACTACGTAAGGGGTATGCCACGTCTGAAGGACTCATAAATTGCTTAAGGTGAAAGAGATAAAGATCAAATTTGGATTATGAAATAATAAATGTGTGAAATTAGGTTCAGAAGCTCATTCCAATTTTTTATGGCTGGAGTACAGTAGATGGATTTACGGCCCACCTGATGGAAAGTCCCGATGGAAAGACTCGCCTATGAACCATTTGCAACCCCAGAGGCGCACCAACGCTCTACCGACTTCGAAGAAATTTAATGACACCTTATTTTAAAAAAGGGGCGGAAGTTTATATGATTTGATGTTGTGGATCGAGAGGATATATTTGAACAATAAACTATGGCAATTATTTAATACAACTTTTATTTTCTTCACGTAACATAACTATAAAATATACAATTTTATACACAACACTTTACAGGCACAAAAGAGAAGAGAGGAGGGGGAAGTGAATCGTCACTAGACGCTGTCATCGTATGACAATGACATTTTATTTAACGGGTAAAGGGTGCCAAAATCCAGGGCTACTCCAACAACGATGAACATTGACGTGGTAAAGCCCGACTGGAATCATTATCACAAATTCAGCTCGCTCGCCAGCTCGATCAGAGTGATAATAGCTCTCATAAAATATCGACGTGAAACAGTTAGCCTTGATCCAAGCGTTTTGTGCGATGAGTGAGTACCAATGGCCCACTTCCCCCACTCCAGATCCCATCCCAATCTATTCCATATCTCATTGTTCGTGTCAGATCCTCCCATCCTCTTTATCCTTTTCTAACGGCTCTTGTACACGCTAAGAAATTTCATCGTATCTGCGGCAGATTAGACAAATTCTTCATGTACACGACTAGAATTTATTCGGATCCAAGCAACGAAATTTTGTCGTATCTGCCGCAGACAAAATAAATGGGAACGTGTAAACAATGAGATTGGTTTCGAGCAGTCGTGCGTAGGGTATGGTACGGTGCACTAGTCAAGTTTATTTGGAAAGAAAAGGGTCGTATTTGTTTTTTGGTTAATCAGGGAAGACAGTTAAACCGTGATTTTACTAGATATATATTTTTTAATGTTAGAAATCAGTTTTACATTGTTACACCATTTTTTTTATTAAGTTTTCAGTATATCAGTGTTGACATTATGTATCATGTATTTTAGTTTAGTAGGCTAAGACAACAACACATACTGCACTGTCAAAAAACCTTAACAGTATTAACTACGAAGCATACAAATACTCCCTTTACTGCAACAACACAGATCGCGTCGTGTCTAGCGCAGACAAAGTTTTGTCTTGGTCAGCGCCGGAGCAATGTACACAGTTCGAATGTAGAAAAGACACGAATTCTTACGTAGATCCAGCGACTTTTCTTTACGTGTACAAGAGTCCTAAGGCTGGCAACACGTTGCCTTCGCACCTGGCGTTGCCAACTTCTATAGGCAACGACATTCCAATACGTGAGCTGTCTGCTGGTTTGCCAGCATCACAATAAAAAAGATGCTTTCAGGTCCATTTATCTTCTCCATATTCCACTGACATTCACAGTTGGATAAAGATCCATCCATCGTCGGTTTACTTCTGTGCGTGTGTGTAGTAACATTAAAAGCAAATCTAGTTTCTGGGAAGTAAATAAGACAAGTAGTTGCTACATTATTTAATTACTACAATGCTATTTTATTCATTAAAATTATCGCTTATAGAACAAATTCCCCTCCCCTCCCCAAAGTCTTCTTCCTCCGTACCCGATCAGTTCTTGTCGTAGCGAATTGTACTTCTTGAAGAAAAGCTTTTTTAGAATTCTTTTACGCCGCTTGTCCTCTTTCAAACAAGATTCAAGTTTGTCCATGCACACGTCTTCTCTGAAAAATAGAGAGTTGCTAGTTACCTATAAGAAAAGAAAACGTAAGGAAATTTGGACATTGATACTATCTGCAGGACTCTGAGCCTCTCCGTTTAAGGGGTAGGAATGGTATACCGATGATTTGTCAGGTTTGAGATAGCTAATGTTAACATGAAGTATGGAAGAAAAAGACAACTGAGATGAGAATGTTAAATTACGAGTGTCATGTTACAAGAATGGATAAGGTGAGGAATGAGTACATAAGGGGTGTTTGAACGTTGCCCCGCGACTGAAAAATTGGGATGAAGAAGAATAAGGTATAGTCAGACAAATACATTTATTGTATGACCCCAAATTAAGCAATTTACGCTTGTGTTATGGGTAAAATACAACGGGACTACTCTGAGGCCAATCTCAGACACGCAGACCATAATAAATAACGGAGAAAAATAGTTCCCGAAATTCAACATATTAGGAATTGAACCCGGAGCCTCTGCGTTGCAGTAAGCCGACAAAGGCTTAGCCCGCTCAACCACAGAGGCCGTCGAAGTATATAATAGTCGAGATTAGAATACCTGTTATTCGGACTCGAAAATTCCACCTGGAACAGAAAACTTTAAAAAGTTGTAGACATGCAGGGAACATAAACAAAATGTTCCAACTCACTTATAATTCTGGTCGAATAGCAACTTGATTGGCTCCGTTTTAGTGTACTTGTCCGGTAATCGAGAGCCAGGAGGCAGCTTGGCTAGCTCCTTCATTATGCCCATGATCGTATTCTCGAGTTGCGCTAATTTTGGCACCATCAGCCGTTTTATCACCTACGGGATAAACATATTTATTTAGTGTAATCTTAGCATTTATTTTAAATTCACAGACTACTTCAATTTTAGTAATATCAACAGATATTGTGAAATTTTATTTCTAGACATATGCTGTAAACACATGTTTCTTCATACAACATGATTAATATGAAAATCACAAATCATCATAGTCTGAAATGCTATACAGAAGGAGGCTGAAAGAGAGGAGACAATAATTAAAATACCTTTCCACAGCGATTTCCTGTTTTACAAGGAGTCCTGAATTTTCTTCCGAGGTCCATGTTTGGCAAGTTTTGTATCTGTGCCACGACATTCGATAAAGTACCAACGGCTGTGTTCTTTTCTGTATTCAAAATATTTGAAAGATCGTGAAATTTTATATTTATATTTTATTTATTAATCTAATAATACCTCCCATAAGAGAGTAGTTGATGAAGTGAAACGAGTGAAGTGAAGTATGTTCCTTGGATGTAATACAGAACTGTACTATAAGCATTTACACCATACTATAATTGTATTATAAATAAATAAATTAAACTACTATATATATATTTACACAAAAAAAATAATTCCAGATAACTGTCAGTGGGGTGCGTGCCCAAAATGTGCGTATTTCCACGCTGTATGGCAATACTAATGCGTTGTCCAAAATACAGAACCAGCCTTTGAGGCTCACGCGACACTTATCTCAATCGTATTGAAAAATCTCCATAGAGTGGATAAGCCTCGCATCCCAACGGCCCAGAGTCCCAACCCCGAAAGCCACAAATATGTACCAAAAATATTTGATATGTTTTTATGTTTTTGCAAGCCATATCAGCTAATAAATATATTTTAAAGTGTGTAAATTCTAGTCCTCACCTTTTTCAAATTATAAAGCTCTTTTTAACTTTAATTAATAGATTTTTAGAATTGTCGATTTACCAAAAACTTATTTCAAAGATGTCAATTATGTCAAAACCAAAATGACATTCCGACTGATACAAGTTACATTCGTGAACGTATGTACTTTGTTTGTGTTTTGATTATTTTTCGATAACTTTGTTTGATTCCTGGACTCCAAAGACTTCGCTTATCACGTTTACTAGTGTTCTGTAATCACGTTGGACTTACGCATGTACCCTGAACACCAATTTGCCTAACGATTTGTTTTCTGATGACTTGGATTATGGCTTCTTCTGAAAGAGGTTGTTGTGTGACCATATATGGTAAAACTTGTAAGTACATCATCTTAACGGCACCAGATTAGATGTGGATACAAATGATGTTATGAAAATGTACCGAATAATGCATATTTGCAGCGTTTCAGGGTTGTCAGTTATTTTTTTTTTTTTTTTTTTTTTTTTTTTTTTTTTTTTTTTTTTTTTTTTTTTTTTTTTGCGGCGTTTCAGGGTTGTCAGCTCCCCTGACATTTAAATATTTTTCAATTAAGAACGCGCATTACGAATAACAAAACAGTATTCGAAATTTGAATGCACGAAGCGCTTATCTCACTACGCCTAATTTTAGCTTCCAGCCTAAAGATTTTAGATCTCAATTCAAAACTCTGTACCATTGATTTGCCTGTTTTCTACACAACTTATGCAGAAACCGACGCTTAAGGTCATAATCTGTCAAAATTAAGGAATGTGTTCGAATACATAAGGCGTTATACAAGGTTATATAATCAAACTCAGAGTGATTTTTAGCAATAAATCATCTTGTCTAGTCTTAGATATATTAACAAATACCGTCTTGAAAATTAAGGTCATAATCTGTCAAAATTAAGAAATGTGTTCGAATACATAAGGGGGCGTCCATAAATTACGTGAGGTGTTTAAGGGGGGGGGGGGTCGAGTCAAATCTCATCTAATCTTACGTTGGAGAGAGGGGGGGTCTCGGCAAATATCACGCAATTTTTTTTCTGATAGAAACAAAAAAAAATTATACTATTTTGGTCCATTTAATCCAGATCCATGCTTAAGATTAATCTTAAGCGTAATCGTAATACGATTAAGATCATTTACTAATTCTTTCGAAAGAAAATAATTTCATTCATAATTCAACGTTATACATTTACTGACTGTCAAACCACCATATTTGTTTTATACCAAATAGCTCAATTTAATCTGAATTTGTCGTTGTGAGATAGTTCCTACGGTCCATACGCTTTCAGAACTTACAAATAAACTAAGCGAGCTGGGATTTAATATTTCACGAAGTGCTACTTATATTCCACTGTTGCCTAGACGGGCAATTACACGAGAAGCTAAGCGCCATGTAGTAACTGTGCCGGTGAAGCTGAGTCGTCCTGAAGCTGACCATCATAAGGCACGCCAAGACCAATACTTTTCTGTGGCCTCCATAAGGTCGCTGGAAACGATAGCCTCGTACTTGGTCCTGACTCCGTAACTTTGTTATCTCAGGATGACAAAGCCCGCATCCCCATCGGCCTGACAGTGGCAAACAAGCAGGCGCCATTATTAATGCACGTTGAATATAAAGTGTCGTTACCAGATCACGACTTTGTGATTGCTTCGAGGCACAAATTAATTCCAAGCGTATATGCTTTGTGTGAAGTGAAACCCAATGAGATGGGACGACCAGAAGCTGTTTCATACAGTGGACCAACTTACATAGCAATACGAAGTGGCAAGCACTCTTCGTCAACTGCAACTAGTCACGCTCAAGATTGGACACTCTTTTAACAACTGAGTCTTTTTCCAAATTTATAAAGAATATAGACAGCAAAGTTAAACCTGTTCTTATAATTTCAAGTGACGGTGTACCTGACGAGAATCCGCGATATCGCAAAGTGATCGCACACGCCATAGAGCATTTTAAACAATATGATTTGGACGCAGTATTTATTGTGACTAATGCCCCTGGCAGGAGCGCATTCAACAGAGTAGAGAGACGCATGGCTCCACTCAGTCGAGAACTAACAGGCGTTGTTCTTCCCCATGATTCTTTTGGAACACATCTTGACTCGAGCGGCAGAACATTAGACGAAAGTCTGGAAAAGGATAATTTCAAAAAGGCAGGGGATATTTTGGCTGAAATATGGTCTGCAGTTTGCATTGACGGACACGAAGTAGTCGCTGAATATATAGAACCGAATAATGACACTTCCAGCGTTCCAGACCTGCCAGCCGAAGAATCGTACACTGAGCACGTTAGAGAGAGCCAATATTTACTCCAGGTACATTGGCAGTTGGTTTATATCAAATTTTTGTGCGTGCCTATTTTTTATTTTTTTTATTTTTTAACGAGCACGAAAATCAACAATTTTTTTTAAGAGTTACAAAGGGACATTGTTAATAAAAAAAATTTAGGTTGTAAAATGCGATGACCAGAAGTGCTGCAGCCCACGCCGGAGTGATCTGCATATGATTCTTCACGACCGTTTTCTGCCACCTCCATACCCTACCACTCAAGTTGATGGACATTTGACAATTCCGGACTTTAAAGAGCATGACGGAAAGTCATTTGCTCCATTTCTAATACGCCACTGCCTACCGATTCAACCGCTGAATGTTTTCATCAGCAAGCCTTATGATCTCTAATGCCCAAGTGTACGTGATGATTTAGAGAAAAGATGAAGAAGCTGCAGTACATGCGGTATTTACTTTGCATCTAGCACAAGAGCTGCAGAGCACAGGCGATCAGCCCACATTGCACCAGCTAAGCAAGCGCGTATGTTCCGCAAAGTGCGACCCTCACGGATTGTCACAAGACTAGCTAATGAGTTACTTTGTGCAAGTGCCAATGGCTTAGAGTGGCTAGATCAGAACGAAGTTGAAGGAGCAGATGATTTTACTGAAAATCATATGGACATGTTGGTTCCAATAGTCTCTCTTGAGACCGTGCATGATTCTCCATGGACTGAATTAGAGTAGGTATTCTTTTTTTAATCACAGTAGTTACGATTTAATTATTCTATTGTTAAATTTTTATTACACTTATAATTAAACTCTCAGCAATATTGATTACTAATCTTAACTAGTCGTAAATAAAAGCACGAAGCAAATTTGTTTTACAATAACAGTATAGTAATAGTCTTTTTACAATAACAATCCAACGCGTTTACGTAAGAAACTCACATTTTGAAAAATCTCACGTGAGATTGGGGGATGGGGGAGGGGGTTGAATAAAATCTCACGACATCTCACCAGGGGGGAGGGAGGTGCAGAAAATTTAAAAAAACACCTCACGTAATTTATGGACGCCCCCTAAGGCGTTATACAAGGTTATATAATCAAACTCAGAGCGATTTTTGGCAATAAATCATCTTGTCTAGTCTTAGATATATTAACAAATACCGTCTTGAAAATTAACTAAAAAAGACAAAGAAAGATAGAATACTGAATATATAGCAATCTTACCCATTTTAGCCTTTTTCGTTTTTCCAACTCTAGCTATGTCCGGTTTGTTGAACTCTTCAGAATTCTTCGCGCCATCATTACAAGTTATGTAAGCTATAGTAAAAATTACATTTATTAAAACATATTTTTTTAACATCATTGTTACTAAAGACGTGTGGGTTGCATTAATGGCAAACGTAATGAAAAAGTCAAAATGGGACTGTTTGGAAAACTGTTTACTAAATATTTCCCTGATAAAATGGTTATTGCATAGAAACCGTTGCGCCTTTGTCGATTATTTTTAAAATTGTGACTTACTACGTAATCCACGCGGCTTCTTTCGTGTATTTCGAGTTAGATACAATAAGTAAGTTTTTTTCATATTCTGTTTGGTTTTTGTCACAGGCAGATGGGCCATGGAAAGTGGTTACTGTCGTCTATAGAAGTTTGCATCAGAATGCCAACGCCAACGCGTTTTCAGCCTTAGGATTAGAATAGGAGGATGAGACAGAGGGACCCAACAAGAGGAATTGGATATGGGATTGGATTTGGGGGTAGGATAAGGAAAATGCGATAAGGGGAAAGAGAAGTGGGCCATCGGAACACTCACTCGTCATACGATACACGATTAGCTCAAGGCTAACCATTTCAAGCCAATATCTTTGAAAGGTGTGGTATCATACCAATCAAGCCGGCCGAAAAACCTACCTAGGCTACCACATACACCGTTAATAGGTGCACTTAATATTACATTATTATAGTAGTTTAAATTGCTTTGTGTGTCCTATGCCTAAAATTTTGTTTAATATTTCATTTTTTAGGTATTTTCTATAAAAAATATGGATCTATATCCTTATGGCAGAAAGTTCAATTTTATGAAGTTAGTAAATCTTTCTTCTTTGAAGTCTATAAAAGCAACAGTTTCTGTACTGACTGATATAATTTTTTTTATTTTTTTTGCATCGCAGACTACGACAAACAAGGCCGGTCAGACAAAGATCTCTTGCCTGCCATCGTGGCCAGTAATAAAATAATACTATTCACTTTTTGACATTGACTTTTGTAGAATGTTATCACTGGACCAGGAGGTATTTTTAAATCGAGAATGTATATTTTTTGTTTTTCACATTATATCGTCGCAATTTTGTCATTATTAATAGTATATTAGTACAAATATAATTAACGTATGTTAAAATGAATAAAGAAGGAGGGAAAGTAAACGAAACTAAAAATGGAATATCTAACGCACTACAAACAAAAACAGTGCATAACCTACCAATGCAGTCGCCAGAAAACCTAACTGTACTAAATTTAAGTGGAAAATATTCAGGGAGTATAGAAGCTGGTATTCAATTTCCTAATTTAAGCTACTTGAACCTATCTCATAATAAGTTAAAAGTAGTACCTGATTTTGTCTTGCATCTGAAAAAGTTAAAAACACTCGATCTATCATTTAACATTATTGATGTTTTCGACGATGAACCCGAGTTCTGCCACTCTATAGAACGTATGGACTTATCAAGAAACACTTTGATAGGACCTCCCTACTGGGTATGGTCACAATCACCCAAAAATCTATGTTATTTAAACTTGTCTAATAACAAATTTCTCACAAAATCATTTGAGAACGGTTATTTAGAACAATTGCTATCATATAGAACATCACTTAGTGAAATAGAACTAAATAATTGTAACCTAAAAAATAAGTCATTAAAGTTATTATCAACATTATTGAATGTGAAGAAACTCACCATGGGAAACTTAGATTTTAATTACTTAAGTACTAATTACATAATAGAATTACCCTGTGAGGGTCTGGACACACTCTGTGATATAGAAAGTTTGAATGTTTGTAATTCACACATTTATACTATTAATTCTAACATAAATATGTATAAGAACTTGATAGAAATAAATTTATCTGAAAACAGCATTAATTATTTACCAAATGAGTTTTGCTTGCTAACAAATTTGGAGATATGTGTCCTATCTCGTAATAAGCTTGCTTATTTACCTGAAAATATTCAGGAATTGACACAATTAAGAGAATTATATGTAGATAGTAATGAATTGTGTATGATAACAGAAAACCTGTGCAAATTACAATACTTAAGCATCTTAGATTTGTATGATAATTGTATAAATGAAGTGCCTGAAGATTTAGCGAAGAATGTTTCAGAAATAGATTTAGCACAGAATTATTTCGAGGAGTCTGATGAGATAGATTATGTAGACAAGAAGCAAAAACTAAGACTGAATAAGGAGCCTAGGAGTGATGGAAGGTATTTTTTTTTTATTTATTATAATGCCCATACATTATAGTATTTTCTAATATATAAAATTCTCGTGTCACAGTTTTCGTTGCAATACTCCTCCGAAACGGCTTGACCGATTCTCATGAAATTTTGTATGCATATTGGGTAGGTCTGAGAATCGGCCAACATCTATTTTTCATCCCCCTAAATGTTAGGGGTAGTCCACCCCTAAATACTTTTTTTATTTTTAGACAAAATTTTAATGTCTATTTTTTTATGATACAACATACAAAAACACATACAATCCTCAATTTTCACCCTTCTACGATAAACCCCTATTTTTTACTGGGCAGGATGATGTCTGCCGGGACAGCTAGTAATGTAATAAGAACTTCAAACTGAACTAATTTGTAACAAATTATGTAAATTACTTTTCTGTTATTTGGCAGGATACAATAAATAACATTTTGGTCTATTCTACTTAAACACCAGAAAGACTATTTTTGAGAAATAAATTGCTAGAAATACATATAAATCTGGATTCTTCTGTGTCCTTGTGAACCATGGACACTTGTGGCTGGTTCCTATGTCTTATTGATTGTTTAATTGCCTTTGTATTGGTAAAATTTTGGTATAATGGCTATACAAGTAAAGTTAAAACTCAACTGATAGAAGTGGTAGGTGAATAGTAAGATACAAGAATTGGCCATTGGACCACATATCATTTGCTTTATCTATTTTAACTGACTTCAAGATGTTAAAAAAGGTTTTCTTTATATTATGTATATATTTTTGTATATGTTCAATTTATTATTTCAACCACACTACTTAATTGTATATTGTCATATTTTTGTTTATGGTAGCCATTCAGTCCGGCAATTGCCCAACCAAATTGCCAAACCTGGCAAATATATATTTTTTTAAATAAGGAGTAGTGATAAGAAATATTTATGTATACATTGTGTATCTATTATTCTTTTATTGATTGTAAAACTTTATTTGTAGGAAAATAGAGGATTCTAGACCACAGAGTGAATATAGTCCAAATACCTCAGATGATGAAAATTTTCAGTTATCATTAAAAGAACCTGTAAATGGTAAGTTCTAAAAATTCACTATTAATTATACTAATAATATCTATGGCATGGTATAAATATGAGTAGAAATCTGCTCACATTATAATGAGGGTCAGTTCATGTATGTGCCAACTGCACAGCTAGTCTGGTAGTAAGAAAACAAACATGATTTTTAAGAACTGCCTAACAATAGAGGTAGCAATAGAGAATCCAGATATTCTATGTTATCTATTTCTATGCTAAATTTCACCCAGATTCTGTCAGCTGTTCTTGCAAACATCTACAATTTGTCACAATACAAAATATATGTAAATACAATAACTGCAAATATTATTATATAAGACATTATTCATATAAAAATAAATACATTATAAAAAATAATTACACTATGACACTTCCACGAAATCTTATATCCTTGTTTCTTTTGGTTTGAAGGAACTTTTAACTTGCATGTACAAAAAAATAAATCAAAACTACCTGCAACTTGTAGTATTTGTGCTTTCTATCTCATTACAAATTACAACCTTACTTTTCAACAACTTATAAATGTTATTATAGTTTAAGTGAATTGTAAAAATTCTTTTATGAGAAATAAAGTTCTTTAACCCGAAGTTTCGTGTTTATAATATTAGTATAGATTATAAAAACTCGTCGCCTCTGGGTTTATTATAAGGCTTGTGTTTAAACGCCTACCAAAAATGCACTATTTTACTACCAATAAATTCGAAATACCTGCCAGAATGGATAAATGCTCACCAAATTGTATTTCATGAAGTATTGTAGAAATGAAGCTATTTTCCTTTTTATGCTATGCATAAAAATATATAAACGCCTTTAAAGCTAATTTCAGACTAAATATTTTACATTATCGTTAAATAGATATTACCAATATTTTGTTTCTCCACTTCCAATTTAGTAATTTTTGCTGAGGCTGAAAAGCAAACGGTCGAACGTACAATTATTTTTAATACCAAATATAATATAATTGCGTATTCCAAACATGATAATATGTTGCTTGTTTATGCGTGTTTTATGAATTTGATTAAAACATGATAATATAGCCAAATAAATACTTCACTCTCAATATTACTGCAACAAAATGATTGCAGTAGGTAAAAAATGAATCACTAGAAGAAAAATAAAAAAAAAACAAAAGTAAAACGAAGTTATGTTTCGTTATATTTATAGGTACTTATAAGATTAATTTGTACTTAATATTTATCAATGGCACTTTAAGGAACACAATAGTTAAAAGCAGTCAATCACATAAACTTTTTAAAAAACTAACAAAAGAAAATAATTATTGAATCAACAGAGGTTTTTTAGATTTAGCTGGGCGCACTCTCTTTCTCTTCTCACCCATAGGGATATTCCTAGCTTCAAGAGATGACTCCACGTACTTCAGCGTGACATGTGTGACGCTTGCGTGACGGGATCGCGTCCTGCGGTCTGTGTGTCACATGCCGGTGGCGGCTGTGCTGGTTGTAGGGTTAATAAGTAAAGGGAAACAACTGTAATCTTAGTTTAACAATAATATATTTTGGATTCAGGATGGAGAATTTGATTACACTTAAACTATTTAGAACTGTAATTTTGGGTTCGAATGTTAGTGTTTTAGTAAAACAATATTTGGTGAGCATTTATCCATTTTGATAAGGAAAAAGGATTTAAATACAAAACGTGCAATTATTCTGATGAGTGTATATTTATTTTGGAACGTGAAACGTTGTTTTTTAGGCACCTCGGTATAGAGTGGATTAAATTTATATGAAGTAATATATTTTATTTGGTGCTTAATCTAAGGGACAAAATATATTTTTGGTGAGCATTTAAATTGTACCCTTATTATAATTTAGGTAAGAATATTAATGGTCTGTTCCTAGACTAATGTTGGTGGGCACCAACAGATAAAATACTCTGTTTGTACACATAGTTTTAAGTGATTAGTTTATTTAACTACTAGCTGTGCCCGCGACGCCGTCCCCATGAAATTTGT
Organism: Dendrolimus punctatus; assembly: GCA_012273795.1. Taxonomy (NCBI): domain Eukaryota; kingdom Metazoa; phylum Arthropoda; class Insecta; order Lepidoptera; family Lasiocampidae; genus Dendrolimus; species Dendrolimus punctatus. The sequence continues at coordinate 18,331,723 of CM022539.1, forward strand.
TTTCAAAGCCCCTCGATTTTGAAACATTTTTCATTGCTGCTCCGCTCCTATTGGTCTTAGCGTGATGATATATAGCCTATAGCCTTCCTCGATAAATGGGCTATCCAACACTGAAAGAATTTTTCAAATCAGAAGTCAGAAGTTCCTGAGATTAGCGCGTTTAAACAAACAAACTGTTCAGATTTATATATTAGTATAAGATTGACATAATGTACAATGTTGTGCACACTAGCCTAAATGTAGACTTATAAACACAGTGTTATTATATTTAATGTGCATTAAGGAGGGACTTCATCTGCGTTAGTGTTAAAACTTAGGCCGTTTCACGCAGATATGGCAATGGGTTTAAGGCGTTACCTGAGATGTCATTGTTATTGACTTTAAATACTGACAGATAACATATGTATATACACATGAGTTAACGGCGTAATTTTTTAAAGTTCAAATAAAACGCTTTTTATATCCATGCGGAAATAGAGATAAGAAGAATACAATATCCTACGGCCAGGTGGCCTATCATAAGAGGCGACAAAACAACCCACAGCCAGGTTTTTTTTTATTTGCCCAACTGCATGGCTACCACCCCTGGTCTAGAGTATGCCACCATAACAACCTTGAGTTGTGTTCTGACATTAGTGTCCAGGTTCCAGTCTCCCCTAAGAGAGCAGCAGGGCATTTGTAGCACCTTTGGTGTTGCAAATGCCCATACGCGATGGTAACCACTTTCCATCAAGTAGGCCGTCTGCCTGACTGTTGAAATCTTGCAATATTTTAAAAAGGATGCATTTGGTCACAGCCTAAATCTTTAACACTAACGCAGATGAAGCACCACAATTAAACACACACATATGTTGGTAGACAATAAAAATAGTTGTAATCTAATAATGTTTTTTCATGATGACAGTGGTGGAATATTAACCTTCCTAAGAACCCAGTCTCTTAGGAAACTGTGGCCTCAAATCAATACTTCACACAATAATATTTAACATTTCATTTCACACAATAATCTTTATGGTTACAGCAACACAGAAATCCGAGAGCAGTGTAGAAGATTGGGACTCTGACAATGATGACTATTGGATACCACACCCTATGTGCAATTACAACCGGCCTAGGTCATCTTTTCTTTCATATGTCAAAAAGAAAATGGAGGAAGGAAACTTTTGTCCAATAGACTTACACACGCCCTCCGTTTCGGAAATGCTGGCTTATGAGATGGAAAATAATCCTGTGGATCCTTATGAAACTGAAGGACAGTTTAGTGATTACTAAGCAATGCTCTACAGTTGGCAAAAACTTCAAGCTCAAATCCTCATAGAGAGTGGGTTATAAAAATTAATTGGAATAGGTAAACGAGTTGCACAATTCGCCACAATGGCAGGCAAACTAATTTTAAAGTCCATACAGACTCATCTGAAGTATTGTCTTCATATCGCTCAGCCAAATTATAGCTCTTCGACTGACGCCAATCTACAGAATTGTGACAACTGGATGGTCACATCTGATTACATAGTTCATATCTGTCACAAAGACAAAAATTACTACACAAAAACTATCAGTATCTTACAACAATTGTTCATTTTAAAATATTTTCACACATTTTAGAAAATAAAACATCACCTTTCATTACCCGCTTAAAACTGGAATAAGTAAGAATTTATTTTGGCCAGGTGATTTAGTTTAGGCCAAGTCTTCTAGTGAAGTCGTCTTCTAGAAGTGAATCTAATTTTCACTTCTTAAAATCCAGCTACAGGGCAAACAATGGAATTATTAGAGCAAGTGTAAACGTTGCTTTGCATTAAACACTTGAAATGCTTCGCACACACACATTTCTAGATATAAGCGCATAACCGCGCTTTTAATCATTCAAAATAAGTTTGTGTCATAAGCCAGCTGTTTTTCTAGAAGCTCAAAAGCTACAAATTAATGAATATAGATTTTTCCAACTTTATTTATTGAAATCATTATATTATAAATTTAACATAGAAATCAAACTTAAACACAATTAATTGCCATGTGGATTAATCCGGTGTCATTTAACAGTTCCTGCCAGGGCACGCGAAATTAGTAGAGCTTCCGGTTTACCCATAGCCCTGGCATAACGCGAAGGAAGAAACAGAGAGATTTTAGTGGGTGCCCCTCAACTCAGGTGGCAATAGCACTTCTATGCACCCCAACATAGCGAATCCCACAAACCCCTGCTGCCATTAGCTCATCAAATTTCCCCTCCTCATTAAAATAATATAATTTAACAGTATCTTTAAACATAACTTAATGAAAAAAACAGCAATTTGCTTAAAATTCGCAGCAAAATAAACTTAATAGTATTATAGGTGAATGACACAAGAAATTCCAATGAATTACACTACTTATATTGATGAACAACTTATGCTTTATTTCATATTAACTATTAAATGTTATGAATAAATAATTTATTCATAATATAAATAGTTAATATGAAATAAAAACATTTAATTGTATTATAATTTTATTCTTTAATTAGTATACCTTGTTTGTAATACCTAACTCTAGAGGTGGCTCAAGTTGTCTGAGACATTTAAACATCAATTAAGTGGTGTAATTCATTGCAAAAACTCTGATTGTAAGGTTTTTTTTAGGTTAACAGTTTAATCAATGTTCAGTGCAAGTTTCATTTCCTTCAGTATGTTTTCATGGATATTATTTCTGTTTTCCCTTGTTACCTGCAATATTAAATAATAGTAGGTTCATATTGTCTTGAGCCGTTTTATTACAAGAAAATGTATAATGTTGGTTAAAAATGGACAATAGTTGTATAACATTGATTGTTTTTATGTAAGAACTGTGTCTTCGAGTTGCTTGCAACTCCCTTATTTGGGACAATCAAAGATAGTTTGGTTGACAATTCTACTTGAAGATTATTCTGAAACTTTATCCATGGATACTTGATTTATACACATATTAAACAGAATCATATTTATAAAGAAGAGACGAGTTTTGGTCTGAACTATATATAGGTACTTAAATGTCAGATATTAATTGATACTTACAGTCCAAACTTTAGTTCGACTATGATTTCTTATATTTTCTATCAATGTATCACTCCGCCTAAGAGGTATAGTGGCCAACACAACATTCTTGGAGGCATCACTAAATATATGTTTAATGTTTTGTTTAAATTTCTCAGAGAAAAATTCCATTTTGCCAATTTCATCTATTACTAATAAATGTGATTTTACATATTCATTGTGGAATGAAAAATGGACAATTAAAGAATATACAAATAAGAAATAAACTGTTTTGTTTGATTAAAGCTTGTTTTATTTAGTCTTCTGTTGGTATTTCAATTAGTACAATTTTGGAAAAATGTGCTACAATTATATTACAAAATAATGTGGTAGCTTTTAGTTAGCAACAGTTGGCAACACAATAGACACTGATACAAAATTAACTATGTATAAAATATTGTTTTCACACTGCAGCCTTCTGCAGTCAATATAAAGAAGCAATAAAGTGTAGTAAAGAGGCTACACCAAGTGTAACGTTATACAGCTTTTTTAAGATACTGTTATGAGTTACAGGACTTGAATTAAAATGCCTTTGGAATTACTATAGAATTTATTAAAACTACCAACATATATAACATAGGTACAAATATAACTAGAGGCAATAAGTCCCAGTGTAATGCATAATTCAATAACACGCACAAAGTCCGTCACTATATCGTTAATCGAAAGTACTACACACGTCTTGCTAGTATCGTTATCGTCGCTTGACTGCCCCACCCCTCCGTTCGGGCATTGTTTTATACTAAGCTGTATAATGCCATAAAATAAGTATGATAACAAAGGATGTTTTTAAATTTTAAACACGAAGTAAAAAAAATAACTCCGAATGCAGGAAAGGCAATAAACTGCGTTTTACGACAGCCAGGTGTGCGTTCTTTGTCGGTATGTAACAATACTTTAGAAAGAAAATTAAACTTTCATATTTATAAGTCGAACTATCTCCACTAAGCCTCTAAATATTGCAAAGAGTTGCAAGTGCATATGTCATGTATAAACAGACAGAGTGGTTAATGCAAAGTTATTAAGTCTTATTTAACTTCAGTTTTCACTTCCAATGATGGATACACATCCATATGTCCCACATAATTCTTATTAGGTAAATGTATGTTATGAACTAACTTGATATTAACTGACTCAATAGGCTCAGCGGCCTGTGTCTTGGCCTCTGAAATGAGAACAAATTAATTATTAAATCTTATTAATAATTAATTTGGCAACAAAGTGCATTCTTTTAATTTTATCATGAAACAAACAATTGCCAATAATTGAATATCAGGCTGTGCAATTATTAAACAAACCTGTGCCAAACTAGGTAGAGCAATACTCTCAAATTCTTGTACTAAGACTGCATATTTTCCAACTTTACATCTTACAGGCCCATTTATTAGAGTCTGGTCTCGAGCAAGGCAACCTCTCCTACCATCAAGATCAACAACATCAAAGCCCTCTCTCACTCCATTATTTCGTACTTCCTCTGTATAAAATCCAGAACATTTCACACCTTTATGAGTGATATTTAATAGCAACTTTTTTGTTAAAGTAGTTTTGCCAACACCTGCAATGTTTAATGGATAAGTTCTAATAAAAAGTCTACAGTGTGCTTGTCAATCAACAAACTAGATTCTACAATAGCTGTACACATTCTGTTTTTGCCATTTAGCTATAACTTTATTAGCTCTAATAAAATTTGTAATCTAAAATACCCATATCTCAAAAACTACATACATTGAATGCAACTTTTACTTTAAGTGTTTTTAAAATTATTTACCCATTGAGGTATAACATGTCTTTATGATCTAATTATCTACCTTATGGTTCAAAAGTAATGTAGGTATGCAGTAATGATTGTAAAATTTGCAAATCCCAAAAACTATTCACCCTACTGGGGTGTAAAAAGTTTAATTAAAATAAATAAATAAGTTTAATTCCTATAAATAGTCGTATGTATATCCCTATACATAAATCACCACTAAATTCACCCTCTAGGATATCAATACAACAACCGGGCATCTTTCAAGACCTATGCAATATATAATTAACACTGAAAAAATGTACATGTATGGCGGTCAATTTCAATATACGATTGTATAACAGCATATAAAAGATACCTTCATTCAAGACTTAAATCTTACTACATAATACGGAAGGGCGGAAAGAAATGATAAAGGTTCTGTTTTGCAATTGCTATGGAGAAACCTAGAAATATTCAGAAAGAACTAAAAACAGCTACAAACCAGGGTCTCCAGTCAATATAAGAAAATTATACTTATAATTATTCATTTCAAATAAACTGTAATGCATAAAACGGAATTGTAATTTCTATGTCTTTTAATTTTTCACAAATTATTTAAGGTTCTAACTTGTGTTTTTGTTTACAATGCGAAATCAATGAACAACAGCTGCTAAATGACATCATACATGACAATTTGATAATAACAACATAGCGATTTAGTGACACGTGTTCAGAAAAAATAAAAACTTACATCTATTAAAGTAAATAATTATTCATTTTACATTAAGTTATTATTTATAGGCAGCATGCACATGTTTTATTTTACGTAACAAATTATACCCACAATTGTTAGTAAACTAAAATTCCTAAAATAAATAATGAAAACTTGCAATTTCCGAACTAAACTTCATGTTTTTTGTCTCACTTGTTCTCAAAAAAAGTCAAAATCTGTCTCTTTTTTTTTATCAACTCGTTATCAATAGAATAGGAATTTTATAGTTCGTACAAAGTTCTCTTCACTAGTTATCAAAGTTATTTTCGCCGGCAGCTTTCTTTGTAGCGTTTATCCTACCATTTTAGTTTGGCAAATTACAAGAGAGACAGTTTCACTTTGTTATACGATAAAAACTTAAAGTTTAAAATGACTTCTATTGGCATCGTAACCCGCTCATTGCTTGGCAAAAATACATTGAATGCCAACAGAATAATTGTTTCTAATACCGGTATAAAATTCTACAGCACAGGTAACTTTCCTTTTTACTCATAAATGTTTCTAATATGCATTTAATGTTTGGCTTTATTGATAATTACGTCCAAAGTACACTTTTTTTAGAAGCGTCTAAAGTTCAGCTGCGTCGCATGTTTAGGTATATAGTATTATGCCACATGTAAGTCAGCGCACACGCACAGAGGGGTCAATCATCATATAAAATATGTTACTTTATAGTTACGATCTTATTCATGTTGAGTTAGAGTAAGTTTGAATGCTTCTTTATGATTTTTAAAGAAACATTCAAAACTTATTACTCTGAATTAATAAGACTTTTAGTATATTAATAATAACCCTAAAACTGTGGATTGGTCTCATTTGGTGTATACTCCTGTTTTTTTTAAAGGTCTCTTATGGTTACTAATCATACACATAAAAAAATTCCACATATCTTGACAACTCGTATAAGACCTCACCTGTGTTGATTAAGGCAGGTTCCTATAATTTACAATTGGTGGGGGTTTAAATAAGTGTATGTGTGGTGCGTCGATGATGGTTAACCTGCTGGATAGGGTGACACACCACTGGTTACAGATAATAGTTCAATCGCCGAAAGGAGAGTACAAAATAAGAAGACGAGTTGCATTTACTTGCTTGCTTAAATGCTCCAAATTTAACTTAGACTATATATCTTCTTCAGCCAATTTCGGTCCACTGCTGGACGTAGGCCTCCCCAAAAGACTATATATACAGAAATCTTATTGTTTACGTAATCTGCACACTAATATTCTAATCAACGTTAAATATTATATTTACACTTTTATGAGATTGGGTTTTTACTGATACATACAGATGTCTAATCTTATCAACAACTCTAGCACCGATATCTATTATCTGTATTATTTACAAAGCATCACATTCATGAAATTAACCATAGTCTTTAATTGTGTTAAATTATACATCAATAAATTGGTGGATGAACTGTACCATTAGTTAAATTTTGACATTACTAGTACCTATTTTGCTTATGTCAAATTTTAACTGATACTAAGACAAATGAACTGTCCGTAAGATAAAGGAACTGGGCCTAAGATATAGAACTACTAGAACCAGGCCTTTTTTGTCACTTCTTTTTTGGGGGCTCTCTAATTCTCGAAAGTTGTAATGCTATAATTTTTTTTTAGTCACTCTACTCCAAAATACCTATAAATAATCAAGTTTTTGTAAACCTCACTACCAAAGTTGACTTCTTTTTCGATATTTTTGGAGTTCTTTTAAGGGCACCGCGTGCCCCTGCATGCCCCCACAAAAAACCCTGACTAGAACAATAGTTTTATTAATACTGTAGTCAGTATAGTATACTTAACTTTTTTACAGTACTCTACTGTAGGCCAATTGGTTTTATTGTATTGCTTTTGGGAGTGCTATATTCTTGCTTTCTTCAGATGTTGAAGATCATTAATATAGTTGTCGGAATTGGTAATGACATTTAGTTTACGAAGCCAAAACTAGATGGCGCTGTATTATTTTTGAACGCACTATGGTTTTAATTATTGTATAACATAAGTGTTCTTTTATTTTTATTGTTAAGGTTCGATTCGATTCCAGTAGCGAATACATATATTTTTGTGCATCCGTCACTTTGTTTCATTTCGCTGCACTGGGAGTTTTTGGGACTTTTGTCCATGGTCCTTCGTATAGCCGGTTACAAGGCGACACGTGAGGTAGACCTGTGCATAGTTCAGAGTGCTGACCAGGTAGTGGATTGCTACCTATAGTACTGTAAAGTCATCGTGTTCCGGCTTGACATCTGAGCGGGGAGCACCCCCTCGGACATCTGGTGGCTGGAAAGCTGACGTTGGAGCGATTGTTCGTGAGACGGAAACGGCGCGGGGGGAATCCTGCCTGCCTGCAGATCCTGAGCAGCGCCCTCTGGTGGGCAATAGCGGCGACAACGTTAAGTGTCATTATCTTCGGTAGTGTGAGTGTGAGTGACAAAAAACTGTGAGTACAATTTGAACCTTATTATTAAGAACTTTTTTAACGTTGTATAATATTAACTTAGAATAATTTCAACGTGGTTTTGGACTTAGTATAATTTTAAGGTGTGCATGGACTTAGAATAGTTTGTAAAAAAGTGAACCGACGGGGAATCCATGCCGGATTTTGCCCTGATGTTAATGTGTTTCAAACACTTAGAATATTTTTTAAATTATTCATCGACTTGTAATTTTTTCGTGAACTCTTCAAACACTTAGAATAATTTTCGAAACTTTTTTCATCAGTTAGTTAATTTTTGCGTTTGTTCTTTCCAAGACTTAGAATATTTTGTGTACCTTTTAACAACTTGTAATTGTTAACATTGAAAGTAAACTTCTGTTTTTAAATATATTATTGTTGTGACTTGTGTTATTTACTGTATTTATTTGTCGTTTTTATTTGGTTATCTTTACCATGGCAAGTAATTATTTTAAACTTCAAGAAAACATTCTTGGACAAATTGTAAAATCCAAAAGTAACTTTAAAAAGACACCTAAAGAACGTCTAAATCTAAGTTATGTTGAAACTCGTTTGGACACTTTAGAGCAACATTGGACTGATTTTACTAGTAATGATCAAAGAATTGTTATGGAATTTAAGAAAGAGGAATTAGAGGCTTCTTCTTATGTATTGAATGATACTTATAACTCTGCGGAGGAATATTATATTGAGTATAAGGCTTTACTTAAAGACCAACTCCGAAAACTTAATCCAGAATCAGTTTCTGATAAGTGTAGTACCGGTCAACAACAGTTAAATTGCCGAAGATTGAAATTCCCAAATTCTCAGGCAAATATGCCGAATGGGCTAGTTTTCGAGATTTATTTACGTCATTAATACATAAGAATGGGACCATAGATAATGTCCAAAAGTTGCATTACCTCAAAAGTTCTGTTACTGGAGAGGCAGAACAATTGTTGCGACATATTCCTGTCACTTCTGATAATTATTTAATTTGTTGGTCACAATTGGAATCTAGATACAACAACAAAAAGTTTTTAGCTAATTGTATTTTGAAAAAATTAATTAATCAAAAGGGTTTAACTACAGAATCCTCTACTTCAATTAAACAATTATTGGACACAACGAAAGAATGTTTATATGGGTTACAAAATTTAGGCGTAGATATTACCTCTTGGGATATCATTGTTATTTTTTTAGTAAGTCAGAAACTTGACCCAGAGTCTAGGAAACTTTGGGAACAAAAAGTTACAGAGTCCACTCAAGAGTTACCCACTCTTACTATGTTTGAAGATTACTTAGAAAATCGTTATAGGTCAATTGAATTTTTAGATCCTAAGGTTCAGAAACAAGACAAACCGAATTGCAACCACGTAACTACTACCACTGTAATAAATTGTTCATTTTGCTCCGATGGTCACAAATTGGCCAATTGTAAAAAGTTTGCAAGGGAAACTACCGATGTACGACGTGCCTTTGTCCAAAGTAACCACTTGTGCTTCAACTGTTTAAACGCTGATCATACAGTATTTCAGTGCAACATGTCTACGAGGTGTCGTCTGTGTAAGAAAAAGCACCACACACTTTTACATCCTAAAACTCCAAAATCTGTCATTGATCATATCAAGACAGATCAGTCTGTGAATAAGAGCGTTGTGGCCACAGCTACAACATCAACATCACAGACCCAAAGCGAATCGACAGATACTCCGACAATTACGTCCTATTTTACAAATACCCCTAGTCAAGTTCTTTTGGCTACTGCTTTGGTTAAGGCAGAGTCGCCTACAAAGAAAATGACTGTCGTGTTAAGGTCTCTTTTAGATCAGGGATCTCAGGCGTCATTTGTCACAGAGTCTGCAGTACAGCTATTAGGTCTCAAACGCATACCTGAGACTAACACAATTTCTGGATTGAGCGGTGACCGGGACTCGACTATAGCGTCGAAGTTCACAGTTGTTTTAAATCTTCAGTCTCGTCTCGATTCCACCTTCAAAATTTCTGTCAAGGCTCATGTTTTGAAGAAGTTAACATGCTTTTTGCCAAGCAGGCAAGTTCGTGTCTTGCCTCATCTTGCGTCTTTGGAACTAGCCGATCCATCGTTTGGGACTCCAAATAAGATAGATCTGCTATTGGGGGCGGAAGTGTACAGCCAGATTTTGTTAGAAGGTCTGTTTAAAGGTCTACCTGGCTCAGTGATTGCTCAAAACACTCGACTAGGTTGGATCTTATCTGGCAAAACTGACACTTCCAACTGTCTTAGTGACGTCAACCAAAGCGCCAAGTGTAATGTCGTTAGTATGCATGTGGTAGATGCTACCAACAATGATTTGTTGAAGAAGTTCTGGGAGATGGAGTCCGAACCATCTTCGTATAAAGCAAAATACTTGACTCCTGAGGAGCACAGTTGCGAGACCTTGTTCTCGCAATCTACTTGCAGAGATGAATCAGGGCGTTATATTGTCAAACTTCCCTTCAAGTCACAAGATCCGTTATGTAAGTACGGAAACTCAAAGGAAATTGCTCGTAAGCGATTTTTCATGTTAGAAAAACGCTTGCTCAGTAACCCTGAACTTAAGCGTGAATATTCAAAGGTTATTAATGAATATCTGCATTTGGGTCACATGGAGGTAGTCAGCAACCCCGATAAATCGGATGCTGTGTATCTGCCTCACCATGCTGTCGTAAAGCAAGATAAGATCACAAGTAGGGTTCGTGTGGTTTTTGATGCATCTTGCTCAGGCACAAATGGGGTATCATTAAACAACGATTTGATGACAGGTCCAACTCTTCAGCCGGAATTGAGGCATTTGGTAATGCGCTGGCGTCGTTTTCCGATAGCTCTTGTCGCAGACATTGTCAAGATGTATCGACAAGTCAAGGTATCGGACTCAGATGCAGATTTCCAACGTATTTATTGGCGTGAAGAACCCGATCAAGACCTCCAACAATTTTGTATTCTCAGAGTCACTTTCGGAACCTCTCCAGCACCCTTTCTTGCAGTAAGATGTTTACAACAGTTGGCTTACGATGAAGGTGCCGATTTTCCGTTAGCTGCCCAGCGTGTTTTGTGTGACTTCTATATGGATGATTTGATCACTGGCACTCACTCTGTAGACCAGGGAGTCCTTATTCACAAGCAAATGATAGGATTGCTTAATCGTGGTTGTTTCCCTCTACAGAAGTGGTCCAGCAATAATGCTGATTTAATGTCACACATAAGCAAGGGAAACAATATTCCTGAAGATTTGGAGTTGAAGACTGATGAGGTTATGAGGATTTTGGGTCTCACCTGGAACAGAGAAGGAGATACGTTTTATTGTACAGTTAAACTTCCTCCACTCGAAATTCCAGTTACCAAACGTAGAGTTGTGTCTGATATAGCGCGGTTGTTCGACCCGTTAGGTTGGTTGGCACCAGCCATTACAACAGCAAAAGTCTTTATACAAAGACTTTGGCTTTCAGGAATAGAATGGGATAGTGAACTTCCTTCATCCTTGTTGCACGACTGGATCACATTTCGTGATGATTTGCCGAAACTAGCTGAAATTCATATACCTAGATGGATTAGCTCTAGTGAAGATGATAGGTGTATCGAACTTCACGGGTTTTCAGACGCCTCAAATGTGGCATATGCTGCAGTGGTATATGCTCGTGTAGTTGATAAATATGGCAATATTCATGTTAGTTTGGTTACTTCCAAAACAAGAGTTGCACCTATCAAGCAAGTGTCGATACCTCGCTTAGAGTTATGCGGTGCAGTCTTGCTAGCCAAACTTTTACACGAAGTATCAGAAGTTCTCGAAGTACCTAAGCATCATGTATATGCTTGGACTGATTCATCTATAGTTCTTGCTTGGCTTAGATGTCATCCCAGTAGATGGAAGACATTTATTGCCAATAGAGTATCGGAAATACTTACTCTTTCAGACAGTAACCAATGGTCACATGTTTCCTCGAAAGACAATCCTGCCGATTGTGCATCGCGGGGATTGCAACCTTCCGAACTTATAGGATATGATCTCTGGAATCGTGGTCCTGAGTGGCTGCATCTGGAAGAAATAGATTACAAGAAAGAAGAGATACTGGATACCAACCTGGAAGAAAGAAAAACGAAGATTAAAGGTCATCATACTACCTGCAGTTCAGAGGGTGATCCATTCTTGGAACGATTCTCGTCCTTACGTAGACTCGTACGAGTTTTAGCTTGGTGCAGGAGGTTATATTTACCTGGTCTTCAAAAACCTTCTTGGCTGTTAGCTAAGGAATTAGATGATGTGCTAAACGCCTGCATCAAACGATGTCAAAATCAGTATTTTGATACTGATTTGGCGAAAAATAATAAATTTTCGTGTCTTAACCCCTTTAAGGATAAGAATGGCATATGGCGTGTTGGTGGTAGATTGCAACATGCTCTTTTATCCGAAGATCGGAAACATCCTATACTTATTCCCCGTCAGTCACATATGGCTAAACTAATTATAGCTAATGCCCATGAGAAGACACTTCACGGTGGTCCTCAGTTGACCCTGAATTATATTCATTCTAAGTATTGGATTGTCAACCTGAGGAACTTAGTGAAATCTTACATCCATAAATGCGTCACTTGTATTCGATACTCTTCTACAACCGTCCATCCATTGATGGGTCAATTACCAACGGCTAGAGTGACAACAAGTAGACCATTTCTGCAAAGCGGACTGGATTATGCAGGCCCGATCGCTGTTAGAACTACTAAAGGCCGGGGACATAAGTCCACTAAGAGCTATATTTGCCTTTTTATATGTATGGCTACCAGAGCGATCCATCTTGAGGTTGTTAGTGATCTCACTTCGGATGCGTTTCTGGCAGCATTTAAACGCTTTGTCGCTAGACGAGGCCATTGTAATGAATTATGGAGCGACAATGCAACCACATTTGTCGGTGCTGACAGAGAACTTAAGACTCTGCTAGAGTCTGAAAGGTCTACTGTAGCAACAGATATAGCCGATTGGCTTTCTACCAATGGCACTACGTGGCATAGAATACCACCCTACAGTCCTAACTTTGGGGGATTGTGGGAGGCTGGTGTTAAGTCAACCAAAGGTCACCTGAAGAAAGTTGTTGGTGATACCACGTTGACTTTCGAAGAGCTCACCACGGTACTGGCCCAAATTGAGGCTTGTCTCAACTCGAGACCGATAGCAAGATCTGCTTCAGATTCTGATGACGCCTATCCTTTAACACCTGGACATTTCCTGGTTGGAGAACCTTTGGTACTCATTCCCGATGCCAACCATGAGCACGCAAATATAAACTGTCTAAAGCGTTGGCAACTTACACAGAGAATGGTTCAAGAGTTTTGGAGAAGATGGTCTCGCGAATATTTGACTCAATTTCTGCAAAGGAATAAGTGGAAAGAGCGAACTTCAGAACCTGAGATTGGCGATGTTGTACTTGTGAAGGAGGACAATCTTCCTCCAGCTCGTTGGCTGTATGGTATTATTACAGACAAGCATAGTGGTTTGGACAACGTAACTCGTGTCGTTAGTTTGCGTTGCAAGGACACAATTATAAAAAGGCCAGTTAGCAAAATTGTTAAATTGCCACTAACCTAGTAAGTTTTTATTGCTTACATCTATGTACTTTCTTGTGTTTCTTTTTGGCTATATTTGAATATTTATTCACTTGTGTTATTGTATTATGTCTTATTTTTATAATCTTTGCTATTGATGTTTGTAGATGTTTTTGTGTATCTTTGCATTGTATAAAATAATATAACTCATATTTTGATCTGTACACATTCTAGTTTAAGGTTTATGTGATACATTTGTGATATGAACAGTGTAGTTCATAGCTGGCGGCCATGTCGGAATTGGTAATGACATTTAGTTTACGAAGCCAAAACTAGATGGCGCTGTATTATTTTTGAACGCACTATGGTTTTAATTATTGTATAACATAAGTGTTCTTTTATTTTTATTGTTAAGGTTCGATTCGATTCCAGTAGCGAATACATATATTTTTGTGCATCCGTCACTTTGTTTCATTTCGCTGCACTGGGAGTTTTTGGGACTTTTGTCCAATAGTGAATAGATTAAGGAGGAAAGTAGACTCCAGTAGCAACCAGAATTAACAATTGTCAAAGAAAAGAATTTAATATTTGGGTTTGACTGGTGGTAGGGTATTTGTCCTCATGAATGGTTACCACCCCTGGTCTATGTCATGCCACCATAGCAACCTAGTGCTGTGTCTGTGTTGTGTGCCCAGGTTTCAATCTGATCTTTGTGGAAGGCAGAACCTTTGTTATGCAAGGGTCATAGGCGATGGTAACCACTTTCTATCAGGTGGGTCGTCAGCATCTTTGCTGTACCCCAGCAATAATAAGAAATAGGGCTGACTTTTCAGTCATCAGATAAAATCCATATATTAAATTATAACTTGACTTAATGTAAAAGAAGCGAAACAAACTGTTTTATTTACACAAGTGTAATTTGTAATTTTATCCTATGAATAACTTATATCTGATGGTGACAAAATAAAGTTTATTTCTGTCTGCCATAATTTGCTGCTTTATTGTCCATCACCTTTTATCCAAAAATAATAATATGTAACATAAACATGCTTAATATTCAATTCAGTGAATTGTAAATAAAATAACAACTACTGGACAACCTTGAGTGAGTTAAATGAATTCATAATCTTATCTTTAATTGCCACACCGCTTTTATTTCGAGTCACACCTACAATAACATCCTCTCTACACTTATGATAATGCATAAATGTATTTTAAGTTTTTTTTTTTTTTCGTCACTCACTGGCAAACAAGCAGATGGCCTATGTAATAGACACTGGCTACTTACACTTATAGATGTTTGCAACACCAGATATGAAACCGACACTTGCCAGTCTTTGGATGGCGCAAGGGATTATTTAGGTAAAATGGGATAACAGACTTTAGATTGAGGGGGGGGGGGTTGGCTCATTGGTACTCTCACTCATATCTTTATATGAAACAAAAATAAGCTTTTCTTTATTGCAGGAATTCAGCAGACAAGCAGACGGCCCACTTAATGGAAAGCGGTTACCATCGCCTATGGACATTTGCAACACCAATGGTGTTACAAATGCGCTGCTGCTCTCTTAAAGGAGACTAGAACCTGGTCACTAATGCCAGAACACAACCCAAGGTTATTCATGGTGACTTACTTTAGACCAGAGGTGTTAGCCATCCAGTCGGGCAAATGCCCTACCACCTGGCTTTGGGTTGTTTTGTCGCCTCTTACGACAGGCCGCCCGGCCGCAGGAAATGGTATTCTTTCTCCATTCCTGCATGGATATAACCTCCTAAAATAAAATGGTTGGGAGTGGCCAACACTGACTCTTCCTTGTTTTCTTCTTCCCAAATCATGAAAGCTGAGAAATCATATCTAATATCATAGTGACAATTATTTCGGTAGTTCTATGTAATGAGAAATTCAAATGTACGTACATAACAGCATACCATTTTAGCATAAGTGACATTTGGAGTTAAGTATTATGGAAGCTGCATACGTCTAGTCATCGCAGCGGACACTTGTTAATATTTGTACTTAGATTACCAATTCCGAACAAATTAGTTCACATCTTCAGTTCATATCAGCACTCGACAGTGAATACTACTGGAAGTCATCTGAAGTATCATTTAACCTCTCGCTGCTACAGTATATTTGTTGTTACAATACATATTTATAAATTACTTGTGGTAGTCACATTTGTGCTTATCTTTTATATTTGTATATTATTATAGTTTCTACTTTATCAGTTATGTAATACTAGCTGACCCGGCGAACTTTGTACTGCCATATTTTCTGAATTCCTAAAAGACTTTGTTTTATGACACAAAAACAAAATCGCTCCCGGTGATTAGGAGGATTCTAGAACCCGATCTCAGCGCCACCTATCGGTTCTAATTGCGAATCTAAACCATCCGGGAACCCACTCAAACACACAAAAACAAAATCACCAAAATCGCTGCCGGTGATTATAAGGATTCTAGAACCCGATCTCAGCGCCACCTATCGGTTCTAATTGCGAATCTAAACCATCCGGGAACCCACTCAAACACACAAAAACAAAATCACCAAAATCGCTGCCGGTGATTATAAGGATTCTAGAACCCGATCTCAGCGCCACCTATCGGTTCTAATTGCGAATCTAAACCATCCGGGAACCCACTCAAACACACAAAAACAAAATCACCAAAATCGCTGCCGGTGATTATAAGGATTCTAGAACCCGATCTCAGCGCCACCTATCGGTTCTAATTGCGAATCTAAACCATCCGGGAACCCACTCAAACACACAAAAACAAAATCACCAAAATCGCTGCCGGTGATTATAAGGATTCTAGAACCAGATCTCAGCGCCACCTATCGGTTCTAATTGCGAATCTAAACCATCCGGGAACCCACTCAAACACACAAAAACAAAATCACCAAAATCGCTCCCGGTGATTAGAAGGATTCTAGAACCCGATCTCAGCGCCACCTACCGGTTCCAATTGTGGATTTAAACCGTCTTGTGACCCACTCAAACACACAAAATTTCATCAAAATCGGCAGTCCATCTTGAGTTATAAAATTACAACGAAAAGTGGCATTGATTTTTATATATGTTGATTATGAAATTCTAGATAGACTATAAAGAATGGAGAACAAAATGCATTTTTTTGAGATTTCTTGTGTGTTTGTTTGGGAATCACGTAAAGAACTACTGGGCCGATTTCAATGCGGTTTCGGCTGATTGGAATCGAGCGGGAATTATTAAAAATGGTCAGATTAAAAAAAAACGAATTCCAATGTGATTCTTTTACTGATCGATAGCAAATTGAATGTAATTATATTTTAAATTTTTATCCCGAGAATCCCAAAGGAATTTTCCTGGAAGGGGTTCAAAATTGTTCGGATCATTAAAAAAACTTGAGGGTGTCAAGGGACACCCGGATGGAACGAAGTTCCTTTCTATTAATTAGTGAAGGAATTGTATTTTTTTTTAAAGTTATAATAATATTTTTTATTATTAACAAATATAATGTAATATAAACTTATTATCAGTAGACTCAATTTTAGTAATAATGACAAAGATAGAGAGAGACAGACAGAGAAACACGCTCACGCCGGCTTACAACTATAGCAAAAAGTGTCATTACAACTTTTGGCCTTAATTTTTTCCGTCTAGCCCCCTTCGCAACGCGTGATAAGGAACTTCGTTCTAATTGCGTATTCTGACACAGTTTCCACTAAAACTATGGCTTACATTCTTTTTGAAATGCTGCGATACTTTGTGTCCCGTAATCCCGTGGGAACAGCATGGACACAGTCGCGGGCATATCCTACTTAACAATATATTTTTTTATTTCAGCTCCCGCCTATGAGAACATCAAAGTTGAGGTTGTGGGCTCCAAGAAAAATGTAGGCCTCATCCAGCTTAATCGGCCAAAGGCTCTCAATGCACTCTGCAAGCCTCTGTTTGTAGAACTTGGCAAGGCAGTCAATAATTTTGATGCTGATAAAAGCATTGCTGCTATAATTATTACAGGTTAGTTTATCCATTGATAACATTTATTTTTAATATTTCATAAATAATTATGGCTTACATTTGATATTACTCAAATACACTCACAAAGATAATATACCTAATAAGGTCAAATGCACTAGGTTACCCCTGGTGGCATGGACTTAAAGTAATCAAATATGCTCTGAGGAAATTATCTGGAGCATGGGTATCATATTATGTCAACAGATAAGAATGCTAGATCATTAAAATAAAGAGCAATTTCATACACATTTATCTACTAATAACATAGAATGATTAACACCATCTATTGGCACATATCATCCTTCCCAATTCCTTTTCCTCACGCTGCACACACACTCTCCATTCCCAGACATTTGTCACAAAAACCCCAATACAGTTCACTACTGCAGCACTTAGCTTCCAAAACAAGACTTAATTTGGGTCACTGAGTCCATGAGGCTTAGATATTTTTTGTATTGCATGAGTTCAACAGACAGATGGCCTACCTGATGGAAAGTAGTTAGTAGTAGTTAGTAGGTAGTAGACCAAAAGTGCTACAAATGTGTTTTTGCTGTGTGCAAGGGAGTCTGGAATCTGACCACTAAAACAGGAACACAAGGTTGTTACGGCGGTATACTCTAGACCACGGTTTGTAGCTGTCCATTCTACCACCTACAACATAATTAAGTTTAAAAAGGATAAAGTGGTTTGGACACATAAAGAGAATCAATGAGAGTAGGTTCACAAAACAAGCGATGGCCACTGTTTGGATGGTAAAGTTGATAATGGTACTACACCACCTTGTATTCACCATGAGAAATTTACAGATTTTCTGGTCTCTCTGGTGAAGGTCTGGTAAAAAGCACCTAGATAAATGTGCATGTAAAAAGAGCTTAATGAAAGTAATAACAAGCAGAGATCCATCTTCTCTGGTTTCCCCTATAGGAAACAGGCGTAATGATATGTGTTGCAAACTAACAAAAAGTTATCAGGTATCCTTACTTACTTTTTAGGAAATGAGAAAGCATTTGCCGCCGGCGCCGACATTAAAGAGATGCAGAACAACACATACAGCACGAATACCAAAGAAGGCTTCCTGAAAGAGTGGGAGGATATCTCCAACTGTGGAAAACCTATAATCGCTGCTGTTAATGGATTTGCTGTGAGTAATACCAACACAGCCATACATATTTAATGTTGAGCTCCAGCCTCATCATTTTAGGGGAGAGGACTGTATTGTCTACAGCGGATTAAACAGTTTCAAACATTAGTGGTCTTGATGTGCAGGTCTTTTGATGATAGTAGGATTTATGCACTTGGGATCGAAAACACCAGTTTTTCCAACTAGCTGCTTTTATTGACTTACACAGCCGTATGTGATTCTTCTCTGCAGGGTTGCACCTTCACGCGCAACTAACGACTCCCTGCCCCGACGATGACATGTCTTACTCACAATATCGTCGCCGACGTTGTGTAGACCACCTCCAAGTTAACCGCGCCTAGCACACTTCAGGATCGTCTCTTAAACTATGCTAAAGTCCTTCACTGAACTGCCCACTAAAGTCACCGCAAAACTTTTCACTAAACTCGTCACTGTCTTCTACTAAACTCTTCTTCTAACTCTCTTTTATCGCACTAAATCAGAAGCTTGTACTTCGCTGTCTTCAACTGACCGCTCTGTGGGCACGCCTAATGCTGTACTCGGCAAAGTTCTGGAAGCCACAATTTCGATATTCTTTTTCTTATTCTTGTATTTACTGTCTATCCTTTTCTAAACATCTATCTATTTCTGTCTTTTCCTTCCTGAACGTTCTATTATAGAATTTCGATCTTCATTTGTTGTTCTTTTGTTCATCATCCATCCTCTTCTAAAATGCATTTGTCCTTGTCTTTTTCTTCTGGAATTTTCTACATTTTTCTGGCACTCATTAAACCAACTAGATCAGTCCATCATCGCTCACCATTGTATATTAGGCCTGAAAACTTACTTAAGTGCATCACTTCATTTTGTTATCACATTGTTCTATTTATTCTTGGTCATACCAGAAATTGTAAGTCAGTCAGTCAGTCAGACAGACCCTACCACCTGGTTCTAGGTTATTTTTTTACCCCTTACGACAGGCCGCAGGAAATTATATTCTTTCTCCGTTCCTGCACATATACTGGATTAGGAAAGTGAAGGACTGAACATGTGAGGCAAGCTTGAGGATGGTTATAAAGCAATTAGGTGGAGAACGCATTAGCTCCCTTGATGTTACAGTTGTCCATGGACGATAGTAACCACTTATCATCAACAAAGAAAATAACCCGATTCGTGACTATGTGACACAAACTTGGGAAAGCTGGCAAGTAATGAGGTGGAGAACATATTAAGGGCCGAGTCACACCGGAATGGCAGCGGCGGGCGGCAATGCCAGCGGCCGCCGGCGTAGTCCTTGACTAGTTTAGTTTCTTCATTTGGCAATGATACTCATGTTTTTGGAGTGAACATGATGGAATTGGTTACTAGATCATAACCAATTGTGTGCCGCAATAAGTTGCGGAACAAGAAATAAATAAAAAAAGGAAAAAAAGAAAAGAGTATATATGCCGCGGGCACCACCACAGACGCTGTTCGCTTCACCGCGGGCGGGTGGCGGCAGCGTCGCGACCTTTTCAAGCGATACTGGTCTTTTTAGCAAGAGTTATATATTTAAACGATTATAAAATTACATACTATTGAATATAATGTAAGAAAAATTAACTTGTTTGTATTGTATTCTACCCATAGTCCTTCAAGACTATAAGTAGAATACTGAGCCCAGATCACCGTCTTCTATGGGTAAGGTGCCCTGAAGGCTGGCTACGTTTCCTCGCTGGATCGCCATACTGATCCGTTGGCCGAGGTAGGCACCAGCCCTCTGATCACCTGAAGAGTCAATAAGTCGTTTCGATAAATTTTGGTAGAGGCTCATGGCCTCAGGACCCCACGGTCCAAGCGTCTCGACAGCAAACGGCACAAACACATACTGGTCTTTTAAATATATAAATAAGTTTATTATTTACGCTTCCCACCGACAGTGATTTGGACTACATCTTTTACTTGTAAATATGTTTATAGTAGTATTTAATTTCTAAGTTTTTGTTTGTAGTGTAATTTATTAATAGTTTTATTTTAATTTTAAAATATAATTAAAGTTTATTTCACATTGAAAGTGCCCGCCGCGACGCCGCCGGCCGCTGCCATTCCGGTGTGACTCGGCCCTAACTCCTTGACGTTACAGATGTCCATGGGCGACAGAAACCACTTACCATCAGGTCGCCTACAAGCAAACAAAAAAATAATAATCCCGTTTCAGCTGGGGGGTGGGTGTGAGCTGGCCATGCTCTGCGACATAATATACGCCGGGGAGAAGGCCAAGTTCGGGCAGCCCGAGATCAACATCGGCACGATCCCCGGCGCGGGCGGCACGCAGCGGCTGCCGCGCTACGTCGGCAAGTCCAAGGCCATGGAGATCGTGCTCACCGGCAACTTCGTCGACGCGCACGACGCCGAGAAGATGGGTATGACTCCATATTGCACCTAGTCTTTGGAATCTTTCGACGTTCATTCCAGCAGACTGCAACTTATTCTATTCTATAACTTCACGCCAGGTCCCTTGCGGGGTAGGCACGAACAACAGACCGCCATACAGACTTATTCTTACACACCTCTCTTGCTTCTTTGACATTCATAGCTCTTGTCATGCACGTTCGTCTGATCTTAAGGCTCCTGACATCACCTTTTGCTAGCACACGATCAACTTGATCATGGAAGGTGTGTCGTGGCCTTCCGCGACTTCTGCATCCATCCACTTTCGCATTGTATATCTGTTTAGTCATTCTTTCATCATAAATTCTTTCCACACGCCCGAACCACCGGAGCATTCCTTTCCTTACCTTCACCCCGACACTCTCTTTCTTACTTCGGTATTACGAACTTATTGCAACTTATCTATTAATATGTGAAGCAAAAACTGTACGTTTTTAACGAAAATACGCAGACGGAGGAGCATGAAATTTCGCACACTTATGGCCTTGTCGTTATCGTTGGTTAAATGTTAAGAAACTGCTCAGCAACTGATTAACGAAAATCTTACCCATAAACTCCTCTTAATGATAAGAGATGGTGGTAACTCGTAATAACTGTCAAAAATAATAAACATCAAGAGGTAGTTTAAGTGACTGCTAAGAGGCAAGATGGCAAGTTTTATTTGAAACAGCCATTGATTAGGGGCCTAAAAGTCTCTTGTTTAAGAGATGGCTAATCCTTTCTTTACGAGATTATTATAAGTAAGGCCCTTATAGTTTATATAAAGGAGTAGTGCAGAATGCTGATATTTTTTTAAATTATGCTTAAAAATACATTATATTGACTAGCATGTATTTGACACACACACACACACACATATATACTCTTGTTTATTATTAAAGTCAAACTGATAGTGTCAAAGCCTTGGCGAAATCTGTGATTATAAAAGTATATAGTCTTTGACAACAGAACCTTAATAATGTTTAAACTTATAATTTAAATTAATTATTATGGTCGAATTTCAACCGCAGGCGACCACTAGTCCAACAGAAATTCACGAAGTGTTATTTCAAGTTTTCAAAGTCAAAGTAATTTATTTTGTGTATACAGGTTTGAATATGATGTGCATAATTATAACAATTTAGGTATCACCTAGGTTTAAAATACCATAAAAAGTTATTAAGCGCTGTACTGTATTTTACCATTTGAAAAATGTATGTTATTAAGTAAAAATTGTTCAATGCAAATCTCATTGAGAAAATTACATTTCTGTCATCCCCTCAGTTCGCCCTTATAAATGATTAAATTCATTCCACACATAGGTTAAGAAACATGGATCTTCTATGGTAATATTGTTTGGTAGTATAGTTGTATGTTTCGCCAAATAATCATAGAAAACTTGAAACTTTTTTGACTAAAATCATTACATTCAAAAACTCAGTATAATTATATTCTTAGATAAACCGTATACAATAGGTGTAGGTGAAAAATCACATGTAAAATTTTGCAGGTCTGGTCAGTCGTGTATTTCCAGTCGAGAAGCTTCTAGAAGAGACTATCAAGTTGGCTGAACGCATCGGCACGCACTCGCCGCTCATTGTGAAACTGGCTAAGCAGGCCGTGAATCAGGCCTTCGAGACCACCCTCAAATCCGGGCTGCAATTTGAGAAGTCCGTCTTCTATGGCACTTTTGCAACGGTAAGATATTTCTTAAATGTTCAAACTTTTAAAGATTTTATTTAGGTTATAAATTTTGGTCGACTTCCTCTATGTATTCTTCGTAAAATGTTATTGCTGTTTAAGGAGAAGAAGTGGAAAGAACCATCCGTGCAGGTACGGAGAAAGAATACAATTTCAACAACAACACAACCAACCCACAGCCAGATGGTAGGGTATTTGTACAACTGGATGCCTACCACCTCTGATGTAGAGTATGCCACCATAACAACCTTGAGTTGTGTTCCGGCATTAGTGACCAGGTTCCAGTCTCCCTTAAGAGAGCAGCAGCGCATGTAGCACCTTTGATGTTGCAAATGTCCATCGGCAATGGTAACCGCTTTTCATCAAGAGGACCATCTGCCTGTCTGCTGTACGCCGGAAATAAATAATAAAAAACACTTGATTGGTATTTTCATGGTTAAATCTGTATTCAATATATATACTAATCGCTTTTTGACACTATTCTTTTAGGAGGACCGCAAAGAAGGCATGACGGCGTTTATTGACAAGAGGCCACCAAACTTCAAGAATGAGTAATTAAAGGAAATAGGGATGGTGTTCAATATTTTAAGAGAAAGTGCAATTAATTATGGGTCATTATTATACATTTTTACAAAGTTTTATTATGGCAGTTGATTTATACTGAAATACATAAAATTTATAGTTACTGTAGTGTTTCATTAAACATGAGTCAAAATGTAATTACATCGCTATTTCTTTAAATAAAGTCTTTCTTTCTTTTTTCTTTCTATGTGAAGGTACTTCATTTTCCTGGAGGAAAATGAAGTACCAGTACAAAATGAATGAAGTACAAAAACTAAAACATTTTTACATAGTCTCCCTCCAATGCAATGCAATTAGATTAAGGCGTATCTAACTTCCTTATTCCTTGCGAAATAAATTAATTTTTGCAAATAAGTCTCGAAATACAGCACCATACCGTGCCATGGTAAATCTATAGTTGTTTGCTACACGAATAAGTAGCGGAGTTGGGGGGGCATACTACTGGGGACCTAACCTCGCGTATTATTGCACTTGTGCCATCATAGGTTTAAAGATAAACATCCTTTCAAAGACCAAAAGAAAGCCGGTAATCAACATAAAAGACCCAAAAAACAGCGTAAGTCGTCAAAAGTGAAGGAAAAGGCACATTTATATAGACTACAAAAGTAACCATGAAAATAAATAGTAAATGGTTACCACGTCACTTATGGCTCTCGCCGGCCGCTGCCGCGGCAAACTCGCTCCTAACAATACCCCACCAAAGGAGACGAGGACTTTTGGGCACAAAATGTAATGAGTTGACATATAGGTTAAAAAAAGCGTTATATTTTTCTATTACAATATTTTTTCTTGGACTTTAGATCTTGCTTAAATTATAAAACCTTTGCTATCATACCGGACACGTAGAATCATTCACGTTTGCCTTGGCTTGTTATTTTGGATCTCATCCTTTTACATCTGGGCCCAAGAATGTATGAAAACGACTCCGTCTCCTTTTTATATGTTAATTATTTTGGCAAGCAATAGAGGAGTTATTAACTAGGTATCTTATATTTCTAGAATATAGGTTTTTATAAAAAGGCATTTGACAACACTACATGAACAAAGCTTTTGCCTACTCTCGTATAATTTAAAAACAATAAATGTCAAAGTTGTCAAACTATTATACGTGTAAATCAGCGAGAAGTATGTTTTCGTTATCCTACTTATAACTGCTAAGTGTCTCAATTTGTACGAGTTATTGTTTCTAAAATAAAACTGGGGAAAGTAGAGACTATAATGTTAGATTGTTATTTTGTTATAATAATACATTTATAATAACTTATTTTAAATAAATCCATACATATAAGATAGAGGTATAAGCCAAATTAGTCATTTGCAGTTTAAAGTTCACATAAATAGTGCAAATCGCATTTTTCCTCCGTATGTTATTGAAATTAGTTTCCATGTTTTGGGATCATGTTTATAGAAATAGACATGTCATGCAAGAGTTCGAAGATATAGAAGTGCACAAAACTAGTGTGTCAGTGTTTGTGGCTTTATTTTACCTAGAAATGCTATACATATTGATAATGACACTATCTATTTTAAACAGATTGAACCAGAATCTGCCGTCGTAACTTTTCTTTTATTATCCAATGGTGAGTGGTTTAAAGTCTTTAAAGTTATGTCATATGAATAGTTGGCGTTTTTATTGCCTTCACACTAGCAATAGTAAATATATGGGTTAAACTTTTGTTATGAAGTCACTGAATTTTAAGTAGTCGGGGAGGGGGGGACGAGTACATCTCTATGCTGCAACCCCCATGTCTAGGAGACATGTAGTTCAAGATATAATTTCTTTCATTCATTTGTTGTACGGCCCAGTACTCCTGGGGCTTACCACCTCCCACCTCCGCCCCACCCTTACTAAAATTCAGTGACCACTAAGCTAAAGTTTAACCACGATAACTAACAACTTTTATGTTAATTTCAGAAATTTTAGAATATACACACAATGAATTTTAAGACAGCCTATGATAGGTTATATTTGTCCAAAGGAGGACAAAATGGCGATATATATGTTGATTCTCCTGTGCTCCCACAGCACCAGATAGACGCATTAAGGTTCATATACAAACAATATATAAAGGTAATTTCATGGAATCATTAAAATAATGTTTACTCCCCTCACTGTTCATTTGCATTTTGGAGGGCTCGTGAAGTGAATATAGAATGATTACATGCCTATTTTGTCTAAGTTCTAACATTTCAATGGGCAGGTGTAACAGTCTACGACTCCAAAACGTCAGTAGCATCTATCCCAACAGCTCAGTTTATTTTCTTCCCATTCCGTTGTAATGCCATTACATCTGTGGATAAGAGCTAGTTTTCATAAATTTTACATTAACACAATGTCATTGTCCCAGTTTCCAGTTTGTTGAATAAATTCTTGAAATGTAACAGCTCTAGCTGTCCTTACTTCATTGCTAGTTTCCATATTTAACACTTGTCGCCACTATTATGTTTAATAAAAGTCTTGATATTCACATAAGAGATCCTTTTTTGTTTTTTACTGCCTACCCGCTTTTTACATACTAAAATATATGAATGAATATATGATACCTTCAAAGAGGGGAAGCGAGTAATTTTGCGAGAGGAAACTTGTATTTCGTGAATATGTTTCTCTCTCTTATCGCCATATTTTCATTTTGTATAAAACAAACATGCACACATGCAGACGTTTTACATAGTTATAGATAAATATTAATTAATAATTCCGCTACACTTCTTATAATAAAATTGTGTTGCGTGCTGCGATACAGACCTAGAGTCTAGTGCAACAACCACCACCATAAAATTTATAGCCTTAATTTTAACTATTATAATTCAAACTGTGTTATTACCATAACTTTTAGATATAATTATACAAGGCCTAGAAATAAAATTATATAAATAAATGAACTTGAATTTGACAAAAGTTTCTCTTTTATGATGGTTCATTTTTGTCTTTCAATTTGGCTAGGAATTGGGTATCTCCAATCAAAAAGATATTGATATATTTGAACCAAACTTCAATAAATATTGTAAAAAATTTAAATATATCCCCTTCTTAGTATATTTATATAAAACAGATAATAGTAGTTAGATCCAAACAAAGATATTTTTTTTAAAGATAAACTTGACAACTAACAATCATAATATTTAGTTATAAGTAAATTATTTTCAATCTATTTGTAGTATTTTACATATGCACTTATTTGTGGATTGCAATCCAGATTTTGTTTATATTTTAGTTAGTATGGTTTTGTAATGATTGTTATTTGTTTAGTGCATCAATAAATTTAAGAAAAATTCCTAGACATAGAAATAATAAAAAAATCCAACTCCGTTGTTAATTTTTTCATAAGTGACTTATTTAACAGTATATTAATGTAAGAAAGGGTACTTCAAGTGCTTAAAAAAGTGGTTAAAACATCACTTATGAAATCTATACATATAATAAAACACAAAAATAAAATAAATATTATTTAATTTTCTTGATATATCTCCTTGGACACCAGGGTGCCTGGAAGAGATCGCTATAAGCAATAAAGCCGCCCATTGTTCTAATTGAAATGTCTTTATATTAAATATCTAGGTTTAAGTTATGGTGAATAATATAGAGTTTTCATTCATTCGTTCAATAAAACTATAGAAGTCGAACTTCTGTACAATGAAAAATGCTAATAACCGAGTCGGGAGAATATAAGAAGTGGAATAGAACTCATTTAGATTTTCAAATTTTTTTTTGTTTCAGTTTGTACGGTCTAATCTTCGAAACGACTGGACCGATTTAAATGAAATTTTGTATGGTGGTAGCTTATATCCCTGGTCAACATAAATAGGGTACTTTTGATCCTGAAAATTTATTAAGATCCCATGGGATAGTTAAAAAAACTTTAATTACTTAAACAGCTTATCTTATATACGATAAAATAATTAATACATTTAAAAGACGAGATTTCGCGAAAATGTAATACCTTACAAAAACAGTGTCTAGCATAGCATATTTCATCGTCATATTAAATGAACTAGATGGCGCTGATAGTATTCTACATCGCGATCGTGACGCGGACGAAGTCGCGGGCATCAGCTAGTGAAATATAATGAAACAATCGAGTTAAAATACTGTCTGCTTATTTATATTCCAGAAAAACCCAGGTATCATTATAAATGATCCCGAAGGATATGGCAAAACAATTGAAGTGGTATTATTTGTTAAAGCAATCAAAAATGTATTAAATCAACCAGTTTTAATAATATGTGGTGAGGATGAAGTCGATGTGTGGTTAAAGAACTTCCAGAAATGGACAGATTTGATGGCAGGTCAGTTTGTTAAATACAATTATTCTTAAAGAAATAAACCCGCAGACAGTCTGACAATTGCATATGTCTAAGCTAAATAAATTTTGTTCGTTTTATGCATCATTCAACTATCAACACTGACATATCAGACATCAGTAAACTGAAAATTAATTAGGGATGGGCCGGTTTGTGTTGTCCTCAGGATTCCAGGAAGTGATTTGGAAAATCGCCTACCAAATTTTTCTTTTTGTATTCATACTCTTATACGCACCTGATATTTTACCACCTACTGTGACATTGACGAAATCAATGCAAACTGCGTTGGAGCCATAATCCCTAAAAAAAAGAAGTAGGGATGGGCCGAAATTCGTTTTATGGTTTGACCGAGTTTCGGCAACTTGAGCCGAACTTCGGCGTTCAGCCGAAATGCGGCAGAAGACATTCAATAAGAGAGTTTTGTATACCTCCATTACCTGCTCCCTGCAAACATCCTCAAAATTCATAACAACTGATTGCTCTTATATGTAGTGGTGTGCATGTAGAACAAATTCCAGCCCTTATACTTATGTTAGACAAATTCCAACACATTTGTAATTCTTTTGTTTACTTATTTATTGGCATACCTTTCTAGAAAACAGCCTATTGTTGCATTGTAATCATTAGCCAGGTGTTACAGATTTTAAAGTTCAAACTGATTCTAGTAAATTCGGCCCACGTTGCCGGGCTGGCATATTGCATTTGTGTAGTTTAAAACGATGGCCTGATTGAGGTAGGAGGGCAGTCGAGCGAGAACCACGATCAAGGCGAGATGAGTGTACATTCGGTAATCTATTAGTGACGGACTTTGCGCGTTTTATTGAATTGTGACCTTCTGCATTATGGTTATATTTATACCTTTGTTATGTGTGTTTGTATAAATCTAATAAGCTCTATAATAATTTCAACGGCATTTTAATTCGAGTCTCGCAACTCGTAACACTATAATATAAGAATGGCTTAATGGAGCTCTTAGTTAATTAATGCTTATGTATATACACCGTGATATGTATATGTTTGTTATTGTTCAGATATAGCAGTGAATCCTAGTAATCCCTATATCAAAGGAAAGAAAGTCTTGATTGCAACATGGAGTCACTTTGTAGCGTTCCATGTCAGGAATTGGAGTGTAATGGTTGTACACCATGATCAACCCAAAAAAGAACTGTTCAAGTACAGTTTTAATGCCGACTTCAAGATATGGGTCTCTTCTGATGATATGATGGTAAGTTTCCCCCACTTTTCAACGTCATTTGTCAAATGAATGCGTGCAAACGTCATTTGTCAAATGAATTATAAGCGACAGGAATCAACTTGTCGAATTGCTTGGACGCGTTAGACGTAGTATAATACGGCCGGCGTAACTTGGCAAATGTGAACATAGGCTCTGCGAACTTTAGAGCATGTACACTCGTGTGATGAGTGGGCATACGACTCGTCAGTGAATACAATTGGTCGCCCTTCATCCCTGTATTTTTCATTGCTTTGTACTAGTTGGTCACTGTATTTTCTTCACGAGTTTACATGCGCTGAAGTTCGCAGAGCCTATGTTCACATTCGCCAAGTTACGCCGGCCGTATTATACATACGTATTTGATTTAAAATAAATATTTTGTACTATTGATAGTTTTAATAAACCAGAAACTACTATTTTTTTACATCCACTTTCACTTCCGAACCCTCGCCTCCGCATCCGCTAGAAGGCCTCCGTTACAACCCTACAATAAATCAATCAATCAGTGCCAAGCTTAGAATGCCACATTTTCTTTACTAATAAAACTACGTTTAACGTTTAAGTCGGATAACCTAAATAAAATAAATTACCGCGCTTAAACGTTAAACGTAGTTTATTATGTGTACAAGTCGGAAACTTAAAAATATTATTTTCTTTACTTGTTTATCATGACTATATTTTCTATCAAATTTGTTCAACCACTTAGGTTGTTATTGATACACTGAGAATACCTGGCTGCTTTGGAATAGTTGTGATGTGGGGGGAGGACTCAGCTCCTTCTCCATGGCCACAGAATAGGTTTAGGTGGGTCAATGGACTATACAAGATAATTATTGTAGTACCATCAAACGATGGTAAAATCATATAGACGCAACACACAACTTACACGAACACCCCAAAAAAACCCTACATTCATCCTCTCAATCCAATCTTTATTTTCATTGTCTTTTAGGAGGACCTTGATTCATTTATCACAATATATGAATGGTTACATCCTAAAGGTGACATCAATCTATTAAGACACGATGGCACAAAACTTGAGAAGCAAATTCATAGAGATGCTTTCATGAAAGATATTGTCATACGAGGCAGAGGTTTTGAGTCACCAGAAATCAG
The DNA here is from genome assembly GCA_012273795.1 of Dendrolimus punctatus. NCBI lineage: Eukaryota > Metazoa > Arthropoda > Insecta > Lepidoptera > Lasiocampidae > Dendrolimus > Dendrolimus punctatus. Next base: position 18,361,735 of record CM022539.1, read on the forward strand.
AATCAAGGTAAGTGTATGTTTAATACAGAAATAATAAAACATGCAGTAACCTCCCTTGAGAAAGTAAATATGTCATATGTAGTTAAATTCGTAGGTAATTAGTTTGTTAATTGCAGAAAACAAAAACAAGCCCGGAACAAATTAAGACTAATCGTAAAATGAAGAACAAAGATGCCACAGGCACCAAAATTAAGCGCTCAAGGAAAAATTTAATGAAGTTAATATCACTTCAGAAGTGACCGAAACTAAAGTTGAAGCAGTTGATTCATACGAAAATAAAGACTTAACTAAATCAGAAATGAAATCTAAATCAGAACGTATTAGTAAAGTACCAGAAAGCAGTGGTCCAATCAAACGAACTAAACTTGGACAAAGCAGAGAAAAAAATATATGTGATGCAGAATATATATCTATTGATTGTGTACCTGTTACTAAAGTTAAAGAAGAAATATTTGAAGAAGTATCTATAGAAACTACTGAGCCTGTTAAATCTGTTGCATTTAGAGATCAAATTATAGCAGATCATGATAAATGTAAAGACGCAAACATCAAGACTGAAGACTCTGAAAATATTTCCAGTCAGAATATAACCCTTCACTACACAGAAAACGATTCAAATTGTGTAGACAAAAATGTCCAAATGGATGTAGATTTGGATACAGAAAGCACAAATCTTTTATCATGTAATGAAAAAACTACTAATGATACAAATGGTAATGAAAAACATGATGATAATGAACTTAATAAAGTTAATGAAATCAACATTTCGGTTAACAATGATAAAGTTATAACAGATAATATTGATAATAATATGAATTATGATAACGATAATAATATAAATTATGATAATAATAAAGATAAAATTATAAAAAGTTCTGATAATCCTATTAAAGAATCTACAGATGATGTAGAAATGTGCTCTGCAGCTTCCGAAAAAACGACTGATAGCAAAAAGTTAGTTTATAAGAGCTTTGATTCCGTGTTGGAAGAAATGGAGCAGAAAGCTTTGAAGAAATTTCAAGGTTCATTCTTAGATAGTTTATTTTAGCTTTTTGGCTAATTTTTATACTATTATATTTTAAGCTTTATTATAATTAAATTAAAAGTATAATGTATTATCGTGTAGAGGAATCAATTGTGTGATGAAATAATTTTTATCATTTAAAGAAAACAATATATAAAAGAAATGTGATGTTGTTTGTATGTTTATAAATGTTAAATGTTTTGTTTAATTATGTTTAGTAAATTAACAAATAGATGTTTATGCTTTTTTTATAAATTTATTTATCACTAGCTGTACCCGGCAGACGTTGTCTTGCTCTTTAAAAAAAAACCTATTGCAGTGTCATCAACCGGGACCAATTGTTAATCTAGACCATTCTCGAATCTACTTGAAAAATCACAAAAAACTTCATCAAAATCGCTCCCACCGTTAAAGAGGTGTTCAGCGGCGCCACCTACCGGGTTCAATCGTGAGTCATAATTCTAAACCATCCCGGAATCCACTTGAACAACAATATAGCACCTAAATCAGACAAATGAAAAGGAGTTTAAAAGGAGTAACCATTGACGAAATCGGCCAGAAAAGATCGTAACAAATGAATGGCTAGACTATTTTTTTATTGATGAATATCATATTTTAATACTTATTATCCTATTCCAGACGAAGACAATTCCAAAAATACTAAAATTTGGTCCAGCCGTTCTTGAGTTATAAATGGTGTAACTAACACGACATGGCTTTATATATCGAGGGCTTCATAACGAATGGGCGTATACTCAAAAATGTAATATTTTTGTTTACTACAATCTATGCATGTTACAATTAGAAAATCTTACCAGTATGCAAGTGTGCCTAAAAGGAAGGGTATTCCATATTCCGGCCTTATACATTCAACTAGTCTTGTTTTATCCACAATTTTGCCCCTTGTGTAAAACTGCACTTTTGCCTGTACGCCCATTTGTTATGTAGTCTTCGATGTATAATATTGTAATGAATTCTGTGTGTTCTATTTTTGCCATGGTATAATAATTGGATGTCAGTAATTGCATGTATAGCTGTGAAAGACGAATGAGAAAGAAATAAAATTATCATATCATTCATTCATAAGCTCCATACATCTTTTGTCAAAAGTCAACCGACGGTAGGGCAAGTGAATGAATAGAATAGGAACACAGGTTCCTCTGCGTGTTGTGATTTAAATTCCGGCTAACCACATATTTAACCGCAACTACGGCAATCCGGACGGTTGATTGGGCTGCGGCTGGCCGCATGTTTTTCTGCTGTAATATGTATACTAAATAATAAATATATGAAATGAAACAAAATTTAACATAATAATATCTTTTTAATAGTTTCTATACATATTATCTTTAATATCATTTAATTTTAAGACCAGGATAACCAGGTCTTAAATTTACAATATACACAACAAGTTTAGAGCAATATACATTTTAAGTTTGCTTTAACAAAGTATATTTATAATAATAAATATAAGAAATTAACTAAGGGCGCGTTCCCACTTTGTCGCGACGACAGATAATCGTGTAGTTTTAAGTGTCGTGTCTTATATGTTTAAATATAAATGGAGGTGTTCACATATAGAACGACACGATGTACTGTCGTCTACGACATTTTTTGCAGTGACGACAGATTGTTATGACAGTGGGAACGGCTAGTAACACTCGTAAAGCGATAAAAAATCGTGACGGCAAATCTATCGAAGCCACGATTAAAATATCTTCTCGTCGTTTACACGTGTTTTCCCTTCTCCCTCGCTAATGATGTGTAAACGACAAAGGGACTGCCGTGAAACGATAAAATGTTGTCGCACACCAATGCGAACAGCTAGTTACGATAGTCGCTAAACGATAAAAAAATGACGATAAACAATCGTTATAATGGGAACAGCTAGACGACAGTCGTCCAACGATGAATTAGTCGTTACGACATAGTGGGAACGCACCCTTATATTAATAACATTCTGGTATGGATCATGTTTAGAGTATTTGTTTTAGTTACTACTGATTGCTACATGCAATGATTTAAGATTTAACCTATATTATTCTTAAATAGAAAATCGAAAATCGCATCTGAAACGGAAATTCTGATGATTGAAAAACGGCTTTAAGAAAATTATCAGATGATGAGATGAGAATTTCATGATGTTGACTGATGTACTGATGGCAAAGCCCAATGTAATAGCTGGTTTTACACGGTTCAATCAAATTGAAACAATATTAAATTGATTGATACACTGGTGGAAAGGGGCATAAATGAATGAAAACCAGGACTTAAAACGACGTTGCTTGGTTTAGTTTTATATATTCATGGATCACTTTGGTTACTTCGTCTAATTTAAAAGACAGAAATGAACTGTGTAATGTTTACGAATTATTGATGCAAAAATCTCATTTACTTTTATATATGAGATATAATATATTATTATGTAAATTTGTTTTGATTGTCATATTAAATCTATAAATAGGATCGACTAAAAGTATTTAAAAAAATGAATAAAATGTCTAATGGAATGATTTCAAGTTAGTTCGAAACTTTACAATAATTATGCATTTATTTCTTTACCTATACCTATAAGTTTTGTTTTTTTATATAAAATAAGGAAATAATTTTGTACAATTTGATTGTAGTTTACAAATATTAATTAATATACCAATATATTTTACAGTACGTTAATAATAATCTCATGTTTTCAACATCCAATTTTTAAGGAAGTTTATGTAAAAAATACATAGTAATGTTAAAATATTTTTCAATAAAATAGATTATATTGTTATTTACTTATTTAAATATAAGTACATTTTAGGATATCAGACTTGTGTCTTCATAGACTTATTACTTAAGATATTTTGTATAAAAACGGCGGAAATAGGATATTTAACATCTGTTCCAAAATCAGTTATTTAAGTCGTAGATGGTTTTATTTACGATGTTTTTTTTTCGACTTTAATAGATACAATAGTAGACCTTTAACGTTATTAAGTGAAATATGTATATGAAGACACTACGCTAATCTTTGTAATGGAATGTGGTTTTTATATAGTAAAACATGAACAAATAATAACGTCATTATTATTTTCACCTTACATACACGGAGTTCCGGAAATTTTGTACTAATCTATTACACCTAAAATAACTTTCGCTTAACTAGTAATAAAATCTCAAAAAAATACATTGATTTCTATTATATACAAGATTAAACAGGGTTTCTTGTTTCACACAACCGTGATATAGGAACAAAAAGACACCTTCATATAAAAACTAAGCTTTCACGGTTTTAAGCGCGCTAATTTATTTGATTCTTATTATTCCGACGTTTCGGCCACTTTTCTGTAACCGTGGTCACGGAAGACAAAGATGTCAAGTGTCAATGAGTATTGTTAAAGTTTTATTTAGCCTACGGCCAACTTGTCCATTTTAATTATTTAGTTTTAATTTTGTTTATGCTTATTATTTACACAATGGGAGCCTAATCTAATTTAAATCACCGCGCTTAAAACCGTTAAAACGCAGTTTCATTATGTATACAAGTCGGGAAACCTTAAGAACATATTACACCTTCATAAGTTCATATTTTTTTTAAATATTCCGACGAATTGAGAACCGCCTCCTTTTTTTGAAGTCGGTTCAACAAGATAGTTCAAAGAACATAACGGCATCAAAAATAGATTTTAAAAACCTAACTTAGCTCAATTTCAACTTTACTTTTAATTTGAAATTCAAACCTGTGCTGTTAGTTTTTTAGTACTCGATTGCGTTCAAGTTAACGCAATTTTGTATGAGAATGACTTATCGCCATCTCGTGACCGTGAAGGGAAACATGAATAATGTCATACAAAATTGCGTTAACTTGAATGTGGTCGAGTAATAAAAAAACTCACACTACGATTTAAATTTGCATTTCTTAAAGTAGTTAGTTCATTTGCAAAATTGACGACTTAAGGTCCTCATCATTATTTGATCATCATCAAATAATGATAAGGACTTATTCCGCAAGTTAATTTACTAAAATGTAAATCAGGCTTTATTGAATGCTTTCTACAAAAGTAGACTCAATATGTATGAAGTCCTAAAATAGGCATTCCGAATATAAATGCGAAAAATGTAAGTAAAATTCAAATTTTATTAAACTGAAGTTGTAGTTAAGTTAGCTAACAATTTACAGCAAAAATCACCTTACAACGATATTTACTAACTGTAATAAGACAAATATAAACAATAACGAATTCAAAATGTCGCGCGGACTTCTGACAGCTCAAAAAGTATACGAAATACAATTTAATTTATATGGGTTACCATCATCATCAACTTTCTAGATGTACATATAAAGTACATTAATATACTAGCTGACCCGGCGAACTTCTTACCGCCTCAGAATCAAAAAAATATGAAATATGTACGCTGGGAATATAGTTACTATCTGAAAGTAGTCAAAACATGAACTAAAAGAAATAAATCAAATCTTTACAATTTTAAAACGGTTACGAATTTTAGCTGACATTAGATTTTTTTTTAAAAACTTCGTTTAAAAAACCGACTTCAAAAACTACAAAACTAAAAACTATAAAATAACTTGTTTCTAAAGCTATTATTAATAATATAATATTATCTAAAACATCTTGAAGTCGTTGCAAAGTAAAACGTAAAAATTACTATATTTTGAAAATTATTCAGCACCAACTTTAATATGTTTTAGATAATATACATTTAGAAATAAGTTATTTTATACATTTTAGTTTTTGAAGTCGGTTTTTTTAAACGAAGTTTTTATTTTTTATTTGTTACTTTTTAGTGTCTAGCCATGTGGACTTACGAATGGTGCCGCGCTACTTAAAAAATATAGATCCCAAGAAACGGGTACAAAAGAATGTTCGTAAAATGAAAACTACTGGGCCAAAAAACTATATCAAAATTTTAGGGGACCAATTGGAAGCTATTCCGCGTCGAAAAAAAAAGAATCACGTAAATCGGATCATAAATCACGGAGTAATGGGTGAACATACATAAAAAAAGATCCCGAGGAATTGAGAACCTCCTCCTTTTTTTGAAATCGGTTCAAAAAGCACTAATGTATGCGTGAACAGTGTTACCAGTCATAAATAAGTATTGGCCATAGAGTGATATCCTGTAGTCGTTAAGGTTGAAGGTGGAGGTACTCCGCCACGAACACCCTGAAGATTTTGTTTAGATTTTCGATCGTCTTGAAGTCCAACGCTGACATGTCGTCGGCTGCTGTGTGCCACACACTCGGGAACGGCGACGGAATTATGTGCAGGATATCCACATCTGAAAAAAAAACATTTAAGTTCTACTTTTTAAATATGGCTACGCACGCTTTGTGAATTGAGCCAGTGTCACGTATCCTAGAATATTCAAGTTTATTTAGAGTAAACCGCAGCCAAATTGCAAGTTTTTTTATTACAAGCTTTTGTTTAACTTGCAATGGATGTATGTATGTAAGTTAGGGTGGAATCTTGCAAGTTAAAGTTGACCGGAAACTTCCCGGTTTCAGCTTGAGTTGAAATTTTGCATGCATATGTATATCGCATGACAATGCAATAATATGGTACCATGGAGCTGATCTGATGATGGAGTCGGAAAGTGGTCATAGGAACTCCGTCTTAACAACAGTCAATGTTCTCCAAATATTTTTCCCTTTTAACCAATATTGTAGATTTTTTCTATATAAAACTGGGTAACAGCTTTATGTAAATTCTTTATGTTGTTTTATGCTCATTGTACTATTTTTCTAGAAAATTATAAGACTTTAAATATTATACATTCGTAGTTTGCCGTCAGCAAAAAGTCCTATCAAAAGATTTTAGTCATATCTGATGATATTCATCAAAGAGAACAACAAAGAATACGTATATAGATAAGTTTTGTTTTGTACTCATATGTGCTATGTTTATTTATTATTCATTATTATTTATTAACTGCACCAACGGCGGGTTTAAAAAGTCTATCAATCCCTTCCAAGGGTTGCCTGGAAGAGATCACTTCTTAGCGATAAGGCCGCCCGTTGTACCATCTTTTATCTTTTTCTACTTCTATTTGTTTATGCTTTGGTGTATAATAAATAATTGAAGACATGAGTGGATGAAGGTGATAAGTCGCATAATTCCAATTCTGAATAAATCGAGATAAAAGTTTTACTTTTATTTGAAACTGAACTGAACTTAACACCTTTAGCAACTTTTTATTGTTTAAATATGCCTTATATATAGATATAACAGTGGCATCTTTGTCGTTCGTGACTACGGCCAAAATATTCAAAATCAGCCTTACGTAATTAACTAATGGTCCCTTATAATTTGCAACGCTCATACAAAATCTAGATGGCTTTAATATTTTGTAAGATGGTAAAAAGTCTCTCAGTTGTTTTACTCTCAACTATCCTATTATGATGCCATTTAAGACAGTGACGAAATTTAGATTTGATTTTAAACCAGTTTACAATTTACAACAACAATTTGTATAATGCATACATATATATGCTTATTAGATATTTAGACGACGCGCCAATATTATTAAATTCCTATTCTAGTTTGCTGTGAATTAATTATGCAAGCGGAACTCATTCTTCGCCTATACCATCGTAATAATACCAAAACACCACTAATAACTGTCTTCTATATCTTACCATTCATTCACTTGCCCTACCATGGAATTTTGACATTACCTTTATGTCAGCCGGGCGGCCTATCGTAAGAGGCGACAAAACAACCCACAGCCAGGTAGGGCATTTGCCCGACCGGATGGCTGCCACCGCTGGTCTAAAACATGTCGTCATAACAACCTTGAGTTGTTTTCCGGCATTGGTAACCACGTCCAGTCTCCTTTAAGAGAGCAGCAGCGCATTTGTAGCACCTTTGGTGTTGCAAATGTCCATAGGCGATGGTAACCGCTTTCCGTCAAGTGGGCCGCCTGCTAAACTCATGCAATAAAAATGGACCTTATGTTAACATTTAACTGTTAATCAGGCAAATGAACGCGTCGGTAATATATAGAAACTGAGATTAAGTAAGGCTTTTACAGAAGGATTACCGTTTATTGCCTACCATTAAGTGGCCGTCAACACAATTAATTGTCAACACGCTGTGAATCCATTCATGTTGGGGAAAGCCAGTCAAACTGAAAAACAGCGGCCTTCATGGTTTGCGAAACGGGAAATAATTTACTCGACAACGTCCGAATTTCAAGGTATTTCAGCATCAATCTAACATAATTATGGGATTTAGTCACGAAACGCTATTGTTATGGATTTATGAATACACTGCAAAAGTATAAATGTAGTTTTTTTATCTCTCTGACGCATTATTAAATGGAGATATAACTTGACAGAAATTACTTACACAACAAATCTGTATTCTACGAATGTCAACAACAAAAAGTTTCACAAATTTTAATGCAGGCAAGGTTTCGTGCAGATTTTTTTTTCACAAGTAGTAATTTCATATGCAAAATGTATATGAAATCAAAATCAAACTTATCTATAATTTTAACGGACAAATGTTTTCAATCGACGATTTTTCTATATACATACATACATAACTTCACGCCAGGTCCCTTGCGGGGTAGGCACGAACAACAGAGCGCCATTCATGCTTATTCTTAGTGAGGTGTTCACTTGCTTCTTTGACTTTTTGATTTTTCCATTATCAGATAAAAGTTGTCAGTCAAATAAATTGTAACCTGATTAGTTTAAAAATGAAAGAATTCAAGTGTTTTATTCGTGTAACTGTCATTTTTAATTTTCCCGTGTTGTATTTTATTGTTAAGAATAACTTTTATTTGGTGATTGAAAAATCTGTTTAAAATATTGCCACTGTTCGTTCAATGATAATAATGTTACATACCGAAAAGAAATGCGCACCTGGTTTATTACCCTTCCAGCATTTGGAGTTCTTTTGTTTACTTCGTGTTTGAAATTTGCAATTAGAAAACAGCCTATTGTTATTGTTTTCGACTTTGTTGGCCGTTCGCAGGAATAATTAACCAGGCTACGGTTTCTCAGAAACCCCAGTCCACGTGGTCGATGTTTATGTATTGTATAGTTAGTATAAAAACAATGCCCGAACGGAGGGGTGAGGCAGTCAAGCGATGATTACGATACGAGCAAGACGTAGATTCGATGAGCGATATAGTGACGAACTTTTCACGTATTATTGAATCGTGCAGTTCGTATTAGTAGTTAACTAGACACTATATTTGTACCTATTTTATACGTGTTTGTATAGTTCTAACAAACTCTATAGTAATTCCAACGGCATTTTAATTCGAGTCCTATAGCAATAACAATAAAACAGGATATTGAAAGTTAATATTATCCGATATATTACAACAAAGCTGTGGAGATTAAATGAAAGGACTTATTGAACATTGTGAACAGCCTTGACCTTGATGCTTGGAACGGCACGATTTATTATTGTTTACTACTCACAGCGACGAATAACGGCGTTGAATATTAAGTGTCTATATACATAGATACTGAAATCATTTTCATCTATACAAATAATTAATAAACCAGTTTTAATTTACTACGTTATAGATATAATTATTTTAACAAGTGTTTCCGTAATGAACACCGAAAAATCTAGTTTATCTTTAGAGCAAGTATTCACACAGCATAAATTACATTAAAATTCAGACAAGACTACATTATATATTACAGACGGTATACGCCCCCCAAACCCCAAGGAAAAATTGGACGTAATTACGCAAAAGGATCCAACCCACAAAATGTTACTTTTGAATGATTAAAGATTAAACTTTTAGCTGTATTTCCGCATTGATGCATTCAATTTATTTGTATAAAAAATGATACATTTACGCTTATATTTTCCTAAGAACCTATAGACACAAACAAGTACATCAATGCGGAAATACAGCTAAAACTATAGTCTTTAATAATTCAAAATAACATTTTGTGGACCCTGTTTGCGTAACTACGTCCAATTTACTTATGGCCCTTTCATACAACTTATCATCCGTTCATTTGCCTAACAATCAGTTAATTAACAAAATATTTTCTTAAGTTTTCGCGACTTGACACTTGATACATAATAAAACTACGTTTTAACGGTTTTAAGCGCGATAATTTATTTGATTTTTGTTATTCCGACGTTTAGGCCACTTTTCGGATTTCAGCCACTTTTCGGACCACGGCCACCACACAAAAGTGGCTGAAATGTCGGAATAACACAAATCAAATAAATAATCACACTTAAAACCATTAAAAGAAGTAGTTTTATTATTAATTGGCATAAGCTCCATATAAGTAATGTTAAAATGCAAATATTTATTTTATCCTGGTATCCTATTTTCCGGGATAAAAAATATCCTATGTCATTCTCATTATTGTGACTACATAATATACTCACGGACTCATCTCCTCTCTACCTAAAAATAAGTGCTAGATTGAGTGAAAAGTTCATTTTCAGTCAAATAATCCATCAGTCATCAGTCCATCAGGTGGGCCGTTCGTCACTCTGCTGAACTCGGGCAAAACATTTTTTTTGAAAAAACAAGACTGAGTCACGGCTAACCGGCTTTAAGCAACATAAAAAAACAACTTACTTTTCCTCATAAACGGTATGTGGTCATCCTCGATCTGAGCTCCTGAACTCCTCAGCCTGAAGTAGGTCTGTTCCACTTTTCCCCTAGAGTAACCATCGAACTGTTCCAGTTCCGCCAGCCTTTGTTCCGCAGCTGCAAGTCTCACGTACCACCTCTCAGTAGACTGGAAGTAGCTGAAGAAGATTGGGTCTGGAGCACCCAATAGGTCAAGTAGCACCAAGACGTCCTGAAAACCGGTCCATCGTTTAACATCAAGCATTTCTTTTTGTTAGCGTTAAATCCCGGTTGTTTTCAGAGCCCGCGGCTTTTTTGCTTCTTGATTCTATAAAACGCATAACGTCTGGTCAACATTTCTTGCGCCTAGCCACGTTACCGAATCATGGCGTATGCAGCGTGGTTACAATTTTAATATAATTTACAAAATTATTATCTACTACCTGATGCCTGCAACTTCGTTCGCGTGGTGCGATCTGAACTATCCCAGGGGAACTCTTTAATTTTTCCGGGATCAACAATATCCTATATGTTGACCAGAGATATAAGCTACCACCATAAAAAAATCATTTAAATCGGTCCAGTCGTTTCGGGATTAGCCGGTACAAACACAGAAACAATAAATTTGAAAAAAATCGAAATTAGTTCTATTTCACTTCTTACATCCTCATGACTCAGTTTTTAGCATTTTTTCATTGTACAGAAATTCGACCTCCACAATTTTATTATATGTATAGATAATATTATAAAATTCTAAAATGCCGAGTCTGCACATTGAAGCTATTTAAAAATACAACTGGAATACACTATTATAAAGTATAGAGCCAGATTAAAACAATCGAATACAACACTCGGATCCCTATAATATGACCTAAAACTCATGTGGAAAAACAATTAATTGCCAAAGACTACAGGCCTAATTTAATATAAAATATCAAAATGAAAATACTAAAGGGTAAAATTTCTTGACATGAAAAAACATCGACACGATACTGCAGCACTCGAAGAACCAGATGGCTACTTTAAGACAGTAGGTGGGGATAGATAAGATGGCGCCTATTGTCAGGTTTTATGGAAAATGTTGACCATGCCGCCTCTAACCGCCTCTAAATGGGGCCCCCCGGCGCTAGGATCTTCCATGCTCTGTGTGTGTTCTGATATAATCTGGGGGATACTTACTTAGTTCACGCTATAAATCACCTTTTTTTTTTTGGCCAGGGGAAATCCGTTTGAGGACTAAGCCGCGACAGGCACAGAAGCCTGGGGGATGCTCGCGACCCGGTGAGACAGTGTGGGATTCGTCAGATCGGGGGTGGCACTAGCGTGCCCGGTCAGAACCGGTCCCACGCTATTGCCACTCCCCAGTTAGGGATACCCACTAAAACCCTTGGGTGTTCCGTCCTGCGCCTTATGCCAGGGCTACGGGAATAGTCTACCCGTCTCCGCATTCCCTGGCAGGCGTGGGCCCCGCTCACTGGGCCTCTTCCAATGCCGGGGAGCTACTCCCCCGGCGACGTCTCGGTCTTTTCCGGGCGTGGGGCGGTCTGTAACGCGCCCCACGGGAAGAGAGATGAGCGCGCGCGGAACACTCGCGCTCTCATCTCGACGGCATGTGCGGGTGAGTGAGAACGTCTATACCCCTAGAGGCAAGCTTACGGTGGCCTAAGGTCTAGGTCAGACCTCCGGCGTCGGCGCGTCCTCCTTTGTCGGGAGCGGAGCAAGGAAGTGCGCTCACGCTCCCGTTCCGCCTCCTCCTTCGCAAAAATGACGTGCTCGCAGAAGGAGGAGATGGCGTCCCATCCGGTGCGGCTCCCGACCATGGTGCGAACCACGGCCGGGAGCGAAACGCTATAAATCACCTAACCTAACCATGAACAAGGTGTGGCTATACGAAATAGACACCATAGTCCCCATATTCCCAGACCCCTAGTACCACTTGCAGTTCACCCCAATAGCCTGGTACTTTTTGTTCTCATCTCCCACAAGAGTCCTACACTGGCCGGGGCTTGTCCTTGGGTGCATTAATATATGATGTAGACAGGGATAATGGCCGGTCAGTGTCACCCAGATTTACATTAAATTTGTCAAGGGGCCTCTACGTGTTGACCTTCCCATGGCCCCACGAAGCCCTCCAAAAGTCCGGGCCATTTTTATGGCCCGTGGTCTTTAAAGACATACATTATTATAATAATTTATTCAATGGAAACCAAGTACTTATATATTACTCCTAACTTCAAGGGCGAATATTAATGTGTCTTTGCAAAGAAAAGGTGCATTACCAACAAACAAATCTAGTTCAAAGGGTACATAACACGATGTTTTCTATGAAAAATGTATGTATGTTTTCAAGTATATATTCTACGAATTTAAACATTGATAGGTCATGAACTTAAAAAATCTTGTGACACAACCAAAGATAACACTAGTTGTGGGGCAAAATTTCCTAACAACAATATAAATTACGTGCTGATAATACTTAAAAGTTATAAATAATAAACCTACGATTGTTTTGATATTTTACGCTAGAATGTGTGTTACTGAGTTTTTGTCTAGAAATAATTTCTTTATTACGGAAACATTTTCGTATACTAATATAGCAGGATTATTAAATTATTAAAAATTAATATTTATATTATTAGTAGTTGACCCGGTGAACTTCGTATCGCTTAACCAATTAACTATAAATTAAGATGTAAGCCATCCTATCTTCCAAGTTGGATCAAACTGCACACGGTGTGCAATTTGATTAAAATCGGTTAAGTAGTTTAGGAGTCCCTAGCGGCCAAACAATGTGACACGTAATTTATATATATTAAGAATTATTATAAAATTCTAAATATCGAGAAGGTATTTAAAAAAAACAACTGGAATAAACTATATAAACGATGGAAGACGAGATGCTTTTTTTTAGATTTCTTGTATGTTTGTTCGGGATTCACGTAAAAACTTCTGGACCAATTTCGATGCGGTTTTCGCTGATCGAAAGCAAATTATTTCAATAATTATCCGGCGGCGGTTTGTAGTTGTTCGGCTGCATAAAAATTATTCCGACAGTTTTCACTAAATCGATGGCTGCGGTACTGTGTGTCCGGGAATACCGCGGGAATTTCAAATCAAGCGTGGACATAGTCACGGGCGTATGTATAAAGAATCGTAATATTGCTCAAGGAACTTTTGCGTGGGAATGTAAAGTTAGGTAATAAAGTATTGTACTTGTTTTACGAGGGCAAATCCCATTGGGAACTAACCACCGTGGGGGGACAACGTGGCGGGAGGCGCATGGGATTCTCCTCTATTGGGGGGGCCCTAGGATACTAATCCTTATGGAGTGCTATTGCCACCGGAGTCAGGGTTACCTACCCCTTCGTGTTCTGTCCTTCGTCCATATGCCAGGGCCACGGGTACACGGGCTTGCCACTTTGCGAGGTCTTAGCAGGTAGTGTCCCATAAGTACATTACTACCTTATATACAAAATTTAAGTATTTATTATTCAAAAGTAAGTAATTCGTACTATATGTTACGTATACCACCATCGCCATTATCATCTCAATTCATTCTTGGGGTTGTCTGGAAGAGATCGCATTTTAGCGATAAGACCGCCCTTTCTACATAACTAGATATAATTTTAGCCTGTAAAGTCAATATTATTGGTGTTATCTATCGATCTAGGGTTTAATATCATTTGTCTGAAAAAATAATTTTACCTTGTGCAATCCATTGTAATAAAATGTAAGTAGTGTGCATAATTTTAGTGACCGAAACTTCTACGTCGAACTGGTAAAAATGTTATCGTTATAAATATGTTAATTACCATTTATTTTGCATGTCTACATAAATATATCTCTTTGTTATACAACAAAACCTAGACGAACAGAATTAATAAGAAATTAGTAAAACAACAAAAAGCGATCTCTTCCAGCCAAGCTTTGGCAGGGATTGATAGAATTTTAATATCGTCGGTAGTGCAATAAATAATAATAATTATGAATGATGAACAAAAACACATAGAACGATAGGTAGACCCTAGCAACAAAAATAACAACGGCCAGGCAGAGAAAAATAATTGAAAAAAGGGAGATTAGAGTAGTACGTATGAAGACACTTCCAAAGAAGTCATTTTGAAGAGACTGTTATGTATGTGTGTCATGTAACACAAAATGTTTATTTTGTAACAATACTAACACAGAATCGTCCGGTACATCGGTAAAATGTAGACTTATGTAAAAGGATTTTATAACTACGAATCAATTGAGAATCAGTAATACTTCCCAACAAAACTGCACTTTATTCGATTTGAAAGATGCGTACTGCAGCTAAGGCCATGTTCTATTTAGAAAAGGTCACAAAGGTAACAAAAACTTGATTCGTAGAATTATGTATGTTATATTCTGACACAACAATGTTCTGTCAATGGATTTATAAATAAAGTTGTAACCAAGAAAAAATGATTACAAAGTTTAGATAGATAGATAGATAACACTTTATTGTACACTATTACAGAAAACACAGATGAACTTATAGCCTAAAAATATTCTAAATGTGCACAATGGGCAGTCTTATCGCTAGGAAGCGATCTCTTCCAGACAACCCGTTAAAAAAAAGTAAAGTTTCGACTTTTTCAAAATACTAATTAACTGGGGAACGAAAGTTACAAGTATAATTTTGTAATTGTCATTCCCCAGCGTAAGCTTTAGTAAGGTCACGCTAATTATTGGTGAAAGTGTTTCCGCTTAGAGACTATTCTTACGTCATATGTATATAAGTTACAGTAACGACTTAATATTATATTTTAAAATACGTGTTATAATCTATATATAAATTTCGTGTCACAGTTTCGTTGCATACTCTCGACTTACGATTCTCATAAATTTTGTGCATATTGGTAGGTCTGATCGACAACATCTTTTTTATCTCTATTTAGGTATCACCCTATTTTTTTTTTACCGGCAGGACGACGTCTGCCGGACAGCTAGTATACATAAGTTGAATACGATATCGAAAACTAAAATATAACTAATGCAAAATACATCTTATCTTACTAGCGACCCCGGCAGACGTTATGCTGTTGAAAACAAAAATCTAGGACCCGATCCCAGCGCCACCTAACGGTTTCAATTATCCAAAAGGTATCCTATCTTTCAGTTGGATCAAACTGCACACGGTGTGCAAATTTGATTAAAGTCGGTTAAGTAGTTTAGGAGTCCATCGCGGACAAACAACGTACACGTAATTTATATATATTAAGATATAAAGCTTAGGAGTTAGTTTGTTTGCTTGAACGCGTTGAAGGAACTATTGGTCTAATTTGAAAAATTCTTTCACTGTTAGATAACCCATTTATAAGGGGGGAGGATATAGCCTATAGCATATCATCACGCTAAAACTAATAGGCGGAGCACCAATGAAGAATTTTTCAAAGTCGGGTTTTTTTAACTATTCCACGCGGACGAAGTCGCGGGCAGAAACTAATCTACAATAATAATAATAACAGCAAATTAAACGCCTCACTACTGGCTCGGGCCTCGCACTATTGGGAAACGAACAGTATACCCGCTAAGCTTGTCCAAGACGGCTTGGCAGGCTTTGACACATCGGTTATCTCGATGCGCAGGTTTCATCACGATATTTTCCTTCATCATTGTCAACACGTGAAAATTGTAACATTTACACAAAAAGAAGTGGTGCATGCATTCCGGCCAGGATAGAACTCGCGCCCTTTCGGACGCGTACGCTAGCCATACGCCACCACGACTAATTTGTTATATTTTTATTATAAATATAATAACATTGAGGCCAATGGTTTGACGGAATAACTGATTATTTACTTGCATACTGATACATACCGACAAAGAACGCACACCTGGCTGTCGTAAAACGCAGATTATTGCCTTCCCTGCATTCGGATTTCTTTTGGTTACTTCGTGTTTAAAAATTTTAAAAACCCTATTGTTAACGTACTTATTTTATGCCCGTCATTAGTGTCGAACTAATCCTTGTTATTGCATTGCGTCAAAGCTTGCCAGATGTGCGGTTAAACTCAGTGAACGCGGCCCCTTTGTCGGTATTATACAGTTTAGGATAAAACAATGCCCGAACGGAGGGGTGGCGCATTCAAGCGACGATTACGATACTAGCAGGACGTGTGTAGTAACCTTCGAGCGATATAGTGAAGGACTTTGCGCGTGTTTTTTAATCGTGCAGTTTCTATTGGCTGTGTCCAGTCATATTTGTACCTGTTGTTAACTACTAAAATTGACAGCCAGAACTCACCATTCTCTGCAAATGATTAGCACCATCTTTGTACTGGGTACCATCCCACGCTGCAGCCAGATGTCTAGCCCCGTAGATGGAGTCCGTTGGCCCCCACTGCCGGAAGGCCTCCTCTCCATCGAAGAATATGAACATAAGGCTCAGGTTGGCTTCCTTCAATTTGTCCAGCTGCTTGGCCATTACTTTAGCAAGGTTTATAAGCATCGCACATGGTACGGCTGAATCCGTGGCACCTAATAAAAGGATATTTTACTTAATGCCTAGTATAGTTCGAAGACAAAAGGAGCGGAGAAAAGTAGTGTATCCATTAAATCAATGTTTCTCAACCTTTTTTATATGTCACAACCATCGAAAAGACCGAAAATTCTGTTAATGGTCATGCAAACACTTAAATACAAAATTATAATATTTTATTATTACTTTACCAGATTGCGACCCTCTCAAATAACAAACGACCCCCACAAAGGTGGCGACCCAGGTTAAGAAAGCATTAGTCGTGAGACCTATATTCTAGAATACTCCTAAATACCTACTAAAGACCTTGGCTTTCAAACTCGTTAAATGACTCCCCTTAATTTTGATTAATATTGCTTCAATACTGTCAAGGAAAGTTAGTTTGAATCATTTATCCTTTGAGTAGTTTTTGAGATGTTTTTATAGTTCCCCAGCCAAATGATGAACAGTGACTTAGTTACCTCTATGGAAAGCTTCATAGTTACAGGACTTTCATGTACTTGCCTGATCTTGTATTTTAATATGATATTGCGCTATCTTCTACTGCAATCTAGAGGCCAGTGAGTTAGCATATACTATTTGTTGCTACATGTCCGTTATCGTTAATTTTAATATTTTGTTATTGCTTTCAGTAACAATGTATGCAACATTCTTACCTATTGTTAAATAAAATAAAATAAATATATACTTTGTGTTATCAGAATAAAATAAAATTCTTATGTAAGTTAACACTGTTAACGTAGCACTAAATTAACTTCGTGTAATTATTTCAAAAACATTATAATCTTTACGATATATTTAGCGAGGGCCTATATTGTATAAGCGTTTCCTGATCCGCTCGGAGTATGCCGCGCCCGCATCAATACCTAGCGAAGTAGGAAACCCTCATAGATATATAGGTGCTTGGTTAGCTTTCGGAGCCGCGTATACCGGGCATACCTATTCCGTACTACTGAAGCGCAGACAAACCAGAAAGCCATACACTTTTAAAATGCGGTGGCAAATAAAAAATTACAATGATTAAATAAAATAGTCACGGCCATCTTAAACATATTGTGCGCCATGGTGCGAAGATCAATCCGCGTAACCTGTCCTAGTGATAATAATATAACTTATATATTAATACGTGACACAAAAACTTTGTACACTCTTTACGAAAATTGCGCAGACGGAGATGTATGAAATTTTGCACACTTATTAAGCTGATCGCTTTGCGCCCTCTAGACAGCCCTGAAAATAGTAGTTTTTTATTGCATGAGTTCAGCGGAGAGACAGCCGGCCCACCCGATGGAAAGTGGTTACTGTCGCCTATGAACATTACTAACAACAGAGATGATATCAATGTGCTGCCGCTTTCTAAATTGAGCTTGGAGTCTGACCTCTAATTCCGAAACACAACTCAAAGTTGTTATGGCAGCATACTTTAGACTTGGGATGGTAGACAGACAGGTAAATACCCTACAACCTGGGTCTGTGTTATTTAGTCGCCTCTTACTAAAGGCCACCTGGCCACAGAAAATTGTATTCTTGCTTCATTCCTGCATGGTTAAAAAGTTTTATTTGTTTTCTGAAAAATGATGACTACACCCCTAGGATAATTGAGATTACAGAGGTTCATATAATACAGATAATACATAGGGGTAAAACCACTTACCCACAAATACGTGTTCCCTTGTATACTTGCTGTCATAGTGGCATGCTAGCACCAAATACCTATCTGCATTAGGATTTAGCTTTGCAATGATATTCTTAAAGTGTAATGTCCCAAACACTGGGGTCTGATCCGGAAACACATTCTCTGTAACATCCCAACCCAAATTCCTCATGGAATTTGCAATAAAGTTACCAACTTTCACATGGTTTGGAGTACCAACCACCCTGGGTATGAGGATTTCATTCAACACTGCTTTTAAGTGTTCTTCATCTGACAATTTTGCTATGTCTTTTATATTTTGATCTGTCAATTCCTGGGCTTCATGAAAATTCTGTAAAATAGAATATTATGCTGAACAAGCATTGCTAATGGGTGGGTTTAATATTTATGTTAATTTCTTGTTAGCTCCTCAAGGTATTGGAAAGAATGAAAATAATGTTTAATTAAAGTGTTTAAATTATTAAAGTACTAAAGTTTCCCTGTGGCTGACCACGGGTTATCCTCCAGTGTGTGTCTCTTGTTTATAAAGCAAGCGGTAGTAATTTTTTATATAATTGCCCCAGAAAGATTCACTTCATTTTATATCACATACTTTACCATCCCCCATTAAAATCTGTTGAGCAGTTTTGGAGCCTATCATGATAACATTTTAGACAGATATGTAGATAAAAATTCAAAATACTGTTATTTATGAGTATTATATAAGCTGGAAAATTTCAGTGGCACAGTAAGAGGAAAGTTTAATGATTAAAAAATTCTAACCTAATTAAAAAACAAGCTAATCATACAATTCATTCTTAATTTTTTTTTTAATTGAATAACTGTACTAATAAATATAATTTATTCATCCAGTACCCATACAAATAGTCACATAGAATTTTGAAAGTCTTATATATTTTAAAAACATTTACTTACAAGCCAGTCACATATTTTTTTACAAATTACAATTTTTATTAGTTTTAACATTGTAGAACATTTAAATAATAAAGACATAAAACTAAAATACACTATAGGAGATCACTGCCAACGGGAAGCTTGCCCAGAAGGCTGGCTGCATTGCCGCACTGTATGGCAAAACTTATTTGTTGTGCAAAATAAGAGCCAGCCTGATCACTAGTAGTATCAAAGACTTTCTGACATATATATGTCTTTAAAGAAACTCTTTGCCAGTGTATGTGACATATAATTAGATCTAAATAAATTTATATTTTTAAATACATCTGGTACATTATAGCATACACTTCCACAAGACATATTATGACAGCCTTTTTACATTCATACAATTTTGGGGTTTTATATAGTACAATTCTATTCAGATTTCTTGTATTTGTAGGATATAGTGAAGTGTAGGATACTTCTTTTGTTCTAGTAAATAATGCAAGGCTTCCCAAACAAATTTCATATATTCAAAAATATACATGCTGGGCAATGACAATAGTTTTAGTTTAATAAATAGTGGTTTGATAAATCGTGACATATAATTAAAACCAGCTTTTATTCTATGATATGATAGGTACCGGTACTGTTCAAGAACTTTAACCTTTTTTTCCGTCCACATTTAAACACAATTTGACCTCCAAAATTAAGATTTGTTTCTTTAAAAGTTTGAACAAATATATATAGGTAATTCATTTAAAAGCTATAAGTACCAATAAGATAGAAGGTATGTCATAACTGAAACTTACTTTTTCTTCATAAAACTTAAGATTTTGTTTCGTATTCACAAAATTAAAACAGAACATCACAAAACAGAAGTACGTGGTAGTTCTAGCCATGATTACCACTTTATAGAACTAATTTAAGAGATGAAATTTGTACTATAGAAAGTCATATGTAATGTCCTTATCTATAAAACGCGGTGTTTCTTTCACTGGTTACGTCGAAATCAAAGTTTTGAGAAAGAGAAAGGATAACACTGACAAAATCGGCAACCATCGGCAATTGGCACCCGAGCCTGCCTTCTCCAAACGCAAGCAAGCAACTGCACTTGAAAGTTGAAGTTGACATTGACAGCTATAGGTGAACCTATCTTGCATGAAATGTCTAAACATCCACCACCTCACCCGATAGATGGTACTTCGATCTGTATTATCTATAATATAATAAAATTCTAACCATACCGTGTCTGTAGATTGAAGTTGTTTAAAAAAGAACATTGTTTATATTATTAGTTTGAGTAGTTTGATTATCTGTTTTTCTGTCTGTCTGCTTGTTCGGGATTTACATAAAATCTACTGGGCTGATTTCAATGAGGTTATCGCTGATCGAGAGCTAATTCTTAGACTTAAAATCTGGAAGACTTTTTATCACGGGACTCCCGAGGGAATTTCTCTGGGAATTATTTAAAATGATCAGATTGAAAACAAATTCAAATTCTAATGCGATTTTTTCACTGATCGATAGCAAATTTCATATAATAAAATATATTATACTTTTATGCCGGGAATCCCGCGGGAGTTTTCCATGGAGAGATTTGAAGTTGTTAGAGTGAGTAAAAAATTTGCTTGCTCCGAGACGGTTTTCAATAAAATGATATCTTGCTTATTTTTTAAATACTGCGGTACTTTACGTCCAAGGAATCCCGTGGGAATTTCAGGTCAAGAGTAAATGAAGTCGCGGGCATATCCTAGTTATATTATAAATGTGGTTTAAGTATATAATGTGGTTTAAGTTTTGTTCTATAGATCTCAACAGCACGAAGTCATTCAACGATATTTATAGCGCCATTTTGAGTGCACTACATGAAAACTACTTATATTTTTTGACCTCCTCCGTTTGTAGCGCTAGTTTCCATTATTGTTTTTCTTTTCCATTGTGTAGGGGAGAGTCACTAGAATGTAGACAGTTTTTTCTCATTTAAAAATTTTTGACAGTTCGATATGCACTTGCCAGATATACTTGTGATAGTCCAAATATATTTGCAACACTTCATAAAGTACCAAGTCTTAAGGTTTCAATGGCAAAAACCCAAGACTTTGAACTTTAAATTTTTTATCTTACAGTAATCGCACAAGTATGATATTTGTTTCCTTGCATCAGGTGAATGAGGAGAAGCAAAAAAAGGATAAAAATAGATTACCTTTTGGTAGGCCTTTGGGTCAAAAGCACTAGACTACATACAAGAAACTTTACCACACAATTCTTTTTTCAACTACCTTCAAAAATATTAAAACAAAATTTAACTTTAAAAACCAATTTAATAACAAATAATCCTTTAAAATTAAGAGAAAAAATTATTTTGTTATTATTTATTTAAAACACTCGAAACAATCATTATAGCCCTTATTTAACCAAAGGTCTATTAAAAGATCATATTTACCTGTATACATTCATATTTTGATAAGCATTTGAACACAAGTCGTAGAGATTTCATGAATAAATTAAGATTAATTTTCACACTCGATGATCTTGTTCCATTTTAAGTTTTTTTTTTTTTTTTTTTATTGCAGGAGATCAGCAGACAGGCAGACGGCCCACTTGATGGACAGCGGTTACCATCGCCTATGGACATTTGCAACACCAAAGGTGCTACGAATGCGCTGCTGCTCTCTTTAGGGAGCCTGGAACCTGGTCACTAATGCCGGAACACAACACAAGGTTGTTATGGCGACATACTCTAGACCTAAGTCAAGAAAGACAAATTTCTTTTGTATTTGTTGGCACTAGTGCTTGGTCATACACATGCAAAAACCTCGAACATACGCTCGGAGACATCACATTTTAAAAAGGTGGTAACTTAAAATTAGTAACAATGGTTAAAGTTGGGGTACTTAGAATAGTACCCTGGGCCTTCATTTGACGAAATTGGATTTAGTGTTGGGCTATAATCACTATTTCATTGAAGTACTTTTTTAAGGATCCTGGGCGCTAGGAGGTTAACAATTTACGTTTTAAATAGTGGAACGTCAATTTGTCCTCTGTCGTCAGTCTGCCTAGCATTTTTTTATTACTCCCTTGCTCCTAATTTACTGTATGTTGTACCATCTTTAACCTCCTCTATTTATCTTATAAGATATATACGCTACGTCATCTAGGCATCTCATGGGCACCGAGAATACCACATTCCAACATCATTTACTTTTCGTGGATCTTAGACTAGCGCATAAAGAAGTAGAAGTGCTCAAAAAAATATTTTTACTGACATTGTTCCCGATGATGCCTCAAATGAATGTGTGGCTGATGCTGGAAACCACGTTTTATACCATATCACACCATATATATTTATCTCTTAGTCTCCATCACTGCAGAGTAGAGTTGTCAAGTGGTCGGTTAACGCTTGCTATCATGTAGTACATATTATTCAAGAGGACTGCTTTATAATGCTCTTACACACCTAGCGAGGACAAAAGAATTCAGGTGTATTTGCATTATTATAATAATGAAATGAAAATAGAAAAAAAATATTTTGTAATGCCAGCATACTTACATTTATTTTCCCTAAATATTTGGTGATTATTTTGTGTTGACAGCACATTTGGCAAAGATTAAATAACATGGATTAGGTAATGTAATAACAAAAATGTACCTATCTCAGTAAAATTCATTGAAGCACCTCAAAACTCATTGTAGTTAGTTTTCCATTAGGACTTATTTTAATATCATTCGAAATGCACAGTATTTCGTTGGGCACATTTTTTTGTTATTTATTTACATAAGCCATCAATTTTATATCTCTCTTGTTATAATTTTCCACTTTTATTGTAAGGACTCGTAATAGTTACAGGCTGTATTTTTATATTCTTTGATATTTCTATGACGTCAATTCAATCTCAACTTATGACGTAGTACTTGCTAATATAATGCAAAAACAGATTCGTTCTACTACCTGTTTTATTTAGTATCGTCTTTCTTCTATCTTTTCATTTTTTATAATTGGTCCCTTTATCGAGCAATGTCTGTCGACAGGTACATATTACTTTTAATGATGGAACTCATGAGTCATGGCATGAAGCTGTTCGGTTATTCTACTTATAATTGACCATAATTTCATGAAAATAGAACCAACTAAACAGCTCAAACAGAATGTCCATGAAAAAATATTTTGTTCTTTGAAACCAAGTAATTTTGTAATTGCATAATTTTTTAAGTTTCTTTAATAATTTTATACAAAAGAGAATAGGTAAAATGTTCTTTTTTTAAATATATATACTTACTTACATATTTAGGTGTACATTCTCAGGGTAACTCTCGTACGATACCAAACGCAACGGACAACTCTAGGGCTAAAACCAAACATCCGGACCACAGTAAAAATTTACCCTTCCAGGATCGATCGAATTCGACGTCATTATGTTTTAATAAACGTGGTGGACTAACACTTGGACTACTTGACACTTAGATTTTATGAATTTTATTTCTTAGGCCCCCTCCAGCTCTCCATTGAGCTCGATCTGCTGCAACTCTGGTCCAGTTCGGTCCTAGGAATAGACGGATATCGTCACGATAAAGCTGCTTACATCGACAATAATAATTTTTGTAGCCCATCCCTCGCGAAAAGGTTTTCGTGAATATTTGTTATGCAGAAGTGCGGTTTTTACTATTATAATTTATGTACAAAATAGTTAGCACACATATAAATTATGTGTATATACGCTTTGCTGTAAAACCTTAAACCTGCCATGATGCGAAAATTCACTCGACGTAAACAAAAATATTAAACGCTGTGGCATTTGTGTACGTGGGCATTGCCATTTTATAGAACAAATATTTACTTTGCGACACAATTTCATTAATCTATAAATAGCTCAGGCATTTCCCTTTAGACCATCCCTGTAATATTGCTTTGTGGGAAGGAAGTCAGATGAATAAAATGAGCTTCTGTTAAAACTCCCACGCGACTCACTCCCACGTATTTTATGTATGCAAAGAATAATTTAGGATATGTCTTTCAAATCCCACGCTTGTACTAGATACATTCTTTCTTTAGTAATAGAAACGTTTAAGGGAAACTTAACCACCTTTGTTTAAAGTGGAACTTTGTGTATGAATATAAATCATATATAATACTATTCATATAAATCTTCCCTAAATGGGGCCATCCACAAATTACGTTACAGGAATTTCATGATATTTTGACCCGTCTTTACTCTTGTCATATTCGTGAGACTTCTTCCTCCCTATGTGATCACATAGGTATTTTGCAATGTTTCAATAAGACATTATTAAATCAAAATAACAGCTCCGTAATTAGTTATTTCCATTTATATTATTTTTTAACAATTTTAACACTGCCCATACAGATCGAGGGTGTTGGAAATATTATGAAATTTTCGTCAATGGTTCAAATTGTGTGTTTTAAACCTTAAATATATTATTAAATTTTGAAATGTGACACCACGAAATTTAGGATCCCTTCCACTCCTTGTCACGCAATATCTCATTTCGTAGACTCCTCCTCGCCCTTTAGTGTGACGTTAGAAGCGGCGCAGAAAGTTTGCCGATGACTACTTACTATTATTGTATATAGTTATGTAAAGTATATCCAATAAACATTTAAGATAATACATTTATTGCAACAACTACTTATGTAACCTTTTTTATCAACTCTACTGACCATCGATGCATGACGTCATGAGGCTATCGGCAAACCTGCGCACGAGAAGTGTTTAAGAATGGCTCCTATTATATTTTTAGTCAATATAAAGGTAACTTCAAAATTATATTTTAAAAAATATTTCATGTATTTAAAAGGTACATACTTTATTATCCCCGCAAATTGCTAATGCGCTGGAACCTTGTCAAATTAACATTCACGTGACGTCATCCGCAACTCGATATGTACGCGTACTCGCCGGCCAGTGATGCTAACAGTACTGAGTGTTCGGCTACGGTTACGTCACCAAAATGGCGGCCAGGCGCAATAGCAATTTGCTGGGATAATACCCACCTAACTATATTTTATTTTCTCTTGCTTGCTAAAGAACAAAAGTTTGAACATTTTTCTTGCAAAATAAACTTTAATCATATAAAGAGACGTGTCTGATTTTAAACCCCATACAGAGTTAGGCAAATTGGTAACTTATACAATGTAAAAAATCATTATCTTCTTCTATGATATTATTTGGTAAATTCAGAACTCCATCTATTGACCTATAAGTTTTAGGTAAAATAAAGGTTAATGATTTATATTTAAACCTACTTTATATACGTATGAAAACGAATACAAGTAATTTGTAGCGTTGTGAAAATTATTCTTCGCCCAAGTAACTAGCGACCGTGTAACCCCGTAACCACAAATAATACTAGTAAAATGAAGTATGAGTCGGGAACAGCCATTTTTAGATTATAAATTAAACAATGTTGAATTACTCTTTAAATTAATGACCTTCTAAGTTCTCTGAGTATGAAAGCTATTATATATATACTAGCTGTCCCGGCAGACGTCGTCCTGCCCGGTAAAAAATAGGGGTTGATCGAAGAGAGTTGAAAATTTAGGGTTGTTTGTATTTTTTTACGCTGTATCATAAAAAAAAAAATATTTAGAGGTGGACTACCCTTAACATTTAGGGGGATGGAAAATGATGTTGTCCGATTCTTAAACCTACCCAATCCCAATATGCACAAAAAATTTCATGAGAATCGTTCAAATTAAAATCTAAATCATCCCAGTAGAAATTTGTAAAAATACTAATATCGCTATTAAAAAATAGGGGATGATCGTAGAGGGTTGAAAATTTAGGTTTGTATGTATTTTTTAATTCTATATATCAAAAAAAATGAAAAAAAATTAGGGGAGACTACCCTTAACATTTAGGGGATGAAAAATAGATGTTGGCCGATTCTCAGACCTACCCAATATGCATATAAAATTTCATGAGAATCGGTCAAGCCGTTTCGGAGGAGTTTGGTAACTAAACTGACACGAGAATTTTATATATAAGATAAATTAGGTCTTGCAAGAAAAAACTACTTATGTTTATGTTTTCAATGTCCATATTTGAAATACCTACACTCAATTGTATTTTTTAGACATAATATGATTCTTTAAATACTTCCTGAGTTGGCTGTCATAGCCGACGCTTCTTCGCAATTTATATTGAGTGACGTGCAACTGGGTGTCCCCGCCCAGCCTCACGCGTATTGCCTTTTTTGGGTATATTCGACTCGAAAAAACGACTTCACCATTTCCGCAGAATACTTCTATTGAACTGTGGTCCACGAAGATACGGAAGAACAGATGGCCTACCGGTGACCAGTCCGCTCGACGTATGCCATCATAACCTCCTCGGTCAACGCTCACATGGCCCCGCTCGGCCGAATAACCGACCGTGTACTGCCTGTCTCCACTCCACTCGAATATGATAAATGCGTCGTATATAACTGATGTTGAATTCACTAGAAGTTCGAACGACTTAGTTCCCGCGTAAAACGCCTCTCCAGGGCTGTACCAAGCGTCCTCCAGCACTTCCAAGCGCAAGTCCGAAATTTCCTTTACGGGTGTCATCAAAATATGTCCCTGAGAGGAAAGCTTCAACTCCCTTACCAAAGTAAGCATGCTCGCCCAACCATCTTTGGCTTCCTGAAAGTCACTCTCCCACATTCCCAGCCAGCCGACGAGAAGTCTTCTACCATCAAGTGCTTGAACAGTTTTCACCGCGTAAAAATCGTGTCCATGATCTAATTCCTTAAAAGTAGCTGTAGAAACTTCCAAGTCTTCAAACTGCGCCCAGAGGTAATTGAAATTTCCCAAAACGTAACCGGTCTGATATAAATTTCTGAATCGGTTGGAATCTGGCTGCAGTC
Source organism: Dendrolimus punctatus (assembly GCA_012273795.1). Lineage (NCBI taxonomy): Eukaryota > Metazoa > Arthropoda > Insecta > Lepidoptera > Lasiocampidae > Dendrolimus > Dendrolimus punctatus. The sequence continues at coordinate 18,389,230 of CM022539.1, forward strand.
CCTGAACTGATAGAATCAAAACATGCTGTCCATCCATCTCGAATAAATCCGGATTTTCCCACATATACCCCATGTCTCCATAAGACCGGGCAATGGTACCATTTAACCTCCAATTGAAAAGGTCCTTTGAGGTGTAAAGTAGGAGCTGTCCAAGTTTTTCCTTCGTAGTGCCGATAATCATGTACCACCTATTGCGGTACCTCCATACCTTTGGGTTCCTAAAATCGGACATTTGATACGGAGCGTTACGAAGCACGGGATTGTAAAGATATTTCTGGAAAATTAGTCCATCACCACTTATAGCCACATTCTGGGTTTGTGAAGCCCGATTGCCGGATAAGACTGTCCCTGTGAAGAAAAGCGTCAGATAATTGTTGTGTACTACAGCGGAACCAGCGAGGCATCCATGTTTGTCATAATGCTCTTTCGGTATGAGCGCTGGCGGGTAATGAGCCCAATCGACGAGGTTGGTGCTGATCGCATGGCCCCAGTGCATCGGGCCCCACGCTCCATTATACGGGTGATATTGGTAAAATATGTGGTACTGACGCTTGAAGTAGACGAACGCAGCTGGGTCGTTGAGCCAGCCAATCGGTGCTGACACGTGGTACCATGGCCTATATTTCCTTTCTAGCAAATAGTTCTTCTGCTTGATGAAGTCCTGAATATGCGTACCAAGGTCAGTCGCGTACTCTGCAGTGGCCACGCACAACCACGCTGCGACAATAAGCACAACCATCGGTGCAGGAGTTTAGACTAAGACTAGACTCACAACGACTAGTTGTAAATCAAGAATCTGTGACAATGCTATGAACGGGGTATTTGTAAACATGGGACTATTGATGAAAGGGTTACGAATCCCTTGTCTAGTAAGGAATTGATTGTAAATAATTAAATTTCTTGCGTGACTAATGGTGATCTAATAGAATTGTTCTCGATTATGAGTACGGTGATGCAACAATCGTGTATTGTATCATTTCATAATTGATACTGTTTTAAATACTTGACTTGAAGAACTGCAAGAATTATTAAGATTGTAATTTGATACCGGACCTCAGTGACGCAACAACCACATAACTAAATAAATTCTGTTGATGTTAATATTATTACGGTAATAAATAAACAGAATATCTATTTAAAATTATTACTTATAAACTGGCATCACTTAAGACTTTATACTGGCAACATTTTTTTTTTCGCAGCTCTGTATAAAGAATGGTGCTGTATTTATGTTTGTGATTTTACAATCTGTAATAAATCAAGACTTATAATATTTATTTTTGCTCTAGACTCATTATAACTGATTCTCACTCTCACATTGCAACTCAAAATCACTTTAGAATATTTTTCCAAAATACTTACCAAACCCCGATTAAAATAATACAATTAAAACCACCTCAGTACTATCTATTACTATCTTATCGGTTCTACATCCTCATAATTACCACTTTCCATAAGAGGTTCCAAAGCATTTAATGTTCATGTAGGTAATAAAAAGTCAAGAAATAAAACCACAGATTAACAAAGATTAATATAATTATATTGAATTTCAGATACAAACAAAATTCAACTTGATAAATATGTCTAGAAAGTATAATCATTTTAAAAATATATAATATTCAAATATTTATTGCTTACATTATAATATTCGATTATTATCACAATTCCCTTATATTCTAGAATATTACTAATACAAGTTAGGGATGGAATCGACGTATGTCTATTTGATAATTATGTCATCCGCAATATTAATTTACTTACTGAGAATAAGTTACTGAGTTTAATTAAATTTGCTTGATAATAATTATCAAGCAAATTTAATTAAACTGATTTCGGAGTACGGCAGTTTCTTATTGTAAGGTATATTGTTACGAGGTTTTTGAATTGTTTAAACTTAGTATAAAGTCGGTTCTCTGCAAGAACTTAGTAAGAGACACAACTATATCATATTGTTACACGCTGACAAAGTGAATGCACACATGCAGTTTATTACCTTTCCCGCATTTGGACTTCTTTTGTTTGCTTTGTGTTTAAAATATGTAATTAAGAAAAAACATCCTATTTTTACTGTACTCTTACTGTCGCAGGTGTGCAGATTACGGTTTCTTGGAAAATTCAGTCCACGCGGTCGATTGTTGTATTGTATAGTTTTGTATAAAAAACAATGCCCGAACGGTGGGGTGAGGCAGTCAAGCGACGAATACGGTACGATCAAGACGTGTACATTCGATAAGCTATGACGGATTTTGCGCGTGCTATTGAATCGTGCAATTTATACTGGTTGTATTCAGTTATATTTATACGTGTTTTATACGTGTTTGTATAGTTCTAATAAATTCTATAGTAATTCCAACGGCATTTTGATTCGAGTCCTGTAACTCGTAACAATATCGACGGGCCTTTGTCGAAATCGAATCATCCCTAGTACAATAATAATAAATTAAAACTAATTATTTTAAAATATGCATTTGTATAGTCATATAATACTATATAATATAATAATTATATTATTATTAAACATAACATATAGCTACACTGGTAAGTCTACAGTATCGCAATAACAATTTTATTATTGAAACTGTAAGTTTGTAATAATTACCAAACTATCACAGGTTTTGTAAGATTGAATAGCGAGTCTTTCTCTATCGGACAATGTATCTATTTTCATTAAAAGCATATGCAAATCCTTTTTAAACATGGCAGAAGATTAATGAAAATAACGGTCACCCATTGAAAACGTAAATTCTAAGAAATTGTAATAATTATCTTTATAATACATTATAAATTATAAATTGTAATTGTCAAGAAATAAATTATTATACAAAAGAATGTCATTACTATCACATCATGTTGTAAAATGAATATGTTTATTAAGCAACTACTTTACTATTAGTGAGATGCGTCCTCCGTTTTAAACAATACGGGAGTATATTTTATAACTTAAATAGACGAAATGTCATTTTGCTGGAAAAAGGTTTCTAAAATCTAATAAGTGGAGTAATATGTAAAATATGTATTAAATATACGTATTGTAAATGGCACAAGTAAAGTGAATAAACCCTCTGTTTCAAAAGACTACCTGTTAGATGTGTAGTATTTGGTGTATTCCCATGTTCTCTTTCGATAATTTACGTCACTTATAATCGGTTCCTGTAGCAACTACTTCTTACTATCCATTCGTTTGCCTTACTACTGGATTTAAACTCCTTACAAGTAATATCAATGTTTTACATTGGTAATTTACATCATTGGGTAATTAATATATAAGATGGGGACGTATCTACCGCCGTATCAGTGATATGCCCCCCCCTTAAGCTATAGGGCCTCGAAAGTGTATAAACAAAAATTCTTAAAATATTATCCACATTTTTTTATAGATTAATAACATTTTTGAGAATAGTAGCTGGGGCCAATAGAAACGGCTATTAGACTTATTATATACTAGAGTTTGCTAGGGTTAACCTCTACTGCGTGTCTCTTGTTTAAAGAGCAAGTGCTACAGGTTATATTATATTACATTTTTATGTATTTGCCCACGGAAGATTCACTTCATTTTATATCGCTAATTATAAATATACTATCCCCCGTCTATCTGTCAACAAAATAAATTACAAAACTTGACCAAAAAGGTCAAAATGGTCTAAATGACCAAAAGACCACAGTGACCGACATGGCTAAAATGACGGAATAGGCAAAAACGACCAAAAAGGCCAAAATAATCAAAATGGTCAAAATGACCAGAGGCCAAAATGACCAAAGAGGCCAAAATGACCAAAAAGGCCAAAATGACCAAATAGGCCAAAATGACCAAAAAGGCCAAAATGACCAAATAGGCCAAAATGACCAAATAGGCCAAAATGACCAAATAGGCCAAAATGACCAAATAGGCCAAAATGACCAAAAAGGTCAAAATGATCAAAAACGTCAAAATGACCAAATAGGCCAAAATGACCAAAAAGGAAAAATTACCAAATAAGCCAAAATGATCAAAAAGGCCAAAATGACCAAAATGACCAAAAAGGCCAAAATGACCAAAAAGGCCAAAATTACCAAATAGGCCAAAATTACCAAAAAGGAAAAATTACCAAATAGGCCAAAATGACCAAAAAGGCCAAAATGGCCAAATAGGCCAAAATTACCAAAAAGGCCAAAATGAAAATTATCCCTTGTCCATCCTCAGTATTTAATTTACATACGTGCCGAATTTCAGCCAAATCGGTCCAGTAGTTTTTCCGTAAAAGCATAACAAACAAACAGAAAAATATCATTTTATCCCGGAAACTATCCCATTTTTCGGGATAAAAAGTATCCTATGTTCATCCTCGGTATCGAAAATATATATATACTGAGTTTCAGCCAAATCGGTCCAGTAGTTTTTACGTGAAAACGGAACAGACAGACAAACAGACAGACAGAGTTACTTTCGCATTTATAATATTAATAATAGGGATTGTCCGCTATAGACAGAAAATCTAGAAAAATTAAAATCGTCTACAACTATGGATGATTTGATAAATAAATTTACCGAAAAAAAGGCGAGAAAAATGTGTTTTTAATTTGAATTGTTTGTCTAACTTAGCTCCTAGGATTTTTTGGTTATTTTATATAAAAAAAACCTCTTCCTTTGGGGCCCCCTAACATTATTGTACATTGATACAGGGCCTGTCCAAGGCAAGCTACACCACTGATATAGTCCGGTCAATCTAGACCAAAAAATGAGAGTGAAGGTGCATAAAATCACAACAAGCTGAAAATCAGTAAAATAGTTCAAAACATAATTATAAGTAAAAAAATTAAGTTCCCCATCATTCCCGCGTATGGAAAATCTTTACTCTAGATCAATGCAACTTTTTGAATCGTTATATCTCAGAAACGGTGTCTCGTAGGAAAAAAGTATTGATACATTTTTTATAGATAATTTTATGATCTACCTATCTTCAACAAAACTAATAAACTGTTGAAAATCGCGAAAAGCTCATTTTTGACCTTAGATCTCGAGTAAAAAAGTCCAGAAACGGGAATGATGGGGAACTTATTTTTTTAGATTTATGATTATTTTTTTAACATTTTCACTGATTTTCAGCTTGTTGTGATTTTATACAGCTTCGAATGTCTAGACTCTAGATCAACCAGAATATTAGAATGGATACTTGGTTAATAAGACACAGAAACCCGGCTTTACTACTATAATCTTATTTGCCTAATTTAAACTAAAATTGGAATGTTTTTTTAATTTATTTAATAAACATACAATAACAAAGATTGTATGTTTTCCGACTAGTGAAAATATTATGCATATAGAATAGTGTTAGTAGCGTTAGTATTAGCTATATTTGAGCTACCTGCGATAATGAAATTTAAAGTGGATCATAAATCTGGACGAGCTTTTTCGCCCGTGTCACGATGTTGGTCATCGAGCCATATGTACGCCTACTTGCTCGCACATTTATAACCTGCTTAAAATATATGTCCTTAAATAAATTAAAATAAGTAAATACACTTGATAGCGGTTAAAATTGTTATATCGTTGATCTAGATGAAAAAGAATTCCGAAAAGGAAATTATTTAGAAGATTGATTTGAAGTTTTAATTAATATATACAGTGTAAACTCTATATAACGACACTGAAGGAGCTGTGCATTTTACAGCTTTATAGAGAGTTGTCGTTAAATGGAGAGAAGTCTCTTATTTTTGTCTGACGTCTTTTGCTGCAGCAGTTTTTTTTTAAATGCTTTATTCATATCTTGCAATATTGAGGCATCTTGGTGATAAAGAAAGTACTTAAAAATGACAGTATTTCGGAATTTAAAACGGAAAATACAGCTGCGCAACTTTTACTAATTTTGGAAACTTAAATGTTACTTTTTATTACTTAATTGTTGTCGTTATTGAGAGTGGGTGTAATCCTATATAGTGTATTATTGTATGAAAGACAAGCTGAACTAACCAAAGCCAAGTGATTTCGACGCTTAAGGGAGTTTATCATTACATCGAGTGAAGTTACATGGAGTTTACACTATATTTTTCATTTTATAAAATCATCTATATTTTTAATAAATTTTCTGTTTGGTCGTTGTATTTGTACGGTAAAAAACGTATTTTGTATTAATAATACCCTGTTCATCAAACGATATGTATGTAATGTATGCTATATTCTTGACATATACTAATTTTTATCTGGTGAATATCTCTGGTAACATATAAATATGCCTCCGCTTGTATGTTTGTTTGTTAGTTCTTCACTGCTTTGTGAATGAAGCTGTTACCCGAACTGAAGTTTATTTGTACTCTTGATCAGTAAATGGTATAGTTATCGTCGGCTACAAATTACAAAGTATAATGTGGAAGACCTTGAGAGTATAAAGTTACTTTGGCCCCTTTTAGTTAGTAAATGTTTGAGTCATATACAATATCATTGTTTGTGTATTTAATTTACTTAACGTGGTAGACACTGTCGTGACTACAGTAGTTCCCTCCTAGGCTACAACTACAAGATTTTCATCCTTAAATCCGTGGCGCCGAGCCTTCGCAATAAACGCTTTTTATAAAAATGAGTTACTCATTTGAAGATGCCATAAAATGTGTGAGACTCTCATGTGTTTATAGTTTATAAAATTTCTAGACCTTGTACTAATTAACGTGTACTTCTGTGCTCTTTGATCTTTCAGGGCTCAGAACAATAACTAAAGCTATAGAAACCGTATTAAAGTAGCTACAAAATGCATATATACATACTATATTTACTTATACCGTTAATAACGTGTAGGAATGAGACGGGTATATACGTAGTACGTAGTACATGACCTATTTACAAGTTTGTAAAACATATTAAGTTAGTATTACCCTAAGAATGATTTACATATGTATTAGTCAAGTTAAATGGCAAAATTAATCCTTATCATCATTTGGAGAGATACCTAGTTAAAAAAAACTTTGATAACTTAACTAAAATCGTCTGTTCAAACGTTTATAAGGACTTAACTCTCCAATTACCAACTTCTTAACTGGAAATGTAAATTAGGCTCAAACAAAGGCCATGGAAGTAATTTCCATTTTCACCTTAAAAAATAACTTGGGTCGAACTGAACTACTAAATTACACTCACATTATGAATTAAGGCGACTTGTGAATTTCAGCTTCGAAATAATAATACCGTCAAAGAGGTTTTTCAAGTGTGCCTACAGGGCCAAATCTTAAACGATACTAAATAGCGAAAATAGAACCTTTTGTACAGAAACAACCCTTTCCCTTAGTTTACCGTTTGACATTCCTTCATACAAACTGATCCTTAACAAGCTACACCATGATTTAGTATAATAAGGTGTGTTTATTTTCTTAAAATCAGCCAATTCGACTCCTGGCAAGGGTAATTGATTATGTAAAGCAAAGATACCACATTAGTTTATGTAAAAATCGGCACCCAGACTCCTTTGAGTTTTTTCGCTATTTAGCATGGTTTCGAATTTGACCCTGAAAGCCCACTTGAAAAATTCACCTGTATATACGCCTCCTCCGTCCTTGTTTAGTGCAGTCATATTTTCTTTTATATATTATATTACTGTCTTTTTATTTATCTTTTTTGGGAAGATAAGTGAGTACAGATAAATTAACTTCGAGACATTTTTGCATTTGTAGTAGTACAGTGTAAACTCCATATAACGACATTGAAGGGACTGTGCATTTTATGGCGTAATAGAGAGCTGTGGTTAAATGAAGAAGAGTATGTTATTTTCGTCTGACGTCTTTTGTTGCACCAATAATTTTGTTGTATTTTTTATTAATATACTACGTACTTGGAAATTTCGTTATTTCGGAATTTCTTAAAAATTTCGGTATGCATGATGCCGACAGTAGAATTTATTACGAGCTAGGATAATAAAGCGATAAAAGAACGTACACAGCTGCGCAGTTTTTACTAATTTTGGGAAATTAAAAGATACTTTTTATTACTTAATTGTTGTCGTTATAAAAGTGGGTGTAATGCTATAAAAGTGGCTGTAATGCTATAACAGTGTGTATCATTGTATGGAAGACATGCTAATCTAACCAAAACTAAACGATTTCGACGCTTAAGGGCGTTTGCCGTTAAATCGAGTGTCGTTACATGGAGTTTACCTTGTATTTGTATATTTACAGGACTGCTAAACTTGAAATTAAACCTTGAAATTTTGTATAAAAAATTATGTTAAACGTTAATAGTTATTATTTTAATATCGTTTAATTTAATTCGTTACATATTAAGTACCTGCCTATAAACTTAACGTATTTGTTTATTTATTTATATGCTGATTGTACAAACACAAAAACATCTGGAAGCTAATTTATCTGTATCTTTTAATATATGACTTCAATTATTTTTTTCAAATCTTATATCTATTACATTTATATCTTAGTCTATACGTACTATTTCTAATACGATCTCTTTCACTCACACTCATGTACTTGATATGAATAAAACAGCTGTTTCCAAATTTTAATTTTAGCACGGTTTCTATGGCTTAAGTCATCGTTGCGAGGTTCAGCGGGTTGCTTTCAAGGTGGCGTGTAACTGGCCCCAGAGGTGGGCCAAGCGGTTATGTGCCGCCACCCTGGCAGCCAGTTGTCCCGGGATCCTTTCCAAGGCCCAAAAGGCGTATGCACGAGCCACCCCACCCTCCTGTGCGAACAAGAAACTTCTAGAAAACTAATCGATAAAAGGCCGATTTCTCAATCATCGAAGTTGTCAATCAAATTAAACTATAACCGGAATGAATTCAAAAGTGAAACCATTCTACTGTTTTATTCATGTAACTGTCATTTTTAATTTTTCCATATTATACTTTATTCCAAACTTTTAACTGATGATAGAAAAATATGCCTTAAAGACACATAACATTAAATTTTTATTTTTTTAAATAGATAGATTACATTGACCAAATGATCAATTACAAAAATTCACGATTATATTGTCTTGGTAAAATCAACAGGCCTCATCGTTTATAACAATTTCTTCCAGGCAAGGCAACCTAGCTAAAAGAATAATCTAGATTAAAATGACAATGTGAAAAAATGTTTATATAATGGTTTAAAATATTTTTTATTTAATGTTACTAAAATTAATATTATTATTTATATTCATTTAATTAACAAACAGTTTACAACTAAGTATACAGTACTAAATATCTATAACCATTTAATTGTTTCCACATATAGATAGCTATAATGCTTGCTAGTAAATATGTTAAATTCTGTAAATTAAATTAAAAGGAGGAAATTAAAAAAAAAGAGAAAATATTTGATTTTAAAACTGACCTATTGACTTCTTAATATTCAGACCAATGCTTTACCAGAACCGTCTACCTACCTATACCTACCATCTTAATACATGACAACAGTTCAAACGAGCTATGACTTGAATTAAAGCAGAAAACAAGGGTTGAGTTACCTGCAGTGCGCAGAGCAACGCGTATCGGTGCCTATTGCGGAGGTGCTGCGCGTGCGCGTGCGACGCCGACGCGGCGGCCGCTCGTTCCGCGTGCAAACCGCGCGACAAACGAGCGCCTGGCGCAATACGGACGCGGACACATTTTAAAATGAATTGAAGACATGAGTGAATGAAGGTGATAAGTCGCATAATTCCAATTCTAAGTAAATCGAGATAAAAGTTTTACTTTTATTTTAAACTGAACTGAACTTAACACCTTTTTCAACTTTTTATTTTTTAAATATGCCTTATATCTATGGTCTAAGGTCTGTAGTCACTTGGTATCGACTTATAACCTTCATCTACGCAAAAAAAAGCGAAAAACCGAATATGCGACATATCACCTTCATCCACTCACGTCTTCCATTCTAAGGTTTTTTTCAGATAACAGGAGTGAAAATAACATATTATGCAACTCAAATTGAGTTATTTTTATTGATTAACAATAAAAAAAAATCTCACACACTACCATCACACACGCACGTATATATACTCTTTTGTATATTGTTAAAGTCGAATTAACAGTGTGGCCTTGGCAAAATCTGTGAGTGTAGAAGTCTTTGACATTTATTATTATGGTCGAATTTCGACCTCGGGCGACTACTATTTGTTCTATATTGTATTGTCTTTGAACTCAATAAACTACATGTTCATCAGACTTGTATGTTTACCTTGAAAACAACCAAACTACAACCGCAGAGCGGACCCATACACGTTTAAAAACAAAGACAGCAATAGTCTAAAAAACTATTATTTATTTAGGTTTATGGCTTGGCAGGTAGGCCTTTAAGCCAGATCTTAGTTTACAATATAGTTTCTTCATTTTCTTAAGCATATGTGTAGCACAGCTGAACTGCAGGTAATCAGTTAGTGCTATTCAACGAAGTTCTTGTGACAACTCAAAAGCCCACATTTGACTATTCAGTTCAAATTTCTTACAAAACACAATTAATACTAAAAAACTATCAATATCCAACTATTGTTCATTTTAGAGTAAATTTACACTTTTTTAGAAAATAAAAACTGCACAGCACAACATCTCCTTTCAGTTCCCGCCAAAAACTCTTCTGAAAGATATTAAGGATTAACAAAGATAGAATGAACAGGGCTGTAAAAACTCACCAAGTTCCCTGTAAGCCCCCAAGGCGTCGAGTGCGGCGCTCACTGCCCACTGGCCTCCGTCACCTTCCTCCACACCATCTTCCGGGAGGGTCTCGGTGTCTTCCCCCATTTGTATTGCTACCCTGTACATTTTGAAATAAACAACTTCACGATTCCCATAACACTAGCAAAGTGAAGTTGGCATGTTTCACATACACTACCAAAGTTGTACTGGCCCATCTAATGTGTCGAACTAGAAACTTTACTTTTGGTACTTTATAGGACAATTAAATTAATTTTCAATATTATTTCCAAAAATATAATTAAAGGGTACCTGATTCCTGTATGTATTTTAGAAGTTAATTTGTTGTGCTATCAGAATTCAGAAATAAAGTGTAGCTATTATAGTCTTAACAAGTGTTTAATTTTATAATTGAGTATATGATAAAAAGGCATTAAATACCTTTAATTTATAATACTAGGAGTCATAGTGGTCGCCATGGCCGAAAACGGTCGGAATCATCATCATCATTAAACGCCAAAACAAAAATTCAGATGTAAAAAAAATCAACGTGTTCCTTATGGATTGGTTGACGAATTACCGCGTTGGATGACCAACGCTTATGCGTAACGAAATATAAGCCAGCGTTTTGGGACGCAAATTTAAATATTATTTTTATCACGCCTTTTAAATAATATAATTTTTTCTTACACTATTTTTAATTCACTATTTTTTAATTTAAATTATTAAGATTTATTTTCTATTTTTTTAGTTGGATTTTCTATAAAAGCGTATTTTTTTAGTTTTTTTTAAATATTATTTTTGATAGAATTAAACATACTGCGCAGCGTCGGCCAGCCTCTCCTGGATGCCGCCCCTGTGCGCGCCCTCTCCGCCCCGCAGCCCCAGGCCTGGAGCCCGGCGCCCAACTCCTGGAACGACGCGCGCTCCTCCATACACCTGTTCTCCACTGCAATTTTTTTTAAATTAAAGTACAGTGAAACTAGGGTTGCCAATCATATTTTATTATAACGTATCCTACTTTATATTTGGTAAATCTTAATATATATAAATTACGTGTCACGTTGTTTGTCCGCGATGGACTCCTAAACTACTTAACCGATTTTATCAAATTTGCACACCGTGTGCAGTTTGATCCAAATTGAAAGATAGGATAGCTTACATCTTAATTTATAGTCGCAAACTTTTAGGAATTCAGAAAATATGGTTATACGAAGTTTGCCGGGTCAGCTAGTCTATTATAAAATTCTCGTGTCGCGGTGTTTGTAGTTAAACTCCTCGAAACGGCTTGTCCGCTTCAACCGAAATTTTGTATGCTTATTGGGTAGGTCTGAGAGTCGGACATCTATTTTTCATCCCCATAAATGTTAAGGGTAGCTCACCCCTGTTCTTATTTAAATTTAAAAAACATTATATGTTACAGAATAAAAAAATACATACAACCATACATACATACAAATTTTCATCCGTCTACGATCAACCCTTATTTTTTCGGGCAAGACGACGTCTACCGGGACAGATAGTATACTTTATACTTTTGCATAAAAATAAAGTACTATTCTAATATATTATAATACTGTATTTCCAATATTTACTCTGATTCGTAAAATGCCATAGTTGTATGGATAATTACTGAACTATTATGGATCCAACTTTCACTGAAAGAGTTTATTCAGTATGAATCTAAAATGGCGCGAAGTGTGTGCTAGAGCACACAAAAATAGCGTTTCCAAGAGAAGAAATAAATAAAATTATGAAAAATACTTTTTTTTCTCCAAATACTTTATTTTATCCCTAATTAAAAAATGTAATGCGTTATTTTTCTCAAAATAGTTGGCAGCCCAAAGTGAAACCGATATAACTGGGACATGAAGCGACCTATATATTTTTAATCACTTATTGCATTTATACAGTTTTTCGAATGGGCAATTTAACATGACAGTTGTCTTATTTATAGTGCCCCACCATAAGATGCCGAAATGTACCATTTGTCATGTAAAGAGCTAGAAATATTAATATGGAAAAGTTACATAACTAATTGAAGGAATTCATTACGAGATTCCCTCGGGAACTTTTCTCGAAATGATTTTAAATTGTCTTTAAAAAGATCAAATTCCAATGTAATTTTTTTACTGATCAATAGCAAATGTTTTGTAGTAAAACGTGTGATTTGTTAACCCGGGAATCCCGCGGGAATTTTCCCGGCAGCGGTTCGAAGTTGTCCAACTGCATAAAAAACAACTTATTCCAACACAGTTTTCACTAAACCGATACCTTACATCCTCTTCTAAATGCTGCAGTACTTTGTGCCTCGGGTATCCCACGGGAATTTCATGTCAAATATGGACGAAGTCGCGGACATATCCTAGTTTTTTTATAAATCCATAGGGTGGGGTCCATGGCCCAGACATCCGTTTATTTAAGAAGTGTCAAGGAATAAGTTATTAATTCTTTAGAGTTATCTTATAACTCATACCTTTTGCAAATATCTGTGATAGCCTGCTTAGTCCAAGTTGCAGTACCCGCAACTGCTCCTGTTCCCGTATGAACTGAGCTTGCATTTCTTCAATAGAGAGGTCACCCTGAAAATTCACATTGTTAAGTTACGCAAGTATAATTAGAGAATAGGTCATTATTTCGCTTATCCACTTTGCTCACAAAAATTTAATCTGCAAAAACCAAACCTTTCAATATGTGAAGGTTGTAAAGCTGTGACTATAGACTAACAGTAGGGAAGTTCTATCCTGCTGGAATAGAGAGAGAGAATATAATGCATGCGGTAGGACGGCCTGTCATGGTGATCCCGCGGACTCCCCTCAGTTGTTGAAGAGAGTGTCTTCGTCGTCGTGTCTCCCACAGGACAAGGTTCGTCGACAAGCGTTGGGGCATCACAGATGCAGACCTTTTGGTCTAGCTCCTGTGGCGTCCCGTAAAAGCCCCGCCACAGTTGGCCATGGGCTTGGCAGGTTTGACACATTAGTAATCTCTATGTGCAGGTTTCATCACAATGTTTTCCTTCACCAATATTCAGCCAGGATTCGAACCCATGCCCTTTGAGTTTGAAACATGTGTGCTAGCCATTACACTACCAGGACCTAAATGTAATAAGGTAATCTAAAATACAATGAGGAGCTTAATTCCTTGAAGCAATCTATTTCAGTCAACTTCTGAAAGGACGAGATTAATGAAGACTATTGGCATAGATATTACGACACATACCACAGTATCCTGGGACTGCGTGCCGGCGAGTTGAAATTCGTCATGTTTGGGTTTCTCGAGTGCTGGATGCGGTTCACATAGGAAGGCACGCAGGTCAGCGTCGTGCGCCAACACTGGGTGACGCGCCGCTAATGTCAGCCAACGTTGGAGTGCTGCGCGGCGGCCGCGGAGGAACCCTGCGCTGCCACCGCCCACAACCACACGCTTGGGCGGCAAACGGCACACCGCCCTACAAACGTTAAATTGTCAACTGGCTCTTCAGGGTCAAATCCTAAATTATGTGAAATAGCGAAAAACACTCAAATGCATCTTAGGTTGATTTTGATGAAATCTATAGTGGTATTATTAGATTTTTGAAAAATCATCCCCTTCAGGTAAACGATTTGCTTATTTTAAAACAAAAACACATAGTATATTATTATATTAAATCATAGTATAATATAGCTTGTAGGGATCAATTTCTGTGAAGGAATGTCAAATTCTAGTTTTCATCAAAATCGACCTTGGGACACCTTTGACTGTTCTTTGCTATTTCATATAGTATTAGTTATAGTAGAGTATTTCATATATGGATGGACCTAAGGTCAACTTGAAATTTTTCCCTTCATTATATATTTTATCACACTAATTTACAGAGTCTGCTTTCCTAATTTTTCACAAATTAGTGACTTAGTGCATTCATCAGAATCTCTTGTTTTGAGAACATTAGCATGCTATAATAGTTATCACAATTGAAACATAGCTGTTACTAATATCACAATTCAATAGATTATGTATTCATTCGGCTGGTACTTTCTAACATTTTTTTTCATTACGAAGCTATAGCTACAGGCCTATGGCCCAACTATAACAATAATTAATCTTTATTGCCTAACAGTGTTTATGTCTAGTGAGTAAGTGTGAGGATGTAAGTGTTTTCCTAGAGTGCTACAATTTGGGGCTCTTCAGAAAGGGCGTAAACAGATTTTTAAAGTCACAACGAGGTAGGCAACGCATCGGCTCCCTTAGTGTTGCAGGTGTCCATGGGCGACGGTAGCCACTTGCCATCAAGTGGACCCGTCTGCCAGTTTGCCTATACACAAACATAAAAAAAATTTAAAAAAAATGTGTGTACGCGCACACCCACACACACGTCATGGAAACCAATTAAAAGTGGTAACCATTGCCTATATATGTATGGAAATGTAATAGGAGTGATCAGACTAGAGCGGTGGTTCACAAACTTATTTTGTATACCGCCCACTTTGAGAATAAATTATTTTTTTAGTGCCCCCATTTTTTCACTTACTTAAAAAACACTAAACGACAAATAAAATTAATAGATTATTGAGAGCTACATTAGGAGATTAAACATTAATTCTAAACGAGACTGTAAGAGTTAACTTAAGACCTAAGCACAGTAGGTGGTACACAAAGGCGCTGAGGTCTCAGTTAACTCTTATAGGCTACACTTGCCAATGCCCTTTTTTTCTGGGTTACTTACTGCCCCCATTTAGGCCTGTAACGCCCACAAGGGGGCGTTATCGCCCACTTTGGGAACCACTGGCCTAGAGGAATGTCATGGACGGGCTGGAATAGAGGGGCGGAGTGGGCAACGAAACTCTTACATAAGCTTATGAGCTATATATAAAATTAAATCAAGTTATCTACTCACACATTAACAATAGTAAATGAGATTTAGTATATTGTATTACAATTAAAATGAGGATGTGATAAAGTGATAACAAAGGTCATACTACTAATATGAATATTTACTTGACATTAAATTGTATTTATATAACACCAGCAGTAGAATTAGTATAATTATTTTATTATACCTTCAATTTAGATTATAGGTTGACATTTTTAAAAGCTAGATTTAGGGGAATATCTGTATGCTTTTTAGTACTTCTCTCTGCAATTTTCGGCCAAGGTTTACCAGCAAATTTAATAATATAAATAATTAATAATCTATATGGGTGATTCTACTATAAGAGGTAACTTGTGCGGCAATCCATTTAAAACAGTTATTTTTATTATATATTTTCCATTTTTACAAAAAATCACATAATTTTAATAAGCTTTATTAAATAATAATCAGTTTGAATGCCTATTTAAAATATATTTTTCTAAAATTCCTTACAAAGTCTTAAAAAGTATGTACCCTGGCCTGTCCCCTTCCTAGTTTCAATAAAACTTTCAAACAATTTATATGTTTATTGTAAAAAAAATGCTTAATTCAAATATGTTTAATCGGAATTTAAGTAAGTATACTTTAATGTTGTTAACGAACGAATGGCAAGTTTTGTTCCACTAATACCAACACAAGTTCAATGCGATGTCCGTGCGATGTCATCATTTTGTAAGATGATTGTGTCTCTCCCCTGGTAAGTCATAAAACTTATAATATTCATTCAATTTGTATGAATTTACTGTCCTAATTAAACAATACAGTAATAATTAAGGTGCCATGTACAATTAACCTAAAAAATAATCTGGAATTTGTCATGAAAACATCCCTCCCCTGGCATATTTCCCCTGTCAAGATAACTGCCAGGGGAGATAGTCCGTGACCAGGGAAGCTAATATTCATCATAGTATATTGTAATAATCCCAGATTTAGTTAAAAAAAATGTTATTATATTAATATTGTTATTACAGAATATGATGCCACGGAAAAAGTTAAGTTGAAGCACAGAGGCTGCGATATCAAAAAAAAAAATGATAGTCTGTATAATGAATAATATGATAGTCTGATTATATGTTAAGAACAGTATTTAATAAAAGTTTATTTATATTCATTTTATTGATTTTATTAAGTTATTATTGTATCAAATTCTCTCCCCTGTCCGATGTATCTACCCTGGTCTTCGAAAAAATAATGAAATATGTATAAAGTGACTTGCCCTGACATGAAAAGGTAAATAAATAGGACAAAAATTATAATATAAAGGTTTCATGAAAAAACTCTGACTTTTCTCCTTGGCCATGTTCTCTAGTACTTAAAAACCTCTTATCGTAGAATCACCCATATACCTGTCTTGACCAGTAGATAATAAGAACTCAAAAGAAATGATGTGATATTTCAGTGAAACAAAACCATCATGAACAGAATATCCAAGGACAGAAGTATGGCAACATGACAGCTATCTTTGCAGAAAATAATAGCTCTTCAGTGTCATTAAAGATTTCTTCAATTCTTTGATAATTAATTGTGTAACATAATTCTGTATGAAATTGATTTTAAAAAGATTGAGTTAATCAATTTTTGCTGGAGAGTTTCTTCTCCTTAACAACACATTGCAAATTAGTGTACATAGACTAGAAAGTTATTTTTTAATTTTTTTTACTTATATGTATGATCTACAGTGTTCTCCAGTGGACCTTATTTATAATAAAAACTTTTGAATTTGATTAAGTCAGAGGCCTAGAGAGTACAGAAACATTAAACACATAAATCTTATAAGTAAATACATTCACTACCATATTCAATTTATAGAAACGATATTTAAGCTACATGGTTAAAGCATTACACCAAATTTTAAAATAAACTTTAATACATAACCTACCTGTATGGATATTTAGCATATAAAATGTCATACAGCTGTGCAAATTCATTATATCTCCGCGTAACAGTAGTGCCATATCTTCTTGAGCTAACATAATATTCGCAATGCTTCAAAATGAGGCCTTTACGTTCAGGTACGAGTTCCACACTTATAACATCTGTAGCTTCAAGGTCTTCATAAGTTGTCTCTGGGTTGTTTGACATCATTAGAACTGTAAATAAATTATTATAGCCAGATAATATATAAATAATAATTTAAAACCTAGAGATATGACAAAGTCAAACCACATTGAATATTCCCAAGATGAATAAATTATGACTGTACTATTTGTATTATACAACAACAACTTTAGGTATGATCCTTGTGACACCAAGAAGAAAATTAAAGAGCAGGTTATTTCAAAGATTATGTCCTACCAGGGATTCAATACAATTGAAACTAATGAGTCAAGGGCATGAAACTCAGGCCGATAAACTAAAGATGGTATTAGTGAACATGTTGGGTATTTTTTACTTTTTCACACCTTTATTCAGATGCCGGTTAATTTCTCTGTTACATAAATAGTTTAAGGTATGCTAACATAGCATTCAGCCTTGCAAGCAACAACAAGCGTGCGTGAAATGGTAAATATATTTCAAACACTAAAAATATTTTTATTTAATCACGTCATTATGAAGTTATTCTAAGTTAAGACTCAGAGAGGATACGTTCTTTTCTAGTTTTGTAAATCATTTGTTGAAATTATAGGTTAAATATCATCGAAAAATTGTATAAATATTACATACCTTGGAAAATTTATACCAAGCCGTGCGACAACAACACGTTTGCAACTTTAAGGTCGTGTTCAGAATCTATTTCCAAATTGTTTACAGACGAATTCACTACGACAGAACAACTGTAATCAATTAGTACAATATATTTACATGAAACATATAAATTACACTATATTATTATGTACACACTAAAATAGTTTTATACACATTACTTGAATAAAAATCTTTCCAAGTTCCGTAACAAATTGTTTCAAATTTTAGCCAAACTTCAAAACAAACAAGTGTTGGACAACAAACGTCAAAAACTTGCGAAACTAAAAATGACTTTGACAATAATTTAGTTTTAAAACAACAGATTGACTAGGGTATCTCATCACAGAATACATTATAATAGTTATAATAAGCTTCTTGGGTCAGATTATAACATTCAAAAACCTAAATTGCTTTTATTTCAATACGTATAACAAATTAAATAGTTGGTTTTCGATATAAACCTTAAAATATAATACTATAAAATATACTAACTTGCTATTTTGCAAGTATCCCTTGAGTATAAGTTCTTTTCTAGTAATGTAAAAAGCCCCTGTTTCTACTAGTTCCCCCGCCCAACTTTGCCTCCTGGTCTATTTTGGATATTAAAATTTAAAGGATACACTTTTCCATTCTCGTGATTCCAGCGAAGTTTGAAGCTCCTAAAAAATTATTACTATTTATATTCTAATTTTGATTAATAGGTGACACAGCAATAAAATCTAAATATATAATGAATCATCACAAATAAACACAGAGTACAGTATATACTAGGAGACAACTAAAAGTTTCTTTACTTCAGTAACATTGTAATATTAACTGTTTGATGTTTGGTTTTACCTTTCCACGGAAAAGACGCAATCATACGGAATCGGATGATTTAATCTAGTAACAGCTTCGCGAATTTTTTTTGGACATATAAATGGAGAAGTAGCTTGTATAAGGACTACTGTGTTTGCGTCAGGTCTTGTGGTCAAAAATTCAGCGACACCCCAAATCGAAGGCGCCCAATCTGTAGCTGTTACATAGCTCCTTCGATAAACTGTACTGTTACCTATTTAAATAAAATATAATTTATTACTCATGAAAGTCATGGGAGCTTAGTGTCGAGGTGATGTTGAAACGACATGGGTTCGAAATTGTTTAGTGGCAAAGTCCTGCTTGGAATGTTATTTACCTAACGTGAATAAATACTGAAATAAGGTAATAAGTGCTGATGATTGAGAATAAACTTTCACAACAAGAGTGTAGATGCGTGATTTCAGTCAATCCATCTTGAGACATGCGTGGCGAATATATCGTTATCTATTACTATAATAAGAAGGCCCGAGTCTATTAGTGGAATGTTTCTACGTAATTATAATTTTTACTAATAGGACATAAATGAGAAAGTTCGATTGTTTGCTTGTTCGTTCTTTACGATCTTGGACATTATCTGATTTCCATGGAAAATATACCTTTATAACTATTAATTCACTTGCCTTACCAACGGTTGAATTTCGACATTACTTGTATGGAGCTTGTGTCACATTTTAATCGATAGTAGGGTAGATGAACCGTGAGTAAGATATAGAAACCTGTCATTATTAGTCTATATGTCGCTATGCATTGAAGATTGAAGTAGGGTGTTTAACTGTCTTTAGTCAGATTTAAAAAATCATGATGTTATTGAAGTCAATCGACTTGCGCTTCTTGGGGTCCTGCGCCCGGATGCCATGCGTCCCTTGCACCCCCGAATAAATCTAATTCTGTATCCAATACTATAAGTATTGAAAGTAATTTAAAAAGCAAATTAACTTACATTTAATCGATTCAAACGCTATTAAAGGGTGGTCGGTGGAAACTGTAACGTCATAAAAACCAGCAGTTTTTGCAATACGTATAGAGCGACAGATCAAACTTTCTCGGGCTACTGTCTGCAGGTTTTTCAATCGTATGCCTTTTGAACCTCCTCTGGCAAGAATGAGCACAACCATATTAGCATTGAGAAGTGTGAGGAAGCTGTTAAGTAAGTAAATTAATCGCATAAACAACATTACTGCGCCTGACGCTAGCTTCTACAACCATGTAAATGTAAATAGTTAAAATAAACATGATAAAGGCATGACATGTGTAAACAATTAAAAATTAATTAAATTCATATAAACTACAAGTAACTTACCGTAAAAAGATAATCAAATTGATTAAATACATTATAAAATAGAGCAAACATTAACATTTCATTAAAAGTACAGAAAACTCCTTTGTATCACAGTATCAACGTCCGAGCGTAAGGACTAAATGAAACAAAATAAGCAAGTATTTCAATTCATGGAAGTAATAAACAATAATCGGATATAATTGACGCATCCGTTAACCAAAAGTGTCGTAGGTGCGTATTTAGACCTTATAACATGCGATAAAGGAATTAAGTTAATAATATGAAATAAGAATATTTTCTCCTAATACGCTTGTAATAGTATCAAACTCAAAACACGAATTTTGAACGATGAACATTTTTGTGATAAAATTACAATTTAAACTAGCATTTGTGTTTTAAAAATATAATGTTTTCAACAGGACGTCTTTTTCCCGTTCCACTTGCTTGACGGCAATACATTCAATATTTCAATATACTCTTTGGGAAAACAAACGTAAACGCAAGTGGAACGGTTATTCGACACACCTCTTGACATGGGTCGTTGTGAGTGTTGTGTGATCGAAAATGATGACAGCATTAGTGATGTTTTCGCTACAACCAAACGCCTTTGGTCGCCGTATGGAAGGGTTACCTTTTGGGTTTTGAGCTACTGATGGAACATCCTGATTGTCAACAATTAATAATATGAACTAAATTTGCCTGCCATTGTGGTGAATAAAACAAAAATCAACTGACAAATGACAACAGTCAGCTGCTGGCATTGCAGCCATAATCTAAAAAAAAAAACATCTGTGTTACTGTCAGTGTCAACCACTTCTGCGATCCGGTCACATTTTTGTGTGTATATATATTCTGTCTAAAATAATAACATTCTATTGATATTAATATATTAAATGTTATTATAATGACAAAAATAGAAGAAGCGGAGAAGAGTTGAAGCGCATAGAAAAGGAATTATCTGAAGTGGATGCTGAAATTGCAAAATGGAAGAATAAACAACGAATTCTTCTTGAGAAAAAGAATTCTTTAAAAAACAATATAAACAAACTGAAATCTGAGACTTTAGCAAGCGTAAATTGGGCTGGTATGATTATGAATGGTCGGGCGAAGTTAAAAAGATCTTAAACAGCTTTTTTAAGTTAAAACATTTTAGACCTAAGCAACTTAGTGCTATTAACTCCACTTTGTCTGGTCAACATGCCATTGTAGTAATGCCAACAGGTGCTGGGAAAAGTTTGTGCTATCAGTTGCCCGCTCTAGTTAAGCCTGGCCTCACAGTTGTTGTATCACCCTTAATTTCCCTGATGGAAGATCAGGTAAGGTCCTTATCCATAAAAATATACCAGCTAAGCTTATTACAAGCTCTAGCGCCAAAGAAGAAACTTCTTCTGCCCTAAATATTTTAAAAGACAAATCTTCAAATATAAAATTATTGTATGTTACTCCAGAGCGTTTTGCAAAGAGTAAGAGGTTTATGTCAAATTTACAAAAGTGTTTCACAGATGGCCGACTGCAAAGAATTGCAATAGATGAAGTACATTGTTGTTCTCAGTGGGGCCATGATTTTAGACCTGATTACAAGTACTTGGGTATCTTAGCAAATATGTTTCCAGGCATACCAATCTTAGGTTTGACTGCCACTGCCACATCTCATGTCTTAAATGATGTGCAAAAGATACTTAACATACAAGGCTGTCTTTTGATCAAGTCAACATTTAATCGTCCAAACTTATTCTATAAAATATTAGAAAAACCAACATCACAAGAGGAATGCATAGCTATAATTGAAAAGTTACTGAAATTCAGATATAATGGTGAGAGTGGGATTATATACACAAATAGCATTAAAGACTCTGAGGAAATCAGTGTTGCATTACAGAAAAGAGGTCTTAAAGTGGGTTGCTATCATGCAAATTTGGATGCAGACACTAGATCAAAAGTACATATCAAATGGCATGAGAAACAATATCAGGCTATTGTAGCAACAATAGCTTTTGGTATGGGTATAGACAAACCAGATGTGAGATTCGTCATTCACCACACTATTAGCAAATCAATGGAAAATTATTATCAAGAAAGTGGCAGGGCAGGTAGAGATGGACTTAGAGCTGAATGTGTCACTCTTTACAGAATGCAAGATATATTTAAACTCAGCACAATGGTATTCTCATCAGCAGGCAGTTTAGACCATTTGTATGGCATGGTCAAGTATGTCTCAATGGCACATTATGCAGGAGACAGCTGATTGCTGAGCACTTCGATGAAGACTGGGGAGACAGTGATTGTAATAAAATGTGTGATGTGTGCTGCACTCCTGGTGGTAGAACCAAAGATATTAGTCTAGAAAATCATTGTCAAACTATCTCTCAAATAATAGATAATGCAGAAAAACAAGATGTAAAATTAACAGCACAGAAGTTACTTGATGCATGGTTCTTGAAGGGACCAGTAAATTTAAGGCATAAAGGAAAGGAGCCTCAATTCTTAAGGGTAATAGGTGAAGATGTTATAGCATATCTGTTGACAGAAGGATACCTTGTAGAGGATTTTCATTACACAGCATACTCAACAATAAGTTATTTAAAGAAAGGTCCAAATATGGATTTGGTAAATGATTCTGATTTTAAGCTCAACATGTCAATTAGAAAGTATTCTAAATTTGAACTGGACACACCAGCACCTTCAGCAAATGGTTGGGAAAATAGTAATGGTGCTCCTTCAGAAAATAAGGCTGAAAAACGAAAATCTAGTAATACTGATGAATTAAAATCAAAGTCATCAAAAATAATATGTCTTGATGATGATTAAAAATTATTGTACTTGTAGGTGTCTTCTAATTTTTCAAACTTTAAACTCTTATTGGTTGTGTAGTCTATATTTTCAGTATCATAAATTGGCCAAAACCAGATATCTCCACTTACTGGTTCTAATATGGGCATATACAATCTCTTCCAAAAGCTATTAATACCATGAAAAAAGAATATAAGGAGGTATTCTTTTCCCATGTTGATACTAATTTAAATAAGGGTTAATTTTTTGCCAATATTTCTATGGAACTCTAATAATTAAGTTTATTTAGATATATATATATATATTGGTCCTCCTTATGACAATGGGAATTAACTTGTTGTGACATTTATTAAATATGTAATATTCATAACCTGAAAAGTTATTTACTCTATGACCAAAATTCCCACTATGTGAAGCAAGAACAATGAATAGCTCATAGTTTTTTTTGCTGGAAAACAGGTTGTCGAGTTGGTTCTAGGTGTTATCATAATTTAACAAAAGTAACCATGAGCTTAATCATGGAAGATAGATAGTATTCTTTTTCCATATCATAACTATTGCAGTACATACAAAACTTAATTGCCTCTTGACAGGATTTAGCTACAGGTCCAGGCATTTATTACACCTGAAATTGTGTAGTGCGAAAGAGATGCTGTGCCAGTCCAGACACGAGGCCGAGCGAGAGCGCAACAGTCCTTAACTTTTTATGTACCATTTCGTATTATCGCCGCAAATTGGTAATGCGCTGGAATCTTGTCAAATTAACATTCACATGACGTCATCCGCAACTCGATATGTACGTGTACTCGCCGGCCAGTGATACTAACAGTTCTGAGTGCTCCGCTACGGTTACGTCACCAAAATGGCGGCCAGGCGCAATAGCAATTTGCGGGGATAATAAACCTTGTAATTCAGTTTTGCTCAATTTCTTTACGAATTTTAGGGACACATTTAAGTTTACTAAAAATAATATAATTCCAGAAATAACACGTCTTTATTAAACACTGTGCCCTGATGATATTTAAAATATGTAGATTCATTTTTAAACACGTCGCCTAGGTGAATACTCCAATGGGGTAAATTTTCCATATCCAGTCACATTCTCTTCTTTGTGGCGCTTTGGAGTACTCTTGACATTGATCTTCTTTTCACGTATAGATCCTGATTCACTCGAACATACTGTAACAGTCACATTACAAATTGTATAAGCACATTATTTGAAACGAGAGTGCGTCTGTCAGGAATCACAGCTTTCGTTATACTTAGTGAAGCGGGGTAGTTGTTACCAATCTTCAATAGTGGAGCGAAACTGCAAATTCATAATTATTTACAAAATTGTATTGTTTGTGGAATGAAAGTAGTGAAAAGACCGTCAAAGAGCAACTACAAAAACCAGGATTGAGTATACAATGATTATAACAATAAATTGTAGTTCACACCTGATTTAGTAGGACTCCTCACAGCGGAGGGCGGTTTGACTCCGCGTTCATAACTCCTGGTAGTACTGAACCCCGAATGAGTAGATCTCGTTGTTGAACATTCACTGTCTACACCCAATGCATCGAGCGCTCTCATTCGTTCCGCAATCTGGTCATTAATGATGTCTCTATGTGGTGAAGCCTGACCCAGGTATTCCATTTCCTCTAACCATTCTGCCCGTTCTCTTATTTGTGTTAAGACTGGAAGTTATCAAGTCATTGCTAAATTAGTATTTATCGGAAGAGATCTTTTATATGGAAGCGATTTATTAAAAAATATTGCTATATGTATCGCTACACAAAGTTGTAGGGAAATGGCAAAAGATAAAGATTCCGGGTGGCCGCAGCACATGTAACTGAAGACATTTTTATTTAAATGAATAAACGGGAAAAAGAAGATACCTGGTTAAATTACAAAAAAAAATCTTCCTCCGTAACTTTTGAACTATGAAATTAAAGTTCTGAAAAAAACAGCAGTTGAGTTAAATAAATAAATAATGACGCATTAGTTCGGATTCCTTAACCAAATGCACAAAAACAATGGTAGACATTTGTCGCATCTACGGAAGTGAAAGCAATATATACGTGTTCAGTTCGCATTTAATCAATTTGTACTTTTTGGTATCAGAACCGAAACGAAACGAAGGTGTTTGATTTACTTTTTTTACTGCAGGAGTTCAGCAAACAGGCAGACGGCCCACTTGATGGAAAGCGGTTACCATCGCCTACGAACATTTGCAACACCAAAGTGTTACAAATGCGCTGCTGCTCTCTTAAGGGAGCCTGGAACCTGGCCACTAATGCCGGAACACATCACAGGGTTGATATAGCGGTATAATCTAGACCAGGGGTGGTCGCCATCCAGTCGCAAATACCTACCACCTGACTGTGATTGTTTTATCGCCTCTTACTGCAGGCTGCCCGGCCGTGGGAAATTGTATTCTTTCTCCGTTCCTGCATGGATAAAAACTATTAATTATGGAACTAATCTAATCCAGATTAATTCCATAATAAATTGTAATTACTATATGGTCAAGGTGGCGAAATCCGGTAAGTTTACATTAACTTTTTTAAACGGAATTCAACACAAACTACAATTCGATGTGTCTTAGCTTTACTGACTGATTTTTGTTCTCGTAACTAATCAAACACAGAAATAATGAGAGGTGTATGGCGTTCGACCACTGACGGACTTAGCCGCCTTGATTATAATACATTATTATGATTAGGTATAGAAACAGTGTTCTTTCGTCTGATTTTTTATTAAACTTGATGCAGAGCACACAGAGGTATAATCGTTGATATATAACAGTGTTTTTCAACCTTTTTCATGACACGACCCCTTGAGTATAAAGAAATGTTTCGCGACCCCCCTACCCGTTGCTTTTTAATACGCTTTTATTAGCTTCATACATATGTTAGTATGTAACGAAATCTTTCAAGTTAAATTTGATCGACTTCTCGGTTCCCGATTAAGCTAAAATTTTGCACGTATGTGTATATCGCGTGACAAGGCAATAATATGGTACCAGGGAGCTGATCTGATGATAGAGTCGGAAGGTGGCCATAGGAGCTTCTGGACTAAACAAGATAAACCCGTCGTGTTTGGGCTCGTTTTACTTGTCTTGGCTAGCACTCTGCTGCTACATGATATCCAGAATCTCAAAAGATCAAAACCTTTTATAAACCCCCTAGGGGGTCGCGACCCACGCGTTGAAAACACTGATATATAACATGTCGTTTATATAATCCTAAGGGTATAATAATGTACTACGTACGTTACGAAGTTATATGTATAACTCAATCGCTAAGCAGCGATTATTTTATTCTGTGAGTTAGAAAATGTATCACTTGTGTTCGCTACTTTTTCGCCATAAAACAGAGTCTTGTTTTTCTAAACATTTAAAAGTGATAACAGATTTTCGGTAATAACATAATAGAGACACTCTCAAATACCCAAACGTCTGAACTTGAAAATATTAAGACAAGGTATAAATCTTACGTTCATTCCACTTCTCTTTTGATGTAGGCAGTTTAGGTATTTCTGCGGTTTTATTACATTTGTGTGGTGCTGCGGCTATTTGTTGATCTGGAATATCCCCGAAAGCCATCACGTTCGCCAAACGCTCCTTCATCTTCTCCCTATCTGTTCCTCGTTTCTCTGGTTGATATCTACGTGTAAATAGGATGATAATACTCAAATACACTTTACCATCCACACAACGTAGCAACTTGCTAGATTATAACGGATCCCGTATTTTTTTTTCAACAATTCCTACTTAATTAAAATGAGTTTTGTCGTGATATTATAAAAGTAAGAGAAAAGTAACTGTAGTTTTTAGCGTCCGTCTTAACATAATTGAGGCTTTCCAAATAATTGATAAATAACTAAAATTTTGAAACGTGTACATTCTGGGTTTGGATCATTTTTTTGCGGCTAAAATACTTTTTTATCTATACTCAATTTCAAATTGAGTTTTGTTACCTATTCGTTAAAAAGCTAAACAGATTTTAATATATTTTTCCAAAATGATAGATGTTATGTGTTCGGGAGGACAAAAGGCACCTTTTATCTAAATAACCAACTTGAAGGAAGAAAATGTATACGGAAAACCCATAATTCCTTAATAACCATATATGAAAATTTATAACTAGGTTTTTAATATAAAATACGTAATTAAAGTTGAAAATTGCGTTTTAACGCATCTGCATGGCAGTCCGCCAAGCAGTCCGTAGTATAATGCAGGATTGTGAATCTTGTTGCAGCTTATATAGCGCTTGGCAACAAAAAGCAAAATGTCAAGTCCTTACAGCTCCGCTCAATTCAGGATTGTGAATGAGCCTTAAGACTACTTACAAATCATCTTCATAAATCCCTGATTGTCGAATAGCAGACAAAGATCTTCGCCGTGAAGTACGTGGTCTGACTAAAGGGACTTCGGGTTTTTTTTGTATACTTCTTTCTGTTTCTTGGCGCAATTGAAACGCCGATTTTTGTCTATGGGCTATACTTAGCTTCGATTCCTCCAACAACACTAAACAAAAATAACTGGCTAGTGAAATTAGTTATAAATATAAGAAATGAATTGAAAGTGAGTTTTAATAGTAGGTATACAACTATGCTTTAATTCAGTAAACCTGTACCTTTTAGAAGTTTTTGTTGATCCGTAGTCCGTTCCGTGGTCCGAGTGTGAAATATGCCACCGTGTGGGACCCGGTTACTTGGCCAAACAACATTTATAAAACCATCAATATCCGGCTTCTCCATAATAAATTTAAAAATCAGAAAATATACTTTTGTACAGACATGTTTTACTAACTTTGTTAATATCCTAGGCAACGCAATCATATTTTAGTAATGAGTATTGAAAACAATAGAAACCTTCTTAACCTGAGTGTGTAAATATATACTTTGACTTCTAGGTTCATTACTAAACATTCTAGGCCTGTAATTCTTTAATAATAATAAAATATTTGTATTATAAATGGCTTAAATGGTTGTGCGTTTAGTTAACTCAATAGCTTATAATATGTAAATTCTGGTAACATGATATTTTTATTTAAGGTAAACTACTATACATTTTAACAACTGCTTATTTTACGATTGCGTCTTACGGTGTTCGGACCTCGGAGGTCAGATAAAAATAATTATTTACTACTTTTCTCCATTTAACGTATAAATAAAAATTACAATACATTAAAAAATGTGTATTAAAGTATCACATATCTATTCACATTCAACTATAATACAGCAACAAATTGCTGTGTGAATGTGTGGTTTAAGGTGCGGTTTTACTTGCATATGGACAATTATTTTTTAATCTGTGTTCCCATTTCCCGCCTAAACTCGATTTGTTATGTTTTTAAATGTACATATTAACAAAAGCTGGAGAATTTTGCTATTGTATTGATTCCAACGAATTCCTGTTAATTCTCTTAGTGCCAATAATAATAGCAATTTAACAAGTTTTTATTGTAAACAATATTAGATATGGAGAAATCTTTTGAGCATACTATAGAAAAAATTAAACTCATGGAACAAGATCAAGACGCTAAACTTAAACAAAAACGGGAATGTACGTCCTTTTTGATCATTTATTTATTTTGGTTTGTTCTTATTATTTTTACTAGCCGTTCTTACAATTTCGTTAGGATGTTATTTAAATTATATTGACTAAGTACGATTTTCATGATTCTGTAGTTTCGTCATGAAAGAAGAATCAGCAAAATCTAGTAAAAAAATATTTAAAAAAGCCCAGAAATGTTACATTTCTACAAAAATGAGAGGAAAGTCATACTTCTCTTGCGTTTTCTATAATCCCTACTAATATTGTAAATGTGAATGTAAGTTTGTACACATTCTTGGAGGTGTTAGAAGTAACATAGGATACTTTTATGAAAAAATAATCCACGCGGACGAAGTCGCGGGCAAAAGCTAGTAGGTAATATTATAAAGAGGAAATATTTGTATGTTTGTGACGAATAATATACTTGAAAACTATAGGACCGATTTCAAAAATAATATCACCATTGAAATGTTACATTACCCTAGATTAATATAGGCTATTAAAAAATTAGGGATCCCTACTAAAACTTATATAATGTAACCCTAGACTTTCCACAAATCAATTTAACTTAATTGAATTAGCGTATGATGAATGATGAAAAAATTATTATTTGACTAAGCTTTCTTTCAATCAATATTTTATGAGTTGCTTTTGTTTATGTTGTTTATTAATTTGTTCTAGTGGTAATTCGGTATTTGACACATATTACAATAAATTCAAAACAGTAGTCATATAAAAAAGCAGTCATCTTAATTATTGTTATTATTACGTCACGTATATGGAATTATTTAATTTATTTGAGGTCAGGTAAAAAGCACATCAAATAAACGTTGTATGAAGAGTTTAATGATAGTACTACATGAAGCGAAAGTTGTTTGTCAGGATTGTCGCAAGTGGAGATCTATAGTCTCTGCCTACCCCCATGGGAAAAAGGCATGATAATATGCATGTATGTATGTATAATCAATATCGTTAAAACTGAGTAATCCATCTACGTGCTAAAATCTGTCAATACAGAAAACAAAAATCCTTCAAAGATGCATCTACAAACATGTTTAGGTTTTACATATTTTCACGTAGCAGTTAAGATTTCTGCATATATTGTCTTAAGTTTAATGTTAAATTGATTAAGCAATTATTATATTTAGGGTACAATACTCGTCGTCTTATTTTGTACTCCCCTCCCGAGTGGTCGAGGCTAGCTCCCGCATGCCGATGTAGTCATGGGCTCTCGGCTAGTGGTGCGTCGCCCCATCCAACGGGGTAGCTATCATATACGCACCACACACTTAAAAATCCCCAAAATGGTCCAGGTCATTCGGAGGATTCTAGAACCCGATCTCAGCGACACCTACCGTTTCCAACGAAATAACAAGTATCCTATATCCGTCTCCTGGTTCTAAGCTACCTCCCCACCAATTTTCAGCCAAATCGGTACGTTTTTGAGTTAAGCAGCCCCCACATATGTCATCTTTGTTTCAAATATTATAGTTCAATATAAAATAATTTTAAACAATAATTAATATAGGCGTCAAAATATTGTTACGAGTCGGAGGACTCGTATTAAAATGCCGTTGGAATTACTACAGAATTTATTAGAACTATACAAACACGTATAACACTACAAATATAATTGAACAGAACCCGTACAAACACAAAGTAAACAAAAGAAGACGGTCATAAAAGCGCTTCTGTGTTATTAGCTCAAACGACGCTGGCGGGTATAAAAATATGGTTTGTTTGAAGGTGGCCAAAATATAACAATATAATTATTATCTTACTGTCAAATAGTTCATTATAAAAATAATTTCAATTATAGTTTAAACAATCATTATTAATATGCTATTTGACTCGTTAAAATTATGACGTCATAAGCCAGTATTCTACAAATTTTTAGCGTTTTAATCTCACTGAAGCAATTCGGTGCCGAGACGTGGACGCTGACAGCGGGACTGGTCCTTGTGATGTATTCAAAGTCACTCGACGAGCTATGGAGCGAGCTATGTTAGGTGTTTCTCTTATGGACAAAATCAGAAACGAGGACATCTGTAAGAGAATGAAGATAATGTCTGCCGCAGGACCGACGGCCGATGGAGCAAACGAGTCCTAGAGTGGAGACCACGTCTCGGCAAGCGTAGCGTAGGACACCCGCCAGCCCGGTGGACTGACCACCGCGCAAGATCACCGGCAGGGGCTGGATGAGGAAGACAGGAGACTGGGATATGTGGCGCGTACTTGGGGAGGCCTACGTCCAGCAGTGGTCCGAGATTGGCTGAAGAAGAAGCAATTCATTTGCTTAAAATGAAACCAAGGGACTTAGAGGCTTTATTGACTATTCTGTTGATACGAATAACAAATGTTTGCTTGTTATTAGCGTGGTACACACCTAGATCTGTTTTTATTTATGGGTGGTTCCTATATTTTACTATAATTTCAACAGTTAAATTTTAACAGATAGCAAAGGAACAATCGGTAAGATATAGGACCGGCCATTAATTAGTTAGTATGCCTGTATGTTTTAGGCGAGTATTTTTCAAACTTTTCTAACTTTACATTTCTTCATTTATAGATGAACTTGCTATTTCTTCTCTAAATAAGGCTTTAAAAGATATTTCATTTGCAACTGAGAAGTGCATTCAAGAGTATACTGTTTTAATTAAGAAAGTACACGCGCTGCGAAACGAATTGTTCACTGAGAAAATTCGACGGGACGCGCTTCTTTCTACATTGACCACATTCACTGAAGAACTTAGTAGTTTAAAGAAACAATCTGTGAGTGAAGTTTTAATATTTTACAACTGTATCCGGCAGACGTTGTTGGCGGCACCAACATAATATAATTTTATTTTTAAAGTGGCAACACTGTTGTCATGTTTTCACGAACAAACAGTGATTTAACATCGACCTGGGTATCCTAGGCCCACCAAGAGCTGCGCACAGCCGTTGTCTTGCCCTTAAAAAAAACTCTAGAAACCGATTGCACCGGGACCAATTGTTAATCTAACTAACTAACTAACTCCGTTGGCTCAAATGATGATGAAATGAATATTGTTAAATATCATATTTTGATACTTATTGTCCTACTCCGCACAAAGACGATTCCAAAAATACAAAAATCATTAAAAATTGGCCCAGTCGATCTTGAGTTATAAATGGTGTGACTAACACTACTTTGTTTTATATATATATAGATTAATTATTTCCACGATATTTTGAATGAACTAATACATCGTTAACTAATTCATATATGTATAAAATGATAATCATATATGTATAAAATCAACGAGTTGTAATCATTTTGTTGTCTTGATAAATATGTTTTTTTAAACGTGCGTGTACACACATAAGAAGTGAAACTTCTTTATGACCTTATTTTTCGAAAAATTATCTACTATTTGCAACTGTACAGAAATTGGTTAAATAAATAAAGCCCCTACCACGGCCGATTCGACCGCGGTAGGGGTAAGAAAAAGATGGCGCGTAACCGAAAAAGGTGACGGTAAATTTTTTTCAACGCCGATAAACAAGTTTCACTTTTAAAAAAATATATAATTTCGTGTTATGCTAGAGGCCACGCTACTAAAGAAGCCCCACAGATGCGGCGCTGCAGTCGCCGCACTTAATCTCGCTAGAGTAATTATTTGCTAAAGCTAATCCGTAAATTGATGTTGGTAATTACTGAATAATAAATACAAAATATTCCATAATTAAAGGTGTACATTTTTCCAGATTATTTTACAAACATGATTCTATTAAATTTTAAGCTACTATTTAGTTCCTTTAATTTCCATGAGACTTCTTTCGTGGCGCAGATTGTAAAGAAACATTCATATTTTAATAATTTTTTATGAATATAGTGTCTTTTTAGAATGACGGAGTACATGCTGTTTGGAATTTGCGTTCGGACCTTTGCACTACGATACAACAAGTTGTAGACGAATACGACATTAGGGCTTTGCTGGTTAAGCCAAAACATTCTGAAATGGGTCATCCAGATCCAAAAACTCGTTGCACAATTAGTCCGGTGTTACTAGATGAGGGTAGATTGAAATTAGCTATCGAGAGACGCGACAAAGCTGAAGCTGAACGTACCCGTTTAATTTTAGAACCGGATAATGGAAAAGAGTTTACAAGGTGAATATAACATTTATTACTTCTACCTACAAAATTTTGTGATTCAACTTGCAGCGTTTTGCTGACACTGCGGCCTACTATAATTAGTATACTAATATTACTATAAATAATGCTCACCAACACTTTATGATCAAGTTGCTACAAACATACACGAGTTGCTATTAAATACGACTTCAACTGCTACCAAGTTGAACCAAGGGATCAGTATACGAGTACTCCACTCAAGAATAAAACTTTGAAAGCACGAGAGTGTATTTTTCTAACCCTACTAAAAGAAGGTAGTCCGACAACAAACTAGTGCCATTATCCACCACTACAAGCAAGAGTAACTGTATAGTGACAACGATGACAATTTCTCAAGGTTAACAAGGTTAAAAAACATCCTAGCTATCTCCATTTTCGGAAGTATACATAAAAGAGATTAATTGTTTAATTAGTATTTATTTAGTTTAATTTAAATAACTTTTCTTTTCAGAATAAAAAATGCTCTCAATTATTCTTTGCAAAGAATAAATAAATAAATATAGTACACGAAAAGAAGCGATGTGTAAATCTATCGATTGTACAAGTTTATTATAATAGTCACCGCATTTCCGTTTTATGTTGATTGCGTTTTTGCGTGCGCGATGTAATTATTTCCTGTTATCAAAATAAAAACTTTGAACTACGATAACGATACCTTTGTCTTTCTTAAAATTACCTATCGAAGATTAATTACATGAATTTTGGAGATAAATAATTAAAGTTATTGATGACCTATATATATTTTTATGTTTGACAACGCATTCCGTTTGTAACTTACAACGCCCAAAATGCTCCATCAGCCGTTCCACACGCCGACCGCGTTCGTTGTGGTCGTGGCGAAAACGTCACTAATGGGGGTCATCATTTTCGAACACACGACTATGTCAAAAGGTAGGTCGAATGACCGTTCCAGTTGGGTTTACAATTGTAAAGCCGGCATGTAGGTGGAACAGGAAAAATCGTTGTAATCGAACGACGACTAATGAAGCCTAAAAGTTTAGCCAGAGTGTATTATCTATAGTCACAGAGTCAGAGTACCTCATAGACCAAGCCATAAATATTTAAAAAAGTACTTCATGGAGGACTTTTTGGCGGGAACGGAAAGGAGATGTTGTGCTGTGCAGGTATATTTTTGAAAAAATTGAAAATTACTCTAAAACGAACAATAGTTGTAGGATATTGATAGTTTTTGATTAGTAATTATATTTTTTGTGAGAAATACGAACTGTATAGTCATATGTGGCCTTTTGAGTTGTTACAAAAACTTCGTAGAATTCGTAGAAGAAGCACTAGCTGAATAACTACAGTTCAGCTGTGATACACATAGGCTAAAGAAAATGAAGAAACTATATTGTAAGTTGCCAAGCCATAAATATATCATAAAAAAGTAACTCATAATCCGGCTTAAAGGCCTAGTAGCTAAGCCATAAATATAGTATAAAAAAGTACCTCATAATCTGGCTTAAAGGCCTAGTTGCCAAGCCATAAACATTGTAAAAATAGACATAAACTGAAAGACGTCTGTATAGGTATTGAAAAATAAATAAATTGGTTAAATGGTTTTGTTTTGCTACAACTGATTATAAAAGTACTGTTGATACTTTATGTAATTATAAAAGAGTACCAATAATAAACTGATATAATAATAAAGTGGGGTAGCCTCAAAAATGCTTAGAAGTTTTAATTCAGTAAGGTTAGTATAGTTTTATTGTAGGTAGTTATTACGTAAAAGAAATAGCACCTATTTTCCAATTCATATCTTCAATTTATAGTATTTAGATAATGCTTTTTCATTTTGTAGGATTGCTTTAATGTCCCATTTTTTCCAATTCATATCTTCAATTTATAGTATTTAGATAATGCTTTTTCATTTTGTAGGATTGCTTTAATGTCCCATTGATAGTGTTGTGGAGAATGTAACATCTTTGATAACAAATTAACGTATTCGAATTTTTTTTTATTCCAGGGGCTCTTTTATCTTGAACAGATCTAGTAGATTACTCAGCAGTAAAGTTCAAACAGAAGTAAATGAAAATGAACCAATTAAATTTTCAACAAGTCCAGCTGCACAGAGAATGCTGGGACTGACACCCAAAAGGACTAATATAAGCATGCCATGGTATCAACCATACTCTGTCGTGATCAGTGTTACTGTGTTTCTCCTTTATTTTTGTGTCTTTAGAGAAGAAAATGATGTTGATTTGGAATTCAACAAAACACTTTATGACAGAATAAAAGGATTGGAAAAGGAACAGTTGCTACAAACATATAGATATAACAAAGAACATGGAAAAAGTGTTGAAGATATTGAGAGGAGGCTGCTAGAAATTGAAGCAGAAGAAGCAAAACAGCTCGCTCAACTATAGTATTTATAGCTATGCATATAAATTTCTGATCAATACCAGCTGCATATTGTAATTCTACAGTATTTTATTAAAGATTAAGTATTGTCTCTCCAAAATAATCATAGATGAAATTATATTTGTGTAAATAAAATACTTTGTAATGTAAGAACTAAACTATTGTCTTTGGGAGTTCATTAATGATTACTAAGATTGACCTATCTCACTAACCAAAAATTGTTTGATAGTGTTACGCAATGTAGGTATTTGACCAAATATTATTTTGGAGCAAAGGCTGAAAAACTTCCTTTCACTTCATACTAAAATACCACTTGACAATAGCAACATATGACACAGCCACTTGGATATTATAGCAAAAGCCAATTAGATAAACTAGAGTGAATGCAAAATGTCTGCATTTGTTACTTATTTGGTTTGTGTAAATATGATAACATTTCTGAATTTCACAGTAAGCATAATGGTTACCTATCCATTTATTATATCAAGTTATTAAAGCAGAATCAAAATGTTTTATTTTTGATCTTTAGAGCTGTCTTAGTTCACATCAAACATTCTCATATTATCTAAAGATCAAGATACATTTTTAACTGACTTCCAAAAGGAGGAGGTTCTGCCTTATTTTGTAGGTATGTTACTCAACTTCTTTGTCTATTGTCATCAGTTATCAAAAGGTTTTATACTCTTGAATTGGTACCATTGTCAGTATGTTAGGATCTGATGAGTAGATTCCAAGGAATAATAGAAACCTATGAAAATTGGAAACTTCTACATAACACAATATCTCCATCAATAGTAGATCGAATTTCAACTTTTTTCTTACTCGCAAGTGTGTACTACGGAAGTAGTCTCATGGTCTTTGGTTCTTCCTTTGAATTCAGCATCCTCATGATGTCCGAGTTGTTTAACACTTTCGTAAAGTAAACACCCAAAGTCCTTAAAAAAGGTTTCAATGGCGAAAACCCAAGACTTTGAACTTTAAAATTTTTATCTTACAGTAATCGCACAAGTATTATATTTTTTCCTTACATCAGGTGAATGAGGAAAAGCAAAAAAAGGATAAAAATAGATTACCTTTTGGTAGGCCTTTGGGTCAAAAGCACTAGATTACAAACAAAAAACTATCACATTTTTTTTTCAACTATCTTCAAAACGATTAAAATAAAATTTAACTTTAAAACCAATTTAATAACAAATAATTCTTTAAAATTAAGAGAAAAAATATTTTATTATTATTTATTTAAAACATTCGAAACAATCATGATAGTCCTTATTTAACCAAAGGCCTATTAAAAGATCTTAAAGTTTGAATTATGATCATTTTCACTATATCTCAGATCCATATAAAGTTTTGATGTAAACAGCAAATATAGTAATGAGCAACTATTTTTGATAAGCATATGAACACAAATCGTAGAGATTTCATGAATAAATTAAGATTAATTTTCACACTCGATGATCTTGCTCCATTTTAAGTCAAGAAAGACAAATTTCTTTTGTTTTTGGCACTGGTGCTTGGTCATACACAAGCAAAAACCTCGAACATACTTTCGGAGATATCACATTTTAAAAAGTTGGTAACTTAAGTAACAATGGTTAAAGTTGGGGGACTTACAATAGTACCCTGGGCATTAATTTGACGAAATTGGATTTAGTGTTGGGCTATAATCATTATTTCATTGAAGTACTTTTTTAAGGACCGTGGGCGCTAGGAGGGTATCATGTATGTAAATAATCTTTTATGGCCGGTTCCTAGTTTTCCTGACCATTCATTTGTCATATCATAATAACAGCCCACGAATGTCCCACTGCTGGGTTTGGGCTTCCCACCATAGGGAGAAACGGTACAGTATGCCCACCATGCTCATACAAGACAGCTTGGCAGGTTTGACACATCAGTTATATTGATGTGCAGTTTTCATCATATTTTCCTTCACCATTGTTAGCACATGGTAATTGTATCAATATAATATTTATTTCATGTGCATCTTTCACCAGTAATACAAATAACTCAAGCGCGTCCACCACTTCAGACTTCTCTAAACTGCCTTCACTTCAGTATATAACATTTAAATGATAAAACTGCTTTGCACACAATCTTAAATAAAAAATAAAGTATTTCTAATCAAATTTATTAACACCAATCTTAAGCAAATCAGAGTTCAAACAGGGATCTCTCACCAATCAGTTCGACATTATCTATCTAAACATAACATACAGTTACTAAATTTAACTTAACATATTACATGAGATGTGAAGACATTTTCCTACTACCAAATTAGGTAT
The DNA here is from genome assembly GCA_012273795.1 of Dendrolimus punctatus. Taxonomy (NCBI): domain Eukaryota; kingdom Metazoa; phylum Arthropoda; class Insecta; order Lepidoptera; family Lasiocampidae; genus Dendrolimus; species Dendrolimus punctatus. The sequence goes on from CM022539.1 coordinate 18,426,665, forward strand.
TTAATGTCTCATAAGTCCATACTCTGGGAGTCATGTACAATAATTATGTATGAAAATCAAGTGCTTTGAATGCACATGGTCAAAAAGAACTTTTGATTTTGCTTTTTTTAATAGAAAGGAAAGGAATAATAGTAAAGATGAGGGTGGCTTGTACTAAAAAAAATCAAAAATGGAAGATTTGAAATATACAGAAATTCCCTTGAAATATTGCACAATGCTGACTAAGAGCTTACAATAGTGAATCATATTAAGAGAGCACTGTACAGTGAAATTGCATTAATGACTCATATAAACAGCTAACAATAATATATTTAAATGTCCTACATGTTTTTGAAAAAATCAGTCCATTCCTAACAGAAGATCAGTGTCAACTCATAATGTCAATTCTATAACAAACAACTTATCTCATTAGTCGGCACATAAACATGTAGTACACAGTTCTATAACCACTGTCGGCATCTTGCTCTATTTTGTTAAGCAATGATTTAGTAAATAATTTTATAACTTATTAACTAGAGAAATCACACCCACAAAGATAATTTTATGATGAAATTTTAAAATTTTTCATTTCTCTATACTTTTCAAGATCACTTTTTGAATATCTTCAGTCTTGTTGTAAGTTTTGATGGCATCAGTCTTTTGTTGTAAGTTTTGATGGCATTGTTTAATGTTTTATTTACAAAAAATAAAAAGTCCATCAAACTATCTGCAGTCTGGGTATTTCGACTAAGTAGTATTGATTTGCACATTTATAATAAATACAAGCTTCACTTGGGTGGGCAACAGAGAGCATGTATTTCAACTAAATGGTTTGTTTATATTTTGCATGACATTGATCTCACAACTTGTGATTCTTCAAATTTAATTTTAACATCATCAAGAATATTATTTCCTTCAGGACTCTGGGTCAACCTTAATTCTTTTTTTTGTTGTTTCATATTTATCAGGATTTGGACACATGAAAAACTCAACAAGTACACTACTTCACAGATGGCATGGAAATGTGTGCATATTATGAATAATACAACTTTTTCACACAGTATAGTTACTCATATGAGGGCACAACGTTGAATATTTAAACTGCAAAATGGACACATCCAGTTCTAAAAGATATATATATAAAGAGAAGTTTTTTGTAGTCTCTTTTTCTTTTATACAAATCCTTGCCTCTGCTTATATAGGAATATAAGCAGAGATATACAATAACAATAAATCGTCATGTTTGAAGCTCTAAATTCAAACATCTAAACTTGACATCTCAGAATGAACCGTTTGTGACAGCCGATGCATATCTCATGCTGACACTTACACAAAACTAAATTATTATTTATTTTAGTAATTAAAATATACCCAACTATTCTTTTACTTTTATCTTACTAGCCTGTAATTTGACACCTCTGGTTTGATTAAGTTAGTGTTTTATAACATCACATCTCATGTAACATATTCACACTTATACAATAAAGTAAAGTAATTCAGTTCATTCGAGTGTCCTTATAATAATGATTATAATGTGTTTTAATGAATCAAATGTGAGATGTTAATTATAAGAAAGAATTACCATATTAATTTTAATTAAAAATAATTTATAGTAAAGTTTACTAAATTAGGCACGTTCACCACGGATTCGTCTGGCGAGCTGAATGTCTTTAGGCATGATAGTGACACGTTTGGCATGAATGGCACACAAATTGGTGTCTTCAAACAGGCCCACCAAGTATGCCTCACTAGCTTCCTGCAAGAGAATTATATGTATTCAGTAAGGATTGATTGATTAAAGTATGGTACTAATGTGGTTTTTAAGAAATATACAAAAAGTTCTACAAGGGTGGGCACAGGGTTAGTTTGTTTATTATGAACAGATCTGATCTTTGAATACAGGTAAGAAAGCTAAGGCGGGAACTCCGCTTCGCTTCCCTCCCGCCTTATCCTTCATGGTTATACTTTTTTATTCACTTTATCTCACAAATAAGAAATAAGTGTGCCGTATATCTATACCACATCCCTCAGTTCTTCAACTCACCTGTAATGCACCAATGGCTGCAGACTGGAAACGAAGATCAGTTTTGAAGTCCTGGGCGATTTCTCTTACAAGTCGCTGGAAAGGCAGCTTACGGATGAGCAACTCAGTCGATTTTTGGTAACGACGAATTTCTCGGAGCGCCACAGTACCAGGGCGATAACGATGGGGCTTCTTTACACCACCAGTGCTTGGCGCCGATTTTCGTGCGGCCTTCGTCGCCAATTGTTTACGAGGAGCTTTTCCTCCTGTCGATTTTCGGGCAGTTTGCTTAGTACGTGCCATGGTTGTTTACTGAAAAATAAAACACCAACAAAGATTATATTACTTTACTTTCAAAGACAAAAAATATGAACTCGGACCGTTAAATAAGTTCCTAACAAAAATAATTATGCACATTTAATAGATAACTACACAAGTCCTATAAAACACACCTTTTAAGTTAATATATGTAGTGAATTCAATTAAATTTATAAAAATTAGTGAACGACTACTACAACAACGATCATATGCTCAAGATGGCGTCGAAGAGAATGGCGGGTGAAATAGACGCCGTAGTTCTGACTTCTGATTCGTTTAGATTTTGCTAATCCTTGAATATGATTGGTAGATAAGTAAACTCTCTGATTGGTTGTAAAATTAATATCGCCTTTGCTATTGGTTAACACACATAAAGTCAATAACACGGAAAGCAATTTCGCAACTATTAGCCTAAGATTTTTCGCAATTACTATTATATCAAATTCTTTATAATTTTTTTTATTTTATTATTAATATTAAGAATATACTCAGTAATTTAGAACCTGAGACCTAAAGAATTAATATTAAAAATAAAATAGATTGTATGCTTGTTTTATTAGACTGAATTGGTTACAAGGACTATTGAGCCTTTTAAATATCACAAAATGATTTTCTAGGAAGATTTATCCAGTATGATTTTTATTTTTATATTATTATCTCCACAATTGGGGTACCATTTATATATTACTGGATTTAAGTATTTTCGAGCATATTAGATATAACCAGACCGTAAAGTTTTTATATATATAGATGATTTGAAGTTCTAGGCGGGAACTTGAAGAATGAAAAGTGATTTTATTTATAATTTTAGAGTCTTTTACTTTTACTTTATTCGTCAACTTTATGTATTTGATCGAAAATTTACTGTAATTGTGTAACTGTAGAAATCTATATTATATTGAGATTTAAAACTTCGTATGGATTAACAGTCGTATGTCGTTTATATGCGAAGTTATGTAAGAAAGTAAAAAAGAATAATACATGTAAAAGTTAAGTGGCCCATTGACGGTCTTGCATTGCAGTCCGCCGCGTAAAACAGGACAGTGCATGTCCGATTGGTATGTCTCTCGAGTCCTGTAAGCTCCGCCTACGCCGACGGTCAGTGGCTTAGAGGCCTGTGTGGCTTGCTTTGTTTCAATCAGTGTGCGGAACGTAGGCGATTTATCGCTAGTCAGAGTGAAAATCAGCTATGAAAAAATCTGAAATGCGACCGGTCGCCTATTAGGAAACTACAAGTACAAGCCATTTAAATTAAACTAACCAATATAGTTTATATAGGTTGTTTTTGAAAAGAAACTTTTTATCGGCGTCGGAAAAAAAAATACCGTCACATTTTTCGGTTACGCGTCACATTTTTCCACAATCCATTTATCAACAACTCGTTGCGTGGCAGATGGATTGTGAGACTAGATTAATATACGAGTTTGATGATTTATAAATCATTTATTTAGTACATATATATATATTAAAGTGATCAGCAAAATCATAATTTAACTTTATCTAACCAATTTCTTTAAAATTGCATATGCATACATAACTTCACGCCAGGTCCCTTGCGGGGCAGGCACGAACAATAGAATCACTTGCTTCTTTGACATTCATAGCTCTTGTCATGCACGCTCGTTTGTTCTTAAGGCTCCTGATATCACCTTCTGCTAATATAAAATTGCATATAGTAGGTTATTTTTCGAAAAATAAGGTCATGAAGAAGTTTTACTTCTTACGTTACACTAGTACACGCACACATGATTTTTTTTAGTTTATAAGTTATTTTTAGAATTTAATTACTTATATGATTTGAGTTAGTTTTAGTTTGATATTAAAATCTCAACTATAATAAATTAAAAACCAAACCACAAATGAATATAAGCTTTTAATTAAAATTATGGTCGCTCTAAGATTTGTCATATTAATAAAAAATCAATATGTGCACTGGCAATTGGAATGGAAGGAATCGCAACAAAATGTCAACTGGAAGTTTTACGGGCAGGTTTTGAAATTGGACAAGTACATTAACAATCTGCCCCTAAAACTTCAAGTTAAATTTTGTTGCGATTTATTTTGTCACTTGTCAGTTGAAGATTTTCCACTTGTCCGTTGCGATTCGTTTTTCCACTCAACCGTTGCCATTCGATTTTCAACTTATCCGTTGCCACTCGTTTTTTCATTCATCCGTTGTCATTCGTTTTTCAACTTCTCTGTTTTTGCACTTGTTCGTTAAAGTTTCACTTCTAATATGAGTCCCAGCCATTGAGGTATAACATGTCTATATGATCTAAAGTCCCAGCACACATTTTGGTTTTTCGCAAGTTTCCTGCAAATTGTTATTTGGTTAGGTTAGGTACATTTTAATTAATGCATTTTGTATTTAAGCATATTTTATTTTATCAAAGAAAAAACTGAATTCGATCCGGAACCAAAAAAATAACAATAATAATTATATTAAATATATATAAATATAATTATTATTAATTATTACAAATATTATATTAAATATAATTATCCGTTGTGCCTTTATTAGACCATTGTGCCCATAAGGGTCCACCATAGTTCGACACTGGCAGCGGTATGTTACACAACATGAGGGCCCCCAGGCGAAGGCTCGGACTCGCAGCTAACCGGAAACAGAGTTGTATAGTATGTATAATGCCATAATAATTCGCTTCTGAAAACAGTGTATTTGATCTTACAGTAAATTTCACATATGACGTGGTAAAAACATTTCTTTTGTTATTACAATAAAATTAAAATGCGAAAGTACAGTGTTCTAAAAACACTGACTCTAGTGAGAAGGGAAACAATATTGATGATGGACTGCTGTGCAGTATCGTGTGTGTGCTCTGTCCTGCAAGCTCCCCGCAGGAGAGCAAAACAGTCCCGTGTGTGGGCTCCTTTAAATGAATAAATGAAAGTACTTATTTTATCAACATGAAATAATATCTAAAATAAGCTAAAATTGTTCTATTTTTGGCCTCTTTCGCACTTTGGCATTCGTTAGGTTTTTAGAGGGAGATAAATAGAAAACATACTACGTGACAGATATGTCATTAATTTCATTTTGTTTTTTGGTCATCGTAAAAATAAGTTAAATTATGAGATAAGATTAGTTTAAGTTCAAGGCCACGTATAGTTGAAAATGCTTTTTCGATTTAAGTGTATTCTTTCATTGTTTGGATTTTATTTATATTTTTTACCTTTCTAAAATATTTACTGTCACGTGATCCTATATTGAATTTTAATTGGTCGTCGGTAGCGTGCCCTGCGCGACGCGAGAGGCGCAATAATAATTTTCCAAAATGCCGTCGGAATCTAAACCTTTGTTAACTGCTCAAACAGAAAAACCAAATCATTACAAGTAATTATCAGTTTAATCGCGAGTGCTATGAATTTATGTGTATTAATATCCTTTAAGTGAGTGCGCGATTTTGATTTGCAGGTATCTGAAGGAGTTTCGTGTAGAACAGTGTCCGTCGTTTTTACAACACAAATGTACACAACATAGGCCTTTCACATGTTTTCATTGGCATTTTAATAATCAAAGAAGACGCAGACCTGTTAGAAAAAGAGATGGGACGTTTAATTATAGCGCTGATAATTACTGCACAAAATACAATGAAACATCGGGAATATGCGAAGATGGAGATGAGTGAGTAAATTGGTGCTTTGTTCTTAGGATTTTCATTAATCAAGAGTTCTTTATAAAACCACATATTCTTCGACGTGCGTAATATTTGGTTTAGTTTAGATAATTCTTTAAAGTTATTTATATTAGTATATCTATCAAGTTGTTTACTTGTATTTGATAACCTGACTAATTTTAGATGAATAGCACTTGTTTCACTTTTTGATTCTGTGTCATGCTATTCTATTGAACAATATACATTGAATTAGAAAATTTCTTCCAATTGGAGTTTATATGTTGTATTTTCATAGAATGAATGTAAATGTAGTTAATGGTATTCTAATAAGAGTTTAAGAACAACAAAGAAAATAGCATAGTTTATTGTTTTAGAAATATAACCAGTAGTTGTAATAGGTATATTATTTAACTTTTAGTGGTTTCTCAAAAGACATATAAGTCCAGGTGAATAAATTCAATAACTTATAGTTCTATTCCAATGATTGATAATCACTAGATATACCACAAATATTCAGCTGCTATTTGGAATTTGGGCTATTCAGGCACTGTTTAAATTCAGTTTAATACCGAATCATCAAAAAACTGCTAATATTGCTCAAAATTGTATATATCTACAATATTATTTTATAGGAAGGCTAAATCCCATGTCATAAAATATATGTGGCAAGTCATAAGTAATTAGTTATTATACAAGCATTAAAACCAAGTTATGCTCAGAGTCTCTGGCCCAAAGCCAAGAATCTGTTTTCCTACTCTTCCTTTTTCCATTATGAGACCATTGGTATGTATATCATTCTCTAGATATGAAGCATTTCTTTGGCCTATGCCGTCACCTGAGACCTGGAGTAGGCGATATTGTTAGACATTTGTTCCCCACATAACTAACTTTTATCAGTGCAGGAATGGAGAAAGAATAAAATATCCTGCAGGAAGGCAGTCTGTCATAACAGCCAATTAAACAGGCCCCAGTCAGGCGGTAGGGTGTTTGCCCATCTGGATGGCTACCACCTATGGCTGGTCTAGAACTATGCTGCCATAACAACCTAGAGTTGTGCTCCGGCATTAGTGGCCAGGGTCCAGTTCAAGTTTCGAGAGCGGCAGCACTTTAGTAGCATCTTAGGTGTTACACATGTCCATAGGCGATAGTAACCTCTTGCGATCATGTGGGTCGTCTGCCTGTCTGCTGATCTTGTGCAACCAAAAAAAATAGTTTCTGTGAAACATGGCGTACCAATATAGGCGACATTCTTACAATTTGTCTGGTGTACTGTGGATATGAATGTTATTATACACTGATTATATTAGATTTTTATGTTTCCATCTAGCTTACCATGGAATTTACTATACACATGTATTTAATGTTGTAATGGATTTTTAGAATCAATTGCAGTTTACGGACTAGTGAAAAATGCCTAAAGGTCCTACATCCGCTGATCTTAATGAAATCTAATTGTATTCATACATTTTTTGTAAAATCAATTGTTTTTAGCCAGATTAGCTTTAAATACAGATGTAGACCAGAGGTAGATGGACTGCGTGAAGGATGATATGATGATTTGTGGTGTGACAGAAGATGTATGTCAGAATGGTAGAGTGTGGAAGAAAAGACATATCGTGCCGACCCCAATTTTGGGATATGGTGAAAGAAAAGAGAGAGCTGTAAAAGTTTGCTAAATGAGTTTCAGTCCATGCACAGTGTGAAGGTCCATAGAGGCAACTAACATCTACTATTTGTGTGGTTTGGCCATGGGCCCTTAGAAAGTATTTAACAGAACATATTTAATCTAAAAATCACTCATCTTGTTCAAGCCAATTTCATTACAGTGTTCTACCTTAATTAAATAAAATAAATCAAAAACAACCTTTATTTCTGTAGGAGCTACAGCACAACACCCATACAAATGTTGATAATGATGATGTGATGATGAGAAAATGGTGACAAATAATATGAACTCTGATGGCTATAATTATGTATGTTAAGTAGAATGGTAAATGATAAACTTGTGAAAATAATGATAAATTATAATGTTTGATTCAAATTGTATAAAATGCTAAAGAAAATGATTGGATGATTGGCACCTTGTACCAAACACAGAGATCGACTAAGCCTGTTTGCTACTTGATAGACTGCTGTGTTTGGTTGACACTAACACCTATAATTATGGGTTTTTTTAAATGTAAAATCCATATATAGTGTATATGGCCGATACAGTTTCCACTGATATTTTTTCTTTTGGTAGCTGTTAAGTCAGGTTGCCTCTGTCGCGTAGGCCTCCTTCAGAAAATGCTATTTAGGACACGTTCCGTTAGTAACTCACATACATACATACGTAACTTCATGCCAGTTCCCTTGCAGGGTAGGCACGAACGACAGAGCGCCACATGGGCCCATTATTACACACCTCACTTGCTTCTTTGACATTCATTGCTCTTGTCATGCATGCATTCTGCTAATACATGATCAATGTGATCATGGAAGGTGTGTCGTGGCCTTCTGCGACTTCTGCATCCATCCACTTTTGCATTGTATATCTGTTTAGTCATTCTTTCATCATACATTCTTTCTACATGCCCGAACCACCGGAGCATTCCTTTCCTTACCTTCACCTCGACAAATACTCAGTAACTCACAATACCCAAAATACTCCATCAACAGTTCCACATGGTCTGATGTCATGATCATCATGGTCATGGCGATAATGTCACATGCATTTTGTCCTTTACGACTTCTATGCCCCATAATCCATTCTACTAGAGTTTATGATTGCAATGTCCGCAAGCAAGTGGAATGGGAGAAAGAGTGGTTGTGAAAGTTGTCATTGTGAGTTTCTTGTGGAACTTAGCCTTAGTGTGCCTCCTCCAGTCTTCTACAAGATCATCGTCCTATCTTCTCTCTTGTCTCCCATTCTTTTTTATCTGTGCCATGGGTATCAATCATTGCAGTGTTTGGTCCATTTTTCCTTGTTGGCCACACTTTGTAGCCTGTACATCTCCACTTTATAGTTTAAGCCTTACAAATTACATCCACTACCTTACTACCACCATAAATTATTTATAATCAATGAAAGTATGTTTTAACAGTGTGCTAACTTATTTGTATTACTTCGACTTTTCAGCCACTTGTGAGTATCTGTGATCACAGAAGACTATATTTCAAATATTAATGAGTATTGTTAAAGTTTTATTTAGCATTGCACTAATTAATTAATTTTAATTATTTAGTTTTAATTTTGTTTATGGTTATTATTTACTCTATGGGAGCCTAACCTAATTTACCACTGCTTCATAATAGTGATGCGCAAAGTAAATCACCAATGAGATCAGTGATTTATAAATCTTTTTCCTTGAAGGAATTAAATCACTCTTTTAAATCTTTGGTTTCGAATGAGATAATTCATTTCTGTCTTTCATTTTGGATGATTCAACCAAACTGATTCATATAAACATAAACACGAATCATTCAACGTCATTGAATACAATTATCTTTTAGTTTTGTGCCTCAGGTTTGACAGTCAAGTACCCTATTATGTAGTTGCAATACTAAGAACTTTATTCTGGACCTCGAGAATGGATATAGGATACTTTATCCTATGTCCATTCTTAGTATTGTTATTGTGAGTACATAATAATTATAAACCATATTTTATCAAAATTTGTACGATCGTTTTTCAGTGAAAGCCTACTAGATGGAGTTAATTTTTTATTGATCATGGTAATGTAATTCCAAGGCTATGATGATGTAGGTAAATCCCTGATATAAATATCCTCATATTATTAAATGTAGTGTCACATGTACAATGTACTTAATTAAATTACTGACCTTGAAACCATTAAAACCTAGTTCTATTATGCATACAAGTCTTGAAAACTTGAGAATATATTAAGTAGTGTAAGTTCTATTTAAAAACTTTATATGAGTGACGGAAGTTTTGACTTTTATTGTCACAGCTGTGATTACAATGTGGTTGCCTTTTCGACTTGCACCTAACATTGCAAATTTAAAAGTTTTTATTCAAAATAAGTTCCACTGGAGAACAATTTTTGAAGGTACATATAGGTTAAAATTATTTATTTTTTTACTTCCTAGTCTATGCGCACCGCTTCGCAACGTGTTATTGCTGTTAAGGAGAAGAAGCGGCAAGAAACTCCTCAGCAACACATCCAGCTAGAAATTGTCTTTCTTTAAATTTATATTTCAAGTTCTTTTTTTTTAGTGTTATACAGAAGTATTTTACAGAATGACTTTTGAAGAACTAATGGAGTTGTAGCAAACAGTCCATATTCAATAAGACAGAGCGCAATAAAAGGATAGAAAATATTATTATAGTTATAAACATGACACTACATCAGTGTTGCCAACTGCACCGTAATTACGGTAAAAACACCGTAATCAGCATTGATCTCCCACCTACCGTAGGTTTATTATTAGGGTAGCAAAATACACCGTAATAATACCCATTGAAGATCGTATTTTTTTTAATCTTGTAGATTGTATATAACTAAAATAATTTTTGCGAGTTTGAATATTTATTGTCTGTACCTTGGGGTATTTTCGTTTTATTGTACCAATAACACTGTTTTATGCGTTAGGAATTCCCCAATAGTGAGGTACCAGCTTGGAAATATTACGTGAACAAATTCGGTGGTGCTTTATATATATGAATTTTCTTGAATACTTAGAATTTTTGACTTTACCTAGTTTATTACTTTATATAGTCTATTAAGAAATATCTTAATAGACTATATTATTACATATTACACTCATGCATATCATTACGTAAAAGTTTCTTGTGTTGTGTTCTGTGATCTGAGTTTTTAAAATAATGGCTATCATTAAAAAACACAATGTAGATATGTATAAAAATATTGATACAATTTAAAATATAAATTATAACGTATTTTTGGAAAATCTACAGTATTTTAAGAAGATTTCTAGCATCCTCTAGAATGCAGAGTTGGCAACACCTTGATTACGTTGCAGATGTCCATACCTGCACCGGACGGCGGGCGACACGGAGCGGCGCTACCATTTGCGGTACTACAAGACGTGCATGTGCGTGCACGACACGGACGCGCGCGGGCTGTGCACGAAGAACGGCGCGCATTGCGCGTTCGCGCACGGCGCGCCCGACCTGCGCCCGCCCGTGCTCGACGTGCGCGAGCTGCAGGCGCTCGACCACCCCGACGCGCACGACGCGGACGCGCAGGCGCCCAACGCGCTCGACAGGGAGCGCAACCTCATGAACGAGGACCCCAAGTGGCAAGGTGCGTCGTCCACCCACACACACACGATATATGCCACCGCTGTAAATACGCAAATTAACATCTATGGTTTCCTTTGCAGATACAAATTATGTTCTTTCATCGTATAAGACAGAGCCATGCAAAAGGCCGCCTAGGTTATGTAGACAAGGGTATGCCTGCCCACAATATCACAATAGCAAAGTAAGTGATTTCAACATCAACCCACCATAATATTATTAAATTATAAATTAAAATGTACATTGAAGCTGTTTAAAAAAAACCCACTGGAATAGACTATATAAACGATGGACAACACAATGCATTTTTTGATTTCTTGTCTGTTTGTTCAGAATTCATGTAAAAACTATGCGGCCGATTTTCGATGCGGTTTTAGGTGATCGGCACTAAATTCTTAGATTTTAAGTCTGCGCTACTTTTAATCTCGGGTATCTTGTGGAAAATTTCCTGGGAATGATTCAAATGGCCAGATTAAAAAAAAATCCTAAGTGATTTTTTAATGGTGGATATCAAATTTTATGTAACAAAATGTGTGATATTATTTATCCCAGGAATTTACACAGAGCACTTTGTATTTGTTCGGGTGCATAAAAGTTAGCTTATTCCAATACAATTTTCACTAAAACAATAGCTTGCATTTACTAATGCTGCGCGGTGTTTTGTGTCCTGCAAACCCTGCAGGAATTTAAGTCAAGCGTGATGTGAACGAAATCGCGGGCATATCCTACTATAAAATATGTTTGCAGATATTATTATGATGTTTATTTTGTTAATACATTTAATTTAATGTATGTTTATTTGTTGTTGAATTGGAGCATTGCTTTTGTGATAAAGGATAAAAGAAGATCACCTAGAAAGTACAAGTATCGTAGCACACCTTGCCCGAATGTGAAACACGGCGAGGAGTGGGGCGAGCCCAGCAACTGCGAGGCGGGCGACGCGTGCGGGTACTGCCACACGCGCACCGAGCAGCAGTTCCACCCGGAGATATACAAGTCGACCAAGTGCAACGACGTGCAACAGGCGGGCTATTGCCCGCGCGGCCTCTTCTGCGCGTTCGCGCACGTCGAGCCCGAGGAGCCGGCGGCGCGCGACCACCCGCTCGACTGCACCACCAGCCTCGCGGAGCTGCTCTCGTCGGCGCTGCCCCCCGACAAGAAGGCGGACTCGCCGCCGGCGCAGCAGCCGCCGGCGCACGTGCACGCGCACGCCAACGCCCACGCGCACGCCAACGGCGCCGACGGCTCCGAGTGCGCGTCCACCTCGAGCGGCGGCTCCGGCGGCCGCCGCCCGTTCGCCGGCGAGGCGGACCTCGCACCTAAGGCGCAACCGCTGCCTCATCCGCAGGCGCACCACTCGACGTGGGCGCAACGCGCGCCGCCCTTCGACGCCACCGTCCTCCAGGAGGTGGTCGGCAACGCGCTCGACGAACTGCATCTCGAGGACCCGCTCAACCTGGTCGCCGCCCTGGACCGCGACATCGAGGCCGAGGTGGGCAGCCATTGCGCCTCGGCGCCCGTCAACATCCCCGGGCCGGGCGGGCGCGGGCTGCGCGGCTTCAGCCCGCCGCCGGCCGCCGGCGGGTCGCCGCTGCCGCCGTTCCTCCGGTATGCGCCGCCGGAGCCGGAGCGCGCGTTCAACTCGCACGCGATGAAGGCGGGCAGCTTCGGCGGCGGCGGCGGGGGCGGGGGCGGGCCGTTCGAGTACGGCGCGTCGCCGTCGGCGCCCGCGGAGCTGTCGCGGCTGCGCGAGGAGGTGGTCGCGTCGCGGGCGGCGGTCGCCCGCTGGGACGAGCGCATCGCGCAGGCGCGCTCCGCGTGCGAGGCGTGGAAGCGCGAGGCGGACGAGGCGCAGCGCAAGATGGCGCTCGCGGAGCGGCAGCGCGACGAGGCGCTCGCGCACGCGATGACGCTGCGGCGCGAGGTGGAGGCGGCGCGCGTCGCGGGCGCGGCGGGCGCGCGGAGGGAGGCGCGCGAGCTGCGCGGGCTGCCGCTGACCGCGCTGAAGGCGATGCAGGCGCAGGCGCGCGCCGACCTCGAGGACATCGAGAAGGTGCTCTACCTCGAGACCGCCACCAAGTGCATGGTGTGCGAGGAGCAGCCGCGCAGCGTCACGCTGGCGCCGTGCAACCACTACGTGCTCTGCGACAAGTGCGCCGCCACCGCCGACGAGTGCCCCTACTGCCAGACGCCGGTGCAGCACCATCAGTAGCCGCCGCTCTGCGTATAATTCTTAACATAACATTGCATTTCCCCTCTATTTCAATTAACACATAAGATCAAATCGATCATTTGAAAGTGGGAATTATTTATGGGATTCGTAAATTTGAAGCCAACAAGAACACTTTTGTTTTGAAATTGTATTTATAATAAACTTAATAACAATAAGAGAACACAACAAGTCTATAATTTTTATTGTCATGAATGATAAGTGAAATAAATCAAATAATGTTTTTTTTACGCTGACAATAGTATGCAATTGCTATAAATGAAAAAATTGCAAAGAAATCAATTGTTTTCCACCATTGGGTGGCACAAAGTTGGAGGAATAAGATCGCCTTGCAGTGCGACGACTTGGAACTGCGTCAGCTACGTTTCATATAATAATGATGCCAATTGACAACGGGCCATTTAAGAAATATATAACAAAAAAAAATATTCATAGAAATCTTTTCTATAACTATGGTATAAAACATATTTCTAATGCATTTTATACAAAGAAAATATAATATTTACTTTATTCAATTTTTAATATCTATATATTTTGAATAAAAAAAACAATATCTTGAATGGTTATTTCTTTTTTTACATAATCGGTATAATAAAGTATAATAGAATTAACAAATTAAACTTAGACATATATTTAGATTTTAAGTAGTGTTTTCAAATTGTAATGGACATTATTTTTAGGTGTGTGTTTACAGGTGTTCTTTTTCTAGCGTTGTTTTGCGTATATACTTATTGTATGGAACTCAAATAATATCAACCAAAGATTAATTGTAATGAAGTTAGAAAAATCACGAAATATGTGGACTATATTAAAGAATAAACAATATTGTGCAAAAAATCAATTAACTAATTTTGCTTACACAAATATACATATATGAAACACAGTGAGAGAGTGTACTAGACCGATTTTCTAGAGTATAGTGTAACATGGCGCAGGAAAAGAACACCCTGTAGACCAGCTATAAGTGTGTAGTTGCGTGCGATGCGTGTAACGGAAGCAATATGACCACAACCGCCTTGAATCAATGTTTCAAATAGATATTCGCTTTAATAGTCATGTTTATCGTATGGACAGAGTTTTCACGAGGCCAGTTTGTAAATCAGATATCGTTTTTGATGTTGGCTATGTAGTTTTGCATTTATGATGCAAGTTTTATATACAAGTTTTGCTATAATAATGTTATATTATTGTACAAAAATGACAATCGAATATATAAAAAGTGCTATGTTACTGCAATAAATGTCGTACAAAGTTACAATATTACACATTGCCTTCCTTTCTCTCTTTGAAGATTATATTATTATACTTCCCTTCTTCTGTGTTAAAACATTCCTTTCCTTTATCCCTCTTCAAACAATACTCTTTAGTGTACACCAAGAGAAACCCATAATTATTATAAATTAGTAATAAAGATCTGCCTTAATGTCTAAAGCAATCATGTTCAGGTTCAATGTCAAAGCTAAAATATCCTGCTCGAAGGACCAAAATTTATATACAGTGTGTTCCAAGTGAAGGGCCTGTAATGTTAATGTCAAACTAGGCCAATGTAAAGTGTTTGTGATGTTCATAACACTCCTCCCATCACATTCATATTGGCCTATAAAAACAAAGTGAAAATTCACATGACATACCTCTGTCCTTTTTAAAGATTTGATAATTGTTCTACAGTATATAATTATTACTATATCGACACGGCACATTTTCTGTTGTATTGTTTGTATGCACCAATTGATATGCAATAAATAAGCTTGATAAATTTGTAATATTCAAGGCTGAGACACTCGACAAGGCATATGTATGGGTCAGAGAATCAATATATCTAGTTCGTGTTGATTGAAATCTTTTTATACCATATTATCTATATAATTACTTAATTATTAACGAACAAAAAGCGCAGTTTGCAAAATATGTTTGGTGTGGCATCAGTGCCTGTGGCATGTCTCAGCCTGACGGAAACCGCACTGTGCGCTGTGTTCCTTAGAGAGAATTAAGAGTAAATATTTTATTGCCTTATGTAACTGTTAAAGTCAGAATATCGACGCTGGATTTGTTTCTTACTATCCACAAGAAATAACGTCTACAATATTTTTCAACAAAATATGTATTTTATTATTCAGCATCATTGCAATGTAGATATACTGTTTACCTTCAAAAAGTAATTAAATACTATTTTTGTAGTGTATTATTATAGCTGTGTATCTAATAATTCCTTTTGGCTACAAATTACCTTAGAATGTCTAAAATTTTAAAGATATTCCAGTAAATGCGATATATGTAGTTCTTTAAATTTCTATATAGAAAATAGAGCGGCATTATATATAATTAAATAATTCAGCGTCGAGTGATAAAACGACTGCCTAATCCCTATAGTTATTTAATTGTCACAAATTATATGTATCTGTGTATGTTGTCGAGTCTCAAAATTGTATTTTGGTTACCGTAAAATGGTACTTGGAAACCGGATATGGTCAAACATCGCAATATTATGTTGTCTATAATATATTTTAAAAAAAAGACTAAGATTACGAATATTTCAACTGATTTTGTAGATCATGCGTGTGAAATGTCACGGACGAGTCGAGAGTGGTCAACTTTTACATTGGCAAAATTAGCATACAAAAAAGTTTGCGCTGTTTCAATTCGACTTCCAGTTATAACTTTAGATGAAAATTCATCTCATATTTAAAAATCTCTTTCGACTTTCTAAGGTTTATTTATTAAGATGGAGTCAATATCGTCACATCTCATTTTCTAGTTGTTAGAGGGTTTTTTTTATACCTTCCTCAGACGGTTTATATTTGTCTTGTTTTGTTTCTTGGATTATTTGGTTTTTATTTATTTGTATCTTTAATCAGAATAACTATACTAGAACAAGAAATATACTAGAAGAGTACCATTTTACGGTATATACCAATGTCGTATTGGAATAAAAATGTCCTGTGTGGCCATAGCGTTTAGTCTAGCTTGCTAATAATTCGGACGATTTGAAAAATTAGATGTGTATGTATAAAGACCGACTTCCACTTTGATTGGTGTGCGATATTTCGACTGTATGGCGGGAGATTGCTTACGATTGTCTTCTTAATGTGTCGTGTCTTATTTTATGCTGTATTTGTAGTATTTAACGTGTATAGCCCACTGCGCCGTTGTTTATGAAAATATATTTATATATTGGTATTTTTTTAAGTGTTGGCATAAAGGTTCACTTTGAGGTACGCGACCATGACAGGCGACCGAGACACTACAGAGGAGTGCGAGACAGGGCTTACTTAGAAATAATGGTTGTCGTCGAATTTTTCGGACAAATTAAATGAATACAAACGATGAAAGGCTTCTCGGTTAATCTCTCGGGTAAGACGATAATGTTTCGTATATTTGTATACAAAACGAATCGGTCGTGTGTCACAGTCCGTGTTTCGCGTCTCGGTCCCCTGTATTGTGTCTCGGTCCTCTGTATTGTGTCTCGGTCCCCTGTATTGTGTCTCGGTCGTGTATATCTAAAGTCTACAATTAGAGATAATTAATACTGAATATTACGGTTACAAGTGTGATTATATCATTAATTTTTTACTCATTTGACTTATTATTATTCTGGACTATAACTATTAATTGTACGTTTTATATTATAATGGCCTTGTCCATTATGTATGTATAAAAACAACAGTGGAAAAGTCTTTACGATGAATATTATGAATCACATTAGTAAAAAACATGTTTTCATGTATTTCAAAAATTTCCTTCACATAAAGGCGAACAAATATTTTGATACATTCATACAATTATTCTTGCGTGTCAAATAAATAAATAATAATAATTATTATGGACTTTGTTGTATTATTAGGATATGAACTGAAATATTGAAAGCAATAAGGGCGTAAGGAAAGTAATGTTTGAATAAGAAAGAGAAACACCAAAGCAATAAACAAAACGCGCACCAATCAAAGTACACGCGGCGTTAGAGTCATATTTATTTATTTTTATATAATTAGAATATATTTATTGTCACATGGAGGGTGGTGAGATTTTGTTTGCCATCAACGGGTTGTATTCGTGCAAACAAAACATAATAATTATGTGTTTTAGATCTCTCGTATATAGCCAATGTGTGTTTAGTTTGAAAAGTGTATGCAGTGAGAACAGACTTTACAGTTGTGAAGAAGATTGATGGAAATTTTCTATGAGATTTTCACAGATGAAAATAATTTTACCTTACGATATGCTAATTTTAAATGTAATTTTTAATTTCTATGCGCACACGCGATATTAAAGTTGAACTAATTGTGGACTGTTTCAACTGTGCAGTTTCAAAACCCAGTAGGTGCTTCTCACGGAATTTTAGCAGCACAAAACAGTGTTTTGAACTTCAAGGACATGTCATATGATAATTATTTATAAAGCTCATAGAGTGAAAAATAATACTTTGATAGCAGTAGTCAAACGTTTTGGCAAAATACAATACATCGCCATATACATATGTAGGTTTAATATTGATGACTCGCAAATGTCGTCGATTCGATTCAATAGCCCATCATTTGATTCAACTTTGTTGTTGCGTGTGAAAATAATTTGTTTTTATTATTTGACCTTTAACTATTCAACTATATTCGAGAAAGTACATCAAGCTTGGAGTGTAGAGACAAGAAGTACAATGGGGCTAAAATTGAAAAATATTGATAAGTAGTACAGGTTTGAGGCAATACATTTGTCCCGTACAAAATACATTGAACTGATATGCCTCAAAATTTGAAATGTACCACTTCAAAATTTGTCGCGCGGTGTACTATTCACTCCTCAAATGTAAGAGGAAGGATGGAATAAAGGTTGCGCTACAACATTACAATAACACCTCTACAGATACTCGCATGACAGAGAGGGACAACATGACATATCATAGTACGGCTTCTAGTAAAATGAAGTGACCGAGCCCGATCACAACCGACTCTTAACGAACATATCCGAACTAGAGGTTTTGAACGAGACAAATGAGGGAATGACCTCATCATGAAGCCTCATAGCTTTAAATGTACTGCTGCGGTATAAACCGTACAAATGTCCCCGTCTCAATTAAAGCGGTACATTGTATTGGTTCAGTACAAAATGTCACTGTACTGTATGTCACCCTTACAAACTTGTTTTATAATCATGTCCTACCCAACACTACTGAAAAATGTCAGGTGATAAATAGCTCAAAAATTGACCAGAATGCAGGTAGTGTATAAAAGTCGTCGATATTTGCTAACTTCACTCAGGCCCATTCTATAATTATTATACCTTACCAACCGTCCATTTGCACGTTTACTTTACCTGCAACCAACAGTGGCTGCCTCGTTGTACTGCATTTGGACAAAACATTTTTTTAAAGTAAACATCGTACGTACTTTCTTGTCTTTATACTCCATAGCACTAACGAAAAGACCAGTGGACTTTCCTCTGATATAGACAATTCTGTGCAATTGTGTCTTGTCCATGAATCATTGTTGCCACGGACAATTGTTTTAATTTTTATTATTTAATGGGATATCTGAGGCTACGTCCTTTATCAGAGTATTTTCCGTTTTCATCTGTAGCCGATGAATGCTTTAACACTTAAATTAAATAAGTGTAGTGACATTTTTCCTTGTAGGTGAGACTGTATCATGTGCTGTTTTGTGTAGGCGTGATGTGGTTTTTGTTGTGTTATTATTGATTGACAAATATTTGTTTGACGGTGAAACAAGTGCTGGAGAAACCTTTTTGTAACCATTTTTATTGTTAAAGTAACAAGGCCTATTTTGCTTTAACAACGTATCTTCAGTACTTTGACGACAGTTTGCTCTTAAGATTTAATGATTTATTAAATATCAACTCTGTCATTATATCGTCTTGAACCCCAGAAATGTCGATCTGTTTTCGTTAAATGAGGTAATCAATAAAAAAATATTTATAAAAAAAAGACAATGTGCCTCTCGGGACGCCTGACAGAAGTGATAACTTAAATTACTCTTAATGTGAGAGAAAGGGAACCAAGACAAACTGGCGCCCATAAGAAGTTATCACTTCCAAAACTTTTAAGTTGAATTCTGGATTATATTTCACAGGAAACGTAAGCAATGGGGAAATTCGGGGTTTTACTATTGCCCAACAGTGGGCACTCGAAATGAGGGTAGCTAAAAAATTCACGACACAGACGGGTGTCACGGACATTCCAGGTTTTATAATCGTGGTCATTTTTTATTATTAACAATAACTATGGCGATTTTGATATTTAGATCTGCTCGAAGCTAGGAATGCGGGATTTATATGAAATGTTCTAGATTTCTTAAGAACTCTTTCAATGTACGCCATCCTTGACCTTCTATAATTCCCTTGACTAATTCAGTTAATTATTCTAATATAACGAAAGCAAAAGTATGAAAGTTTTGTTTAGAAATACTACAGCAACACAGTATATAGTGTGAAATGCACTTGCACTTGCAATGCACTTAAATAGTTAACAAAATAAAAGTTCTAGATTGTCAGTTGAAGATAGTTAGTTTATTTATTATAGTAGTAATGTTTAAGCGACTTCTTATTCATTTATTTGCTCTGATATTTGGAATGATCTCATTTGTCACTTTTGAAAATTATTGAAATTAATGGTTGTCATCAGCACAAAGACCGTAAAACTTATAATTGTTGATCAATAAATATTATTATTATTAATCAATAATAGCGTTTATTGTTTTAGGTGATTAATTTACTCAAACACTGGTATATATAATCGTTATATACAGTACGCATTTTGTTTTAGCTACCTTAGGACCAATTTTTTTATATAGGGCTTTGGTTTTTTTGTTGCGTATGCATAATATCGCATTCATTTATATTCTTTATTGATTAATTGATAATATACATTTTTTAATTATTTTTTATTTAATCACTAGGTAGGTAGGTCCAACAAATTTTTTCAAATTATTATTATTAAATTGGTCGTCTGTATGCTGACTTTTTCGACGATCAAGTATGGTATAGACAGATTACGTGTCCATTCAGACGTAAACTAACTAACCAACTCACGGGAATGTATAAGCCTAGTATACAAATAGGAATACTAGAAACCCTAGTCGCCCATTACAAACGTTACTATACTAAAATAATAAGTGTTATTTTTCTCTTACTTTTTTACCATTTTATTCCTTAAATCATATTTTTTTATGTATTGCGAACCTGGCAAACAGGTATACGGCCCACGTGATGGCCATCCCAGGAGCTCTCCCCAACATATCGAAAAATTAAGAAAAATGTATGGTAAATAGCGCCATCAAGAGGGCGAAGAAATCGATCTAATCAAAGTAGTTTCCATTTAGTGCACTTAAAATGGCGCTGTACAATATCGTTCGTTGAATAATTACAACGCGCTGTCGACATCTTGCTAGCAAATGCAAACTAGGAGTGATTTCTTCTATCAGGTCCCTTGCGGGGTAAGCACGAACTAGTATTTGGTGAATTTCACATATTTATACATAAAGTTATTATGTGATCCTTTTTTACTTTTGGTTTAAATTATCAAGTAATTTTATTAATTTTCGAAACTATAATTTTAATTTATTCCTTACTCTAATTTGGAACAAGTAAAAAATGCCGTCTTGTGGTTCTTATCGGAATATAATACCGATTGAGATACCATCTATCGGGATAGGTAAAGAATGTTTTGATATTTGATGCTAGAGTGGCTCATCTGATTTATATATACTATCTATGATGGAGAATATTAATTAGTTTATTTTCAATTACTAATTCAGTCTAAACGTATGTTTTGAATGATGATACGACAATAAAC
Organism: Dendrolimus punctatus; assembly: GCA_012273795.1. Taxonomy (NCBI): domain Eukaryota; kingdom Metazoa; phylum Arthropoda; class Insecta; order Lepidoptera; family Lasiocampidae; genus Dendrolimus; species Dendrolimus punctatus. Next base: position 18,447,914 of record CM022539.1, read on the forward strand.
AAGACGATTGTGGCGCATTCTAGTTACTATTGAGAATTAAGTGCTTTTCAGTTCCTTTTTTACCAGACGATACTTATTATAGTATCTTTTCTTTTTCTTTGGTTTCAAATGGAAATAGGAGGTATATATATGGAAGACTTATATTGTGTATGTCGAATGATCATATGGAAACGGTAAAAAAATGCCAAAATATTTAAAATGGAGGTAGGTAAATGGTAGTCAACTGTAGATATATAAAGATGGCTGCCGTTTTTTTTCAAGTTATAATTTCACTAGCTGACCCGTGCCTACTTCACTGGGCTTTAAAAAATGTATCCCAAACAAATAAGTCTATGTCGCTTAGGAATAATGTAGCTTGCTACTGGTGAAAGAATTTTCATCGGTTTAGTAGTTCAAAAGATTACTTCCTACAAACAAACTCACAAACGTTACCTCTTTATAATAGTAGTATAGATTATAAATAAGGAAAAGTCAGCATACTGCGGCGAGCGCTTAGGATTATGTTAATATAGGGGAATCAATTGATACACAATTTTGTAAGCTGAGGGAGATCAAAATGAGTTTGGTTCAAAATTACAATTTTATTAATTTTTTTTTAAATATTTATTGCGAATATGCATTGAAAGCTTTTATTGTCATAGTAGGTATTTTATAAACGAAACCTAATTTTCAAATCCATGTGATGCAAATGTGTAACAGAGATATGAAGATTATGATTATTATTACTAGATAGGTAGGTTTAATAAATTTTAAATTCCATTCAATAATTGTGTGTTTTATTTTGTGTTTTTTTCCCCTTTTTTGACGTCAACAAAATTGTTCGATTTTATACCATTACCAAAAACATAGGTTTGTATATGGTGGTAAAAACGTGTCTAAGCCGTGGTTAGCGCACTCTCGCCACAAACTAAAGGATGTTGAATTCGAAATGTGGCCAGAAATCATTTGCAACAGTGTCTTTCTGGCCTAATATCCATACTGTTACTATTACTACGTGCAATAGTGAAGAAAAATGTCTTTATGAAAACTGTACATCCAGATAACCGATGTGTCCAATCCGCTGATCCGACTTGGACAAGCGTGGCGCATACTAATTAAGTAATGCAAAATTTCGCAATAAACAATATATTTCATATTTTTATCGCAACTACAAATTCGTACCGATTGAAAAGAGCACTGAAAATTATTCTGTGACGAATTCGGAGAATACCCTTTCTTTGAATTATATTTTTTAGCGACTGCTGGCAACATAAAAGAAAAAGGATTTTCAAAATCGGCTCAGTAGATCCAGAGATTACCACCTACAACATGACAAACTTTACCTCTGTATAATATTGGTATAGATATAGTATGCATTAAATTAAAACACCTAAATAAAAGGGTGGCCGACACCCTCGCTACGCCGCTGAATCAGGCTTAAGAAGGTTACGCAAAAATTAGTTACAGGTGTAAAAGATTGATTTGACGCAAAACGAGATGTTACCGTGTGTTTGTTTGCATTTCGATGAAAATAATCATGAGTCATAATGAAACCAAGGACTTGCAAAACTCACTTTATTTCATATCTTTCTTTATACGTATAATATAACATCTGGCGTCTTAAAGCTAATTAGAATAATATTAATTTTAAACGTAATGAGCAAATGCGGTCCACTTTGCAAAAACAATACACGTACTTAGGTACTTTGACAAACAGCAAAATAAATAAAGTTACTTTTATTTCATACACTAGTATTATAATAATCTCGTCAGTTCATTGCTATTTATTATTCTACAAGAGAGCAATTATTATGAAATGCATCTATATTTAAATAGGCCCTTGTCATACTCGTAAATCAAACATCTTAATGGCAGGTTATCCCAAAGTCACTTTGTTTATGAAATTAAATTCAGATCATTAGGAGCAGAATTTTGGTCTAAAATTAATTCCTGGCGTGGTATTTTTAAACGCTTGAGTAATCTAAGTTGAATTTTCACAACCTATAACAGATGCCAGCACAATGATGATATCAAAATTTAAACAGTCAAATACTATAAAGGTTTTTCTGGAATAGCTCGTATGATTTCGCTGGTGTATCTTGGCCACTGTGGTACCCTCAATGCATAAATCCTTGCTAATTGAAAGTTACAAATCGAGTCTTCGATTAAAATTACCACACAATCATAAATTTCTTAAAAACTTGAAGAAACGTAGATTCGAAGAAGATTTCTGTTTAATTGGTGCTTTTAATTATAGCCTGAACTTATTAAATTTGTTATATAAAATAAGTTGAAAAAAATAAGTTGTTATATAAAAACAATTGTATTGGAAAGTGATTGTAATATACAATTTGGTATTAAACACCCAAAGTAGTCAAATGGCTCGCAAGAAATCTCACGCGTGGCGTTTCATGCTTATCAATTTGACAGACGTGGGATAACCCACCATTAACAAGTTACTACGTTATCGATATCGATCTACAAATACATTGTTTGTAAAAGCGTTTTACTTAAAACAACGTTTATCGTACGTTCTTTATTTTTTTAAACATGCTTCGTAGTATTATGAAAACGATTTCTCTACTCGATGGCTAGCAATTTATGGCTTAATATTCCGAATCGTTTTATTGCTTTTAAACTCTGTTACAAGTCTATAATTTACTTTTATGCAAATATAATTAGTCTTTTAATAGTTAATTGCTCGATTTTAGATAAAAGCTTAATATAATTACACACGTATTTCTGTCCACTGGCTCATTGTAACGTATAAGCTAAGACCCGTCCGACATCGGTTTTTTTTTGGGAAAGTAGATAAATAAAAATAAATAAAAAAACCCTTTAGTTGAAAAGTTTAACCAATGCGCAGTTGTGCTCTCGAAATTTCGAATCTGGTGACGTTTAAGGAGAAAGGACGATCCTTGAAAAATGTCTTCGTGTCTAGACCTATACGTCAAAGAGGAACAGAAATACGAACTAAACCTCGACGGTTTTATTCATATTGATTTACAGTAAGTTTGTAGGCTTCTTTAAGAACCTTACTCGTAACTCAATATTAATGAAATCGTATTTATTTAAATATAATATCGAGGAGTGTAAAGCTATCTGTCTAAGCGATATTTAGGAGGAAAAAAAGTTATTTCTACAACCAGCGCGTTCCTTTAGTAGCTCACAATGCTCCGTCAGCCGTTCCACCTGGCGACCGCCGTCGTTGTGGTCGTGGCGTAAACGTCAGCAATGACGTCATAATTTTTGATCACGTAACGCTAATAACGACCCATGTCTAGAGGTGGGTCGAATAACCGTTCCACTAGAGTTTATAACTTGTAACGCCCGCAAGCAAGTGGAACGGGAAAAATCGTGGTCGTGAACGTGATCGTCGTGAGCTACCAATGAAACGCGCTGAACATGTTTCAAATCCCAAAAAATACACACAGAACCTGATCTGAAATCTCTAGAGACTCGTATCCAATATGGCATATCGTAGTTTATTAATAAGATTTTTAGAATTGTTATTTCTTTGTGATAAAGCAATTATTAAACGTAAATGACGAATATTTAATTTAAAATAAATACCAGAAACTCATTTTAATTTATGAATTAATTTAACGTCTTCATTTGTTTTATTTCTTTTATCCATGTAAATTATATTTTTATATTGTAGAAAATTGAGCTGCAACAGGATAAACTGCTTACCCCTTTTACCCTATAAAATATTGCATATGGAGGAAGTTCAGATAACTTTACTATTTTTTAAATTAAATTTAGCTGCCATTTCCTCTATTTTAGCAACGATTAACTTTATTGTACAATGATCATAATTAAACTGTTAAAAAACATAACTACCTTGATTTACTATTTCCTATTGATAAATTACTCTTCTCTTCTGACATGTTATCAAAATCGCTTAAAACATAAAGCCTTTCACTGCTATATATAATTAATTATAATCTAGGGCTGGTGTGCACCGAATTTTAACCGATGGTTAAAATAAAATAATCGCCAAAAATGAATGGAAAAACAGTGATTATTTTTGGTTAACCGTCGGTTAAATATTGGTGCACACCAGCCTAACTTGCGTAAACCTAACTAAAGCTTAAATCGTGGGTTTAGATTATGCGATAATTTCATGCAGGCCAATAGAAAATATTAATTTTAAAATCCCACATTCATTTCCAACATTTTTCTCAAACCATTCTATAGTCATTTCCAATAACATTTTTTTTATTTTTTTTTTTTTTTTTTTTTTTTTTTTTTTTTTTTTTTTTTTTTTTTTTTTTTTTTTTTTTTTTTTTTTTTTTTTTTTTTTTTTATCATTGCAAAAACATTTTTTTAACTATTTATTTAATTTAATCAAACTAAAGATGTCTCTTAAGTCGACTATTAGACTAGAAATTTCGTCGTCAGATAGTGTAATTGAATGCAAAATTCTTATCAAGTGATATACCAAAATGATCTTCTAAAGAAAACCGATACAGAGTTACTACACTCAATCAAAAATTGTCTCAACGCCATCTTGGCAGATTTGCGTTTTGTAGTAGACGATTATCATTTATAGCTATTGTAATTCTTCCTGGATCATAGAGTTCAATGTGGGCTATCCTAAGTTTTAGGTAAAGTATTCTATATAACAAAAATTGGTTAAATTTATTTAAATAAAAAAGAATCTCATTTTCGTTTTGCAGATTCAAAAACGAAACTAATCTCAAATTAATACTAGATAAAGAACTATATACAGTACACGCAAAACTTAAATGCGCTTCGAGTGAAGTTAGTTCCATTATTACATCTTACGGTGTGTTGTGCGAAAAAGATAGCATGCGAGTCCGGATAGCGGCCGAGCGAGCACGCAACACTCATCTCTCAGCACCGTCTGTGAATCTTATAACTGTCTTCTGCGCAATGATGCGCACCAACTTCAAGGATGCGTTTAGGTTTTAAGCACGTACTATAATTTAAATATGAGTATTTTAACAAATAATAAATGTATTTTAAATAAATATATAACTTTATTCTTTGGAAGGGATTGTTGAAGCTGCCTTATTTACACGAGTTTAAAACACTATCAATTGTACGCATATATACGTTTATGGGGAAAATAGCAGTGCGCAGACGTAGTTTTGATTGGTTACGAATGGTGATGGAACAAATATATATCTTTTTTATTTAATGTTTTCAAATAAAAATCCTATTAAATGCTTGACCATCAACATAAAAACATTACACGAAATCAGATCTGTCAAGTCAAATGCATATTGTATATGTAAAGGCGGATTTACACGGAACCAATGAATCTGTAGCAATCTCGAGCAAGCAATTTGTGAATATTTTTTTATCTTAAGGATTTTATGGCCTGGCAAAAAAGAACAAAGACTATTCGATACATTTACTCGACTTGTTAATAATACACAAAAAATGTTTGGATTTGTACTAATTCCAAACAATAAGTTCGTGGGCCACATTTTACTAACAGTGCCACTTTTCACTTAGTTATAAGAATATATTACAACGATTATTTTAAAGGAATATTATACATTTTTAGAAACAAAACTTCATACTCAGTTCCCGTTCTTTGTGGGTCATTTCATTTAATATGATTTGCGAATTTTATCTATATTATATACTAGTCATATAATTATTATTGAATGTAGGGGCACTATAGTTATTTAACGCGAATATTTCTCATATTAAACGCGCGAAAAAATAAATACCAGTTGAATGTCGATTCAGAGTAAATCAGGCTGTATATTCTCCAACTCTTATATTTTGCGTTTCATCACAATCTTAATTTTAGAGGCAATTTTACATTAAATCTATACGCCTTGTCGTTGTATGCAATAAAGTGCACTTAATATTAAATAGTTTCTACAAACTATCGAAACAATTCCAACACCTGCATTAGCTGCAGTTTTGCAAATTCTTCTTCTTAATTATATGACTTCGCAAGATTTCTGGTTTAGTCAAGAGAATTCGATTTTTAAAACAGATATTCCTTCTGCAAACTAGCAACTAAAATTATACTTATAATCGATATGATACTCGATGAAGACTATACTGGCTAAATATATAAACAGGCGACGCTATATAAATAAAAAAGGAGAATAAGAAAAATAATTTAATAGAAAAAATGTACAGTCAATGCATGTTTTGGAATAAGGACGTTTATTTTTAATCTATACTTACATAGGCGACCTAATATTATGCGAAGCGCCTTGTATGAGGTAAGCGCTTGGCTGTCAAAAATTTACAGCAACTCGAGTGACACGCATTTCAGCCACAGTTACAGGTACAGTGTACCAAAAACCCCGTTGTTAGTGTTTCAACAAACACACTACTATTAAAAATTGTCTAGTTAAAAAATAAACTTGTTACGAGAACTCCGTTGTTTAGTGTTGATGGAAAACTTGCAATTTCGATGAACTATAGTGAAAAGCAGACATGGCTGTATGGACCGAGTACCTTTGTCTGCCACTATGGCAAATAACAACAACTAAGAAACAATAAATGGATATTGCACACTGGAGTTTTCGGCGTAAACAAAAAGGGGACGTCGTACTGTGCAGTTTTACTTTTTAAATGTGTAAAATTACTCTAAAATGAACAATAATTGTAGGGTATTAATAGTTTTAACTAGTAATTGTGTTTATTTTGAGCAATGTGAACTGTGTAGTCAAATGTGATATTTCGAGTTGCACAAGAACACCGTTGAATGGCGTCAGTAGAAGACTTGCTATTTAGCTGAACTATACGAAGACTTACATATACATCAAAATTGTCTGTATGGATTAAGATTTCCTTGCCTGCTATTGTCGCAAGTACTATTACTAGATATTGCACATATTTTGTAAGTAAACTAGAGACTACTAGACGACAAAGTGCATTATTATGATGATATTATTTCCAGTCCCCCAGGCACTTTACCTATAGGTAACATTATTACCTATGGGTATTAATTTATATTATTTAGGTATACTTTTTTTATTTGATTTAGTTCATATTCATTTCATGTATTTCTTGAATCATTATTTCATTTAAAAAAACCCTAAAAGTAAATAGATTCATAAAAAAACAAACGCAGTAAATAAGAGGACAACAGGGTTTTTGTTACGCAGTGGATATCACAAAAGTAGCGCACACATTAAAACACACAGGGTATTATTATTAGCTTTCTTTTTTATTAATTTTAGTGGCAAAGTGAAAATACTCACGAAAATCAAATAAAATATACATTAGCAGCCTATTTATGTACAGGTACAATATCAACAAAAAAAAATACCTAACTTAGGTTAAATCTTTTGACAGTTTTCATAGGCGGTGCATTATTTTTTGTGCATTGAACTGTCGATGTTATAAATATTTTTTTAATGGTAAATACACGCATACGTAGTTCATGTGTATACTTAATTTTGGTGGTTTACAATCTCTAACCAAACTATATTCTTATATAAATAAATCATAATATATAAAGTTGCTCTGGTATAGTCATGGTTAAATAAGTTAATTAATGGTATAAGAAGGATGCCATCAAGCCGGTCCGGAATCTCGACACGATGCGGAATCATCGCCGCTCAGCCAGACGGACGAACTGATTTTTACTCTGCGCCCTGTGGCGCTAAGAGTAAAGGCGTGAACACATTATAAACACGCGATACGGAGCGACGTTTTCACACGAGACGCGATCCTCTCGCTCCACATTAGTGCGTTGATGATAGTGGGGATAAAAACACCATCAGATGGTGGCGTAGCGTGGGGGGAGGGAGCAGGGGCGGGGGGCATCATGCCCCGGGCGCTACCCACAAGGGGGCGGCAAATGGTTACATATTATGGTTTTCGAATGGGTAGTGGGTTAGGTATTGTCCCCGGGCGTTAGTTAAGCTCGCCACGCCAATAATTCGCGGGAAGTGTCTTTCTTGAAAAAACTCGCTGGCAAGCATTCGTTCCAGAATCAGAGTGCCTCTCGCGAAAATAAATGGAACTAATTGCAAGAGCTCAGTCACGTTATTTTATCAAATGTTTTAATGTAAATGTTACATTATACTATCATTCCATTTACTAATACTATTAGATCGGAATGTTTCTAACATTCTGTTGTACAATCATAGCGCCCAGTCTGCGTGTTTTAGTTTTTGTGACGCAGTCTATCAAGAAATGTACACTTTTTTGATTAAAATAGATTTGAATAGAATTATTGCGCAATGGACGTAGAGTTGTTACAGTGTTAAAGCATTTAGATTTCTTTTTATTTTTCACAGAAACTGACAGCTGTCAATGTCAAATGATATGCTAGCTATCTAACGTTATAAATTACTAAAGTCACGTGAGATCAAGTGGTTGTATGTGGATAGTACGAGACGTGTGTCAAAACGTCATGTCGGGTGGCGTGTTAATAATATGTTTCCGCCTTAATATTATTCCTTCTGGCCGGTTCTTATATCGCCCTATTCATTCACTTGCCTTACCAACGGTTGAATTTTGACATTACTTGTATGGATGGAGCTATGTCGAATTTTAACCGGTTGTTAGGCAAATTAACGGTCGGTAAGATAAAAAAACAGACTGATAATGGTGGGCTAGGCTGCTTTTCTACAAGTCTCAAATACCCATTAGACTAAGGTAGGATGTGTTATGCATTATTAGGGGTCTAAAGCCGTATGATGTTTGAGGGTCGTGAATACTCATACGGAGGTGCCGAGGTGCATGTGGGGGTGGTCGAGGGAGACGTCCTCGGGGCTGGCCAGGTCGGCACGGAGCCGCACCCCGCGCCCCGTCAGCGTCCAGCGGCACGCGGCCAACGACCCACAACCGGACACCCTGTATAGTAAACAACATTATCGCTATTAAAAAACGAAAATTCAAAAGTACACTCTGTATAAAATTGAAAATATTCGTTATTAGAGAACACAAATTCAAAAGTATATATTGTATAATATTCAAAATTACCGTTATTATAAAACGCAAATTCAAAACTACACCTATTTGATACTCAAAATTAACAATATCACAATACGCAAATTTAAAAAAAAAATCTTCAAATTAAGTTCCACTAGAGAACATTTTTTGAAGGTTTCACGTGTAAGCCAAAAATTAAGTACTTCCTATTCTATGTACGCACACCGATTAAAAACGGTATCTATAACGTCAATACCGTTAAAAAGAAAAAAAGACATTATTTAATTAACTAAATTAATAAAATCTATTTTACCAAAAACAAAACTGACCTATAACTAAAAAACAAAAAAAGAATATTTTCTACTGCATAATAGAGTCTTTGCATTTTGTAATTTCATCGTTATTTTTTATGTTTTACCTGACAACTATTTCAAGATGTACAAAAATATTTTTTTCAGTTTGAAGGCGGTTTGATTTTTGTAACATTAATGTGTATGTGTATATTTGTGTATATAGTATAGTTATATATTAATTATTAAAATGTTATTAGTCGTACAATAATTATCTATACCACCATCGCCACTCCTAATCAGAATATTCTTGTCACGGGTTCTCTGGAAGAGATCGCTTTTTAGCGATAAGACCGCCCTTTGTACCCAATCAGATCAATACTAGTTCGTAAGTTTTCTGTAATGGTGTACAATAAAGTGTTATCTATCTATCTAAAAAAAAACTTTGCGTATATTTTTTTTTGCTAGATACGTCCTTTTTGATAATGAAGGTAGTTAGTATATAGTATAGTTAGTCATAATAGGATGTTATAGGTAGTAATAGTATAAGTATAATGACCTGCACAGGCCCCCCTCGGCGTCGAGGGGGGTAGCCCGGCGCGGCGTGTGCGGGGAGGGGGGCACACCCTCTTCCTCCTCGGCACTCCCCTCACTGACCGACGCCTCGGAACTGCCCCCACCACGATACCGCTCCACGTCCTCTGTTTTCACAACAGAAAATTTATTTTTATTTCTCATATTCCGAAATTACGCTTTGAGTTGCCTGATCACAAGGATGAAAACAGTACTTTTCGTCCCTGGCTTTTTCCCTGCTATCAGGAAATTTAAAAACTATGCGAACACTAGATAATACATGCGACTCATGTCACACGTGTTAATTCGCATAAATTGTAATAAAAAAATAACAACAATTTTGTAACATCATTTTATACTTATAAATTACTTTTCACTAAATTATTATTGAATTGACATAAACTTCAGCTAATTATTTACTGATGATAGTAGTTGTTTGTATAACTAATCAGTTTTTATTTACTTTCTTCATATTCGAAATGAAAAGTAGTGTTAACCTCGAGTGAAAGGCCTGTTTAGGCACTCGAAATATCAGCAACCTCGCTGCGCTCGTGCGCCAAATCATCCCATCCCTAAGTAGGCCGCTTTCACCTCTCGTGTAACAATCTACTACTACAAGTGAACCACTATAGGCAAATTCGAAACTATACGATATACGAAAAAGTTTCTCGACGAAAATTAACGAGAAAAATCAAACATCAAATAAGTATTGCCAGGATAAAGTGAGTATATGAGGAAAAGACATATATACCGACCGAAATTAAAAATGTAAAATAGATATAGTATAAACAGATGTTGCAAAGGATAGTCAATACAGACAAGTATATTGCACTTAGGGAATAAGAAATAAGAGAAAAATTGAAATAAAACTCGACCACATGTTTCCAAATTATCTACCATAACGATATTACAACATAATTATACGAACAGCCTAATATAAGAATGTATTAATATAAAGTAGCATTGTAAACTGTTTTTATAATAAAATAAAAGATATTCCCCCTTATTTATCCCAAGATAGAAAAATAAAAGAAGACTAGAGCTCCATTTTGGCTCATAATGGAGGATAAGCTGATAAAAAAAGACACCAAATGATCGGGAGAATAATAAAAAAAGAGAAGACTAATAAGGAATTAATGACTGGTATCAAACCTCTCTTATCATCACTGTCGGGCGCATCCTCCAAACTTCTTAATATCTCCGCACAAATTTCGGAGTCTAGTGGCACGGGGTTGTCAGATTCCCTGAAATATATTTAAAATATTTAATATTGATGTTATTCTTAGGATTGTATAGACAAGTATTTTTAAAATCGTATATATAATGTCTCTCACATTCAATTTTCTTATAGTGTCTTTTATCATTGCGTTCCACTAGTAAATCACAACGCTCAAAAGGATCCTAGACTCGATCAAACGTTCGAAAGCAAATGGAACAGGAATAATCGCGGTCTTGAGCGTGTTTATTCTGATTACTAATTTGAACGCACCCTATATGCATATAATGGTGTATTGGTAAAAGACGTTTTTGCGTTTGACATCTAAACTTGAAATCTGTGTTGCCTTAAAAGTTAGTATTAAAATTATGTTTATTATTGATATTTGTTATTTTTATATTAAGTATCTGTCTGTAAAATATATAAAAAGTATTAGTTTATCTGTGTGCTGATAGTACACTACAACAAACGTATTAACGTCTCAAAGCTAATTAATCTGTATTGAGATCGGGAATAAAGTAAATATACTAAGGGGGCTGCAGACGTCTTGTCATCGCAGCGGACAACGCAGTACTGGCTAGCGCAACGCGGGAGCGCACATGTTAATAGTTGCTCTATCTCGCTCGCACATCACCCGTACGCTCACACACTGTACAAGCGTACAGCTTGTTAATATTTGTACTTAAAGTTACCATTCCCAAAATAAATCAGTTCACATCAGCACTCGACAGTGAATACTACTATCTGCCATCTGAAGTATGGTTTAATCTCTACCTTCCGCTGCTACAATACCATAAATCAGATCATAGCTCATCAGAGCCACCTGGCACTTGAGCAGATCCACACGCGAAATGACTCACGTATAGACCTAGCAATAACAACATTTGAAAATACTTGTCAACCCCGAAATCACACAAGGTTCACTCGTAGACCACGCGAGCCTTATAGAACCCCAATTGAATAAAATAGCAACAGCTGTGTTCACCTGTTGTGCAGCACGATGGCGACGGTGGCGGGGTGGGGCACGGGCGGGTGGTGCGGGTGGCGGGGGGAGAACGCGCCCACCTCCACGGAGGGGGGCGACACCCGCGGCAGTGGGGTGCCACCCCATTCGCACCACAAACCACTCTCTACAACAACGATGTATCAATGATCATGCTTTAATGTGTTAAAAGATAAATTTAACAGATATAAAAAAATACAATACAATGGGCGATATAACAACGATATTACCATTTTCTAATCTAAGTCTCATTTTAAAAAGGTAATAACGTAGTAATTTTTTGAAATTTGGACTGCATTATTGTACAAAATAAAATGTAAAGCATGTCAAATGGTAAAATTAAGTACATGTAAAAATTAAGAGAAATTTCAAATGAAATAATAGCTAGACATGTTGCTGATTCTTCTCTTTAAGCTACAACATGTTGCGAAGTGGTGATAAATCAGATTAGGCTGCCGTAGAGTAAATAATTTTAAACAAAAATTATAATTAATTATTAAAATGAACAAGTTGGGATTATGCTAAACTTCAACATAGCATTTGTCATCTTTCGTAATCACGGCTACTGAAAGGTGGCCGAAACGTCGCAATAATGAAAATCAAATAAATTACCGCGCTTAAAACCGTTAAAACGTACTTTTTTAATTTTTGAACGTTTATTTATGAGTGTTAGCTGTAGGTTTTCCATCATTAAATAAATAAATATAAACAATTATTTTACTATAAGTATCTAAATACACTATGCCGAAAATACGCGACCCGAAGTTCCGTGGCTGATTTTACTTTCCGACGCATTCGGCTGATATGTCACACGGAGCCGAAATTACGCGGCAGAAATTCAGTTCCGCAACTTTGTGTGGGTATTCAGTGTCTCGAGCGTTGTCGTGGCGTCGTGCCGTGTTATCTAAACAGTCACGTCACACGCAAAACAAAGTGATCTTGTTAAGGTTCCGTTGTTACTTTTGAGGTGCGAAACCCGAAAAATGGACTATTTTATAGTACCGAACCAAACTTCGGTCGCGTATAATGTGTTGCTTTACAAAACATTGCCGCCGAATCGTTGCCGAACTTACGCCCGACCGAAGTTCGGCTGTACGCTATAACGCGACGTACTTTCGGTATGGTGTGTCATCAGTGATTTAAAATACATTGTAGGCGTAGTCAAGTCGAAATTCGGCCGCGTATTTTCGGCATAGTGTGTTTAGTCCGTTAGATTATAAGATCATTGAAGGAGGTTGAAGGGTGCCCTCTCACCGTGGGTGTCCCTCCGCCAGTCGTCCCTCTCGGCGAGGACGTCGGGGGGCGGCGTGTCGCGGGGGGTGCGCTGCGCCCACGCGCCCGCGCCGGCGCCCTCGCCGCCCTCCAGCACCAGCCGCGCCTCGCCCTCCTCCAGCGCGACCAGTATCTCCGCGTCGAATACCTGACACAAATCACACCAGCACACAATATATCCTACAGCTTTTGAAATTGCGAAAAGATATGCGATTTCGTTACCAGCGTTATCAGGAAATACACATATGTTTTCGCCACGTAGTTAATATCCTCTAAGGAGATCTTGCGCTTTTTCGAACGATACGCAAACATGGCGCGCAGCGTTTTGGGCTATTTAACCGCTTTATGTTTAACCGAGTGACAAATTATTAATTTTTGATTGCAAAAAATAATTTGAAGCCATATTTATATATTACTTTAGCTGGCCCGGCGAACTTCATACCGCCATATTATCTGAATTCCTAAAAGACTGTTTCATGACACAAAACCAAAATCACCAAAATCGGTCCAAGTGATTAGGAGGATTCTAGACCGATCTTAGCGCCACCTACCGGTTCCAATTGTGGCTGTAAACCATCCCGGGACCCACTCAAACAGATACACCAAATTTCATCAAAATCAGATGTATACAATTCTATAAAGAACATACGAGACAGATATTCATTTTTATATATTAAGATCAAAATAATGTCAGCCCATAAATATCCCACTGCTGGGCACGAGCCTCCCATTATTGAGGAACGGACAGAATATCCGCCACGCTCGTCCAAGGCGGCTCGACAGGTTTGGCACATCGGTTATCTCGCATCATGCAGTTTGCATCAAGATGTTTTCCTTCAGCGTTGTTAGCATGTGGTAATTGTAACAGTATGAATTACTACGTGAAAACTAAACAAAAGAGTTGATTATGCGCAAAATGTTCTATTTTTATTAAGAATTAATATATGGCTTAACTCTTTATTAACTTATAGCCATACATTATAAGAAGATCGTCCTCTCTAGACTAAGCCTGATTTCCATTTGCATTACTCAAGAAGCGAGAAACTAGTGAGTTAAGACCTTATCACCGTTTGGAAATTGGTCAGTAATTGTTAACTTACAAAACAAACGATGATAAAGTATATGTAAATCATCCAATCAGGCATGTTTTTTTTATAGCACATTTGAAATCTTCTCTCATTACGTTTAAGTATATTAGGAGTAATTATTATCAAATAAAATAATAATAAATAATCAGCTGACCAAAACACATATTGTAATCTCCAAATCAAGCAAGTACGCTTGTGTTATGAGTAATATACAACGGACCACTCTCGGACCGATCTCAATCACTCAAACCATAGTGAATAACGAAGACAGTTCAGGAATCGAAGCCGGAGCCTTTGCGTTGCAATGAGGTAAGCCGACTAAGGCTTAGCCCACTCAACCACGGAGATCATCAAATAAAATAAAATAAAATCAAATCAAGTCAAGTCAAGTCAAGTCAAGTCAAGTCAAGTCAAGTCAAGTCAAGTCAAGTCAAGTCAAGTCAAGTCAAGTCAAGTCAAGTCAAGTCAAGTCAAGTCAAGTCAAGTCAAGTCAAGTCAAGTCAAGTCAAGTCAAGTCAAGTCAAGTCAAGTCAAGTCAAGTCAAGTCAAGTCAAATCAAATCAAGTCAAGTCAATTCAAATCGGAATCAAAGTGTTCGGAGTGGTCGCGGTGCGTACCTCGACAAGGGTGTTGGCCGCCAGCGCGTGCCAGTCGTTGTGCGCGAGCCCCCGGTGGGCCCACCAGTCGTCGCCGGGGCCGCGGCCGCCGGCGGCCCACACGCGGCTCAGCTCCAGCGCGCAGCCCTGGATGGCGCGCTACGACACAACACAACACGCATACCCATAGCCATTATGTCTTTAAATATATACGTATCTTCACACGATCTTATTCGTAGAGAGTAGTGTGTATTTAATCTGTAAAAATGTGGTTCGTTTTTGCATTTACATTACTATCTCTTCATGTATCTATTCTCTTTATAATCATACAATGGTCAAACGTTTTTTCTTCTAAATGAAGTAAAAAAGGCTATTATTCAATTTACTCTATATTTTTAAAATCAACTATATTTAAAACACTTAATAAATTTAAGTAGGTAGGTATATATTGTTTCCAAATATATATTGTGAGTTAGTGTAAAATACCACACCAAACAGTTGATTTATATCGAGTTAATTTTCCAGCTTTCTACAAGACATTTACGAGATTGAGTTTCGCATAGTGCCAACGTACTGAATATTCTTCAAAAAAAACTTAAAACTGGCCAAATTTACAAAGATAATGAAGCCATATGAAAAAAAGAATGAAAAAATTGTGTCATTTTAATCAACAATTATAGACAAAAATAACATGAAACTGACCCTCAGATCGTGGGAGGTCATCCTAACCCTCGCTCTGACTGCGTCGTTGAGAGGCATCGCCAGCTCGCGCCTCCTCGCCGACACCTTCTCCCTTAAAGAGGCAGTCAACTCACTGCATTCCTTCTCCAGTTGTTTGTACGGCCCTGTCTGTTCGCAAGAGAAAATGGATATAGAGAAAGAGAGATAGACATGGAATAAGTTGAGGAGTAATAAGTACTTATATACCAATGGCACTAGGTAGAATAATACATATAGGTACATAAGGCACACACTGCACATGCACCTCCTCACAACACCAGCATGTAACAGATACACTCTACATTAGTATAAGTCTAGTATTAAAATTAGAATAAATTAATATAATAAGTTATTCATAAGGTACATCACAACACAAATATCATTGAATAAATGTCACACACAAAAACAAAAATAACCAAAAATAGTGCATACATTCTAAAAACTTTCTTTGAAATTAAGTTGTATAAAAAAGTATGAAACTTGAGTCCATAGAGTTGTTAAAAAAAAGGTAAGTTATATCAATTCAGCGTTCAAAATTTTTTTTTAAGTTCATTGAGTGAATACTCACTCATCTTTGGTAACAGAAACAATATGCAGTGATAATTTAAAGGCCTTGTTGCCAAGTCATAATATTAGTAATTTTCAAAATATAGTAATTTTTATGTTATATTACTTTGCACCGACTTCAAGATGTTTCAGATAATATATATTAATAATAATACCTTTAGAAACAAGTTATTTTATATTTTTTAGTTTTTGAAGTCAGTTTTTTAAACGAAGTTTTTTAAATTATTTGTTTCTTTTTAGTGTTTAGCTATGGGTACGCCTACGAAAGGTGCCGCTCGGAATGGAAATATTTTCATAAAATGAAAACTGCTGGGCCTAACTATGTTAAATTTTTAGGCGACCAAATGGCAGCGATTCCGCGTCGAACAAAAAAATGAATCACGTAAATCGGAACATAAATCTCAGAGTAATCGGTGAACACCCATAAAAAAAACACTCCGACTAATTGTGAACCTCCTCGTTTGTTTGAAGTCGGTTAAAAAAACCAGCTAGCTAACCTTGGCGATTTGAACCGAGAAGGGGCCGAAGCAGGCGTGCACGAAGTGCGCGTAGTCGGCGAGCGGGCGCTCGATGGCGCGCTCCACCTCCGCCGCCCACTGCCCGAGCGCCTCGAGCTCGGCGCGCGCGCACACGCCCGCCACCGCTTGGCCCGCACTGTCTCACACATTATATTCACAACAACAACAACAACAAATATATTATATATTTATATATATATATTATTATACAACCAGTTATTTTTAATAAAACATGTAGTCAGTTTTCGCTTTGTTTACAATTGGGACTTGATCACAGAGTAATAAAATACAAATACAGCATATATATTTTATTGCAGTTACTACATTTCTATACTAAGGTCCAATTAACATTAGCGGCTAGTGTTTGGTTTTCGCGATACTTTAGATTTATGCACATAGTAGAATGTAGTTTTTTGTCAAATCACTTTTTACTGGATCTAAAGTACAAGTTTAACATTTATTTTGGACGAATATTTTTACTAACTTGGCTTAATTTTACTTTATTGTGGTTTGTATTCTGGTATTTTTTAAACTTATACAGTGTTATTAAATAACTTTAAGCGTAACCTTAATATATTTTATCAAAATGTACGGGGCCTTCAAACTAAAAGTGATTCTTTTTATCGTCAAGTTTGTCTCAATTCCTACGATATCATAATCCTAACTGAAACCTGGTTATTAAATGGAATTTCTAGCTCAGAATTCTTTGATGATCGATATATAGTATGGAGGCGGGATCGAGATTATGATCTGACAAAGCAATCGAGGGGTGGGGGCGTTTTAATAGCTACACACAAGAATCTATCGGTTACTTACCAGTCTATCTATCAGTCCACTGCCGAAGATCTTTGGTTAAGTATACAATTACATAAAACCAATACTAGTCAACTTATACACTTATATATTTGCGTTATTTATTTATGCCCACAAAATAAAGGTTTGTCTTTCTCAACCCAACTACATAATTTTTTGGAAAAAGCCAATGAAGTCATTTTGAAACATTCGTCGAATATGTTTCTGATAATAGGGGACTTTAACATGAGTGGAATTACTTGGTTACCAGCAAACAACAGCTCAGCGTTACAACCGACTAATATTTCCAATTCAGATGAGCTTTTATTTACGGATGAACTATTAATACTTGATTTGCGTCAATTTAATGGGGTTCTAAATAAGTATGGTAAAACTTTGGATTTAGTTCTATCGAATGAGGATGTTTCTGTAGTAGAATGCTCAGACCCCTTAGTCCCCATTGATCAGTATCATCCTGCGCTTTTAATCAGTACATATTTTGTCGACTACATCAAGCTGGATCACGCCCCGCGGACTAAATATTTATTTGATAAAGGTGACTTTGACTCCATTAATACGGATATATCAAAGGTAGATTGGAACAATAGTTTGTCAGAATTATCAGTAGATGAGGCCGTATCATTTTTTAACAAATTTGTTTATGATACTCAAAACAAACATGTGCCGACTAAGTCTGTCAGCAATAAACGTTATCCAATATGGTATAGCAATTCACTTAAAAAGGTAATTAAGGAAAAACATAAATTTTTAAGAAAATACAAAACATACGGTAATAAATCTGATGAACTATCTTTCAAAGTTTTGCGCGAACGAGTAAAAATCTTAGAATCTGAGTGTTACCAAAACTACTTAAGCTTAACCGAAAAATCAATTGCAACTAATCCTAAAAACTTTTGGGCATTTGTAAAAAATCGTTCTAAGTCAAATGCAATACCTAGCTCGTTAAAATACGATGGAAAATATATTAACTGTGGTGAATCCATCTGCAATGCATTTTCTTCTTACTTTCAATCAACTTTTCTTAAGTGTTCAAATAATATTCATAATGATCCCCTTAATCATAATATATATATGAATAGCTCCAACCCTACAGTTACAGGGGATATAAATACAATTTTTATTAACCCAGTAGAAGTAAAGACTTTATTACTTAAATTAGATGTTAGTAAGTCGGCTGGTCCTGACAATATCTCACCCAGATTTCTTATAAAGTGTGCATCATTTATTGCTTTGCCATTATCAATTCTATTCAAAAAGTCTATAGCCTCTGGAATAGTGCCAGAGTTGTGGAAGTCAGCATTTATAACGCCTGTTCATAAAAAAGGACCTAAGTCTGAAATTAATAACTACAGACCGATATCCAAACTCTGTATCGTGGCTAAAGTCTTTGAAAGAATTATTTACAATCAGGTTTATCATTCGTTATTTAACGCTTTGAGTCCTTACCAACACGGTTTTTTGAAAGGTAGGTCCACTGTTACGAATCTAATACTACTCAATGATTATTTAACCATAAATATGGATAGGGGGAGCCAAATCGATGTCATCTACACTGACTATAGCAAGGCATTTGATCGAATTAACCACAATATTCTTCTCTATAAGCTTGAAAATATGGGTATTCGAGGAGATCTGCTAAGATGGTTTTCATCATATATTGACAATCGATCGCAAGCTGTCGTGTTAAATAATTACATATCGAGTTGGGTCAAGATCCCGAGCGGCGTCCCGCAGGGCTCTTTGCTTGGACCTTTGCTTTTTATTATCTACGTCAACGATATAGAACACTGTTTGAGAACATCCAGATTACCGTGTTTCGCTGACGATATGAAAATTTTTTCAACCATATCTTCAGTGGAGGATATGCATGCTCTTCAGCAAGACCTACTGCGCCTGGAACATTACTGTGCCATTAACCAACTCGATCTTAATCCCCTCAAATGCTTCCTCGTGACGTTCACGCGAAAAGAGAATGTCATCCTAACCCATTATACCCTATCGGGTCAGGTGATACCGAAGGCTAGCGAAATCCGTGATCTGGGTGTGTACCACGATAGCAAATTAACATTTGACGTTCATATCAATAAAATAGTTAATAAAGCTTCCAAGTCCCTTGGTTTCATTTTAAGAATATCGAACTGCTTTAATGAGATAAAAACACTCAAAATTTTATACTGTACCTATGTCAGATCTCATCTTGAATATGCATCTCATATATGGAACCCACGGTATCTTAAATATATTGACCGCATTGAAAGTGTACAAAAGCGTTTTATTCGGTATTTATGTTATAGGGAAAAGATCCAGTACACTGGTGATATGTATCTTGATCTCTGTAAAAAGTTTCACCTATTGCCACTGAAAGACCGACGTGATATTGCTGACTTTTTACTACTTCGAAAAATTATCTCCTCTGATATTGATTGTCCAGATCTCCTTAGTAAAATCCATTTTAATATTCCTTCGAAATCTATACGTTTCAATCAACCCATAAATGTACCTTTAAGTTCTACTAATTATAGACAAAATTCATTTTTAGTGCGAGCAAGTAACTATTTAAATAATGTGACTAAATACGATGATATCAACCCATTTTCAATCAGTATTTCAGGAGCCAAGCGGTGTCTAAGCCTGAAATTTTTCATCAGTGATTAGACTTCTCGGTGCCTTTTTAATGTTTTTTTTTATATTTGCATGTTACTTTAAGATATATATTATCCGTGAAAACCTGTCATTGGCTTTCTTGTTTTAATTTTAGATATCTAACCAAATGTTTTAGCTGTAGGTTTTCCATAAATAAATAAATAAATAAAATAAATAAATAAATAAAAATAAACCACCGAAAACAATAAGTTTCAGTTCAATGTTTGAACTTTAAAAAAATCGCTCATTTTTTAAAATTTACTAGTGCATTACTCGCTCGAATCTAATCGAAATCTAAAGTAATGCACTAGTGCATGAAAAATAAAATTATGAACGACCTTTTAAAATTCAAATTTTGAACTGAAATTCTGAGAAACTTGTAATTTTTTGATCTATAAAATTATACCGTAACGAGAAAATTTTTAATACAAAGAAATTCGGGTGTTTGAAGATTTTTAAAATCTAAAAAAAATTGGAACGGCTTTTAAATTTTTTTTGAGCTGTCCTTTGGAGGGTATTCTTAAAACATCAAAAACTAACATTTTTTCACTCGAGACTCAAAAAAATAGTCAGTTTTTTATGCGCTACCCTAATATGTATATTTATATAAATACATACATATATTTATACTGTTTTTGTACTTATATGTATTATATATACTTATGATTTATCATTATATATATACTTCACCACCGTCAATATTAAAAATCTATCAAACCCTGCCAAGGGCTACTTGGAATAGATCGCTTCTTAGCAATAAGTCCGCCGGTCTATTTCTGTTTATCTTTGCTTAGGTGTACAATAAACCGTTGTCTTTATTTAAACGAGTCGAGTGGTAATCACAACTACCCGCAAATAATACAATAGTATAATTATATTATAATCAAGAATTGTATAGCATACGTGATCTGGTAATAGGTCTTGGTGCGTAGGCCGGGCCCGTCGACGCGCGCGCAGAACGGCGAGTCGTGGGCGGGCACGCGCGCGCCACGCGCCAGCACGCAGCGCCACGCCACCTCCTCCCACGCGCCACGCAACCACCACCACGACACGCCACCTTCGCAATTGAAAACCTTTTTCTAATAGGTCAGCGGACAGGCAAATCTATGACTCAAATATTTTTTATCGTCTTACAAAATGTAGCAGCTTCATACATTTCGTAAGAGAGTGCAACGCCATAACTTTGCACAAGTGAGTTGTTCGAAATAGCTCGTTTAATTATCACCTTTTACTTATATTTTAGCTAACTATATAAAGGATTTATAAATTGAAATAAAACTCGTAACACAGCTGTGGCAGAACAAAGTCTTAGAACTGTCATGTCGGTAGGATAAAATTTTAAATGTACGAGAATAAATCGACGTAATGCTTATTTCAAAACGTGTAACGCCATCTAGTTAATTTTTTACCACATCTATTCAGTAGCATGTATTCAAATTTATAGCTTTGAGATATAAATCAGATTATGTGATTGAATGTGAGTTCTCGTTCGCATTAGTTGAATCAAGAGCGTAGCTACCGCCGTACCAATGTTACGGGGTCGGAAGTGTGTAAGAAAAACCTCCTAAAATGTTATCCACAATATGTTATAGATTAATAATATTTTTCAGACTACCTTCAGGGATAACAACGGCTATGAGACTTGTCATTATTGACTATCTTAATTTATATACAACAACTGAAATCATTTTCAGCTATAGATCATTTGATAAATAAGCTTGCCGACAAAAGGCGAAAAAAGTGTATCTTTAATTTGAGTTGTTTGTTTAATTTAGCTCCTAAGAGCATTAAATAAGAGTATAAGTAATTGCTTATAATCAATGTACAATTATTTTAATTCAAGTCGAGCATTTTTGTTTCTTTTATATAAAAAAATACTCTTCCTATAGGCACGCTTCGCCACTAGGTTGAATTATACGGCTAACCAGATTGCGGCAGTAGGCATTGTAACCGCACAACGCGGATGAATATCCCTGTTAATATTATAAATGCGAAAATAGCTCTGTCTGTCTGTCTGTTCCGTTTTCACGGACAACCCAGTAGTTTTCGGTCAAGTGATCGATTTGCTGTAACTCAGTATTTATGTAATGTTAATACCGAGGATGGATAAGAGATACTTTTTTATGCCGGATAATGGGACAGATTTATGTAAAGGCTATCCCAAAAAGTAGGATAGGTTTTATTTTTTTGACTTGCCATTTTCGTTAATTTGGTCATTTTGGTAGATGAGGTCGGTGTGATCAATGTGGTCGATTTGGCCGATCCAAATCAGCCAAATAGACCAATCTATGTGATTGACGTGGTCGGTGTGACATATGTGAGCATAGTGCGTGTAACAATAGTCCCGTTGACTAGCAATATAACCGCAACACTTCTATCGAGCAGACAATCAACAATATTATATATTACGTCAATGTATATCTATACTATGTATAAAGTTACCTACATTACATACATATTCCTTACTAGATTACCATCGAGTTTCAAGCGCTATTAATTGACCACTAATTAATATAAAAACAATATCATGCCATAAACGTCCCACCTCTGGGTTCGAGTTTCCTTATTTTAGTTTAAAAACAGTATCAACAGACTGAATACGATAAACGACAATCGCTTCGTTAATGATAATCTATATAAGCGAAAATATGTTATTTGCATGTTTATTATGTGAATAAAAAAATTACCTATTAGCAATAGTAGCGCTGCAAGCGGACAGAGCACTAGTGCGACCAGAAGCGCTGCAAGCGGCTGGAGGATGCCCAGTATCGCTATACGCCACAACAACACTTCGGCCAGCACGAACCATCTGTGAAAACGGACAATTATCGTTACAATTATAGGCATAATAATAATAATCGGCAGACAAACGCTAAGCAAGTTACGCTTGTGTTATGGGTAATATACAATGGGCCACTGTGGGGCCGGCCCGAGACACCCAGACAGAAAGTAAATAATAAATATAAAGTAAATAACAGAAAGTTCGTTACCGAAATTTACCATGCGAGGAATCGAACCCGGAGCCTCTGGGTTCCAGCGAGTTCGGGTAGCTTAGACTTAGCCCGCTTTACCACTGAGGCCGTGAAAAAAGTCAAAGGAATCAAAATATTACATTATTTCTTAACACTTAAGACATTCTTACCGTGTTCTTTTTTACGTTAATTAAATCAGGGTAGTTGCCCGACATTCACATACTGATTAATACTTTGAGAGTGTCTGAATTAAGATATTTTTTTGTTGCTGTATGTGTTTAAGTTTGCCCCTGCATGGTTTAAATTAACGATTGGATACTCCTAAACCGTGGGCCTGATTTTGAGGAAATTTTTAGTTTGTTCAAGTGGGTTTGAGAACAGTTTAGATCAACAGTTGGTCCCGGTAGATGGCGCTGGAAAAGGGATTTAGATTTGTATTTTTGAAAGGCAGGAGGACGTCTGCCGGCTACAGCTAGTAATGTGATAAAATTCTAAACGTGCTGTGTCTGTACATTATGAAATAAAAAACAACTCAAATAGACTATACAAACGATGAAGAACACAATGCACTTTTTTTAGATTTGATGTCTGTCCTGAAACGATTTCGATACGGCTTTCGCTGATCGACAGCCAATTCTATGGCTTAAAATCTGCGCTACTTTTTATTCCCAGAATTTCCTATTTTTCTAGGAACGATTTAAAATGGCTAGATTAAAAAAAACTAATTCCATTATAATGTTTTCACTCATCGATAGTAAATGCTAGTTAATAAAATGTGTGATATTTTTTATTCCGGGAATCACACAGGTATTTTCCCGGTCACGGTTGGTTCTGGTGCGTAAAAATTAGTTCATTCCGACACAGTTTTCACTAAAACGCTAGCTTACATTTGTTTCAAAATGCCGCGAAACTTTGTGTCACGGGACTTTAAAGTCAAACGTGGACGAAGTCGGGAGCATATCCTAGTATAGTATAAAATCAAGCAAAAAAATGTTCCCTTATGACACGTCTATACATTTGTAGAAGATCATTAAAAAAGAGTATGTGTGTACTTACGCGTGTACGTGTACGTACTACACGCGTTAGAAGTTATACTTCTTTAAATTGGTTATATAAATAAAGCCCCCTACCACGATGGATTAATAGTACATTATGGTACTAGTGTGTAACATTGGTGATTGGCGCCATTGAGACTCGAGCCGTAGGCGAGAGTCTTAAGAGAGCGGAGGATGGTAATCATCAATACACACGTGTGTCATACGACGTTTTTCAACACACTTGTGAATAAAATAACAACAAAATCTCATTTTATTTAGTAGATAAAATAGATATTTTTCCTTGGAGTTTTCAGGTAGTAAACTTTCCATAACGTTGAGGGCTTCACATCTTATATCAGGCGGTGTACAACATAAATCATTTTCTTCGTAACTAGTACTTGTAGACATTTCAATTAATAAATAACTATAATTTCAACAGTGAAAACGAGTTGTGAAAAATGTTTCGCTATGGCGGGAAAAAATAATCAGTTTTCCTATGCGCGCGCATTGCGATCGGCCACAGACTAAAGGGATGAGGTTTTTTTTTATTTTCCGCGCATAGGGTTTGCGCCTATTCTGCCACGTACAAAATGGGGAATTTAAAGTTCTCTTTTATTACAGAGAAAAAAAGTTATATATGAGTGAAAGTGAAAGTTTTATTTATTAAACACGTACGAGTTAAAATTATCTATTTAAATAAGAAGTTGCATGAAATGAGCAAGCAATAGGAACATTAATTTATTTGTTCTATAGAACAAATAAATCTTATCTTTTTTTTTTATAAAAACTTTTTTAAGAACAAAGCAACTCAACCAATAAAATTTAAAAAAATATCTATAACTCACTAGTGAGTTATAATTTTTTTAAGTCACAGTTTGATAATGGGTGTCATTCTGTGCCTAATTGCGGTGACCATAGAGCCACTTTATGAGCAAGTGTGTTGAAAAGAAATATTACAATGCTCGTCTCACAAATTCACAATCCATCTATAAACAACTCGTTGAACCACCATACTACACTCGGCCATCCTGAAAAACTAAAATGTTGGCTATAACTAACTTCATGGTGTAGCTTTTTCGTGTGACGGTGTGCGCGCGCCTAAAGAAGTATAACTTCAAAAACGACTCACCTGTTAAGCCGATGAGGATGCGGACAGTCGAAGTCGTACACGGTGACGCAGAACACGTGCAGCAGCAGCGCCAGCGGCGGCATCCACACCGGCACCGTGGCGGCGGCGATCCCGCTCAGCACGCTGACCACCACGCTGGCCACCGGGAAGGCGACCAGCAGGCCGACCGAACCTAAACCGCCCACCATGCCGTAGTTCCACACCCGGTTCGCTTGGCGACTCAGACCCTTGCCAAGGAGACCTTTAACCGAAATTGAGACGAAATATTTTCATTCAAAAGGCCCCAGACTTTTGTTAAATGTACATGGTAGGAATCGTGAAACGGTCAGCTTGAGCTAATCGTGTTCTTTGCGATGAGTGCGACGATGATGCCATATGTGTGATTGAGGAGGTGGGCATTGGAAATCAGCGCTGTGTCGGGCTACGGTTCGGCACAACAAAATGCTGAGTGCCAACCTCATTTTCAATTTGCGGCATACAATTTCTTTATCTGTATAATTTAATATCTTAGTATTGTTTTGTGTTGTATGTCGATATTGAAAATAAATATTTTTCTTTCTATGAGTGAGAGTTTCGAGGGAGGAAGTGCCCTTATTCATATTTCATTTGTATGAGGCAAAATTGCTCGTACTACAAAAACATACCACAGTTGATGTCGAAATATAAAATATATGAATATATTAATACGTGAAGCAAAAACTTTGAACCCCTTTTTACGTAAATTGCGCGGATGGAGGAGTATGAAATTTCGTACACTTATAGTTTTTATAAAGAAGGAGTGCAGAATGCTAATATTTTTTACTAAATTATGCATTAAAAATACATTAAATAAAAAGACCATTACACACACTACCACGTATTTGACACGTGTGTGTGCATATATGTTTTTGTCTTTTGTTTATTGTTAAAACCAATCTGTGATTATAAAAGTATATAGTCTGTCAACAGAAGCTTAATAATGTTTTTAATTTAAATTAATTATTATGGTAGAATATCGACCACGAGCGACCACTATTACTCGCCTGTTTCTGTACAATGGAAAAAATACTAAAAAACAAGTCAGGGGGCTGTAAGAAGTGAAATAGAACTAATTTAGATTTTTTCAATTTTTTTGTTTCTCTGTTTGTATGGGCTAATCTCCGAAACGACTGGACCGATTTAAATGAAATTTTGTATGGTGGTAGCTTATAACCCTGGTCAACATATAGGATACTTACGATTCCGAAAAGTTAAAGAATATCTTAATATATCATTATTAATGTATATAAAATACGTGTCACGTTGTTTGTCCGCCAT
The DNA here is from genome assembly GCA_012273795.1 of Dendrolimus punctatus. Taxonomy (NCBI): domain Eukaryota; kingdom Metazoa; phylum Arthropoda; class Insecta; order Lepidoptera; family Lasiocampidae; genus Dendrolimus; species Dendrolimus punctatus. The sequence goes on from CM022539.1 coordinate 18,474,512, forward strand.
GGACTCCTAAGCTACTTAACCGATTTTAATCAAATTTGCACACCGTGTGCAATTTGATCCAACTTGAAAGATAGGATCGCTTACATCCGCCAGACGGCGCTGCAGTCGGATTCTAAATTTTATTTCTTCAGGGCAGGACAACGTCTGCCAGGGCAGCTAGTATATTATATAGTTATATTATATAGGTATATTAGGTAGTTACCGCACCACTAAGTCGAAATCGCGGACATCAGCTAGTATTAATTATAGAGTATTAGATTTGTATAATTGGTCCTGAATAGAATTATCTTCTTTGTTTGTGGGTCTTGCCGGTACTGCGATTTTCTTACGGGTCGGTAGTGTAACGCGGTAGTTACCTTCCAGTATGTGGGACGTCTTTGTGTTAATAAAAATCGAAATGTGTGCTGGGACACATATTAGAAGTGCAACTTCAACAGACAAGTGGAAAAACGATTCGAAACAGACGAGTTGAAAAACGAATCGCAACGGACAAGAAAATTTTAACTTGACATTTAACGGGCAGATTGTTAATGTACTTTTCCAACTTGAAAACCTGCTAAGGCTCTTTATTTCTATCTTGTTAATCATCCTTATCAAAATAAATTACTTCATATTCAAGACTGCTTCAATACCTTTATATTACCTATATAGCTTTTTCAATTATTCAATTCAGACATTCCATTCGAAAGATGTCACGAGTCTTAGACCACGCAGCCGTGACGCTTTTTCGTGAGGGAAAAATGGTAAGACCCCGTCTATATAGAAGGTTCACTTCAAAAAAGTAGCTCCACTCACCGGTGTCCGGTTCGGTTTCGAACCTCGTCCGCTGCTTGGACACGTGCCGCCACAACGCGAGCAGCCGCGACCACATCGTTTGCGTTTCGCTACTGCGTTTCGGGAATAGGGTACCGTTCACCTGTTGGAAAATAATATCGATTCATACTGTACTGTTTCCAAGCGTTCATTTTACTGTTCACGTTTGCACTGCTGTCGAGTTTACATATTTATTGACGATGAAACGAATGACATAATTGTAGTACTTCATTGTTGTTTGTGGGTGAGGTAATAGTGATGTTCTGTGAGTCATATAACGCACAGACATTAAAACATCGACACTATTTGTAAATAAATCGAAAGTAGTCGATTCAATAATAAATTCACACCTGCATACCTGTAGACATTTAGGTGTTTGTGCAGTATAAAGCAATGACCCAATTGAGAGATGGGGCAGTCGAACGATAACCACAAGCGAAGCAAGACTTGTGTACATTCGATAATCTATTTAGTGACGGAATTTGTGCGTGTTATTGAATCTTGCATTACGTTTGGACTGGTTGTGTTCAGTTATATTTGTACTTGTGTTATACGTGTTTGTATAGTCTTAATCAACTCTATAGTAATTCTAAGGGCATTTTGATTCGAGCAACCTGCAACTTGTAGCAATATTATATGTAACATATGATCATAGAAATGTGGGTATTTACCCAATATACTATTGTAATAAATGTTTATTACAAAATATAGTATTTATAGCAAAAATTATAATAAGTTAAATCGATTATTATTTATAAATTAAGTCAATTTTTATAAAAAAAAATCGAGTATGAAATGCCGTAGGAGATTACTAATTGATTCGTTATCGAGCTATCAAAAGTAAAATAAATGCTTCAAAAGGATCTAAAGACTTAATGTACATATTAAAAATAAAAATAGAGAAAGGAAAAAATATCTACATAATAGAGCAAAGTTTTGACATACCTGCGACAGTTCGTAGTCCGGCACAAATGGCTTTACGCACAGCAACGTTCGCAACGAGAGTGGCGAACACCAGGGCACCAGCACGCCCAACACGAACATCATATTCCAGCCCCAACACCACGTCCTGATATTATAAATAAATAATGTGTATTATTAAGAAGTATGGCAAATATAGCAAATAATATAATAATCGATAGACAAACTCACATACTGTAATATCCCCAAATTAAGCGACTGTTACGCTTGTGTTATGGGTAATATACAACAGGCTACTCTGGGGCTGGGAGAAAAATTGTTTCCGAAATTTACCACGCCAGGAATCAAACAGAGGTCATCAATAAAGGACACTGTTCAAAAACAAATATTCGCCTTGGTTTGCCTTTTGACATTCTTTCACAGAAATTGGTCCTTTACAAGTTACCTTATAATCCCCACTAATATTATAAATGTGAATGTAAGTTTGTTTGTTACACTTTTACGCGAAAACTACTCAACCGATAATCATGAAATTTTGTACACATATTCTTGGAGGTATTAGAATAACATACGATACTTATATGAACAAAATATTCACGCGGACGAAGTCGCGGGCAGAAGCTAGTTTATTATAATAATACAGCACGTGTTTATTTTTTCCGCATAAGCATAGAGTTTGATTAATTAAAAAATAATTTAAATGGAAATAAAGCTTAAAGTAAAATTGCAAAATGTGTGACGTCACACTAGTCAGGGAGGAGCCCCTCGAATGTGACCAGCTGTGACAAGTACAGGGGAGGGGTCAAACAAATCATGCACATGGCACTAGTTAGGACAATATATATAGGTATAGACATAAGGCACACACTACACATGCACCTCCTCACAACACCAGCATGTAACAGATACACTCTACATTAGTATAAGTTTAGTATTAAAATTAGAATAAATTAATATAATGAATTATACGTAAGGTACACCTAAACACAAAAATTATTAAATTAATGTCACACATAAGAATCAAAATCTTATACATACATACAAACATAACTTCACGCCAGGTCCCTTGCGGGGTAGGCACGAACAACAGAGCGCCACACAGGCCCATTCTTACAAAATCTTATGCTAATATATAAAGCTGAACAGTTTGTTTGTTTAAACGTGCTAATCTCAGGAACGTCTGATTTGAACAATTCTTTCAGTGTTGGATAGCCCATTTATCGAGGAAGGCTATAGGATATATACATATATCATCACGCTAAGACCAATAGGAGTGGAGCAGCAATGAAAAAAATTATAAAAACGGAGCGGCCTTGAAATAAAATTCCACGCGGACGGCGTCGCGAGCAGAAGCTAGTAACCAATAAGCGTGTACAAATTCTAAAAAAACTTCTTCGACATTAAGTTTAGAACAAAGGGTACGGAACTCGAGTCACGTAGAGTTGTTAAAAAAATAAATGATTAATAAATAATCAAACTCTTATTTTAATTAAAACACAATAAAGTAAAGAAATATTACAATGCTCGTCTCACAAATTCACAATCCATCTATCAACAACTCGTTGCTACGAAACCACCATACTACACTCGGCCATCCTGAAAAACTAAAATGTTGTCTATAGCTAACTTCATGGTGTAGCTGTTTCGTGTGACGGTGTGTGCGCGAATCGAAACAAATGATGCAATCGTGTTTGGAGGAGGGCGTACCTGTGCGCCAGGTTGAGCAGCCTCCAGCCGGGCCACCTGGTGGTGGTGGTGCGGCGGGTCTCGTTGTCGACCAGGAACACGGGCTGGCTGGGGTCCGAGCGCGGCGTCACGATGGAGGTGGGCCGCGCGCTCAGCACGGTCGGGATCCGCTCCGAGCGGCCCCTGAAGTGGCGCACCACCACCCAGCGCTGCGCGCGCCACGTGCGCGTCGCCCACGCGAACTCGCGCGTCGGCGACTTCGCGCTGCTCAGCTCCTGGAAACCACGAGGAAGGTGGCTCGTGCTTCGATCCTTTTCTAAGTGGACCACACGCTGATATCGACGTGTTTTCTTATTGCAGGAGTTCAGCAGACAGGCAGACGGCCCACTTGATGGAAAGCGGTTACCATCGTCTATGGACATTTGCAACACCAAAGGTGCTATAAATGCGCTGCTGCTCTCTTAAAGGAGCTGGAACCTGGTCACTAATGTTGGAACACAACTTAAGGTTGTTATGGCGACATACATTAGACCAGGGGTGGTAGCCATCCAGTCGGGCAAATGCCCTACCACCTGGCTGTGTTGCCACGACAGTGACCAAATTGAATCTCTCAATACATCAAAAGTGAAAGTGACTTATTTAGGCATGAAATAGGGGCGCTAATAGTTCGAGTGCCTAAATAGGCCTTTATTACACTTATTACATTTACCCAGAAAACACAATTTGTCCACAAATAGCTATGTCTGATTAACACAATATAATCATGCTAATACATTTATTATAATAACTTATTATTTTGAAATATATTACTGTATATGTGTACTAGCTGACCCGGCAAACGTTGTTTTGGCTTTTACATTATTTTAAGTAATTTTAAACAAGTCAAATGTTTACAGTACATATATCGCTATTAAAAAATAGGGGTTGATCGTAGAGGGTTGAAAAATTAGGGTTGTATTTTTTAATGCTGTATCATAAAAAAAATCTAAAAATTAAAAATAAATAAATAAATTTAGGGGTGGACTACCCTTAACATTTAGGGGGATGAAAAATAGATGTTGTCCGATTCTCAGACCTCCCCAATATGCACACAAAATTTCATGAGAATCTGTCAAGCCGTTTCGGAGGAGTTTAACTACAAACACCACGACACGAGTTTTATATATTAGACTAGCTGTCCCGGCAGACGTCGTCCTGCCCGGTAAAAAATAGGGGTTGATCGTAGAGGGTTGAAAATTTAGGGTTGTATGTATCTTTTAATGCTGTATCATAAAAAAATAGAAATTAAAAATTTTGTCTAAAAAATAAAATAAAAAATTTAGGGGTGGACTACCCCTAACATTTAGGGGGATGAAAAATAGATGTTGGCCGATTCTCATAGATACCGGATAAGCACAAAAAATTTCATCAAAATCGGTCAAGCCATTTCGGAAGAGTATGGCAACGAAAACTGTGACACGAGAATTTTATATATTAGATATACTGTGATCAGGCAACTCCAAGCGTAATTTTAGAATATGAAAAATGACAAAACATCATTTTCACATTTATAAACTTATTGTGAACAGATATGGTTTACCTTCATAAGCAACGGTTCTCGGTCCCTCAGAAACGCCAAATCCCTCAACAGGAAGTATCTGTGCTGGTGCAACTTGTGCGCTTGCATCGCTGCAGCGGCGTCCTCCAGCGCCGTCCAGCGCAGCTCGTTCTTCAAGCGGTGCGCTGCAGCGGCTAACTTCTCCGCGCGCCACGACGGCGCCCGCGAGAGCACCGGGTGCGCTGCACATATCCTCGCCTCAGCCGTCGCCACACCGGCTTCCAACTTCTTCCTCACGCCCTCTTCGGACCTGGTGCAAGAGGAGGATAAAGAATTAGGGCATTTCCCAGTCTGGACCGCTACCACCCCCGGTCTAGACTATGCCGCCATTAATGACCAGGTCCCTGTCGAAGGGGTAGGCCCAAGAAATGCTGGCTTCACGTTGTGAGGGATGACATGCGTACCAAAGGTCTCAACACAAGGGATGCCGAAGATCGCACGAAGTGGAGAAGAAAAAGTAGGAAAGCGGACCCTGGGCGTCGAAGTGATCGCTCCGAACGCAACCGGGATTTAACGCTCGGACGATGATGATTAGTGACCAGGTTCCAGTCTCCTTATGAGCAGCAGCGCTTCCTCACGCCTTCTTCGGACCTAATATAAGAGGATTTTAATGGTAGAGAGAAATACACATCTTCTTGCATCCTTATCTGTGCAGGAACGGAGAAAGAATACAGTTTCATGCGGCCGGGCGGCCTGTCATAAGTGGCGACAAAACAACCTTGGGTTGTGTTCCGGTATTATTTGGCCCAGGTTCCAGTCACCCTGCTGAACTCATGTAAAAAAAAACACAATTTTATAGTAAACTAACTGTTGCTGGTAGAGATAAAAAATAACCATAGATTGAGCTTACTTTCAATCCCCTTTTCACCCCCTCAGGGGCTGAATTTCCAAAAACGCCGACACACTATTTTAACCAGAAGCAAGTAAATACATAAAATTATGTGCTTTTGTAGTGGAACACTTAGAAGCTAATACTAGGCGCTGTACAATAATTGAGGTCGCAAACGATTCCCGATACGTACAACTTTTATAGCTTACATAAACAATGTATTTGTTTGTCATGCCTCATTTTACTGCATTTACATATATAGATAAACTATACCATTGTTGACAATGATTGATGAGCACCCAGTCAATTTACTCAAGAAAATAAAAAATCTAAAAAAAATATTTTGCATTTTCCAACAATATTACTAGTCATTAATTATATTGGTACAAAATAAAAAGATTTCCTAATGATTACAACAGAATAATAAGGTGTCAGCAATGGCAGAGATTCGCTTAGTACCTATAGAGTATGGCGTGTGCACGCAGCTGGTCGGCGAGTAACGCGGGCACGTCCTCGCCGAGCGCGGCCAGCGTGGCGTTGCACGCCACCGCCGCGCACACGCGCCCCACGTACTCGCGCATCGCCTCGCAGCGGACCTCCTGTTTACGAGAAAACAATCTATTAAGTTCCAAACAATAATCATGTCACATACGGATTTATAACTCAGATTATTGCAATATTATAATCATATCAAAATCCGGAAGGATATCGTCTCCCTGCCGCAGCGTCTGCCTGCGTGGCAACACCAAAGTCCTCTGAATGCTATTGCGGCAAGGTTCGACTGCTCTTTAAGAACATTGGGTAGGGATAAACGTTGGTATAATGTAAGTTGTTAAAAATTAAAAGTATTAAATTGTATTAATTAACATGATAACAATATATGGATCCTGGTCTGAAATGAAGTTTCTTGTCTCCCTGACTCCCTGCATGGGCCCCAAAAAATGTCATAGCAGACGGGGGAAACATGGGTGTAGAGAGATGGGCTACGAGGTGGACTGCAGGTTCACCGAAGCTACTTCTGACGTGATGCCATTTATCACTTCCACCTCTGGAGCTTGAGGCTTAGCTCTAGCGATCTCCATTCCGTGCCTGCTGGCGAAGGCAAGGCAAAGGGGTGGGGGCCTTATTATTATTATACTATTTTGGAGAGTTACCTCCTCGATGTCCCTCATGGGCACCTTCTGGCTGGCCAGCTGCGCCGCCCTGCGCTCGCGGAAGTGCAGGAACCAGCCGCGCGCCTCGCGCTCCAGCAGCGTCTGCAGCGTCGACGCCGCGCGCCGCACCAGCTCGCGCCGGTACAGCCGCAGGTCCACCTTCACGAAACAAACGACCAGTGAAATAACCTTCAACACTCCAAACAAAGAATCTTAAGTGTATCTTGTTTATTATAATAATTTATTTTTGTTAATCTGTTTATATTATCTATACATATAATAAAATTGTAGAGGTCGAATTTCTGTACAATGAAAAAAAATGCTAAAAGCCAAGTCAGGGGGATGTTAGAAGTGAAATAGAACTAATTTAGATTTTTTTCGAATTTTTTGTTTCTCTGTTTGTCTCTTTGTCTGTCTGTTTGTACCGGCTAATCTCCGAAACGACTAGACCGACTTACATGAAATTTTGTATGGTGATAGCTTATATCCCTGGTCAACATATAGGATACATTTGATCCCGAAAAATTAAATTAAATAAGTTTCTCGTGGGATAGTTAAAAACTTTAATTACTTAAACAGCTTATAACAGACTAAAAGTAAGTAAAAGAAGCGGATAATTTGACACGGTGTGGTGTCAGTGAGAGAGTTTTATCTTATATATATGTCGCAGAACGGCCTCGTTCTCACGACATCTCCTTTAGTTATTGCAGGTTTAGTGGGCGTCATCAGGATAAAATGCGAGCATAAAACACATGGCCAACGGTTTATACACTTTTTAATTTAGATTTAAAACACATTTTAACATAGTTTAGACCGAGCAGCGGGTTCAGGGCACCTTTAAAATACTCCATGGTCCAACTCGACCTATTGCCATCAACCAAATGCGCCACAAAAACTCCTCAGTCTAGTCAAGTAGATATTACTCAAAGTATAGAGGGCGCTGACCCCGCTCTAGACATGCTCTGCTCTCATTGGTCGTTTATTAAATTACAATAATCATAACTTTTATTAGGTTAGAACGATCTTTAAGTTATAGAAACATTTAACAAATCAAATGAAATTAAATTAAGAATTTTAGAAGTAATTAAAATGTAAACAAATGATATTGTGCGTTATACATCCAGTCAACAATACGTCCAATAATTATAGCTTCCCTCCGACATATATATATAATATATACAGCAGATAAGTTTGTTTCTTTGTTTGTTTGCTTGAACGCGCTTATCTCCGGAACTACTAGTTTGATTTGATTCAGTATTTAGATAGCCCATATATTGAGGAAGGTTACAAGCTATAAACCATCACGCTAAGAGCAATAGGAGCGGAGCACCAATGAAGAATGTTTCAAAATCGCGGGTGTTTTTTAACTTCCTTTCCACGCGAACGAAGTCGCGGGCAGAAGCTAATCTTATATATAAAAAAGAATCGCAAAATGTGTTGGTAAGCGCATAACTTGAGAACGACTTCATCGATTTTGATGAAATTTTGTGTGTGTGTGTTTGAGTGGGTCCCGGGATGGTTTAAATACACAATTAGAACCGGTAGATGGCGCTGAGATCGGGTTCTAGAATCCTCCTAATCACCGGGAGCGATTTTGGTGATTTTGGTTTTGTGTCATGAAACAAAGTCTTTTAGGAATTCAGAAAATATGGCGGTACGAAGTTCGCCGGGTCAGCTAGTCTTCTATATATGTGTATAATTGAAACTACGTATACGAGTATCTTCTTCTTCTGCGAGCGGGCGGTTTCCGCAACTCGACGACAAAGCGCCTATTTTGCGTGCGAGGGTGGATGAGGGTTTACGAGTATAAACAATGGAGAACACAATGCCTTTTTTTTAGATTTTTTTCGTTGTAATTGTTCGCGTGTATAAAAATTAGCCTATTCCGATACAGTTTTCACGAAAAGAATGGCGCACATTCTGTTTTCAAATGCTGCGGTTTTTCGTGTTCCGGTAATTTCAAGTCAAGCGTAGACAAAGTCTCGGGCATATCCTAGTGTGTGTGTGTGTATCTATTTATACCTGCGTCCTCTGCGGCGTGGTGTAGACGCAGGGCACCCTCGGTGGCGGGCGGTGCGGCTCCCTGGCGTCGGTCTTCTCGGCGGCCGCGCGTCTCATCGCGCGCGTCACCCACGCCGCTAGGGCAGCTATGTCCTCCTGGTGTTCTGGCTACAATAGGACAATCGACAATCAAATCAACTGAGATATGTTTTATCATATTACGAAACGCCGAAGCCGCCCAGGGGTCATCCATAAATTATGTCCCACGTTAAGGAGCAGGGGTGGCGTCCTAAATTTCGCGACGGCATATTTCAAATTCTAATTATTTAAGCTAAGACCAAGAAATTTGAACTGTTAACGAAAAACTTCAAGAGTTGTCCAACTCTTGTTTCATTTACTTTATTCGTCTTACCTTGCATATCAATTCTGCCACTAAGTACCGAGACCGTTCTTCGCGTATCTTCTTTTCCAGGTCACGTGCTTCCATTGAGGGCATTCCAAAGATTAAATCCAGAGTCTGGAAATAATTGTATTTCACATTACTGTGGAATAATTATGAGTGTATTAGATAAGGCAAAAAATTTAATAAACTGAATGTAATAAATCAAAACTTTAGATTTTTAAGAAGATTAGACCTAACTGCATGAGATCGAGATCTGGCGAATGTAAATATATTCCTAAATATAACAACGTATATATATATATATGGCTCGAGGTATATATTAGACACCAATCATTATAAATGATCTCCCAGAGGACCTGCAATCAATGAACAAAAATAACCACCAATCGACCAAAAATAATCAGATTTTTTAAATATTGATTTCCAAAGTGGACTATCAAGCTCAAATGTATAGACCTGGGACAAAATCAGAACCATATACTAGAATGATGATAACTCTGCTTCGTATTATGAAATCAGAAGTAAACACTTGAATGATAATAACAATTCCTCGCCTCTGCTAATTTTGATATAACACTAATATTGTGTAAATTCATGTTTTAAATGTCACTATGTACCATAACCTAAGTATCCTACACGACTCTCTGCGGCACTAATAAGCCCATGAGGTTTCTCTACCACAGTCGAATATATTATTACGTATACAAACGTAAGCATATTGGAAAATAAAGAAAAAAATACTAGACATTAAATTGTATCCGATACAACTGAAACAAGCTGAGTCATAACTCATTGTTTAAGTTGTGAGTGACAAGCCTTACCTATGCAGACCATTGAGAAGTGACTCTATCCCAGCACGTACGGAGAGTGGCTCAGCTCTGAGTAACCTATCTCTCGCCACCACGACGACAAGCGCGATGGCTCTCGCCACATGACAATAGAGCTCTTCTCTAGCTCTAGCTCTTCCGCGCTGCAGCCACCCACTAACACGCCACACGTGGATCTGACCAGGGAAATGGCGAGACGGCACTTCGAACTCTCTGTCACAAAGTAACGTAACACCATTGATCTTTAAATGTGAGAAAAATGTAGTAAAGTTAAAGTGTAGTAGCATTGGCCAATAGTAGGTTTATAATATGTGATATTAGACATGCAGGCAGAAAAGAATACATACAAAGTACATAGGTATTTCACTTCGATGAATCGGCTTTTATGGTCCAAAATATGTCCGAGCTTTTCACAACATACATATTATGTTTATAGTTCTTGCAATCCACAAAGGCGAGCGAGCTGTAATTGTGGTGGAGCGTGTTCATGCACATTGCAATAGTGTGTGTGTCTCACGCATAGCCAGAAGACAGGGAAGTAATTGAAAAAACTAACTGGTCACTGGCAAAATAGAAAGACAACGATCTCTAGGTCGCAGACCGATGCGTGAGTTCGTACCACACTCAACGACTCTGTATACGACTTACTACAATATCATCGGTGTCAGTGCAGGACCTTGGAACAACATTTTTTGATTATATTTTTTTTCGTCAACTTACTAACACGTGTTACAATTTGATCCGTGCAGGAACGAAAAAATAATACAATTTCCTGCGGCTGAGTGGCCTGTCGTAAGAGGCGACAAAACATCAGCTAGTATCTGGTATCTGGCCGATTGGGTGGCTACAACCCCTGGTCCAGAGTATGCAGCCATAACAACACTGAGTCGTGTTCCGGTATTAGTGGCCAGGTTCCAGTCTCCCTTAGAGAGCGGCAGCACACTGGTAAAACCTTTGCGACCGTTATCCATATGCTATGGTAACCGCTTTCCAACAGGTGGGTCATCTGCCTGTCCGCTACACTCATGCAATAAAAAAATGTAGTTGCAAGGTGCTGCCCTGACGCCAACGATATTCCAGATTGATCGTCACCGGTGACGTACTATATTGCAAGAAAACGTAGTGGGTAAAAGCCAGGACCCTCACAAATATGTCTTAAGGAGGAGGAGTTGTCCAATAATTCTTGCTTTTTACCTGTTTATCACAAGTAAAGCCTGCTCGCCGTCGTGAATTGTAATAACGACAAATTAACTGCTAACAGCAAGTAAAAAAAAAATAGAAGTTCCTGCTATTAGACATCCGCTTGGAATTGGAACCTGAGATTTTCTTCTAAATTAGTATCTGTATATTACACGCATATTTTTACACGCTGTTCGATCTTAGCTGAAATATGTATCATTTCTCAAAACTCTTGCATTAAAATAAATCTAATAATAAAATAAAATACAAATCATATTTATATAACAAGTAACCAACATAAATTCATGTCATAATATGACATCATGTTCTAGTCTAACGGAGTAAATCGGGAGTGCCGAACTCGTGGGGCATAGACACCCATGCTATGAAAGTAATTCTATGAGGTCTAGGAAGAAATACTAAAATACAGTTTTTATAAAAAAAAAACTTTGAAGAAGATGAAAGCATTACTGCTAATGAATTCGTGTCATGCCAAGTGAAAGGGGCGACATTAGCTTCAATATTATAGAAAATGCGCTATCTAACTAATATATAATTATACTAGACTTTTTGCCAAGAAGTATTGTAATTATGCATTTTGTTTTTGTATTTGATTTTTTTTGGTGAACAATAAAGTGTTATCTATCTATCTATCTATATATTTAATTTTGACCTAACAAAGTAATTTTAGTCAACAATATTGTAAACATGTATGCTAAAAGTCCGAATATCTGTATCAAAATTTTAACCTTTGTAGGCATGTAATACACATACATAAATACTATATAATTATAATGACTTGAAATTATTTAAAGGTTCAGTCTTGGTTTATTTTAATTGACTAGCTATTAGCCCGCGTGGCATTTTATTTAATTTAATTTGTATATATATACCTATATCTAAAACAAAATATAGATGTATAGATAAGGTTATTAAAATACTAGCGGTTCAAATATAATGAACGATACCTACCTTACATTTGCGTGAGATTAAGTTGAAGCATGTCGAAGCGTGTAACGAAAAAGCTAAATTATGTAAATCGTTTTTGCGCCTTTCTACATGTCCAATGTGTGTGCACACTTTTTACAATTTCAAGTTTGATGCGCTCCTCTTACAATATTGAAACTAATGTTTTATAAAAATTGTAAATCATACATAAAAGTACACATAAATAGAAATAACATACATATAATATAGATATTAGGGCGACATACCCCCATTCGCGTATGGATTCCAATTGTTTAGCATTTAGTCTCTTCGGTTTAAATACTCTGTCCTTGTGCAAGCTTAATGAAAACAAAAACTTATATAACACTAGATATATTCTATTTGACATCTAAATCATTGAAGCAGATGATTCTAGTCTGATCAAAGCTGATACACCAATTACTAATAAAACTATTGATTTTTTAAAGCTATGACGAGCCTATCAACCATGTACGAGTCGCTTGTCATCTCGGAGGAACACATTCTGTGTCACTATTATTGGAAAAGTAGTCTTAGGGCCGCTTGCATAAGGTTGCTTAATTTAATTTAAGAAACACAAAACGCATTTAACATGCACAACGCAAAATTTGCCGCTAAATATGTTTGAAGAACTGTCAATACGTTTTGTGTAAGACGTATTTAGGCAGTTTATTATGATTAACTAATTTTAATTAAAGCGATCGTTATGCAGACGGCTCTTATATTTAAAGGGACAGAGAAGATGCATATACGGCCGGACGCCCTGTTGTAAAAGGCGACGAAACGACCCACAGCTAGGTGGTAGGGTATTTACCCATCCGAATGGCTACTAGCTCTAGTCTTGAGTATGCCGCCATAACCTGTTGTGTTATATTGTGTTCTAGCATTAATGGCCAAGTTCTAGGCTAAAGACAGCGGCAGCACATTGCTAGCACCTTTGGTGTGACAAATGTCTATAGTCGATAGTAACCGCTTTCCATCAGTCGTGCCGTCTGCCTGTCTGCTGAAGTCATGAAATAAAAAACAACTGCTGTCAAACTTTGGAATGCACTGCCTCTTACTGTCAGAGGTGCCAAAACATCGCTTACATTTAAGAACGCACTCGGAAAACACTACTTTTCCTTAAATAATTAGGTTAAACTATTCCTAAAGTTAGGTTGCCTGGAAGAAAATCCTTTACGCGATAAGGCCTCTTATTGTTTCTACCATGACAATATTGTAACTGTGTGTTTTTGAAATTGTTTATTTGGTGAGCAATAAAGTGTTATCTATGTAAAAAAATGCTTCCTTTTTCATCCTCGTACTCCTCTTTATTTAAAGGAACGTTTTGACTTCCTAAATCTTTCTCATTCCCGTTATTTGCGCTCTCCTACTGCGCGTAATAATCTCTCCTTAATGACACCTGTACACACTTCTTCCTTCGTTGACAACTCCTTCACAGTATCACAATACAGGCTGTCCGTTTATGGAACTCACTGTCACTCAACATCAGACAAGCTAAGTGAGTTTCCTCTTTTAAAATCATGGTTTTTAATTATTTTTGGTCCTCTCAGGTATAATAGTTCTGTATATATTATGATATGTACTGTGTTTATATAGTATATAATAAAGATTTTTATTTATTTATTTTACATAGTTTGAATCTAATATATAAAATTCTCGTGTCACAGTTTTCGTTGCCATACTCCTCCGAAACGGCTTGACCGATTTTGATGAAATTTTTTGTGCTCATCCGGTATCTATGAGAACCGGCCAACATCTATTTACCGGACAATACAGATTTTATTTATTTACATAGTATTTTATATTATTTATTGTCTACACCGTCACTGTCATATTATAATATTTTCCTTAGTTTAAGGGGTTGCCTAAAAGAGATCACTTTAAGCGATAAGGCTCCCTTTGTTCAGCATTATTGTGTCTAATTTTAAAAAACGTAGTTTTAATTTTGGTGAACAATAAAGTGTTTTCATTTATTCATTCATTCAAAGTATTATCTACCTACGACCTATGATGGATTCATATTATTACTCCGGCATTATATGCCTCTTGAATACCGTGTAACTAAATATACAGTAATATAATACTTGGTATGTAATGAAGCGACAGTCCCGACTCTACATTGAAGTATGTTGTTATAGTATAGACTGTTAAGGTGTTAAGGTACTCTTACACTGGCATTTTGAGCAATAATTGCTTAGAAACAGTAATGAATCAATCCGGGCATTGTTTCGGGAATATTGCTCCATATATTCCATATTTTATTATCCTCCATATCTCAGGAGCCTTAAGAACAGACGAGCGTGCATGACAAGAGCTATGAATGTTAAAGAAGCAAGTGAGGTGTGTAAGAATAAGCCTGTATGGCGCTCTGTTGTTCGTGCCTACCCCGCAAGGGACCTGGCGTGAAGTTATGTATGTATATTCCATATTTCTCAACGTCGCCATGAGTTGTCGAATATCCAAACGGTTTGGAATTTGATAAGCAATTTTCTTTCTATCTCGTTTGTAGTTATAACTACGAGTAGTTTTCACGAAACACGACAGCGGCCTGGGGTGGCTAATTTTTGAAGTTGCTCCATATTGGATGGTATTGTGAGGACGTATCTCAGCAACAGCTTGCTACATATTGTCATAGCTCTAACTTGCTTAATGTAGTCGTGACGTCATATTTGACGAGAAATGACCGGGAATGACCAATTTTAGTTGGTCGTGTTATATAGTTTGTTTATATTTATACATTCAATTAATTACAGTTTGCTACTGGGGTTTGTCTCGGTCCTGAATCGACTCTATAACGACTCAACGGATTTCAATGAAAATTTTCTGCAAGTTAAAACAGGGTGTTTAATTTTCATATCGTATCATATTTGTTTAGATATTTGTTAGCTCTCTCACCACTAGTCTGGGTATGAACCTATTATAGTGAAATTAAAAAATCGGTTTAAAGTTCTTGTCCCAGCGTATTCGAAGTTGAAGGTCGAAGTCCGTTTTCCTACTTACATTAAAGTAAGTATTAAACGTACATATTGTTATACGCACTTTCGAAAAAGGGGATTTAACATGTGTAACTTTTTATCCCCATAAAAAGGACAGTTTCTAAGTCAATATTGCCTATTTTGATAGAAACATGGACATTTTTGCCGTTGTCATGGTAAGTGGTACAGACCACATCACATATTTCTCTTGTGACAGACATACAAAAAGTTTGTTGTTTGGGTTACAAGCCAGATGGTTTGTGAACTAAATCGTGATTATTACAAGTACTTATGATCACAATCAACATTCCCATATTATGAGTTTGGAGAGCAAAGTCGTATGAAAAGAAGAAACGAAAATAATAAGAGAAATATTTTTATATGTCTATTTCAGAGTAAATACATACATCTTTGTTCATTACCTACATTACGAAAACGAACGTCTGAAGGACAAACCCGTTGGCGGCATTATATGGCTCTCATAATATGGCATATAAAAAGAGGCATTTCGTCTTGTCAAGCTGAATAGCACGAAACAGTAAACCGTTTGAGAGCAACTGTTTGAGTGAAAACATTAATTGAAGCTAATGACTTTACAAGGGCCGACGAGGGTGTCAGCGCGGCCGGTTCAACGGTCAAAACGTTTAAGGATTCACTCGAGTTTCAAGTGGAACATATTCATACTAGCTGTTTCCGTGATTCCTTTTGCAGAGGATTGAACCACCGTTATATTTTAAGCAATTTAAACAATATCATTGGACAGGCCTGATAGGTGTACTGTCCGTTCTCCTAAATGGGGTGGCCGTACCTAGAAGTGTAACGTATATGAAGTGATGATATTATAATTCTATTCTAATTTATTTTTAAGCAATATCTTTACAAAAATTATAGACTACTAGCTTCTGCCCGCGACTTCGTCCGCGTGGTTTTTTTTTTCATAAAAGTATCCTATGTTATTCTAATACCTCCAAGAATATGTGTACAAAGTTTCATGATGATCAGTTGAATAGTTTTCGCGTGAAAGCGTAACAATCAAACTTCATTCACATTTATAATATTAGTAGGGATTCGTAATTCTGATGTATAAGCTACATTACTGTTGAGTTTCATCAAAATCTGTTCAATGGTTTTTGAGTGAAAGAGTATGAAACATCCGTCCTCACAGACTTCCTCAGGTCACCAGCCGCTTTGTACGCATTTTTTCCCGCTGTAAAAGAGTGTACCTACACAAATAAGATCCATAAATTAAATTTTACCCTGCTTCATCCTTTTTAGGAATGCCAATACGCTGCGGGGTATAGCTATTTCTTATAAAAACCCTAAATATGAATTTTCCTTTCCACAGGATCTTGACTTGACTTGAAATTCCCAATACACAACGTACCGAAGCATTTAAAAAATAATGTTAACTATCGTTTTCTCACTTAAACTATTGGAATTAGCTCATTTTTATGCACCGAACAACTACAAACCGCTTCTGAAAATTTCCCGCGGGGTTTAAAAAAAGTTTTTTTAATAACTTCAATGTACAGACATGGCATTTTAAGAATTTTATAATAATATTGATTTGAGGAAGTTTTGGCTAACTCCATAGGATAGCAACCCAAAGTGTGTCTCGCCCTTCGAAATGAGGGCACGCTACTTTTCTCTGTTCTGCGCAGTTTCTTACCGATTGCATTTGTTTACTTGGCTACCCATACAAATTTATATCACTTTCAAGATTGATTTTTGAGACAGAAGGCGACCCCTCCCCAGTACATCTTCTTGCACAATGTTAACATTGTTGTCGGCTTTTTTTTTGTTACCTAACTCAAGGGGAATGTCTTTTCTTGTGACACACACACGGGTCTTGGATACAGGGGAAGACCAAAAGCGCCGCCTAGAGCTGCGCGCTACGTGAGCATGTGGGTCTCTTGCACCAACCGGCAAACGGGATCTCCTCCATTAAAGGGGGCCGAAAAAACTACCCACTAAACCCACCTGGGTCCCTATGAGAGTTTGGAGGCTGCGGCTACAAGAGCATATATCTAGAATGCCAGGGATGTATAACGTAGTTAAAATCTTCTGACACCCTAGTGCGCCGATTTGGTACTAAGTCCCGGGAAGCAGGGCTGTACCACTTCGTGGAGGTGATTCCACCGATATCTCCGTAAACAGTGGCCCTCTACCACGGATAATGGGAAACCGGATACAAAACGTTGTTTTCGTACCCCCGCCTAGACGACAGTCGAAAACTGTCGGCACCGTCCTCACCCTCGCTAACATTGTTGTCGGCTTTTTTTTTTTTTTTGAGGCGAGGGAAAATGACTAACCGATTTACGCACTCTCTGGCCGTCACTAGGAACGGCACGAATCCACGGGGGGGCGGTAACGCTAGCAATTGTATGCTCTACTTGCGCTCCGTCCGCTATGGACTACACAGAGGAGTGTGGAGACTCCGAGCGATGCCGCACGGGCGAGCAAGCTCAATACCCACTAAAAACCCCCTCCTCCCTTCGCGGCCCTGCGCTTTGATGTGAAGGAAAGACTGAGATATAGAACATAGTTACTCAACAGTCGATCCAGCGCATAAAGTGCTGAAGTGTGTCCTGGGAGAACACACTCCACTACGGAACGGGGGTAGATGTAAAATCCCTTGCTTTACCTAGTAGCTAAGGGCCCCCATCGTTCCGGATCCTAACTCAGGGAGGGAAGTAATGCGCGTACCTGCCTCTCCGGGTGCCGGCTGAAGGCCGGCGACCTCGAGAAGAGACCGTAGCACGCGCCCTAGGACTTCGCTCCCTATCCCTTTCTGCGGCCTCTTTCAGAGACATTACTGCCTCACAAAAAGAAACCGCAGTATCCCAGCGGTCGTCGCTCTGCAACATGGCCGTTACCAAGTCACCGCCCTCCCAAAGGATGTGTCGATCTCGCAGGCACTCGCCTAACAGCCTCGTGAGGTACGGGGGGACTCCGTGTGCACGGAGCCCCTCCCTGATCGTCACATGAGGGAGGCTGTTAAAGGCGTTCGCTATGTCTAGCGACACCGCAAGAACGACGTCCTTCGCTTGGACGGCTTCGTCCGTCACCGTTCGCAGCGTCTCGAAGGCGTCCATCGTGGACCGCCTCCTCCGAAACCCGAACTGCGTATCTGATAGCCCCGGCTCCACAGTGTCTAGATGCTTCACGAGCCGCTCCGCCAAGATCTTCTCGAAGACCTTGGCGACCTCGTTCAGCAGCACTATGGGCCTGTAGGCGGACGGATCGTCGGGAGGTTTAGGACCTCCCTTGGGAAGAAGGCACAGACGTCCCTCTTTCCATTGCGACGGGAACCTACCTGCGCGAATACAGGCTTCGAAGAGGTCCCGCAGCTGGCTGCGTAGATGTTTTGCAGCCAGGAAGAGGAGGCGACCGGGGACCCCGTCGGGTCCCGGAGCCGTCTTCCTGCCCCGGAGCCGGTCCAGGGCGACGTCGAGTTCCCCCTCGGAGATGGAGTGAGGCTCCTCATCCGTGGGGGTGTCGGGAATGGGTGGACCCATGCTGGGGGGAGTGAAGTTCCCCGGATCCGGGAAGAGCCCATCGATCACCGAGCGGAGCACCTCGGGTTCGAGCGTTTCCGTGACCGTGGAAGTGCAAGGCCGCAACTTGTTGCGGGCCCCACGGTACGGACGCCCCCAAGGGTCCCGATCGAGCGTCTCGAGGAGCTCGGCCCGAGCCCGGGCTTTCGACTGCACTATCGCAATCGAAAGGGCCTTTCTGGCCTCCCTAAACTCTCCCACGAGTCCATTTTCCTGCCTGCAGCGTTTGAACCTACGGCTGATGATGCGAACTGCCTTTCGCATCTCGCCGAGCTCCTCGGTCCACCAGTGGACCGCCTGCCTGCACAACATTGTTGTCGGCTATGTTAACCTTGCCTAACGGCCCAGCCGCGACCTTCTGCTTAGCGACGGGCGACGCAAGTCATCCTTCATATATCTTTAGTCTTCTGTTTTGCTCACCCGTCGTATCGTGGTTAGGTTGCAAATTATTTATTAACCAGAAAATAAATGGTTGCCTTCTTTCATTGATGGAGGACAGCACAGGCGGACCCGATAGAAAGTGTTTATCGTCACCTATGGACATTTGCAACAGCAACGGTGCTGCTAGCAATCTGCTGCCGACTTCGAATGAGAGACTGCAACCTGGCCACTAATGTTCCTAAGTCCCTAGCATATGGAATTCACGTTCTACAAACAATTAAAGTTATATGAATGTTTAACAAGTCGCTCACTGAAAATTTCGTAACTACCTCCAAATTTTTGTTGTAATTTTTTAATAAAAATTTCGACTTTTAGGCCTTGTGAAGATATTCAAAGTAAGATTTCAGAGTCAAAAAAATCGTATTCTAATAAATCCACAATATCTTTTCGATATCGACGCAGCAGAATAATAGTGGAAGAAATTGGTAATACCACATTAACAGAAATAGCATTAGCCAAATTAAATATTGAAGAGCTACCAAAAATTTTAAACATTTATTTCGCGAATTTTCGCTTCTATTTATAAAGACTTAGCAGAATACCGAAATCAGGCAATCTACGATTGTGACGATAGTATCGGGCGATTTTGACGAGATAGTAACAGCAGAATTGAACTCCTGAGGTGGTAGCCATAGAGACGCTACCATCTGACTAGGTTATTCTATCGTCGCTTACAACAGGCCACAGAAATTAATACTTTCTCCGTTTCTGCTCACTAAAAAATCCTGCATACCACATGCAATATAGTCAATGAAAATTCTGATTTATGTAAAAGTTTACGACTGAAGTCTGTAAGCTAAAATTTTTACAACCACATATACATATATTGATGTATACAGGGTGGCCGCCAAAGCATTGTTTTACATAGAATTATATAGTACGATGCCTTATAGGAATGAATATCATAAGCCTGCCGCCCATTCATGCATCACGCATACTATTCGTTGATGATTATAAAGAATAAGTACAATGCCAAATACATTCTTGTGCGATACTCATTGTGTCAAAGAATTTGCTTTTGTCATGTAAAACGTAACAGCACGACCTATTGAAACGTAAGGTTATAAGATGAATTGATACAATTACTTGTGCACGAAACATGAATGTGAAGCTGTTTTGATGTTCTTATAATGTCTGCACTATCCCACTATTCTTAGATATTAAGGCTAATAAAATACTTGCATAAAATGTAATATGAAGGCATTATGGATCAGAAATCAATACAGGATGTTTATTCCAGCAAATTTCGAGAACTCTAGAATTGTACTATGACAGATTTGAAATTTACAAATTTGCAAACAAAAATCCAGTGATTGTTATTTAGGTTCGTTCGTATTTGACCACAATCATGTATAATGTGTTCTCTAAACATACATATTTACATGGGACTTGAAGAGAACCAGGGCTTTTTTATAATGCTCCTCCCTGGCGAATGAGTTTGTCAGGCCTAAAGTTTTTATTTTTTATATTTTATACTTTTTATCTTTTTCTTTATTGTCGCCTATCCACACGGGACTTGAAGACCAACGTGCCGGACTTTATAAGAGCTGAAAACAGGCCCTCATCTAGCCCAGACCTCAACCCTTTAGACTTCAAATTATGGTCAGTTTTAGAGGACATCGCCTGCTCTCAACGACACGGCGACATTGAGTCTCTTAAAATATCTTTGGAGCAAGCAGTGGTGAAATTTCCCTTGGAGACAGTACGTAAATCCATAGATTCGTGGACCAAACAGATTAAAGGCCTGTACAAAAGCCAAAGGTGGCCATTTCAAATACAATATTTGTTTATTTTTTGCTGAGATTTTAATAAATTTGTAGGTATAAATTTTAATAATATTATATTAATTCATTTTTAAAAAATGCATTTTCATTTGTAACAAATTTATGGCTGGACTAGGTATATATCTAATACTTTGAATTGATACTCTAAAACTGTCCCAATAAGAACTCAAAGTAATATACACATTAGCTTTAAACCATTACGTATATGATTAATAGGGGCTTCGTTAGTAGCGACCATTACGTTTTGTTCACCATAACTTTATTTTAAACAGTCCCGTAAATAGCTTAATGAGAAAATGTAATTAAGCCTCGTAATATCTAGCTGTAGATAATTTTTGTACGGGTTCGTTATTAAAGTTAAATACTAGTTATTATAAAAACGAAGAAGTTCTAACAATATTTAAGAACATGACAAAAAGCACTACCTGCTACATAGTGATGTTTGATATTTCTACGTATATTTATGTATGTGTATATAATATCAATAGCTGTATTTATATATGTCTATTCAGTATGAAATATATGTATGTAATTGCTTATCTTCTAATATTTATGTATACCACCTTTGACCAATATAATATGTTTTATTCCTGCCACGGGTTGTCTGAAAGAGATCGCTTCTTAGCGATAAGACCGCCCATTGTGCACATATAGAATATTTTGAGGCTATAAGTTCTTCTATGCTTTCTGTAATGGTGTACAATAAAGTGTTATCTATCTATCTATAAAAAGGGACATTTAATTCATTGTTGTGAAGTTTCTTACATTTTGGAATTTTAATTAATTAAGCAATATATTTCGCTGAATATTGAGTATTTATTAAGTGTGAGGTGACAATAATTAGTGAAGTCAAAACCTGTATTTTGGTAAAATTTAAAAACCTGTATTTTGGCAAAATTTAAATCTTTTTTTATTCAAAGCAAGTATAGATGGAGAACAGTACACTTGGTTTAGGATAGATGTCTATTGTCTATGTCTGGGCCTCTCAGAGGCCCTAATAAAAATGAAAAATGGAACACCGAGGGGTTATAGTCGGTATCTCCAACTCGGGTGGTAATAGGGTGCTGATGTCACCCCATTATGGCGAACTCCAGACACGCTTCTGCCACGTTTTTCTCTTTAGCGACTAGACTTCGAACCGATTTCCTCTCGTTAAAAAACGGGATGGGTGGAGCTAACGCTGTAAACGCTTTTTTGTACAAATTCTGATATTGTACAGACTTTTGCGATTAAAACAGAAAGGCTATCAAATTTGACACAGTTTATAGAACTAAGTATAAAATATTGTTACAACTCTGTTCCCGACAAAAACAAAATCCACCTGCATATCTGAAACAAAGCACATTTCTTACCCGTCGACATTTGAACTAATAACATTGAAATTATTTTGTGGTCGTTTTCTTTTGTTTACTTTGTGTTTAAAATTTGTGATTAGAAAACAGCACATTGTTGTATTGTAATCTTTTATGGCGGGCATTAGCCAGGTGTGTCGGATTAACTCGACTTAGATACGGGGACATTGCAGATGTGCAGTATAAAACGATGACCTGATGGAGGGGGGAGGCAGTCGAGAGATAACCACGAGCGAAGCGAGACGTGTGTATTACAATCGGAAATCTAATAAGTGGCGGACTTTACGCTTTTTATTGAATTATGACCTTCTGCATTACGTTTAGACTTGTTGTGTTCGGATATATTTATACCTATGTTATATGTGTTTGTATAGTTCTAATAAACTCTATAGTAATTCTAACGGCATTTTAATTCGAGTCTCGCGACTCGTAACAACATTGTTATGGTATTATTGTATATCGTACTATTGTCTTTTGTTCCCTTGTCTCAGTATCAGTAGAAAATCGACATTATTGTTATGAAGTTTATGTTAAATTTTAATTAGCAATAAGGCAGATAAATGGATATTAGGATTTTCAAATTCGGCATCAATAATCGTAGTATAAAACTAGAAGTATTTCTAGGTTAAATAAAGCATAATAAGCATCACTATAAGCTATTTCCATTTCAAACTTACCCCTTTTCACGGATTGCATGGAGTTGTTTTGGTGACAAAGGCTGGGCCTCCATGCCCGCATCGAGCGCTGCGGCGTCCAGCTCATCGCAGGGCGGGGGGATGATTATGTCCGATGGCCGGTTTCCGGGGCCCGTGAAGCGGGATGGAGGGAGGACTACCAAAAAAATTCTTTGTTTTTATTTGTATTATTTGGATGATAATGGCGCAACTTAAACCTTTACAGAGTTTTATACAACTTATAATTCCTATTGGAAGAAAGAAAGAAAATAATGTTTACTGAGAGTTATTCAAAGTGATTAGAATGTGCATAAACAGTTTAATAAAACCAAAAACTTAACTAATCTAAACAGGCCTATGCTGGTTGATAACAACCAACGCTGGTCTTCCGTCCGTTGCCTAGCAGCAACATCACTTTCACAAAAGAAAAATATAACTAAATAAGTACCTGAACAATTAATATTTTAATATTATTTATAATTAGACCACCATGATGAAAAATCAAACAATAGACATATTTTGAATAATTTAATATAAGTACATAATATGTTATGATATTATTGAAATTTAAAAATAATGATTTGGCAAAATAATATTAGATAAATTGCAAAGAAAAAGAAAAAAAATGAAATTAAAAGGAACTATAAATATTAAAAAGACTCAACAATGCTACTAAAAGGCGCTTGTATCTAATGTGAGATCTTCTTGTTGCCTCTGGTGTTCGTACAGGAACACTTTCAGTCTACTTTTAAAAATATATGCACTTCGAACTGTTCTTATTGGAGGCGGAATATTGTTCTATTGAGAAGTAGAATTGATAGTTTTGCTTATTATGCAATCTTGGCTTTGATCTGCAAACATGATTTGTACAATGTTATGTGCAACTTGGTCTACTGCATAGGTATACCGGGAGGTTGTGTAAAACTATAACTGTAGGTCCTGGTGTAGGTGGTGGGTGTGGCCTAAGCATAGATTCTAGTACTCTTTTTTTTATCTCACCCTGATTTATGGAAATGGTCTTTTTCCCTAAATCAGGGTTGTAATAAATGTCACCCTAATATCTTGATCGCACAATATTTTTTGAAGAATATGACTTATATATTGGGACTCCAATTAGTGATGCTGTACTACCTAGCAGTGAACAAAAAATTGAAATGTTTAGTTTTAAACCATCTCAAAACAAGTTTTACTTATACACCAAAGCATGATGTAACCTTATTACTTACTCTAATGATTAGAAGGTCTATCTTAATGAACTGAGGTGAAATATTAAAATAGTTAGAAAGAATAAGCATTGGGAACTGTTCAAATAGAATGACACATTTTTAATTTTTTATTCTAAAATACTATTTCCTTATTATTTTTTTATTTGGACAACAAAACAGGTAATAATCAAAAATTTAGTAACACAATATAGTTTACTTTATTAAGTAGACTAGGATCCAAGTGTTCAGAGAATTAGAGTTAAAATTATATACTCATAAAAATATATGTAAATATTGTCAGTAATAATAGTTCAATATATATATTTAAATTTATCAATTATATATAATGTGTGTTGTAGTAGTTACATAAGTGTGAATTACTGTTTATATTAATTAAATAATCTTATATATTACTATTTATTAATTAATAAACTAAATTGTTGTATAAGTGCTGGTCTAGCAACTGACTTTTGTTGTCCTTCCTAGTCCACCCAAAGGTTGCTTGGAAAAAATCGCCATAGGCGATAAAACTGCTGATTTCACTTGCATATTAATGTTCTTGGTTTTATTTTGCAATAAAATATATTCTATTCTAATACAATTTTTAATTTTAGTGATGCATTGTTAGAAATTGTTGTATAATACAAATTACTAAATAAAGAATAAAATTAATATTATAATTTTATAAGAATTTAAGTCATAATATTTATATCTCCTATTATAGTAGAGTTTAGTTTATAATGACATTGGTCAATATAGGTGAAGTCATAATAAACAAATTATACTGTATTTTACTTCATATATATATATATATATATATATATATATATATAATTTTACTAATAATCATACACATTTGACTTTGTTTGAATGTGTTTGTATTTTTATGATTGTTTGTTCCTTGTTCACTGCCTTGAAATTAAACAATTAATATAATGTGTAATTTCATTTCCAGAAATTGAATATTAAACATGTTTTGTTTTGAGTAGTGGGGGGGGGGGGGGTGTGTGATAAATAAAATGCTGTAAATGAATAATATAATATGACCATTCCAACGAAATTGATTGGCAAATACTTTTTTAAAGAAATTTAGATACTGGGATTATGTACATAAAGATAGTTAAGATCTATTTATTAACTTAAAATAAGCTTTAAAATATATCAAAAAAAAAGTAAAAAAAAAAAAAAAAAAAAAAAAAAAAAAAAAAAAAAAAAAAAAAAAAAAAAAAGTAAAGTGGGAATTGTAATTGACATAGAAAACTCCATACTGCAAACAAAGAACTATAAAATAGACAATAACTTTCTCACCAATGGGGAAAGTTTTCCAATGATACAAAAACTCTTCGGCGACTTGTTTGATGTTGTTTACGAGCTGCTCAACCTCGGGCGGTGCTCCAACAAGCTGCACATCGAAGTGTAAAGGCTCACGTTCAGGCGGCGGCGCCTCTAATAGCAAGGAGTTGGGCCGCGAAGCCCGGTCACCCTCCGACATCTTCCCGCCCAACAATCACCCGCTGAGACACAATAATCGCATAATGACCCCCTCAGTGCGACAGTGGGCGGAGAAATCACTCAGTGGCATCCACTTATTGTTTGATTATTTACATTCATTTGATCAATTTATCCTGACATAATAATTCCCGGTTCGCAAAAACATATATATTATTTCTGAATTGAAATCTAGCATGAAGTTTAAATGTAATCTCCGAGTATTTTTTATTTTTCCGAAGATTTGTAGTCACATCGAAATAAAAAAGCGAAAGAATTAAGAATGAAAGAAAACCGATTTTGACTAGACTAGCCAATGCGACAAATCTATTTTTCACTGTTTCGTTTCACTTAAAATGACATATTTAATTATAATGATAATGTAATACCTTTGTAATTCGCACGTAAAATGAAACGTTTTACATCCATTTGTCTTTGGTTCTGGCAGTTAAATTATTTTACATGCGGTCTTTAAAAGCAGGTTTTAGGTTGAATGGTGCTGTGATGGAACCGAACGATGCAAAATAATAATTATATTTAAATAAAAAAGGTACTACATAAAATGAAACACCATTTTTTCTTAAGTTCGAATCACAACCAACTCGATTTTATTTTCTTATAAAAACTTCGAAACCGAGCTGCCAGTATTCTAATATTTACATAAATAAGTATTTATTCCACAACAGGTGCCACATTTCGTATAAAAAATTATGAGTTTAGATAAATGAACAAGGTAGTCATAAGATTTATTTTATTATATTATACGATGTAGTTAAAAATAAGATCTAAGCCTTATTTTATAAAACTTAAAACAAAATTTCTAAGAATAGACAAAACTTATTATAGATATGTCAATCCACATGTCAAGGCGCCTATGTGTCAATCACAGAGTACTTTATATATACTGGTATAGAGTCAACAGTCATAATGTATATACTTACGCACTCTATCGGTATACGACACTATTCAGCGGCAAAAACCGTTCAGGGGGTCTAGTATTATTTTAATTTTTATATTAGACTTTTGTAAATAGCGGGAGTTAATAATTTACACTCCTGCAATTCCCAAAAGCCTTTCCAAAAAAGTTTATTTGTTAGTAAATAAAACAACAATTTAGCAGTAGCGTGATTTATTATGTTTCCTTTTATTAAAATATTCAAAGGCATACATTTTCATAACATCATTTGCATCCACATCTAATCTGGTGCCGTTAGGATGATTTACTTACAAGTTTTACCGCATCTGGACTCACAACAACCTCTTTCAGAAGAAGCCATAATCCAAGTCATCAAAGAACAAATGGTTAGGCAAATCGGTGTTCAGGATACATGCGTAAGTCCAACGTGATCACAGAACACTAGTAAACGTGATAAGCGAAGTCTTCGGAGTCCAGGAATCAAACAAAGTTATCGAAAAATAATCAAAACACAAACAAAGTACATACATTCACGAGTGTAACTCGTATCGATCGGAATGTCTTTTTGATTGACATAATTGACATCTTGAATAGTTTTGGTAAATCGACAATCATCAAAATCAGTAATTAAGTTAAAAGAGCTTATAATTTGAAAAGTGAGAATAGAATTTAACACTTAAAATATATTATACTGACATTGCAAAAAAAAAAATATAAATATTCTTAAAAAGAATTAAAAATGCTATAACGAAACATATGTTTCTTCATTGGTATTCAATTGAGAACATGAATCTACTGCAATACGTACTAATAGAACAAAAATTAAGAAAAAATTGTACTGATGTTATGAATGTGTATTGTATGTTGTTTGTTTTATTTACAATTAATATAATTATTACGGGTTTTATTAAGAAATTAATTTGCATTTACGCATATCGTAACACATTCCAATTATTTTAACCACCGCCTTTAATCGACGTGTGTTTATACGGAATATAATTCATTCTTCGTGAACTGAGGGCGATTGGATTAGGTATGTCCTAGATTGCATGTAATTTATTATTGAAATTAACGTGTATAGTCGCGTTGTGATTTCGGTGTTCGAAGAGTGTTTTCATTATGCAAAATATTTTACTTAATTTTTAGATCGGTAAGTTTAGTTTCGTTAATGTTTTCTTTGTACTGTCTTTGTTTTGATAGCGTTAATTATTTTTTTAAGGGTGCGATGGAGGCTATGGATATTCAGGCTGTAGAGTCAAAATTGAGTGATGTGACTGTGACCGCGATACCTATGAGCGGAAAGAGTGTTCATAAAGACCTGGGACATGGCGGCAGTGCACATGCCACGATATCCACAGTTCCTGCTTCATCACCATCCTCTAATGGAAAAGATAAAGACAACGGAATGTCGAAGTATGCGCAGCTACTTGCCGTCATCGAGGAGATGGGTAAGGAAGTAAGACCAAGTTATTCTGGCAGTCGCAGCTCTGCTGAACGCCTCAAGCGTGGGATTGTTCATGCCCGTATACTAGTGCGAGAATGTCTTATTGAAACCGAGAGGTCAGCACGGCAGTAATCTAATATTCATAATCATGTCCCAGTCAATTTTTAATGTACCTCAATTTTTGGTCTAGATTGATATTGAAATGTTTAATTGGCTGTCTGTTACTATTGTTGTTGTTTTTGCTTTATGGTGAACAAGAGTTTTTATGCATATTTGCTCATGTAAACTTTAAGGTCTAAGTCCTCTAGGATTATACATTTTTTCAACAAATGATGTCCCATGTTTATTTATAATGCCGAAAGTACCCACTGACCAAGAAAAAATATTTATCACATTGAAACAAACAAAATGGATACATGTTCATTTTTAGTGTTTTATATTACATTGAAATTAAATGCAAGTTATACAGTAAAGACAAACATGAGTGCAGTAACATTTAAATGAGTAGATTAAAGATTGAAAGCATTGTGACGAGATTGCTTATTTGAATATAGTACAAAATATATTGTTGGATTACCATAAGGCAAAAATATAATTGTAATTTGGAACAAATAAATCATAATAGAAGACCACTTATCATAGTGTGTTGTTCATATAAAACACCCAATTGATCTTGTCCAACTTTTAATAATAATTTATGATAGATATAAAAGTCACACTTGTTTGTAACAAGTACAGATGGTATATTGGTTTTATTGTTGCCTAGAGTATACATAATAAATATATAGATGGGTGAAAAGCTATTTGTATTAAACATTTTGAAAAAAATCAGGAGGTATGTTTGAAATTTCAAATGACCAAAAACACAACACTGAAGAACTATGTACCATACTTTAAAAAAAGGTCATCTATAGATTGAAACTTGATATCAGGATCTTTATATTTCTTTAAGTTGAGACATTAGAATAAAAAATACCCATTGTGTTAGGTCTCACACAAATTGTCGCTTAAAACAAATAGCCTTTCCACCCTCATATATTGCTTGTTTGGATGAATGGAATATCATTTCAAAGAATATTATTTTGAAGCTATAAAACCCCATTGTGACACTTGCGATCTCTAATGAGACTATCATAATTATATTTTTATGATAAAATAGTAAATTTATAAAATATACAGATGAAGTAAACCGAATTATAGAAATAGATAAAAAGATCATTCTGAATACTTGGAATTGCTCACCTATATATTTAACCTTTTTGAATTGTTGGTCCACATATGTTCAAACTACTGTTATTAAAAGCAGTAAGACTAGAGATTTATTTTATTATTAACAAAACTGTTACTCCTTTAGAGAGATAGTATATAAATTTTGACTACCACTGTTGCCCTAATATTGTCTGAATAGACAAGTTATTGAGTTAGCAACAAAACAAAAGAGCACATTATATAAAATGATAATTGTTTGGGTGGTGGAACATAAATCTTTAATTGACATTTAAAAAATCTTTATGTATTGTACATGCATACACTATCATCTTTTGTATACATAAAAATCTGTTGATAGATTCAACATTCTGTCCATACTATAGGCAAAAATAACTGTATACATACTAATGCCCCTTATTGGTCATGCTTGTCCACCTAAACTGCTGATTCCAGTAACTATGTGTTGGTCTCTGTATACTAGACTTCAATTTAAAAAATTATAATGAAAAAAAATCTCAATAATATTTTCACTCTCAAACAGGCATTATAATGTTTTTACCTATTATTACAATGATACTATGTGTAGGAAAGCTTTCATAGTCAATAGTAAAACCTTATATACCAAATGAATTATATGTAAATTATATTAGTAATGATCAAAATACATTTTTTCCATACCCAATCTGGTTTCTAAATGATATGAAAGTTAAATATTACATATTTGGATTTAACTGAATGAGTAAATAGTTTTGTCGAAAGTGTTAAGCGTCTAATTAATATATTAGCGTTATATATAAATTTATAATTCAGGGTATTTAGAAGTAAAATTAAGAGAAATTGTTTCTTTGTCCATACATTTGTTTGAAGCGAATATTAAAATTTGAATGTGCAATAAAAACATCATTAATTTTTTTGAATTCCACACGATTACAATAAAAATTACACACTATTTTTTTTATTAACTCGAAATACTTTTTTTTTGCTATTTTATGTTTTATCCAAAGAAATCAATATGAGATAATTAAAAAAATTAAGAGTATGTTATTTCATAAATCTTCAGTTTCTAGTAATAAGATGTAAATTAAGGTCGTTTGGCAGTTGAGATTCAATTAGCACATTCAAGTAAATATTTAAAGTTACTTCCTGGTACAGATGGAGGAGTATTTTTAATTCAAATGGTTATGACGTCAAAATATCATCATCTTCATTTATAATTTATGTATTTATGCCAAATCTGACTCTGTAGTTCATGTATATACATGAACTGGCGAGATAAGTGAGTTATATTTTAACGCTTTAATACTATAAAAATCATATTTTGGTAAGTTTTAGAAATTGGTACCTCTTTTATAGAAATCCAAAATACTCCTATTTATTTCATGTAAATGTTTACTAATCGATGTTATTGAACTTGCGTATACTTAAATCCCGAATGTAATTAACATAGGCTGTGATCGCAACATTTATTGTCAACATCTACCTCATACAGAAACAAATATTTTAATTAAAGTTTTATATAGAATTCAATATAATAGCGTATCACTGGTATAATGACATTGTAAGGTAAAATAATGCTGGTTATGATCGCGTGTAATTTAAGGTTGCTAAAATTGGTATAATTCATGGCTTACTACTTTTCTGTCTCCTACTATTTTCCTGACAACATGAGTTGATATTTGTTGGCGCATTGCCTTAAGGTGCTCTTACACGGACAATTTTTGAGCAATTTTTTTGGGCAACAGTAATGGATCAATCTGAAGCAATTGCAATAAAATGCGGCAATTGTTCCGGAATATTGCTGTTAATTCCTCCATATATTCCACACTTTTCAACGTCACCATATGAGTTAGTGAATATCCAATCGGTTTGGTAATTGCTTTCTATCTCGTTTGTACGTAAACTGTGTTCGTTTTCATCTAATTTTTTGAATGCTCCTTGCATGGTATTGCACGGCTATATCTCAGCCACAGCTTGCTACATATTGCCATTGCACTAAATTTCTTGACATAGTCGTGACATTATTGTTGACGACAATTGTCAACAATAATGTCACGACTTGATGGAAACAGTAAACCTAAGTACGAATATTAACAAGTCGTACTCCTAGTACAATTTGAATATATGCAGCACCAGGTGTGTGAGGCGAGATGTATGATGATGCGAGCAGATGATAATGCATTAGTAGCCTAGAGCAGAATGTAGACTGTATTATACGATGTACGTATTTGTTCTGATCTGATAAAAAAAAAAGATAACTATTATACTATTATTTAAAGATGGGCGATTATACTTATTTATATAATCGAATTACTAATCTTGATAACCGATTATGAAATTAGTTACTAATTTGTTTTCATAATCGAATGATGTTACTAATATAGTAGTACAAATGAAATCATTGAAAAAGTCGAAAGTCGAGCGAGACATTGTAATGTACCAACATTACATTAGTAATATCCAATACCAACATTTCAATGTCTCAACTTTTTTCAACAATTTGATTGGTAGTACTAATATTAGTTGTAATATCGTTCAGTACTATTAGTAACATTCCAACTACAGTGAGTCCTTCTTTACGTCGTCTCGTTTTCGGTGGTGCGAGTGGGTAGCGTATTTGTTTTTGGTGGAGTTTTATAACGGTATATTTACATGTATGTGTATGTAATGTTCTCGAACACTGACCTATTTACAAAAATAAAGTCTCACAAGTAAATTAGTAATTACTTATCTGTCACAATCGAGATATCTTCATAATCGAATGATTTCATTAGTATATCTCATAATGCACACCGCTACTATTATTTAGTTTGTTATCCGCTGCGATGACTAGACTTATGCAGCTCCCATATATAATGAATCGTTCTTAAGATTGATGCTCTTAATTTACATCCACGGAGGTGATGATTTAATATTTAATTATTCCCATCAGGTATTAAAACTTCCTTATAGGATTGGACCATGAAGATCTTATGTTACACGCTATAGTAACCAGTAAATATATAATACATACTTGAGATCCTATTTGTTGTGTGGTTCATAGTCGTAACTAAAATGTGTAATTTAGTTTTACACTATTTAAAGCTATATGAATATTGTGAATTACATGTTTAACATTTTAACTGAATATTTGTAGCAATATTCATTTGATATTATATTTTATAGCTGTGTGCTGAAATAGATCGTTATATAGATGTAAATGTTTTAATGTTGTTTTAGGAGTTATGTGAAGTGAAATGAGTTTGGTATAAAGCGAAGTTGGGCGAAATAGCTTAAGGGGGTCTGACTGAGTCTCTTAATTCTCATAGATGGCGATGTGATGAGTAAAATCATATTTAATTTGTACGCATAGGTTTTGAGGCAGGTGAAGTTAGTGCTGGATAAGCTTTTTTTAAAAGATTTTTAAATACAAGCTTTTGAGAACCTGGATATCATGTAGCAGCAGAGTGCTAGCCAAGATATGTAAAACGAGCCCAAACACGACGGGTTTATCTTGTTTAGTAAAGGAGTTCCCCTATGGCCACCTTCCGACTCCATCATCAGATCAGCTCCATGGTACCATATTATTGCATTGTCGTGCGATATACATATGCATGCAAAATTTCAGCTCAATCGGAATCCGGGAAGTGGTCAAATTTATCTTGCAAGATTCCACCCGAACTTCCATTGCAAGTTAAATAAAAGCTTGTAATTACAATGTTCTCTAAATCCGTTAGATCTCCTTAAATGTATAGTTTTCGCATGGTTTTAAGAAATAGTAAAGTGTCGAAGTACTATATTATTAATATTAGTAGGACTGATATTGATTATGCTTGGTCATTTGAATGAGGTTGCTAGGGCATAACTGCATTATAATGTGGAAAGAAAGAAATTCTAGTGGCGTGAAATACATTGCTCAATTTCAATGGCCGTTTCATACAGCTTCGACTTATCAGCGATATTCTCTAATTATTTTCGATATTATTGGTAGTAATGTTGGGCAGTATATGATTTTATTTTGAGTTTGTAAGAGTAACATGACAGTTTGTACCGAACCAGTACAATGCACCACTTCAAATGAGGTGAGGACATTTGTACGGTTTGTACCGCCGCAGTAAATTTGAAGCGATGAAGCCGATGAGGCAGTGAGCGCCATTGCCTCATTTGCCCCTTTCATCTCATTTTACTAACAGTCGTACTATGAAATTGTCATGTTGTCCCTCTTTGTCATGTCAATATCCGTAGAGGCGTTATTGTACTGTTGTAGCATAAGCCTCGTTCCGTTCTTCCTCTTACTTTTGAGTAGTAGTGCGAAAGGTACATTTCAAATTTTGAGCCGTTTCAGTACAAATTTACTTTGTACGGGACAAATGTAGTGGCTCATAAGTATACTGTTCATCGCTAATTGGTAAATTCATGCCTGGAGCGTGGCGTCTAGGAATTTTTGGCGCACGAAATAAGCAATATTTCAAAAGCGTCTATTCTTAAATTCGCTCATGATTACTTTAGAATTACTTTGCGTTTCTCTGCGTATTCTACCGTCTATAATTGTTTAATCTAGTGCACACGTCGCATTTTTACAACCGCACCGCTCGCCACCGCCGGTGTGTGTACCCCCATTTCGTCGGAAGTGTCTATGCTCAACTAAGCCAACTGTTTTTAGAACGTTTGTTCCACGTACGACAATGATGTGAAAGAGGAACTTGCCGTCGAGATCTTCCCGCTGCGTTACGACATGGGGTTGTTTAAGAAGGGTGTTATATAATTTCATAGAACCGGCAAGATGTTGGCAAAGCCCGCATAGTTGTAAATGTCCAAAGGCGATGCTAACCATTATTCATTAAATGGGTCGTTTGCATGCTTTTCTGCCACAGGCACTAAAAAAATCTATGTGGAAAATGTGGGGATGTGAGGGTATTAATAAGGTCAGATGAATGTGTCCATGATTTTTCACCTAAAGCATGCCACGCACCGAGCATACTGAGTACATTCGCTACTGCATTAAATGTCAGAAACACTTTCGGAACACGTTTGTATGTGTGTTGAAAAAGTAAAATTTCTTTTGACTATATTGTCTTAATTGTCGTGTAAACGTATATTAGTCTTTACAGGATATTATCGCATGAAACGCGTATTTTACATTAGTGTCGCAAGAGCTGTCCATGAAATACTTTAGCAAATTAGAGATTTATTTCTTTGTGGGGAATGGAGCACGAGAATCCGAGAAGTCTAACTAAACTCAATGTTCGCATCGGCAAAAAAAAATGGGGGAGTTTTAGTTTGTATTACGTGGCATTCATTGGGGGTTTCCAGAAATAGGGACGCAGCGCGAACGAGTGGGTGGTTACGCTGCGTCCAAAAACGAAAAAAAATGCGCAACCTATGTTATGGACAACCCCAAACGACGAATGTTTTGTCCTTTTCATTTACACTTGATTAAGTACTATTGTTTTAATCCCATCGATTGTGTTTGAAACATTAAACCATTTAAATATGTTCAGTATGTAGTACGTATATCAGATTTCACATATTTATCATTTTGAAATTTAATACATAACTACGGTATTTATGCAATCGTGTATTTTGAAATGAAGTGTAGTTGAAAAGGACAAATAATTACAAAATATATTGTTTGAGCATGTTGCGTTGAACATGGCTTGATATTATTAAGGTTGCCAGAATTATTGTTAATTTATGTAAAGTATCTTTGATTAGGCTTCATTTTGCCAGCACAGCATTACACATTTTTATAAGGTTTATTATGTTGAAAGATATAAATAATTCTTAATAATTTATGATGTAATAATTATCAGACTTGTATATGTGTCTATGTGAGTGTCTTTAGTAAGGTTTTTGTCATACTGTTTTTGTTTTCATACATTCAACGGTAGCAGTAGTGCTTCTATATGTACAATCGAGAACTAAGATTGTCAAATTGCTAATAAAAATAGGGAAAGCAATGAATATACATTGAAACAAACTATGTACAGTCGCGGTATGAAAAGGTTCGTCGCCTTAAATTCGAGTTTTGCTAGCACGAGTACAAGAAACAGTAGTGCTAACATTTTAATAAATGTTACGTTTATAGAATATAGAAAAGAGAAAAAAGAAAATTGCAACGTTGACTATGACGGACATTGAGATAACAATAAGAAAAAACTTATAATCACTGCGCTTATCATAAATATTAAAACCATTAAAAAAAATTACATCTCTAAACAATCTTCTTAGACAAGATGGAAAATCAAACAACTCTCAAGTAATTATAAAGTTTATTGTCAAACAGTTAAACATAATTTTCTGTAAAACAGACTGTTCTGTGACTTGTTTGAAAAGGTAAGTGCTCGCGGAATTTTAAATGACTCAATTTGAAAACAGGCGCGAACCTTTTCATATCACGACTGTACTATGGGTGTGAGAGGATAAAACAAAATTTATGCTCTATTCAAAATGCATAAACATTTAATTTTATCATTAGAATAATTATTGCTACTGTTAAATATATGAGGTGGTTAAAGAATGATGTAAGCCAATTTTTGACCTCGATTTTTATAGATTTACTTACGGTATAGTTATTAAGAAAATGTGCTCATTGTTTTTTCTTAACTATAATATAATTTTGTGGATGTAGTTTTAAGTTGTAAATAATTTAGTTTTTAAAATTTATTTACCACTCAATAGCTGTGACAATAGTTCCGTGTTCGTTATATTGACCGACAGACGGGCGGTTGGAACGACGCGTTTCTTTTATGCAAGTGTCTGAATTTGAAAATAAAGAAGTTTATTCTTTTGTCCCATATCTGAAAAAGATAAGGCCCGCTTTCCACCAAAGCAGAGAGCAGAGGAGCCAAGAGATGTGTTTTAAATAACCAATTAGGTTTCGTTATTTCAATACGATTCGATTCGACGTGGAAATAACGAAACCTGATTGATTATTTAAAACACTTCTCCTCTCGTCTCCTCTCCTCTCTGCTTTGTGGAAACCGGGCCTAACGCCATAATTTATAATTCACATATTTACAACTTGTGTTGTGGAAAAGGCACAGATGACAATCCTATGACATTTCGCATTAATAAACTTAGCTGAAGGGGGTTTATTTATAGAAACGATATCATTTGAAGACTTGAACGAAACTTCGTAACTGTCGTAGAGCTTTTACTTGACGCTAAAAGAAAGCGTTCAAAAACTGTCCGTTTACATACCTCTTGTGTTAAATATTACATGCAAATACTACTAAGTAAGCAGTAAACGGTCCAACTGCCGTCAAGTATACTTCATAGAGATATTTAGAAGTTAAGAAGATACGAAATAAATTAAAATAATTAAAAATAAGTTACCATTAAATTAAAGTACTTAATATAGATGTTTTGTGAACGTAAACTCCTGAAGTCCATTTTGTAACGTATACTTTGTAATTTTAAACACATTTGTTCTAAAAATTTAATGTTGCTATGCTTTATTGTTTAAAGTTTTCACTGGGCTTTTCTCAAGTGGTTAGAAATAACGTTTATTAACAATTTTCTCACGCATATTATTTTTGTCGAAAAATAAAGATCTATGATGTTGACTCAATTTTTCATATTTTTTTAATTATTAGTAAATGTTTGTTCTATGAACAAAATTTTTGAGCATCTTTAAATTTAATATAGATGTTTTTAACTTCAATGGGGTAACTAAAGTCTTTAGCAGACAGTTTTTTACGCGCGTTTAAAACCGCGAATCTGCGGGATTGCGCGCTTAAGAAACGCTATATCCAAGTAACAGGACTGCTTCTTAGTACAAATATAAAACTGATTGAAGTAATATATAAAACACACGAAATTTCATTGTGATGTTGATAAGTATACGAGTAAAGTTAAAAGTAGACTTTATAGATATTTTTGTCTTTGAGACAGTGGTTCGATGTTTTTGTTACAATCAATTTATATGTGAATTCACTGACAGTTACACCCTTTGTAACCAAGTTCTGATCATATCAAGTACAAATTATAACTTCATATGAATGATGTTTGAATTTCATTGAAATCTCTTAGGCTCAGAATGTTGTGTTTAGTGTTTTGTTAGCTCCAACGTCATAAGTTCTTGCAACAGGACTTGTATAAATAAAATTTTAAAAGCAGTCAGGGACAGAAGCATAATAAAAGATCAAATTTAAATAAATCTTAGCGAGTTGTGCTCCTGAGGAGTTTCTTGCCGTTTCTTCTCCTTAAACATCAATAACACACTGGAATACAGTGTAAATGTTTTTTTTTAATTGATAAGAGTCTATGATTTAAAAAAAAACTTTTCTCATCATAATTGTGTAACTTAGTTGAAAATAAAAGATTTTAATTTGATGACTGAGAATACTTCTAGCAACTGGTCAGAACTTTGTCTAAATATTGTCAGATTTAAGAACTGTTAAAATAAGTTATACCGTATATCCAATGTATTATGTATACGGAAATCACATAGAAAATGATTGCCAAAAAGTTTCGTAATATTGATACAGATTTAAATAGCAATTTAGAAATTGATGTAAAATATTATTAGTAGTGCCTAGTGGGTTAGATTGAAGAGATATGTCGTCATTTTAGAAGCAGTCCTGTGATTGTAGCTACGGATGTAAAATATTTAAATTTATTGAACAAATATGGCGCTCGTCTGCGTTGTATCTTCTTTGTTGTCCCGTATAACCCTTCAACCAGCCAAATTGCACTTAGATTCGTGTTCAATGCATATTCAAGTCACATCACGAAAGTTTTAAACCTTTGATTTTTGAATGTTTTTAAAGTGGATTATTGGAGTTGCTGATTCTAACTTCTCTCTAGAACGTTGCGAGAAACGAACTGATTCTCGCGTTCACGCAAGAATGTGGAGCTCTTATAAGAAATGCCAAATCGTAAAGACGTTCTGTTTCTGCTGGAACATTCTGACGATTCCGTCTCGATTTCAATGATATTATTGTCCCGCATCATGGCGGCAACATGGACTTTGATGAGAAAACGAAAACTGTTGTATGAGAAATTTACAGCCACTCTTCATGTTACACTAGAAAAAAGTTTAAAATAAAAATTACATCCGTTGCTTCAATCAGATAAAAGTTTTATAAATTTTCGTCAGTAATTGTAAGTGATGAACCATAACGCAGTACAAATTTTAGCGAATTAAATAATTATGTGTAAATGTGTTACGTAACGTGGGTCGTTTTATCGGCGGGTTGTCGTGACGCCATACTCATTTACGAACATATTTTTAATATACTTATTATTATAAATAAATGGGTCTAATATAGTCAATGCTTGTTTCATTGGTACACATTGCTTTGGCAAATAAAGGACATTGCCCAGTTTGTTAGGATAGTTTGGATTCATATGAAATTACACGAGCCTTTATGATTCACTATTTTGTAGATTTTTTTATTCTTTTTCATTGCTCGAGTTCAGCAGCCACTTGATGGATAACGGTTACCGTCGCCTATGGACATTTGCAACACAATTTGCTACAAATGCGCTGCTGCGTTCTTAAGGGGAATTAGAAGCTGGACGCTAATGCCGAACAAAATCAAGGTTGCTATGGCGGCATACTCTAGACCAGGAGTGGTCGCCAGCCAGTCGAGCAAATACCCTGCCACCTGGCTGTGGGTGGTTTTGTCGCCTCTTACTATAAGCCGCCCGAGCGCAGGAAATTGTATTCTTTCATTGTTCCTGCACGTATATAAATAAAAAATAAATATATATATTAGAAATATTTAAATCAGGTAATCATTATGAGAAATCTTAATTGTATAGAAATATTTCTTTGAAAATCATAACTTCAAAGTAAGAACGTGTGTTGAGTTTGTGGTTTCTATGCTCATTCATTATTTTTATCAATTTCGTAATTTCCCTTTTGTAGCTAAAAAATGGCGGTAGCTTGGCAGAATAAGCACAAATGG
This sequence comes from Dendrolimus punctatus, assembly GCA_012273795.1. Classification (NCBI taxonomy): domain Eukaryota; kingdom Metazoa; phylum Arthropoda; class Insecta; order Lepidoptera; family Lasiocampidae; genus Dendrolimus; species Dendrolimus punctatus. The sequence continues at coordinate 18,513,829 of CM022539.1, forward strand.
CATACAGGATACAGTGCGGATTCTGTAGAATGGTGTCCCGTGGAATCGTACCAAAATGCTTTGGTTTGTGGCACATACCAATTGGATAAGAGAGATGAAGGTAATTAAAAAAATCAGTGTAAAAATGCGAAACCTGTTACTTTTTTTTATTGCAGGAATTCAGCAGACAGGCAGACGGCCCACTTGATGAAAAACGGTTACCATCGCCTATGGACATTTGCAACTGCAAAGGTGCTACAAATACGCTGCTGTTCTTTTAAGGGAGACTGGAACCTGGTCACCAATGCCGGAACACAACTCAAGGTTGTTATGGCGACATACTTTAGTCCAGGGGTGGTAGCTATCCTGTCGGGCAAATGCCCTACCACCTGGCTGTCCTTTTTCATGTATGCTTGTATTTTCACATAGTCTTAGTTTAGTCTTGAACAATAATCTTGAAGGCATGCGAAATAGGAAATGATAATTTGTAGGTGGGTATATTAAATTTTGGTCTTAAGAATCTTATCGAGAATTTGACAATCATTATATTAATATATTTTTGGAATAATATAGGATTTTCTTGATACAAATAAGAATCTTGAAGGAGATATAATAGGAAAAAAATGATTTAGTTTATTGATTGAAATCTGTATGGTTAACCTATAATTCCTCAAGTTAGGCGGATGAAAAAGTTGTATAGAGAAACTAATTTTTCTTAAGGGATATGAAATTTAGGTTTTTGGTCCGTATGTTAGAGGTTTTGAAAATCATTCCTGAAGTTTGGGTAGTAGGGTAGTTTAAGCTTTAGGAATAAATATATAAAAAAGTAAACGGTTTTAGGCCCGGTAATTTATTTGAATTTTATTATTCCAACGTCTCGGCCACTTTTCAGTAGCTGTCATCACGGAAGACAAAGATGTCAAGGGTCCATGAGTATTATTAAAGTTTTATTTAGTCTACCGCTAACTTGTTCATTTAGGCTAAAATAGTTTTATTATGTATACTACTTGTAAAGTCTACTAGTCTTATTATAATTACGTTTTAATTTCTTTAAAAAAGATCAGTCTCGGGTAACATCTATTATAGTAAACCTGTTAATTAACTAATATCATGTTATGGTCTGGTTGACGCAACAGGACACCGAAGGCTGGAGATCACCTTCCTCAGAGGATTAGCCACTACACCCAGCGAAGTAATGCTGCTAGCCTTCTAGGTACACTGCCCATTGACAGTGGTCTGGTAGGGCTGGACGGGTTTTACTGTCGTGTTTTTAAAGTTACTTTTATTTATAGAATAATTTTATTATTATTATCTTTCATTCTGTTTGAACGGTTTTATTTTTATTAAAAAAACCTATTACATCATTTATTAGATTAATAAAGGTTAAATAAATATAATGTATATCGAGGGCTTCATAACAAATGGGCGTACAGACAAAAGTGCAGTTTTACACAAGGGGCAAAATTGTGAATAACAAAAGTATTTGATGGCTGAAATTCGGTATACCCTTCTTTTTAGGTGCACTTGCATACTGGTAAGACTTTCTAAATTGTAATATGCATAGTTTTTAGTAAACAACAAAAAATGACATATTTGGGTATACGGCCTATATGTTATGAAGCCCTCGATATATACGGTTCAACGTACGTTTTGCTGACGCTGCGGCTTACTTTATTTAGGCTACTTAATATTACGTATAAATAACGCTCACAAATATTTTGTGATTGAGTACCTACAAACAACCACGAGTTTCTATTAGTGGTAACATACGACTTAAACTAATACTAAGTTGTAACTAGGAATCATCATCAGGGCCGCGCCCGACCCCCCCCCCCCCCCCCCCCCCCCCCCCCCCCCCCCCCCCCCCCCCCCCCCCCCCCCCCCCCCCCCCCCCCCGCCCGACCCCCCACAGCGCCTGTGTGCGAATACTATGAAGCGCCTCTTTTTTTTCACGAAGCTGCATCTTTCAACTTATTTTTTTTTATTATTTGTTAATTTTGACTGAAATAAGTGGTCTCCAGTTTTATATACTTAAATAATATTTTCTTAAATAAGTATTCCAGTTCCCTTCCGCCTTTCAGTTACTGCAAAAACTCCTCTAAAAAGAATAATTATGTTGTTGTGTAAGTGTAACAAAAATTATTTCGACGGCGGCGCCTCTATTGTTTTGGCGCCTGTGTGCGCCACACACTTCGCACATAGGGGCTGCGCGGCCCTGATCATCATCCAAGTTCTCCAACTTCGAGAATAAATCCTGAAGAAACAAGGTGTATTTTCTTCACCCTATGACAAGAAAGCACCAGCACTCCAACTACTGCCAGCATCCACCAGTACAAGCAAGAGCAAGTGTACAAAATTACAATATAAATACAATATTGTTACGAGTCGCGAGACTAATTAAAAGACCGTTAGAATTACTATAGAGTTTACTAGAACTATACAAAGACGTCTAAGTATAACACAAGTACAAATATAACCGAACACAACAAGTCCAAACGTAATGCAGAAGGTCGTAATCCATAAAACGCGCAGTCCGTCATTAAAAGATTCCCGATTGTAGTACACACGTCTTGCTTCGCTCATGGTTGTCGCTCGATTGCCTCCCCTCCAACAAGTCATCGTTTTATACTGCGCAACTGCAATGTACCCGTATCTTAATCAGATACACCTGGATAATGACTGCTATAAAAGATTACAATACAACAATGGGTTGTTTTCTAAGCACAAATTTAAACACAAAGTAAACAAAACAATCTAAATGTTATTAATTCAAATGCCGACGGGTAATAAATGTTATTTATTTCAGAAATGCAGGTGGATTTCGTTTTTGTCGGGATTAGAGTCTTAACAATATTATATCTTTAATATTTCAGATCAACCAAAACAGACGAGACTGGGCAAGATATATCTATTCATCATCGACGAGCATACAATTGATTTACAACCAATACAAACCGTACAAACATCTGGTATATTAGATCAAAAATGGTGTTATCATCTCATACACGATCGTCCTACACTGCCGTAGTTACTTCTGAAGGATCATTACAGTTATACCAATTGTATAAAGAGAATCAATGTATAGAACTAAAAATCTGGTTGAACTATTCAATTGGCGACGAAGTTTTACTTTATCTGTAGATTGGTCGACAAATAAATTGAATGAAGAAGAACCAAAATTGGTTGTTAGTGATTCTTTGGACGTGTTCACGTTTTGAAGCTGAAAGGAGACGGTATAGAGGAGCTTGGAGTTTGGAATGCGCATGGTTTTGAGGCTTGGATAGCTGCTTTTAATTACTGGAATACTGATGTATTTTATACAGGTATTAAATTCTTTATTTAAATCTAATAAATATGTAGTTTAAAGAAAGACACTACGTCCAAAGCGAATTTGCATTTTCCAAAAACACACTTTTATTTTTTTATTAGCTAAAATAGAATACCATAGAATTCCAGGGCACCTCCTTAAGATCTCAGATAGTATAGAGATCCTGGGTGTCGAGATTGCGAGCGACGTGCGATTTAGGGGTCACTTGGTGAGTAAAGAAAAAATCGTTTCAAAAAAGCTTAGGTGCTCACCAGGGCTAAGCGGTACTTCACACCGTGACATAGGCTTTTATTAGGCTCAAGTCCGTTCTCATGTGGGGTACTGCTCACATCTTTGAGTTGGTACACCCCAGTACCAGCTGCTCCCACTTCTTGCAGCGCCAAGCGGTCCGAATTGTCGACGATCCCGAAATTACAGACGGTTTAGAGTCTCTTAGTTATAGAAGAGACGTTAGCGCTCTAAGTGTGTTTTACTGTCTATCCAACGGGGAGTGCTCCGATGAGCTATTTGATTTAGTGCCTACGTCGCCATTCTACCATCGCACCATTCGCCGGCGATTGGGTGTTCATCCAAACTTGCTAGACACTTGGAAGTCCCCCACGGTACGTGGCAGACGCTTCTTCTGCCATATGTGTCCAAGTTATGGAATGAACTCCTTCTCTCGGTTTTCCCAGAGCGCGGCGTGGCGTGAACAGATACCTAAAGTCTCAACGAGGTAGGCAACGCAACGGCTCCCTTAGTGTTGCAGATGTCCATAGGCAACGGTAGCCACCTATCACCAGGTGGTCCGTTTGCCAGTTTGCCCACTAGTAAACATAAAAGAAATAGAGATTTCTTTAATATTATTCCTTGTAATTTTTTAAAATTCAAACATTAGTTTATATGAGAGCAAGCTTCATTCAGGTTGAATTGCATAAAATTTTATGTAGGCGCTATTCACTCCCGTAAAAATAGTCTCGCATAGTCTTTAAAACGGCCTAATGGATTTCATATAAACTTTTATACTACACGTCGATATTTTGAAGGGCTTATAACATATGAATATAAAGTAATTTAAGTTGCAATTCTAAGGAATAATGTGGCTGACACTAGTGGTAGTCATAATAATAAAGCATAATTAATTCTATTATAAAATATTTGCGCTTCTTGCAGGTGGTGACGACTGTATCTTCAAACGCTATGATTTAAGAGTACCAGACACATCCACTGCAATAAACAAGAGTCACGAAGCAGGGGTCACTTCTATCAGAAGCCACATTGATATTGAGCATCAGCTTATTACTGGAAGGTGCTAATCAAAGAATATTGTATTACTTGTCAATCATCCAGTAAAAACGAAACTCTGAAAGGGTCCTTAATTTTTACATTACTAGATAGCACTGTTAAAAATTTTCTGTTTATGTTTTATTATTTAAAATGTACTTACTTATAAAGCTTAGGACTGGAATTAGTTACGATTTAAAGCATAAAGTCACCTCTAAAAATCTTTAAATTTTCAAATGTTAACTGATTTGGTTTAAAAACAACCGTTTTATTTTTAACCGACTTCGAAAAAAGGAGAGGTTCTCAATTCATCGGAATCTTTTTTGTTTTTTTTTATGTATGTTCACCGATTACTCCGTGATTTATGATCCGATTTACGTGATTCTTTTGTTGTTCGATGCGGAATAGCTTCCAATTGGTCCCCTAAAAATTTGACATAGTTTGGCCCAGTAGTTTTCATTTTACGAACATTTTTTGTTCCCCTTTCTTGGGACCTATATTTTTAAGAAGCGCGGCACATTCGTAGGTCCACCCATACATAGCTAGACACTAAAAAGTAATAAATAAAAAAAAAAAAAAAAAAAAAAAAAAAAAAAAAAAAAAAAAAAAAAAAAAAAAAAAAAAAAGAAAAATAAAAAATAAAAACTTCGTTTATAAAAACCGACTTCAAAAACTAAAATGTGTTTTAGATAATAATATATATTAATCATAATAGCTTTAGAAATAAGTTATTTTATACATTTTAGTTTTTGAAGTCGTTTTTTTAACGAAGTTTTTATTTTTTATGAGTCATAAACTTCAACAAGTAAGCGAGTTAAGTAACTACCTGTAGCGCCATCTAGTAGTAAGATTTGGGATGTTTTCAAAACCTGTTTTTTTTTCATGATTGTCAACTTTTAAATATTCTCATGAGTGCATGAATATAGTAGAAGTGTTCTTCTTTCATAACAATGATGGGACGATATAACCAGAATCGTTTTAGACAGTATTATTCACATTGAAAAAAAATTTGCATTACGAATGTTTCAGCTACGACGAAAAAATTCGCTTGTGGGATACAAGAAGACTAAAGAACTGTTTAACCGACACCAACGTGCAAGGCGGCGTGTGGCGCTTGAAATGGCATCCTAACATACCGAATACAGTACTAGCAGCTTGTATGTATGGAGGGTTTCGTGTTTTAAAGGTTGATGACGAAATAAAGGTGGTTTGCGAGTACCGAGAACATGAAAGTATTGCCTATGGGCGGATTGGCAGTTTGATAACAGTGGCGTAGTCGCGACTTGTTCCTTTTATGACTGTATGATGCATATTGGTGAAGTTTCTGTTTTATAAAAATATATTATCACCATTGATATTATTAAACTGTAGCCGACTAGTGTGATTTTGAAAACTAACATTACGAATTTTGTGTACTCTTAACTTGTTTGTAAGTAAAACTATAAGTTTTTAAGTCTATGGTTTTGCTTATCACTTTTTAGTCTATGTTCAGGAGCAATTTGCTTTCGTTCACATATCTTTGCCTTCCATACTCTTTTATTCTGACATACATCCTCTCATCATCATTATCCGAGCGTTAAATCCCGGTTGCGTTCCGAGCGTTCACTCCGACGCCCAGGGTTCGCTCTTCTTTTTCTACTTCACTTCGCGCGGTCTTCAGCTTCCTTCAATACGTCAAGCCAACATTTCTTCCGGCATACATCCTTGTTAGACCACAAATCATCATATCATTTTTGGTCTACCTTCTCATTTGTACCCAACAATTCGTATTTTAATATTATATTTGTCACGTGACTTTAATGTCCTCATTACGCCCACCTCCACCAGCTCCGTAAGTTTCTTCCTCTCAATTTTTGCTCACGGGTGCAAATTTCAAAATCGTTTAGGAGTTAGCGGATATACGACAGGCAGACAGACCCGCAATGCAAATGAAATCTCGCCAAAAATAAAACTTCCATAACATCATTTTAAACATGTTGTATTTCAATTTGCTTATAATGTCATGATAAATATAATTTATAACAAGTACATACTTAATAAAGAAATTTTTGTCGTAAGTTATAAAAAAAATCTTACACCATTTACAATCAAGGCTTTGGGATGATCCTTTATTTACGATTGTTCTTATTGCGTGCGTAATTCACTAAATTACCTCTTCGCGTTATTGCGGCCGTGGTCAGGAAAATAATGGCAACATTTCATACATTTATATGGCATTTTTTTCTTTTATTATGCATATGCAATCTTGAAATGTTTTATGACTGTCACCCTTGATCTTATAATTCTATGAAATCATATTGTGCGTTTTTACCCATGGAATTAAACAAAATCACCCCAAAAAAAATTATACCATATTGGTGTTTAACCCATATCTAATTATTGCGTTAAATTTAACTTTCTCTGAAAAATATGATTTAATAAATATTATTAAAAAACCAGAATGGCGTAGACGTTGTGGCGTTTTGTCAGTGATCTTGACAGCATTCATCTTATAGTCCTAAGGGATTATAGACACAATATAACTTATATCAATTTACATTTATTTAGGTTAAAACTTCTTTATATTCGTTCAGAATGTATATGAAAATACTTAATGGTAAAGAATAAACAGATCCGAAATTTTCCCAACCACGGTGGTCATACAACGTTTCAAAAACACTAACTGGCCTGATTTCCCCTACGATAAATTTGTACCTTAACATTTTCTAAATAAAGTCTATTTTTAATTATTCACTGGAATTAAAGTACATCTCCGCCCGCGTTATTGCTAATCCACCAACAACGCAACGCCACCGGCCAACCGATAATGGCTCCTTAATACCTCTTACAATTATGAAACAACCCTTCTGTTCAAATGAGATTCTTTGAAAATGTACCTACCTAAACAAGTGGCCCTCAGAAAAATAACAAACGCTATAGAAACCGTGCTAAAGTGAAAGCTGATTAACAGCTCTATTATACAAAGTAAAAGAGTACACATGAGTGTGGCTGAAATAAAAAATCTTAAGAGTTCAATTGTTTCAGAGTAGCAAGTATAAATTGACATTTTCTAATTCATATTTTTTTTTTGTTATTATGATAACCAAATTTAAAAATACGTCCATGATCTGTTTGTAGCCTCGATTACATACAGCCAATACTCTGCGAGTGTATTAGCTGCGTATAATACTCGCAACAATTACATCAAAATTTCGACAGTCTGTTCGTGCCTCAAATACAAACATGTCGCCTATATAGTTAGTCAAGAAACCAATTTTAGTGTAAATTCCCCATTTTAGAGAATCTTTTTTGGTTGACTCATCGTATATATATATATATATATATAGACTACTACAATTAATAATTAATGATGATAAGGATAAATTTGGATAACAGAAACGTCTTATAATATCGCAGACATTAGTCAAGTTGCCCTTACGTGACATGACATTATCTTTATATTCATAAACGTTGGTAGAGGTTAGCGCTGAAGAAAGAAACCTCCGTGCTACATATATATATATATATATATATATATATATACACATACACACATACGTATCTAAGCAACGACGAATCGACGGATGGCTACTTGTAGCGAGTACAGTCACACACAGCGAATATTTGCTGTTTGATCGAGACTTTAGAGTAGGACCAACGTGACACGGTTGTTGTATCACTGTCACGCTTTAAACTAATGCCACTGCTAATGTCATTTGGACACATATACGCATCTCTTTCTAACATGCTTTCAACGCCGTGAGCAAAAATAGCTCGGATATATGCGTTGTGTAGTTTTTAATATGATTTTTATGGCATTAGTTATTGTTCTTAGATGTGCACATTCAACAGTTCCCAAAGAGGACAAGAATACGCCCGTGTATTAATATGTGTTCTGAGAAAAAAGTGCTAAGCAGATAACTAATTCATATATAAACAATACCAATTATTATTTAATTATATCTTTTAAATAAAACACTGACAGTAAATTTACAAAGCGTGCTAAACAAAAAATGAAATTTCTGAGGTATACAAAATAGAAATATTATTACCATGAATCATTGCCAATATCAAATGTAAGATCTAAACAATCCATTAAAAATTCATAAAACGCTAGTCAAATCCATCATAATAGAACGAACTATTACAATCAGTTTAAAAAAATACTTCAGTAATAGTTAATATTCTGATCCCTTAGAAACTTAAGTGTTCATCTTATGCCCTCGCTACAACACCTGGGATAAAATTAAGTATTAATGACAAAATGCGACTTACTACCTTTAAAAAATAACACCATTAATGATTAGCTGTACCTTATTGAAGTGATAACTTCTTATGGCAGGGTAAACCGCTCCGTTAGGTAACGCGTTACGACGCCAGTCTGTCTTGCTTCCCTTTCTCTCACGCATACGGCAGCAGTAGGCAGGCTTGGGTATCACTTCTGTCGGGCGTCCCGAAGCACATGGTTTTTTTTCTTGTAAGACAAATTTTTGAATGAAATTTTAGTTTATTTTTGTCTTTAGACGATTAATTATTAAACTAACATCTAAATTTAGATGTGGCTGAAGGTGTCTAAAACATCGTTAAATAGTGTGATTCAATGCAAAAAAAATCCTGCACGAACATGTCTTCTAAAGAAAAACATGCAAGTCATGTAGACTTATCTGTCAATTATTAACGTCATTAACAATGTCGCATCTCAAATAACACTATCCCATATGTAGCAGGGGCATTGAAAGAATTTAAATAAAATGATATAAACATAAATAAATCCGGTACATAAAATACTTGTTACACATTTCATATGAATAACACCAGTTGGTAAAATGAATTGAACATTTTCATAAAAATCCCACACAAACAGCATCGTTTCATTAAAATTTTAAGCGTAAAATCCACGGTATAAATAACCATTAAGTATGAGGGCTCTAAACACCATTGTGTATTAATTAAGAACCACCGATAACAATGCCATGTACCCTTTAAATTGGTAAAACTACATCTGCCAGCATAAATTTGTATTTTATCTAAAATTATAATGCAAATGTGTACGCATGCATAGATTTGATGCGTACACATTTCATTGTGATATGATGCGTACACATTCATGCTGATTCGATGCGTACACATCTAAGGTTATTTGATGCTTACGCATCTACATACAAAGTAGTAACTTTTAGTTGATATATGCAAATTGATGCTGACAGATACGATTTTGTCCCATAGTATACTGTATAGCGGCTGTACGCAAGTTTAATTGAAGGAGAAATTTCATTTAGAAAACAAAAAAAATCTGGTATACAGTGTCGGTGTTATAATACCTGTATTCAATCATTTAATCGTTGTACCATAACAACTCATTAAGATAGTATTCAGAAAAAAATGCTTGGAGATTATATTGCTATACAATATAAAGGAATATCTCATTGACAAAAATGCAAACAACCGCCTAAGCATACCATTCTTATCGTAATTATTTACGAAGCTAAAATTTGATATTGTAAAATTTCAATAGATACCCCAAAAACGTTAATTTAATCATTTTTATTTATAAATCACAAGACACTATTCATTAGACTAGTTTTGATACGATAAAATGGCAACTGAACAGTTGATGATATTATACAGATTAGACTAAACGGTCCTTTTTACATTATTGCAATATCATTCAAAAAATTGCTAATAACTTGTATTTCAAGTTTATAGTGAATAAAACTGATTTACATTGTGCCCTATAGGTACACTTAAGTCAGTATATTTTAGAATATAAAATTTGTGTAACAGATACGAAATTTACTAAATTAACTTCTTTCGAGAAAGTAATATCATCTATTTTGTTCTACATCATTGTTCTTATATTTTATTTATTTAAAATCAATTCGTTCCGAACAAAACAAGTTTTATGATCTAAAATAGAATATACTGTAAAATTATGTGTATGCATCTATTTTACTCATCGATGCATTTACATTTTTGTTTAAAAAATTCATAGATAAAATACGTGTCTATGCGAATTCATCAAAACTTATTTTAGGTGTGTAAAATTATTTAAATCCCGTAAACAATGTGGGGAAAAATAACAAAATATAAAAAGTAATATAATGATTCACATAGTTCAAGTGGTTAAAACCCATAAAGCAGATTTTTTTAAAATAAGAAAACAATTATAAAACCTCTACATATATTTTATTCAATATAAACTGTTACACCTGGTCCATGAATAAATTAAATAAACGAGAAAGCTGTTGCCAAAGTATTATGATTTATTATGAATACAAGGTGTTAAGTAAATTGTGATGGAATTATAGCAAAAATATTCATTTAAAATATGCACATTCTTCAAAACCTATGACAAAACAGGCAAAATATTCTACATTACAAATGCTATCTTGAAGAAATTTATTTAGGAGTAATAAAAATTATTTTTCAGCTCAAAAAACCGATACGTGATTAAGTAAAGTGAACTAAGAATATAAAATCATGTTATTACAGAAATGAAACATGTAGAAGAAACTACTTTAAACATTATATCGAAACTTTTTTACGATAATTTAAAGGTTTCGGTTCGTTTAAAAATTTACAATCCAATCATAATTGGACCTACTTATGCAAAACGGAACCAATCCACAAACATGCCAAAATTGGGTTAAGAATGCAGAAGGCTTTCAAAATGCACCTTCTATCGACTCAATAAGAATCATAACCATCCGACAACATTTACGGAATAAAACATTTTTATCACAAAGTAGCTATAACCCAGAAAACACAAAGAGCATAAATAAACTAACAAGATCCATGGTAATCCAATTTGAAATTATTTACATTAAAATTGTACTTGAATATATGGGATAAAATATAATATTCTAATATTTTTTTTCCAAAATACAGACTTTTTGTATGCAATATTTTGAAAAAAAAAACGGTTTTTTTTGAAAACTGTCAGTGTGTGCGTTGGTTCCATTTTGCATAAGTAGGTCCATTTATCAAATTGAATGCAGACAGACGAAAAGAATCTCGATTATCGAGTATATTGAATACTGTTGCAGTTTGGGTCATAGACAGTCAAAATATATACATTTTTAGAATTAAAATGGTGTCCTGATGCATTAAAACCAGTTATATACACATATAGCGATCTATATTTACATACTATAATCTAGATTATCGATAAACTGTGTACATCTATTCCGTCAACTATGTATAACCACCTCATTGTAAAATATTCTGTACATATATATGTAATAGATTCGCGTATGTCGGATGTTAATAAAATAATTTACTCCTACATTGGTTTATCTTTAATAACAAAGTGTTATCTACATTCTTCATTCTATATTACATTTCTTTATAAACATCTAGTTCTTTAACTATCGGTAATTGAGTCGATTTATGGCCATAGTGTATCTTACCGAGCGTTCGTTTGCTTTACTTTCGGTAAAAAAAATAGTAAGATATAGGAATCGGCCAGTAGAGGGTAAAGTACAATATTAATTTGCAGTGACTTTTTGGACTATCTCATGTGTACTACACAGTATGTTTTTCTAAATTGACAACTGCAGATGTCAAAGTTGTGTCAAAATAAATAATTATGTTATTTTTGAGTTTGAGATTTGAATATTGTCAGTTTGGTATCTGCAATTAAAAATAATTGCAATTTAGATGTCATATTTATTTTCTTGGTAGTATGTTTATATATCAAACATACTAATCAGAGAATGAAAATAGTATTTGACTGTTTCTCACTAGTGTTTCACATTTAGGTGTCAGCACTCTGAACTCTCCGAGCCCTCTAGCCAAATCAATAAATTGATAATATGCCAGAACAATTTAGAAAAGTATTGAATATATGAGATTTAAAGTCAAAATTAGAAAAAAATACATATCTCAAATGTAACAATCAAAAAAACTATTAAAAAAAACTGCAGTGTCAGAATGGTACTCATGGGAAAAGACAGAGGCAGACGGAGTCGGATGGTATTAAAGACGAAGTTTTCAAAAAGTAAAGGATAATAAAGTAATGTGATCAGTAATAAAGATTTGATTATTTATTGTTGACGTTTTTTATATATTATAAAATACGTCACACAAACTTTAGAACTAAAACTAGTGAATAGTAACTCTTTAAAAAGTTACATGAGCATGTAGAATATGTCTGTAAAAATCATAATATAAAATGGTCAAAGAAATTGATAATTAATATCAAGGTGTTATGAAGGCCGAACATAATGTAGTATACATTATAAGTACACAGCCACATTTCCATGTTTACCAATTCAAATTTGTGCTTCATTAGGAATAATTGTCAATATCAAGGCATAACACATATGTTGAAAACACTCAATGATTCAGACACCAAGCAAATTGGAAAATTTATATGGATTAATCCTACCGGAAATCGAATCTGGGGTCTCTGGGACCTAATGAGCTAAGTGGTCAAAGCTCAGTTAATTAGATCAGAGAAACCATTCACTGCCATTAAATTTACCTGTACTTTAAATGCCTTTCAAATTATTCAGCTTCCATATCTTACTATCCACTCATTACCTAACTACTGGTTAAAATTTAACATGAATGCCATATAATGAATGACAATTTATCACGAACTCCACACAATCAATGTCAATTTGACATAAACTCCACACAATTGATGTTACCTTGACATGAACTCCATACAATGAATGTCAATTTGAGATGAACTCCATACAATCAATGCAATCTCTATTTGCCATGAACTCCACACAATCAATGTCAATTTGACATGAACTTACATTTGGACATGAACTCCATACAATCAATTTAAATTTTCTATCAATGGTATGGTAAATAAATGGATACTAAGAATATAAGATATGGAAAACCGACTATAACAATATGTTACAATGTTCTAATAGTTTTTATTGCCACAGGCTAGCAAAAGGCCAGACAGCCGCTTTGATTGTGTGATGGAAACATATCGAGATTCCAACTTCAGATATATAATGAGTATAATTCAATAGAAGATACTTGTAGTGTGGACTAATACTAATAACTATTACTACAATATGGGGATCTTTATAAACGTGTAAACACATATTTACGGTCTAGTTCATATTGAGTTATAATAAGTTCGTACTTAGGACCTTAGTCTAACTCAATATGAATTAGTTAGCACATGGACATCTTTTGTGTAGAAGTGGCTTGTTTGCCTATAAGAAAAAATATAGCAGCCTCTAGATACCTGCATGCTAATAAGACTCCTATGTCGTAGACAATGTTAAATAAACAAACAGAAGGTTGTCTTTTCCACTGTGTTAGCTTGTTTCGAGACATAAGAAATATGTGAACTTCTTCAAAGTTCTTTTGTTAAATAATTTTAAAAAATTGTTGTTTGATGTGAATAATAAATTCACCATTATTGGCCTTAAATATTTTTCAAATCGATACAGTTTACAATACCTGCTTATGCCCTGCTGAAGTATAGCAACAGAGGGAGGTCATTGGTAAAATATAGAAGCTTCTAGTCTCTTTCGAGGACTTGTACTAAAGTGGGATAGTTAAGACAACTAATTGAAGAAAAGTGATTTTAAAATTAGTGGTGAATGATGGTACACTATGCATGTAACTGAGAGCTGAAAAATATGAACTCAAGACACACATTGAAAATGATTTTGAATAATATTTGTAGGGTAGTTTTTGAAACATGAGATATTCAAAGTTACAGTTTTACACAGCTAATAACTTCCGATGTACTTACGCAGTACACTAATTTTAGCAGCGCGACAGTGTACAAATCGTGGAAGCGGAACAGAGCTAAGAATGCATCGCAAGCAATTTCCGCTTGCGAACAAAGATCAATATAGATCATTTACATCTCGGAAAATGTCGGTCTGCACTGTTCAACGCATACGAAAACTTCCGATCGGAATTATAAGTTGTGTAAAACTGTACACACTTGTTTAGGTTCCATAGCTAAGCCAAGCCAATCAAACCTTTTACAAATCCTTACCTTCTCAACTAGTTCTTGATAACCAACATGTCCTTTAATAAATAGATTCTTACTCTTGCAACATTGCTTAGAAAACAGTGGGTGTGCATTTTTCTTGTATCGCCGTTCACATCGCTTGTTCTTGCACATATGTTCACAGAATGCACGAGGTGCGAACAAACTTCTTGCATCATGGTCCACTACCACAGACTCTTGCATGTCGTCTTCATTATCATTCAAGCTACCACTATCTATACCGCATCCAACTGGGTACACTCTTATCTCACATCAATGTTCCTGTCGCAGCCGGTCCCCGGCACGTTCGCTAGGCGTGCCTCGGGCAGAGGGCGCGGAAGTTGCCCTCGTCGAGGCGCCACTGGTGGGGGGCGGCGCAGGGGAGGTGCGTGCGCGAGGGGCAGCCCCTCGCGTGGCACGCGAGCGCGGCGCCCCCGCGGCCGCACGCGCAGCGCGCCCCCCGCGCGCCCCACACGGCGGGGCCCAGCCCCCACAGGCGGGCCCCCCACGCGACCAGCCCCGGCGCCCATACGGCGCAACACATGTGGAACCAGACGGTGTTGCCGTCGCTGTCGTAGCGGCGGCGGCTCGCCTCGTCCAGCGCTCTGCAATTTATACGAAAATCTTGTACTTCTTATACTAATATATAAAGCTGAAGAGATTGTTTGTTTGCTTGAATGCGCTATTCCCAGGAACTACTGTTCTAATTTGAAAAATTCTTTCAGTGTTAGATAGCCCATTTACCGAGGATGGGTACAGGCTATATATCATCATGCTAAGACCAGTAGGAAATAAAAAATTAAAGGAATGCTCCGGTGGTTCGGGCATGTGGAAAGAATGACTAAACAATGCAAAAGTGGATGGATGCAGAAGTCGCGGAAGGCCGCGACACACCTTCCATGATCAAATTGATCATGTACTACTAGCAGCAGAAGGTGATGTCAGGAGCCTTAAGAACAGACGAGCGTGCATGACAAGAGCTATGAATGTCAAAGAAGCAAGTGAGGTGTGTAAGAATAAGCCTGAATGGCGCTCTGTTGTTCGTGCCTGCCTGGCGTCAAGTTATGTATGTATGTAAGACCAGTAGGAGCAGAGCAGCAATAAATAATGTTCCAAAATCGGGGGGTTTGTTTAATAAAAATTTTTAAGTATTCCATGCGGACAAAGTCGCGGACAGAAGCTAATCTAATATAAAAGATTTGTATCAAATTTTAAAGCAGTCTTAGGATTCATAGGCACAATCTGTATTCGTACTTCAAGTCAGCATTTAAATTGCAGTTTTGTAGGCTCCATAAAAACAACTTCACAAAAACTACATCTAAGCTTTGATTTTGCACCATGCATACAGATTATCTGTACAGGAATGTAGAAAGAATAGTAATTCCTGTAGCTGGGCGGCTTGATGAAGAGGCGATAAAACAGCCCACAGTCAGGTGGTAGGCCATTTGCCTGTCTGGATGGCAACAACCTCTGGTTTCTAGCACGCCACCATAACAATCTTGTGCTCCGGCCATTAGTGGCCAGGTTCCAATCTCATCTACGAGTACAGCAGCACATCGGTAATACCTAGTGTCGCAAATGTTTATAGGCGACGGTAACCACTTTCACAATTAGACAATTCATTTCACAATTACACGATCACAATTAGCTGTAGTCAGCCTGTCTGCTAGTTTTAGCAATGAAAAAAAGAAAACTAGGCGAATAATGTGTACATTTGTTCTCTTTAATAACTTTGTTCAATTAAATATTATAAAACAAGAAAGTAAATAATAGTAAATGTAGAAAAATATCTAAGCATATAATAAATTTTAAAATATTATTCAATCCTAAATTAGATCACACATTCACATTGCTTATTGCCAGTGAAAAATACCAACAAATATGATAAGAACCAACCTGTACTCTTCGCAGTCGTTGTCCAGCTGGTAGGGCCCGAAGAGGTCCCCCAAGGAGGCGGCGTGCGGCCCCCGCTGGCAGAAGGCGCACAGCCACGTGAGGTCCGGCGTGGAGGCGTCGTAGCGCAGGCCGAGGGTGCTCGCGTGCAGCCCGCGGCCGCCGAGCCGCGCGCCGTTGCGGAACTCCTCGGCCTTGCCCTTGCGCCGCACCACCGGGTCCTCCTCCTCGCCCGTCGACGCGTTCATCACGCTCACCGACACCGGCGAGTCGCGCGGACCGCGGATCTGCAATCCAACACACTCTTAAAGAAAAAAAGAAAAATGCTTTCTTCTTCAAAAAAAGAAAAGCAAAAAACGAGAAACAATTACATCAAAATAAATATATATAATAAAAAAAAACCTAAAGATAAAGAAAGCCGGATAACCATGTCCGTCCAGTGTAAGGGAAGAAAATTTATATCTATAATGTTCCTTTCGATTTACATCTTATTTTTGGAATAAACGAATCTAACTGATCATGAGTGTGACTGAACTCTTATTGCCCCAGAGATTCCAAATCCTCACCAACATTTATAAATTTACTCGGTAAAAATAATTTGTCCACATATAGCCATGTCTAAAAAAATTCGAAATCTAATCTGATTTTTTTACTGATCGAAAGGGTCATAAAATATTTTTTATCCCAGAAATCCTGCGGACATTTGCCCTGGAGAAGTTCGTGGTTATTCGGGTGCATAGAAATTAGCTTATTGAGACAGTTTTCTCTAAAACGATAGCTGCGGTACATCGTGTCCCGGGAACCCCGCGTGTCGCGGGAATTTAAAGTCAAGTATCTGAGCGTTTAAAATATTGTAAAATAGTTACCTGTATGTAAGGTCCACGCGACCTACTCGAGCTAGCGTTGCTGCCCGAGTCATAGGCATCCTTCGCTGATGTCTCTTTCTTCTTTAGCTTGCCGATGTCCGATTTCTTCCTTGGCGGCTTCCTAGACCTGTCCGCCCTCGGCGCGGTGGACTTCCGCCGCTTCGCCGTCGGGGGAGGGGCCGTCGACTGACTCTCGTTCTCCAGTTCAGCCACTTTCTGTTCCTCCTCCAAACCAGCGAACATCTTCTCCAACTGGTTCTCGACCTCTACGAAGCTGGCCGCGGTCGGTTCCGCACTCCTGGTCTCGGACGTTTCCGGCTCGGCCGGCTTCGCCTCCGAGGGCGATTCCACTGGTACGTTGGTCGACTCGGAGTTCGAGGTGCGCGCGCTCCGGCGTTTGGGGGCGGCGGCGGTTTCTACCGCCGGAGGGGACGGCGGCCGTTGCTCCGGTTCCTCCGGTTTCGGCGGCACGGGCTCCGGCTCCGGCTCCGGTTCGGGGCTGGCGAGCACGCTCTTCAACTTGTCCACGGTCACGGCCGGGTCCGGCTCGGGGTCGACCACCGGAGGCGTCGCCGGCCGCTCCGGCATCGGGGGGTCGTCGGTGCTCGCGATCATCGCCGCTATGTCCGCTATGGTCTCCGCGGAGCCGGAGCGCGATTTTCTACGGACGGGGGGCCGGTCGGGGGGTCGCGGCGACGGTGGCCTCTCCTCCGGTCCGTTGGTCTTCGCGTGCACCGTGTCGCCGTTCTCCACGGGCGGTGGGGGAGTGGGGGTCGGTGGTTTGCTCTGCTGGGGCTGGGGCGCGGGCGCGGGCTCCGGCTCGGGGGGTGGGGGCGACACGCGGGGGGCGGGACGCGGCTGCTCGGCCAGCGGCGAGGGGGGCACCGCGGGCGCCCCCGCCACGCCCGCCACCGATGGCATCCGCACCGTGCGCTCGGGCTTGCGTTTCCGCTTTGACCCTGGCGGGGCGCCGGTGGAGTCGGTCGAGTCCTGTAATTGTTATACAAACATTTGTTGTCTATTTGATTGAAAAATAGATCATCATTGAACCTATAGCTGTTTATTTTAATTGATCTCTACAAATGTAAAATATTACATAAAAAAAAATCCTACAGGGGTTATCGTTTCTATATTTATATATATTCCAGTAAAACATGTCACATAGCTGTAGTATAAATAATGCATAAAATTTACTTACAATAATTAAATGAATATACTATACAGATTTACATACATACATAAACAAGTTATCTTTTAGGAACACTGTTATTTATGTATTGCATAGCAATGTCTAATATAAGTGCAGTGAACCCCGTCAGCAATCATCGCTAGGACTGCATTCATGCTAGCGTACCAGGGGCGCTTATTTCGTTTCGGCCACTTTTCAGTAGCCGTGATCACAGAAGACAAAGATGTCAAGTAACTACGAAAATGTAAGAAAATATCTTGACATGAAGTTTCTTATATAAAGAATATATTATTTTTAAAGTAGAATCTATTTGTGGGTGTATGTGAGGTGCTATGAAGTGCAAAAATCGACACACCACGTACCTCGTTCGAGGAGGGCGGCGAGGGCGTCGGCGCCGCCCTCGAGTGCACGATGACCGAGTGCGGCGACACCGGCGAGGGGGCGAGCCTCTCGAGCAGCGCGTCGACGCGCGCGTGCTGCGCGTGCGCGTGCCGCGGCTGCACGCGCGCGATAAGGCTGTTGATGGTGGGCGCGTCGCGCACCGACAGCGCCGGCGACGCGGGCAGCGCGGCGTGCGCATGCGCGTGCGCGTGCGCCAACGGCGACGCCGCCGCCGCCGCCCCGTTCGCCGCGCCGCGCCCGCCCAGCGACAGGTCCACGCCGACGCGCGCGTACGCGAGCAGCTCCTCCGCGCGTACCAGTTTCTCTATGGCACACACATCGAAATTGTTGGCGTTGATTGACTTGTGTGATCGACGACGGTTACACCATTGGACACTATTATCCCCGCAAATTGGGATTGTTCACTTTTTTTCAATTCAGCTATTGAAAAACCATTACGAGGAATAGTGCCCTGATCATTTCTGTCTAGTTAAAATTCCAAAAAACTTCCGATCTTCTTGTATTTTGTAAGAAATGCCTTCGACCTTTATTTGACCTTACCAAAACCAATAAGGTGGGCCGTCTGCCTGTTTGCCCGCTTCAGGTGTAAAAACATTCTAGCTGTACATTTATTGTTATATAATAAATAATAATACATATATTATTTTATTTGACTTAAGTTCTGTAACATGGATTTTCCCTAAAGACCACTTTAAAAAATTTAACGATAACTATAGAAAATAATAATGGTTGAACACGAAAAATTATAAGCCTAGCGACAAAAAACACTAAAATGATCACGATACGTAATGAGAGTGTGAGACAGTGACATTTAAATAGCAGCACAGATTACTATGATTATATATAGATAAAACTTACTTTTATTATTTTTGTTTTCTAGGCAAAGAAACCAATGTAAACTTGTACCTTATGACGTCATCGGAGAAATAATTTTAAACTCGAATTATAAAAAAACTAACGCTTAAAATACAAAAATATTCAAATTAGTATCTTAAAATACCCTAATTTACGTAATAAAAATATAAAATTAGAGGGTTATTTTTTGTGAACAATCCCCATTGCTATTGCGCCTGGCCACCATTTTGGTGATGTAACAGTAGCCGAACACTCAGTACCGTTAGCATCACTGGCCGGCGAGTACGCGTACGTATAGAGTTGCGGATGACGTCACGTGAATGTTAATTTGACAAGGTTCCAGCGCATTACCAATTTGCGGGGATAATACAACTTGATACAAAACTCCATTATTTCTTGAAACATACATCTGTATAAAACTTATAAAAAAAGAACTTGAAATATAAATAGAATAAGAAATATAAAGAAGAAATATTTTTAGCTAGACATGTTGCTGGGGAGTTTCTCACAGCTTCTTCTCCTTAAGAGCAATAACACGTTGCGAAGCGGTTTACATTGACTAGGAAGTAAAATTAAATTTTAGCCTATATGTATAACCTTCGAAAGGGTTTTCTAGTGGAACTCCCTTTGAATTTGAATTGAAATAAGGTTAATCCTAAGGTAAAAATTAAGAGATCAAATTTTCTTTGGAGAACTATTTTGAATCAAACTCTTGTATTCAGAATTAAACATAACTGTCTATCTACTACACTACTCATAGAAAGTAACATATAGCAATGTCTCATACTTGGCCTATGAATTATATATAAATTTTAATTATACATAAATAAATTAACACTTCTTATTCT
Source organism: Dendrolimus punctatus (assembly GCA_012273795.1). Classification (NCBI taxonomy): domain Eukaryota; kingdom Metazoa; phylum Arthropoda; class Insecta; order Lepidoptera; family Lasiocampidae; genus Dendrolimus; species Dendrolimus punctatus. Next base: position 18,534,410 of record CM022539.1, read on the forward strand.
GTAAAAGTGACAGTTTATAACTTACCTGACATTTTAAAAATACATACTAAAGGCATACTTTTGAATACTCTCAAACTCGCAACGAAAATTACAAACTCGAGAGAAAACATTGTGAATTTGATCACAATGTCAATTTTAAACAGTAATAAGTATTAATATATTTCTAAATATGTAAAATTAGTATCTAAATAAGTAGTATCGGGTTGTCTGAAAGAGATCGCTTCTTAGCGATAAGACCGCCCATTGTGCACATATAGAATATTTTTAGGCTATAAGTTCATCTGTGCTTTCTATAATGGTGTACAATAAAGTGTTATCTATCTATCTAAATCATAGGTGAAGTTTAAGATGTTGCTACAGTTTACGTTACGTACGGGCTACAGCGCGACTGACCATAGACATTCTCTTTTAGTTTTTAATTAATGGCATGGTTGCCAGATTAATAGCTAACACTTTTCATCCTAGGAGATGGGAGTTTGGGATATAAAATGAAGTAAATCTTCTCAGGGCAAATAGCACCAACATAAAAGTTTGATACAATGTAACCTGTATTAACGCCTGCTCTTTAAACAAGAGGTACACGGTAGAATTTGACCCACGGCTCAGCCGCAGGGTGAACTATAGTAATATATAAAAATATAGAAAAAAAAATACTTACCCCTTCCAGGACCTAAGTGTGGGTACAATTCGGCAGGTGGTATCGGTGCACCGGCCTTGACGTCGCCCGGCGATGGGGTGTGTCTGGATGGATGGAAACCGACAATATAGTTGACAAAACTTGGACCGATTGATAGTCAATAATAATTTGGAGACGCTTGATGGAGTATTTAAACTCTATTGAACACATGGTTGTGGAATGGTTAGAACGAATTATCATCACCTTAGCATTAAATTTCATTTTAGAGCAAGTCATCTGCTCTCTTATTCTTTATTCTCCACTTCATCTGGTCTTCAGCATCAATAAGTACTAAATGTGAGCCCATTTGCATGCATGTCATCATTCACCACATCAAGACAACATTTCTTGAAGTAAAGAAAAAGGTTTCAAATACACAGTGTGGGAATTCAAGAGAGCTGGACGACGTTTTTTTAGGGAGCACTATTTCTCTCGCGAAATGTCAAAAATTAATAGAGTCAATGCCTCGCCGGTGTAAAGCAATAATTAAAAGCCGTGGATATGGTATTATTAACTATTATTTTTAGTTAAAAATGTATTAAAATTACTTTTTAAATTTCTCGCACTACATATTATTGTAATATTTTAAATGTGAGTGTCACACAAAACGATTCCCGAGCAATTTAATAAATCGTTCTTAATTATTTGTCCAGCTTTAGTACTATTTGAATGTCATACTTTGGTAAAATAAATAAAATGTGAAAAAAAAAGTTAGCAATTTTATTATTTATTGCTAAGCCACGTTGCTCTATTAATGTGGCTATTTTATAACACAACTAGTTGCTTCTCAGAAGTTAGACATCTCTGTGTATGACACGATTTAAATAAAAAAACTTCTTGTTTCAAATCGTTCTTAATTATATGACCACGACTGTATATATAAAAAGTATAATACATACATAAATATAAAAGGTACATTTGTTTTTAAATCATATGAACTTCACATCCAGTTGTTACAGACATTATAACCTTGGCAGGCACAAGACAAAAATCCATTATATACAAAATTGGCAGTTACATGAAGCATCTGGGCAAATACTTCTATTTTATAGTTTGAATTGATAAAATAAAAATTAAAGTAAGCAAGCATACTCCATCCTTCACCTCATCATTGCTTAACAATCAATGAGATCATGGTCCCAACATGACCTCTATATATATAAAACAAAGTCACGTTAGTAACACCATTTATAATTCAAGAACGGCTGGAGGAATTTTCATGATTTTTGCATTTTTGGAATTGTCCGGAATAGGATAATAAGTATTAAAATATGATATTTATCAATAAAAAATTTATCATTTGTTATGTTCTTTCCTGACCGATTTCGGCAATGGTGACTGCATTTAAGCTCATTTTCATTCATCTGATTTAGGCGAATTATTTTTGTGTGTTCAAGTGGGTCCCGGGATGGTTTAGATTCACGATTTGACCCAGTAGCGCCGCTGAACACCTCTTTAACGACGGCATCGATTTAGATGATTTTTTTTGTGTTTTTTCATGTAGATTCGAGAATGGTGCAAATTAACAATTAGTTTCTAGAATTTTATTTCTTTAGGGCAAGACAAAGTCTTTCGGGTACAACTAGTATATAAATAAAGCTGATAAGTGTAGAGATCTGTTGTGGTGATAAACATCTTAGTAGCTTGTTTTTGCTGACCACAAATACATGTAAGATCTTAGAATAAAATTCGTATAAAATTACTAAAAATTAATAGAGAATCACATACAACTGATGTTTTAACACAAAATATATAAGTCAATAAATTATTACGATTATGAAAAATTAAACATTTTTAGTACTTTTTGATTGTTTCATAAGTGCCAGTATTTTTTTTGCAAATAAAATATACCACTGACCTTTATGTTAAGATCGTAAAAGCCAATGTAAATTATCTGTTGAAACTAAAAACATAATTACCGCATTCAGAGACCTTAAAAGGCTATTAACTTTAAAGATAATTAAAATATATTTAATTTATACAAGAGAATTTTCATTTTCATAATTGGAATATAAATAGAACAGTCAAGTCAATGGAGTATGAAAAAACATTAAAAACTACTATTTAACATTAATGATCCTTTATGTGGCTCTGAGTGAGAAAGTAAGTACTGAAAACTATTGAACTGATTTGAAAAATTCTTTCACTGTTGGCAAGCTACACTATTCCCGAGTGACATAGGCTATATTATATTTACAAAAAAAAGGGATCCTTACTAAAACTCCAATAATGTAATCCAAGGTACATGTAAAAAATATCTAAATCGTGATGATAGAATAAAATAATGTACTTTGCAGAAAACATCATTTTCTATAAAGTGTCGTGACAACATATGTCTAACTATTATAGTTATGCCACAATAAGTGTTCTTTTATTTTTAAATATTAATTAAAATGCCGCCTCTAGAAAAGGCTCTTTATTTGTATCTTGGTATTAATCCTTATCAAAATAAATTACTTCATATTCAAGACTGCTTCAATACCTTTATATAACTTTTTGAATTATTCAATTCGGACATTCCACTCGAAAGATATCACGAGTTTAAAAATGTAAGTGTTAGAACACGCGGCCGTGACGCTTTTTCGTGACAGAAAAATCTTAAGACCCCCGTCTATATTAGATGTTTCACTTCAATAAACGTACATACCTAATGAGGTGTTTGTCGGGCGGTGTCGGCGTGTGTCTGAATAGTTCCGGAGGCGTAGCAGTGTGGCGGAACACAGAGTTGCCGGCGGCGTTTTTCATGGCCTGAAATTGTCATATAACATATTGTTACGAGTTGCAGGACTTGAATTAAAATGCCGTTGGAATTACTATAGAATTTACTAGAAATATACACACGCGTATAACACAGGTACAAATATAACTGAACACAACCAGTGCAAATGTAATGCACGATTCAATAACACGCACAAAGTCCGTCACTAACTTCTTGCTTCGCTTGTGACTATCGCTGGGCTGCCTCACTCCTCCGTCGGGGCGTTGCTTTATACTGTACAAATACAATATGTCTACTCAACCGCGCGAACTGAATTTCCAAGAATCAAACCTGGCCAATGATTACCATAAAGATTACAATAAACAATGGGCTGTTTTTCTAATTACAAATTTTCAACACAAAGTAAACAAAATAAGTCCAATGCCGAAAGGTAATAAACTGGAGGTGTGATTTGGTCTTTGTCGGTCGTAACAATATGATACTAAACTTATTTCAACTTATAGAAAGTCCATTACGTATGGCGAACTTTTGGCGACTCATGACACAGGCCTATTCCTATTTTAAGAGGCAGTTGTTGCCATATTTCAAATTAATATATCCAACAATATAGCGACTTTTCAGGAATGGGCCACAATAAACGAACCCAGAGCTTCTGCGTTGCAGTGAGGTAGGCCGGCAAAGGCTTAGTCTGCTCAACCATAGAGGCCGTCAAATTATCATAACTAGCGGTCGGCCGTGGTCGAAATCGAAAATTGAAATTATATGTTTGAACATTATTAAGGTTATGTTGTCAAAGACTATTAACTATTAATTACTATAATCACAGCTTTCGCCAAAGCTACACTGTTAGTTAGAAGAGTATATATTCATGTGTGTGTCAAATACATGGTAGTGTGTGTGAAATACATGGTAGTGTGTGTGTAATTTTTTTATTGATTTAATGTATTTATTATGCATAATTTAAAAACATTGGCATTCTGCATTTCTGGAATGTTTTTTATAAGACAATCGACAAGTGAAAAACGGTTGCTATTTTTATCGGTTTTTCTTGATCATTGACCCCCAACTCCGACTTCAGATTTCTGTTCAGTGGGCAAAAATACGCCAAAAAATCATAGTCAGATCACACATATTTTTTTGTGGACGTGGATAATATAGGAGATCTTAATATTACCGCAGAGAGGCTGACTGCCCACCAGATGGCGAGTGGTTAGAGACGGCTACAGATATTTGATAGATAGATGACACTTATTGTACACCATTATAGAAAACAGAAAAACTTACTGTCTAAAAATATTCTAAATGTGCACAATGGGCTGTCTTATCGCTAAGAAGATCAACCCAATATATTTGCAACACCAGAGACATCACCAATATGTAAATTTTACAGATATTTTTTGTCAACTTTGCAACCATCGATATTTTTGTCTCAAAGTGGCATAATACTTTTCTTCATTATAATTTTTTATTGTTGAAGCACACCAGATACGTTGACGGCCCAAATGGGATTCAAATTGGTTACCATCGCCTTTGGAGATTAGTATACTAAAGGTGCTGCCGTTATTGGTGGGGAATGCATTTGCTCATTGGTTTGGGCCTTGGGACTCCCCAATGGCGGCTCTGCACACGCCATCCCCGAGGAAGTTGAGATGCTGGCTGCCAGACCAATCCATTAAACCTATCACCGCCTTGCCGGATCTTCATGAGGCGCCATGGGATATACCAAGGTATGATACCACTCAATAGAGGTCCCCTTGGAACTGGGCACTCTCATTTGCCATCATAAGCCACCCTTTGCCACATGCAGTTATTTCTGTCTTAAGAATGCAGTGCACTTTTTGCAAAGTCGTACCTGAAGGGGGTCCGGGGGTGAGGGTGCCGGCACGTGGTACAGGTGCGGCGGGGGCGTAGGGGTGTGCCACGTGACGCCCCGATCGGACGCCATATGCGCCTGTGGCGCCCGCGCCAACAGATTCGCCATCTGTAACTGAGAAGCATACTCGTCTTCACATCAGTCTATGTGGACCATTTCCAATTCAAGAGTTACTACAGATACCCCTGTTAATCTTCTTAACATGTTACTGATTGATAAGATGTTTTTATTTATTTATTGCAGTAGTTCAGTGGACAGGCAGACGGCCCACTTGATGGAACACGGACACCTATGCTTATGGACATTTGCAACACCAATGTTATTTTAATAATTTAGCTATTTTAGCTTAAATGAGCTGCTACTCTCTCAAGGGAGACTAAGAGTAATATTGAAAAATTAGCATTTAAGTCTTGTGCATTGCATTAAAACTGTAAAAACTAACCATCTTCCTATAGCATTACAATAAATAAATAAACAATCTATTCTATTCTAACATAAAATAGTATTTCAAATAGAGACTAGGCCTAAAAAATGAGAAGAACAGGCAATTTAATAAGAACATATTTATAATACCAAGGGTTAAGTCTTTAAATTTTGTTGATGTACACATGACTTTCTATCAATACTATTAATTTGTTATCTGGTTGGTTAATTAATTGTGTAATCATTAAATTTTTGACAACTATATTATTTTTCTTACTACTAAAATTTGACATCCTCTCTATCTAGGGGCAGTCTTAGCCATTGTAATACTTCAAGCTATTGATGTTTGTGAGGCCCTTGTCCTTTATGTTGGCCAGTATGAACGTACATCAGTTTTGAGGAGTTTGTATTGCAAGGTATAAGGTGTGGGATTCAATTACATAGTAGAAATATTTTCTTTCTTCATTAGTATCTAATGACTACCATTTCCGTGGTTAGGTGAGGGACTGAGGCTCCTGTAAGAAGAGATCTATGCAGTTGCCCATTGTTTGCTACCTCCTAAATCCACCACTGTGTCTGTCTTTCCTTTGCCTCATCCCAATCATTTGTGGTTGGCACAATATGCATATTACTTCATACATTTAATTTGTAAATAAGAAATACTTATAGTCTTAAGACAGATATATATGTTACTATTTTTATGTAATGCACAACAAAGAGGGTTGTTGTTGTTAAAACTAGAGTAAAGTGTTTCATTTATGGTTGCAGTTGCTTTCCTGGTATCTATTGCATCAGCCAAAATAATAGAAATAAATAGGAAGGTTATTGAAAAAGGCAGTTGCAATATTATTGGCAAATATTACAGCTGACAATAAGAACCATTGACCTTAAATGACCTCTAACTGATTAGGTCAATCAAACTTTCATACACACAATACAATTGTTTCACTAAAAAGTATAATGAAAATATCAGCTAACCCCACTGATGGACTATGATCTCTATTTAAGGAGGAAAATAGGGGGGGAGATTTTTCCCAATATTAAATTAGCAGGTTTCAGAGAATTGTAATTTCAAAGTAAAGGTTTCCTCACAATGTTTTCATAAATTGTCAATATATTCTCTTAAGTTTTCACAACTATTATATACAATAAAACCAAGTTTTAACAGTTTTAAGTGGGGTAATGTATTTGATTTTTATTATTCTGATGTTTCAGCCACTTTTCAGGAGCTGTGATAACAAAAGACAAAGATGTCAAGCGTGAATGAGTATTGTTAAAGTTTTATTTAGCCTTTCACCTAAACTTGTTCATTTATTTATTAATTTTTAATTTTGTTTATGGTTATTATTTACTCTATGGGAGCCTAATCTAATTTACCATCACTCGCCACGTGTTGTGGCTTGAAGAGAAGAAACAGTGCAAGAATCTTTTCAGCAAACATGCCTAGCTCTAATGATTTTATATAATATTAAAATGCATTCATGCATCCATTTTAATATTATATAGGCTAAATAAACTGTCAGTTCTTGGCAATTGAAACATAGTGGATGTTAGCTAAGAAAAACTGTCAAGTGCACCTCTTGAAGTTTGGTGACAGATGTCACCAGAATCAATTAATTGTGTTATGTATGTAAAATGAACCATATTTGTTCAGTTCTGAAATGTAATAGAAACTTACACCGTATTTGTCACACCGAAAGTGCTACTAATGTGCTGCTCTCTGACAGGAGACTGGAGCCTAGCCACTAATGCCAGAACACAGCTCAAGGTTTTTATGGCAGCATAATCTAGACCAGGGGTGGTAGCCATCCAGACACGCAGATACCCTACCACTTGGCTGTGGGTTGTTAAGCCTCTTATGACAGGTCACCCAACCTCAGGAAATTGTATTCTTTCTTGGTTTCTGCTTTTATAACTTATTAAGACATCTCTTGTTTATTGTTTCAGTTTATCAATTAAAATATTTTAATTAGATGCTGCCACAGAACACCTTTTCTTGCTTTTCAGGTTTTATTATTTAAAAATAAAACATGAAAGCAAAAAAAAATATTTTAAGACCAAAACAGATTAGTCTTAATAAGTTTGATTTAAATTTCTTATTTTTAACGGCATATCATAAGTAAATAAACAAGTTTCATCAATATTAGGGAATCTAATGAATACTCACAAACCATCAAGGCAAAGCATTGAAGTATTGGATTTTTCAGTTCTAGTGTACTTCTATGATAATATGGATAAAACTATACCAAAAATCTTTTATACATATTCAAATCTTATTTACACATCTAATTAAAAACTCATACAAAGTGCAAGTGAGTGAGACATATTCAATATTACAGTGACCTAATATGAAGCTTAAAAAACTACTAGCAGTTGTGTTAATATTGAGTTAAAGTAAGTTTGTAGGCTTCTTTAAGGTTCCTTAATAAGCCTATAAACTTACTCTTAATTACCTATCCTACCTGAACTTTAGAAATATGGAGTCTAGAATCTACATAAGACTTACTCTAGCCTCCCAATAGGATACAAAAGGTTGGCCATTAAATTATTTTTTGTGTGAAAAACTATCTATTATACATTTACATTTTTTTTCCTTCCAATAAGTTCAAGTACTACTAAAAACACAATTAATTTTGTATATTTTCTTTGAAATTATTACATTTAATCAAGCATATCAACAGATCAGTATGGCTATCCAGCAAGAAAACATAGCCAGCCTTCTGGGCACCTCACCCATAGTAGATGGTGATTTAGGCTCAGTATTCTACTTAGTCTTGAGGGGCTATGGGTAGAATACAGTAAAAATTAGTTAAGTTTTCTTTTATCGTACCTATTTGATTATATGTAATTTTATAATTGCTTTGTTTAAAGGAATGAAAACTAATTTAGGTTGTTAACTTTCTGAAATGTAGTATATATATTTATTTCTGCTGTTCTTAAACTACTTTTTCTTTAGAATTACTTCTGGTATAAAATTTGTCTGTATCATCAACATTTAAGATTCACAGACCATCACAAAAGGAGAGTGCAATGCTGAAGCATATTTAAACTCAATAAAGTGTTATGCATATCATATATATCACAATATCTTAGAAAATTATTAAATTCCCTTACAAATTTTCTAGAAAGTTATTACAATATTAGTAGAAATAATTAAAATATCAATAAGTTAATATTAGTAATATTTTATCAATATTACAAGCATACTCTGATTGATAATACTCATCAATAATAACTCTTTCTGAAGTACTGTTGTTGTGTGTAGAAACACACTGTACATTGATTACTAAATGACATACAAAACAGCTGATTGTCTCACAATATGTACTACTGCCACATTTCTTTTACGTGCTAAGAATGATATTTATAAAGCTAAAACATGCTTTCCGAAATACGATAATCGTGTGCCAGTTTAATAAAAGAAAAAAATAAAAGCAATGTAGGACTCGAAACAGGATATTATGACACTCGAATAGGTTAGTGTCGTGTTGTTGCAACAATAGAAACTAGTAAGCACCACCTGCAAAGGACTCCATCCAGGGTTGAGCTGCGATTGCCGCCCGTTCGGGTTGTGTTGCGACCCGCCAGACATGACGCCAGGACCCCTTACACCGCTATTTACAACACTTATTTAACACCAATTCGCCAACAAACACCCATTCAATCCACCATAATGATGCCGGCAACTTTGAGGCCTTCGCCCGCGTAACTCCGTTCGCTTACGACGTGTACAGATGCTTCTCAAACGCTAGCATGTGCGTACATTTCAATTACTACTGCATAACGAATACTGTATGTCTTGAGAAGTTACACACAACTCGAGCACGTTTTACGAACACTTATTATCGAGAAAAACGAATTTATTTAGTGCATGGTATGGTTTTCATAATTTTGATGCTCACTTCGCGTGACATTTTGAACGCATTTAGGTTTTGATTATAGGCACTTTAATGGGCTATTATAGCTTGATTTTGCTTCGTGAAGTATTGGCCACTATATTATGTCACGGAAAACCTTAAAAATTGTCAGTATTTATCACAAAAAACGCCAAAACCATCAAAGCAAGCTGTAGAATCGCCTCCACAATGGTGGCCGATTAGGATTTTTGAAAGCAACAACAGCGCCACCTTGTAATCACATTGTGACTCTTGTCGATAAAACAGTACAACGGAAGCATTGTGGTTTTTGGTTGTCTATGGTTCCTAAAAGAACTAAAATATTAATTTGATTTGCTATGTTATGTGACGTTAAATGTGTATTAGCGAACAAAATTATTTGAATTATAAAATAACTAATATAATATTATTTTTAAAATTAATAATCCACATAAACCATCTTTATAACGGCAACACTGTTATCAACTCGTTGCTATGGTTACCATTGTTTTGTTTTCCTCCGTTTCCGTCACAAGATACAAATAAATTGTTAATAAAGTTAATTTCAATGAAAGAAACTGAAATTACTAAGTTTCTAGTGTCATTTAGTGGTCAAATTGAGTTTGTTACTTTTCCAGCTGGAGTATTTGATGATAGGCTATATATTAACTATGATATTGTTTGGGGTGTAGACTGGGACCCTGTTTCGGGCTTGCCTTCGGGAACGACTCAAATGGCACGATGTGGCAGCGATCCAGAGAGGGTTGTGTTCAACATGCCTTTTGAAATGGTGCTTAGTAGTACTAATATATCTGGATGTAAGAAACATCGCTACGATATTTACATGTAGATAAAAGACAACATTATTTTAAAATGCTTTTGTTAATTTTATTGGTTGGCCAACTTTTTATCTTCACGCTAAAGGTATAAAGGTGAACCGCTTTGAATTTAACTATTTAAGTACATATAAAGGAATATGTTATACTTATTCTAAAAACTAAGAAGCCTTGGTAGCGCTGTGATACGCGCATTACGCATTACCGTCCCAAAATCAAAGGGAATAGGTTCCAATCCTGGCCAGATAGCATTTCGGTAATTTTACGACTAAATGTGCATATTGTTACTAAAATGTGTTATGCCTCGATACACACATTTTGCATTTTTTTTCAATTAATATTTACATTCATACACTACAGTTACAATTGCCACGTGTTAACGCAACGGTGAAGGAAACATCGCGATGAAACCTGCACATCAAGATAACCGATGTGCCAAACACGCCAATCGCCGTGAGAGTGTTCGCCATTCCCCTATAAATGGGACAGCCGAGACAGTAGTGGGACTTTTATATCTTTTATACCTGTTATTTAATAATAATTGTCTTTGAAGACCACGGGTCATAAAAATGGCCCGGACTTTTGGAGGGCTTGCATGGGGCCATGGGGAGGCCAACACGTAGAGGCCCCTTGACAAATTTAATCTAAATGTGGCGTGACACTGACCGGCGATTATCCCTGTGTACACCATATAATAATGCACCCAAGGACAAGCCCCGGCCAGTGTAGGACTATTGTGGGAAATGAGAAGAGAGAATACCAGGCTATTGGGGTGAACTGTTAGTGGTACTAGCGGTCTGGGAATATGGGGACTATGGCGTCTGCCCGTTGCAATGTTCAGGGAACCTGGAAAAATGGGCAAACGGTGACTCGCCACTCCCTGCATGGGCCCCAAAAAATGCCATAGAAGGCAGGGGCAACATGGGTGTGAGTGGCTAAGGGGTGTCGAGAGGTGGGCTACAGGTTCACCGAAGCTACTTCTGACGTGATGCCATTTATCACTTCTACCCCTGGAGCTTGAGTCTTAGCTCTAGCGATCTCCACTCTGTGCCGGCTGGCTAAGGCAAGCACGGAGACGGGGGCCTTGTCTTGGCCCCCGGAGTCAGGTACGAGGTGTCGCCACTCACCTAAGGCTTCGCCACAAAGCCCCCCTGCGGGATAATAATAAAACAATGATAATAAACAAGAGAGCAGCAGCACATTAGTAGTACCTTTGGTGTTACAAATGTCCATAGGCGATGGTAACCGCTATCATCAAGTGGGCCGTCTGCCTGTCTGCTGAACTCCTGCAATAAAAATAATAATAATAATAATTATTGTTATCTCTCTTTTCTTTTACCTACTCCAATTATTTGCGGTCGGCACAATATGTCTTTTCGTTCCACACTCCTCTATTCTGACATACATCTCCTATTACAACAAAAATCATCGTATCATCTTTCACATATATTATTTTTATAAACACAAACTTAACTACGTTATGACAAAAGGGCTGCCAAGTGACGATCATAAAAGTCTTTACTTCGGAACCAATACCAAGATCAAGAGAATTGCCTAAAATATATTTAAATAACATTCGTCATGGAAAAGTGATTTTATGACATTAGGGATTTTATTAGGTAAATGATAATATTTATGCATCTGAATTATTTATTTTGTTGACATACATTCTTTTATTTCTGTATTTAATATATATTTAATCAAGTTGTGTTTAAAAATGTAGAACTGTTGTAATTTTTTTAAATTGACATGTTCCCAAATATTTGTATGACCATGTTTCGGCCAAATACAGTGCGGCTAATTTACTTCGTTTACCATGTTTTCTACTACTATTACCTGCATTTCTACAAATAAAGATTCATTTTTTCGAACATACAAAACATTTAAATCGATATTTTTGTAAAAACCTAATTATATTTCATGTCTACATTTTCAGGGCCCAAACTAATTTTAACAGTGAGGGCACAAAACCTGATAAGCGGCGATTCCCTACGAGGATACGCTTTGATACTCCTACCACCTACGACTGGCAATAGAGTCGTCTCCGCACCGTTGTTCCGGCCACGCGCTGCCACTATGCTTGGGGAGTGGCTGGCATGGCTCACAGGCAGACACCCGGAACTGGCAGATGTCAGAATGTTGGCAGACGGCAAAGATAACTATTGTAAGTAATTACCAGTAATTTTATCTCTCAGGGTGTAAAAATAATACTGTCGTCGTTGTCAGGCATTTTGATTTCTTAATGTAGGACACCTCTACTCACTCACTAATTCTATACTTACTAAATTATCAAAAATTCACTGATTTTTTAAACGTTTGCTAGTGTACAAACTGACAATCGGACCACCTGGTGATAGGTAGCTACCGTCGCCCGTGGACATCTGCAACACTATGGGAGCCGATGCGTTCCCTGCCTCGTTGAGACTTTAGGTATATTTAGGTATAGGTTCACGCTCTTTTTGAAGAGCCTCATATTGTAGCGCTCTGGGAAAACCGCGGGAGGGAGTTCATTCCATAACTTGGACACATGGCACACGAAGGAGCGGCCGCCACGTACCGTGGAGGACTTCCAAGTGTCTAGGAAGTGTGGATGAACTCCCAATCGCCGGAGAGTGGTGCTGAATCACTTATACATCAGAAAAAACAATTTTGTCACCTAACATTTTTAAGTAGGCATGGACTAGCGTTGTGTTTAGTTGCTACTTTTATTTATTATGGTTACTTTACAATAACAAATACGATTCTAACACGCGCGAATCAGTTATAAACGAAACGTCACGGAAATCCCCGAAACCGTGAACGGCTACAAACGACTATAATACGGCCGGCGTAAATTGGCAAATGTGAACATAGGCTCTGCGAACTTTAGAGCATGTACACTCGTGTGATGAGTGGGCATACGACTCGTCAGTGAATACAATTGGTCGCCCTCGTCCCTGTATTTTTTTCATTGCTTTGTACTAGTTGGTCACTGTATTTCCTTCACGAGTTTACATGCGCTGAAGTTCGCAGAGCCTATGTTCACATTCGCCAAGATACGCCGGCCGTATTATAATAGGCTAGTCGGCCAAAGTCATAATCGGTACATCTCTACTTATTGTATCAGTCATCCGCTTCGGCCTTTATTTTTTACTATTCAAAAATGTGTCACATAAGGAAGACTTCTTGGCCTCGTGAATCACCATAATAGGCTTTACTTTTCCTTGATGATACATCAGTACATTGCATTGATAGTTAGAAATACATAAATAATACATTTGAAAACAATGGAAGAGAAGTACTTTTAAATATTGTAGATATTATATTTTGCTCAATAGCAACCTCATACTATTTTTAAATGTAAAACAGAATTCATTTTTTTAAATAAGTTTCTTGCCTATCTGGGAGCCGCAGCAACAAAAGGTCAAAATAACTGAGTCTATTTTTATGACGCTGATTGTAAGAGGTGGTTATAAGGATTTATCCGTACTGTATAAAATGATATCTTAGGGAAAACCGTGAAATTTTACATGCATTGTTTTCCTTATTATGAACACAAGATATGTATATATATTGCAAACACTGTCGGTCTTCTTCATACTGAGTTGGAGTAAGTTTGTAGGAATCTTTAAAAGTCAGCCCACAAACACTCTAACAGCTAACTCAATATGAATATCAATGTTTGTCTATGAGCTAGACAGGTGGCGTATTTGAAAAAGGAACATTGCTGTTAAAATTTGAAATTATAATTCCAGATATAGGAGTTTTTTTTTATTAAGATACGAAAAATCACAGGGTTTCCTTATTTTAAAATATTAACTTCCTTAGAAGGAATTAAGCTTATGACTAAAGCGTTAAAAAATAACGCCGCATACAAGAGCTATCTGTCAATAATTAACGTCATTCAATTTGTCGCATCTCAATTAACGCACTAAACCTTTGGCTACATTTGCGTGACATAGTCACTAATATTACCCTAGGTATAGCAGTGGCACTAAAAGAGTGCTTAAAGTTTTCATGGTATCCGATCTTCTTTTCAGTGCTAAGGACGGAGTCATACGGCATGGTAACAGTCAATGTGACGATGGTTTCAAAAGACATGAGGAAACTGGGGTACGACAACCAGCCACCGGTGGTCCACAACTTTCATAATTAGTTATATATTTTAAGGATAATTATCAAGGCTTTCTAATTATTACAATGTCAAACTACGAATTAAAATTAGAAAATGAAAAGGTATCATATTTTGTTTTTGTTTAAGAAACAATGCTGGTTTGAAACTGATTGATGGATTTGATAACAAAACTATGTCCTATTCATTCGCACTATGAGCATAATTTGTAGCCATCTCATTCTAAATGGATATCGCTATCTCGCATATCATCTAAGGTTTGACAATAAAATAATTTTGATTCAGACAAGAGTTGATACATAAAAAACTTGTATACATAATAATATTATGTTTTAACGGTTTTAAGCGCGGTAATTTATTTGATTTTTGTTATTCCGACGTTATGCTTCCTTGACCACGGCCACTGAAATAGCGGCCGAAACGTCTCGGAATAACCAAAATCAAATAAATTACCGCGTTAATACCGTTAAAAAGTAGTTTTATTATATAGAAATGTATTTGAAATCACAACGTTTTTTTGTGAAGCTCGTAATTTTTTTGGTAAGCGTAAAGTAAATTCTGTGAATTTATTTTCAAAAATGTGGAAATAGTGAGCGAGATAGCAGATGCGTAGGTTTGCTTCTTCTAGAGAAGCAAATTTGGGGCCAATTTTTATGTCTTACAAAAATTAAAAGATTTAATACCTAAATATTATTTGAGTACTAACTAGGTTCATACAAAAAATTCATTATGTAATAATTATGCTTCAATATTTAAATTATTTTCTCACACGACAAAGTGGCGTAATTAGAGCAGCAGTGCATGAATGTTAAAACTACAATTTCATTGATAAAAATGTTCAACTTATTCTTAAATAGGCCATCGAAATATCGAAATCGGAGTAGTAAAAATTGAACAGCCTACTGGCGGCAAATGCCTATATACGCCATTGCACAGTTCACTAAACAGTTGCGATTTTCAACACAGACAATCTTCGTTGAATTTAAATCAAAAGTTTTTATTCAAAATAAGTTCCACTGGAAACACTTTTTGGTGGTCATACATATAGGTTTAAATTTTATTTTACTTCCTAGCCTATGTACACCGCTTCGCAACGTGTTATTGCTATTAAGGAGAAGAAGCGGCAAGAAACTCCCCAGCAACACTAAAATTGATTTTCTTTATATTTCGCTTATTCTATTTATATCTCAAGTTCTTTTTTTTTATAAGTTTTATATAGAAGTATGTTACAGAATGACTTTTGAAGAATTAATGGAGTTGTAGCAAACAGTGCATATTCAATAAGACAGAGACACAATAAAAGTACAGAAAAATATTACTATAGTTATAATAAGACATGACGTACTTACTATTTTTTTATTTGTTTTGCTGCAACATATCTCCATATATTCTTACAAGTATGGCAAGATAAAACGTTGTACTCATACAAAACACAGTATAAGAGGTTGGAGCGAGCTGCTATGTAAATGAAGTTTTGTCATTTAAGTATTCTTCAATAGTGTAGTATCCCTTTTTTAGCAAGATACTTTTTAATTTGGTTTTAATTTAGTGAAAGGCAGATCTAACATTTCACTCGGAATCTTATTGAAGAATCGTATACCAACCCCCAAGAAAGAAATTTATTTAATAATAATTTCAATATTGTTTTTTGGCGTGACCTCTAGTACTGTGCCTCTTAAACTAAAATCAGCCACACTACAATGTAACTCCGAATTCAGATATCTCGGTTTATAACTGCAGAGTAGTTGTGATATAGAGAGAGAAATAGAAAAATAAATGTAGCACGGCTAAACTTCTATCCAGGAACGGAGAAAGAATACAATTTCCTGCAGCCGGGCGGCCTGTCGCAAGAGGCGATAAAACAACCCACAGCCAGGTGGTAGTGTATTGGCTCGACTGGATGGCGACCACCCCTGGTCTAGAGTATGCCACCTTAACAACCTTGTGTTGTGTTCCGACATTAGTGACCAGGTTTCAGTCTCCTTCAAGAGAGCAGAAGCGCATTTTTTGCACCTTTGGTGTTGCAAATGTCCATAGGCGATAGTAACCGCTTCCCATCAAGTGGACTATTTGCCTGTCTGCTGAACTCCTGCAATAAAAATAAAATAAAATAAAAGAAAGTGGAGACAGGTAACCGGCGTGACGTGCGACTAATGCCGCTGAAACTGAAAGGTCGAATATGTAAATGTGTCATACGACCAGTAATGCTATACGGGTCGTAATGTTGGGCCACTAAAGTGATAAACCACAAACGTCTCCACTCAGCTGAGATGAGAATGTTGAGATGGATGTGTGGTGTTACAAGAATGGATAAGGTGAGAAATGAGTACATAAGTGGATCTTTAAAAGTTGCACACGTGATTGGAAAATTGAGAAGACGAAGATTAAGTTGGTATGGGTATTAAATGAGGAGGGATGAAAGTCACGTGACATAAAGAATGTTAAACCACAAGATAGAGATGAGTACAAATGTAAATGTAGACCAAAAAACGATTGTGCGAAAGATGATCTGATGATAATTATGTGGTGTGATAGAAGATATATGTCAGAATAGAGGAGTGTGGAAGGAAAATACATATTGTGACAACCCCAAATAATTGGTATATGCGGAAAGAAAAGAGATTCTTTTTTTGGTTTGGATAGGATCTGCCGTTTTTGAGATAAAGACTGTTTTCGATTAAGTTGTTTTTGGGGTTCCGTGACCAAATTTCAAAAATTCGATGCCAAGTAAAACCTAAAAAAACAACAAAATGCACCGATTTCGGGATGTTGTATAGAACATTTGTTTTTGGTTTTTTAGTTTGAACTCAGTTTTTAAGGAACCCTTTATTGTGTGTAGACAAGCAAGCACTTGTCCGTTTACGTTACCGCCACCAGCGTGTTCAATGACTACAAGAATGTGTAAAGTGTACCTTGAACAATGAACGTTGGTAATTACGTGTAATCAGGAAAAAGGGGCTTGGCAAAGCCATATATGCCTAAACGCGCATATCATGCGGGTATTTTTACTGAAAACTACGTCATAACTTATTTGTTTGTTGAGAAGGTGTTCACGGTAAACACAAGCCCATCGTTTCTGAGAAAGAGGATGAATGATGTCTATAATTCAACTCAGTTGGTTTAGTGATCCAAAGCGACCCACCAAAGCAAGAGCATGCTCCTTTCCTCTGTCCTATCCAGTGTTTTGCTAGTTGTACTCGTAAGCTTGAAGTCTGTTTAGATCAGATTCCACTCTCTCTTCATTCAATCCAGCGATACTTAGGACGGCCAACGGGTCCGCAATGAACTGGCCGCCCCAACTATGCTTTTGTCACACTCCGATCCTCTTCCATCCGTTTTACGTGACCGAGCCAGTGTAGACGGGCCTTTATTTCTCCGAAAATGGCTAGGTCACGTAGTTTTCTGTTTCAGAATTGTTTCCGACTCATCTTCCATCCATCCATCATCTACCATCTTCTTTTTTATTACACAGAAAGACAAAACAAAAATATGTCTATCATATCTATTTTAATTATTAAATTCCATACAACCTGTATGGAAGTTGGTTTTGGGTATGAATAGGTTTTCATAAATTTCGTTACATTATTTTTACTAAAAGGCTAGACAAGTGTACAGAGATTTCATTTTTATTTGTGGTAAGGTTATATGATTTGCCCGACTGCGAAAGCAACTTCGTTTGCTAATTTCTTCTGCCAGACAGTTTCGTCGTGTTCCGGAAAGGCAGGGTAATTACTGGTACTGTGTCTACAACTAACGTCTCAAGGTGGCAAGATATTTATGGCGAAATACTGAAATGTTATAGACGAAGATATCTACGTGCTAAGGACTCGTCTGCCAGTTTGTCCATCTCCTGAAATAAAAAAACAGAAAATATAAGAAGTCAAGCCATACCTATGTCTGTAATATATTGTGTACTCAAAACAATAATATTGTTACCATATTTATTTACGCTTCACAGCTTTGAATTTGATCGGCTATTCGTGAATTTCTAACATAATTATTGTATGCGTTTGATAACAAAGATTGTTATCAAGCATTCAAGCTCTACCAAAGATTGTATTGTATTGGGTTTATTTTTTTTGTATATCTACCAATTGTAAAACGGAGAGTGTTTTAATAAACTATTTGATTGCCCTACATCGCCGCTTTACCATCGCACCACTCGTCGGCGATGGGAGTTCATCCACTCTTCTTCGACACTCTGAATTCATCAATGCACCTCGTGCTTCTCAAACTATACGTGAGAAAGTTGTGGAATGATCTCCCTCGCTCTGGACTATATGGAGTTCTTCAAGAAGTGCGTTAACATATCGCGGGCTTCAAGCCAGAGGGACGTATAAAAAATGCGTTTTTTCATTTTCATCATTTATATTTTTATCGATACACCACCTCTGTTTTTCTTAATAGTAGGTTAGTTATAAAAGAAGAGCATTTCACGTAATCAAGGAAGTACTTTTGCAATTTTTCAGTTATATAAAATACCTTATATAAAAAACCTTATATTTTTTTTGTATCTCCTGAAAAGTTGGCTTATACGCCCCTCTGGCTTGAAGCCAGCGATATATTGAAGTGTCAACGAGGTAAGCAACGCATCGGCTTCCTTGGTATTGCTGATATTCATGGGGCACTGTAATCACTTGCCTTCAAATAGACCTGTTTTCCAGTTTACCTAAAAGCAAACGTAAAGAATGTTTTGAATATTGTTTTTTTATATTATTTGTTTAAATTATTAAAACAAATAGCATTTCACACCTCGAAAGTATTATCGATAACGGATAAGACAATGGATACTTTTTATTATTGAAAACGATTTGGGTATAGTGATGTTGTATAAAAAGTTTACACGACGCAAGTTATTTGGAATATTTTAGTTTTATAATAATAATAATTCCAGTCCGTAATCGTCCACTGCTGGACTCGGCCCTCCCGTTTCATAGTGGAACGGACTATGCCCGCCATGCTGTCCAAGGCGGACTAGCAGGTATGTCATATCAATTATCTCGATGTTTAAGTTTCATCACGTTTCAGCACATAGTATTTTTTCTATGCGTAATTTTAGCAGACATGCAGACAGCCCATCCAATGGAAAGCGGTTACCATCGCCTAAGGAAATTAGTAACACCAAAGGTGCTATTAAATGTGCTGGCGCTTCTAAAGGGAGACTGGAACCTGACCATTAATGCATAAGCAAATACCCTACCACTAGACTGTGGGTTGTTTTGTCGCCTCTTACGACAGGCCGCCCGGCGGCAGGAATTGGTATTCATTCTCCGTTCTCTTCCTCCACGGATAGGATAATAGGTCAGAAAAATGACTATGGCTGGTGTGCACCGACATTTCACTGTTGGTTAAAATAATAATATTACACTAATATTACACTGTTGGTTAAATTAAAATAATAATAAATAATCGATGAAATTGTATGTATGAATAGCGATTATTTTATTTTAACCGTTAATTAAATGTCGGTGCACACCAGCATAAATAGTGCATGCATTCCAGCCATGTTTCGAACATGAATCCTTTGAGTTTGAGACGCGAGCGATAAACACTAAGCTAACACCGCTGTTACAGCTTTATTAACCGTAATGAGGACAAGACTTGTTTAAAATTTCCTGAAAATCTTATTCAACAATACACATAAAAGCCTATTATTACAAGTAGTATGGGTTTTACGTATTTATTTTATTTAATAAAAATCCCTGTTAGCCATGCATATTGAAAAAAAACAAGTGAACGTGAGACCTTGCACGATGTGTCGAATCCTAAACCAAAGGAAAATTGAACATTATCCTCCGATTTGTGAACGAAACAGTGACATAGAATTAATCAGTCAATGAGCGTTGTATTTTTATGTCGTCATCGCAGACGTCATGCTTAATTACATTTCAAACAAATTACGTGCTATTTACTAAAGGTGTCCAAACAACTGTACGCTAATTATATCCTTTTGTATGACAGTGAAGAAATTATGGCCTGAAGCAGATAAATTGACTGTCCGGCCTGCATGATGGAAAGTAGCAACCCCAGGGGCGTTGCCTGCCTGGGAGGAATTTTATGATGCACCTTTAACTGTTACCTGCCGAAGTAACCACAAACCAAACTCTATAGTCGCAGTTCTTATATAAGGGGTATGCACAGAAAAACTTTCAGGTTTTATAAAATGAAGAAGCCCTGACAGTCGTGGATTCGGTTTACTTTCGTATAGTAAATTCCCTACAAAATCGCGTTCATAGATTAGTTTAGAAAAAAAATGCCAAGATCGACTGTTTCTCTGGAGGCGTCATTTGGAAAGTAGCAACCCCAGATTGAATTAATAACATAAAAAATGTTCCGAACAGGCTTAGAAGCCGAAATTTTAAGACATAGTCAAAACCTATCAGCCTCCTTGCTCTCTTCTCAATTGTTTTCAAAACCTGTAATTGGTATTTGGCCCAGCCGTTCCAAAAATGAGAACAGTTCTCCATATTCCGCAAGATACGAGCCTAAAGGTTATATGTACGAAGCCGCATTGAAAACTGTAGTTTATAATAAGGTAAATTACAGATGTGTAATAATGACATTACATATATTGCGGTGAAAAACACACCCACAAACCGAGCTACGTATTGTTATTAAAGTATTATTTACCTGAGGCCATTGTCTTAGATCATCTGGGTAAACTGATGTTTTATATGTAAATATGCGAAATTTTAAACATTTGCTGTTTTATTTGGGAATTAGTCTACAACTGAATTGAACACCTGCACAATGTGAATTGAGGAACTGCTCTTTGATTCAAGCCGAATAATAAAAAAATATGTATCTTATTTTTGAATTAATATCTTATTATGGGAAGGTAAACAGCTTCGTAACGTAACGCGTTACGGCGTCGGGGTGTCTGGCTTCTCTTTCTCTCACGCATACGGCAGCGGCAGGCAGGCTCCTGCTCTCTCACTCTAACCCACGACGCTTACTGTATTTATTTTAATATACATATGCAAGAATTGTAACTAAGAATGAAATAAATTTTAAAATCAATAAAAGATTTTATATACAAATAACTTTTCCTTACATTATCATATTAATATAGATAAAATTTAAGCAATAATCGAAGCTTTTCTCTAATTAAACAATTCCAATATTAAATAATTCAACTTAGATTAATTTAAGTTATCACTTCTGTCGGGCGTCCCGAGACGAACACTTTTTTTTTCCCGGGCGAACGAGATATACTCGAGTTATTATCCCCGCAAATTGCTAATGCGCTGGAACCTTGTCAAATTAACATTCACGTGACGTCATCCGCAACTCGATATGTACGCGTACTCGCCGGCCAGTGATGCTAACAGTACTGAGTGTTCGGCTACGGTTACGTCACCAAAATGGCGGCCAGGCGCAATAGCAATTTGCTGGGATAATATTTAATAATTTATTTATTACTTTTATGAAGTTACATTCTACTTATATACTACTACTATTTATTTTTAGATAAATAACTATTCACTACTGGATTTAGGCACAGGTAGGTTGAGTGTGTGATGAATGGGTGGATTGATGATTAGAGGGATAAATGGATGGTTGAATGTGCGGTTAATATATGTATCCTGGAAGGTACATTATTTAAGAGGGAGAGGACTGCGCATACGACCACCGGACGCTGTCGTCGTCAGACTGGCTGGTAACTAGGGGATAAAGCGCGGAATAATAATAAAACCGTTGGTGAAGTGGTCCACCCAGCCACAGGGATGACCAAACTGGCGCCAACTGGCTACTGGCAACTAACTACGTATACTAGATCCCGTATCGTTCCAATTCAAGCGAGGATAAGGGGAGCAGGTTCAGGTTTAGTGAGACACCTAAGAACGCCTGTATCAGCGTCCTCGTTGTTGTGCTTCTTGCTGCATTCGGTCCTCCCCAGAGCAGTGTTTTTTTTTATTGCGGGAGTTCAGAAGACATGCTCTAGACTAGGAGTCGGGCAAATGCCCTGGGGTTGTCTTGTCGCCTCTTACAATAGGCCGCTCGGCCGCAGGAAATTGTATTCTTTCTCCGTTCCTGCACGGATAGAAAACTGTGGGTCGCGACCTCTAAGGGGGTCACAGAGCCTTGCTCGGGGGGTCGGCGGCAAAAATGAAAAGCAATTTAAGTTTATACCCCATACTTAGGTAAGTACTTTCTAAGCTCAGCAGCATTTTCTAGGCCGTAATAATGAATATAGGTAACAAAATAGGGAAAGACATAAACGTGATCATTTAAATAACTATCTGTTAACTAATTGATGTGCCCAAGTGGCCAAGGAAGGTAAAGTTTGGAGCAATCATCCATATTATATTTTACGATAATAAGAAACAGCCTTTTTTATTTGGATTGTAGTTAACTAGCTGTTACCGGCGATTTTGTCTGTTTTTATTCATTTTCTATATTAAAAACTCAACTATAATGCTGACACAGATATTTCCTTGTTATTGACCAAAATCCTAAATATGAAGTTTCATATTCCTGACTTGACGAATTATGAGATATCTGTAATCAATTTTCATTAGTTATTTAATTCCCCTTAGGATAATTTTTGAGACAAATATTATGTAGGATACCTATGTATTTCGCCAGGTTAAAAACTACCTCATTGTCAAATTTCATTAAGATCCGTTCAGCAATTTAGTCATAAAAACAAACAAACAGGGTTACTTTCGTATAATATTTTAAGTACTAGCTAAACCCGACTACGCTTCGTTGTGTTGTGACTAAGTCTGATCTCTTATTTTTTCAGGAATGTGATAAATGACTTGTTCGGTCCTTGCCTAGTGAAGTATGTAGAATATCGCTCCATGAATTTTGCTGTCTACCCTCCTTCTGTGTAAAGTGACGGCCAATGCACAGCAGGGTAGGGTCAGCCATTTTGGATCTTCGAGTCAACCTTTGACGAGAACAACATCGCGCCGTGCGCTGATACTTTACTAAACTTAGCATCTTGGTGTGATTATTGGCCATGCCAAGAACATTTAATATCCGTAAAACTTTGTACAAGTGTTAGCTCCAAAGTGCAACATAGTGCCGTGTGCTGTTCCTGTGTGCATGCAACCTGAACCGAGCCAGGAGAGGGCGGATCTCAAGGTTGGTGGAGCTTCTGCTTTGCTAGTGCAAGGATTTTGGTCACATCTCTATCATACAGTCCATAACAATCGAACCAGCTTACTATCCGTGGGCTATGCACCCCACATGACTTATTTCTTTTAATGAATGACTCCAATACTCTTTTCATTGATTTTGCTACAAAAATTGCAGTTCTATTAAAACCAGTGGTCGTCGTAGCCGAAATTCGGCCATGATAATTTGTTGTACAAAACTATCTATACTATACTTCTATAATCACAGATTTCGCCACAGCTACAATGTTAATTAATTTTAACATTAAACAAAAGAGTATATATGCATATGTGTGTCAAATATATCGTAGTGTGTGTAATGTTTTTTTATTAATTTAATGCATTTTGTATACATAATTTAAAAAAAACAGCATTCGTCGCTCTTCTCTTCTTCTTCTCTACATAAACTACTAGCTGTTCTGGCAGACGTCGTTCTGCCCGGAAAAGCTTCAATCGATATGCCAACAGCAGTGCCACCTACCGGGTCCAATTGTGAACCAACTCAGAAACCTTCTCTGGCTCATGCACAACATTGATAAACAATTTGATAAACATCATCACATAATCAAATGTATAGTTTACGATTCTATAAAGGACATACAGACAAATATTCATTTTTATATATCAAGGGTGCGAAATTTCATACTCCTTCGAGATGAAATGTTAAATAAAAAATTAATCCATCGACTATGTTTTGGACTTTAGGACACCAACATACGGAAGTTGAATTTTATATAAAAAGTTCGATAACTGGTACTTTGGTATTTAATTTAAATATTGTATATATAAAATAAAAAAATAAGAGATTTGGTTTCAAAAATATTGACCGTCATTTGTTAAAATTCTTTACCTGATCCCATTAGGATCGCAAACAAATTGAATTTACATCTTTGGTCTCGATTCTTTTTATCTGGAGTCATTCAACCAGTATTTTGGAATAATAATGAGGTAATAAATTGGATTAGACAGATGTTGGATATCTCTTTTTATAATAACCAGTTAAAAAAATTAATAATGTATTTGGGTCGTGTCATGTCGCGTTGTCTAAGAATAAGAGTTAAGTGTATAGTAAGCCTTGATACTGCTTCCAAAACTGTAAAAGTTGTGGAAGCAATATCAAGGATTGGAAATTGGTAAAAAAATATAATCGGTTACAACCTAGGTCGTATTTCTTGTCACTTTCAGCTCAGTTAAATGATTTTTGGGAACTAAATTTCGTTAAAAATTCCTTAGCTCCTTGTGGCGAAATCTTCTGTCTCGTAATGAAGATGACTCAAATGACTGCATGTCATATATCAAAATAAGCAAATTTTTCCTTTCATACAAATCATCAGTATGGCAATCCAGCGAGGAAACGTAGCCAGCCTTCGGGGCACCTTACCCATAGAAGACCGTGATCTGGGCTCAGTATTCTACTCATAGTCCTGAGGGACTATGGGTAGAATACAATACAAATAAGTTAAGTTTTCTTGCATAGTATTCGATTATATGTTTTTTATAATTGTTTTGTAAGTTTAAGTTGTAATATCATCGGCGTCAGTGCATCTTGTAAGTACAATAAAAAAATCCTATATAAACAGAGTGAGACAACAACAATAAATCTTTTCGTTTTAAATTTAAGCACAAATTTCTGCTAAATGCGTCGTAGCGACAGCAAGAGATTTTGTACAATAAAAAAACGCCAAGTTTTTATCATAACAGCTAAGTGCGTGGCAATTCACGATCTATGAACTATTCTGTAGTCATACCAATATCCACTTTAAAGTATTACCTGTCATCCACTATTTACGTCATCTCGTTAGTGTGTACGTCTAGTGCGTGCGGTTGGCGTAAATTTACAATTCCAGGATTCTGATGAAATTTTTGTGTGTTTGAGTAAATCTCTGGATGGTTTAGATGTACAATAGAGCCGGCTAGGCTTTTTTAAAGACAGGACAAAGTTTATAAGGTTCACTAGTATTATAATAATAATTGGCAAACAAACTCATACATACATAGAAAGTTTATGTATATCCTTATGACGCTTGAGTTATGGACGATATATGGCGACATAACGGAGTCCACTTTAAGCAATATTATAACATCGTTATTTTCAACAGGTATGAGAGCTTAACCTAGTTTTAACCAAACAACAAAAAAAATAATTTATCAGCTGATACTTAATCAACCAACCAATTACTCCTACAATTTCGAAATGACTAACCAATTAGTTGTTAGATAAGCTGAATTATCTTTATAAATAATTTTCACACTATATTCATATCTGCACAATTCAAGATATGGAATTGATATATATACATGTATATATACTATGGAGTTGATCTGATGATGGAGTCGGAAGATAGCCATAGGAACTACAGGACTAAACAAAATAGAAACGTCGTGTTTGGGCTCGTTTTACTTGTCTTCGCTATCACTCTGCTGCTACATGATATCCAGAATCTCAAAAGCTTGTATTCACAAACCTTTTTAAAAAAGCTTATTTTAGATATTTATAAAAAATTTCTTTCATTGACCTTTTTTGCGAAGATAGAAGAGTATACAGAAAGCACAACATTTACCATTTCGCGCCGTAATAGTCTAGCGTAAAAATCTATCCTTCGCAAGCTCGTGTCAAGTTTTGCACATGGCCCTGCACTTATAGGCATACATCGGTAAATATGTGGCGCTCAAACAAATTACTATGCTCGCAAATTAAGCCGAACTGTCTCTAATGCCCGCTACATATGTAACGATAAATCGTAGCGATTTTAGACTGTACAGTTAAATCGAACCCCTCCTAGTGTCTCCACACGCCACCGATATCGGCGTCGATTTTCACTTCTCCGCATAAGTTCGCGCAAGAAAAATGTCATAAACGATGGAAGATGATGACGCACTTGCGTTATTGGGCCTGGTTATGTGTTGAAGGAAAGTCTGAGATTGTGTGATGTAAAAAATGGCTCATGAAAAGCTTTTTTCTCATATCAACTTATTAAATGACTTGAATTTCGCTCCGCAACATTGATATGATTATTTAAGCACGTATACCTCCTGCATACCTAAATCTGTTGGATTTAGTTACTCCACTAAAACTGTGTAAATGCAATCGACAACGATTTACCTAATAGAAATTGTAACTGCCACCGATGAAGAATAATCTGCAACGATTTGTTATACACACGATCGATAAATCTGCGCAAATCAGTTTGCACAGATTAATCGCCACGATATATCGTTACGTGTGTAGCCGGCTTTAGCTGGGTTTTCGTCTATAATTAGACAAGCAGAACCAGCTACTTGCATAATATTCATCATTCATTTGGTACATATACCATTCGTAACTACGCTCTAGTTTCTTATACTAGACTTCTTACTTCTTATTATAGGACCATATAGTATTTTGCCTGTCATTAGTCTATTATAAGAATCTTATAATAGACTAATGACAGGCAAAATAATTATCTTGCTAATACAGATGTATCACGCGAATATTTCAAGTTGCCATACTATAGATTATAGAATTAGGTTTGTTCTAGGAAACATAATTATATAATTAAAAGCTATATTTGTCTCCCACTTATTATTTCTTAATTTTTCTGATGGGTTATAAATGCATAATTAGAATTATTACATAAATATATTTACTTATTATTTGTAATTTTAATTGTATATGAAAATGAGTTTCCGAAATAAATGAATTATTAATATGTTATTTCTTTATTACAAAAAAAATTACACTACAATACAATACACTACTCTTTATTGTAAACATTACATTGAAAAAATACAAATACACAAAAAACTTACTAAGAGGTAGTATAATGGGCGGCCTTATTGCTAAAAGCAATTCTCTTCCAGGCAACTTTAGGATGGATTAGAGAAAAATATACATATATTCATATATATATATATATATATATATATATATATATATAATATATATATATATATATATATATATATATATATATAAATAAATAAATAATAATCATAGTAAATCATAGTAATAATGTAAGAATTACGTCAACAATATGGGAGAGATGAAGATGTTATTATTGACTTTAGAGCCTGAGGTAATAACCCTTCATGAGTCCGTTGAACGCCTGAAGAGACTGGGCACGCCTGACTTTCACAGGTAGCGCATTCCACAGGCACACTGGATGAACTGCGAAAGATTTATTATAAAATCGCGAGTGATTTACAGGTGTTTCCAAACGTATGTTTTCCGATGATCTGAGATGATGAGTATGGCTAAGTAGAAGTAATATAATTGTATAATCTTTCAGCTTGATTTTCATTAATTTCAAACATTATATTGTGTTTCCACATGAGAGCGCTGCTGGAATACTTTTAGAATAGTCTCAAGAATGATAAAATTATTAAAATACAATATCATGATATCATCTGTTAATTGTCACCTGAAGACAGTTTTTCCACATTTTCCCGTACGTATATGGCTTATCAATCACTTATTGTATAAAAGGAATGCGCACACTCAACCGACACCATAAAGAGCGCGAAAACTGACAGATAGACCGCGTGGACGCTCGCGAAAGGACGCGCGTAAAACGAAACGATGATATTGAGATATCGATAAAAATATTTTAAATCAATAATATTTAATAGTGCATTTAATTTATTTAAATAGTATATAGTTAACTTA
Source organism: Dendrolimus punctatus (assembly GCA_012273795.1). Lineage (NCBI taxonomy): Eukaryota > Metazoa > Arthropoda > Insecta > Lepidoptera > Lasiocampidae > Dendrolimus > Dendrolimus punctatus. Next base: position 18,562,693 of record CM022539.1, read on the forward strand.
AACTGTTTTGTGTACAGACTTTTTTTGGTGGAAATTGGTCAACGAGTTTCTTCATTAAGGTGAGTTGATGGTCGAATAATTTCAATTAAATCTTGAGGAAAATAATTTTATTTAGGTATTTCTTTTGTGTGTCGAGTTCAGTTACGGTTTCGTTGTTATTTTGCCACTATTTATTTTATTTCTTTATTAATTTAGTAGTTATCCGTCCTTATTCAGTACGGTTATGAGCCGTAGCATAACTAAAAGTATGTGCGCCTCTGAAAGCTACCGAAAGCATCCCGCTATTTTGCACTTGTATTGGCTTATTTTATTTATATATTGGTAAAATAAATAGAAATTGGAAGTGTTATTGAATTAAGCATTTGCACGTATTAAATGTTGCATAAAGTAATTTTTGTTCTAAAAGTCACCATTATAGTTTGGCAATTTATTCAAAACAAGTGACCGGTTTACTCAATTCACCATTTTCGTTAGTGCCCCAGCCTTTCATGTTCTCCTTCACGATACGAGGTTGTTAAAAGAAAGAGAAAAAGAAAACTAAACAGTTCATTTCACAGCAATGGAATAATTTTTAGTAGATAATAAACAAGAGAGGTCAACATATATACTCGTTCCTTTTAACCAAAACCCTGAAACCATTTTAGCATAAACAAAAACGTAAATTGGTATAAAAATAAACACGATTATCTTAATTGGTTGATTTTGGCACGCTATAATTAAATGCGTGATGTAAAGATAACTTCCTAGTAGGGCTGTAACTTTTCTCTTCTTTCATAGTTTGTCTTCAGATAAATAATATCGTTCAACATTCACCTTTCTAAAAAAAAGGATTATTTAAAATAATCTTGCTTGTGCAAATATCGACTTATCGACATATTCTCCGATTAAAGTCCTTCTCTAAACATATAATGGGTATATATACTATTGTTGGCATCCCTGTACAATGATTTTACCTGACAGCCTCTGTGATCGAGCGGGCTAAGCCTTTGCCGGCTTAACTCATTGCAACGCTCCGGATTCGATTGCTGGAATGGAAATTTTGGAAATAAGTTTTCTCCATTATTTACTATGGTCTGGGTGTCTGGGATCGGCCCCAAAGTAATCCATTGTATATAACACTTAACAGAAGTAAAACTTGCTTAATTTGGGGAAATACAATGTGTGTTTGTCTGCCGATTATTATTCTTATTATATTATTTTTATTGTCACCCTATTAATTACTTCAAAACATTAAGAAATCTTACTATATTTTTATTTTGAGCCAAATAGTTAAAATATAAATGTATTATTACAAAATAAAAAAATATTAAGATATCTTAACATTTTGAATAAACTGAGATGGCGTCACAGTGTTGTTACAGTGTCCCCTACTAAATTATTATGTTCACTTGCAGTTTCATTTTAATTAAATTAGACTTCACAGTCCTCGTTTTTATTTCTTCACTTTATATAGTGTTTATATAAATATGTATATTAAATACAGGTTTAAAGTCGACGTAACTTTTGTACCTAACAACATTAAAAATATGTAAACATTTAGTTTTAAATGTAAAAAGCATTTCGTTAGACGATATTTTGTTCTTGTACTGAATCCTTGAAAACATGTCCGTATTAAGAAGGTTCATTAGCTGTTGTTACGTCGCATATTTTGCAGTCCTTGTTTATATCGAAACCTTGTCAATAGTCATGTGTTGGAACCTTTTTGTGCTATCTTTTGTAATGCAGAGGTTCGTCTACCATAGACAAAATTACAACATACTCGCTATTAGTGAACCGTAATGATTGCATGTAGGCCGCCCCAAATTTGGACTATATATTATTTTCTCGCCTTCCATTTTAGTTTTTGTAAAAATTTGCAAATAGGTTAATTTTGTGACGCTCTCCTTAAATGACTCCATGTCGTAGCGTAGAGGAGAAACGTCAGCCGGATATTACCACCATGTCGTTATTTTTTTATTAAAGGGGCTTAGAACTTTTACAGTTGTATATGACCCATCTTACCCTTTCTTAACTCCTTTCACAATACCTGATACATTTGAACTATTACATTATATTGCCGTGACAACGTTTGTAATGTTTTGGGAATTGTCTAAGTTAGAAGCAGAGACAGCTATTTTTGTTTAAATTAGCAAACAAGCACCCAATTTTATAGTTTGTTGAGCAAGTTAAGTTAGATATTGTGTTGTGTTTGTGTTATGGGTAATATACACCTACCCATTCTTGGGCTGATCCCAGACATCCAGACCATAATAAATAACGGAAAATTCGTTTTACGTTTACCATGGCAGGAATCGAACCCGGACCGTTCAAGCAAGATCTGTCGGCAAGGGTTTAGCGCCCTTAACCAAAGAGTACTGTCACTACGGTTCCCGTACTATAATATATAGTATGGGTATATCATAGTATATTTTAACCAATTGTACTATATATTATAGAGAATTAATATAGTAAAAAATGTAGTATATTTTCTTCGCTAATTTAATTATCATGCTTTTTGTTCAGATTCTTATGACTATAGTTTTTTTAGATAAATAGTTTTTGTCCAAAAAAAATGGCAGCCCTAACCGTCGTATAAGTCTAAGCTTTCTCAACACAAGACAGTCCTGACTGGCTAGTTAATGAACTAGCCAGTCAGGAGGTTTTGTAAAAACACAATTAACTTCATAAGAAAAAAGTGAGAAAGAGAATATTTATTTCTAAAAAATTGTGACACTCAACAATAATTAATAATCCGTCTGCCCATTTTTCCATGTTCCCCGAACATTGCGACGGGTAGACGCCATAGTCCCCATATTCCCAGACCCCTAGTACCACTAGCAGTTCACCCCTATAGCCCGGTTTGTTCTCATTTCACACAATAGTCCTAAACTGGTCGGGGCTTGTTCTCGAGGGATAATCGATTATTGAATGGGATAATCGCCGGTCAGTGTCACGCCACATTTACATTAAATTTGTCATGGGCTTCTACGTGTTGGCTTCCCCATGGCCCCGCGCAAGCCCACAAAAAGTCCGGGTCATTTTTATGGCCCATGCTCTGCAGAGACATACGTATGATAATAATGAAAATGTGTGTTGCAATTTGCCAAATTAGATATTTTCCTCTGCCGAAACATAGTCCGACATAGCGCTGATTTTCAGTGCTCACCTCTTAATCACTAGTCATGCATTAATAAGATTTTTGCAATATATGTGGCTAGGTCTTACACCTGTAAGTTTTGCTCTCACTATCCTCTAAGACTAAGCGGACTCTACGATTTTCAATACCAGATTCTTCCTTTTATGGTTGGGGTCCGGTGTTGTTGAATCTTAGTGCGGGCTTATTATACGAGCCTTTCGCAAGCAAAACTTACAAGATTATGTAATTTCTTAAATTTGCACGTGTAGATTATTATCATTTCAAAATACTTATATCTAACAGTGTATATTTTATATTTCTTCTTTATTTGTATATTTCTTAACCTAGTTTGCAGTCACTTGCTAAATTAATTAATTAGTTGTTGTATGAAGCTAGTTTTAAACATGTTTCAGAATTAATAATAACTAGGTTTTGTTTTATTTTAATTCAATTTAAATTATATTTGGGGTTCGGTACTAAACTTTATTTTTGAGGCAGGGGGCAATAGGTACATTTCGCACACTACCGGGTGCTTTACTAGGAGTAGAACAAAGCAATGAGAGTTATCCACTGAAGATGGCGCAGATAACAGAGTCAAATGTCGGCTTGTGTGGAGACTCGGCAAGGTACCCCTATTAAAGAGGTAACCCATGGGTTAGTACTCCACTAAAACCCCCTTACTCCCATGTGCCTCCAGCTCATGGTAGGAAAAGAATGAGACTTAGGACGTTATTACGCCCACGCTGGTCCTGCGTATCATTGCTTGAGAATATCCCAGGAGAGGCAAACTTACTTCGTCAATAATAAGGGTTTAATCCTGATCCCCAGATGCTGGAGGACCCCTGTAGTTTTCATCGAATTCGGCCTCCAGACGCCTTTAAGTGTTTTTCACTATATCATATAGTTTCAGATTTGGTCATAGAGGCCTATTTAAAAATTCACCTGCATCTAAAGATTAAAGGCATAAACATATGGACGGTGTAAATGATGACATGATTTGTGGTCTGACAAAGGACGTATGCCAGAATAGATGAGGAAGGAAAAGTGTCGTGAAAAATTATAATGTTATATTTGTTCATACTTTTTATAAAAATAAATTAACATTGAATCTTCTATTACCCAATATCGTCACCTACTACAAACGTACGTATATTTGCTTAATTAATTTGTATCTATTTAGAACAGTTTCTTTGAAATGCTGTTTGTCTTTATAATTTTCCTCAAATCAATTGTTTCTATGCAGATGTTAGTTATAAGGGCAATTGGGAAATTCCATGCTATCATCTAGTCCATCCTTGTTTTAACAAGGATGGACTAGTTTAGTCTTAACTAGAAGTGTTTAAACTTGTTTAAATATTAATTTGTTGTGGACTGTAATTATTTTAATTATAAAAGAAAACTGCACCTGCGTGACTTAAGGACGATTTTAATAAACATAAGAGGGAAAAAACAAAAGAAAATCTATATTCTAAATTTGAACATTCAGTATATTTAAAAGCCAGTACTAAGCACCAAATTAACACCAGTGTTGAAAATACACACACTGGTGATATGCTGATGGTGTTACTTTCGTTGGGTATGTTGTTATGATGATGGGAGAACTAATCTCCGGTTCAAGAAAAGTCTTTTCCTGGATACAAGAATGAGCCCATGTCAGCCAGATCATGGCGTTAACACTGCCGTATTCCCATGGCTCGTGATTTTTCGGCGAACAATCTAACTAGCGAGGCCAAACTACAACTAATGTTAGTCCCCGAGTAGCAACGTGTCTGTAATTTCAGATCTAAAAGGGTGCATTGTCGTGTGACAGTGGTCTGGTGGGATTGGCCTATACGTCCTTCTTGCCCATATGTACGACAACCAGTAACCAAGGATGGCGTATGGACTATAAGGAGCCGCACTCTTTTTTTGTCGCGAAGTACAAACGCTCCCCGCGATTAAAAGACCAATAATGAGGTGGTGCGATACTCGCAGCGGCGGTTGGTTACAACTACCTTGGTTTTTCTTCTCAGGCCCTTAGACCATGTTCATGGAACGACAGCTCAGTCAGTGCTACGAAGCCTGACAGTGTCCGATAGCTCTGTAGCATCGGTGCCAGTGACAGCTTAAGTCCTCGACGATCATCACTCGCAGCTGGAGGTCATAGACTCCCTCCAGCGCTATGTAGTCCCATTGTATGCGGTAAAGAGTCTGGGAGATCTGGTCCCACTCCTGCCTCGCAATTTCCTGCGCTACGCTTCCATCCCGTATAGAACGTCATCGGCTACTTGTGCGTACCACAAACTTTACCGTGTCTCTATTTTACACCTCTATTTTAAGAAGTTCCAAGCTTTAAAATATATGGCCTTGTAGGAGTTGCTGCGCATGAAAGGTTCCTCTATAAATAAGTATGATATATATGTATTCATTATATAATACAACTTTTTATACACAGACACTTCATAATTATGATTTTGATAACTACTCTGCAAAGCATTCAGACACAATTAAAATAACTCACGTTTAGTTTTTATGTTGAACTGTAGAATAAGATATATGTTTTTATAAAGTTAATCAACTTTGTTCTAATAGCCGGTTCCTATATCTTACGAGTCATTCACTTGCCCTACCATCGGTTGAGTTTTGACATTACATGTATGGAGCTTATTTATGTAAAACTTAACCGATAGTAAGTAAACGGTCGGTGAGATATAGGAACTGGCCATTAGGAAAAACAACGTACTTAGATAACTATTTTATAATTGTTATTTAATTCAATCAGCATTTAAAATCGGATTCAGTTCATTTGGTACATATCTATACTTGGTTTTAGGCAGTTTAAGGCGATATACCGTTGTCACAGATTAGCAAAGTTTTTTTAGTCTTTCTGGCTTTAGTAATAAATTATATTTGTTCAATACTAAATTTATAGTCTGTGTTTTGCTACTCAACTTTTTGACTATGCAACAAATTTATAGTTTTTGTAATTTATTTAGGTTTATGGGTTTAGCTAGGCCTTTAAGCCAGATCTTAGATTACAATATAGTTTCTTCATTTTCTTAAGCCTATATGTATAGCTCCGCTTAACTGTAGGTTATCAAAAACACATAATTAGTACTTAAAAACTATCAATATCCTACAACTATTGTTCATTTTAGAGTAATTTTACACAATTTTACAAAATAACCACCTAAAAATTACAGCAGTTGAAAGCACCTTTTTTCCCTAATTTTTACTATGCTAAAGAAACTTTAGGACCTAATGAATTAAAATTGCCAGTTAATAAACGGATTTTTTTAAATAATGGCATCATTTTATAGACGCCGATATATTTTAATTCTGACGTCGGGTAGCTATACCAGACAGTGCGATAAATATTTGCCAGACAGTGCCAGAAATTTGACTATCGCACATTATTGCGACAGTCAAATTTCTATTAACAACATTCATTTAATTAAACTGCAAATTGTTCACCAACCGATGATAATATGTCGGACCGAATAAATTTACATAACATTTGAATAAATAAGTTTTTAAGACACACTTCGACGACTTCAGTAAAAAAAACACGAAACAAAAAAATATATGTTTTCCACAACAACTTCGTAGTTCTTTGTAATTTTATATAATTTAGAAGTCTCAAGTAAGATACAAACTCCATTTGCTTAGGAACGACTTCTCCAGGGCCACCTTTATCCGGGGGCGCAAGGGGTGCGTGGCATTCGGGCGCATGGACCTTGGGGGCGTAATCCGATTGACATAAAAAAATTCAACTGCTTACTGCCCTATTGTGGGTATTGGTACAATAAGCACGTGTTAATGGTAAAATTGTCGTTGACAACCGACATGTGAAACTTGCCAATCTACTTTCATATCCCAAAACATAAGCTTATTACAAGGAGGTGATATTAGTTAAAAGGTATGACTGATATAAAACATGCGATATATATGCATAAAATCTTCGATTCTATCTACTGTAGGTACTATAATGGGGAGTGTTTCGAGGAACTGTTGAGAATGGTACCTTTAGCTTCTACATCGCCAATTCTTTGATCCACTTGCTAATGTACACAATTGATTCTCATAAACGTTTGGGATTTGGAATGAGCTCTCAGCTGACGTTTTCCCCAGTGCACTCCATATGGAGTTTTTCGAAAAGGGTATCATAAAATTCCTGCCAAGCCGGCAGCACGTTAGTGATATCTCTGATGTTACAAAAGTCAGTAACTTACAAAAGTCAGTAAGTTTCCCAATAGGCCGTCAGTCACTCTAACACTAGATTACCTATTATAGCCTATGGCTTCGCTTGCCATATATATACTCCGTGCACTGCCAAAACTATCTGGATGGGCGATCTGAATAATATTGTTCCGTTAGAGACGTATGTCTTCTATAATGAGCTAACAAAATCGATCTTGAGTCAGTATCCATAAGTAATTGTCAGAATAAGTAAATAATAGCTATGGCGACTACGACCTTGTCTGTAGCGCAGTTGGTTGTAACAATGAGATCGATCGGAAATAATATCTACAGTTTTTCCGGATTCAGTACGTGACGACACGTACCTCTTTTTATACCTATTATTAAGAAGTATTAATTGGGATTCTAATCCGATTTTGTCACTATAACACCATTTCGATAAGTGTTGAGATTTTCTATGAAAATAAGAACAGATTTCCGGCGGCAAATGTGATTGCGGAGTTACTTATGACTTACTAGTTATGTTTTTTATTGGGAGATTGTAATCCAACTTTACCCGGTATTCAAGGGATGGGTGGCACAGAGACTTAGGGCGCAAGTAGATTGACTTCAATAAAAAGTCTTTAAAAAAAATCAAAATCAATTAATTGTCAAAAATTACACAGAAATATTGCTTCATAGTTCGAATTAGACTAGCCGACTAGCCTGTATCGCGAACACCAAGTACGTGTGTGACTAACTTAACAATTTATCTCTAAAATTATTTTTTAAATTAAATTTTAACTTGTTTGCGTGTGTATGTGCGTGTGTGTGTGTGTGTGTGTGTGTGTGTACGTGCATGTGTCTGTGTGTATGTTTGCATATGAGGGATTACAATACTGTGATATATATATATATATAATAGGGTTAATTTATATGACTATGTATGTATAAACCGTAAAAAAATCAACTCAATTAAATGCACTGTACAAATATGTATTGCAATTTAGGCTAGGTAGTTCGGTTATATTTTTTGACTTTGACATACTTACAGACGGACAGTTGGACATGATGAATACATACGTGTTTCTGCCAAAATGATTAAGGAAGCTTACAAAGAAACATAACAATTAAATGCTATTTTTTGTTGTGGTAAGGGAGCGCAAGACCAATTACAGATTGGTATTTAACACAGGGTAAAAGAAGCAGAGAAATAAAAGATGGGAAAACTATTTTAAAAAAGAGCAGCTCTTTGAATGAGAGCAGCAAGAGATAGATCGAATTGGAAATCTTTAGAAAAGCGACATAGGCCTCCAGCATAAGTTGAAGAATAAAAGATTGTTAGAGAATTGCATCCGTTATTTATTTATATATCAAAATGTACACTGTACGTTTTTTCTTCGACATTAAAGGCTTTATTTTAAGGAGGCGCAAACTGTTTTTCGCGCCCTGGCGTCCAATATGCTTAGGACGACCCTGTCTTTATAATTAGTTTTCCATGATTTTATTATATAATTAATTTTATCTATTGGTAGGTAATGTAACGGCCAGTTGGTTCAGAGCTGACTGGAATATTTATCTTCAATGAGAGACTGGTTTAGAATATAAGTTTATATTCGCAATCGAGACACTTCTACATGAGATGTGTCTGCTCGCGGCCCAATACAATAACGTCTTCTATTGTTTTGGGAGGCGTTCCTCGAATGGAATTAAAACATTATATTTCTAAATATATTAAAACGACTAAAAAGGTAAATCGTTGAAGTACCTACAGACTAGTACCGCTAATAGCACATATTCAAGGGGATTTACTCAGAGTTACCTGCATTAAACTGTATAGACATTTATTTACACCTAAAAGCAATGAAGCGAATGTTATGATTCAATGATATCAAATACCTTTTATCTTGTACAAGTGCTGTGATAAGATAATTATACAAGTACTTGGATATGAAGTAAATAACATACATTTTGAATGACATTTCGTAATTGTAAAGTAAAAATATACATTTATTGCGGTGTTATTGTATGTTTGTAGTGCTTCTTATTTGTTGACAAAAGCAAATTAGATGTACTGATAAGTGGTGAAGAATGCTAATTTTAAGCATTAAACAAATTGGACGGTGACTGTAAGATATTGAAATCTTTACATTTGTTTACAATAAAATATACATAAATTATAAATTAGTACAGTTATTTTTTTTATTGTCATCTACATGTAATATCTCTTTTTATTTGCCTTCTCCTCCATCATGAGTCAAGATAGAGGATCTTTAGTTTCTTATTTATTTTCTTATAACTTTAACTCATACGGGGAAAGGGGTTCTTTATTTTAATATCTTGTTTTTTCCTTTGTTTTCTTACTTTTCTTTTTTCTTGTCAAAAACTTACAATTATTAAATTTTTTCTAAACCGGTTTTACGCTTTTCTTATTATTAATACTTCTTAACATATAATCTGTTAGGGCTGGTAGCTATTTCGGTCAACGGAAAAATATACCCAACTAAACAAATACCCAACGGGAACTTTACCCATTGACTTCTTTGACCGAGACTCAGGGCCGATTATTGAACCACCAGATAAAATTATTCATAGGAATAAAAGAAAACACGGGAAAAATTAAAATGACAGTTGCGTGAATAAAATAGTTGTATTCTTTCATTTTGTTATTTAGTCAGGTTATTATTTATTTGACTGATAACTTACATCTGATCATTGAAAGACCAATCCTTACAGTCTTATTTAAATTTAATAGATATAAGTCTTAGATGATACCTTTTCGGAATAAATTTTATTATTGCAATAATTAATTGAAGATGGTGAAAGAATACACCGTGGTGACACCTGTACACCTTCGACATGTATGGCGTATTTTATCGTCCGGTCCACTGAAAATGGTAGTACAGTCCAGCAGTGAGACGTCCATGTGGATACAGAGTACCTACTTTTAAACAGCACATGTAGAATTGAAATGTATTAGAGAAAAATATTAGATAACCTTGGTGATATAATAATAAGAGTTCGTGAAATAACATTCATCTTAAAAAATAATTTAAATGGAAATAAAACGAATTACGGAACTTCTGTTTTAATTTGATAAGTTTTGATGTAAATTTGCTAAATATGTGACGTTGACGTCACTCTAGGGACGAAGGCGCGTCTGGAGGAGGTCTGTCTAATGTGACCAGCTTCGACAAGGACGGAGGAGGGTCAAAAAATCATGTTCAGGGGATGGCTCCGTAATAGAAATGTAAAAAAATGAAAAAGAAACTAATGCTTACTATTATTTATTTAGTGGCGGATATCTTTTAAATTCAGGCGGAATTTTAAAGTGGATTTAAAATACTACAAGCCCTTGCCCTTGCTACTACAAGCAGTCGTAATATAAGGTCACTTAAATCTGTCACGAATTTCACGTTACTTTACTTATATACCTAATTAAGGCACAATGTGAGATTCGAACATTTAAAACTATGTATGGAAAAGTTTAAAAATAGTTAAAAAATATTATAATAAAATAAAATAAATTACGCTAACGAATCGATAACCTTGTTGTAATAAGGTTATCGATTTGTGCCTCGTGTGTTGTATGCCCCCTGTATGTGTATAGTAGTGGAAAATGGTGCCTGGTGCATGCACCATAGCTGCGCCCCTTTGTAAAATATAATAAAAAACCAAATGCAGTAAATAAAACAGTCCTAAATTTTACTTACAAAACATAAATGAATGACGAAGTAATATATTATAAGAGTATAAATGATCTAGTGTAATATAATTTCATTTATAAATTTAATAATAATTGCTGATTTTTGCGCCCCCCTTCGATAGAAGCCCCGCGCCCAGCCTAGTACTCTACTTGCTTCATCCTAGCTACGTCTCTGCCTTTTATTAAATTTATGAAACGTACAGCTACTATTTTCATATAATATTTAAAACTGAAGTTATATAGGTCACTATATAAGTAATATCTGTATTTTAGTAACTAATTAAAATTAGATATGCTTAATTTGTTTGGCTTTTTCTGCGCTTTAAATCGGGCTGGACCGGTTGTAGTTTATAGTGCTTCCTTTTTAAGTGTATATATTCGTTAGGAGTTTTTTTAAATCACATGTATTAGTTTTATTTTCTTTGTATGTATAACTATATCCGTGCAGGAACAGAGAAAGAATATAATTGGGCAGCCTGTCGTAACAGGCGACAAAACAACCCACAGCCAGGTGGTAGGTAGACCATATACCCGTCTGGATGGCTACCACTGCTGGTTTTGAGTATGCCGCCATAAAAACTTTGAGTTGTGTACCGACATTAGTGGCCAGGTTACATTCTTCTTTTAGTGAGCCGCATCACACAGGTACCACCTTTGTGTTATAAATGCTAATAGGCGATTGTAAACGCTTTCCATCAGATTCATCTGCTTACCGCTTGGCGTGCGGTATAATAGGTACTTTGGTGAGAGTACCTATGTTCCGCACGTTCCATAATTTTTAACTTTCGATTAAGGTTTCCTAAATGCATTTTTGTATGGAAATAATTAATTACTTGTTTGTTAATCATCATCCAGTGTAGTGTTATCTGATAAACTATAAATCATCACTGTCATCATCGGCTGTAGACATGTTATCGGGGATCTTCCAGAGAAATGATAAAAACATTATTTTTAGTTTATAACTGATTATAATTATAGGAAAATAAAGATTTCAATATCACCTACCTTAGTCATCATGCCTCGTTTACGACACGCTAAATACATTGTTATATGTTCACCAAGACCACAAATGAACAAACAATATTTTGAAAAAGTCTGTTACTAGATTTCGAAACTGCACAGCTGTTATTAACTCAATCTGTGCAGGAATGGAGAAAGAATTCAATTTCCTGCGGCCGGATGGCCTGTCGTACAAGGCTACAAAACAACTCACAGTTAGGTGTTAGGGTTTGCCCGTCGGGATGGCTGCCACGCGTGGTCTAGAAGACGCTGCCATACCTTGAATTGTGTTTTGGTATTAGTGGCTCGGTTCCAGTTTGGTTTTAGAGAGCGGTAGCACATTTCGTGTTGCTGAACTCGTGCAACCAAAAAAAAACCACACAATATGACTATAATTTTTGAAATGTTTATCCATGATATTTCTGTGCAAGCAGTTCTAATAGCCTTGGAAATCCAATTCCATCATAAATGGATTACAATATAGATGCAAGAAATAAATCGTCAGCGAAAAGACAATAGGTAGTTAGGTATTATATAGACTGTCATTGTGCTACGAAGATGGTTACTGATGGACTTTTGTATCTCTAGCTGTTATTTATATGATAATAAGTTGAAAGATTCGTTTTAATATTATTACTCATACTCATACGTGTGATTTTCTTTTCGCGGAACCCTAAAAAAGTAAAAGCAGCCTAAGTTACTCCTTATAACTTGTAGTACGTCATGTTCTTTATTATAACTATAGTAATATTTTTCTTCACTTTTATTGTGTCTCTGTGAATATGCACTGTTTGCTACAATTCCATTAATTCTTCAAAAGTCTTTCTGTAACATATTCTGTATAAAACTTATAAAAAAAGAACTTGAGATATAAATAGAATAAGCGAAATATAAAGAAAATCAATTTTAGTGTTGCTGGGGAGTTTCTTGCCGCTTCTTCTCCTTAACAGCTATAACACATTGTGAAGCGACGTACATAGACTAGGAAGTAAAATTAAATTTTACCCTACATGTATGACCTTCAAAAAGTGTTCTCCAGTGGAAATTATTTTGAATAAATTTTTGAATTTGAATAACATTAGCTATCGCTAGTGGAAGTTCCCTTAGAATCGGTCCTGCCGTTTTACAGATTAGCCGGAACGTCCAGACAAATAGACAATTTTTAATATTGATTTTTTGATATCAGTACCGTATAAACTTATTTATCTATGTAGATTGGAAATGTTATCTACAGGACATAGTAATTATTGACGCTGTTTCAGTCTTCTATTCTAAAGAGACTAGACGCAAGCATGCGTACTTGTGATTCGATGAACTTTTTCGTCTGCATATCATCAACTTTCCATCACAGGAAACGACGCTTACTTGCTCTCGCATATCGCACTTTAAATTTTGAATTATTTTTGTATTAGGAGCCAACATTTTTTTTTCAAATTTATTATCCAATATTCTTACATTCAAATACATTACAAATCACATTTGAACTGTGGCACAGAAACCTCATGGGTTTATTCGTGCCGCAGGGAGTCGTGTACACAATACTTTTATTTTAATAAATAGGAGCAGGGGCGAGTAATGGTTATCATCATTCTAGTGTTTAATTCAGATTTGATAATAAAACGGGGGTTACATCGCAGGTTGATATATTTTCATTATTAAGCGACAGGAAGTTGGGCTTAATAGTCGTGGTAGCGTAATGGCTATCACGCGCACATCACGGTGAAAGCTGCACATCTAGATAACCGATATGTCAAACCTGCCTAGTCGTTTCGTGCAACCGTGGCGGGTATAGAGGCGGAAAAACAGCCCACAGCCAGGAGGAAGGACTTTTGCCTGACATCCAGTCGGGCAAATGCCTACCACCTGGCCGACTTTGACTGCATATTGCTTTATAGATGTTAAACATGAGTTAAGCTGATAAGGGATTCTTGCTTGATATATTTTTTACAATAAATAGTTAAAATAAGCATGCGATTTTAATAACAGTGTTGTATTTGAACGATCCCAGCGCCACGTGTTCTGCACTTGTTTTACCAGTCGTAGTTCTTGAATTAAATATCATAATTACATGCTATTGCGCAATGAGTTTGCTGTTAAGAAGGTTTGCCGACGACTACTTACTATTGTTACGAGTTACGGGACTCGAATTAAAATGCCGTTGGAATTACAATAGAATTTATTAGAACTATACAAACGCGTATAACAGGTAGATATATAACTGGACGCAACCAGTACAAACGTGATGCACGATTCTATAACACGCGCAAAGTCCGTCACTATGTAGCTTATCGAATGTACACACGTTTTGTCCCGCTTGTGCCTATCGCTAGAGTGCTTCACCCCTCCGTTCGGGCATTCCTTTATACTAAGCTATAGAATATGTCTCGACACAATACTCGACCGGGTAACAATAATTTCCAAGAATCACACCTGGCTAATGCCTACCATAAAGGATTATAATACACAATAGGCTGTTTTTCTAATTACAAAATTTAAACACAAAGAAGTCCAAATGCCGAAAAGGTAATAAACTGCAGGTGTGAATTGGTCTTTGTCGGTCGTATCACTATTAATGTATATACTTATGTAAAGTATAAGACAATAACGTAGTGAAACCTGCACATCCAGATAATCGATATGTCTAACCTGTCTATCCGCCCTAGACTAGGCCTCCAGCCCAGCATTGGGAATTAAATTTTGGGCTTTCCGAGCTATCACTCCATACACAATTGAGTTTTGAAAGGTTAAGTGTGCTAGTTAATTATAGTATTCTTGTAAATGGTATGTTAATTTTAATATAGAATATGTAATGTCATTTTGCTAATGATGTAGGAATATTCCGCATAAGGCAAAATCGCGGCTGACGTCCTGCCCCAAAAAAATAAACATCCCCGAAAAAAGACCCGATTATAGTGCGTCCTACCGATTGCAATTGTGAATCTTAACCATCCGGGGTTCCACTCAAACACAAAATATCATCAAAATCGGTCCAGGAGATTACGAGGATCCTAGAACTCGACTCCAGCGCCAATTGCAAAACTAAATGATCCGGGGAGTCATTTAAACACACACAAAGGATTTAATCATAAACGGGAAATACGTTCCCAAGTGTACATACATTTCTGAGATTTATTTTCGTTTATATCTGAATATATATAACAAAGTCTTGTTAGTAATTTATAACTCAAGAACGACTGGACCAAATTTTTTTTTTTTGTGTTTTTGGAATTGTCATCGTCCGGAATAGGATAACAAGTATAAAATTATGATATTCACCAAAAAAACATTAGCCACGACATCAGTCTAGCCATTCATTTGTTATGATCTTTCCCGGCCATTTCATTTAGGTGAAATATTTTTGTGTGTGTTCAAGTGAATCCCGGGATGGTTTAGATTGAAAGTTGAACCAGGTAGACGGCGCTGCCACCGTAAGCGGGCGGCGCGGGTGGGGCCTCTAGGGTATAGAGGTTCTCACTCACCCGCACATGCCGTCGAGATGAGAGCGCGAGTGTTCCGCGCGCGCTCATCTCTCTTCCCGTGGGGCGCGTTACAGACCGCCCCACGCCCGGAAAAGACCGAGACGTCGCCGGGGGAGTAGCTTCCCCGGCATTGGAAGGGGCCCAGTGAGCGGGGCCCACGCCTGCCAGGGAATGCGGAGCCGGGTAGCCTATTCCCGTAGCCCTGGCATAAGACGCAGGACGGAACACCCAGGGGTTTTAGTGGGTATCCCTAACTGGGGAGTGGCAATAGTTTGGCACCGGTTCGGACCGGGCACGCTAGTGCCACCCCCGATCTGCCGAATCTCACACTGTCTCACCGGGTCGCGAGCATCCCCCAGGCTTCTGTGCCTGTCGCGGCTTAGTCCTCAAACGGATTTCCCCTGGACAAAAAAAAGGTAGACGGCTCTGTAATCGGGTTCTAGGATATAGGTGAAATTATTTTTGTTTGTGTTGAAGTGGGTCCGGCGATGGTATAGATTTACGATTGGACCCGGTAGATGGCTCCGCTGAACACCTCTTTCACGGTGGGACCGATTTTAATGAGATTCGATAATGGTTTAAATTAACAGTTGGTCCCGATTGATAGCGCTGCCTGCATTGGTTTCTAGATTTTTTCAGTGGACAAGACAACGTCTGCCGGGCACAGCCAGTAGATAGATAAAAGCTGCGTAAGTGGAATCTTCATTAATCATATTTATTAACCATGCTGTCCATAATAATTACATAATGCATAAATTATTAATAAACAAACCGCATTTTAAGTTACGTGAATATCTATAGAAATGAAAGTTGTTTGATTTCTTCTTTATGCTTGAATTCTTCTAATAAGCTTATTAGCTTGTTTTTTAATTTAAATAATAAGATATTTAAAGTTTTGGAGGAAATTTTAAAACTAACTCCAATCATAAATCTGTAAGATTTTTGATGAACTGAATCATTGGTCTTTGGGCGATATATATAACAGTACAGTAACGTATATAAATAAGTGACATATATATATATATATATATATATTATATATATTATATATATATATATATATATATATATTATATATATAATAGACCGAGCAGCGGGTTCAGGGCACCCGCTCATACTTCTAACTTAAAACACTTTCTTTAAAAATACTCTAAGGTCCAACTCGACCTGCTGCCATCAACCCAATGTGTCACAAAAACTCCTCAGTCTACCGAAGTAGATACTACCAAAGTATAGAGGGCGTCCTTGACCCCGCTCCGCCATATGCTCTGCTCTGATTGGTCGTTTATTAAATTACAATATTCATAACTTTTATTAGGTTAGAACGATCTTTAAGTTATAGAAACATTTGACAATTGTGCGTTATACATCCAGTCAACAATACATCTAATAATTATAACTTCCCTCCGACATATATATATATATAATAATAAAAAAAAAAAAAATATATATATATATATAATTATATATATAAGTAAACAGACATAGCTACAGAGAACCTAATACTGACGGATCGACCAAATTGAATGGTATTTTAATTATTACGCACTATTTATCGATTACTATGCGCCTGTCAGATATTTTTGTGTAAGAGGTAACCATTGTAAAATACAAAAAATTCGAGGTCAAACAGTATCACACTTGACTAAACATCATCTTAATTAAATTAATATTATAGATACATAAATTATACAGTAGTACAATAAAGAAAACTTTGCCTAACTAATTAATGCTGGGTTGAAAGTATATTAGTGTTACCCATATTTATTTTTTTCTCGAATGAATTTACAAATTAAATATTAATAAAAGTGTATATACAAATTAAAATTAAACTATAATATCTAGTACCAGCTGACAGTTGGAAACAGTCTTTTGGTCACGTAAGATGTCTACCAGGCGTTTCGCTAGGTCTCGAAGAAGTGGTTGCCCCCATGGTCCCAAGGTTTTGACCCCAAAAGCCGCAAATATGTTATATCCTATCTCCTATGGCGGAATATTTGCCGACGGCATATAATACCGACTGGTATGGGGCATATGCCCCCATCTTACTAACTTAATTACCTATTTAATAAGTTTTAGTTATTAACTCGAAGCGTACTTTTACCTATTGTTCTGAAGCTCTAACTACTAATTTTTAATCAATAAAAGCTTAAAATCTGTAGTGCTCCCTAAAACAATAAACAAAAAGACGTTTTGTTTCACTTTCTACGAGAATCTGTCCGCACTTTGTCCACGTTGGACAGGTAACGAAGCTTAAAGCTATTTTGCTAAATACAAAATCATATGTTTATTTTCAGCAGTGGATTGTTTATCTGTATAATTTAATATTTTCTTAAAAGAAAACGTGTGCGACTCGGGATGCCTAACTTAAACGAATCTAAGTTAAACTATTTAATATTGAAATTTTTAACTTGAGAAAAGCTTAGGTTATTACATTTTTATGTATAATTCATAACGTAAGGAAAGTTTATTTATTAATAAATCTTTTATTGATTATAAAATATATTTTGTTCTTAGTTACAATTCTTGAATATGTGTTAGAATTTTGTGTATGTGCATTATTAGCATCATTACTTAATCTAATTACCGAAATACGGCTTGCGCTGTGGTATAGAGTGAGAGAAGAGGGGCCTGCCTACCGCTGCCGTATCCGTGCGAGAAAGGGAAGCCAGACAGACTGGCGCCGTAACGCGTTACGTAACGAAGCGGTTTACCCTCCCATAAGAAGTTATCACTTTAAAAACTACACCTTTACAATTTATAATATTATTGACGACATATTTGAAAAGTGGTCGTTAGCTTTTGTTTTACCATTCAAGATACTTGCAGGCACTTAGCGACATTTTTGTTTATCAATTTAAGGTTGTCAAAATTCGCCTGTGCTAATAATATTATATCAGCATCAAGGTGATTTTAAGTTTGGTTCACGGCCGGACTAATTTGCATATTTTATTTAAAAATAAAGGCACGATATTTAATGGCAAATAACTGGTTATACTATGTATTAAATTAATTTGAGCAAGTTATTTCATTTGCTCGAACATGCCTAGATAAGATTTGATTTATTAGTTGGGATATATAACTACAAACGCGTTGTTATTGTACTTGTTTATTAATTAAGGAGGATAAAAAATATGTTTACCTTCCTCCTTTTTTTGCTGATCTGACAGGTTGACGGCCTAACTGTGACGGAAAGTGGTTAACGACGCCTATGGTCATTAGCAACACCAAAGGTGCTGCCAATGTCCTGTCGGCCTTGGAAGGGGAAACTAGAACCTAGGTACTAATATCGAAATGAAACGCAAGGTTATTATGGCAGTACTGTAGACTAGGTGTGGTAGCAATCCAGTCGGGCAAATGCCCTACCACTTGGCTGTGGGTTGTTTTGTTCTGTCCTGTTCCTGCTAATAATTTATTGCACATCAATGCCATCCACGTTTAATATTATAAATACTAATTTAAGTTCATTTGTTTGTTACCTCTATTCTTTTTTGGTCTACTTTTACGTTTTTACCTTCTTGTGGTTTAACCTTCTTTTTGTCACGGGAACTTCATCCCCTCACTACAAGCCCATACCACCTTAATCTTCTTCCTCTTAATTAGTCACCCGCGCAACTTTCAAAGATTCCCCTATGCTATAATTTCTCACCTCATAAAGTATTTAACAAGATGTCATAATTACTAATAATATTCGCAAATATAAAAATGAATTTCGCATTTCTTTTTTCAATGATAAGCACTTTTTAAGTACCTATCATAATAACAAATACATACAACATAACTACACGCCAGGTCCCTTGCGGGGTAGGTACGAACAACAGAGCGCCATTCAGGCCTATTCTTACACACCTTACTTGCTTCTTTGACATTCATAGCTCTTGTAATAATAAATAAAACCTATATTTTCTAAAGAAACACTATATTAACTTTAATAAAATGCGCATAGTCGCAAATTTCACATCCGACTTCTTAAGATCCGTTCCTCGGTTCTTGTTATGACGACTTTATACGTACATGCTGAAGATTCGTTCTGAGTCTACACTCTTAGACACTCTGTAATGCTGGTTTAGCCAAGGATAGAAAGCAACATTGTGCAGCCAGCAAAATGTCTTTCACATTGGGATCTCAGTTTATGTGTATCCATTGAAGGATTGATCTATGAAAGTGGGTATATATATCTACTTGCTCATTTTTTGCGACTGTTCTGAAAAAACTTTCTAAAAGTACATCCGGTTTTAAAGACAGTTTTTGTCCAGTTTGTCAAATTGTCCAAGGTGAAAGAAAGCATCGTTTGTCTTGTTTAAGTTATGTGGAGAGCAAGTTTATTGAAGCTTTTTTCGTTTCCTTCATTATCATTTCTTTTAGTGTTGCATCAATTACTTCGTTCTCATTGAGTAAACGTGATGTTTTTTCATCAAAATAACCTTGGCGATGGCATTCAACTGATAATTTTAAATCCTCTCATATCAAAACCTTCTACAGTTATTGTTATTCGCGGAAAATACTCAAATTTACACATAAATTCGCATCTATTTCGTAATTACAAAATTCCGTACCTCTAATCATAATATATCGGACCATTCGCAACGTGGGATGAATCGTGCGTTGTACTGCGGAATCCCATCTTCAAAGTTCGATAGAAATAACTAGACCAGATAATAAAATTATTGCTTTCATACAATAAAATAAACGTTTTTTGTATTTGTATATTGAAATAAGCTTAGCCTTGCACCCGTATAAAATTATGACCAACATTACTTATGCCGATAATTAGCCAACGAGTTCTAAGGTCATATATTAATAATTCATTATTTCACGTTTCAGATGAGATGCATTCTGTTGCTGCTGGTATCAGCAGCTCTGACCTTCGCGGATGAACTTCCACCATCATGCGAGAGACCTGTATATTGCAACAGCTCCCTACTTCATCATGTACAAACGGCTAGAATATTTCCTGACTCGAAAACGTTTGTTGACCTACAAATGCGAAAAGACGAGAATACTACTCTAGAAGATTTCAATAATCTCCTAAAAGAAACAAATAATAATCCTTCCAAAGAACAGCTTCAGAAATTTGTGAACGATTATTTCGATGAAACGAGTGAATTGGAGACTTGGACACCATCAGATCACTCTGATAACCCTAAGTTCCTAAACTGTATTACAGATGAGAAATTAAAGCAGTTTGGTAAAGACATTAATGCAATATGGCCTATATTGGCTAGGAAAGTAAAGCCAATAGTCTTGGAAAAACCCAGACAGTATAGCTTCATACCTGTCTCCCATGGCTTTATTATCCCTGGAGGGAGGTTCAAGGAGATTTACTACTGGGATACCTATTGGATTATTGAAGGTCTATTAATAAGTGGTATGACGACGACTGCTAGAGGTATGATTGAAAATTTGATCGAACTACTAAATAAAATTGGGCATGTACCTAATGGAAGTAGATGGTATTACCAAGAACGAAGTCAGCCTCCTTTATTATCCGCTATGATATATCGTTACTATGAAAATACAAACGACGAAAAGTTTTTGAAAGTTAATATTGAAGCACTTGAGAAAGAGATGTATTATTGGCTAAATACCCATGTTGTATCCTTTGAGAAAGACGAAAAACTGTATACTCTGCTCAGGTACTATTCACCGAGTGCAGGACCTCGACCAGAATCCTATTTTGAAGATTACGAGAACGCTCAGAAATTCGACAATCAGAATGACCACACTGACTTTTATATCAATGTTAAGAGCGCTGCTGAAAGTGGTTGGGATTTCTCTTCACGTTGGTTTATTAGCTCTGACGGTGATAATAATGGCAACCTTACGGATATACGGACGACAAGTATAATTCCTGTAGATCTAAACTCTATATTTGCTAATGCCTTGGAGAACTTAGCTTATTTCTACGGGATTTTGAATAATCCACGTCGAGCAGCGCGTTGGGCTGCTATAGCTGAACAATGGAAGAGCGCAATCAATGGTGTTTTGTGGAACGACGAGGATGGTATTTGGTATGATTATGATATTACAAATATGAAACATCGTAAATATTTCTATCCCAGCAATGTGGCCCCTCTCTGGCTTAACGCAGTGGATAAGCGCATTGTAGTCAAACATGCACCGAAAGTTTTGAAATATTTAAGAATTCACAAGGACTAGATTTCCCTGGAGGAATTCCAGCCTCGCTTGTTCGATCTGGAGAACAATGGGACTTCCCAAATGTATGGCCTCCAGAAGTAAGCATTGTGATTAACGCCCTTGAAAATATGAAACTCCCTGAAGCTAGTAATCTGGCAAAGCACTTGGCACAGATTTGGTTACGAGTTTGTTATAAAGGCTTCAGTGAGAATAAGCAAATGTTTGAGAAATACGACGCTGAAGAACCTGGAAAATTTGGAGGAGGTGGAGAATATACTGTACAACTAGGATTCGGATGGAGCAATGGAGTTGTTATCGAATTTTTAAAGAAATATGGAGATAAAGTTACTGCGTATGATAACATTGACGTAAGTCTTACTTCTGCAGATGTTGATGAAGCCGAAAAATCAGAAGAAATTTATAAGTAGATCAATATAACTTGAAATAGGTAGCTCGCTTGATAACTATTGTATAAAATGCATCAGGTTGGTTTCTCAGATTCATTATAGTCCGCTTAAGCAAATATATTTGCGTAAAAACGTTTTATACTCTTATTATGGATGTCAGGTTCTAGAAACCATTAAGTTTGGGACGGATTATAATTACTTTGCGTTCTGGTCTGTTATATACATTTTATATCACGTCATTTAAGGGCTGCTATATTCACGAGGCAGCACACCGACTTCAAGATGTTGTAGAAACAAGTCGGTCGATATCTCAGAACAGTAGCTAAATCTATAGAAAACGTACTGAAACAAAAGCCGAGTAACATAAAACAATTTTACAAAATATAGTATTTTTTAGATTTTATTTGACACTGACTTCAAGAAGTTGAGGAAACAAGTGGGTTAAATATTTATTTTTTAGTTTTTAGTGTGAAGTTGGTTTTGATTTTGTTAAAAAAAAACATTATTTTTACTTTTTAGTTGCACAAAGGCTTCAGTACTTCAGTAGGTAGCTTCCGACGTAAAATATTATCTATATATATAACGACATGTTTCTATAGTTCCAGATATTATTCTGAGAATCGATTAGTCAGAGAAATGCATGAAATTAACTTATGTACAATATAATAAAACTACGTTTTAACGGTTTTAAGCGCCGTAATTTATTAGTTTCATATTAATTTCATAAATCTTAACAGCCTTTCTTGTGTCTTAAGACGAGCGTATATAATACATTTAATATGATCTTATTGATATTGCGTTAGAGTAAGTTTGTAGACATCTTTGTGGTTCTAAAAGAAGCCTTCAAACTTACTCGAACGCAATATGAATGAGATCGGTATAATACGAGTATATTAAATAAGTGCAACAAAATACATATTAGTATGGTATATATAGGGCTAGCCTATTTTAAATGTAGCCTAAATACGTAATTAAGTAAATACAAATATAATTTGTCCTCCTATAGTCAGCCACAATTAATTTTTATTGTTTAATCTCGTTGGTTGTGAACCCCTAATATATTTAATTAGTACTTAAATTCTTTATTGACTTGTTGTGCCTGGTTTAGTTAAATTGTGATTAAGGCTACGTTCTATTAGGGACTCACAACGACCACGTTAAGCCATTCCACTTGGTTTCCGGCGTTACAATTGTAAACCCAAGTGGAACGGTTATTTGACCCACCTCTTCTTGACATGGGTCATTGTGAGCGTTGTGTGACAAAAAGGATGACGTCATTGGTGACGTTTTTGCCACGACCTCGACGACCGCGATCGTCTTGTGGAACGACTATCTGAGCATTTCGGGCGTTGTGAGCTACTAATGGAACACGCTGTTAATATATATTTCTATCAAAAGTTAGTTAAATGTTTATACATGTTAGTGATAAATACATTTAAATATTATTTCATAGAATATATATTAAATAAATTATTATTTACGAAAACACATTATGTAGGGATTTATTTTAGACTTCACCCGTGTTCATTTGGATAATTTCATTTTCATGGTAAAAAATATTGGTCATTTTCATATTGGGTTAGAGTAAGTTAAAGAACCTTAAAGAAGCGTACAAACTTACTCTAACTCAATATGAATAATACCGTATCCTGTTATTATACCGGGTGCCAACAAAATATAAATTTTCTAATAAATTTCTTTCACTTTCAGATACTTATATGAATCATTATAAATCTGAATACAGATATATAATAATTTCTTAAACGTCATTTTCCTGTAAAATTATTCAAAAATAATTTTGTTTTCTTTATACTTTGTTCTTTTATTTGTTTCTATATGTTTATTGACTTCAAAATTAGAACAGAAATTGCTGGATTAACTGCAACCAGCCACAGTATAGCGTGGCTGGGTTTAGCTGGTTCTCAATAAAAATATTAATGTTGCGTTAACCAGTGCGGAGCAATAGTGTAGAGCCATAACTGAAATAAAAAGCAACGAAACATAAAAAAAATATGTAGGTATTGCGCTTTTATAAACCTGATGGAAGATAGTATCGATTAATATTTGACATAAGATCTATATATGTCATGTCAATAAAATCAACCATAGATAAATAATTATTAACGTCACTTTTAGACAATATTCTGAGGGCCGCTTCCATAAGGTGGCTTAAATTTATTTAAGAACCACAAAACATATTACACCCTTAAATACAATTAGCGTCTTGCACAACGCAAAATTTACTGCTAGATATATGGTTAAATAATAACAAAACGTATTGAGTTTTGTGTAAAACGTATTAAGGCAGTTTAATATGATTAACTTATATTATTTAAAGGCGATCGTTATGCAAGCGGCCCTAAGTAACTTTGTTTTTTTTAATGTTGTTTATTTTTTATTATTACTAACAAAAAGATAATGCATGAAGCTTATGAAGTGAAGAAAACCACAATTAATACACAATGTAATTTTTGTAAAATAATCTTTTCTGTCGTATTCTTAACATTTAAAAATATGTTTATTTATTTCAATGGTATCAAATAGGTCCATAATTATTTTATTTTCAGATTATCTATTATAAGAACAACACTTTCATTTAAATAATAAAGCTTTATAGAAACTTTGTTAGACAATAATTGTTACCGTATAGTTTTAATAAATGTATATTTTTCTTAGTAAATATAAAATATATTTATACCAAGTTCATAATAAGTTCAAAATAAAAGGCTGTGTCTCTTTGTCTATGGTTTTATTTTAATTTCGAACATTATATAAAATAACGTAATGAAATTTCGCAAAACGAATAAGAATGGTACACTAGTAGCTTATAAACGTATCACAGCTGGGCTATAAGCTTCCAATTTGTAGAGGAACGTACAGTATACCCGCCATATCTGTACAACAGTTAGACAGGTTCGACACATCGTTTATCTCCAAATAAAGGTTTCGTCATGATATTTTCCTTCATCGTTAGTAGGTAGTCATTGTAACGATACGCACATTCGGTCAGAACAACTGTCTAATGTCCTGTTCTTAGGCTGATGTGCACCGAAATATAGCCGACGCTTAACCAAAAATAATCACTGTTTTTCCATACATTTCTAGCGATTATTTTATTTTAACCATCGGTTAAAAGTCGGTGCACACCAGCCTTAATCTCTTACTAATCGTTTATTTCCCTATCATCGATTAAAATTTGACATAAGCTCCCATACAAATATTGTCTTTCTATCGATGGACATAAGACAAGTGAGTAAGATATAGGAACCGGCCATAAGACGTTTTTGCATTTCCGATCAGGATTCAGTCTTTTGAGTATAAATCCCGGTTACATCTGGAACGTGTACTTTGAAGCACAACATCTACCTTCGAAGACGATTAATCTAATTTGTCATCGCATAATCGTATACGCGTCTTATTGTTTATTTGCTCAAGTTTGTATAGTATATAATAAGGTTAATAATTTAAAAAATTCAGTTATCTGGGCTGCACGTTTACCGATACGAAACCCGAGAGGACGAAATACACGCACGTATTCAAAACACCCTATGGTGCTGCGCAGTATTATATAATGGTAGTGGTGTCACGGCTTCTAAGCATAAAAACCGAAATAGGATTTATAAAACCGTCATACGGCCCATCCTGATTACGGTTGCGAAGCCTGGATGCTTAGCCACAAGGCAGGGAACCAGCTGTTAGTGGCCGAAAGAAAGGTTTTCCGTAAGATTTTGGGCCCAACAAGGAGAAGGAGGTGGCTGGAGGGACCGAACCAGCGTCGATGAGAATATTCCGTAGCCAAGACGTACCGTAACGTAATAGAGAGGTAGAATCTCACAGCCTCCGTTGGTTATCGGTCATGTGGAACGGATGGGAGAGGTTCAAACAAGGTTCAAGACACATTTCGGGATGCTGAGCTAACGGAGTTAGTTAAAATTTAAATTATACGCCTTTTTTGTTGTATCTATTTAATTTGACTAGTGGTCACCCGTGCTTGAAATTCAATATTCAATTCTTATAATTAAATATTCCTCTAAGGGAACAACGATAAACAAAAGAGTAGGTATATAGTATGCGTGTGTGTGTCAAATACATGGTAGTGTGTGTAATGTTTTCTTTGTTGATTTAACGTATTTTTGATCCATAGGTAAAAAAACATTAGGTCTCGTCGCTTCTTCTAATATATAAAATTCTCGTGTCTCAGTTTTCGTTGCCATACTCCTCCGAAACGGCTTGACCGATTTTGATGAATTTTTTGTGCTTATCCGGTATCTATGAGAATCGGCCAACATCTATTTTCATCTCCCTAAATGTTAGGGGTAGTCCACCCCTAAATTTTTTTATTTATTTTTTAGACAAAATTTTTAATTTCTATTTTTTTATGATACAACATACAAAAATACATACAACCCTAAATTATTAACCCTCTGCGACAAACCCCTATTTTTACCGGGCAGCACGACGTGTGCCGGGACAGCTAGTCTCTATATAAACTATAAGTGTGCGAAATTTCATATTCCTCCGTCCGCGCAATTCACGTAATAAGGGGTTCAAAGATTTTGCTTCACGTATTAATATATAGAGATAACATCAAAGTGAACTTTAGTTGTTTTGTTTCGTAGATTGGCACCGTTTATCACAGAGTATTGTATTTCCACTTATTGTGGCAGCATTGACGTTATATCTACGCATGCGTAGATTATCCGGACATAGACAAGATGTCAGTTAATCAGTTTGACATTTGACAGTTCGGCTGCCGTCGCCGCGTAATGGACACGTGCGTTTGTTTACTGAGAAAATTGTGATTTGTGAGTCGAGGTCGGGGCCTTGAGTGCGCCTTGAACGAGATCGCCTCGCCACCGTCTAGCCGAGTGAAAGCGATGGGGCGAATGCAAAGTGCATCGGGCGTCTATCGTTGATACATAATGGCGCGCGTTATACATTTATTACCGGTTGTGAGGCGGCAGCGGCACAACCACTCGCCTCGTGCGACTGCCCGCCGCAGCACGTCGTCGCGCTCAATTTATATCTTCGATAACAATTACGATCCGACTGTTGGTTTTCGTAAATTGTGAACATGTTGAAAATAAGACTCCCGCCGTTTTATTCGTTCCTCGGACTGCTTGGCTGCGCTCAAGCCTTCACAGTCGTCCCCGTCTGCAACTCCTCGGTGTACTGTTCCGGTGAACTCCTTCATAAAGTTCAATTGGCGCGAATTTTTCCCGATTCGAAGACTTTCGTTGATCTGAAACTCATTTACAGTGAGAATGAGACTCGGACGGATTTCGAAAAGCTGATGCATGAGACAAATCGAAATCCTTCGCGGGAACAGTTAGCTAAATTCGTGGACCACTATTTTAAGGAAGGAAATGAGCTGGAAGATTGGAAACCGCCCGATTTTAGTCCGGACCCACCGATACTTCAACAAATTTCTGACCCTAAACTCCGCCAATTTGCTAAGAGCGTTGTTGCTATTTGGGCTAAATTAGGTCGCAAAGTCGGGCGAGATGTTGCTGAGAATCCAGATCGTTACAGCTTTCTTTACGTACCTAATGGATTCATCGTGCCAGGCGGCCGGTTTAAGGAATTATATTACTGGGACTCGTTTTGGATGATACGCGGCTTACTTATCAGTAACATGACAGAGACAGCAAGAGGTATGATAGAAAATCTTTTACATTTAGTGAATAAATTAGGTTATATTCCAAACGGCAGCAGAATCTACTACCTAGGCAGAAGCCAGCCACCGCTT
Source organism: Dendrolimus punctatus (assembly GCA_012273795.1). NCBI lineage: Eukaryota > Metazoa > Arthropoda > Insecta > Lepidoptera > Lasiocampidae > Dendrolimus > Dendrolimus punctatus. The sequence continues at coordinate 18,590,444 of CM022539.1, forward strand.
CTTGCGGCAATGGTTTCCAGTTACTTTGCTGCTACAGGTGACATTGCATGGTTGAAACAAAACGTTGCAACTGTTGAAAAAGAGCTACAGTACTGGTTGAAGAAAAAGAAAGTTACTGTAAAAGTTAATGGGAAGAATTATGTGTTGCTTAGGTATTTATCAGACAGAAAATGTAAAGGTCCTAGACCCGAATCATATTATGAAGATTATACTAATTCTTTGCCGCTCTCCAAAGACGACATGAAAGAAGACTTCTATACTGAAATGAAGAGCGCAGCAGAAAGTGGTTGGGATTTTTCTACACGATGGTTTGTGACCGCTGGCGACCAGGTTGTTGGTAATCTGACCGACGTACACGCAACGCGTATCTTACCTGTAGATTTGAATGCTATTTTTGCCGGTGCACTTGAACTTGCTGGCGATTTCCGCAACACGTTGAAAGATAGACGCGAGGCACAAAAGTGGTGGAGTCTAGCTAAGTATTGGAGGAACGCTATTGATAATGTGCTTTGGGATCCGGATCACGGCATTTGGTATGATTACGATGCTCTTGCGAAATCTCCAAGAAGACACTTCTATCCTAGCTGCGTTACACCTCTTTGGTCCGGCGCGGTAGAAAAGTATGAAGCACAAAACTATGCTGCGAAGGTAGTCCGTTACCTTTTATCATCAGGTGGATTGGACTATCCAGGTGGAGTGCCAGCGTCTGTGATACATTCAGGCGAACAGTGGGATTATCCTAATGCGTGGCCGCCTTTACAGAGCATACTGATAGGAGGCCTCGAAAATAGCGGTTACGAAGAGGCACAACGTCTGGCGCATGAACAAGCAGTATTGTGGATTAGAGCCAATTACTTAGGCTTCAGTACTTGGAAGAAGATGTTCGAGAAGTACAACGCAGTTCAGCCTGGCCATCAAGGAGGAGGTGGGGAGTACAACGTGCAGGATGGCTTTGGCTGGACAAATGGAGTTGCTTTAGAACTACTCCAAAGATATGGTAAGGAAATGACGTTAGAAGAAAACTTTGGACATGGGTTGCCATATGTAAGACAAGTCTAAGTAGACTTTAAATATACAATATATCAGGGTTAATATTTGAATTTGTAAGATAAGAATTATTAATATGCCAGTGATTGAATAGTATTTTCCGAAGTTTTTACTTAAAACTAGTGAAGGTTATATAAAGAATTTACTATACATATATGATATACTTAAAGAATCTTGCTTACTTAAGAAATTTATAAGGTACTATATTTATTGAGTATATATTTTATTTTATAATAAATTTGATTATGATAGTATCACTACATTCAATTTTGCAACCATACAACAATATAGAAAGATCATCATTAAAGTCGACAGTTTAACAATTATCGCTATTTATTTGAATACAAAATGAGGTTTTTCTCGAGATTTTGTATTTTCAGTTATTTAATTATGTCATGACGGGATATTATCTAATAATGTATCTTATCGTACTGTGTTGTCTATGCGTCGTCGTAAGGCTTGACATATTTTATAATAAATCTAATTCTACTAAAGCGGGCATTACATTAACCAATTTGCAGAGTGCAGGTGAGCTAGAGTGCTAAAATTGGACAGTGTAAAGGCGGTTCGCGATCCTATCTAGTGCGATTTTATGGGTTCTTCCATGCTTACTCATCTAGTGCACTAGCTAGAGCACCTGATTTAGCGTTCTACAAATTAGATAGTGGCAATGCCCGCTTCAGACTTATTTTAGTTTTTCTGTTTTGATCATTCTTAGCTTGTGTTTATAAGACCGTGGAATTGTATTAATTATAGGCGAACTAATTAGGCTAAGTAAAATGTGATAAATAAGTTTTATATAATTAAAATGTTACAAACGTTGAACTTATGTTTTTTATTTTCCTTATTATTACACAGAGATAAGGGAAATCGCCTCATTCCATTAATAATATTATGGCCATTTAATATCGTGTTAGGTGATAACGTTGTGAGTAATTTCCTCCTATTGGGAGAACTTAAAATAAGCACATGTAACAAGTCCTAATAAAACGTTGTGGTGTACGAATTAACAGCCGGTTCTTATATGTGTACAAGCTGAGCCGGCAAACGTTGTTTTGCAATAAACATAAATAAAAAAACACAATAAGAGGGTGAAAAATACTCTACGACCTGTTCTCATACCTACCAAATATACAAAATAGTACATTATGGTACTACAGTGTAACATTGGTGATTACCGCTGAGGCGCCATTGAGACTCGAGCCGTAGGCGAGGGTCTTAAGAGAGCCGAGGACGGTAATCATCAATACACACGTGTATCATACGACGTTTTTCAACACATTTGTGAATAAAATAACAACAAAAACTCATTTTATTTAGTAAATAAAATAGATATTTTTCCTTGGAGTTTTCAGGTAGTAAACTTTCCATAACGTTAAGGGCTTCACATCTTATATCGGGCGGTGTACAACATAAATCATTTTCTTCGTAACTAGTACTTGTAGACATTTTAATTAATAAATAACTATACTTTCAACAGTGAAAACGAGTTGTGAAAAATGTTTCGCTATGGCGGGAAAAAATTATCAGTTTTCCTATGCGCGCGCATTGCTATCGGCCACAGACTAAAGGGATGAGGCTTTTTTTAATTTTCCGTGGATTTGCGCCTATTCTGCCACGTACAAAATGGGGAATTTAAAGGTCTCTTTTATTACAGAGAAGAAAAAAGTTATAAATGAGTGAAAGTTTTATTTATTAAACACGTACGAGTTAAAATTATCAATTTAAATAAGAAGTTGCATGAAATGAGCAAGTAATAGGAACATTAACTTATTTGTTCTATAGAACACGATCTTTTCTTTTGAATAAAAACTTTTTTAAGAACAAAGCAACTCAACCAATAAAATTTTAAAAAAATCTATACTTTTTTACCCACAGTTTGATTATGAGTGTCATTCTGTGCCTAATTGCGGTAAAGTGGCTCTATGACTTTATGAGCAAGTGTGTTGAAAAATATTTTAAATCGGTTACGCAGTTTAGGAGTGCGGCAACAGGACGTGACACGAGATTTTTATGTATTAGATAACTAGCCATTCTCTTATCTTAAGCCATTTCATTTCAGTCTTTCAATTCGGGTGAAGCAACCAAATCAGTCCATATTATCGTATAATTGAAACATTCACTTAGTGACAGATTTACCAATACGCTAAGTAGGTTGTTGCCGAGGTGGTGGTGTAGAGGGGCGGCAAATTTGGGACGAAATTTTATTTGTCTTCATATATTAATCATCTCAGTCATCATCATTTATATACCGAAATGTTCGTGATTAATCATATAAAAACACATTACATATAAAAAAATATCTTTAATTATCCCATTTATATTACTTGCTGTACAACCTACAGTAGACATTTTAAAATCTTATTAGGTCTGGGTGGACCTAAGCAGAGTTGATCCGTGGACTCGTGGACAACGTGTTTCACCAATTAGGTACATATTTCTATAATTTGAGTAGTAGCATTCATATAATCAGTGGGCAGTGGTGGTCTTATTAAAACGATAGTGCACAAATTATAAAGTTACAATTTATTGGCAATATTTTTTTAACAAAAACAATAAAATGAATATTAACCCAACTTCATTCTGCAACATCTAGAAGTCGATGTTAAGTATATGTAAAAAACCGAATTAAGTTTTTCATAAAGCAAAATAATATTGCCCAGGGCTTGATACGCGGCGCAACTCGGTGCAAAATCTAGTCTAATAATGATATTTTGAAAGTTGTATCGCAAAATCTAGAAAAACCTATCTTCAGGAAACGGCTCTTACAGCTAAAACAGAATAAGAAATGACGATATTATTTATTTTGTAATTTTGATATGATCTGAATATCTTATATCATATTGTAAACAGCTTTCTATTTTTTTTAAACAATTTCTAAATATTGTTAGGAGCTACAAGACTCGAACAAACTGCCATTGGAATACTATAGAATTTGTTACAACTATACAAACACGTATAACACAGGTACAAATATAACTGGATATAACCAGTACAAACGGCACGATTCAATAACACACGCAGAGTCCGTTACTATATAGCTTATCAATGTACACGTCTTGCTTGTATCGTAATCGGCACATGACAACCTCACCCCTTCGTTCGGGCATTCCTTTTATTCTGTACAAATATAATATGCCTCGACGCAAAAGTATAACAAGAATTTGTTCCGACACATCTGCCTTATAACAAGTACAATAACAATAAAATCTTTTTCTTAATTTTAAACACAAAATAAACAAAAGAAGTCGAACTGCGGGAAAGGTAATAAACCAGGTTTATGGCAGTCAGATGTGCATGCACTTTCTGTCGGCATGTAACAATATGTATTAATATGAAATGTTAGGAATAGTCAAATTATTGCATTTAGAACATTAGGTGTAATGTTTTCGTATAACGCGTGTAATTTTTGAGCTTATTCTTCAAAACATCGTATTACTGATTACGAAATACTATTTTTTTCTATTCAATTTGAAATAACATTGCACAATTTGAACTAATTAATAAATTTTGTTATTCTGCAAAAATAACTAATAGACCTAGAATTTCAAACCTTTATTGGAATAATACAGACATATTATTTCACTAGCTGCTGCCCGCGACTTCGTCGAGACGAACAGACAAACTAACATTTTTCAAATATCTGAATTAGTTATATTGCACTTCTTACATCCCCCAGACTCGGTTTTTAACATTTTTTTTTCATTGTACAGAAATTTGAGCTCTACATTTTTATTATAATATGTATAGAGATAACATTATCGATTAAATCTATAGACAAAATATATCTCTATTTGTAAAGATAAATAAAATTGAAGTGTCTGTTTGTGATGTCAAAATAACAGCGTTTTATTAAATGCATAATATGCAAGTATAATTGAAGACGTGAGTGGATGAAGGTGATATGTCGCATATTAGGTTTTTTGCTTTTTTTTGCGTAGATGAATGTTATAAGTCGATACCAAATGACTACAGACCTTAGACCATAGATATAAGGCATATTTAAGAAATGAAACGTTGCAAAACGTGTTAAGTTCAGTTCAGTTTCAAATAAAAGTAAAACTTTTATCTCGATTTACTCAGAATTGGAATTATGCGAATTATCACCTTCATCCACTCATGTCTTCAATTACTACTTACTTAGATCAAAAACAGTAAATTTTTAAATTTTGCCTGTCTGTCTGGATGTTCCGGATAATCTCTGAAACGACTGGACCGATTTTGTTTTTGTGTGTTTGAGTGGGTTCCCGGATGGTATAGATTCACAATTAGAACCACTTGGTGGCGCTGAAATCGGGTTCTAGAGTCCCCTAATCACCTGGACCGATTTTGGTGAATTTGTTTTTGTGTGTTTGAGTGGGTCCCCGGATGGTTTAAATGCAGTCGGAACCGGTAGGTGGCCCTGGCATCGAATCCTAGATTTATTATTTTTTCAGTGCAGGACAACGTCTGCCGGGGCCGCTAGTATGGTATTTAAGTAAACGAAGAAGAAATAATGACCAATACATTAACGAAAGCCAGTAGTTATTCAAGGTGTTGTTACATACAGATTGCTAATTTTCTTGAATAGAAACAACTTGCGTTTTCTATCAATATTGTACTTGTAATTCTACACATCACTTGCTAACCTAAACAGATTTCCACTTTATTCAGCAGGAATAAAGTTAAAATTACTTTAAAAAATTCTACTTCCTGGGGTCGTTGATTTTAATAACAAAACAGTGAAAGTCCACTTATGACCTTTACTTACATTTAGTTTAGTTACGTAATACGTATGTAATAACTATTTAAAACATCCTTAAATATATATACCTGCTGTGCACGTTACTTCGTTTGTGCGGAACTTTAGACTTTTCAACTGAAATCGTTTTTTTTTGTATGTTCATGGCTTGGCAGCTAGGCCTTTAAGCCAGATCTTAGATTACAATATAGTTTCTTCATTTTCTTAAGCCTATGTGAAGCACAGCTGAACTGTAGGTAATCAGCTAGTGGCTCATCCATTCAACGGAGTTCTTGTGACAACTCAAAAGGCCACATCTAACTATACAGTTCAAACTCCAACTGAAATCGTTGAAGCGCACGCACGTTACAAGGGTTTAAGGGTTCTATATTCAAATTTGTCTAGAAATGGGAAAAAGAAGTCTAAAAAATTAAACGAACTTGATATTTTTCGTAAGCGACTTTTTAAACTGCTTAGTTAAATTACATATAATATTAGGTCTTTACCTATGAAATTGGAGATTTTTATGATAATTTTAAAATATAAAAATTTTGGTATTTTTTTATTTCAGCTAATCAAAGTACTGGCCCAAATTATCTACACAATTTTGCCATTTTGATGGCAGTTTGTTTATCCCTTTAGTGTAGAAGTCTGCCGGACGGGAAGCGATGAAGTCAGCGAAAGCGTTTTGTACTGCCTCTCGGGTATAGATTTTCTTCTCACTTAAAAAAATGTCTAAATTTTGAAAAAAGTATGAATCTGTTGGGGTAAGGTCCGGTGAATACGGTGGGTGACGGAGAGCTTCCAGCTGTAACTCTTGTAGCTTTGCGATGATCTGTCGTGAAGTATGAGCTCGCGCGTTGTCGTGGAGAAGCAATGGGGAAAAGCGATTGACTAGTCTTGGTTGTTGAATTGCGAGCTTCTCAATCATTGTTTACAATTATTGGCAATAGACATCTGCCGTCACCGTTGTGCCATTCAGTAAGAAGCTGTGATGTAAAAGTCCGGCACTGGTCCACCAGACAGTCACCAGCATCTTCCTATGAGTAATCTTTTTTTTAACACACTGATTAGGTGTTGTACCAGGGTCCACCCACTTAGACGAACGCTTACGGTTGTCGTACAGGATCTACTTTTCAACGCAGGTTACAATTCGATTAAGAATTCCCTCGTTTCTATGCCCATTCAGTAGTGCTATGCATGCGTCGACGCGTAAATCTCGCTGTAGGTGGCTTAGTTCGTGTGGCACCCACTTATCTAACTTTTTTATCTTTCCGATTTGACGCAAGTGCCTAAATGTTATTTTGACACTAACTCCATGGCCCGCAGTAAGCTCAGCCGTAGATTGAGTTGGATCCACTTCTACTATCGCCTACAATTCGTCTTTGTCGACAATGGTTACCGGCCGACCGCGAGGTTCGTTCTTGAACTCAAAATTTTCGGATTTAAAGCGATTGAACCAATAATGGACCGTATTGATGCAAGCAGTATTAGGCGCGTACACGTCGTTAATGTTTCGTGTTGTTTGCGCAGCGGTATTTCCACGTAGGAACTCATATTCGAAAATTGTACTTATTTTCAGTTTATCCATGGCGCCAAAAACTATCACAATCTCACAAAAACAAAAAAACTATCTAAAAACAAATGACTGAATTTGAAAGTAAAATAACATATCTTTCAAATAAGATTTATTTGAATTTTGAGTTACGCGCCAATCCAAAGATAATTAAATCTGAAAACGCTGGTTATAGAATCTCCAATTACATAGGTAAAGACCTATTATTAAAAAAAGAACATTCAAAATTTTATACTAAACTTATACTAATGTAGAGTGTATCTGTTACATGCTGGTGTTATGAAGAAGTGTATGTGCAGTGTATGCCTGATATCTATACCTATATATATATTATCCTATCTAGTGCCATGTGTGTTGTGCTTTCCTTTCTGTGTCTGGTTTATTAATTTTTAGGCTCTTTGTGTGTCTTGGTTAGATTGTGAAGTGTGCGTGTAACGCAATGCGGTAGTAGTGCGTAATTATATAAATTAATTTATTATTACTATTGTTTAACAAAGTTGGATCGTTTTGGTCTTACGACAAAATGAAGGTTTACACTGTCACCATCAGTGTTCTGTCGGATACACTCGGAATTCCAGCACAGCAATATGCTGAGTGCAAACTTTGTATGCGATGTACAAATTCTCAAGATATGCTTTGTGTGAAAAAAGTGTGCGTCTCGGGACGCCCGACAGAAGTGATAAATTGTTTAACTTGAGAAAGCTTAGGTAATTACTTAAATTGTATATTATATTAATAAAGGAAAAGTAATTTATTAATAAAATCTTTTATTGATTATAAAATATATTTTATTCTTAGTTAAAATTCTTGAATATTTATATGAGAATTTTGTGTATGTAAATTATTGAGAAGAAACTTCCTTATCGGCGTTGGAAAAAAAAACCCGTCACATTTTTCGGTTACGCGTCACATCGTTCCGTTATGCGCCATCTTTTTCTAGCCCCTACCACGGTCTATTCGAACGAAGAGTACTTTTTCCAGCGGAGTAGGGATAGCATGTCGTTTAAGGGGACTCACTCCCACCACCAGACATGTTTGTATTCATGTCTATGATAATAAAAGCCTTTTATCAATTTCTATAAAGTTGCATATAGTAGATCATTTTTTGAAAAATAAGGTCATAAAGAAGTTTCTCTTCTTAGGTGTGTACACTAGTACACGCACTTTTAGTTTCATTATTGAATCTAAATACCGAAATACGATTAGCGCTTTGGGTTTAAGTTATCACTTCTTTCAGACGCCACGAGACGCGCACGTTTTTTTTACTTATTTTACTCCATTCCTATTCAAATATAAAGATAGAAATTATCGTTTATTTTCTGCTTTAGTTAAACTAACACGTAAAATCAAGACTAGTCCTTGACATTTTCATTAAAATCCGTTATCCTGTCTCGGTACTTATTTGTTTATTCGAGACGAACTTTCAAACAAAGTATAGCAATTGTTACCACAATGTCGGCGTTTGTTTTCATATAACAGACGAGACCTTCATTTTTATTTATTGGTGTAAATAATTACAGTAGGTATGTACATTACTGACCTCTTTAGTCGACATATATAATTAAGAAATATAATTATTTTACATTCAAATAGTTCTTCTATTTGAATTCGCCTCGCGAAACAATCAAAAACAGAATTGATGGCCGCAAATGACACATGATTATAAAAAGTCTCTTGATGGATAATATTGTTACGACCTAGATGCCGACAAAGACAAATTCACATCTGCAGCTGACGTAGCAACACATTTTATTAGGTACCTTTTCGGCATTTGGACTTCTTTTGTATACTTTATGTTTAAAATTTGTGTGATTCTAGGATACGATCGACGCGGCCGGGCAGACATATTGCATCCGTGCAGTATAAAGCAATGCCTCGATTGATGGACGAGACAGTCAAGCGATAACCACAAGCGAAGCAACTTGTGTACATTCGGTAATCTATTTAGTGACGGATTTGGCGCGTGTAATTGAATCATGCATTACGTTTGGACTAGTTGTGTTCAGTTATATTTGTACCTGTGTTATACGTTTTTGTATAGTTCTAATAAACTCTATAGTAATTCTAACGGCATTTTAATTCGAGTCCTGCAACTCGTAACAATATGAACTAAATATTTCCTGAACCCAGCCCTTATTCAAAATCTCGGTCAGCTCGTTTACCACTGGCCGCTACAGTACACAGGTGAAAGTGTGAAGTTAGGTAATTAATTGGGTCTATTTGAGACCTTGAAGCGATAGATATTATTATTTGGTGAAAGTTGGGAACATAAATATAGTCGTGGCCATAATCATTATATTAATGTTCAGGCTTAGTTATTAGGGATTTGCACGGTTTTCATTTTTATTCGGTGATGATCATAGTATATAGGAATAGGGATTGTTCTTCCATGATGAAAGTTAATAATTTAGTTTTGCTCGTATTCACAGCTTTATATATAAACCGATTTTAATGAAATTTGGTTTAGTAACTGAGGCTACTTTTTACTCCGTAAAAGTAAATAATCCTGTAGGAGCACGGTGGAGACGTGGGGAGGACAAAGGGCCGCCCCACGAGCACGATTGGGCCGCAGGCCGCGGCTGCCGTGGGATCACCGAACACCCGCCCGTACGATGCATCGTACGGCTAGTGCGACGGATGATAATACTTTGTATGACTATATACCATAACTTCGAAAACACCAGCATCTATCTATACCTCTATCTAATATACAATCCACAATATTATCCCCGAAAGTTGCTAATGCGCTAGAACCTTGTCAAATTAACATTCACGTGACGTCATCAGGAACTCGATATATACGCGTACTCGCCGGCCAGTGATGCTAACAGTACTGAGTGTTCGACTACGGTTACGTCATCAAAATGGCGGCCAGGCGCAATAACAACTTGCGGGGATAATAATTTAACCAATACATCAGTGTGTCTGCTAGACAGGCATACTCTTCTACAGTCCTATGAAACAATTTCGAAGATTGAGTAAGCAAAATTATAGAAATAAAATAAATCATTCTTAAAAATGTCTTTAATCGAGTCGTGGACTTAATTATTAATAAAAACATTTTAATGACTAGAAAATATAACCACTGACACCATTAAATTGCTTCGATAAGTTAATCGGAACTATTCAAATAAAACCTTTGATCCGTAAGTGACACCTTGACTTCAAGAACGAGTGTTATACAACACTTATTGATAAAACATCATTACTTAGTATTAAATACTAGGATATGCCCGCGACGTAGTCCACGCTTGACTTGAATTCCCACGGGATTCCCGGGGCACAAAGTATCGCAGCATTAAAAAAAAACGTAAACTATCGATTTTGTGGAAACTATCGGTAGAGAAACACACATATTGTATATCCCCAAATTAAGCAAGTCACGCTTGTGTTATAGGTAATAATACAACGAACTACTCTGGGGCCGATCCCAGACACCCAGACCATAGTAAATAGCGCAGAAAATACGTTTCCGCAATTTACTATACCAGGAATCGAACCCAGAGCCTCTGTATTGTGGTGAGGTAGGTCGGCAAAGGCTTAGCCCGCTCAACTACAGAGGCCGCCTCTGTGTGTGTGTGGGATTAGTTAATTTTTATGCATCCGAAAAACTTTAAACCACTCCCGGGAAAATTCCCGCAGGTTTCCCGGGATAAAAAATCACACAATTCATTACGTTAAAATTGCTATCGATTAGTCACATCACATTGTCATTGGATTTTTTGTCATCTGGCAATTTCAATAATTCCCAGAAAAATTAATGCGGGATTCCCAGGATAAGAAGTAGGGCACCCATTAGTTTTTACAAGAATCCTGAACACAGAAACAGACAGATCTACAAGAAATCCAAAAAAATGCATCGTGTTATCCATCATTTATATAGTCTATTTTTTTTCTAAATAGCTTCATTGTAAGTACACAGCATATTTAGAATTTTGTAATATTATGGAATTACGTATCAAAATTGGAACATTATTTAAACAACGCAACACTACCCACTCGACACCATTGAAGTGGTTTTGATGAATTAATCAAAACTATGCAAATATTTTTTTTCCGTAACATTGAAATCTTGGCTTCCTGAACTCGTGTTATACAATTTTTATAAGATAAAACATCATCACTTTGTATTAATTAAATATTATTTATCAAAATTAGAACAGTATTCGAACAACAAGACAAAGCAACTTTATCGATATAACTTTGGTCGATGAAGAGTAAAGAGGTGCAATGTGCATCTTAAAATTTTTAATTATTTTATTATAAATAAATCGACAGATAAAAACATATTATTATTACTATTCCCAAGTTAAACAAATTGCACAAATGTATAGTACGCACAAAACTAAAATGCGCTTCAAGTGAAATTGTTTCGTGAGTTTACGCAGGCCCAGACGACTGTTAATGTTTACTACACCTTATGATGTGCGAGAGAGATAACATGCGAGTCTGGATTGAGGCCGAGCGAGAATGCAACACTCCTCTCAGCTCTGTCTGTGAACCTATAACTGTGTACTGCGCAATGACGCGTGCGAACTTCAATTATGCATTTAAGTTTTGCTCATACTATAATGCCATATTTACATTATGCCACTTGCTTGCCGGCGTTACATTCGTAGCCCCAAGTGGTCCGACTATTCGACCCACCTGTTGAGATGGGTCGTTGTGAGCATTGTGTGATCGAAAAGATGACGTCATTAGTGACGTTGGCGCCATGACCACAACGACCGCGGTTGCTTTGTGGAACGGCTAACTGAGCAGTTTAGGCGTTGTGAGCTACTAATGCAACATTCTGTATATAGGACATTTTTATAACTGTTAATGACTCTAAATATTGACAGATTACGTATAAACACTGGCTATTCGTTAACGGCGTTATATTTAACACTTCAAACAAGACATTTGGCCACAGTTAATAACTATAACATTAACCCAGATGGAGCCCGAGCATGGTTGAAATTACCCATATTCGTCTGTTGTATATTACCCATAACACAAGCGTAACTTGCTTAATTTGGGGATGTACAATGTGTGTTTAAAAAAAAACTAATTACTGTTTAAACAATAATTGATATGCTATTTTACTCGTTATGGAAATGAGGTAATAATTTCTTTATAATTTTTAACGTTCGTATAAAATCTATGCGGCTTCGGTATTTAGTAAAATGTTAAAAAGTATGTCAGTTCATATGACTGCCAACTAATCTATTAATTATATTGCTGTGAAAAACTCGAAATGCAAAATTACTCGACCCCGTCAAAGCTGCAATCGCTGGCTGGAGTCACGTATGGCAGTTCCATCTGTGTCCCAAACTCCGCTTCATAAAGCACTTGTTGTATCTTCAGTCTTGCAACAGCATTCTGTTTGGCATGCAATCTCTTCAGAATAGGGGCACAACTCAAAAGGAACAACTCGTCAGGGTCCGTTCTGTTACACTGACAAGGGTTTTCGTCATCCGTAGAGTTGAGTCTAGTCTTTTTAGGCGAAGGTTGAGAGTCGTCTTCCTCCTCGTACTTGTCATTGAAAGATAGATCTGGGAGGCATTGGATGGCGCGTTGACGAGCTTCTTCTTCCCCGTCTGATTCCTCTGCTTCTCTCTTAGATCTGTTGGAAGAGATAAATAGAATAACGCTGAGTTTATGAGGACTTTCAAATCTGTCCTATACTCTGTGATCTGTTATTTTGATATATAACAATGAAAGTTTGTCTGTATGTCCTTTATAGAATCGTAAACTATACATTTGATCATGTGATGATCTTTAGTAAAGTTGTTGTGCATGAGCCAGAGAAGGTTTCTGAGTTGGTTCACAATTGGACCCGGAAGGTGGCGCTGCTGTCAGAATATAGATTAAAGCTTTTCCGGACAGAACGACATCTGGCGGGACAGCTAGTGTTCTATATTTGCAATCGGCACAACATTTTATGTCCTTTCAAAATGCTCTATTCTGGCATACACCCGCTGTCACTCCACAAATGATAATGTTACGAGTCGCGAGAGTCGAAATAAAATACCGTTGGAATTATTAAAGAGTTTGTTAGAACTATACAAACACGTATAACACAGGTACAAATATAACCGAACACAACAAGTCCGAACGTAATGCAAAAGGTCGTAATTCAAAAAAGCGCGCAAAGTCCGTCGCTTATTAGACTCCTGATGTAGTACACACGTCCCGCTTCGCCTGTGGTTATCGCTCGACTAACTCCTTCCTCAATCGGATCATTGCTTTATACTGCACAAATGCAATATTTCCGACCGGTAGCGTGGACCGATTTTCCTAGAATCAGAGTGTAGTGTAGTGTAGAGTTAGTTGCCCGCGACTACCGACCGATACATACGTGCTCTGCATTTCATTCTCTAGAAAATCAACGGCTAACTATTCAAATCCTTAAAACCTTGTTTAATTTTCTCCTTCGCACAATTGGACGTTATATCCGTTACACATAATTTTAAACAAAAAATAGTATTCTGCACGCCTTCTGTATACAAACTTTCAGTTTGCGAAATGTCAATTTTCGTAAGAAGGGCAAAGAGTTTTTGGATTATGTAAGTTGTACGAGCCAATATTGCTCTTACAGCATATTTATGTGTACGAGTAAAATACTTTGGAGGTTTTATAATTAATGTTATCTTTTTTAACTTTTACCTTTTTAAAACTTTTCCCTTTTTTAACTTTTAGTTGTATATTAACTTCGAACTTTACATTTAACTTTTTATATTGAACTAATAACGTGGAAGTCTGACAACTTGAATACGCACAACTACATTTACTTTTCCCTCAGGAGCTTGTACGAGCCAGTATTGCTCCTTCAGCATATTTTACACATAAATAAGCAACCAACCAAAATACTAAACCAGACGTATCATCGCCCTCACGTGCGGCAATTCTAGTCTACAAGTTGAGCTTCTCAGGTCATCAAACGAGATTAATAAACAACATACAACAACGCAACCTGGTTTGACTTCGCGACACCCTTCAAACTGAGATCCATCGTTTTAAACGATCAAGCCCCATAACCTTTTGAAGTGTACAAATCGTACATAAGTAAATTTTTATGACATCTTATTAATCATATTTACTTGGCGCGCCAATTAGATATTTAGTTTATTATTACAGTTACCCATTATATAGTTACCCAGTTTCAGTCTTGGGCTCGATGTGGGGAAGGAGGAACCTCATAGCATGATGGTAAGGCCAACGCGTGCGGCCGCCGTGGGTACGCTGCAGCTTTATGAAGGAATCTCTCAGAGAACGCCAGCGTTTCTTGCATTCTGATTCTGTAACAAGGTTATGTATGTACATAACTTCACGAAGTAACATCTATATGAATGATTATGAAAAACTAAGTGAATATTTTTAAGCGAACTGGTTCGTTCACGTGGTTGCGAAGTTATGTTATGCTCCGCAGTTCTTGGATGCCCAGGCAGGGCCATCTTTGCCCGAGCTTAAGGGGTACGTGCAGTGGCGGATTTGCCTTAAGGCCCAGGAGGCCCGGGCCTAGGGCGGGCAATCGTGACAAAAAATCACAGATTAACAAGAAATAACTCAAAATACGTAAATATTCTAAAGGCGAGCGCATGAATCGATTTCGATAAAAGTTGGCAAAAAGTAAATTCATCATATACTCAATATGATGGGTCTAGGGCGGCCAAGACTGAAAATCCGCCACTGGGTACGTGGCAGCCGGCCTCAGGGACATTGGGGCGTAAATATATGAAATTCTGAATTTAACTACCACCTATATCGCCAGATAAGCTTAGAGTAGTTAGGTGGCTTGAAAGAGATCACTCTAATCAATAAAGCAGTCTATTGTTTTGTCTACAAATACTTTTTTGTACGTTATTTTGGTAAGCCCTAGTGTTATCTATCCACGAGTATAAAGACTATAGGAATGGTTGTTCAAGATCTGACTACCAAACACCTCACACGACTACGTATATAGGCGATTTTTTCAGGTCTCGTGCCGATTTTGACTAAAACTAAAATAGTTATATTATATTTTTAAAAAGGCCATTGACGTAAAAATTACCCGTGTATTCTTTACGTCAGTGGCCTGAAGCGACTTAGTGTGGTGGATCGACTTTGGGCTAGCAGTCTCATAAATTAAAAGCGCTAAAAGACTGCAATATTGCTTATCTTGAGTTGACTTATTACCTGAGACATTAAGGGCATCCTGCACTTCTTTCCACGCGTCATCTCTCAATTTTGTTTTATTAAATCCGCTCACAGACTTATCGTATAAAATCGGTCGTTTTTCCACTTCTTTAATGAGATCAATTTCGTTCATTTTCTGAAAATAGTTTCAATTGAAGCTTTTTTTAAAGAGACAAGCGTTCCGAAGACATGATTTTGTTTCCCTGGAGATTGGGAAAATTGATGCATGGGAAGTTACCTGTGTCGAGACAGTGGCGTTTTCTCATCTCAAGGAATGTGAAGTTGGGGCTGCAATGCCATTTTTGCCGAACACTTTAAGCCGAAGATACATAAAATATCGTTTTTTTATATTGCAGGAATTCAGTTCGGAAGAGGTTACCATCGCCTATGGAAATTTGCAACACCAAAGGTGCTACAAATGCGCTGCTGCTCTTTTAAGGTACACTGGTACCTGGCCACTAATGCCGTAACGCAACTTGAGGTTGTTATGGGGTTATAGTCTACACCAAGAGTGGTAGCCATCCAGACAGGTAAACACACTACCAGTTGGCTGTGAGTTGTTTTGACGCCACTTACAACAGACCGTCCGGCCGCAGGAAATTTGTATTCCGTCTGCGTTCCAGCACGGATAAAAAATGTGTTGAATTTCATATATTTTCCACGATTCTTGGAGTTTACAAGGACAAGAACGCGCCCGTTTCATATATGGTCGGTTCTTTTGTCTTATGATTTGCAATGTCATTTGCTTTACCATGGGTTGAATTTTGACGTCACTTGTATGGAGCTTATGACAAAGGCGCAGTGGGTGTCTAGAATTCTAGCGTATCAACGGTTCTCTAGAATGTTTTTCCCGTGTAGCACGCGAAGTTTTCTCTTTGTGCTATGATATGGCATTGTTTAAGAAGGGTGTTATAAACTTCCTTAGAGGTTGGCATCGCGTTGGAAACGCCCCTTGTGTTGCAAATGTCCATAGGCCACGGTAACCTGCTTCCATCAAGTGGGTCGTCTACTTGTTTGCCCGCAAAAAGCAATAAAATAAAAATAGAATTTCACCTTGAAAAAGGTAGGACTCGATCAATTAAAACGGTATAATCGATATTGCAAACGAGCGTACAAACAGGGGTTATGAGTACCACACTATTTATTTCCGAAGAGTACATAAAGCGTTGTTTTCGATATAAAAGTTCCTAAAGTAATAAGTTATGACACAAATAAACACCGGAGTAAGATTTATCACTTTGAAGTATCGAAAGTCTAAAAAATACAACACATATATTATACTAGCTTCTGCCCGTGATTTCGTCCGCGTGGAAAAGTTACTTTGGACTAACGCTAACTTTTGTCACGCATGATTTTTGCGAAAATAACCGTTTACGCAGCGGAAGCTCTCAAAAGGAAAAATCCCGATTTTGAAACATTCTTCATTGGTGCTCCGCTCCTATGGGTCTTAACGTGATGAATGATGATATGTGGCCTATAGCCTTCCTCGATAAATGGGCTATCTAACACTGAAAGAATTTTTTTCAGACCAATAGTTTCTGAGATTAGAGCGTTCAAGCAAACAAACGAACTCTTCAACTTTAAATATTAGTATAAAATTAATATTAGAAACTTGAAACAACATCTTAACTTTTGTTAGGTTTCATATAATTCATTAAATTATGGTGATTATATTAATTCCACTAAATACGTAATAAGCATAATGATTTAAACTATGCAAAATCAAATGAGGTATTTATTTATTTGACAAAGATCACACAACAATTTTACAATACATTAATAAAAGGTACATTTTATAACAGTACACATAATAGACTTTACTTTAAAGGCTAAATTTATAGGTATAAAGAGAATTATTTACCTATTTATTTAATTTATTGTATTATTTAATAATTAATATTAAGAAAAATTATCAAGGACCAATGTTTAATTCACTGTATAGAACTACTCTAAATAAATATTTTACGTAGCCTATGTTTTAAGTATGAATAATTTGTGTTTAATAATTCCTTTGTTACAATATCAAAGCTTTATGTTAAGCTGTATTTTAGTTTTGTTTACTCATGTAACTTTACTAAATAAATTTAAAAGTTTTATCTGCTGTATTAGTTGATAATTGTAAATACTTTTTTTGTCAAGGAATCTGGTTGAACTTTTTTGCGTAACTACCAGTACAAAATTTTCCCGCGTTTTTTGATATTTGAAAAAGAATATGAATTGATTACCTACCTTTTGTTATTTTAAACGACGATATTCCAAAGGGTGTGTTTGTGTTCGGGCTAAATTATCTACTGGCTGGTTGATAGGGGGCTCGATGACGCACGGTACGCGCGCGCCGTACGTATTGAACGGCGAGACACGGCGCCGCGCGTCGCCGCATCGATATTTTCTTTACTGTTACACAATATCCTATCTAATTACATTTAAGATACGATCTATATTTAATTAAAAACGTTTTCATTACGAATCCTGTAATCAATTGTTATAAATGAATTTTCAGTTTCTAAAGCCCCAATTACACTGTAAATTTATCATATAAATATGGTATCTGTCAAATTCTATGATCATATTTAAATTATGCTGTTCTTCATTCTATTCTATTCTACACTTACGATCTATACTACTGAGGAGATACTATCAAGATCAAAAACGATTTAGCCGTGTTTTCCGTTGCCAAGAGTACAATTTTATTAATTAAGAAGCGACAAAACAATCACAGTCAGGCCGTAGGGTGTTTGCTCGCCTGGATGGCGACCACCCCTGGTGTAGAGTATGCCGCCATAACAAGTTTGAGTTGTGTTCCAGCATTAGTGACCAGGTTCCAGTCTCCCTAAGAGAGCAGTAGCGAATTTGTAGCACCTTTGGTGTTACAAATGCCCATAGGCGATGGTAACCGCTTTCCATTAAGTGGGCCGTCTGCCTGTCTGCTGAACTCATGCAATAAAAAGAATGTGTGTGTGTGCAGTTTACATGCAATAGCACTGAAACTTTAGAGAATATAGTCGTAGATAATTCTTCTCTTACTTTATTATTATAAATAAATTTCCTTTAGCCTACATCCATCAACATATTATTATTATTATTCAAAATAAACTTCTTAAGTATTACTTTCGATTTTTCACTGTTTTAGTCTAAAAACTTATTATATATTTATTACCTATCAGTTTTATTTCGGTCCCAATTGGACCCATGTGTATCATCGATCTTATAGACTCTCTAATCTGCGCTGCACAACGCAAAATTGGTGTTTTATTCTCTCGCCAGCTTAGTCCTATCGATTTGTGTTGATCTATTTTTAGTGTCGCTTTTTCGTTTCATCGAGTTTCAAATAACAACGTTTCTAAAGAAGTTTCACTTAAAAGTTAGGGATGTGTAAATACATATAAAAAATTAGGTTTTTGATCTGAGATAAAATAAAAGTTTAGATGGAGTTGAATAAAAGCATCAAACGATATGAAGAATTTTTTTTAACTAGTGTGCATAAACTTATGTCATTCACACGTGGTTGGTCTGTGTGGTTAACAGTAATGTATTTACTGAGAACTATTCTACTTTTTTTTTAATTGCCATAAGCTGGCAAATAGGCAAACGGCTTGCTTACCTGGTGGATAATGGTCATCGTCACCTATGGAAATATGTTGCCGGCCTTGATGAATTTTTAACGCACTTTTTAAATGACCCTATGTAGTGCAGAAGACATGTCGCGGTGAGAAATTACCTTCACGTCGTTATTGTACGCAGAATAAACCCTCTAGGGCGGGTTCCTTCCTTTATCTTACAGACCGTTCATTTGCCTTACTATCAGTTAAACTTTGAAACACGCTCCGCTCAGATAATAGTAAAATTCAACCGATGGTAGAGCAAGTGAATGAATAATAAGAAAGCATCCGGCTAGAAGAGGACCGTTTCGTAGCTCAAAGAAATGAGGATGAACAATTGAAAATCCCGTTATCCATAGTATTGAATAGTCTTAAGGTACTGTGGCTCGACCGGCTTCCTTTAACTGGTTTCACTTTGAGAGTCGGAGACTCCGTCTCTGTCGATGATCTGTTTTTGGTAAAAAATGTTTCAGCGTTATAGTTGCGTTTTATGTTTTAAAGAATGGCCGGAGTCGCGAGTGGCAATTGGTTTACTATACAGTTTTGAAACAGAATGCTAATTTTACTCTATAATTATAATAATTCCGGAAAATGTACCAAATAGATATCCCTGAAAATCTCTTATCGGCTTTAAGTTTCCTGAATACATTTTTTTAGTTTCGTAGCCATTTTGTAAGTAGAAATTCTTATAAACATCTCATGTCTATGTATGTCACCGCCTCCTGATTATGATATCACATCCAAGACTTCCAAGAGATGGAGCCATAATAAAAAAAGTAATTATAAGTACACGATGATGTAGTGGATTCAAGAAAATAAAAGTTAAGGATAGTCGTAGGTACATATATTAAAAAAAAACTCATTGTCATTTTGCGCGTTCCTCTTGTAGCTCCCATCCAAACATTTCCTTCAGTGAACTTCAGTCGTTCCACATAGCGACTACGGTCAGTACACCGTTACAGTCACCGCGGAAATAATAAAGTCATGATTTTCGATCAGGCCGGGCTCATTAACTACCCATGTCAAAAGATGGGTCGAATAAGCCTTGACTTTAGGATTGTAACGCCCGCAAGCAAGTGAAACTCGAAAAATCGCGGTCGTTGCGAGTTTCATGTCAAATGTAGCTTATGTGGGCTCTAAATACAAATATTGATTTTAACTGTTCGATGGAAATTTTGATAAAAATAGCTTTTAAGAAATTAATAATTTAACGAGAATTGGTTCGAATGAAATAAATTGGGTTATTTTTATATGGCATAACATTTCAATTAATAATTTTTAAAAAATGTAGGATTACAAAAACTGTCAACTTTCGTAGCTAGCACGAAACCTTTTAATATACCTGAACTGATACATACCTTTAACAGTTAACTAAACTGAATACAGTAACAGGATAATATACGAAATAATAACAGATCATTGAAAAATATTTATTTCATTAAATACATAACAGCGTATACTGCATATAATAGGTGTTATTTGGCGATTTATAATAATGTAATTTAAAATTGGAAAATGTGTATTTTTTATGGATCTCTGGATATAATAATAATTTATTTATTTCAGACAAATAAATAAATAATTATTATATCATAAAATACGGTGCGCATCCCAAAATAATCTGTGTTGTCATATGTGAAGACTCCGGGTATATTCAACTTGTGGCTCATAACGCTCAAAATGCTACTTCAGCCATTCTACATGGCGACCATGGTAGTTTATTGTTGTGGCGAAAACGTCATAATTTTCGATCACACAGCGAACCATTTTAAGAGGTGGGTCGAATTGGGCGTTGACCAAAAAGCATTCAATCTCTCTACGGAGACGTTGACGAGGATGCAATTTTTAAATTAACCATATATCATCCTCACTGGATGATATATGGTTAATTTAAAAATTGCGTATTTCATTTGTGTATTTCATCGTTAATGACATCAACGCTCTATAATCACTTCTACTTGAGTTTATGATTGTAACACTCGCAAGCAAGTGGAATGGGAGGCATCGCGGTAGTGAGCGTGGTCATTGTAAGCTTGTGGAACATTCTCTGGGAAAACAATGAATGTCAAGAAATGATAAGTTATGGTGGGGCTTCATCTGCAATAATGTTACAAATATAGGTCGTTTCACGCAATTATCCCCATTATCACCTTTAATATTATCACAGGTGTGGCCGTGCGAACTTTTTTGTTGCCTTTGGCAGGCAAACAAGTAGTCTCCACAAGTCTTTTTTTTTCACCTGTATGTGCAAAAATTACAAAAGCAAGCTCTTTTTTGAAAATTATTTATTCACACTGGCTAGGTTCAGGTTTCACACAAACTGTTCGATGTTTCGCAAAAGAACTCTGACTATAAAACATGCAACGGCAATACTCGCAAGCATAAATTTTCATATGGCTCTTACGTATATGATATACCAGCATATGCCTTAATTTGAACTCTGATCCACATTCATTACATATGTAAAATTCTTGCTGACTACTTCCATGAAACCGATTGCAATGCTTTTTCAATTGAGATTTAACGGAAAACTTTCTAAAACACTCGTAACATTCATACGTCTTTACTTTCATATTTTTTTTCGACTTTCTTGTAACTGGTCCTTTGCAGAGTGACTTTTTATGTTCCATCAATATACTATTACAACTGAAATATTCCATACACACCTCACATTGAATATTCATATGTCTTTTTATAATATGTTTGCTCAGTGATCTCTTCGCTTTGTACTTTATCAAACAATAATCGCAATCAAAATGATAATTCGGTTTGTGGACATTATTAAAATGATTTTCTAAATGCTGTTTTGTGGAAAACCATTTACCACACGATGTACACTCAAAGTTCCTAAGTTTCTCATGAACCGTAGATACGTGCCTACAAAGTTCAGCTTTAGTGCAAAACTTATTACCACATCTGTTGCATACAAATTTTTTCATTTGTATATGAACTCTTGTAATATGCTGTATCAAGTTGTTCTTTGCTGGAAATTTTTTCAAGCAATCATGGCATTGGAATTTCTTCTCATCCGTATGCCTGCGTAAATGCTTCCTTAAAGCTGCTGCTTCGTAAAAGGCTTTATCGCATATGTTGCATGTGAAGTTCTTTATGCCTTCATGTTGCAGTTTATGTTTCGCTAAAGCAATTGGTACGTTGAACTTTTCTGGACATATGTTACACTGGTATGTTGTTTCCCGAGTGTGAATACGAACATGTCTCAAATACCCAGACGGGTCACTGAAATCCTTATGACAGACCTCACATTGTAGTACTTTCTCTCTTGTATGGCTAAAAGTATGTCGTTTTAAGCCGTACCTATCAAAAAATTTCTTGTCGCAGTACGTACATGCATAATTCTTTACTTCACTATGTTTTTTCAAATGGGCCCGGAGACCAGCACCATGAGCATATGTTTTATAACATACCTTGCATTCAAATGGTTTTTCACCCGTGTGCACCGCTTGATGGTATATAATATTCTTCTTGGACGAAAACATTTTATTACAAATAGAACAGAAAAACTGTTTACCTATCTTTACATATTTATTTTCCCTTTTTTGTGTTTCAACTTTCAGTTCCTTTTTTATTTTTCTCTTTCCCGCTTGATTATCTGGTTTGCAAACTTGCCCATTCTTTACGGTCTTGTTTCTTTTATTCTTTGTTGGGGTAGGTATCACATTGTCTTCTATTGATATTTGTTCAACAGGAAGAGGTGCTTCAGAGTGTACGAGCTTTCGGTGATTATTAAAATCTGCTGTGATGTAATATCCAATACCGCAATGGCACACATGCGGGAATGGTTCATGGATCACAGAGTGCATTTTCAATGTACTCTCGGCCACATAGCGAATTCCGCATACCTCACATTTATATGGTTTCTCAGCCTTTTCATAAGCTTCATCTAGTTTCTTGCATCTATTGCTCATACTGGAAAATAATAATAAAATATATTTTAAGGGTAATAAGGTAAGGTAATATTCTTATGAGGTTATGTCAAGCAACTCTGAGGTTATGTAGACACATGTCTTTTTCACTAGCTGCTATGGTTTCACATACCATAGGTTGGAGTGAATAATACAGTAATAATAATAATTTTATTTATTTAAGTAAATTACAATTCCAATATACAATATATTTATGCTAGGTACATTTCTTTCTTTTATAAGTTGTCAGTTTGCCCCCCGGAACTAGGACAGGCCTGTATTTTGGGGGGCACATTCGGCCATATGTTCTCTTTTCTTCATTTTATTTATGACAGTGTAAAAATTAAAAATATATTAACGGGTTTTCAGTGCTATCAAAACATATATATTTTTAAGAAACATAACATAGATTTTTTTCTCACCACACCCACTCGTTGAAATGAAATTGCATGCATAATAGTTTTCTTAAGTGTAATTTTCTCATGTTTTCAAACTGGCCATGATCTCTGGGTTAAATACATGGGACGGTAAGTAACATAAACTTACTTTGTGTGATTTACTATGGTATGAGTGTCTGGGATCGGCCTGTGGTCTATTGTATATTAACCATAACACAAGCATAACTTGCTTAATTTGGGGACAAATGTGTATTTGTCTGCCGATTATTATTATTAATTTAATTAATACACCAATGAACTACCTTCAAGTGTTTTCAGAGCAATACAAATGGAACTAACAATATATACTTAACAACATTTATGTTGTGAAGTATATATTGTAAGTTCCACTCACTAAGTATTGTTAATTACAAAGGGCATTTGCCTGTCTAGATTGCTGCCACCCCTGGTATAGGTTATTGCACCATAACAACCTTGACTTGTAAGCCTCCGTTTAGAGAGTGCAAACACATTAGTACCTTCGCTTTTAAATATCTTCATAAATTCAAATTCAAAAGTTTTTATTCGAAATAAGTTCCACTGGAGAACACTTTTTGAAGGTTACAATATACATACACGTTAAAATTTAATTTTACTTCCTAGTCTATGTACACCGCTTCGCAACGTGTTATTGCTGTTAAAGAGAAGAAGCGGCAAGAAACTCCCCAGCAACATGTCTAGCTAAAAATTGATTTTCTTTATATTTGTTGTTCTATTTATATTTAAGTACTATTTTAAAGTTTTATACAGAATTATGTTACAGAATGACTTTTGAAGAATTAATGGAGTTGTTAAGGTTCTAGGAGATAGTAACCATATTCCATGAGGAGGTCATCTAACTGTCAGCTGAACTTATCCATTAGAAAAGGTAGAAGTAGAATTTGCTACTAGTGTAAATATATACCGGTGATGGTTACCCATTTACATTCAGTAGATAATGTCCATTTCTTTACAAGGAAACTATGATATTTTTACTTACACCATATCTTTCATATGCAACACCTCATGGAGACGCAGTTCTCTTTCTGTAGGAAAGACTTTACTGCAGTCATTACATATGTATTCATTTATACGTTCCAATGAAACTGTTACACTTAAAAACTGGAAATAAAGTAATAATTTATAATTAAGACCATATACCACGACAGAAAGTTAAAAGAATCATTAACTTATGACATATAATATTTGTACAGAAATTAGTTTAAATACAATAATGTTTTACATAGTATCTAATAAGTTATCTAGTATACTTTATTTAAAATCATACGAGCATAGGCATATGGGTCCACTTGATGGCAAGTGGCTACCATTGCCTATGGACATCTACAACACTAAGGGAGCTGATTTAGTCTCAATGAGGTAGGCAACGCATCGGTGTTGCCTACCTCATTGAGACTCTAAATATCTGTTTACTCCCCTTTTATGAAGAGCCTCATATTGTAGCACTCTGGGAAAACTGTGGGAAAAATGGGAAATTCATCTCTTTCTCTTCATTTGCCTTTTGAAATTCCTTCACAGATATCCTTATAACCTACTGGTGTAATAATAGAGGTGTTACTTTTCTTCAAAACCAGCTGATTTGATTTCTAGCAAGGATAATTGATTTTTGGCTGTGCTGTGACCCAGACTGGCATGAGATTAATGGCAATTTGAGTTAAGGGGTATACTACATATGCCTTGTATATAACCACTAGACCTGTTATTTGGGTTAGGAAACAACATTTCAGTGTCCACAGACAAGTATTGAATGAATAATGGGAAAAACAAAAATATGTTACACAAACAAGATTTTCACCTTTATTGATGACAAAGTATAATTTGTGTCTAGGAACAAATACTTAATATCAAAGACTACAACTATTTTAGAGTTTAGTAAACAAGTTTTGATTTGTTTATTGATTTTTAAATATGAAAATAGTTTTTTTGCATATATAGTATTTGTTATTATAAAGTTATCATATGACTGTAGTAGTCAATAATTATTATAATTGTTTTTATGATCCTGGCAACACTATGAAGTAATTGCTATTTTAGCAATGATGTAATATTATTGTTTTGTAGGGTAGTTTTTGTAGTATTTTAGTATAAAAGGCAGTTTGGTGTGTAGATGGGATTCATTGCTTACTGTGCAGTGTCAATGGTCACACCAAAGGTTGAACAATAAAGGGGAAACCCTGCCCAAATAGTTAATATTTGGTATATTTAGTACTTTCTTACCCAAGTATCTGCAAGGCTGTTTCCCTAGTACAGGCAGTCTTAAACCGACAGTCTACGAGTCTACAACCACAATTCTACGTACATCAGTTGAATAGAGCGGAAGCTCTGTTGGACAACAGGCGCATAGTATATTGTGGTCGATAATTACTGTTCGATAGGCAGTATTCTTTGAGGGCATACTGCTGCTCGACACCTGACAAGCGTGGAGACAGCTCTTGGAGTTGTCCTAATAATTTGTGTACTATTGTGCTGTGTTTAATATTGTAATTGTAATAATTCTAGTGTAATAAACTTTGATTATCTCATTTCAGATTATTATTGTATTATTATACTCCGAGTGTCATTTGCTCCCGGCTGGAGTGAATCCGACACATATATATTGTGACAATGTTTACAAGTCTGTTGTGACACTCACTGAGCACTGCTATGGCACAATCCCTTGGCTTGTGGACTTTAGTCAAAAGTAACTAGAATGGTGACTTAGGTTAGACTTTAAACCAAAGCAAACAGAAGAAACTGGTCACCAACAATGCAATATAATGAAATGAGGGTTGGGTTTACATATATATCCCCAGATGATTTACTGGATGATTTTAATGGTTAATATGTTTAGGAATATATTATTTATTTATAACAACTGAAATTGGTTTTGAGTGGAACAAATACATATTCAATTAATTATCGACGTTTAAAATTCACGACAATGAGTCGCCGAGACTTTTTTTGTGCACCGGAAAGTGTACATTTTGAAGAGGACAAGATTTATTTAAATAGGAGACTGTATGTATTCTAAAATTTAAATGTGTGGAGTTTTAAACAGTTGGTTAGGTTAGGTTATGTGTAGACCAAAGCGCACGAACCGAGCGAGCGAAGTGAGCGTGCCGCGGCAGCGGCCGGCGAGTGCCGGAACCGACTGATAACCATTCACTATTTATATTATATATATATAAGCGAAATATTAGTGAAAAACAGAAGTGAGGTTAGATTGGCAAAAACACTAATAACTCAGAAACTATACATTTCCGCCACATAAGAGTTGCAGAAAGGGTGAGTTTCCTCCCCCCTCCCCCCTCATTACTTATGATTACGGGGACATATATGATAAATGTAAATCACACCCCGAAATGAATATCTCAAAAGAAATATTATCATTTAAATAAATAAATTTCGGCCCATTTCAGTTAAAAACTTACGCCTTCTTTAAGCCTTGACACCAACGATATTAGGATCCGAATATAATAAAATAAACAGACATTTAAAATATCATTACTTACATGATCAAGTAATTCTGTTGGCAATATTTCATGATAATACAAATGTTCACCAAGTTCCTTCTGGGTTGTGAATATCGCGAAACACTTGTGGCAGGAATGGACTTCTAGCTTAGAAATTTCCATTACTATAAGTTGCATTAGCTGTAATTATATGAAATAAAGAAAAATGAAGAAATTATTACGAAGCATAACATTTATTACAATTATCTTCTTTTATTGCTACACAGAACACTATTATAGTACTCTCTCTCTCATTATAATTCTCCAGCATATAAAAGTAATTTATTAATTATTGAAGTCAGTGTTGCCAGGTTGGATTGACAAAATTACAGTGTTTTGCATGTAAAATTAAAGTAGATCAGTAGGAAAATACAGTAAATCATAAAACTCATTACATTACAGTGTTTTTACAGTGAAAAAAACACACTTTTATTGGAATTATCAATGTATTTAATAATCATTATTATAATTTACATATAATTTGTCAATCAATATCTGTATCACTGTCACTTAAAAAGTTCATTTTTATATATTTTATCCGTAAAAGTCTTCATCATTTTTTCATTTGACTCCTGACATCACCTTTTGCTATTTTAAAAGTAATACTAATTATACTACAATTAATCCCAACAATGTAGCCACTATTTCCAAATGAACTTATAAACTTACCTACTATTATCGGCAACATTAGAAGGGTAGCTTACACTAAACAAAGACTATGCTAATATAAACATCAATTTTCTCAAATAATAGTCGTTTATAATCTGTACCCCGTACTGTGGGAAATCCTCGGCCCAAGATGTAATGCTTACTTGAAGTAGAACACAGTGCGGTTCGTTTCACGCAATGAATGGTGAATCTACTTTTTTTGGAGGTTAATATTTAAAAAACTACTTTTTTCGCTGTTCACTGTATACTGTGGAGCTGGAATACAGTGTACAGCAAAAGTAGTAAAATTACAGTAAATCTACTGTAATTACAGTGCACCTGGCATCACTGATTGTAGTACACACACAATTACCTAATTATTATTATTTATTTCGGTTTATGGCTTGGCACCTAGGCTTTTAAGGCAAGGTGCTTTTTTAAATGTGTTCTGTGCATGGATTCTATGTAGGGATGTTCATACCAAAAAAATTATCGATATTTTTTTCGATATAATATATCGATACTTTGCGATATATCGTAGAAATATATCGATATCTTCGATATAGCGTAAAAAATGTATTTTTCGTATCTAGCTAGTCTATAATATTAAATATTTGATAGGAATCAGTTTGATATAAGTAATAACAGCTACGGTAAAGAAACAAATCAAGTTTATTTATATATAATTTCCAATATTTTTGACTAGACCTTGCATAAACAAAACTTTATTTCAACAAAACAAATAATGTTTTCTCGTCACAGCTTGCTTCTTCTATACAATTGAATGGTAGCCGTTTTTTATATATCGTATTATTCATTGCTATCAGTCACTTTTTATATGACTTTATTTACACATGGTAAACTGTATCAAGCAAAATACTCAAAACAGACAACTTTCATTTGTAGGTTATTTTGTACTGAGACCGAAACGATTAACCACCGACACAGTTTTGTAAAATTTTTAATACTAGTGCTGCCCTTACGTAGAAATATTTTCGAATGCTTATATCGAAAATCGAAAATGAAATTAGTAGGCTTACTTATTTTCATAATCGGATGATTTCATTAGTATATCTCACATTCGGGAACCGCTGAAAATCTACAAAAAAATCAAATCGATCTTTAGCTATTGAGACGACTATACAGTTTAGGTTAGGTATGTAGTGGAGTTTGATTTAAAGTAACAGTATAAAAAAGTAAAAATATGTTCTTTAATTTCAAATTTCCTTCGATATTTGATATATCGGATAAAATGTATCGATTGCACATATCGTTACTAGATTATTAGATAATATCGGTTGGAAGCGATATAGCGTGTGCATATATCGATATTTTATGAAATATCGATATTTATCGTGCACTCCTAATTCCATGTGACTAAAATCAATCTTAACGTAGTGAGTTAAAGACTTATTTTTAAAATCAAAGATTTAAAGAGTGATTTCGAATTGATTATACATCTTTTAAATCAATCACTCCGGAGCCACCATCTCTAGTGTCAACTTCAATTTAACAAATCACTTGATAGATTCGATACGGACTTTGTGGTTATTTGTTGGTTACGGCGCCAGCTTTTGAAATTGTGTATAATTTTATTCTATTCTCATATATTACAAAAACAGTTTTTGTTTTCATTTTAAGCAAAGCGTTACAACAATTATTGTATAATTTACTAACATCCAAATATATATAAAAACGATAACATACCTGGTTTGATTATTTTATGTTAACCTAACTTAAAGGAATATAATTTTTATTTGTCTTATGCTATTTGTTAGAAATTTGTTGTTAATGAGGTCATCAAATGGACGAGGAACTATTCATTTTTGCTGACAACGTAATATTTTTATGAACTAATCTTTATATTCTTTATTAACTACAGTTGTATGCTTAGTCTATTGTTAAGTAAATGGGCTTAACAATATTTACTTTTCCAATGAAGAAATAATTTGTATTTGATATTGTATCTGATTCTATTACTGATGCTATTAATACTGTGGTAGGAAAATTTTAGTTTTTATAGTGATAGGGGTAAGTTTCTGTTCAAATGTTTGTGTGCTACCACAAAACCAATATCTGTAAACATAATTATATATAGAATTGTAATATATAATTATATATTTTGCTTTCAGTTTATACTACATTACTCTGCAGTTTATGTGCATTTTGTTACTAATAGCAATTTATAATGCTCAAAATGTCTTCGCAGGTGAATATATTTTAATTTTTGTCACCTCTCTCCACTTATTTTTTTTACATACAGCACACCATCTAAAAGGTGATTATCATTGCCTATGCATAATCCTAAATTAATGTACATATATACTGTTTTAAACTTCAGATAGAGAACATAGTTAATGCATATAAGACCTTATCTAAAATACCATCAGTGGTTGGTGGTAAACTCAACAAGAATGGCAGTAAAGTATCAGCGAAATGGTCTGTAAGGAATTTGGATAAAGGAAAGAGTTCTAAATATACAACATCATATATTTTGGATGATAAACTATGTGTTGTGACTGAGAGTGATTTTGCCATGGATATTAGTAATGAGTGAGTATTATAATTAATGTAGACACATGCGTTTTTTGTCACTCCTCTTTCTTGGGACACTCTAATTCCTGGAAGTTGTAAGTCCATAATTTTTTATTTGTAGTTTTACTCCAAAAAACCTATGAAAAAACCTTTTTTTTTGTCAAGGTTATCAAAACTGTATTACTGTGATATTTTCAAATTTCCTTTAAGGGCACTGCATCCCCCCGTGTGCCCCCACAAAAAAGCCCTGCTTATAGCTAGAAGAATAATAACTTTTATTATTTTTTTAAGCTAGAGTACACTACTTGAGCCATCTGATTATTGATAATTTTCTTTAGGGTAATAAAATGGTTACACATAAAAATACAAAAATTTAAACATTGAATTTTTGGTGCAAGTACCGTATATACACTGGAAACCTCTTTTAAGAGGGCAGCAGTGCATTTGTAGCATCTTTGGTGTTGCAAATGTCCATAGGCGATGGTAACCGCTCTTCAACAAGTGGGCCGTCGGCCTGTCTGCTGACCTCCTGCAATTTAAAAAAAAAACCGTATATAACGACATTGTTTATAAAGATGGATCGGTTATAACAACCGAATGGCAAGGTCCTGGTTGAATCTCTGTATAAACTAATAAGTACACATACCGCCTATAACAACATTGAATACAGCAATCACTTCAATCAACATAACTTTATCGATATTCATTGGCTATAACGATCAATTGTTTATCTATGCCAGCAAAACATTATGAACAATTTTCACCGTTATACTAATAATATGAAAGAAACCCACGTGTTACACAATTTTCTCTAATCCATCCTAAGGTTGTCTGGAAGAAATTGCTTTTACTGATAAGTACTGTCCTCTGCACTTAAACCTCTTGAATTGTATCTTAATGTTATGCAATGAAGTATATTCTATTCTATTCTAATATTTTGCTATAGACTTATAGAGGCTTATTATTAAGTCTAAGAAAGATTATGCTTTTCCTACCTTATCGGAACCTGTTTCCCACTCCTTGCCATTTGATCTTGCATGTTATACATGCATAACTTGATGCCAGGTCCCTTGCGGGGTACGCACAAACAACAGAGCACCATTTAGGCTTATTATTACACACCTCACTTGCTTCTTTGACATTCATATGTCTTGTCATGCACGCTCGTCTGTTTTTAAGGCTGAGTTACAGGTTGATTTTAAAACTTTTGATTTAGATCGTGTGTTTACCCGTTACTGGCTATTAATATGCATATATGTACTGGTGTATATTGCTTATAACAACTATCAGACACAACGTCCGAAGTATACATCCCTTCAATGTCATTATATCCGGTTTCGGCTGTACTTTCATATGCATGTAGTAAAAAACTGATTTTGACATTACAAACAGACACTTCAATTTTATTTATTTGCATAGATAGGTTCAGTTTGGTTCTGTTGGTAGTCTGCTATCACAGCATGATATGTACTGTATGTATAATACTGATACTCTGAATGCCGTCACCACTCTATTTTTAGACTTTTGCAACGAAATAGCAAAATTTGTGCATATTTCTCATTACTCTAGAAGTCTACATCATTCATGATCTGTAGGCACTGGTTTATCCTCCATTTATTTGCTTTCACTTTTTCCATAGACTACTGTCAGCCGTGTCGCCTCGGGAGACCTACAAAGCGATTATACGCGAAGAAAAAAATGGCAAGGACATAAAGAAACAATATTTAGAAGTTTGGAATAAGAAAACCATGGCGCATTGTATTGATTTAACAGCTTTGGATATGCACGGAGATGTATACGCTGATTGTAAGTGAATTTCTTACTTATTCTAGAATAATCCATCAAGTGTCTGTAAACGCCAGATTTATCTAATAACATGGAAGAGAATACCATGCAATAAATAAAAAACTCTTGCTAACTCAACTTTAACATTTCATACAACGCTTTCATATTTAAAACAACTAGCTTCTGCCCGCGACTTTGTCCGCGTGGTGCGGTTTTTTAACTATCCCACGTTAACTCTTTGATTTTATGGAATCAAAAGTAACCTATATGTTGACCAGGGATATAAGCTACCACCATACAAAATTTCATTTAAATCGGTTCAGTAGTTTCGGAGATTAGCCGGTACAAACAGACAGACAAACCGACAGAGTAACAAAAAAATTGAAAAAAAAACTAAATTAGTTCTATTTCACTTCTTACATACCCCTGATTCGGTTTGTAGCATTTTTCTTCATTGTACAGAAATTCAACCTCTACAGATTTATTATATGTATAGATTTAAAAAAAACTCGTAATGTAACGGGTAATCGAGGGTAGGCGAATAAAATTTCTAGTATTACGTCAGCCTACGTTTATATTTAGATATTATAATACAAAATAGAATAAACCCCCTAAGGCACCGAAGTCCGAAAGGGTCATAGATCGCACTCGTACACACCTCCATACACCCACAATAACATTTACTATAGAGGACCAGAAGTGTCCGTTAAGGATTCGTCAGCAATTGTTCGCCGTAAAGAGCTCCCTAACGTAAGAGGAAGGATAATTAAAATATTTGGATTAACAATCTAATTAGTGCGATGCAGTTTATGCCTCGAAATGACAGCGCCACCTAGTAACGACTTTGGGAAATTTACGCATTAATATTACAGTAATACGTCGAAAGTCCTTTAGAATTACGTTAATTTCATGAAACAAAACTAATTTTCAGTTTGTACTTAAGGTGATTTATCTTCGCCGAAAACTTTTCAACCTGTATACTGACTGTAATGTAAGTCCGGCATTCACAGGCTCTTAATAGATAAACTTCATAATCACCTAAAAGTTATAACTGTCATTATTATATAAGAACGAATGCAAGGATAATGGTCGATGACGTTATGCTGGAACAAGTGAATGAGTTTGTATATCTCGGATGTGCTTTTAGCAGGGATGGAAGGTACACCGCTGATATAGAAAGAAGAGTGAATTTGGGGAATAGTGTGAATAGAGCGTTAGGTAAACTTCTAGGCGCTAAGAACCTCAGTTAGAAGGCCCAGCTTGCCATACACAACGCGGTGCTGGTACCTACGCTCACGTATGGAAGCGAGAGTTGGATATGGAACAGAGAGCATGAGAGTAGAGTAAACGCGGTTGAGATGCGAGCACTGCGCAAAATCTGCGGAGTGACGCTCGCGGACCGCGTTCGTAATATCGAGTTAAGAAAGAGAGTTGGTCTGAATGAGAGTGTCGGGGTGAAGGTAAGGAAAGGAATGCTCCGGTGGTTCGGGTACGTGAAAAGAATGAATGATGGATGAAAAACTAAACAAATATACAATGCAAAAGTGGATGGATGCAGAAGTCGCGGAAGGCCACAACATACCTTCCATGATTAAATTGATCATGTATTAGCCGAAAGTGATGTCAGGAGCCTTAAGAACAGACGAGCGTGCATGACAAGAGCTATGAATGTCAAAGAAGCAAGTGTGTAAGAATAAGCCTAAATGGCGCTCTGTTGTTCGTGCCTACCCCGCAAGGGACCTGGCGTGAGTTATGTATGTATGTATGTATATATATATTCGTTTATAATTTTTTGATTTTGTGTTATAGTCGTGTGTTACTAAGGCTTCAAAGTTCACCCTCGTTGGTGATCAGCTACTTTCTTCCCTTAGTGGACAATGCACTGTTCTACTCTTGCTCGAAATATAAATGTCTGTTATTGAAATGTAGCTGAATTCGGATCCCTCGCTTGGACGCCGGACGAGACTGCAGTAGTGTACGTAGCCGAAAGGAAACTTCAAAAGTTCGAACCGTATATTAAAAGGAAAGGCGAGGAGAAACCCAAAAGTGACGGAAGCGGTGAAAACTTACCTAAGAAAGTAAGTATGGAATACTCAACTCATAGACAATCTACTTTTGAATGTAGATCACCTATTTTTAAAAGACTATTCACCGTGGTTAACTCTCCATACTCAAAGACTAACTAATAGGGTTCTCATTGGTTTGTGCCCTCAATGTGCTGCTGCAGCCAAAAATTGCTAATGTGCTGCTGCACCGAAACTTGACAATATGCTGCTGCAGCCGAAAGTTGCCAATGTGCTGTTGCAGCCGAAAATTGCCAATGTGCTGCTGCACCGAAAATTGACAATATGCTGCTGCAGCCGAAAGTTGCCAATGTGCTGTTGCAGCCGAAAATTGCCAATGTGCTGCTGCACCGAAAATTGACAATATGCTGCTGCAGCCGAAAATTGCCAATGTGCTGCTGCTGCCAAAAATTGCCAATGTGCTGCTGCAGCCCATAGTTGTCATAGTTGCATCTTAGTTCGGGACTTTGAGACCAGACAGACTGTACAGTTATTATTTTACGCCAATCTTATGTATTGTGGCTGTAAATAAATAAATAATATTTTCTTTATTTATGACTATAACTGGTTTCCACGCTGTGGTCATATTTATGTGCACTTTTTTAACTATTGTATACTTCTCCTTCAGCACTTGGTAATCGTATGTTAAAACTAGAGCACAAAAAACGCCTAAGCTATATGTGCTTTGTAATAGGATACAAACTTCTAGAATAGAGTAAAAAGTTCAATTTGGCAACTGAACTGTCACTATTTATGAAATCTATTTATAATATAAAATATAATAAAACAGTACATTTATTTCTTTGTGTTTAGTTTAAACTTATTTTACAGGGCGAAGAGTTTTTGTACAGACAAGATTGGGGTGAACAGTTAGTGGGGAAACATTTGTCAGTTATCGTTGTATGTAATTTGGAAACGGAGAAATTAAGTATCCTTGAAGGACTACCACATGGATTGTGTCCGGGGCAGGTGAGGTTTATTTAGATTGAATGTTTCAAACGATAGTTTGTCTGTTCTTGAATGTCATAATAATTTTACTTTAAGTTTATATTAAGCATGTCACAAAAGTTATGATTCTCGCACAATAATTAATCGCCCTAGCGTGCCACTACGGCATGTGCTACTACGACCATAGTTGGAGTCAGACTGCCTCGTCATTCTGTCCGCGCGCATTTATATTCGAGCGATGACGGCACGAACCCAGTAGTGGGGTAATCTATACAAACTACCCTCTGATATTACAACCCAGTAATAACTTATTAACAGTATTGACTAGTTTTTGAGATATCTGAGAGATATTATCGAATTATATATTTTAAAGTTCTATGGTCAAAGCAAGCAAAGTAACGTTTGTGCGGGAATGCTTATTATACAATGAATGATCTATTAGATGACCGCATCGTATGAGTATAACGCGATCACCACCAAGCTCCTTCAGTAATCATTTATATAAATTAATTTGTTAAACCTTGTATTAATATAAATTACATAAAAAAGACGAATAATATTATATATTATGAAGTAAAGATGTGACTGGGGAGTTTGTTGCGCCGCTTCTTCTCCTTTAACAGTAACTAAAATTGCTTTGGAGACGGTGGTAGACTCATTACTGTCAAGAAGTTATCAGTGAGATTCCATTTTGGAATAAATACATTTTCATTTTCTAATGATTAAAAACACACATTTGTCACCTCTGTGGAATCGTTTGTTGTACGTTGACATCTAACAGGCGTAAACAGATTTTTAAAGTTTCAACGAGGTAGGCAACGCATCGGCTCCCTTAGCGTTGCAGATGTCCATGGGCGACGGTAGCCACTTGCCATCAAGTGGACCCGTCTGCCATTTTGCCTATACGCAAACATAAAAAAAAATAAGAACATGTCTAATTTTATTGAATTGTGTTTTTTTTTAAATAAATTGAAGGTTCGCTTCAGCCCCGATGGACTTAGCGTGGTGGGTGTGGCTTGGGAGACGGAGCCGCGTCGCCTTGGTCTTATATTCTGCACGAACAGACCCAGTTTCATATTCGTCCTCACTCTCGATGGAAATCTAAGTAAGCATCTATCTTCTAACTATAATAGAATAAATCTGTAGGGGGTTGAGATTATACGATTAATTTAAAAAGAAATAAAAACCAGGGCGTCTAATTCGAACCAGCAGATTTCGAAAATACAACTATTAGAATTTTCACTTAAACTGAATAATAATTACCGCATTTAAAAGAAAATTACTCACAAGATTTCTTGTTTAAAATATTATACTAAGATAGGGTTCTATAATAGGGTAAGCTCCTATAATTAGATAGAGTTATATAATAGGATAGGGGTCCTATAATACGATAGGGGTCCTATAATAAGATAGGGTTCTTTAATAGGATAGGGTCCTATAATAAGATAGGGTTCTATAATAGGATAGGCTCCTATAATTAGATAGTTCTATAATAGGATAGGGGTCCTATAATAGGATAGGGGTCCTATAATAGGATAGGGATTCTATAATAGGATAGAGGTCCTATAATAAAATAGGATTCTTTAATAGGATAGGGTCCTATAATAAGATAGGGTTCTATAATAGGATAGGCTCCTATAATCAGTTAGTTCTATAATAGGATAGGGGTCCTGTAATAAAATAGGGTTCTTTAATGGGATAGGGTCCTATAATAAGATAGGGTTCTTTAATGGGATAGGGTCCTATAATAAGATAGGGTTCTATAACATGATAGAGTCCTATAATAGGATAGGATTATATAGCAGGATACGAAACCATAACACTCGCGAAACGAAGTGACGGACAACGTTAGTAGATAATATATTAATAGTATAAGTTTCCATATTCCAAAACGTTGTAAATAATATATATTGTGACAGGAAGACTGTCAAGTGCCGGTCAGGCTGTACGTTCGCCGAGGATAAGTCCCAATGGGGATCTGGTCTGGTTGCAGCGGCCTGCGGACGGACCGCATCACGCATGCCATCAGTTGGTGATCATGAAAAAGTATTTGCTCCAGGTGAGAGTTAATTTATTAACAAACTCATTGCTATATCAACATATTTTATGAGTTTCAGTGGGGAGAAAATGAATACTTGATTAAGCTAGACACAAGTAAAAAATGTTTATTTGTATTTGAAAATCTTGAGAGAAAGGAGTATAAAAACTTATAGTCCAAGAGCTGGCGACGCATTTTTCATGTACTGTAATGACTTGGTATTATATAAAATGAGACTTATTTTTGAATTGAGTATATATATTTAGTGAGTTCACAGGTTTTTATGTGTTTGTGTATGAGAAATTTATGTATTTTAATGCCAACATAACGTATGTGACGAATGTAAGGTAAATAAAAAGACAATAATAATCTGAATCGATTACATTCCTATTTGCTTGCATTTAAAAAAAATATGTTTGTTATTTAGGGTGTTTTGAATCAACGGTAATCCTTTTAAAACTATTATTCCAACAGCCGATGTTTCAATCACCAGGTAAAAGTTATTCCTAAAATTTAGTACAACACGAGAAAATTAAAAATGATTGTTGGTTAACTAAAACAGTTAAATTGTGTTAGTTTTGAATTCAGTCAGGTTATAATTTATTTCACTGGACAACTTAACTGACAATTAGTTTTTTTGGCTTTTGATTGAAACAATTTTTTAGTATTAGTTTTTTGCACCACTGTTGGGTGCGCAGTACCTGACGTACCAGATAAACAGCTGATTACTTACTTATTCACAATATTGCTGATTACTATGTCAAATTTCTAACAGAATCAAAAACTTTGTTTTTTTATTTTACGAGTTCAGCAGGCAGGCAGGCAGTCCACCTCATGAAAAGCGGCTACCACCGCCTATGGATATTTCACCCAAGGTCCTAAAACTACACTGCTGTTCACTAAAGGGAGACTGGAACCTGGCCACTAATGCCAGAACGCAACTCAAGGTTGTGATGGCGGTATACTCTAGAGCGGGGATGTTAGCCATCCATACGGGCAAATATCCTACCACCTGGCTGTGGATGTTTTGGAACCTGGCCGTAGGAAATTGTATTTTTCCCCCGTTCCTGCACGGATAGTAATTGGTCGCTAGCTCTCTGACTATTAAAGGAACTAACTAAACAGTACATCATGTTCCAGGATGCACAGCCATCTGTGATAATAGATATAGTTCCAACTGAAGTTAAGATAGCAAATGACGATAGTTTCTATGGGCTTTACAACCAGAGTTTGCCAGAAAACTGTTTCAGCGATGATGGGAAAAGGATTGTTTTCTCAACTCCGCAACAGAATGAAGTTCGCAGCTATGTCGCTGATATTGGTAAGTAGTTGGCTAAGTGTTTGTCGTTCACGCATTTCGTGGTTTCGCACGTCTACTGTGTTTGAATTTTTTTTATTGGTATTTTAAAGACTTAGGGCGATGCTAACGCTTTCCCAGGCTTAAAGATAAGATGGAATAGGATTGAAGGGTTGAGATAGGGATAGCATCCTGGGATCCCGCGGATTTCCTTTTCTAGTTCTGAAGAGACCTCTCCCGGAGTTGAGTGAGATAGCCAGGCGTCGGGTTGTTACAGATGTAGTACCTATGGTCCAGTTTCTGTGGCGACACCCCATAAAAGTGCATAGAAGAAGAGCGCAGGTTAGGTTTAGTGGGTATTTTCACGGCCAACATCCCCCTGTCCCGCACTGGGAGGCCACGGTGGTAATATGGTCGATCAGGTATCCCACACTTCCCTCGGCTTAAAGCCTTCCTCTCCGAGGCCTGAAGATGGTGTCCCACGAAAAGACATTCCCCTTGCGTCATCAAAAACAAAACGATAGGATAGAGAGTCTAGGATCTATTCCCCTATCCCGCGACAGAGGCACAGGATAGGAGCAGGGGAAAGTGGGCCACTGAAGCTTTCGCCGTACTCTTTACTACTTCAAGGCTAATTCACGCCGATATCGGCGTGAGCGTGGTGTTATAAGAAACCCTACAAGAAACTTGTGTTGACAACCAGTACAGTCACCAAAAACATGTCTGTCAACTTTTTTTAAAACAATATATATGATAAGGCAACACCGGTTCGTTTTTATTTTAAACTAGGATATGCCCGCTACTTCGTCCACGCTTGATTTTAAATTTCCCCTGGATTCCTGGGACACAGCACCGCAGCATTTAAAAAGGAATGTGTCGGAATAAGCTAATTTTTATGCACCCAAAAAACTGAAATCCGCTCCCTAGAAAATTCCCGGGATAAAAAACATACATTTTATCTGGCCGTTTTGAGTCATTCAGTTCTATGAAAACAATACCTTTCTATTATAGTCCAAGATCTCAGTAAATCTGTAATTTACGTGATTTTAGGAAAGATGAAATGTTTGGGATTGGTAATTTAACATAAACTTAGAAAGAAGAGTACTACTTGTATAACAATAGCATAGATAATATATGTTAATACCAGCCTTGCTACATTTACGTAAGTTAGCTTGGTTTTTTCCACCTTGGATACCTTGGATTTTCTAAGTTAATGTTACCCTACCGATCCTAAACATTTCATCTTTCCTTAAATCACGTATGTCTGGGGTGACTGGGATCTCACTCTAATAAAAAAGAACGAAAAAACTGATTCAATTCTGATGACGTGTATCCTTATCAAAATTCTTCTCAATTAAATCAATTAGTTAAGCAAAGCGGTAAATACATATATGGTATCTACCTACACTACATACATGTATGGAAGAAATATCAAAATTCATAACATAGATAAGTCTTGTAATGATGTTGTTTAAAAATATAAATTTAAAATAAACCAAGACCCATATTTTTTGCCTACGTTACTTTCGAGATTGACTATAGATGGCATTAATATGAGCGAGAGAGCTTGATTAGCGCCGCCATTTTAGATTAATGTCTTTAATGAACCAGCTTATATTTTTAAGTTACCTACCTTGATTTTTGCGGAGATTTCCATATTATTATTATAAGTAATATATTATTTAATTGTTAAATAGACAGTAAAAGAATAATGAATATATCGAATAAGAGTACTCCAGGGTCAACTTCAATACTCGATTTACGCTCAGACCTACTCCTCGCAGTGTGCTCCAGCCTTACAACTCCTGGGCAGGTAAGTTCGTTTGGATGTTTGATTGTTGTGGTGTCAAAATAATATCAGAATACACATCAAGGGTCTTAGTACGTACGTAGTGTACGATGTCATAGCCTTATATAACACCAAATCACTGCACAATTAGGCATATTTATCACTTTTTTGATGTTTTGTCTAGGATGTGCGAGTTCAGAATGCGGGTCGCTTGTACTTAAATTTGTGACAAGCGCAATCTTTTAAGTAAAATGTCATTTGCTCGGCAAGCACTTTATCGTCTTGTATTCGAATAAATGACTCGATACAAGTTGACAACATCAGTATTTTTTTTTTTTTTTCAAGTGACAAGGTATATTATTTGTTAGTTTTATTGAAATTTATTTATTAGTTATAATAATTATGTATTACATAATTACAATTACTTTTATTAATTATTATTTATTTTTTGTATTAACAAAATTGAAAAAATCGTTATGGTCTGACGCCAAAAGGAAGGTTTGCACTGAAAATCAGCGTTGTGTCGGATATCACTCCGGCACAACAATATGCTGAGTGCAATCCTTGTTTGCTGAAAATGCGGCGTACAAATTCTCAAATAATGTTTTTTCTGTAATAATGTGTAAAGAATGTAACTACGTCGCTATTTTTCTCAAATAAAGTTTTTCTTGTGTATTTTATGAAAGATGTACTATTGGGAACCGGTTCCCTTTACTGTACTAAAAGAAACGTTTCACATTACCAACCGTTAAACGGTCTATTATAAGTTAACTCGATCAGCGTTAACCACGCCAGTCAGTGGTCCGACAGGCCTTGTGTGTTACATGAATGACAAATTATTAGGAAAAGTGATTCAATTGCTAACAAAGATGATCGAAAAGTTATTACAACCGAATACTACTAACAGTACTATTAAGGTGAACTTGTTCCGTGACCGAATTATATTAGAAAGGAACGCTCACTTGGATGACTGAATAAGCTCAATATTATTGACCAATCCGTCAGACACACTATCTCTATGAATTAAAATGTGCATAGACAGACGTTCAAAAATACTTATTTTTTCTGTAATATTGTAGTTTACTGTTTTAATTCCACGTATTGCTGTTGTTCCTTTCAGTTATACATTTCTCGCTTACCGCCTCAGGGTGATGAATCAACCGACGAATGGCACTGTATTAGCGAGTTTTTTGAAGTACCGCCATCTGTCCACACTTCTATAACTGAATATTTATATTTGGAGCATAAGGAGTGTAGCGATAATGTCAGTGAGTGTCGTTATTTTTTTTCATATGGCTCCGCACGATTTATTTATCTAGCCAGTGTAAAATATTTATACAATTTTTGAAAATGCAAATGTACAGCAAAACATAACTGAGTCTGCAAGAAAAAAACTCGTGAAAAACTTATGAAAATTTCACTACTTTAGATTTATTTTGATTTAATTAATGATGAAGCAAAGCATGTTATATGTTGAGATAGTGAGTATATTGTCACACATAGAGGAAGAAGCTATTATTTAATTTTGTTTTTTTCAGAATCTTTCAATGCGATATATTTCGCACCACAAGTGGGAGTGGGTAAAAAGCTACCTTTAGTTGTTTGTCCTCACGGTGGGCCCCATAGTAATTACGTCAATTCATTTTCATTGGAGGCAGCCTTATTCAATATGCTTGGTAAGTTTAATAGGCGCTCCACATTCTCATTTTTGCGTATTCTTGCGAACTTGTGGAGGGACCTTAAGAGTTAAAAAGTACTATTTTGTGTAGTCTCTTCTTTTTAGATTTCCGTAGTTGCTTAGTCAAAAACGGAGCGAGCCCCGAACATCCCGTTAGTTTACAAAATTCAGTTTAATAACTTTCAGATATCAAGCAGAGAAGAACGGACACTTTGATCTTAGCCAAAAGGCCGAGAAGCAATGAACCTTAATGGAATCGTCGTGTCTGTCTGTTTTTGTATGCTTAGATACAATTTTCTTAGAAAGTAGTGTTTAGTCTATATAGCGCTACATAGGGCGCGTTCCTCTTGTAGCTCACAACATCCAAAATGCTCCTTCAGCCGTTCCACATAGCGACCACCGTCGTTATGGTCGCCACGTAAACGTCACTAATGACGTCATGATTTTTGCTCACGCAGCGCTAACAACGACCCATGTCAAAAGGTGGATCGAATAATCCGTTCCACTTGAGTTTACGATTGTAACGCCCGCAACCAAATGAAACTGGAAAAATTACGCTCGTGAGCGTGGTCGCTGCGAGCCTCATGTGGAACGTAGCCATAATCGTGTGTTGCGTAGTTTGACGTCAGTCAAAGATCTATTATAATCTGACCCCGTTTAGGTTCAACGACTTAAATTCAAAAGACAAAAACTTAGATCTAGACTAGCTTCTGCCCGCGACTTCGCCCGCGTGGTGCGGTTTTTAAACTATCCCACGGGAACTCTTTGATTTTTCGGGATCAAAAGCATCCTATATATTGACCAGGGATATAAGCTATCACCATATAAAATTTCATTTAAATCGGTCCGGTAGTTTCGGAGATTAGCCGGTACAAACAAACAGAGAAACAAAAAATTAAACAAAATCTAAATTAGTTCTGTTTCACTTCTGACACCCGCTGACTCGGTTTTTAGCAATTTTTTTCATTGTACAGAAATTCGACCTCTACAATTTTATTATATATATAGATTAATTGAAATTTCCAGGATTCGCTTGTGTGTTAATAAACTACCGCGGTTCGACCGGCTCGGGTCAGGCCTCGGTAGATTTCCTACCGAAACGCGTCGGCGATACAGACGTCAAAGACTGTAAACTCGCCACAGACGAGATAACAAGTCGTTTCTCAGTCGATGTTCATAGATTATGCCTAACCGGCGGCTCTCATGGCGGATTCTTAGTCACGCATCTGAGTGGCCAATATCCAGACACGTATAGAGTGGTTGTTAGCAGGAACCCTGTGATAGATGTCGCTTCTATGTTCAACTCGACCGACATCGCCGATTGGTGAGTACAGTCAGGGCACCAAGTCTGTAACTCAAATTGGCAATCGAATCGAATTTGGATAGTGACTTTGAGGGCGCGTTCCCACTATGTCGTAACGATTAATTCATCATTCAACGACTGTCGTCTCTAGCTGTTCCCATTATAACGCTTGTTTTTCGTCAAAATGTTGTATCGTTTAACGACTATCGTATCTAGCTGTTCCCATTGGATCGCGACGACGTGGCTACGATAGATTTGCCGTCACAATTTAGTCGTAACGATCTTTTATCGTTTTAAGGCTGTCATGACAATCTCACGTCACTGCAAAAAACGTCATAGACGACAGTAAGTCGTGTCGTTCTATATGTGAACACCTCCATTTAAACATTAAGCCACGACACTTAAAACTATACGATTATCTGTCACGACATTGTGGGAACGCGCCCTGACGATTTCGGTAGTCCATAAACTATGTCGCTTCAATATTGAATCTTGGTTTGATCGAGACTGATATAATATGGATGTTAGAGAGTATGGATATTTGACCATCGTCAGTCGAATGGATCTTGTTGTATTTTTTATAGACTTGAGGCCCTGTTTCTTTAATCTCAGGGGACAATTCATAGTTTCTGGAATACCTGTTTTTGGTAGATTTTAAATAGTAATTAAAGATGGGGTAACTCGCCTCTTTAATTTGAAGATGAGGGAGGATGTCTTTTCGCCTCACAAGTAACTCGTGAGGACCTCCGCCTCGAATGAGGGGAAGACGCATTCAAGGATCTGCTTTAATATTGCCGCCTCATTCGTAAATCGTATGAATTCATCTCATTATTGTGTAAAAGAGAGTGTAGTTGAACATTTATAAGCCAATAGAGGGCGCTGTGCAATAGTTGAGGTCGCAAACGATTCCCGAAACGTACAAATATATACAAATTTCCAACAATAATAGATGGGCTTAGGCCTGCGAGGGACAACAATGGCTTCGCTGGAAGGTTTTCCTTAGAAACGGAGGAGCGTTCCATCTCGCTTCATTTATTTCGGAATGTAGCTTCGTGATTATTATTATTTTACAAGAAAGCGTGTTCCGAATGTTTTAACCGAGTTGAGAAAAGAGGATATTCTCAATTCATCTGTAAATATTTTTTGCGTTCTACATTGATTTCTCTTAAAACATAG
Organism: Dendrolimus punctatus; assembly: GCA_012273795.1. Taxonomy (NCBI): domain Eukaryota; kingdom Metazoa; phylum Arthropoda; class Insecta; order Lepidoptera; family Lasiocampidae; genus Dendrolimus; species Dendrolimus punctatus. The sequence goes on from CM022539.1 coordinate 18,634,654, forward strand.
ACACAAAATTTTACATCATACAAATAAACACAATACCTACTTTCTGTATTAAGGTTTAAGTTATGGTGAAGCCTAGCCTCAGTAAGGATGCGGATATCTGTTGTGTAAATGTAGGTTTTTGACTGACGTCAATGTTATGTAATATATAAATTTCGCTATTTTACTTCATTCTATATAAAGTCATCTCTGTACCGGTCCCACTATTGCTTTCGGCTTTTTTGAGTTGCTTTTTGAACTTATGTCTCTTAGAACTCAGTAAAATAGTTATTATCTATTATTTTCTTCAATTTCGCGTCTTGGGTTCATTATAAAACTACGTTTTGACGGTTTTAAGCAAGGCATTTAATTTGATTTTTATTCTGACTTTTCGGCCACTTTTCAGTAGCCGTGATCACGAAAGACCAAAGTGTCAAGCTTTATTGTGTGTTAAAGTTATTGTCTAACCTGCCCCCAACTTGTTTATTTTAATTATTTAATTTTAAGTTTAAATAACAATCATGAATAAAATTTGAAATCAAAATGAACAATTTGAGGGTAGGCTAAATAAAAAAAATACCATTACTCCTTGACACTTGGCATCTTGGTCTTCCGCGATCGCGGGAATTGAAAAGTGTTCAAACTTCGAATAGAATACAGTGCTTAGAACCGTTAAAATGTAGTTTTATTATTTCACTAGCTGTGCCCGCGACGTCGTCCGCGTGGAATTTGTTTTCAAAACCCCCCGATTTTGAAACATTCTTCATTGGTGCTCCGCTCCTATTGGTCTTAGCGTGATGATATATGGCCTATAAGCTTACCTCGATAAATATGCTATCTAACACTGAAATAATTTTTCAAATCAGACCAGTAGTTCCTGCGATTAGTGCGTTCAATCAAAGAAACAAACTAACTCTTACGCTTTATATATTGGTATAAGATTATCTCTGATGATAGGATTCGCGTCCGCAAGAATAAACTACCGCGGTTCTATTGGACAGGGCGATGAAAACGTGCGCTCCCTTATTTCAAACGTCGGTGTATACGAAACCCGCGACTGTCACTTAACTGTCGCATCACTATTACAAGAGAAAGAGTTGAGTAGTGTTGTGCTGTATGGCGGGAGTTATGGGGGCCTAGTCATCGGGCATTTGGCCGGATTATACCCAGAGTTATTTCAGGCAGTGGTGATGAGAAATCCTCTTATAGATTTGGCCACGAAAGGGCATTATGCTGATAATTCTGATGGGTAAGTGAGATAGATATATCTTTAATTGTCAACGCACAATACACCTGTGCAACACAAAGTACATGAGTAATAAGTGTTGGCACTGTGCAAAATGATCCCTACAGCCTTCCCTCGCAGATGATAAAATTTAATTTATTTTTCTCAACACAAAAAGTTAACAAAGAATGTAGTACACCATATTGCACAGGGTAATCTTAGACAAGACACAAATGCTATTTGAATTTTAATTTACATTAATTTTATTATAAATTTATATACTTATTGTTCTCACTTTGTTTTGCTGTGCAAGTGATCGGTACAATGATTATATATATTATTTTATTTATTATTAATTATTAGCGGCCCGGCGCGGTTTCACTCGCGCCCTGTCCCGCGCCCGTGGTATATAGCGTCATGTTATATCGCCTATGACACTCCCTGGTAACATAGCTTTCGAACAGTACAATAAGTTTTAAAATCGGTTTAGTAGATTCAGAGAGAGATTACCCCCTACAACGTCACAAACACAAACTTTACCTCTTTATAATATTAGTATAGAATAGATTATGGATATTTTAAAAATAAAACGCCTGTTAAAGGGCATTACGAGCAAATTCAAAAATTTCAAAGAACTAAATTGTACAAAATATAATAATACTAATGTAGTGATAGGAACTTGCTTGAATATTATTCTCCTTTGATTTGCCCGCTTTTCGGCAATCTCTCGCTAAGATCCAAGATATCTTGCACTTCGGCGAAGAACATGAAGGCTTTTCTTGATGTTACATTTTAGTTTATCTTTGTAAACACTAAGCTACATTCTCCTATATCCTTTTGCGATGTATGCTTTGTTTACGGAATTATGTACAATCTTTATACACTTATACATATTTATACATAGCACTACTATGTGAGAATATCATAAGTGTTCCAAAAACCGGCAGGAAAATCGGATCCGCTCGCATATATATAAATATAAAAGGCCGGCGAGGAGGAATACGAACCGATCCTCGCGTCTCCTCTCACCTCGAGGTGAGACCCAAGGTAGCTGGAGAGATTCAGCTCTCTGGCAAACAAATAGAGAGGCCAACCCGTACAGGGGCCGGCTGTCATCTGTCCTGGAGTTAAATGCACAAGCAAACTGACAGATTATTATTATATTCCTTTAGGTCAGGGGTCAGGTCCCCTATATTGGGAGGCCCGAGCCCAGCAGTGGGACATTTATGGGCTGCTAGCTGCTATTAGGTCAGGGGTCGGAAACCTGTGGCTCTTTTGTTACATACGTAAAAAAAAGACAAGGCTTTCATTGAATTTGTTTGCACAATTGTTTGTTATTGAAGCATAAGTTAGTGTTGTAAGTTAATGTTTGATTTCATTTTTTAATTTAATACATACATACATACATAACTTCACGCCAGGTCCCTTGTGGGGTAGGCACGAACAACAGAGCGCCATTTAGGCTTATTCTTACACACCTCACTTGCTTCTTTGACATTCATAGTTCTTGTCTTCTTCTTTTAATTTAATACTTATCTAATAATGTCACATGCATATTATCTTTTTATTTTGAAAAACACTATTTATATAATTAATGAATAAATAAATTTGTTTTATCAAAACACTTAAATTATGTCGCCAACCACTTTGTAACGGATATAGCGTTCAATAGTGCGAAGGAGAATATTAAAACAAGGTTTTTAGGGTTTGAAAGTTAGCCTTTGATTGCTTTAGAGAATGAAATGCGGAGTACGTATAAGCACGGTCGGTGGTCGCGGGCAACTGCCTCGGTTCAATCCGAGTGAAGTTCGTGTATTCGATCTCTCTCTAGGCAATCAACTGGCTTATTATTTATTTAAAAAGAACACAGGTAACTAGCGAGATATTTACATTTTGTATACATATATTTAAATTATATATTTATATTATTTATTATTTCTATTTAATTTTCTTAAATTTATTTCATTTTACAAGCAACACCGAGCGGGCCGTTCAGGCAATGCATTCTATCGTTAACACAAGTAATATTTTATTGTTTCTAAGAAAAATTTTTTTTGTGGCTCTTTAAAAACTTTGAAACTTCGTAAATTGTATTTTTTGACTCTTCCGACGGAAAAGGTTGCCGTCCCCTGCATTAGGTTATACAAAAGATTTTAGTAAGTTGTATTGTGTATAAATCGTAATTTGTCAAATCACTATAAATGTCATCCCGACGAGGCGAATTCCATACACCAGCCGCAACTTTTTCGATTCGCGCTGCTGATGGTCCTCAATCGGAACTTCCCTGGTAAAAAGGGGGGTAGATAGGTATGACAATTTGCTCAAACTATGACTGGCTTCAATCTAACGGCTAATAACACTCAAGAATGTGTCCTGTCATAATTTTAACTTTTTTTATATGAACAAAACTGCCAAATAACAGGTGTGCAGTAGAAGCAGGGTTCCAATTCACGGAGACTGGCCCAGTTTCTGATGAGGAGCTGCTGGCTATGCGCCGTTGCTCACCGATAGCCCATGTGCACAAAGTGAAGGCTCCGACGGCTCTGATGCTGGGCAGCGGGGACAAGAGGGTCCCTCATTACCAAGGCCTGGAGTACGCGAGAAGACTGAAGGCCAATGGGGTTAAAACCAGGTTCGTAGAAGAGTGAAGTTAACAGTGAAAAAAACTGAGTGAATTTTTTGCCATAAGTACCACCTGTTTGGGATCCGATCATCAAAACTATTAATACCCAGACCCCAGCAAAAACCACCTGCCAGACCTCAAGACACAAAAGCAAAGCAACTTGATTGATAATTTCTTTTATTTTTCCTTCCACCCATTTTAATATTATATAAAATTATTAGAGCTAGGCATGTTTGCTGAAGAGTTTCTTGTGCCGCTTCTTCTCTTCAAGCCACAACATAAGTAAATTAGATTAGCTTCCCATAGAGTAAATAATAAACAAAATTAAAACTAAATAATTAAAATCAACAAGTTGGCGGTAGGCTAGATAAAACTTTAACTTTATTGATACTTGCCACTTTTGTCTTCCGTGATCACGGCTACTCAAAAGTGGTCGAAATGTCGGAATAATTAACTATTAAAACTTAGTTTTATTATATTGGAAAAACTTTTGAATTTGACTAATTCTGTCATTTGTCAGGGTGTACATGTACGACGACAACCACTCGTTGTCTTCTATGCCCGCCGAGATGGACAACTTGATCAACAGCCTCGATTGGTTCTTTCAACATTTGGAGTCGTAAATGGCCTCTGACCACCGATCACTCAGTGCAACCCTCTTATTCATAACAGTTACACGTGGTTTATAGGTTCGCTGAAAAAGAGTATAATAATAGTGTGACTGTTAAGGCCAACCGGTTTCGTCGAGGAGAGAGGGGAGCGTTGCGGGCGGCGCAGTCCGTCACACAATAATTCGGCAGTTGACAATTTTTGAGAAACTGGTTTATTTTGAGCTTTATGGTCGGTCTATTTTAGCCAAAATATTAATATTTCAGCGAAAAAACAACATTAACATATTTAATTTAGAAATTTTATAAATATTTTGATATTTCGTCACAAAAACGCGTCAAGCTGTCATGGCGTCTCGCATGACGTCACAGCGTGCAAAACAAACATCTGTTTCATTGAAGTGTTATCTGAGAAGTCATTGATAACTTCTTGTGTTTTGCACACTATGACGTCACGCGCTCTGATCGGCGTTCATTGTCACGTGGCTAATGGCTGCTATATAACAATTTCATTTATCAAAAATATCAATCAATATTTAATATTTTAGTTAAAACAATTTATTTTTGTCATATTTAGATCGTAATCTACGATATATATTAAAATCAGCCTATATTTTTCATAGTGTCAACTATCGAATTGCCTAATCTACGTCGTTTTAATATTTGTTTTTTTTCTTTTGGTAAGCTTTGTAAGTTTAGATTCCTTATATCGAATTAAAAACTCATTGGTAATAATTAATTTAAAACTACCTAAACATAATGTTTATGTGAAATAATAGGGTAATTGATTCAAATCGACTGATATAATTTGATTGATTTGTTAAACATTAATTAAAAATATATTGTTACATTTTAAAAGTTAATAACAAGATATCATATACATGATTCATATACCTAATTTTTTATTTAATATCTCAGAAAAGTTTGAAATTGTTGAGTCTCGTAATAATACGTAGTTGAACGTATATTATAGTAAAACAATTGATTCAGTTTGAGTGATCAGTGCAGGAGTTGTTGTAAATGAAACGCAATATAAAAAAAATGTATTTTATTCAAGTATATTTTTTCTAATAAAATTTTGATTATGTGATTTCTGGTTTCATTACCATTCTTTGCTTGTCTATCTAATATGTGTAGCTTCATATTGTTACACGCCGACAAAGTGAATGCACACCTATAGTTTGTTACCTTTCCCGCATTTGGACTTCTTTTGTTTACTTTGGGTTTATAATTTGTATTAAGAAAGACATCCTATTGTCATTGTACTCGTTTATGGCTGCAGGTGTGCAAAATACGTTTTCTCGGAAACTTCAGTTTACACGGTCCATTCTTGTATTGTAAATACAGTTTAGTATAAAACAGTGCCCGAACGGAGGGTTGAGGCAATCAAGCGACGATTACGATACTGGCAAGACCTGTGTAATACTTAGCGACATAGTGACGGGATTTGCGCGTGTTATTGAATCGTGCAGTTTGTACTGGTTGTGTCCAGTTATATTTGCACCTGTGTTATACCTGTTTGTATAGTTCTAATAAATTCTATAGTATCCAACGGCACTTTAATTCAAGTCCCGCACTCGTAACAATATTATGACACCAAAAATGAGGATTACAGATAAATAATTAAAACGATGACGAACGACGTACTATAAAAATTACACGTGGTTTATATGATTGTGAAAATCAATTTTTTTAACTTCATTTTAGCGAACTGATAAAACACATCACTATTATGAATGAGATAGGTAAATAAATCTATATTTACCAAATACAAATATAATTGTGTAAATGTTTGTTAGTTTGTTTCTTTACATTTCACCTTTAGATGTGAATTTTCATCAAAATTTAAATATTGGTTAGAGAAGAGATCGGATGAATATTAACAATTTTGAGCCAAGCCGCGGAATAGGGTATGTTGTAATAAAAATAAGGATCTAAAGCGTTCATCAACCAGTCATTATGGACTTAATGTCACTCAAGGGTGCATTAGAACAAAGTGCCAGAAAGGGCAGTAAAATAACATGGTTTTTCTGGCTAATTTCACAATAGATTGTGCGCGGTTAAATTAAGAACAGTAACGTTACGCAGTGCTTGAGGAGCTTTAAAAAATCAATAGATATAGTTCATCAAATGGCAAAATTTACGGCCTTCCTAATTAATGGTGCAATGCCTGATTTTAACCGCCTTGAAAAGGGAGGAGGTTCCCAATTCGTCTATGTTTTTTTGTATATTTGTTGGACCGATTTTCATAATTTTACTTATAATCAAAGGGTATAAATTGGTCCCATTGTCACCATGTGATTTGATATGTGTATCACAGAGAAATCAAGAAATACCCTAGAAAATTGTTAACCGACTATTTTGTTACACGATATCGCCGTCAATTTTGGAGCGATTTTCAAATTATTTCTTTATTCGAGGTTTATACTCTCTAGGACACTCTAGATGGTTCTACGGTAACTATGACAGGATCTGATGAGTGGATTCTAGAGTTGACTGTAACCCTTATTAAACAACGCCGAGCTTTTTATTAAAGACTGCCGAGAGATTATTTTCGAATAATGTACGCACTCTTCGGCGACGTCGTCTGTTGCTAACATAGAAAAGACAGAATTTATTTATATAATATTTTTTGTGATGGTTTAAGAGTAAAGTTTTCACGTTTAGATACTAGTCTATCTATATAGTATTATTTTTATCTTACTTATATCAGTATTATTACAAAACGATGACTTATTTCACAAAAAAAATGCGTGCGTATAAAGTACACATGTCAGAAGTGAAACTTCTTTCGCAAACTAATTTTTCAGTCTTGCAATTATTAAATGACGAGTGGCAAATAAAATGCCACATGTTATTTGTAAATATTAAAACTACCTATCCTTCAAACGAATTGCGTTTCATCCGTAAAAAAATTACCCTCAAGCGCCTAAAGAAGTTTCACTTCAAAAACGTTACTAAATAGTTGGAATTCCTCGCATTTCCTTTAACTTACTTCACTGTTTGGTTTATACACGTATTTTGGTGGTTAATTTGTTATTATACTGTGACTTAACTTACTGTATCCTGTTTACCTTATTATTGCGCCCTATACGCAGGTGGTGTTTAGACATGTGTCGTGAATTGTTATTAGGTGGACACCCTGCAAGTGGCGCAATATGGCCGTGTAATAGGGTGTCCAATGAACAATTTTTTAGGTCGATTAATTATTATAAAGTGTTTGAAAGAATTGTTTATACTTTCGAGAATTAATAGGCCATTGACAAATGTATAGTCCTATCAAGTATTGAGTCAATATTTAAGGACTGGAACTTCGATTTGCATAATATGCCATGACCATGCTAATAGTCTCGGAATAAGGAACGATGAAAAGCGCTCGAATTGGTGAATAAAACTTAAATGCCGCTCTGAACAGTTTTATAGCGTTTTTCTAAATGCACACATTTAACAGAATAAAGTTCGTCTTCACCTTACGGTTGTCCACTGCGGAGGTAGGCCTCTCCAAATTTGCGCCACATATCCCGCTGTTATTATCTAAGCCCTACCAGCGACCTTGCGCGAATCCATCGGTTAACCTATACCAAGTCTGCCGAGACGTAATTTCAACTCCAGGACTCTTTCGCTCCAACGGCTAGCCCTGCGATGAATATGGCCTTTCGAATAGCATCGTTTTTGATTTTATCCATAACAGACACCATCTCGCTTCTTTGCTTCAATAACGTGACATATCCCAATACTCACTTATTTCACTCACTCGCTATATTTTGCTAAATGTATCATATTATCACAACTTTCTCATATATTTCAAAAATCTTAGTAAATAGACACTAAATTTACAAAAAATATACACAAAAAAAGTGTAAAATATGTTTGGGTAAAATCTTTTCTTGAAATTTTAAAAGTGGCGTACTGTAAATTTGGATTTTTTAAGATACCACGTTATTGAAGCAAAGAAGCGACCTATCCATGAAAGAGGACAGATTTGATATTACGTAATTTAAGCATTTTTAGATATTGTAACATTAATATCTGTTCTATTATATTCAAACTTTTTTAGCGTTAATTGTGCATCTATTTCACAAGCATTAAGTATATGTATAGAACATTGACCCTCTAAGAGTCCGTCTTCTTATTTCAAAAAGAAAATGTTTAATACATTTTAAAATTTCATATTTCGCTCAAAAACTATTTTCCCGCCTTCACCGCCCTCCGCCGCCATATTGCTTTGGTTCCCGCGCTCACTCTCGCGGAACGGTCAACAGTGCAGTGACGGCGAGTGCCAGTCACAATGGCTGATTCCCGAATATTCCTGTGCCAGTTAAAGTTAAGTATAATTTGTGCGCAGAAGGTTTGCCGATGACAACCCCTCCCGCCTCCCACAACTGCAAACCGTGGTCGTATAGTTCTTCTTCTTAGTACTACTTAGACAAGCCCCGGTCCCAGTCGTAGGAAGCGAGCGGGGTGACCATGTGTAAACCTTCTGCGCGCGACTTATAATTACTCTTTTATATAAATCGGTAATACCTTATTGACCGACGCACTAGTATTTCAAATAGCCTGGGTTCGAATACTGGCCGGAAGGTTTAGGTACACTACTTATAAAAAAAAGTAACAAAAGAGGGATTCTAAATCACCAAACCAGTTATGTTTTATGTTTGTAGGTATAGAATTATTACTTTACTATTATTTGAGAGAATCATTCAGCTTTATCTTATAATAACATATAAAGCTGAAGAGTTAGTTTGCTTCACCGCGCTAATCTCAAGAACTATTGGTCTGATTTGAAAAATTCTTACAGTTTAGTACTAGTGAAGAATGTTTCAAAATCGGGTTTTTTTAAAACTATTCTTATAACGACGAAGTCGCGGGCAGAAGCTAGTTAAAACATAAAAGTACTTATTTCTTATTCTATATATTACTCGAATTTGTAACTAGTATCTTTTTTTACGAAAAAGCTCAATTACCAGGTGAAGAGTAAATAAAGACAATAAATAGTAAAGAAAAGAAATGACGAGGAATTAATTAAATTATACATAGTAAAAATTTCTAAGGTATATATATTCTATACCTACTGAGGAAAAATTGCCTCTTCATAACTGCTGCACGATAATAAAACTTGGGTAATCAACAAATACTTGTATCATACGAAGAGGGTGAAACGAAGTCAATAACTCTTAAAACATCAACAATGTTTGGTCAACGTCCATCAAAGAGGTCGTAGCACCCCTTTTTGTTTGCATTTAGTTTTCATGTAATGTATCAAGGGATTTTGAAATGCTGTGTTAAGGATCCTTATTTCGATAGATCTATGTTAGAGTATACTCAAATCTATCTATACATATAATTAAAATTGGAGTGTCTGTTTGTAATATTGAAATAACCGCTTTTTACATGCATATAAATATATATACGGTATATATACCAAAATATCATTTTTTTTTAATTTTTGTCTGTCAGTCTGTGTGTTCCGGCTAATCTCTGAAATGGCTAGACCGATTTTGACGGGTCTTTTATTGGCAGGTAGCTGATGTAATGAGTAACTTAGGCTAGTTTTATTTTAGAAAATATCTTTTATTTTGGAATTATGACGATTTTTAATAACCACGCGGGATAGACCGCGGGGCGCAGCTAGTCAATTATAAAAATTGACCAGTGCGTGGTGGACGATGCACAATAAAGGGAGTAGTAAACGTAGCAGCTATTTTCTAATGAAATTTCTAAAAAATCGCGAATGTTTAGTGAATCAATAACTCATCAATACAAAAAAGAACTTGCAGACTAAATCTGGGTCTCATTATAAAGGGCTGGCAGTCTTCTGGCTAAAAAGCGATCTCTTCCAGACAACCCCAGGAATTAATTGGGATTATAATGACGACGGTGGTATACATAATAAATAGTACAATTTCTTACATTCTAGTAATAAATATATAAATGCAGTATATATAGATATTTTATATATCAAATGTGTGTGTAGTGAATATGCCTTTTCTAGTTGCCACAAGACCAGCCAGTAAAAGATCTATTTGGCTAAGGCTTTTGCTTGCATATTACACATAAACGCAATGTGGCATAAACTAGTTCACTGAAGGAAACAGCTAATATTGTATTCTAAATATAATCCCTTAAGATTACAAGTAGAATACTGAGCCTAGGTCATGGAAGTTAATGGATAAGATTCCAAGAAGGCTATACCTCGCTGCATCTACATAATCCATACTGATCAGACCCCTGAACTCCCGAAGAGTCAATAAGTCCTGCACAATATTTAAAAAGGAGATGTTAAAGATTTTATAAGGACCAAATACTTATTTACCAGCAAGTTAAAAACCATTTATTTCTAAGCCGGCTCGATTTGAAAATGCAATTTTAATATATTAGCAAGTTAAATTAAATGGACTATAAACGTTTTTGCTCATTTCAACGGAAGTACCCGCAGTACTCCAATGTCTATGTCAAGCTAAGTAATTGATAAGGAGGCCAGGGTTGAATTTAAGGAGCTGAGAATTGATAGAAATTAGTCATTGTTCTACCGTAAATTAATTAATTTAAAGAAGTCAATTTAGTAAAACTACGTTTTAACGGTTTTAAGCGTGGTATTTTATTTGATTTTTATTCCGATCTTTGGGCCACTTCAGTAGCCGTGATCATGGAAGACGAAAAGTGGCCGAAACTTTAAAACGTAGTTTTATTGTGTACTAGTCGCGAAAACTTAAAACAGCTAATTTAACATATAAAAAAACATAACATGACCAATAGTGATGTAGGATGTATAGTATACCTATATAACTATATTGCAGTAAAAAGAAAGAAAAAATAGTCTAAGAGGCTAGATGTCTGGAGATAGAGAAAAGCTTTTGATTGAATTATTTAAAGAGTTGAGTAAGTTGAATTATCATAATCCTACGTTTTCTTCAATTCATGCGGCCGGCGGTATCCCATACTGTGAATCGATCCACATATAATATTATAACTCTACGACGTCAAGCCAGAATTTCCTGGGCTTACCACTTTTTACCCAGATCTAACAGATTGCGTGGCGAAACATTTGTTTACGTAACTTGTACGTTCCCGAAAAATATGGTTATATCTACATATATAGCAGACTCCTGCAGTTTATCTGCTATATCAAAGACGTGTGATACGGCAATGCTTGCTACATTCCTAAATCTTCAGTTTTAATTTTATCAAACACGTCCTAAAATCCTATACAAAATAGCTTTCAGAAAACGCCCTTCTTTTATTGCTTAGGGCTTTGCCATCTGCCAGAAAAAGGCATTGAGTTTCCAAATTTCGTACGACTCGTTCGATTTTTATAAGACTAGTATTTTTCGACAGACTAAAAAATTGGCGCGTAATGCGCTCCTGCTTTCCAATAACCGTGACTAATTGTCCGGAGCTATCGCCGAACCGATGCGGGCTGCCCCTCGCAGGCCCACGTTCGCGGAAAAATATCGATCCCGCCACACACCTGTTAGGAGGGCCCATACAATGGCCGCGCACCTGCCCGCACAACCAAACGCGCCGCCGCTCCGCGCGCACCTACGCATTTCGATCGGGGACCGGCATAAAGTTGCCACATTCCCTGGAACATACCTACAGTTAGGGTTTTGGAGGCACCGCCAATTAGATCCCTGAACATCAGGAGACTGACACAACTTGGCGGATTTTGAGAGCCTGCAGACAGAATATTACAGAGTTAAAAGTTGCTATATTCCCTGGATATACCCACAGTTGGTTTTGGAGAAACCACCTAGAACGCTAAACATTGAGAAATTGACACAATTTTGTGGATTTTGGGAGCTTGCAGTCAGATCATTACAGACCAGAAAATCAAGCACGATAGCCTATACCAATCCTTACTTGTATTCAGATCTACATCCCTTACTACTTCAACAATATAAAAAAAACCAATTTAATTATATTTCTCTCTTGACATCTTCATAGTTCGTCAAGTACTTAAATGGTCTACATAGTAGACCCGATCTTGATGATGTAAAGAGCTTTTTCTAAATTTTTAAATAATTCCCATTTCTATCCTTAACCAAAGTGTTCTTAGTGAATGTATGAAATCTGATAAAAACTCCTCGCTATGTTTCCGTCAGCTAAGTTTAAAATCAGTGTTTCAAGTAAAATGTGGCAACACCAACCCCTTGTCCTCTGCTGACCGTTTCGACGTCATTCAAATCGATCGGCCGGCTTCTTGGACGGTCATCGCTGCTGGACAATTTCAGGTGAGTACGAGACTTATATATTTTTCAAATGTTAGTAAATTAAATATCATTCCAGTGAAAATCAATCTTACAACTTTTTAACGGTCAATACGTTTGAAAGAACATGTCGAGCACATTCGTAAATTTTATAAGACATGATTAATTTAACTCATAATTAAAGAGCACTCAATGACAATAAATGAAACCGATTAAATAAAAATAAATTATCCCAAAGTAATTTATTATCATCGAGCAATAAATCCCTGTTGTGTTTGGAATGCTTGTTTCGACGTTCAGTAATTCCTATTCTACTCCTCAGCGAATTGACTAAGCGAAAATATAAATATTAATTTATTTAATACATGACGTCATTAAATTTGAAATTTTCAACTAAAGTAATACCATCTAATACGTTTGTTAAAATATAAAGAACAGTAGTGTATTCTTATTTGTCAGAAAATAATATTCTATTAGGGTGGGTGACAAAGCCGTACAGGTCATTCACAACGAATCTATGAATATTTAATCTAAAAAATATTTTGCTGATTCATCTATATCTATGACTCATTTGATTTACACAATTTCAGGCAAACAAAGCGATGTAAACCAAGATGCATATTACAACAGGCCTATCGCCGGCGTCTGGCGAAATGCTTGACGCTGGAATAAACTTTTATGGAGATGCTGAAGACCAATGCGCCACTTATTTCGCAGTAGATCACACAGTACCAGAATCCTCACATACAGTAGAGATCGAATACGTTTATGAACAGCCTGAAACATATACGATTAACGAAGAGATAAGAGCAGACGTGACTGACACAAACGAAGATGAGAGACGACCAGAGACGCACAAGGATGCTTTTAGAAAGAACAAAATAGACGATGATCAAGAGGCTGATTTAACTAACCTGACATGGCTTCAAAACATAACAAACATTATGTCAGTGCCGCAATTCCCGATGCTGCCGATGTCCCCAAACCCCCAAATGAAGCAGCAGTCCCAAAACACTAGATTGCAGAAGTTCAATCAAACGATAGCGAAATGTCAGAAAGATTTTATGGAAAATAAAGAAGAATACCAAACAAACAGTGACAAGAAACCTCCATATTCATATAGCACGTTAATTTGTATGGCCATGAGATATAATAATGATAAAATGACGTTATCTGCAATATACACGTGGATTAGAGAAAATTTCAAGTATTACAGAAATGCAGACCCTACATGGCAGGTAAACTTTATTAATTAAAAAATATTGTTAAATAATTATACATTGATCATATTGATCTTGCTAATATGATAACGTTTTGAAAAGGAGTTTGTTTCTTTGAATTGTTTTTAGATTTTAATGGTTTTAACCAAAACATATTTTTCATAAATTTGGTATCGACGTTTTTGAGAAATTGGAGATTAGCATAAGATAATTATAATATCACAAAATGCACGTTTATGTAGTGTATATAGCCGAAGATTAAGTGAATGAAGCTATGAAAGATAGTTCAGTAGTAAGTAAATATAATAAAAGCGGCAATCAGAGATCAAAGCAACCAAAAGGCATCCCCGATATTCTGATTAAAACCGTGTTTTTATTAAAATATGTATTCAAACAATTCGATATGATGGGAAATGATAATATGACCCACAGGGAAGCTCAAATTAATAAATGAATAATGAACAAACAGTGTACGATAAGATAAATTTATAATTGGATGCGCGAAACGATTGGGGTGTTCAAGTGCTTCGATAACTTATTTATTTTGGTTAGTGATTGAATCATGAATTACTGGTAGTCACATTTATCAATGGGTAGTGTCGTTTAATGGTCACGATATTAGGTGACCTTTCCATAATACAACATATTATAAAGTCTGTTAGAAATAGGGCGGTCAGAAATTACGTCAATAGAGAAATACATCGGGACTCTAAGTATAAAAATATTATTACAAAGTAACAAGATTAAACATATCTTTATATAATTAAAATTAATATCTATTTTGTAGGAAAGTTTAAGATAAAGCTACAAATTACGTTTTTTGGATGTGTCATAGATGATACGTAAATAATATTACTCCGGTATTTTTGTTTCTAGATTCTGTTGATAATATTAATATTTAACTTCTTTTGCAGAACTCCATAAGACACAATCTCTCGTTAAATAAGGTTTTCGTCAAAGTGGCGAGATCGAAGCACGAACCAGGCAAAGGTGGTTTTTGGAAATTGGATTTAGCACATTTAGAAAGTACTAAGCGGGTCTCGAACCGCCCACATAAGAAGAAGAAGCCCGAATATAAAGCAGATCAAAAAGTTACAGAAGAAACAATTGCAGTGGACAACATTCCTCAAATAATGGACGTAAGCAATGAATTTAATAACGCAGTAACTTTACATTTGCCTGATTTCAATTTAGAAAGTATCGAACCGATGTCTAGTATAGATTTAGATGCAAATATAGGAGCTAATGTTATTGTAGAGCCAGCTGTACCGCCACCTCTTATCGCCGATGATGACTTGTCCAATTTGCTTCTTAATCCTACGTACTGGGATGATCTGCAGCTAGATTTGTTCGACAATTATTTGGATACGTGTTTCAAGTAAAATAATGAATTGTTTTTTATATCTTTGGGAATAACAGTCAACAAAAAAAATGGTAATTTACTAGGAATAAGCTAATTTTGTAATATGTAATGAGTATCAAACATAATTGATACTTGCTCTTAATATATGGCGAAAAGTAAATTAGTAGCCAGTAGATAATTAGTCTCTGTAGGCTATATTATTAAAAGTATCAAATTTTTCAAATCCGTTTTATAATTCGCATAAGAATTTGATAACTGTAGTCGTCTTCGTATTACGTGCCTTAGATGAATTAGTAAGATTGCCTCAAAGTAAAGGTGATATGAATTTAATTTTTATCTGTTTGATTGTTCAGAACAAAGCGTAAGATAGATTACCTATATCCTGTGGAAACTCACTATTTGGGACAAAAATTACTTATATTATGTTAATTGCGACCATCGAAACTAGATTCAAACTACAAGGTTTATTATGTATGTCTAAACCAGGGATTCCCAAAATATTTTTGGGCAAGAGACCCCTTTTCTAAAATGAACTGATATCTCAGACCCCTATAGCAAAATTACTTTTTAAAATCCTATCTCTAGTTTTTTTTTGTATTGGTACAAAATACTTACCAATTTAAAAACTTTGTGGTTGGTTAAGTAAGTAAACGTGACGTAATTTTTTCAAAAAAATTTAACTAAATAAATAGACATAAAACTCAGTAAATATCAAGTGTATTCAATAATTATTCACACAAATTTCGTAAACACATTTAATTAGGTAATTCTTATAACGCGTTGGTACACGTAACACAACTTATATAGTATCTTGAAACTTTCAAATAAGAACTTATGTTGATTAATAGGGGTCGATTTTTAGACCTCAAAATCATTTTTTGTTAATATCGACCACTTTGGGAATCTCCGCTCTAGACTGTGTGTGGAAAAAACATATAAAAAGGCACATTTATATTTCAATGGATGAGTTTAAGGGGGTTATCAAGTGCCTTAATCTGATCAACCACCTTAAAGTAGAACAATCTCAGGCCAAATGACTTTAGTCGTTTCTAGGTTGAGTATAAAAGTGGTCATTGGTTTATATATAACATTCTATAATGAAGAGTAGAGTATATAATTATTTCATTATATGTAATTAGGTTAGAATAAAATTTGACGCCTATCTTTCTAGAGCGTAGTTTTAATCTTTTCAAACTCAACTAAACCTGCGTCATGGTTACACCTTTCTAATTTAATAGAAGAGCAAAAAAAAGCAATTTTCATTTTTAATTATATTAATTTATACGTTTATTTTTGTAAGGCTAAAGATATGTTTTCACTGAAACCATAGATTAATATAAACAGGGATGAGTGCCAGAAGAGTAGAGCGGTGAAAAAACGTGACAATTGTCACTTTTCAGCTTCTGGAACACTAGACATGTTTCTGTTTACGTCAACCCCATCGTACCATAATCTCTTACTAAACTTACTCTAAATACATTATATTATAAAAACAAAGGCCGTCACTGATGAAGGACACTTTGTTACCTGATGTGAATTAAATATTTGAACAGGAAAATATTTCGTCCTTATTTAAACAATGGATAGTTATTTAAGGCTGATGTGCACCGAAATTTAACCGTCGGTTAACCAAAAATAATCACTGTTTTTCCATACATTTTTGGCGATTATTTTATTTTAACCATCGGTTAAAAGTCGGTGCACACCAGCCTAAGTATAGCAATCAAAAAAATCAGTAAATCATAACCTAGCGTCAAGCAATAGACGCTTCGTCTCGAAATACTTTTTTACGTCTAGTGTTGTTCTGATAGAAAGAGGCGTTCGCAATTTGAATGTTCTATTTCTTTACTCGTCTCTATTTTAAGTACTACATAGTTAATAGGGTAGTTGACAGCCCAATCAACAGATATTTTCTATCGGCTTGCAATACGCCGAGGCCATCTAGATTTTGAGCGTTACAAATTAAGACGGTATTTCTATAAGGAGTCACATAGCGTATTAATAGTATAAGTAGTAATTGTTATCATTTTTAAATGATGTTTTAAATTTATGAGGATGAGATGGTATTTGAACGCCCGCTCTTTTATATGAACATTAATTTAAAATTGATTGTGATATGTGTCAACTACCCTATTATTTTAGTCTATGGTTCGGCTCGTTTCCGCTCCAACGGAATCATGTCCTTATTTTGTCAAAATATTTTGATTTTTATGTAATTTGTAGGTACTAGGTAATTAACAATATCATTATTCTAGTCAGTGGCTTAAACGAAAGAGTAGTAATAGTTTTTCTACGAAGTTAAGTTTGTTTTTGATGAATCGTCATTGTAATTAACATGCACAATATAGTTTTAGTAATGCATGTGTGTTGTATACAATACTTGCGTCCGTCCATTTTATTTAATATACATAGATAGATAGATAGATGTATTGTATAATTTTTCATAATTTGTGTTAACAACACGCAAAGTTTTTACAAAATATTAAAATAATGCAGAAATTATTTTTTCATAAGTAGACGATGTTTATATCAATTGGGTATTTAAAAATTTGATTAAAGCCTGATTTACGTTTGCTTAGGTAAGAAATTGGTAAACTTGACAAGCCAGTCGACAACTTATTACTTAACTAACGAATTTCAGTTCACGTTCAGAACGAACGAAGAGTTTGAATTTCAGAACACCTTAAACAAACTAGATCGTTCTCTAAAACCTCATCACGTATTTATTACACGAGGGAGAAGGCGGTTGCTAAAATATCACGTGATTAATGGATGACCTTTAATTATGTAAAAAAAATGATGGCAATACTATTAGTAGTATGATTAAACACATTTCAATATCCTTTATATCTTTTTTCTTATTCTTAACTTTAAACTAATTATGCTGGTGTGCACCGACATTTAACCAAGGATTAAAATAAAATAATTAATAAAACTACGTTTTAACGGTTTTAAGCGCGGTAATTTATTTGATTTTGGTTTATCCGACGTTTCGGCCGCTTTTCAGTGGCCGTGGTCACGGAAGACAAAGATGACATTTGTCTAACGTGTAGTGTCAAAGTTTTTATTCAGCCTACCGCCAACTTGTTCATTTTAATTATTTAGTTTTAATTTTGTTTATGGATATTATTTACTCTATGGGAGCCTAATCTAATTTACCACCGCTTCACAACATGTTGTGGCTTGAAGAGAAGAAGCGGCGCAAGAAACTCTTCAGCAAACACGCCTAGTTCTAAATTTTTTTTATATAATATTAAAATGGGTGGAAGGAAAAATAAAAGAAATTATCAGTCAAATTGGTTTGTGTTTCGTTGCACGCAGAAATGTGACCGTGACCACGGCCACTGAAAAGCGACCGAAACGTCGGATAAACCAAAATCAAATAAATTACCGCGCTTAAAACCGTTAAAACGTAGTTTTATTATGTGTACAAGTCGCGAAAACTTAAGAAAATATAATAAGAAAATAATCGCTGTTTATGCATACATTTTTAGCGATTATTTTTGTTTAACCATCGGTTAAAAGTCGGTGCGCACCAAGCCTTAGTCTCAAATACAATAGTTTGCTCAAAAAACGCTCACTTAGTAAACAAAAAGTATTATTGTCCATTTGCACAAATTACAATATTAAATCATGTATATTATAAAGAATATTTACATCGATGTTACTAGTAGGTATACAATTTTTTACAGTAGGTACTTCTTTGGTACGTCATAACTTTTTTATCATATGAAATGACGGCCTTCTAATTTCTAACGACTTTAAAAAAGTCGTGTTACACTAACACAAAATATTTGTGCGCAATAAGTTATATTAAATTTAAATACTTAGGATGATAGTTGCAGCATTTCTTTTAGATCCTTATCTACTATAAAGTAGATGAAACAATGCTCTACTAATTTTGCTATCTACCTTAATTTCTGTGATAGGGGGAAATGCAGCCGTTTTGGTATCAAGGTTTGATTACATATTACATCGCGCCGTGCGCTCTTTTTGTCGTAGACCTAGCGTTGGATAGGACATGATTATAAAATGAGTTTTTAAGAGTAACAATTTGTACTGCACTGAACTGAATGACTTGTACCGCGGCAGTATATTTGAATCGATGAGACCGGTGATACGGTGCGCGTCATTCCCTCATTTATCCCGTTCAAAACTTGTAGTTCGGAAATGTTTGTTGATAATCGGCCTTGGTTACCTCAGCAGCAGCAGTAGCAGTCGTACTATGACGTGTGATGTTGTCCCTCTTTGTCATCTGAGTATCCGTAGAGGCGTTATTGTACCATTGAAGTATAAACCTCGATCCATTCCTCCTCTTGCGTTTGAGGAGTGAGTAAAAAGTAATTTTGAAGCCTTCCATTTTCAAATTTTGAGTCGTACTCAAATATCCTCGCGAGAACGCGAGCAAAGAAAACGAGAACCATTATTCTTGGCCGTATTAAGAATCATACTACAGCCCGTGTGGAAAACTTAAGGGCAGCTCTTCGATGTTGGCTTCCAAAGCGAAGAAGTCGCGAGGAACCGACCACCACGTACACTACCCACTAAAACGAACTGCCACTGGAACTAAAGTTCTCGCGATGGTAATGCCACCAGGCGTCATACTCAACGAGCGTATGATACGCTATATCCACATGTATTGAACTCTTGACACTCTGATGTGGGTCCCACCTCGCTATCTGATGCGGGTCCCAGTTCGCTATCTAATGCACATTCGTAAAACTATATAAAACTTGATGAGATGACATGAGGACTTATTCTTAAACGCCTTTTGTCTGATTCGCCCGAAAAATTGGACGGTGTAAGCCTTCAGAACCGATACAGGAGGGCGGATTTCAAGATTAGTAGAGCTTTTGTTTCTCTAGTGCAAGGGCCAGGTTTATGTATCTCTCATAATAGTTTATAATTAAAACCAGCAGAATTTCATCGAGCATGTGCCATAGCATCGTTGGCTATTATGTTCCACAATTTTAATAATTAATGAACTGTAAAAACAGATCGTATCCAAATCTATCTAATTGTTATGGCATAAATAATAATCAACAATTACTGCAATTCTAATTAATTATTATATTACTTAAAGTACGCTTTGATATAGTGTGTTTGTAAGCTCAAACTGTTTATTATTAATACTAATGACGTCTATTTACCGCTCAGTATTAAAAAGTATTGTATTGATAAATATATCTACATAAAAGTATTATGTAATATTTATAAGTATTTTAGAATGTAATTATTATAATAATTGATGCAAATATCGTAAAATGAAGCTTTATCAGATACTCCGTCCAGTATTATGCAGTAACTGCGATTTATAAGGTTTCGTCCACATCTGTATCGTTTTGTAGATTCGATTATCGATTAGCACTTGGACGGGCAACTCGGATATTTTATTCGGGACGCCATCTTGGTTTTAAGTGTGAGAAAAATAATGATGTGTTAAATAGCGATCAACAGAATAGTTCACATCAATTACTGTGGATTAATGATAATAATGTACCTTTAATTAAAAATACATAAATATATAGATTTAAGGAGTGGCAGTTTGTCTTTTGTACGGGGCGGAATAATTGCTTTAAGGTACTTTATATAGAGCGGGTGCTACATGGACGCCATAGATAATTATTTAATACATTATAATCGATGACATCACAATCAATGGTTGTGTATCACAATAAATGTGCGATTTCTGCCGCTTTTTATATCGTTACAAATAATTAAGGAACTTTATTCGATTAGTTTGTAACGATGATCGGATCGATATAAATTATACAAATGTAGACGCAGCATAAGATTGCTCACGAAGCACCTGAAAGTGTGTAAAATGTTAAAATGACTTTTAAAGTTCAGAATATATACAGTACGAGCAAAACTTAAATGCGGCTCGAAAGAAGTTAGCTATTGAGTTTGCGTGGGTCCAGTTCATTATACTTGAGTGTGTACTGCGAAAGAGGTGCACTGGGAGACCGCAAAGAGGCTAAGCGAGAGCGCAATATTCTCCTCTCTATTCTATACATACCCGTGCACTTTATAATAGTGTTCTGGTAATGACGTTTCTGAACTTCACGAACGCATTTATGTTTTGCTAGTAATATATTTAGATTTAAAGAAAATGCATCCTGTTGTAAGAGGTTATAAGATGTTCCCCTTATGGGCGTGATAGACGTGCGAGTAAATATGCGTACTTACGATTTGGCGACCTTTTTGGTGCGTCTGTCACCGAAGTCCGAGAACTTTCAGAAGCGAAGGAACTCGTCGAGTTGTAAGTACGCGCACTTGCTCACACGTCTATGGCAACGGTTATGTTAAGGATATCATGGATCTGCTACATCTGGGATAAAATGTTAGTGATCATTTCACGAAATTGTTATCCGTGCAGGAACGGAGAAAGAATACAATTTTCCTGCGGCCGGGCGGCCTTTTGTAAGAGGCGACAAAACTCACAGCCAGGTGATAGGGTATTTCCCTGTCTGGATGGCTACCAACCCTGGTTTAGAGTATGTAGCCATGACAACCTTGAGTTGTGTTCCGGTATTAGTAGCTAGGTTTCAGTCTCCCTTAAGAAACAGCAGCTCATTTGTAAGCACCACCTTTGGTGTTTGGTGTCATGTTATTTTTAACACTATAAACAAGATGCATTTGGCCACAATAACAATATTATCCCAGATGGAGCAGGGCTATTGCAATAATGGATGTCAAATATTGTAATAAGTAGAAATGTTTTTGAAAATTGTAGTCACTTGTATTTCATTAAGTGTTTAATTGACAATGTTTAACTATAAAATTTTAAATGGTGTAAAAAGTTAGACTCTTCCGTCCAATGTGTGTCTTATAGTAAGAAACAAAATGTATTAAAAAATATAATAAAGGCTTTCTATGATAGAAATATAACGTCAGTACTAATTTATATTATATTTCTATTACATACAATAAACATAATGAAATTAAAAAAGATTTTTTAAAATCAACAATATTTGTAGTCATATGTACCGGGAACTCCGGTTTTTGTAGCATAGAATAAAACTAGTCATTTGAATGTTTGTAATTTATTATGAAATCTATAGAAATAAGATGTGAATTAAATAAGAAATAAATATATAACTATCGTTTATTTATTTTATAAATGTCGTAAATCAATACGTATCAATTTTAAATTCTTTGGTATTTCAGAACACAAATGTTTATACATGTGTAGAAGTCGCGAAAACTTAAGAAAATATTACACAAATGTTTGTTTTCTAACAATATAAAATACACTTTACTTACTTTACATTATGTCAACAATGAAGGTAACACAATTTTGAAAAAAAAATACAATGCTTGTAACTTCCAAGGTATAATTTGCGCCAAAACCTTGTAACTCCTAAGGTAAACTGCGCAATAACGCGGCCATACATCTTGGCTCGGTCTATAAAGAACTGGTCTTATAAAATAACTTGGTAAATTTCTTTTGTCTAGAATCCGCTATACTCGATCTATAACCCACCGAGCTTTTGCTTGGCATACTATATAGTTGTACAATATAATGGACTTACATTGGTTACAGTAACACCTCTGTTGTTAGAAATGTTCATAAACGATGTAACCACTTTCCATCAAGGTCCCAATTCTGCTATTACTATGTCGTCAAAATCGCTGGACACTATCGTCTGGATCGTAGGTTTGTCTGATTTCGGTATTCTGTTAACTCCAATGGCATACCTGTAGCACGCCACTCGTATCTTTATTATAAAATTGTATAAACGAAAACTCGCTAAATAAATATGTCAAAATTTGTTAGCTTTTCAATATTCTTTTTGTCTAACGCCATTACTGCTGACGGTTATAAAAAAGCTCTACTATTATTCTACAGCGAGGATATCTAGAAGATATTGTGGATTTAGAATTTTATACACTATCGCAATGGAATCGCACTTTGAATATCTTCCCAACGTCAAGATATTGTAATAGCAGAATTGGGCCCCAGGTAGGCCGCTAGTCGGCCTGCTGTTTATTCTAATTGTAAAAAAACCAAGTAAGTATCTATGTGACCCCCCTTTATAAAAGGTTGAGTACAGCTGCTAATATAATATTATGGTTGTTTTAAACATGGAGCTCAAACTAATTATTTATGCAAAATTTTATATTTAGAAGTGACCTTAATAAAGTGTTAAAACTGATTTTTGAATCTATTTTATTATTCCTTTTTTCTCCTCAAATAACGAGGCCATAAAGTCTAGAACGTGATCGATTTCTTTTACATTCTGGCAATATTCTATCTTACGGGCGGTTCCTGTATCTTACTGACCATTTATTTGCGTTAGTCCGCTACAATTTTATTTGACATATTCACCATATAAGTATTGTCAAAATTCTACCAATGGTAGGGCAAGTGAATTAATAGTTAGATATACCTAGGAACCGCCCATTATCTGGAGTCAACATCAGTGAATTATAAACAAGGTTGAATTTTTCCATGATATTTAAATCTTGATGTTGATGTAAACTAGGCTAAAACTAGCTAAATATGGATAGACCAATATTAAGAGTCACATGAATGAGTAATTTTTAAAGTTTATACAAAACATTCCAGTTATATATATATATTCCACTAATTTATTACACTCTATCAACTATTTATTATACAGATTTTATAGATATATTCAAATAATAAGTCTAATTTAAAACACACCGGTGCAAGTATCTTGTCAAACTTTGCCCCAATATTAGCGTCAAAAAATACGCTAGCCATCATTGCTACAGCAGCATTGATATTTCCACTAGGTAATGTTGGCATCACCGAAGCATCTGCTACAAATAGTCTTTCAACACCCAAAATTTTAAACGACGTATCTACTACAGCGTTTTTTGAATGTGGTAACCCCATTGAACATGTTCCTATTGGATGATGACTTGTCAATGTCAAATGTTTGACATAACATTCTAAATATAAATTCGAAAAAAAATCTAAATGCTCACAGCCAGGGAATTTATTTGGATTCAAATATGCTCCTAATTGTCTCATTGCTTCTGTCTCTATGATCTTTTTGGATAAAAGAAGTCCATTAATTAAGATTTCTATATCTTCTCCTTCACTTAAGTACTTTGGATCAATAATGGGAGGCACTTTTGGGTCAGTACTATTTATAAATACGCAACCTTTACTATGTGGATGAAGAACTACTGGCAAAATAGTTGCAACGGACTTATCGAAAGATTTAATAAAATAATTTTCCCATACATCATTTTTAATGTTTATACTATTTTTCAATAAGCTACCTCTGTCAGAGGCTAGACCAACTGGCAAAACCAAGTATTGCAAGTCGGGAATTTCCCGATCTTTCGTAGACACAAATCCTAATACTTCACACCCGGGGGTTGTCAAAGGACCAACACCCTCGGAAAAGTATTGATATAAATTAAACGGATTAATCATATCAAATGATTCAATAGACACAGTATTATTGAATAATACCAAATCTACACCAGTTGCCACATGATCTTGTAAGTTTCTACCAACAGGTAGGTTTTTGACTAATGGTATATTTAATGACTTCAGAAGCTTTTCAGGTCCAATGCCTGATAGCTGTAAGATTTTTGGTGTATTAAATGCACCTGCTGATAGAATAACACCTTTCTTAGCATATATTTGTTGTGATTTTCCTAAAATATCTACATTTACACCAACTGCAGTGTTGCCATTAAACAATATTTTTTCCACTAAAGCATGAGTTAATATATTTTTTGTAGTTTTTAAATTATCTGAAGTAGACCACCTTTTTCCAGCTCTTTGGCTTAATGTACTCACACTGAAGCCTATTTTGAATTCTGATCCAATATTTTCAAATCCTAATTCATTTACTGCCTGTAAAAAGCTTTTTGATAAATCACTCTGATATTTGATACCATTTAAATATAATAACTCATTTTCTATAAAAGTAAATTGTTTCTTAATATAATTTACACTATATTTACCATGAAACCAGTGACTATAATGACTTATGTTTCCCCTTACATGCATCATGTTGTTTAATTTTGATGAACCACCAATGATTTTGCCTCTCGGCAGTCTGCATTTCTGAAAAGAGAAAACAGGTATTTTTAGAATCTGTTGTAGCTTCTTTTTGGAGATCCAATTCTATTTTTCCATTTATCTTTTCCAAGTTATTTGGTCAGAAATTTAGCCACATGATAGTGTAGACACTATCAAGTGGCTGAATTTCTGAAAATTGCAGTTGCTATTTTGCTATTTAAAAATAAATCAATTGATTTTGGATTTGTACAATAATTATAGCTCGGATATTATTGTGAATGCAGAGGATAACTTTGAACAATAAATTATGGTGATTATTAGTTTACTTTTGTTTGATTTATTACACACAATATACATTTTATACATGGCACAGTCACAGGCAGAAGAGATGTGAGAGAGGGGGATGTAATATGTCATATGGCGCTGTCATCACATGACTTCTGGCAGTAACATTTTCCAAAATGGCAAAACGGTTCTGAAGCTAGGCACACTCCTACAGATATATTAAAATCAGTGCATAAATTTGTGTTTCAAATTCAAGTAAGAAATAATACTTACTCTATCTACCATAGCCAAGCAAGCGCCTTCCTGAGGTACAGTCTCATACTGCCAATCATAAAGAGATCTTTGTAAAAAGGGTCCTACAACAGGTATCTCATATAATGGATGACTACTACCTCCAGCTTCAAGCACTATAAAGGTATAATTGGTTTCTGTTGATAATCTGTGGGCTATCACAGACCCTGCAGTTCCAGCACCAACTGAAAAATAATTTGTAACTTGGTCCTAGGTTTTCTAAAAAATCTGTTTAAATAAAGATAAAGAATTATATTAATAACCATTGTCAATTCTTGTAGATAATTAATTGAAGTTTCCAAAACAATTTAAAATTTAATTTTTACTTAATCAGTGGTTGCTGAAATATCAACAATTATAGGCAAAATAATTTGTTCTTCTTCAAAATTTCAGTAAAACGTGGTCACATCAAGATCTTGAAAAAAGCAAGCTTAAGCTGCATAAATAACTTATTCAGTTCATGCAATAGTTTAGTTCAGAAAGAACTGAAAGTCCAGGGATGATACTAAACTTGTAAAAAAATATAACACTTTCTTAGGATTGTATGGAATATGTAGCTTCAAAGAGTACTTCTTCCTTCTGCACTCCCATGTCTAGGAGACATGTAGTTCTTGAAGTATTAATTTTTCTCATTGATTTGGTTTGTTATATTGCTATGATGATGACAGTCTGTTCTGGCACTCACCGGTCATTACCATGACATGCTCGCTCGGGTGGTGCACTTTGTTTTATATGTCTAACATAGCCTAACCTAAGTCACTGTTCTAGTCACTGGTCGTGACTTTCGACTAGAGTTCACAGACTAGACGAGCGTGCCATATATCGCAATATATACGCAAAAAAAACTTATTTTCGTATTTAAAAATCAATATGCTATACTCAAACAGTTTTAGTGTTTATAAATTAAGTGTAAATGTATTCCTAAACACAAATCACACTTTGTTATAAACAAAAGTGGCATAACCTTGTTGATGGAACTTATTTTTGTATTTCTCATTATTCATTCAAAACTTGTTTGTGGACCCAAATGACAGGTCTAATGGCTATATATAAGGTGTATGTTACCCCTAAACATTAATTACCCTTGATCTCATGTCACTCTGTGTCAAAGCGCGGCCGGCACAATTTAATTTATAGGGTATACTTTTGAGTCGGAAAATTATTTTATAAGTAAAAAATTGCCTTAGAGGTTTTTTTTATTTCTTCGCAAGTTAATTAATTTTTTATTGAATAAAACACTTACCAATAATATAATCGTATTCATTTCCGAAGTTTCCAAAATAGCTTGATGAAAGTTTGTCGCTATAATATACGACGTATGTGAATAAAGTAAAAATATGTACACAAAAACTAAATAAGAAAAACTGAAGAAAATATAAAGACGTCATTCTTCATGGTTTTGCAGCAATGAAATTGTTATAATCATCATTTAAACTAAAAGATAACAATTGATTCGAATGTTTGTTTACTTTCGGTTGACAAATGAAGTGTGACCAGTTTTAAACTGAAAGTTCTGTTAACTTTATTTAAAAATTGAAGATATGCTCCGGCTTCGTCCACGCTTTACTTTAAATTGCTGTAGGGACACACCGTATCACAGTATTAAAAAAAAATAAGTTAATAAAAAGTTTTCCAATTCTGTTAAAAGCATAAGTTTTTTTCTAAACAAACAAAATCTCTTAAATCTGCTAAAATCTTTCGATCGCGGTATAGATGGTCACACTGTCTGTAGTTGTTGTCTTTTAAATTTGCCATAAAGGCAGGCAAAAAGATAAGTTCATACAGCCTTGTCAGTTGTATTCGTTGTTATAGAAAAGTCTTCGTTATTATAAAAGGCCTAAGCCATGTCAAATATGATTTTATCCATATCTCTTCTATTTAAATGTATTGTACTGTGTCCATTTCCATTACAAATCCAATCCAGTCATAGTCAAAAATTTATAGATGGTCACACTGTCTGTAGACATTGACCAAGAAGAAGCTTTTTGATATTGACAGTAAAATATAAAACCATATAATTATAAAGTTATACCCACCTATTTCAAATTAAGCTTCGCAGTTTTACTGCTTAGCCAAGTTCAAGTTAAATATTTTTCTGATGACGATAGGAAAAATAAACCCCAACAAGACCCATTGTGGCAAACTTACCTGGTACTTTTAAAAATCAAGTTAAACAATTAATTTAAATTATTTATCATTAATATTTCGTGATTAAATAAGAAGTTATCACTTCAAAAAAATATTTGTAGCCTTACATTCAGTATAAATTATTTATTCACAATAAATATAAAATAAGCCTTAAAACTATTAAATGTGCAATATTTGTGGTTCCAATTTCAAACGGTCTATCGTTTCTTGCGGCATACAGTATGTAGGGTTGACAGGTTTAATACTAGTGTTGCCAAGTAACGAAAGTCCTGCTAATCCAAATAAAGTGTGAAAGGGGTCCGTAATATCTCCAGGGCGGTCGCTGAAGCCACCTGTTTCCGCATCTTGGCATGCTAAAATGAACTGTTCTAGATTTTTCTTGTCGACCCAATGTATTCGGTTCAGCATTGATAGTGATGACATAACCCACCTGTAACAACGTAAATAATTATTTGACAGCCTTTATGATTAAGTGGTCTCTTTGTTCACCTAGCTCATTGAAATAGAGGTCCCGAGTTCAATCCCTTGCACTGAAAATTTGTTGACAAACTTTAAATAATTATAACTTAAAGATATTTAGTTGGGGAGTTTGTTGCGTCGCTACTTCTGCTTTAACAGTAAAATTGCATTGGAAGTGGTGGTTGTCTTATGATTTTCAAACAGTATTCTGTAAGATCCATTTTGAAATAAATACATTATGGTCTGGGTATTATAAAAACGACCCCACTGTTGTCTGGTGTATATTACTCACAATACAAACATAGGTCCTTTAGCTTGGGGATACATAATTTGTGTATATCTGCAGATTACACTAGTTGGCAGGCAAAACCTCCTTTAAATAAAACATGATAATTGCTATAATTTGTCATAACTCATGATAACTTCACACGCATATAGTGTGTGCTACGCGTGAAATTATCACAGTAGCGCGCTGTGTTTCCGGTCCTCGGGTGTTTTAGCTTCCAAAATTATTTTTTATTTATATAAATTTTCAATCATTGTGAAAAAAATGTAAAATATAAATATTTGTTATAAAAGTTATATATTGATTATTAAAATTTTTTTAAATATCCAATTTTTGTAGGGTTGAATCTAGATCTGCTTTTACTTTTTGGCTATGATGTATAATATCTTTTATTTAATATACATAAATACCATGAATAACACAAATCAGGCAGTTTCTCTGGTCTGCCATTGAGTCCACCGCTGGGCAGCTGCCGTTCGCATAGCCACCATGCAAGCTCGTCGGCATGCAACGCGTCCATCCGTTTACATATCGATAGAGTGCCCACACAGCAGTAGATCAGTCCTGCAACACAAACATTTATCACATTTTATACTCATGGCAAGTGTGTAATAGTAATTGTTTTATCTTGTTTGACGGACCCAACTTAGTTTCGGATATTAAACTTAAAAAAAAGAACTTGAAATATAAATGGAACAAGAAATATAAAGAAAAATAATTTTTAGCTAGACGTGTTGCTGGGGAGTTTCTTGCCGCTTCTTCTCTTTAACAGCAATAACACATTGTGAAGCGGTGTACATAGACTAGGAAGTAAAATAACATTTTAACCTATATGTATGACCTTCAAAAAGTGTTCTCCAGTAGAACTTATTTTGAATAACAACTTTTGAAATTGAATAAAACGTTTTGCTTGACCATTGGCCCTAATTCATTAAAATATCAATAATTTATATATAGAACTGAATAATTATGTATGATTAGTTATTATTAATGTTAGCTGTTAGCCTCCCAAATAAAATAACTTATGAGGAGAATCATTTTGTAGTATCAAAGTTCGTAAAAAAGCAATGAGACTACAAACAGACAATTTAAATGTGTTTATGTTTTTAATTATTCATACACATAATTGAAAGATATAGTAATGATTAAAAGTATGTTAATGCTAAGCTTCTCTTTTGACGGCCTCTGTGGTTGAGCGGGCTCAGCCTTTGACGGCCTACCTCACTGCAACCCAGAGGCTCTGGGCTCGATTCCCGGTATAGTAAATTTCGGAAACGTATTTTCTCCGTTATTTACTATGGTCTGGGTGTCTGGGATCGGCCCCAGAGTGGTCCGTTGTATATTACCCATAACACAAGCGTAACTTGCTTAACTTGGGGATATACAATGTGTGTGTTTGTCTGCCGAATATAAAATATTCTTTGCTATCTTCTCTTCTGTTTCTTATAGTCATTTTTAAGTTAAAATAGAAGTTAAAACAAACAAGATGTTCAAGAGTACCTGCATGACTTTCAGACCCTGGTTTTGAGCCAAAACCACCGTCAAAATTCATACAACTCAGCACAAAGTCCACAGCTTTATTGACATCAATAGCGTCCAGCCTCTGCAGAAGGGACAGGCACATTACAGCACAGAAGGAAAACCTCGTGTCTACTTCTCCCCATTTGTCACCTGGAATATTGATATGATAATACTCCGTGATCAACTCATCATACATATCAGAAGTATTAAACATATGTCAGATAAAAATGCATGTATGAAGATCTTAGGTAGATGAAGCGAAGGTTTTCTGGGAGGGTCATCACAAGTGGAGCTCCCTAGTCTCTGCCTACCTCCATAGGGAACAAGTGTAATAATATGTATGTATATATGTATGGCTTACTTTTTTAACAGGATAAATTTTTAGAAAATGTAGTTAGTTAAAAATTTAGTTATTGTGTCTTTGAATGATTAACATAAAACATTTTCTACTGTAATATCTATCTTTAGATGTGGCTTAAGTTGTCAAAGACGTTTAGACATTATAAAAAGTAATTCATTGCAAAATTGTGTTTATAATGTACGCAAATGATCTAAGAAAAAAATTAGAGATGCCATGAATATTCAGCTGCTATTCGGTATTCCATCACTCATAACTGTTGGTATACAGCCAAAAATGCATATGTGCAGAATCATATAAAAAAATTACACCAAAAATTCACAGTTAAACTATGTTTTAACAGTGTTAAATGTGATTTTACTTAATTTTGTATTTTAATATTTCGTTTTGGTCAGTTTTTAGAATGTCAGAATCAAATAAAAAATGATTTAAAAATCATCTTAAAACAGTTACAACATATTATTTTAGCCTGCTATACACAAATTGCACATATCTTACCTTGTATGATTTACTTACTATACTTACTTACTATAAGAAAATGAACAAAAGTTACCAAAAAAGCTACCATCCTCTTGTTGCATAGCCTTAACAAATCTTACTACACCTTCCACATCTATTGCATCTATTCTGTTGTACATTGCTAATACCTGAAAATATTTGAAAATAACATTCATTTCAGTTTCTTGTCATTAAGCCATCTTAAGATACAACAACCATTTAACTTCAAGATTAAAGGTTATCAGAATTGTTAACTAAATTTTCATATCTATAAATAAAGCATGCAAGTATATTAGCATAATTTGAGCAAGTTCTAAACATACAAAAATTCATTAAACATGGATTTAGGCATGATAAAAGCAAGTAAATATATAGAAAATTTAAAGAAGACAATTTAGTTCTTATTTGTGCAGGAACGGAGAAAGAATTCAATTTTATGTGTCCAGGCGGCCTATAGTAAGAGGCGACAAAACATCGCACAGCCCATGCACAACTGGATGGCTACCACCCCTGATCTAACGTATGTCGCCAAAACAACTTTGAGTTGTGTTCCGGCATTAGTGACCAGGTTTCAGTCTCCCTTAAGAGAACAGCAGCGCATTTGTAGCACCTTAGGTGTTGGAAATATCCATAGGCGATGATAACCGCTTTCCATCAAGTGGGCCATCTGCCTGTCTGCTGAACTCCTGCAATAAAAAAAAGTCCACAGGTATATACTGCAGAATCATGATATGTCAACAGTTTATTAAGTGAGGAGAAAAATATAACATATATAAATAAAATGGGATAGTTGTGTTGTACCAGGACATTATTAAGAATTGTGACATTATAAAATATAAACACCATATAAATTACATTGGATAGAAACTTAATTATTATAAAGAATTCACATATTTATGGAGTGACTACCATAAAACGAGAGAAGCTATTTAGGATTGTAACTGAAATACCTGTACTGCACTTAAAGTGTAAAGCATGTGAGGGTCATGTCCTACACTTGCTGAGAGACCCCCACTTTTATTGTCTTGGCATGATGTTATAAACTCAATGATGTCTTCTTTAGGCATCCTGTAAAAACAAAATCACAAAAGCTTGTAAATCTGTATAATTTAATAAATCATAAGAAAATATAATACTGTATACCTAAAGCCATATGAACTTATTTTCTTCGTTTAGGATGAAAAAGCTTACCATTATTAAGTAAGAAATCACATTATAGTGTGATGAAATCTTAAGCAATGCATGAGACTGCTTGTCTTATAACTGTTGATTTATTGTGGAAATACATTTTTTCACAAATTCACATTAGAATAACTTTACCTGTGTGACTGCCCCATTAGCTCCATAGCAGTTAAACTCCAATAAATACCAGACATCCTTAAATATTCAGTCATACAATACTCGTAGTCATCTTTGTTAAGTCCATAGCTTGCTAAATAGTCTGAATGTTTCTGTAATAACAGGGTTTTAGGTCTCTCCTCTTTGAGAACTACATCCTTTGTTGTAAAAGACATTTCAAGCCTATCTATTAACAACCTTTATTTTATTTATTGGAAACATAAAACTTTAATTTCGCCCAGCTGATGCGCTGATTGCTGATGAAGTGTAGCTCATGCGGTATAAACTTAAAACAACTGAAGGTGAAAAAAAATTTAAAAAAATCGCTATTAACTTATAGATTTATGAATGTTCTCAATTTCCTGTTAGTGCTTAGATCTTTCGGTCCTTTTCATTTAGTCAGGTTATTCGTAGAATGATTAAAACTTTACATGACAGATAGCACTGCTAGCATCCTTAAGTTTTTGGTTCACATATATTTGTTTTCTAAGTTATTAATATATAAGTAAACATTTATAAAAACATAAATATTTATAAGAAATAAATATTTTTAATATATATTTAATATATGTTTGAATACATTTAATTAAGACTCTTTATAACTAACCAAAGTAAATGGAGTCATTGAAAAAAAAAATGCCAAATTACGACAGTGTCAATACTTGTTAATGTAGTTAGGGATGGCTTATTATGATCTTATTAAATTGAGTTAATCGATACCTTGACGATTAATGTATCGACAAACGCCACGTAAATATTTTTTAAATGGAGTAAAGTATTCTTTACAATGATATGTGCATTAACTTATGTAATATACACATTGGTCGCGTCTGCATGGGTAACAAATCTTCCCAATGCAAACTATTTCAACGTTATTACATATTTATGTGCCATATTTTATGGACTAAGATGTATCAATAAAATAATCTATTTGTTATATTAAGACATAAATTGGATTTTTTTTAACAACAACAACAAACCATAATGCACCAATATTCTTACCAATTTAAACATTGAAAGCTGTGCAACTTTTTTTAAATTATACTGTAGTTTAAATTATTACTTAGAAAATCTAAGAACTTAATCAAATATAAAAACACAATTTAAAACAATAAGTTATTAGCAAGTTTACTATTTGGATCCAACAAACAGAGGAGATAGTAAGGGTCCGAACCAACTCCGACATAGAAAACCTCGTGGCCGAGCCTAGAATAATTGAAGAGAGAAAGGCTCAATATCTCCGCTAGCTCGGTCACGTAGAACGGATGGAGGAGGATTGGAATATGAGGAAAGCATACTTGGGGCGACCAGTTAGTATCACTAGAAAGATAAGAGTGGATCACCTAAACGAACGTCAAAACTGAGAAGTCTAGACACTGTTCAGAACAGAGGAAAGTGGCGCGCTTAACATACTTAAGCATATACTTGTATATGATGACATTCTTTTTATTGACAAGTAACGTTAATAAATATTACATCTTTCATTCTTTCAAAGTAGATCAAAATTATTTTGTTTACGCCAGTGATATTTTGATCTAGAATTTTGTCGTACTTACGTCTCACAACACGACTCGCTTTAGCTCTATAGGCTCTTCAATGGACTATAGTGAGAGTTGTCGGCCCTATTTCTATTACGTGTCGCTGCTGAGCAAAAGGAGTAGTACAGTTCTATAGAGCGAATGAGCTATATCCCTCTTTACATTTTAATAAGCCGTTTTGCAGAAATTAGCCGTTTTGTAGAAAAGAGCGGACGTAGGACGTGGGTCCGCTACTTCGGAGACTTCTGCATCTCATCCTTGCGATGGCAAATCTTCATATAGTTTCATATTCCAAAATCGCCTTCCTTTAGATTTTAATATGGGAGATTCCGTCTACTTGTTGTTAGTCATAAGATACCTATGCCTATAATTATCCTTAAAATTTACAAATATCTGACAGGATTTATTTTATCGATTATTCGATACTGAAATGGATGCAGTATTTACATAGTGGATAATAAACTCTTTGTACCTGCCATAGACTGCAGCTCGTTGCTTAGCATTATTCTGTTATTAATGACATTATCAAAAAAACTCAAATGAAACCCATTTTTATTTAATCAAATATAATAATATTTAATATTTCTAAATACATAAAACATGCATATTCAAATCAAGTGCCGACTTTCGTCATATTCAACTTATATATATTAACATCTGGGATAGTTTTCTGTTTGTTTTATGAAGTGGATTATTATTAACGAACTATATGTAGTTTTGGACTCTGGCGAATCTATTAAGGAAAACTGCTTTTGGATATCGAAGTTACAGATTTATATTATGTGACCTGTGAATCTGTTTAATTGGACCGACCAAACACACTATAGGATTTTTATATCAACACAAAACTTGATGTGCAGTGATATGTATTAATTAAAATTATATACAATTTATAAATAATATGAAATTTTATTTTAAATACAGTTGGAATTCCTGGTGGAAGAAATCTCCATACCTAAGCATACAATATATAGAATATCGGTCTTATTCATAGACAGAGTAAGTTTGAACGCTTCTTTAGAAACAATAAGCGTTCAAACTTACTCTGTCTATGAATAAGACAAAGTATACACAAACCCGCTATACGTACAAATACATACACACACACACATACACACACACACACACGCATGCATATATTAGGTACGTTCATATACGAGTTAGCGCCATTAATATTCGCTAGATGTGCTAGTAGCACGATTCTCCCGACTGAAGACTCTATCTCCATATATTCAATATACTCTTTGGTGTAGCTGACATATTGACATTAACATTTTCGCAATAAATTGTTGCACGACCATGAGTGAAACGAAACGTAATCTTTATAAATCCTTTTGGTTAAAAAAATAAGAACGAATCAAAGCTTTATGGACTCATTTACCAATCTTTAATTTTAATAAATGAGAGATGGTTATTCAAAGTTACTATTTCAGATAAAAGCACTTAAAATATCATCACTCTCTGCAGTCTGAAACCAATCTAGGTCAGGTCACTTTTAGATGGTGCCTTTTACTAAATTATAACTTTGGTTGTAATGGAACGTAATGCTACGCTCCTTTCAACGCAGAAACTTAAATATTACTATGGAAACCGTAATGGTAGCTCAGTGGTTAGGCGCGTCTCATACCAATGACGTAGATTCAAAGTAATTCAAACTAAAAAGTTTTTGGCGGGAACTGAAAGGAGATGTTGGGCTGTGCAGTTTTATTTTCTAAAAATGTGTAAAATTACTCTAAAGTGAACAATAGTTGTTGTGAGAAATGTGAACTGTATAGTCAAATGTGGCCTTTTGAGTTGTCATAAGAACTCCGTTGAATGGCACTAGCTGAATACATGCAGTTCAGCTATGCTACACATAGGCAAGAAATTGAAGAAACTATATTAAGAACTAAGATCTGGCTTAAAGGCCTAGCTGCCAAGCCATGACCGCAATTGCCGTATTTAATCCTGCCAGAGTAATTATTTGCTAATCCGTAAATCGATGTAGGTAATTACTGAATATCGAATCGATCATTATATCGAAATGACGCCATAATTAAAGATTTGAATTTATTTCTTGGCTACTTTACCTTTTCCTTTATTTTGCATGGGACTTTTTTTTGGGTGCGAATTGTAAGATTAAGTATTTGGATAATTTTAGTAATCGGTTTTTGCTGGAGTACAACAGTGGCTAGGGTATCGTTGCTTATGTAAATTTGAAACACCAGAAGTGTTTCAGTCCAACAGTTACGTCGAAATAATTTAAGAATTAAATATACAAATAAATAATAATAAATATACACTAGCAAAAATTATATGTGTTATAGTAAGTATTGGCATGGAAATAAAACTATAAATTTCTTGGTGAAATTACTTGATCATGAATACACACACATATTTTAAGTATATTCCTTGCTTTTTAGGCAGTGCCGTAAATAGCCTTTTATATTCCCTATGCGAGCTTCTATAACCGCGCCCTTGTTTTTTTAAATATTATTAGTACCCTAGCTAGAGTAATGCTATGTATAAGCTGCTTTATTTTATTCAGGGTGATAAAATAACGCACAAGGACCTTGCCGTTGATGGACCAATCATCTAATATTTTGGAAGAAAAATCTATATTTTTTAGGACTAAAACACAATACGCTAGTGCGCTTCCAAAAAATGATAGCTGTTTTGTTTAATTTAACAGACGTTTTTGATGATACTTGCATGTAGGTATGTATATGTTGAAATCGAGCACTAGGGGCGCATCGAGAGCTTATCAGGAGCAAACCGAAAAAATAACAGCCATGCCCATTCTTGCGCCAGAATCTACGCCTGTGCCTGCGCACCGGTGGCACCGCCCTATTTACGGTATTGGCTTTAGGCAGACTTGTCACTATGAAAATTAAAAAAATGACATTTGAGAGAACCCTTTTAGCGAGCAATTTTAGTATGTATACATACATACATACATAACTTCACGCCAGGTCCCTTGCGGGGTAGGCACGAACAACAGAGCGCCATTTAGGCTTATTCTTACAAACCTCACTTGCTTCTTTGACATTCATAGTTCTTGTCATGCACGCTCGGTATGGTAAAATTTCTTGTAAAATTTAAGGTAAAAATATAGCGATAATTTAGTATGTATATATTGACATAACAGAAATAGCATTACTTCCATTAAGCATTTGCTCAAAGGTACGTCAAATACCCTTTTAAAGAGTGTTCCGCTCATTCCTAATTACATTTGATCCAGCAAGGCTAAATAAGCAAAGTATTTCCCCGCTGATTTGGTGTGGCAAGTAATATGTATTCATTACTGGGCCTAAATAAGTTATTACAAAAAAAGAAAGCATAATATTCTCGACTTTCAAAGCGTATTAAATCGATGTTGTGTCTTTTAGGGCTCCCGCACACGGGCCACCGGCCACAACCACAAAACGCCGCCACTGGCATATTTCCTGTATTTTTCATACATTTTATATGGACTCGCCGCACACGGTTGGGGCCGGTGGCGGCCACACGCTTCAAATCGTCGCAGCTTGCATCTTGTGGCTCGCACCGGCCACTAAACGCCGACACAAAAAGCCGCCACACGCCACTCGCGCGATTCCGCGCCCCTCTCTCCCTTGCCTCAGTTAACCTGTGTAAGTCGACGGTAACGCACGCACGTAGTCTGTAGTTCATATAGGTAGATAAATATGGATATAGAATTATTTATATCAGAGATACAATCCCGTCCTGCGATTTGGGATTCAAAAAGTGATAGTTATAGTAATAGAGGAGAAAAAGTGAAGGCCTGGGAAGAAATCTGCGAATTGTTTGTGGGAGATTTTTCGAATAAAACTGCCAAAGAAAAGAACATTGAAGGTAAGTTTAATAAAATAATATAAAACCATATATTTATATTCTATTTTCTTGCCACGGTATTGCTCCTTCATTCATAAAATAATCTTTTAACGTATCTCTTGCCGTAGACGCTCGTGTTCGTGGCCAGCCTGTATTTTGTATATTTTCGAGTCCCACTATTTTCAAAGTATGCCGAAAATTGAAGCCATCCCTTTTGCGAATAAAGTTGTGCAAAATGCATCAAGCTTTCACAATGTCTTCTGACAAATGAACAGAAGTGTTTAATGGGCGATGTAATATTCTCCATTTGTTTGCTAGTACGCCGAAGGTACACTCAATGCAACGTCTGGCACGGCTTAACCTATAATTGAAAACTTTTTTGTCTAAGTCCAAATATTTTCCAGCATATGGCCTCATCATATTTTCACTGAGGCCAAATGCTTCATCACCAACAAATGTGTAGTTCAATGGTTGTCGATTACCGACCTGTCGTGGTGAGGGGATATTTAATGTCTTTCTGTGTATTTTGTTACACAGTTCACTTTCTCTAAATATTGTAGAATCGGATGCTTTACCGTATGCCCCAACATCCACGAACGTAAAAAGTAAATTCGAGTCGCAACTTGCTAGAAGTACTATTGAAAAAATTTTTTAATAGTTAAAGTACAAGGAGCCGGTATCGAATGGATGAATAATTCTTATGTGTTTCCCATCTATGGCGCCTAAACAATTAGGAAAATTAGTATTTTGAAGAAATCCGCTGGCAATTTCTTTCCACATGTCTTGGGTCGGTTCTGGAATACAAACGGCTTTTAAATAGTTCCAAATTAGTTGACATGTTTCTTGTACTATTTTCCTTGCTGTAGAGGCCCCACGGTGGTAAGAGAGTTCAAAATCCTCAAACGAGCATCCAGTTCCTAGATACCTGAAACAAATTATATTTTTTTTAAAATAAATTAAAATTA
Source organism: Dendrolimus punctatus (assembly GCA_012273795.1). Taxonomy (NCBI): domain Eukaryota; kingdom Metazoa; phylum Arthropoda; class Insecta; order Lepidoptera; family Lasiocampidae; genus Dendrolimus; species Dendrolimus punctatus. Next base: position 18,673,388 of record CM022539.1, read on the forward strand.
TATTTTTTGTTGTTACAGTAACTAAATTACAGAGGAAGTCGAAGAGTCTTCGTGACAGTTTTAATAGAGAAAATGCAAAAAACAAGAACGTTGCGAGTGGTTCGGCAGCAACAAGCAGTAAACAGTACATTTATTTCAATCATCTATCGTTCTTGAATTCCTTAAAAGAAGTGAGACCGCCTACCGATGTTACTAATGCAACTGATGATGCGGAAACATCTCGCCCGAAAATAAACAGAAACATTAATATAAAAAGGGCCGAAAAATCAGAAAATGAAATTCTCAGAACACTTTCGGAAAATTTAAAACGTAAACATGATCAAATAAGCGACCAAAATGACCCCGATAAGCAATTTCTGATGTCGCTGCTTCCACATGTAAAAAAAATTGACGAAAATTGTAAACTTGATTTTCAATCAGAAATATTACAGTTAATTAGAAAGTACACGCATAATCAAAATTATGAAACCTATTCGGCACAATATTATAGTTATTCTTCAGGAAATGCCAACATACACTCGACACAAAAAGCTTCTACATCTGTTCAGCCTTCTCCACTTCATTCACATTATTCCGACAAGTCTATGCTTGACATGTCATACTCTACACAAAACGCTTCTACATCTATCCCGTCTTCACCTATAATTCAGCCTTCTCCAACTCATTCATATTATTCTGACCAGTCTATGGACAACAGTTCTGTTATCGAAAACATGTTCCGTGATGATGACGAGTGATACCAAATTATAATAAAGACATAATAACTAAATACAAATACCTACGTGTTTTATTTGTTAATTTGCTATTCTCTAGTAGAAAAAACAATGCACATTGATTATTATAATCAATATGCATTGTTTTTTCTATTATAAATAAAGTATAGATTATTTTATCATAGTGTTCTGTGGAGTTTTATGCTAGTGATTATTTCCACTTACCTTAATGTGATAGCTAGTCTTTCCGCAGGTGCGATGCTTTTCCGCATGTTGGTATCGTGGTGCTTTAATCCAGCATATAATAGAGCATGTAGTTCCCAAAACGTACCTATGCTTAAACGAAAATGTTTGAAAAACTTTTTAGGATGGTTTAGAAGATTATCGAAATGTTCGTTGCATTTGTTTACATTCGTTAAAATTGGATGTATCCAATAACTACGGTTTCGTCTTCTACGACGACGTCTTTTTATCAAAAGTAGCGCAATTAAACCTTCTTCGTCAGAGTCCATTATGATACTGCACGCAAGGGTTAAAAAAAAGTACAACAACAAGCAGCCACCGACCGCAAGTGTCGACCACCGGCCACAAGTGGCTGTCGCGCGCTTCAGCTACCTTTGTAGCCGCTTCTAGCTTCTAGTGGCGGCATTTGTGGCTGTGGCGAGTGGCTCGTGTGCGGCGACACTTAAAGATTAAATTTGACAATATATTTATTTATTTATTTTTAGTAAGGCTTACAGTCAAATAACAACATAAGTTAACAACATAAATAAAAGTATTGCTAATTACAAGCCTTAGCATAATAGACTTGCTCAGGTTAATGTGTGTGTGAAAAATGAAATAAATGAAATGAAAGGTGAAATTAAAAGATTGAAAAGGAAATTTGGATTTGAAGTTTAATACATATTAAACAGTTTGGAAAAATCTAGTTTTCTTTGAAAAATTCTTTGTTCATTATATTTCTAAAGGTGTTGGGTTTAGTTACAAAAATATCAATGTTAAACTTTAGTGCTAGATCGTTAAATTGTGAGGCGCTGCGGAGAAAGAAAGAATTTTGCCTATAGTTGGTGGATGCAAAAGGTACATATAGCAACTGTCTATATAGTATAGTATAGTATAATATAGTATTGTTTATGGGCCGCTTCACAATGGTACCGTGAAGGAAAAAAATAATTCAGTTTCGTACGTACGTATTTAACAAAATGATATTAATCATGAGATGTCTTTGGGACATCTGGTTGTAATAAAGTTTCGGAATCCATCGAAGAAATTGAATAGCAATAAGAGCCATTACAAGAACTTTTCACCGTATATTACTGATGGAATTTAGTTTTAGATCTTATTTCATCACTTTAAAGTTCTAAATTGTACAAAAATAGGCTGCGGTCAGCATTTTTCGTAAGTTTGTTACTCAGTGGATGGGAACACCGAGTAACGTGCGGTAAGGATCTTCGCTCCAATTAAAGTTCTTTAAAAATACTTTAAAAGAAAATTTCATATAAACTATACATAAATTTATAGCCTGAATAAATCAGATTTAATCTACAAAATAAACTCATCATTCACAAGAGATTAATTTATTAATTATAACAGCCTACCATAGATAACAATTTCAGCAGTGAGTAAACAAATAAATTCACATTAAAATCGCGGACATACGCCCAAGTTTGCCAGGGTTTATGAATACGAGATGAGTTGTCAGAATTGCTTGTTAATATTAAATTGATCGCGGAAGCTACGCAGTTTGATGACCTCTATAAAGATCGATCACATTGTTTTGGTCCGTTGTTCGACGCAAGTACTAGCCTTGTGACTAGCTGGAGAGTCGCTCATACATTCTTAGAACACTGTAAGGAGTGTTATAGCATAATGATTCCGTCTTAACATCAAACGGCAAAAACAAGTATATTACGCAGCAAAGCTATGCTGGAATCAATAACTTGATTACAGCTATTAGACCCGGTTCGTTCAGTGTGTAATCACGTTCTCATAAAATATCTGCGTGACATAATCAACCTTCGACTAATTTGAAGGCCCTTGTGGTTGAAAGGGATAACCCTTTGCCGGCCTAATTTACTGCAACGCAGAGGTTTTGGATTCTTGCATGGTAACTTTCGGAACATATAACCGTTGTTCTGGTAGAAGGCGCAAAACGGGACACGTAGGGATTTTAGCGATTATGCCTAACCGGTGAGTTGCAATAGCATGTCGGTTCGGACTGGGAATGCTAGTGCCACCCCAACCTGGCGAATCCCACATACGGGTCGCGAACTTTCCCCCAAAGTTCTGCCCTTGTCGCGGCTTATGGTCCTCAAACGGATTTCCTCTGGATAATAAAATGGTGAATATCGGAAACGAAGTTTCTTCGTTATTTATAATGGTCTGGATGTATGAGATAGGCCCCAGAATATTCCGTTGTATATTACTCATAAGACAAGCGTAACTTGCTTAATTTGGGGATATACAATAAGTGTATTTGTCTGCCGATGATTAAAAAAAAATGTGTTTCGTACAATGACTAAGAGTTCCGATGATTAACTTTCCTCTCCTACTATTCCATTCCTGTATCTCATCCCTTCAATCCCATTCAATTTGTCGAATCCTTCTATTCCATCCTACAAGCTGGCAACGCGTACTCAAGCACCAACGCGCAGGATTAATATGGGCGTAACTACGTTCTAAGTCTCGCTATTCCTACCATGAGCGCGGGGCACATGGAAGGAAGGGGGTTTTAATGTATTATGTATAGTATTAGCCCATGAGTTACCTCTTTAATAGGGGTGACACAAGCCGGCAATTGATTTGACACTACAGTGGATAACTTTCAATGCTTTGGTCTAATCCCAGTAAAGGACCCGGTAGTGTGCGAAATGTATTTCACTCTGCCTCAAAAAAAGGCTAGCAACGCGTTACCTTCACCCCTCATTTGGCAAATATGTATAGGCCACTGTAACCGCTTTCCATCAGGTGGGTCATCTGCTTATTTGCCAGCCTTGCAATCAACTTACTCTCAGTGATCGTTGCATATCTTTCGTGTGATTCCATTAGCTTTATACTGCACGCCTACAATATTTCTCACGCCCGTGCAAACTGAATTTCTAATAATCACATCTGGCTCATGACTACCATAAAAGATTACAATACACAATGGGATGTTTTTCTAATTACAAATTTCAAACATAAAGTAAACAAAAGAAGGTGGTCATAAAAGCGCGTCAATGTTATTAGCTCAAACGGCACCGGCGGGTAATAAATATGCTTTGTTTGCAAGTGGCCCAAATTGTAACAATATAATAAAAATATGTCATATTTAATTATCAGATGTGTCGATCTACAGCGTCTCTTACACTATATACATATATTTTAATTTAAGTAAATTAAGTATATATTTTATTTGAGTCATATAATGTATAATGTCATACAATTGTTGCCAGTAATGACAGCTGACCGTTTCTAATAAAGTTCAATATTCTGATAGGTTTAATGAACTATCAATGGGTGTCTATTCAATTGCTTTACAAAACTGAAATGCATAATTGATTCGACTTGAAGATGCATTCCAGACGCCTTGACAGCAAGATAACATAATGAAATTTACTTTGAAAATTTCAGAATTTTATAAGTATAATATTCTTGAATAAATATGAAATAACGATTGGAAGCGAAAGGGCGTTAAAAAGATATTCTAAATATGAAATTAAAAATAAATGGCCAAGTGTTGGCCACATTGAAGTATTCTGTGCAAGTGGCCAACGTCCACTGATTTTGTCATTTGCTACATAACTCTAAAAAAAAGATTGAATCAAAATACATCATTCCTTATAAACTGTTTATCATATTTTTTTTTCAATTAATTTTATAAAGTTCTTCTTTTCCAAATTTTCCATCCAAATATTATCTAATTTTAGTGACACGGACTTTTGACGGAAGTGAATATCTTCTCCTTCTTTTTTTAATTGCACGACTGGCGACAGCCAGACGGAAAAATACTAGGGATTCTCCATATATTCAATATACTCTTTGCTAGGGATGGGCCGAATGTGCACAGATAATGACTGAAATAAAAAGTCATTCAAAATAAGAATATGTTTTTAAAAAGATAAAGCAAAGTGCTCAGGTTCTATCTGTGCAGGTACGGAGAAAGAATACAATTTCTTGCGACAGGGCGGCCTGTCGTATCAGGCCAGCGCATTTGTAGCATCTTTGGTGTTGCAAATGTCCATAGGCGACGGTAACCGCTTTCCATCAAGTGGACCGTCTGCCTGTCTGCTGAACTCGTGCAATAAAAAAAGACGGTGTACGTCTCGGGACGCCCGACAGAAGTGATAACTTAGCCCGCCTACCGCTGTTGTATGCGTGAGAGAAAGGGAAGCCAGACAGACTGGCGCCGTAACGCGTTACGTAACGATGCGGTTTACTATAAGAAGTTATCACTTCAAAAAAAAACACGTTTCACAAGCATGCTCGGGATCGCTGTATCATTCTGAAACTTATCTGGTGGATACTATGAAGTATTGAGCGGTATATAATGTAAATTTGTCGTCATACCATTGCCTGTACGAGGTTAAGTTTACAATGGTTGATAATTCGCTTATATGGCACACTATCACAGATCGAGGAGCAATAAACGGCGCTATGTGTGCGACTTTTGATAAGTTTTATTACTATATGCTAAGGACTAGTGTACACTCGACTTTTATCGCCTGCAATGTTAGAATAGAAGTCTGGAGGCTTGATGAGAATAATTGAGTTCTTAATGCGATTTTTACTTTCTTTCTATGTAGGTATTGTAATATTAAAACTGCAGTCCACTTAGAAATACACGTAGAAGTGTTTAGATGTTTTATGTATCTAATTAGCAACTCATAAATGTCTCACTTGTGAGTAGGGTTGACACCCGTACTGTAATAAATAATAATAACCGGCAGACAAACACACATATTGTATATCCCCAAATTAAGCAAGTTATGCTAGTATTACGGGTAAAATAAAACTGACTGCTCCGGGTCCGATCCCAGACACCCAGACCATAGTAAATAATGGTGGAAATAAATTTCAGAAATTTACTATACCAGGAATCGAACCCGGCGGTTGCAATGAGGTAAGCCGGCAAAGGTTTAATCCGCTCAACCACAGAGGCCGTCTATATATAGGTTATCTATACGCCATCTATATAGTATCTTACCATATTTTAGTCAAATGTATTATAGAAAAATAACATAGTACTTATAATTGTATACTTTCATCGCTAATTCAGTTATCGTGATATTTGTTCAGATTCTAACGATTATTTTATGTACCTGGTACAGTTCAGCGGATTTTTTACACTAAATTAACTATATTGAAATGAAATTAACTAACATGAAATTAGGTAGGTACTTTGTATTTGTTATGTAATTAAAACTATATAACAAACATAAATTACCTATTTTTTTTACATTTAAATTGATATTATAGTAAATATTGTAGGTGGAGCGCGGTTTGTATTGCAAAATTCCAATTTAATCAGCAAGTCACGCTCTACAAACCTTATCGAAAATATAATTATGAATATCTTAACATTCAGAGTGAAACTTAAATTTTACCTCTTACCGTAAGGTTAATACCTTATTCATACAAGAGTAGATTAGATTAAAGAGCAAACAGAAATTCGTGGAACAACTACAGCAATATAAAATGTAAGAAAGTAGTTTTATTTTACGGTGAAAAATAAAACTTAAAAGTGTTTTATTCAAATAAGTTCCACTCGAGAAAATTTGTTGCCGATATAAAGTAAATGCACATCTGCCTGCGTTGAACCTTTCCCGCATTTGAACTTCTTTTGATTACCTTGTGTTTAGAATTTGTGTTTAAGAAAAATATTATATTTTTATTGTACTTGTTTTATGGCCGTCATTAGGTAGGTGTGCCGAATTAATTCTCGTTGTTATTGTTTTGCGTCGAGGCATATTGTATTTGTAAAAAACAAAAGGAATGCCCGAAGGGAGGGTTGAGGCAGTCTAGCGATAACCACGATCAAAGCAAGACGTGTACATTTAATAAGCGATATAGTGACGGACTTCGCACGTGTTATTGAATCGTGCAGTTTGTACTGGTTGTATCCAGTTAAATTTGTACTTGTTTTATACGTGTGTCTAGTTGTAATAAATTATATAGTAATTCCAACGGCATTTTATTCATTCATTCAATATAATTGAAGATTACATCACATTTAAAATTTAATTCGCCTCTTTAATTTTAAGGTTAACGAAACAATTGAGTACACAGCTTAACAATTGATATTGTTTTAATAAAAGTACACTATCGCTTTAGTAGCATTCAACACTCGTGTACATTACATTTGGATACTGTGATATTAAGTGTTGTGTTTTAGAAAATAGTGAGTATTTTGAAGGTAGGTTTGTGTTTTTATATTATTAGATGGCATCCACGCCAATAAAAAAATTTGATTTCAATATAACTAGCAAAATTTAAGTGAAAACTTGTGTTTCATGACACTGAATCATTAGTGAATGTTTTTTGAATACTTACTCGTCTTATATTTGACTCGAATAAGTTCTAAAAGGGTTTTGATGCATTTTAAGGGAATACAGTACAAAAGTATCAGATTAAAGGAGGCAAGAGAAAGTAATGATAAATTGATTAAATGTTACAAAACAGTATCTCAGTGTTTCATGAATTGATCTAAAAATCAGTGAGATAATGTGTTTCATGAATTAATCTCGCTTGTTTATAATTTTTCATAAATATTTATTTAAAAGCCCGCTCTATGTAGTGATGTTTACCAGTCAAGCCCCCTTATTCATTAATATTCGTTTAAATACAAGGAACTTTAAATCTTCTTCTTACATTGACTGAACTAACGATAATACAGTATATGTGATTTTTTTATTTAAAAATTTCATTAAGTACATTATGTTATTTTAATTGTTATACAAGCAGTAGTTTACACGACAAATTATAAACGGAAAGATAGACAATGATAATTGTTTATTTAACTTGTAGCATTTTTAAAAAGTTAGGATAGGAAAAAGAAAATCCTGAGTATTACACGCGCAAGACAGAAAAAAGATAACAGACATGAGAAAAACATTATATAAAATTTGAATGCCGCAATTTGTGCAATAAGCATGTAAGAAGGTACTATTCACACTGTATAATATACGGTATATGAGCTGTCCCGAAATATAGTTCGATAGAACATTTACACCATTAACATACATAACATATGTATGTTAATGGTGTAAATTTCCAGCCGTGTGGTGCCGGCAGAGTAGAATAGCACCACCCCATATCTTCCCGTGGGTATCGTAAAAGGCGATTAAGGGAGTGTGAGAAGGTACTGGCTCCTTGTAACTTTCTCACCATGATACTGATCCATCTATCCAAGTCTTTCTCCAGTCGTAACGGCCTCCGTTCCACTGGGTCCTGAAGGACAAGGATGAGCATGTGCACCTGGGTTTCGCGCGTACTCTTGTGCACGTTAATATATCCTGCGCATCTGACCGCTTCCGCTGCTAGACTCCGATTACGCAAAAGTCCTGTGGCGATGGGTAAAGGTAGAGAGGTGTAGCCCGATGCAAGCTAGGCTTTGTCTGATACCTGCACACAGGCGGTCCCGGGGGCGTGAGTACACGCCGTGGTCGTTTCCGCGCTGCAAATCTGGGGCGACAGTGCGGGCTCGGCAGCACTCGGGATGACAAAGCAGCCCTATTTAGGGAGGCACTGCTTTCCCCGCTCAGCCGGGGAGGGGGCTAGAAAAGGTGCCCTAAAAAATGCTCGTCCTGACACTGCAGGTGGTAGTAACCGCGGCTATCATCGCATCATCCAAATCGTGGTCGACGTCGCAAAGAAAATAAAAGTACAACTGTTATGACATTCGGCGCGTGGAACGTTAGAACGCTTCTTGATCGAGATGGTAACGCCTGCCCTGAACGTAAGACCGCCATAGTAGCTCGGGAACTTCATCGCTATAACGTGGATGTGGCTGCTCTCAGCGAAACACATCTCCCCGATGAAGGAGAGCTGGTGGAAGTAGGTGGCGGCTACACTTTCTTCTGGAAAGGTACCGCTGCCTCCGAAACTCGACGATCAGGTGTGGGATTTGCCATCAAGAACCACTTAGCAAAGCGTTTAGAGGAATACCCTGTACATATCTCAGATCGCGTTACCACATTGCGCCTTCACCAGGGCAAAGACAAACATCTTAATATCATCAGTGTTTATGCTCCTACGCTAGACAAGTCTGATGACATCAAGGACAAGTTCTATGAGGAACTGACTCATTGCCTCGATAGCATAAACGCCAGAGAGCAGGTTCTATTGATGGGCGATTTCAATGCTAGGGTTGGTCGGGACTATGAGGCTTGGCCTGGAGTCCTGGGTAAACATGGAGTTGGCAACATGAACAACAACGGTCAGTTGCTGCTCAGTTTTTGTGCTCAACACGGTCTGGCAATTACGAACACTATGTTTAGACTTGCCGCCAAGTACAAGACAACATGGATGCATCCAAGATCCAAGCATTGGCATTTGATTGACTATGCAATCGTGAGGCAAAAAGATTTCAGCCAAGTGCAGGTCACCCGCGTTATGCGTGGTGCGCACTGTTGGTCTGACCACCGACTTATTATCACTATGCTGCGAATCCGCCCCCGTCGCCCACGTAGATCTCTTATAAAAAAGCTTGCGTCTTTGAACGTGGACAAGCTAAAAGATCTCGCGGTCAGGGAGAAATACGCTGAAGCCCTGTCTGGAAAGCTGTTGCCAGTTAATGAGGTAGGTGATGTCGATGCTGCCTGGGGAACATTGTCATCTCATATCATGGATACCGCTTCAACTGCACTGGGTAACAAATACCGTCGCAACGAAGACTGGTTTGACGAGAACGATGAAATCCTGCGGGCAGCACTTGACAAACACCGAGATCTCCTGCGACAGCATAAAAGGCAAAAAGGAAGCGTTGCGGTTGTTAAAGCTAGTGACCTTGAATTGCGCAAGCTGTCTCGACATATGAAAGACAAGTGGTGGCAGGACAAAGCCAGCCACATGCAATGGCTCACTGATACAAACCAGCTGGGAGAATTCTACAGTGAGGTGCGTAAGCTGATTGGTACATCCTACCAAGCAAGGGTGCCTTTAAGGTCTCTAGACGGTAGTCACCTGTTGACGAGCAAGGAGGATGTACTAAAACGCTGGGCGGAGCACTTTAATACATTGCTAAATGTGGATCGATCAGCTGATCTGCAAAGTATTGGCTTAATGCCTCAGCTCCCTCTTGCCTTTGAGCTGGACGAGCCTCTATTACGTGACGAGGTTGTTACTGCCATCAGACAGCAACAAAACAAACGGGCGGCTGGCATTGACCTCATACCGGGAGAGCTGATAAAATACGGTGGAGATGAGTTGCACACGTTGGTATGGGAACTGTTTGTTTGTATGTGGGAGCAGGAACGCGTCCCGGATACATTTAAATTATCGCGCATAACTGCTCTCTACAAGAAAAAGGGTGACCGATCTGACTGCAGCTCTTACCGCGGTATTTCACTCCTTTCAGCTCCCGGAAAGGTCTTTGCTAGAGTTCTCCTAAACCGCCTAAAGAACTTGTCTGAAAAAATTTTGCCTGAAACCCAGTTTGGCTTCCGACCGGACCGAGGCACATGCGAAGCCATATTCTGTGTGCGTCAACTGCAGGAAAAGAGCAGAGAACAGAGTTGTCAACTATACCTTTGCTTTGTCGACCTAGAGAAGGCTTTCGACAGCGTGCCTCGGGAAGCCCTATGGTTGGTACTACGTAAGCTCGGGTGCACGGAAGGGTTTGTGAGACTTCTTAGACTCCTGCATGACGACATGCAATGCTGCGTTGCTGTAGACGGTGAACAGACAGACTTCTTCCCCGTTACCTGTGGGGTGAAGCAAGGATGCGTTTTAGCGCCTACTCTGTTCGCGTTATACTTTGCGGTAGTAGTTAGAGAGGTCTTACAAAGTGTTGCTCACGGAGTCCGCATCCGCTTTCGCACAGATGGCAGCCTTTTCAACTTGGCCAGACTTAAGGCTCGTACTAAAGTCTCATACGCACTGATCACTGAGATCATGTATGCTGATGACTTGTGCTTCCTGGCAGAATCCATAGATGGCCTACAACAGCTGATGTCCGCATTTCACCAAGCCTGCCGTAAGTTCGGCTTGAAGATTAGTGTTAATAAGACGGAGGTGATGTCCCTGGACATACACGGTCACGAGTCACTGACCATAAAAGTTGGTGAGGATGTGCTGAAGCAGGTAGATAAGTTTCGTTATCTGGGGAACACAGTAACATCCAAGTGTGACCTTGATGCTGAGGTCAATAGCAGGGTAGGTTCCGCTGCTGCAACATTCGGCAAGTTATGTCCCAAGGTCTTCTGCTCGCATGACCTTAAGTTGGCCACTAAGATATCAGTTTATATGACAGTCGTGCTGCCAAACCTCTTATACTCCTCTGAGACATGGTGTGCATACCGCCGCCACATCCACACTCTGGACCGCTTCCACCTTAAATGCCTTCGTACCATCATGAAGATCAGATGGTCCGATAGAGTGCGAAATACCGAAGTTCTTCGGCGAGCCAATGTTGGTGGCATTGAAGCCTACTTAATGCGTCGACAGCTTCGGTGGTGCGGTCACGTATCTCGTATGGCGGAGGAAAGAGTGGCCAAGCGCATCTTCTTCTCTGAACTGGAGGAAGGAAAGCGGAACCAAGGCGGTCCCCTCCTCCGGTTCAAGGATGTCCAAAAGCGACACATGAAAAGGTGCAATATAGAGCCCTCCCGATGGGAAAGTTTGGCAGCACAGCGGCCAGAATGGCGCAGGAAGGTGAACAGCCAAGTACGTGAGTTCGAGGTGCAGCGTAAAGCTGACCTTGACACTAAACGCGACCAGTTAAAGGCTCGCCCACCTGCTGCCATTGCATATAACTATGTCAACGGCGTACTCAAGTGCCCTCAGTGTGCACGGAGTTTCGCCGCCAAGATAGGCTATATAAGCCATCTTCGCGCGCACCAGCGCCAATTACCAGACTAGGGGTCAAAGTGGTCGCCATGGCCGAAAACGGTCGGAACAATCATCATCATCATCATCACATAACATAACATATTTCTTTATTTCCTCTTTAAGTACACAGTGAATCTTAAATCTAGTAACAACATTAATTAAGAGGCTGGTGCATGAATTAGGTTAAAAAGAAACCTGTGGTACAGGTCACCAGGATCAACCCGTTGGCTATTTAACAGAAAATAGAAAATATACTAGTATAACTAGTCTAAGTAATCGTGATAGAGTGAGCCCTTCAAGAGCAAAGATGTGATGTAGTGTGTGTGTGTAAGGTAAGTTCGTATATAGCTGATATAAGAAGAAGTATGTGTGATTGAGGGAGAGTGAATGAGTCAGACAATGTTAAGATCATAATATTATTATGTATAGGAAGTCAGGGAATCGTGGAAGTGATTAAGAAATAACGTTGGTAGTGGAAAGCAGCATAGTTATTTAAGAATATACAAGAGGTCTTCAGTGGACTGATAATCGAGAGTTTTCAAGAACTTAGTAATTTAAACCATTCACATCATTAGCATATCATAATCGTAGAATAAGTTTATAATTAATAACTGTTTTGCACTTCAATAATTCTGGTGTAGATGCTCAACTATTATCACCATTTCTTTAAGAATTAAAATTAAATAATATATTCGTAACTATTGACAGAGTGGTACAGAAGCAATTTGGTATCGAAAACCACTGTTCTAGTATAATACTGTGTTGCAGTTGTTAGCGCCCACTTCCAGACATCTCGTTTGTTATATATACAATTTAAAAAAGAAAATTATTTTAAAGTTTATACATTTAGAAATGTTCGTGTTAATATTTGTTATGTATTTGGTAATGTCGTGGTAAGTGTAAGGTGTAAGTTGTGGTAGCGTAATGGTTAGCGCACGCGCTCCTAAATCGAAGGGCGCGGGTTCGATCCTGACCGGAATGCATGCACCTCTTAGTCAGTTTTCTGATCTAATGTACATATTGTTACAATTACCACGTGCTAAAAACGGTGAAGGAAAACATCGTGATGCAACCTGCACATCGAGATAACCGATGTGTCAAACCAAGATCCCCCCCTATAATGGGAGGCCCGAGCCCAGCAGTGGGACATTTATGGGCTGACATTATTATTATTTGGTAATGCATCGGTGTGTGAATGGGTGTGTATATGTATGTAGCGTGTCGCGTGAATGTGTGTAAAAGTGAAAGAATGAGTGTGTGGTTACAGAGTTATTAGACTAGTGAAGTCAGTTTTGTAAATTATCAGTGTCGCCATAAGAGAGTTCTATTAGCCAGTTAAATAATTTTTGTTTACATTCTTTTTATTACACGTGGAAGTAAATAACGCTGTCGCATTCAATTCAGTGTCATTTACTATGTAAACAAACAGTGCGTAGGGCGGAGACTTAATCCTGTTTATCTAAAATATGTTAAATATATTTTATTTATGCATGAAAGCAGCACATTTGCAATAGAAAAGATTTCTTATCTTATACATTTTTGAAATACTTATAGGATTACGAAGATTTCATCAAAGCTGCTTTCTCTTAAATCCTATAAACTGTTTAGGCTCAATGACAGACAATATTTTTAGACTTAAATACTTACCTGTTTTGTACCTAAGAAATATAGTATTTTAGAATTTATAAAGTAAAAAAAATACACTACCTTTATATTATCTAAAATATTTAGTAGTGTATTTTTTTGGGTTTCGTAGCCATTTTACTAAATGTAATCCCTTCATTCGAATACATTTTTTATCTGTACAGGAATGGAGAAAGTATATGTACAGGTCTAGTTGCCAAGCCATAAATATTATTTAAAAAAAGAATAGGTACAATATATTGCGGTCGGGCGGCCTGGCGTAAGAGGCAACAAAACAACTTATCAGGAATTTAGATCAGGGGTGGTAGCTATCCACTCGAGCGTCTGGATGGCTACTACCCCTGGTCTAGAACGGTACGGTCTAGAATTAAAACCTTGAGTTGGCTTCATTATGGGTTTAAGGAAATAAAACATGAAAATGTTATAGGTGACAGAAAAAAAAGTTTTTTGTTTATTTAACGTCTACTCGATCAGTGCCTAGTCAAAATAGTAACCCTTTTTGGATGATATTTCTTTTAATGAATCGGTTTTTTCATTAGAAATGAAATAACCAACCGTTTTAGCACCGTTACGAAAAAGTGCGTATTTAGATAACTAACGTTCAGCCGGGTATTTCCCACCATTTTTTTAATTCCCAAAATCCCCCTCTGGTTACGCCCCTGAGCTATATTACTGAGAAGATTCATCACAATCCATTCAGTAGTTTGCATGGGAGAATGACGAAAGCCGGTCTTGTTGCTTTATATGAAACATTCAAGTTGATTCGTCCAAATTGAAAGACATAATTGACCCATTTAAATCCTGAAAAGTTTCCTTCATGCAAACATATTTAGCTAGTGTCAACAAAGCTTCATGCCAATTAGAGGTCACCCCAATATAGAATAGGCTGCCTGAAAAACATCGTCATAAAATAATTTATAAATAACTGTTATGTTTGATTACCAGCAGACCTCCTTTCGCACAATTATTAACTATTAATCAATAATATTTATAACCCTTTCATGAGGAGCAATTTGCCTACTGCTCAAACTGTCAATAACTGTTATTGGCATTTATATATACTAGTGGTCGCCCGTGGTCGAAGTTCGGCCATAACTGGAATTATAAGTTTGAACATTATTACTATTGGTTCTGTTGTCAAATACTATACTTTTATAATCACAGATTTCGCGAAGGCTACACTGTTAATTTGACTTTAACAATTAGCAAAAGAGTATATATGCGTGTGTGTAGTGTTTTTTTCAATTGATTAAATATAAGCATTCTGCACTCCTCTGTATAAAGTATTATATGTGCGATATCTTATGTGTGCGATATTTCTAATAATTTTTGAAAAAGGGGTACTCAGTTTTAGTTGTGTTTTTGCTTCACGTATTAATATAGATTTAATATTTTATTTTGACGTTCATAGACAAATCAGACTAATAAAAAGTCGGTCTAGTGTTATATCAAACCACTCCCAACTACGTAGTGAATACGTATAGTGACTACCGAGTATCGTACTATTGTATATGGCGTGCGCAGAAAATTTGCCGATGGTCGCCCCTTCTGCTTCCTACAACTAAGAATAAGAACTAGACGACCGCAGGTCGCGGTTGTAGCCGCGGCAGGGGTTGTCATTATGCGTACGACTTATATTTATAATATGCTTACAGAAAAGAAATCTTATTGAGCGTTAATTTTGATTAACTTCTATTATATTTTCAAATAAATAGGTGGAATACTCCCATATTTTACGACTGTACGCGAAAATCTTCGCCATTTGTTACTTAAATAGAAGAGTAAAAAAATAAATTTCTTATGATATAATATTATGATTGTCTAAGGTTATCTAAGACGCTTATATTTAATGAAATGTTTTTTTGACCTTTGTGCCTACGTAGGTGACTATCCCATTTTTTCCATTTTTATTATATACCCTTGTACAGCGGTATAGACCTGTCTCAGACCGTGAGTAAACTTGCACATTAAAATTATCGATGTGTGAAATTCGACATTCCGCTTTGAACAAACATAGTGGGATTACAGTGCGTTCTTTTATAAACAGGGAGGCCTGACCCTATCAGTGAAACGTATATTATAAACGTATATATATAGCTGATAATGAAGCCTACAAAAGTGGTTTTATTGACACCTAGACATATGTCAAAGAAGTTTAACATATAAAAAGCAGTTATTGCCTCAGAATAATAACCAAACCTAGTGTTATTATTTTGATATTATTATAGCCAGTTATGCATGATTAGAGGATGAAATTGGGAATGCACTAACTAACGCAATTTACGCAATGCGCAGATGAGAGGTGGCCGCCATCTTGTTTATTATTTATCTCCAACAGTGACAGTTCCTACTGTCAGTTTAAAAAAAATAAAAGGAAAACCAATTTCACAGATGTCACATACAATAACACCTAAAGGGGAAGCTATACTACTGCGACAAGCGTGCGACAAATTCATCGAGGCGTTTCATCGCGAGCCGTCCGCGGCTGCAAGCGCGCCTGGCCGAGTCAATCTCATTGGGGAACACGTTGATTACTGCGAGGGATTTGTTCTGCCCGTGGTTGGTTTTTAAATTTTTAAATGCCTGTTCTGCATTTTTAAAATGGACTTGTTTATTAAAGTATGGGTTATTTGTTTAGTTAATTAGTGTAAATTTAGGATTCGTATCCCGGATAAATTATATACATTTCCGGGATATGAAATATCATATTTTCGGCTCTTAACAAAAACACGTTTTTTATATTAAATAGGTTTGCGATTGACCACGATTACGTCTAATGCTGAGCGATGATGGGGTCGAAAATGGAGCGGAGCACGCTTACCTAGATAGTACCTATTCACACGAGACTTGAAGATATTCGAATTGTAATTTTCGGGAAACACGGACTCCGGTAATGCATTCCACAGCTCAGCCGTTAGAAAGAACGCGTAGGCGAAACGTTTAGTACGCACATTATCAAATTAGATATAAAATTCGTAGCTTGAAAGCGTAAGAGACGAAGTTAGTTTCGGTTTTTACTATTGCTATAGATATTACCTATTCGACAAAAAAAATATACACTTAAATACATAAGTGAACTCTAAAAGATTTTCTGATAAGGTATATCTGAAATTATAAATACGAAATAGCGAAAAATTATAAAAAGAGTCTATATTTGGATTTTGATGATGGTTTTCATTAAAATCAAATTCGACCAGTATGATTACTAAACTAGTATGATTAGTTTTTTTTAAATTCTATTATTTTAGATAAGAATAAATGGGCTAAAAATATGCAATTTTAACACTGATATGTCAGCACGCTTGAACTCCAATCTAGATCTAATAATTTACAAACTATATTATATTAAGAAATGATTGATTGTTACCTGTGGTTTTGTGGAAATAAATAAATAAATTACAAAAAAAACGGTTTACTAATTTTTAAAAAACACGCATTTTGTATTTTACACCGTTTGCAATATAACTTACAAATTAAAAACATCTTGCGTTTATATGTACGTTTAAGGCTTATGAATTTTCATGACAATTATGTAGTTATTGTATAATTTCAATGTACAAACATGGCATTTTTAGAATTTTGTAATAAATATCTGCCCACTGCTACCAAGATTACGCTTGCTGAGTCCCTCTTGCTTCCCATATTTGATTACGCTGACGCCTGCTATCTAGATTTAACCTTAGAACAGCTGAACAAGCTTGAGCGGCTTCAGAATTTTTGTATAAGGTTCATATTTGGTTTGCGTAAATATGACCATGTTTCCGAATATCGTAAAAGACTCAAGTGGCTTCCTATTCATTTTCGCCGGAATACTCACATTCTCACTCTCCTTTATAACATATTATATACTCCTAATAGTCCCCAGTACCTTAAGGAACGTTTTAAATTCCTTCGCCTATCCACTGCCCACAATTTGCGCCATGATACATATCGAAAACTTATGACGCCTGCACACACTTCATCCTATTATGATAATTCTTTTACGGTGCAGGCTGTCAAACTTTGGAATATGCTGCCTCTTACTGTCAGAGAGGCCAAATCCTTACCTATATTTAGAAATTTACTTAGAAAACACTATTTGTCCATAAATAGCTATTTCTGATTTACGGAATATAATCATGCTAAGACATTTATTTATTATAATAACTTATGTGTTATTGTATATATATATATGACTATGTATATATGTATGTATTTGTATATTTATTTCTTAAATTAGTTTGAGTATTTGTGTATTGTGTATCTATTGTCTTTTTCCTGCACCACCTATTTCGCCTGATTCAATCTCTGTTATTTAGGTTGCCTAGAAGAGATCGCTTTGAGCGATAAGGCCGCCTGTTGTATTGCCTGGAAAATATTGTAAACATGGACTGTTTTTGTAATTGTATATTTTGGTGTGCAATAAAGTGTTATCTATCTATCTATCTATAAATAATAAAACTATACTTACAAAATAACATAAATGTATAAATAAGTAAACAATTTACTGCAAATCGCTGTCGGCGGAGGGCGTGCAGAAAGTTATATAATTTGATTCATTATTATATTGACATGAAAAGTTAAATTATAAATACTGCGGAATACTTCATTTATACTTAGGATGGCATCAGTAAAATGTGCTTTTGTAAACTTGGAATATCGTGCCAGGGCACCACTATTTAATTTGATTATTAATATATATTAATATTAATTATTGTAATGTCATCTATATCGAACAAAGATTTTTTACAACCCTCACATGCCCTATAAATTAATATAAAAAGAATGTAATTACTTTAGTTTCGTCGGCATCAATCAATTGGTTGCTACATCTTAGAAATGACAGAATTATATCCGCGCCATTCGCAAATTGAATTATAACTGCCATAAATGTCAAAACCTCAGAAGTTAATTTATGGAGTTTATTTATTATTTACGAGATTATCGAAACTAAATCGATTTATCAATCAATGGCAGATGGGAACTAATTTAGATTAATATTGTTAATGAAGATTGAAATTAGAGAAGTAATTAAGCATACTAGCTTTTGCCCAAGGCTTCGCTCGATTGTAGATAGGGTGGAGGGCCAGCATCCCTCAAGTCCGAATCTCAAGCCAGGCCGGCCAGGCTCACAGATAGTGCACAAATACATCTCCACAGCGTCAAAAAAGGATACATATTATGTCATGAAGTGTCCCACATAACTCTTATACTGTATTCAAGGAGAGGTGAGAAGTTGTAAACAAACCATAAAAAATATTTTTATGGCTCACTTTTAATTATGTAAAAATGTTTATTTGAAAAATTATGAAAGGAATAATACACTAGTAAAACTTTAAATAATTATTTAGTTCTATGCATGCTGTACTTACTTAATGATTTTAAATGTGAACACCATAAAAAAGACTAATAGTTATTAATATTTTTTTTTCATTTGAATAAGTTAACTACATATAAGTTAAAACATTACATTCTAAAAACCTAAAAAAGATGTGATTCTCAAAGTTGGCACGTTTTTAATACTATCGAATCATAAAATACAATTACTGTGAACATTTATAGTTTTGTCCTGGATCGGGTTATATTCGCCATCTGTACAATCGGTTACCTTTTCTTCATGTGACAGTGCGGTTTCTATGACAATGTCTTGTTATTCCTTTGTTACTTTTGTTCAAATTCATTTATTCAAATTCATTTATTTGCTTAAAACATGGTACATAAATTTGAGGTGACATTAGAATACAAGGTTCACATGTTTTGCCTATAAGGCGTGCAAATGTTCAAGAAAGAAGATCATCAAAAACCAAAACACATCATCACAATTATTATTATAAAATTAACAAGCACCAAAAATATACATTAATGTCAATCATGATTATAGTAAAAAAAAAGGCAGGGCATAGTTATTTGCTTTCTTTTTGTTATATAACAAATAAATGAGACATTAGTAGGCACCCTAAATTTTATTACATAAAAAATAAAGTTTGATAAACACTGTTCTCCTTGTTTACACTTTGTCTCGTGTTCAGATGAATATGGCACAGTAATGTCAAACTTAACCTAATACATGCAGGAGTACAAAATGTCTTTACCTTTTCTTAAGCCTCCTGCATTAAAAATATGAATGATAAGTTGTTAACGCTATATAATTATTAAAATTTAATGACATTCACCGCGTTCCACCAATAGCTCACAACGCCCAAAATGATCCGTTAGCCGTTCCACAAGGCAACCGTGGTCGTCGTGAGTCTCTTGCGGAACGTAGCCATAGAATTTCAATTTTCCATTAGGTATTACGCTGATTTAGAATTACTGTTTTAGGCTGCGAAAAAAAAAGGACTTAGTAAGCGGGTGCGGAATAGGAAAGCTAAATTAAACTCTTAATTGCTTAGGATTTAGAGGATTAATATTATAATTAAATAGAACTTTCGATATTAGTATTTGGCTCTGGTTAAATTATTAGAAAGTTTTAATTTATATCTTTGGTAATTAAGTAGATACTTTTTTAGTTGAAAAATCTATTTTTTTAATTTATTCATGACCATAGATACAAAGTCTTTCAGTCGTATACATTGTTTAAATTGTAATATAATAAGGAAACTTATTAATTGAAGTCATCTACCTATTACATACTTAATAGTTATCAAGAATTTTTTTTTTAAATTTTAAAATATTTTAGAGAAATGTACGATAATATTCCGGATGCTGGCACCACGACCGAGTCTGTGACCGACTCCGAGGAGTCAGCATCCGAGATCACTTTGGAAGAGATCGAATGGTCGATAAGAATTCTGAAAAATGGAAAGGCAGCAGGAATCGATAGTGTGTCTGCTGAGATGATCAAATATGGTGGAACCTGCGTCCGGGACGCTTTCCTGTCCTTATGCAACTTGTGTTGAAGGACGGGAAAGGTTCCCGAGGACTGGAGGCGCGCTGTCATCGTGCCCTTGTATAAAGGCAAGGGGTCACGTATAGAGTGCGCCAGCTACAGGGCCATCAGTTTGATCAGCACAGCATCTAAAGTGTATGCGAAGATTATTGAAAGGAGAATGAGAGTGGTATCCGATGGATTACTGTGGGATGCACAAGGGGGCTTCAGAAATGGAAGGGGATGTATGGATCAAGTTTTCTCGCTCCGCAATATCGTGGAGAAGCAGCTGGCTTTGGGCCGGAAGGTTTTCTGCGGTTTTGTGGATCTAGAGAAAGCATTTGACAGGGTTGTGCGGAAGGACCTCTGGGACATATTGCCCGGATATGGGATTAATGGCCAATTGCTGCGTGCTGTCCAGTCCACTTACGAGGACTGTATGGCATGCATGCAGGTGGACGGCAGCCTGTCGCCCTGGTTTGACGTCGATATTGGCGTCCGGCAGGGCTGCGTGCTGTCGGCTTTGCTGTTCATCCTATATCTGGACAATTGTCTCCAGAGATTAAGATTCATGGATGTTGGGGTCAGGATGGGTGATCTAGTTGTTAGCACTTTGCTGTATGCGGATGATGCCGTGCTTTTAGCCGAATCGCCATCAGAACTGCAAACACTAGTCACAATGATGAAAGATGACTGTCAGGCGAGAGGCTTACATTTGAATGCGAAGAAAACAAAGGTTATGGTGTTTGAAAGAGAAAAAACCAGAACGAATGCAAGTATAATGGTCGATGATGTTATGCTGGAACAAGTGAATGAGTTTGTATATCATGGATGTGCTTTTAGCAGGGATGGAAGGTACACCGCTGACATAGAAAGAAGAGTAAATTTGGGGAATAGTGTGAATGGAGCGTTAGGTAAACTTCTAGGCGCTAAGAACCTCAGCAAGAAGGCCCAGCTTACCATACACAACGCGGTTCTGGTACCTACGCTCACGTATGGAAGCGAGAGTTGGGTATGGAATAGAGAGCATGAAAGTAGAGTAAACGCGGTCGAGATGCGAGCACTGCGCAAAATCTGCGGAGTGACGCTCGCGGACCGCATTCGCAATATCGAAGTAAGAAAGAGAGTTGGTCTGAAAGAGAGTTTCGGGGTGAAGGTAAGGAAAGGAATGCTCCGGTGGTTCGGGCATGTGGAAAGAATGTATGATGAAAGAATGACTAAACAGATATACAATGCAAAAGTGGATGGATGCAGAAGTCGCGGAAGGCCACGACACACCTTCCATGATCAAATTGATCATGTATTAGCAGAAGGTGATGTTTGGAGCCTTAAGAACAGACGAGCGTGCATGAGAAGAGCTATGAATGTCAAAGAAGCAAGTGAGGTGTGTAAGAATGGGCCTGTGTGGCGCTCTGTTGTTCGTGCCTACCCCGCAAGGGACCTGGCGTGAAGTTATTTATGTATGTATGTATGTACAATGTATACAAAATGAATTTTTTTATTGCAGGAGTTCAGCAGACAGGCAGACAGCCCACTTCATGGAAAGCGGCTACCATCGCCTATGGACATTTGCAGCACCAAAGGTGCTACGAATACGCTGCTGCTCTCTTAAGCGAGACTAGAACCTGGTCACTAATGCCGGAACACAACTCCAGGTTGTTATGGCGGCGTACTTTAGACCAGGGGTGGAGGCCACCCAGTTGGGATAATGCCCTACCACCTGTGGATTGTTTTGTCGCCTCTTACGATAGGCCGTCAGGCCGCAGGAAATTGTATTCTTTCTGCGTTCCTGCACGGATAGAATATACATAGTGTTGATATGATATAAGCTTTATGCTCCTTCAGAGGTAGGAAGGGGGGAGGGGAGCTCGCGGGATACCCCTTCAAGCTCGATTTAAAGAGGTTTTACTGTATTTGTCTTGTGTGTGTCGCTGCCAATAAATAAGTTATTCTTTCTTCTTTGTTGGTTATGGACCGGGAATTAATACAGCGCATAACATTATAGTTTAAGAGCCAGTAGATCGGCTACCTGTATGTATTTGACCAGACCTGAGGTTTTGTACATTGAAGCACCTATACCTACCATGCATGGTCCGGGGACTCACTAAGCTCTAAGTGGTGGACGCGACGAGCGCTGAGGTAAGACAGTATCGATTTTTGACGATTTTTTATATCTACATTTATATGTACGCATATAGGAACTAAAGTTCTTCTATTATATTGTTACAACTCGGGTCCAGACAAAAAACAAAATCCACCTGCATATCTAAAACAAAGCACATTTATTATCCGTCGGCATTTGAACTAATAACATTGAAATTATTTTATTGTCGTCTTCTTTTGTTTACTTATTGGAATACGTCTTATTGTTGTATTGTGATCATCAACCAGGTGTTAACGGACTTAAGTACAAGCTGATTGGCGAGATGCGAAAGGCAGTTCGCATCATCAGCCGCAGGCTCAAACGCTGCAGGGCGCGCCGTCCTCCGGACTATGTCGCGGAAAATGGACTCGTGGGAGAGTTTAGGGAGGCCAGAAAGGCCCTTTCGATTGCGATATTGCAGTCGAAAGCCCGGGCTCGGGCCGAGCTCCTCGAGACGCTCGATCGGGACCCTTGGGGGCGTCCGTACCGTGGGGCCCGCAACAAGTTGCGGCCTTGCACTTCCACGGCTACGGAAACGCTCGAACCCGAGGTGCTCCGTTCGGTGATCGATGGGCTCTTCCCGGATCCGGGGAACTTCACTCCCCCCAGTATGGGTCCACCCATTCCCGACACCCCCACGGACGAGGAGCCTCACTCCATCTCCGAGGGGGAACTCGACGTTGCCCTGGACCGGCTCCGGGGCAGGAAGACGGCTCCGGGACCCGACGGGGTCCCCGGTCGCCTCCTCTTCCTGGCTGCAAAACATCTACGCAGCCAGCTGCGGGACCTCTTCAAAGCCTGTATTCGCGCAGGTAGGTTCCCGTCGCAATGGAAGGACGGGCGTCTGTGCCTTCTTCCCAAGGGAGGTACTAAGCCTCCCGACGATCCGTCCGCCTACAGGCCCATAGTGCTGCTGAACGAGGTCGCCAAGGTCTTCGAGAAGATCTTGGCGGAGTGGCTCGTGAAGCATCTAGACACCGTGGAGCCGGGGCTATCAGATACGCAGTTCGGGTTTCGGAGGAGGCGGTCCACGATGGACGCCTTCGAGACGCTGCGAACGGTGACGGACGAAGCTGTCCAAGCGAAGGACGTCGTTCTTGCGGTGTCGCTAGACATAGCGAACGCCTTTAACAGCCTCCCTCATGAGACGATCAGGGAGGGGCTCCGTGCACACGGAGTCCCCCCGTACCTCACGAGGCTGTTAGGCGAGTACCTGCGGGATCGACACATCCTTTGGGAGGGCGGTGAGTCCGTCAATCACGAGTTAGGTCGGCGACGTGTCGCGTGCGGCGTTCCACAGGGGTCGGTCCTCGGGCCGATCCTTTGGAACGTAGGCTATGACTGGATCCTTCGGGTGACGGTCAGGCCCGGGGTAGGGCTGATCTGCTTTGCGGACGACACCCTACTCACGGCGCGCGCCGCGTCATTCGCGGAGTCCGTGGACGTCGCCAACGACGGGTTGGCGATAGTCGTAGACAGAATAGCTAGGCTGGGCTTGAGGGTCTCCCCCGCGAAAACGGAGGCCATCATGTTCCATAGGAAGTTTCGCAATCCACCCCCGGATCTGTCCGTTACAGTCCAGGGGGTGGCGATCAGAGTAGGGCCCACGATGAAATATCTTGGGCTAGTCTTAGACGGGAAATGGCTGTTCAAAGCGCATTTTGAGCAGTTAGTTCCCAAACTCGTGAGTTCCGTGGGCGCACTCTCAAGGCTTCTTCCCAACGTGGGGGGGCCGGGGGGTGCGACGCGGAAACTATATTCTGGCATCCTGAGGAGTATGGCCCTTTACGGTGCCCCCGTCTGGTTCGATTCGCTTCACCGCCACAATAGAACCCTGCTGCACCGGGCGCAGCGGGTTCTGGCCGTGAGAACCATACGTGGGTATCGTACAGTGTCTTGGACGGCGGCGACACTCTTGGCAGGCGAGCTGCCCTGGCCTCTCCAGGCAGACGTCCTGTCCAGGGTTCGTCGTACCCAGCAGGATGCCCTAGCTAGAGGACTGACCTTCTGTCAAGTCGAGATAGAGACGGTCAGGAAGCGGGAAACCGCTTCCTGCCTCGTCGACTGGTCTCGTGACCTCGAACACCCTGCGGCCGGCGGCTTTACGGTGGACGCAATCAGACCACAACTGGAGGAATGGGTTAACCGCACTAGCGGCACCCTCACCTTCAGGACGACGCAGATACTGACCGGACACGGTTGTTTCGATCAGTATCTGTTTCGCATTGTGGGCTGCTTGCCTTCTCCGGATTGCCGACAGTGTGGCGCACCCGATACGGCGTTTCATACGCTTGTCGAGTGCGCTGCCTGGGCGCCGCAGCGTTTCGAGCTCGAGACAAAGTTAGGAGCCGTCGCATCGCTCGGCGATTTGGTAACGGCCATGTTGCAGAGCGACGACCGCTGGGATACTGCGGTTTCTTTTTGTGAGGCAGTTATGTCTCTGAAAGAGGCCGCAGAAAGGGATAGGGAGCGAAGTCCTAGGGCGCGTGCTACGGTCTCTTCTCGAGGTCGCCGGCCTTCAGCCGGCACCCGGAGAGGCAGGTACGCGCATTACTTCCCTCCCTGAGGTAGGATCCGGAACGATGGGGGCCCTTAGCTACTAGGTTAAAGCAAGGGACTTAACAACTACCCCCGTTCCGTAGTGGAGTGTGTTCTCCCGGGGCACACTTCAGCACTTTATGCGCTGGATCGACTGCTGAGTAACTATGTTCTACATCTCAGTCTTTCCTTCACATCAAAGCGCAGGGCCGCGAAGGGAGGAGGGGTTTTTTAGTGGGTATTGAGGTTGCTCGCCCGTGCGGCATCGCTCGGAGTCTCCACACTCCTCTGTGTAATCCATAGCGGACGAAGCGCAAGTAAAGCATACAATTGCTAGCGTTATCGCCCCCCGTGGATTCGTGCCGTTTCCTAGTGACGGCCCAGAGAGTGCGTAAATCGGTTAGTCATTTTTCCCCGCCTCAAAAAAAAAAAAAAAAAAAAGCTGATTCTAGGAAATTCGGTTCTCGCGGCCGGGCGGACATATTGTGTTGTAATACTGGTTTGTAATATTTGTTCTTTTATATTTAAATATTTTTCATAGTATCTAAGCAACCTTTGTTACCTGTCTTTACAAAATAACTCTTCAATAAAAACATATATTATGAAGAAGACTATTTTTTAATTTCAACATATTGCATCTGTGCAGTATAAAGTATTGGTCCGATTGAGGGAGGAGTTAGTCGAGCGAGAACCACGAACGAAGCGAGACGTGTGTACTACAATCGGGAATCTAATAAGTGACGGACTTTGCGCGTTTTATTGGATTACGACCTTCTGCATTAAGTTTGGACTTGTTATGTTCGGTTATATTTGTACCCGTGTTTATCCTGTTTGTATAGTTCTAATAAACTCTTTATAATTCCAAAGACATTTTAATTCGATTCCCGCAACTGGTAACAATATTAATATAATATTTAAACACTGTGAGTTTACCCTGGGCATTTTTTTTTTCTATTGCGGTAGAACAGCAGACAGGCAGAAGGCCCACGTAATGGAAAGTGGTTACCATCGCCTATGGACATTTGCAACACCAAAGGTACTACAAATGCGCTGCTGCTCTCTTAAGGGAGACTGGAACCTGGTCACTAATGCCGGAACACAACCCAAGGTTGTTATGTCGACATACTCTAGACCAGGGGTGGTAGCCATCCAGTCGGGCAAATGCCCTACCACCTGGCTGTGAGTTGTTTTGTCGCCTCTTACGACAGGCCGCCCGGCCGCAGGAAATTATATTCTTTCTCCGTTCCTGCATATATGAAGGAACGCTCCTTTTGTATCACACAACGACCAAAATGCTCCGTCTGCCGTTCCACAAGGCGACCGCGGTCGTTACGATCGTTACGTCATGATTTTCGCTTATGCAGCGCTCACAACGACCCATGTCAAGAGTCTCAAGAGGTGGGTTGAATAACTCTTCCACTTGAGTTTACGATTATGACGTCGGCAAGTCGACGTCGTGAGTGTGGTCGTTGTGAGTCTCTTGTATAAGGCAGTCCTAATAACAAGAGAAGAAAACACATTCTAATTCTAATAGCATTCAAATATAGAAAACGGCCAACAAAAAGGTTTTTGCTGAAATGAGCGGTTTATTTTAAAATTCTTTGATTATGATGTCTCGTTAAAATTATGAGCAAATGAGAGGTTTGTTTTAACATTCTTTGATTACCGTGTCTCGTTAAAATTATGAGCAATTTGTGAAAATGTATACAAAATTTGACCGCTTATGGAATGTATTTACACGCAAAATTCCGTATCGAAATGAGAAACAATGTGACTTTCGAATAACTTCTTAATTAGCCAACAAAGTTTTTTAATTACGTTTATTGTTTCGTCATAAAATATCTATAGGTATTAAATATCTTTAACATATTTTCCATCCAAAAGTTTTTGGTAAATTTGTTTGCCTACAATTTTGAATTGCTAACGCTGATTTTAGATGGTTCAATCAAATTGAATCAATTTGGTTGAAAGGCACTGCAATGTAATGACACAGCGCTTGACTCGGTCGGCGTATGATTAGTTTCCCCACAGCATACAGCCATGTGTAGAGGGGATAATTCGTTCTACAGTAGAACCTTTTTAAGTCAAATCTCGATAAGTCAAAAACCTCCCAAACTCGAGAAATGTCATTCACTAGTTTTAAAGGTAAATTATATATCAAATTAAAGCTAATTTTATTCGCTGTATGATGGAATAGGGAGGCCTGTCTAAAAGTAACCGCAAATAGGGGTTGCCAGGTATTAAAGATAAATTATAGTGAAAGAGAGTTACGCGCTACGTCCCTCGTTAGCGTAACACAGCGTAGCATCCCTCGTAGCGCTCTATGTTTAACAGCTGGTAGCACTCTATTTGCAGCCACTTTTACATAGGCAACCCTGTTTCATCAGGCACAGAAAAAAAATAACTTCAACTTGATATATAAATTATTTTAAAAACAAGTCAATTACATTTTTTCCAAAATATTATTTTGATTAAACATACTAGCGGCCACATTTTTGTATTATTATATATAAAAATTAGATTTTAATTAAATATAACATGAACGTAGTAATCTGGCAGAGAGATTTCGGTCTATAAGAAACACGTTGTCAAGGCGAGAATCGAGTTTCTTCGAGTATGTCTTACGTATTATTTTCAATTATATACAAATATATCAAAATACATTTCCCATATAATACAAGATGTTCTCGATAATTTTTAACGTATTCTTTTTATTCGAACATTGCCGCAATCTTGTCACGTCTCTAAAACTTCATAAGACACTTAACGTCTTTTTATCGTATGAATAAAATAGGGCATATTTTTATGTCGTGTAAACGATCAACTGAATATAAATGTAGGGTATTTATATATACAATGTACTGTAGGGCTACATAGATATACATATAGATGTAGGGCTTGTTATTGTATGGCTACTAAATAAAAAATAATTATATTATGATATATGAAGACGTCTTGGCATTCCGATCAGATCGGCAAGGCATGACCTTCTTGTACACATATTTGTGTCAATACTGAAAATATTGTTTTATTAAAATCCCATAATCAGGACATCACTGATGCTATAGACATATAGTATATCATATAGATAGATATATAGCATAAGATTATAATTATTAGGCATAATTATTTAAGGAAAAGTAGTGGTAGCCTAATGGCTAGCGCCCGCGTCCTGAACACAAAGGTCGCGGGTTCAATCTTCGCCGGAACGCATGCACCACTTGGCGTTTTGTGACCTAATGTGCATATTGTTACAATTATCACGTGCTAACAACGGTGAAGGAAAACATTGTGATGCAACCTGCACATCGAGATAACCGATTTGTCAAACCTGCCAAGCCGCCTTGGATAAGCATGCCGGGTATTCTGTCCATTCCCCTACAGAAGGAGGCCCAAGCCCAGCAGTGGGACAGTTATGGGCTGTTGTTATAATATAAATATATAGTGTTTTCTGAGTGCGTTCTTAAATGAAGGCGATGCTTTGGCCTCTCTGAGAGTAAGAGGCAGTGCATTCCAAAGTTTGCTTGCACTGTAAAATATACAAATTTTCATAGCAACCAGTTAATTTCTAAAGAATAGACGGACATACAAACATTTGTTCCTGGTAAATATTGGGTATATATATAATAGTTTTGTGGTTAGGCTTTCCGTGCACTCTCTATGATTGGACAGATTTGTTTGATACATTAATGTCGTTCCAATATGATTTTTTTCCTGATCGATATAATAAAATGTACTATAGTTTTTATCCCGGGAATCCAACGGGAGCGGTTTGTAGTTATTCGCATGCATGAAACTTAGCTTATTCTGACATTTTCAGTAAAACGATAGCTTCGGTACTTTGTGTCCCGGGATACCCGCGGGAATTTCGGGCACATCTTTGTTTAATTTATATTTCTACACTACATACTTTACGTTGTTTCGCCAGGCTCTTCCCTTTGTCACTTTGGTTGTCGGTTCCTACAACAACACAGAAGAATGCAATGTCATATCGGTATTAGCCAGCGGCCAGGAGTTGAAGACGACTTTTCCATCATCCGAGGCGGCTAAGCTATCACCATCTCCACCAGCCTGGTCCAATTACGTGAAAGGAGTAGTAGCCAACTTTCCTGGTAAGTCCGTCAAAATTATTACTTAATAGCATAGACAGCAAGTTTTGTTTAAGTTAGTACGAGTATAGAACTACTTAATCAATGAAGTAGTTGCTCGTCCTTCTGCGACTTATAACAAAAACTTTGATGAAGTATGTATTTCTATCACTCAAAACTAATTTTCAGATCAAAGATACTAGAGAAATTAGGATGACGTTTTGAATATAATATTTGTATATTGTTTGTTTTCCATACAATGATATACTCTATATAGCATTACACTCACTCTCAATAATGACAACAAATAAGTAATAAAAGGCACCTTTTAAGGTAAAAATGAGCAAAAACTACGCAGCGGTGTACATTCTTTTGTCGCTTTATTATCCTATCCCGTAATAAACTGGACTGTCGGTATCATGCGTACCGAAATTTCTAAATACTTCCTTTACCAAGATACGTCAATATTGCAAGATATGAATAAAATAATTTAAAAATTATAACAAAATTATTGGTGCAGCAAAAGACGTCAGACAAATATAACAGACTTATCTCCATTTAACGACAACTCTCTATAAAGCCATACATAGATTTGGGCTTTGATATAGTGATTATATACTTGTCTATATAATCTGTTTTCCTGATACTTATAACCTGGGTGTCTTCAAGTCCCGTGTGAATAGGTACCTTCTAGGTAAGCGTGCTACATCGTAGACCAGATCTTTGCTCCACATAGGGCAAGATTGTGGTCAAACGCGAACCTATACTATAATAAAAAAAATAATCAAAGACTGTGCTTATAACTCAAGCATTATATATTGTATGTTGTTTTTGTATTAAAAAGCTGATAACTCACTAACCTCGTTAAGATAATTTAAAAATTGTACAACTAAATGTAAACATGTCAATAATAGTTCAACTGTTGTATAATAACATTATTTCACGATAACAAATATTATGCTTTGTTGATTAAATAAGGCAAAAGATCATATTTTAAATTCTTCTTAACTTGGCTGTCTGATAACAATTCTAATCATTTTTTCATGTGTATTATGCTGATATCATGATCAACCATATTGAATCAATTTACTTTACTTGTGTTGTTTTTGTTACTTGTTTAGCTTATGTAACTAGAGAGCAATAAATTCTTTAATTCTTAAAAAAAATATAGTTGAAAGGATATTGATGGTATTCAATGATAATAACTATTCTGCACTATGCTTCAACCTGAAGTTGTCAAACAAGGAAGATCTTGTGACGTAAGGGAAATCGTCAGGTCTTCCTCCTTGGTCACAGAATAAGTTAAGTGGGTCAATGAACACTATAAGACAATCAATATTCAATCGGTTCCGTAACAGCCGGTGGACTTCCCTACATAAAAGGTACACTGGCCTGTCGAAACCTTTGTTGCTCTTCAAGTCCAAATATTCCACCTCCTAGGTAGGTAAGGGTAACTTCGGTCCCCAGCGGGAACACGTAGTTATTTAATTAACTTTAAAAGAAGTTTTAAATAGTGTGGAGTAATATTTATAATAGATTTTTAGCAGTTGCTATATTTGAAGTTTTTTTTTGAGCGAGTTTTAAAATTAACCGCCGTCACAGTTTTTTTATTGGTCACTCTCTTGACATTGACATTGATTGTCATTGGCTATGTCTGGTTTTTTTTTAATGATGCAAGTGCAACGTTACAATCTCTACCAACATTTAAAATATTTTCAGAAAACAAAGGGGTGTTTTCTGAATTATACACCGATAATAATACATCGATCGTCCGAGACCGCCCTGCAAAACATACCTTATACAATTACGTGTTACTAGCTTCTGCCCGCGACTTCGTCCCCGTGGAATAGTTTTAAAAAAGTAGGTTAAAAAAACCCCCATTAAATTTACCAAGTATGTTAGGAGGTTTCAGCACTTTCCCTCCATTAAAAAAATTCACCTGTATATAGTGCCAATCTAATTTATTCCTGCCACGGGTTTTCAGGAAGAGATCGTTGTTTTTATAATCTTCAAGGCCGTATAACCTTAAGAAGGCTTTATTTATCAGAATTCATGATAGCATGGCATGAATATGTAGATACATTAATGAACGTAACATATTTTATGTCCTCCGATAAGTTTACTTTTTCAACCCACAAAATAGTGTTTCTATTGCGTAAATAACAATTATCACTCTTGATATTAATACTAATTACGTTATAATTCACTTTAAGGTGATGGATAGCTATTCGTCGAAAACTTGGTCCGCTGGCAACCGTCTCGAGGCAGAAGTTATTTCTTTTCTTAATATGGCCGTCTCGCTTCCATAGGCACAGAATTTCGCCAGAGTGACACTGACAAGTGTATTTACAGTTCTTTTGTGCATTATTTTGCGACAATAAATATTTCTTCTTTTTTCTTTCTTAGATCGCTTTTCAACGATAAGAATGCGCCCTAAGGAGTCAAATATATATAGTACTACTAGCTGTCCCGGCAGACGTCGTCCTGCCCGGTAAAAAATAGGGGTTTATCGTAGAAGGGTGAAAATTGAGGATTGTATGTATTTTTGTATGTTGTATCATAAAAAGATAGAAATTAAAAATTTTGTCTAAAAAAAAAAAAATTTAGGGGTGGACTACCCCTAACATTTAGGGGGATGAAAAATAGATGTTGGCCGATTCTCAGACCTACCCAACATGCACACAAAATTTCATGAGAATCGGTCAAGCCGTTTCGGAGGAGTATGGCAACGAAAACTGTGACACGAGAATTTTATATATTAGACTAGTTTATAAGTTTTTCTGTAATGGTGTACAATAAAAAGAGTCTATGTAGGTATCTATTCTAGTTTATATTTACATGGATCACTTCAGTTTATTCATCAAATTGAAAGACTGTAGGTTTTGGTATAATTAATTAAATCAATTCAGACATATCGTAACCTTATACACATCACACACATACACACCACATACATACATATATACATACAGATACACACACAATTCACACATCAAAGCATTTCCACAAACATTACAAATATTAACACGAAAATTTACAGATGTATAAACTTTCAAATAGTTTTCTATTTTAAATTGTACAACAAAGGAATTCTGAAAGTGGGCGGTCACAACTGCAACACAGTATTCTACTGTTACGAGCTACAGGACTCGAATTAAAATGAATGCCGTTGGAATTACTATAGAGTTTATTAGAATCGTACAAACACGTGTAAAACAGGTACAAATAAAACTGAATGCAACTTGTTCACATTGCACGATTCGATGCAATTCAATACGTTCAAAGTCCGTCACTATATCGCTAATCGAAAGTACTACACACGTCTTATTTGTATCGTAGTCGTCGCTTGACTGCCCCACCCCTCCGTTCGAGCATTTTTTTATACTAAACTGTATAATAGAAGAAAGGATCGCGTTCGCCGAGTTAGCCCCGCACACCGCCATAAAGCAAGTTCAATAACAATAGCACGTTTTTCTTGATTAAACGTTCTAAACATACAGTAAATAAAAGAATTCCTAAATTGAGAAGGTAATAAACTGCGTTTTTACGACATGCAGGTGTGCGGTCTTTGTCGGTATGTAACAATACTACAGCAGTTGTTTGCGACACCAATATGTTTCTGTACACTACATTAATGGTTGCAAAAGAATTCTTTATTAATTCTTTGGCTTGATTTTTAGGGTTATAGTAGCCATTTTAATAAAAACTAAACCATTCTGCAATTATCAAGTTCGTACGTCTATCCATGTATATCCATGTAGCAAACTCTGGCTTAAAGGCCTAGTTGCCAAGCCATAAATATTAAATAAGAATATATTAGCAAGCTAACAATTTGGTCTATAAGACTTTTGTGTAGGTAACCAAAGAGTACATTGAATAGGTAACAAAAATTTTTTTTTTACATTTTTTGTGTAAAGTCCATTGCTTCTGAGATAACAGCAAGAATACTAGAATTTTTCGTGAAAATAAACTTTAATGACGAATATGTATCAACTCACCGGTGTACGTTATAGTTTCGCCGCAGTGGACATTTGTAGATTGTTTAATTCTATGAGAAAATCGCGACCAAGCCCGATGTGAAAGCATAAGATGCGGCCGAGTTATAAAAAAATGCAAAATAATAACCTTGATTTACGTGTATTATATGGAAAATCTTTTCACGCTCAGGGAGAGTACTCAAGACATATATTTAATTAAGTACATTGGCGAGTAAAGATATTGTAGTATGACACTTAGTGATAAAACATATTTCGGCTCATTTAATGTTTACACAAAGTCCAGTAAATTAGATAAATGGTATTAATCTTTATGGTGGTGTTATAGACTGTTAAATCTTATACTTGATAAAATAATGGATAAACTTTTTACAGCCAATAACTGTTACATCATTAGGATTATAATGCTATAAGTATATCGAAATCTTCTTATTAAAAATGAATCGCAAAATGTGTTGGTAAACACATAACTTGAAAACGACTTTATCGATTTTGATGAAATTTTGTGTGTGTGTTTGAGTGGGTCCCGGGATGGTTTAGATTCGCAATTAGAACCGGTAGGTGGCGCTGAGATCGGATTCTAGAATCCTCCTAATCACCTGAACCGATTATGGTGATTTTGTTTTTGTGTCATGAAACAAAGTCTTTTAGGAATTCAGAAAATATGGCGGTATAAGGTTTGCCGGGTCAGCTAGTAGAAAATAAAAATTGGGGATGTACGTGACGGTCTATGAACTATAAAGGGTTCGGGAAAGGTGACAAACTCCCTAAATTTTTTTTGTGGATATATTCTATATTATTCCTGTATATATATCTTATGTTTGTTAGCACCTAGTTTTTCATTGACGATGAACAGTAAAATGTTTTCTTTAGTTTTCTAGTTTACATTCACCCATTTACTCATTCCCTTAAATCCACCCCGCCCCCCCCAACTCAGTAATTTACTCACTACCTCACTGAATAACTCACTCATTCACTCATTCATTGTTATATTGGTCCATTTGTATTGTTTATTGTAAGGGGGGCCAGCGCACAATAATTAAGTATTTGCACACGTAGCAATAATGTAGTATATAAGGTTTTCATTTTGTTAAAACGTGAACAGAATAAAGATATCATACACATCGGGATAATGTAGTTTTACTACTGTAACCATCTCAGTCCGCGAGCAGCCACCGCTCATACCACAATCCCATAACACCAAACTTGGAAATACTAAGACTGCAATGACCGGTCCAAAGACAATATGGAAAGAACCACAGATTATAATCGAACAAAAAAACGCTTAGTGCAAACCCTTGTCTTCTCCATGTTTTTGTACGGTTCGGAAACTTGGACGGTAAAGGCAGCAGACAGACATAAAATTGACGGCTTTAAGCGATGTTAGCGTCAAATGCAAAAAATTCATGGGCGGTTCGCCGAACGAATGCCTTCATGTTGAGGTATCGAAGTACTTTGGACGCATAGCTTGCAAGGACCTAGACAACATGTCGACTCTGGTGGTCACTGGTGAATAACTCGAGGTGATCTCTAAATAGGTGGATTGGCCAGGCTGCTGACCAGCTGGACGTGTCGATAAATTATTTACTGTCGTCGAAGTTACCATCCACAGCGGCGAGGCAACGAGTTAGAAGAAGCAACACAGAACTACTCAAGGGATTTTTTATTTGAAAGTGATTTTTTGCAAATTACCTTTCTAAGCTGTCTTTACCTACCATCATAATTATTTTTTGCAGTCGCTGTCTCGGGTTTCGATGCAGTGATCGTATCAGACGTTCCCATGGGTGCTGGCGTATCGAGCAGCGCCTCTGTCGAAGTTGCCGTCTTTACGTTCCTTGAATCTCTCACGGGACGTACCGTAGGGTAAGTTGTTGACGATGTTTCTTTTTAAACATGCGTTATTAGGATCTATGTATTTATTAAAAAAAAACTTCGTTTAAAAAAATCGACTTCAAAAACTAAAATGTATAAAATAACTTATTTCTAAAGCTATTATTATTAATATATATTATCTAAAACATCTTGAAGTCGGTGCTTACTAATTTTCATAATATAGTAATTTTATGTTTTACTTACTAAATATTGCCATCGCCCTAAATTGCTTGATGTAGTCGTGACGTCATAGTTGACCGGGATTGAGCAATTCTAGTTGCTCGTGTAAGGGCACCTTAACTTGCCGCATCGTTGTCAGTAACAGCCAAATACGCTTGGCATATTTTTAAAATAAAAATATTTTTTATTGACCAGCACTGTTGTTTATTATATTCAGATTGGTTTGAATGTTTCAGATTGATAGAAAAAGCAAAATTGTGCCAGAAAGCCGAACACGAGTTCCCTGGAATGCCGTGCGGAATCATGGATCAGTATATTGTCACATTGGGGAAGAAAGACCACGCCTTGCTCATTGACTGCAGGTTAGTTCATAATAAAGAAATATCAGCTTATAAACGCCCCGATACTATAATATATTGTACATATAATATCCCATAACGTCCCAATGCTGGGCTCAGTCCCTTCATTTATTGGAGGAATGCACAGTATACTAAATACTCGCCACAGGCGGATTGATGGGCTTGACACTGGTTATCTATATGTGCGGATTTCACCACAATATTTTCCTTCAGTGCTCACTGCTCGCCGGCGGCTGGGAGTTCATCCACACTTCCTTGACACCTAGAAAACATTC
The DNA here is from genome assembly GCA_012273795.1 of Dendrolimus punctatus. NCBI lineage: Eukaryota > Metazoa > Arthropoda > Insecta > Lepidoptera > Lasiocampidae > Dendrolimus > Dendrolimus punctatus. Next base: position 18,709,070 of record CM022539.1, read on the forward strand.
ATTTTACGTGGCGCTCGCTCCTTTATGCCATACGTGAGCAAGCTATGGATTGAAACTCCCTCCCACGGTTCTGCCAGAGCGCTCTGCAGTATCGCATGGGCAGGCAACGCATTGGCTTCCTTAATGTTGCAGATGCCCATGGGCGATGGTAGCCACTTGCCTTCAAGTGGACCTGTTTGCCACTTTGCCTTCAAGAAAACACAAGAAAGTACGTAGTAATTGTAACAATATGAACATTCAGTCAGAAAACTTCTTTTGAATCACGAGTTTGTAACTCAAGAGTGGCTTACAGGTAAATTCGGGCTTAATTGTAAGAGGATGGACGTTATATGTAAGGAAGATTTTCGGATTTCACGAATAATCCTCGTGTATACGTTTGCCTAGGGTTTTCCTTCACTGCCAACACCTAGTTATAACATGCATATTAGCTTAGAAAAATACCAGGATTCGAATCTACTTCATCGAAATAATACATGGTTCTCCTATGGCCGGTATTTACTTGTATGGAGCTTATGTCAATATTTAACTGATTGTAAATGAAATGAACGGTTGCAAAGATATAAGAACCGGCTGTTAGTTAATAAGGTAAGGTAAGTCGAAATCCTAAAATATAACAGCTAGCTTATTCACAAACTACAAATTAATAATACAAGTTCGGATATAAAAGACTTCATTATTATTTTCTAGACTTAATTCGCCGCGTCGTAATAAGTCTAGATTACTCGTAGCTCTCGACAAATTAAACTTAAAAATAGAAAGCGGGTAGATGAGAAATTCCAGGAAATAGGTTCCACGTGCAACGCTGTTGCGTCGATGTAAACAAAATGCGCTCGTGCGTGAAAACAAACTCAATTACGTCTAACTACCCTCCAGCGTCATTCTTTACGGTGATGTATGCTTGTTTATAATTTCCATGACATAATACAAGTCCACGAGTTCGTGTTAGGAATTACGTATGTTTCTAAGTACTTCCTCTGTCATAAATAAAATATAAGCTAAGGTAAAGCGGCCCAAGCTGTACTTCATATCTCTCTTTTTTACCAAGGAGAGATCCGTTCGAGGACTATCCACCGCGGGGGAAACGCTTTGGGGAGTATACGAATGAATGAATAAATCTTGTAAGTAATACAGGTAAAAGTTATACATAAGATCATAACGAAGTTAATTGTTTTCACTGTATCTGACCTGAATATGATACAAATATTTGGGTATACAACCATCTAAAAAACTATTCGCCATGTTACGGAGATTTATTGTCATCCGATTTGGGAAACCCGCTAAAACCACTCAGTATTTCTTCCCTCGTCTTATGTACGGGGTACGGGAAAAATGATAGTCCTACAAATTTCACGTGCCCTAGCTGGCAGAGCCAGCGAGTGAATTTTATATGCATAGACCTCTGTAACTGGGATAACATCGTTTTGTTTGTTTACTTACTTATTCTTATTCTACCCGCAAATGCCGCACTTAACTACGTAAGTAATTTTGTGCTCTATTAATGGAACCCTCTGTAAAGACAGATATTTGTTTATACCTGTATATCTGAGATACTGGGTAAGTGAAATACCTCTATGAGTGAAACCACATTGCAGGTAATGTGTCATTGATTTAAGTTGGTGTACAATAAAGAATATGTATTGTTCTTGTTGATGTTGTCCCTTGGTGTCTCATTTAACAAGATTTCGCTGTATATATTTATTGCATTTTCAAAATTTAGTTCGCTTGTTTGCTTACAATCAAATTCAGAAAAACCTGTTATTAGCCCTAAATTATAATTTTTTTTTCTCATTTGTATTATTAATATGCGCTGTTGGTTTTTTTAAATAAATAAATAAGTACTTTAAATAGCGGCAACGACTTAAACTCTACGAAGCGTAAATCAGGCTCTACAATAGGAAATAGCGTAGAATTTTATTTTATTCGTGAATCGTGAGTATTCATTTGAAGTAAAATATTTCAGACACTTCATTGGAATACACGAGGCATTTAAGCCTCTTAAATTCCAAGTGACAACAGTACCAATGTTCTTTCATACTTAGCGTATTCTAAGGACATTGAACTTTTAAGGACATTGAAATTAATTTATAATTATAAAAGAAATAAAAACTCGAGTGCCTAGACGTAAACTAATTGAAGATACTGTGGCGAATAATGGTGGAACCATCTACTTAATTTAAGAACTTTTAGAAAAAGCTAGAAAATTCTGGAAGGAAAAGACAGAGATAGATAGATGTTTAGAAAAGGACAGATTGTAAATAAAAGAATAACGAAAAGAAGATCGAAATTATGGGTTCCAGAAAATTCTTCCGGGTATATAAGCAGCGTAAGGCGCGCCCACCGGGCAGTTTAGATTTGAGTTCAGTTCAAGACAGCGAAGCGACAAGTGCGATACGGAAGAGTTGCAAGAGAAGTTTAAAAAAAGTCAGTGACGAGTTAAGTTGACAGTTAAGTGAAGGAGGAGTGTAGCGTAGTTCGAGAGAAGAACCAGAAGCGAGCTACACGCGGTAATATCGGAGGTGTGCACTGCAGTAGCAGGAGGTGGTCTACGCAATATCGGTGACGGCATTGTGAGCGAGATACCTTATCATCGAGACAGTGCATCGTTAGTCGTGCGTATAGGGCAACCCAGTGGAGAGTGGTGCGCGTTGCTGTGTAAGTCAATAAAAGCGTTAAATTAAAAACTGGTGTTTTCTTCCAATCCTAAGTGCCCCGCTCGCAGGTAACAATATAATTCAGTTGATAATAATTTTTGTTTTAAATGTTATTGGCTTATTATAGACATAATATTTTGTAAAATGAATAATATTTCTTGTGAATTTGTCATTTTTTATAATGTTAATTATGGACAATTTATAATATTATTAGAGACTTATGTACTACGTATTTATATTCAGGCACAAAATATTTTTGTTATTGAATTAACATCACATACTCATTACGCCTGTTTTCCATAGCAGTTGGCAGAGACTATGGATCTCTAATTGTGACGATCCTTAAAAAACCACTTTCGCTTCGTCTACTTTCATTAATCTCTTCATACATGCACGTTTATTGGAGATGCTTTTTCCTGACCTCTCTTTAACACTTCTGATATTCGATCTAATATATTGAATTAATATAAACAAATAAAAAAAAGCTCTCTACAAACTCAAGTTTTTAGTCCAAGAATTTTCACAGATCTTTAGAAGCAACTCAAGTGCCACTACAAACAGGAGATGCCACAGTACTCGTGATAAATTCCAATGTGAAACACCAGCTCACTGGCAGCGAGTACCCACAACGTCGGGCCCAATGCCAGAAGGCTGCTGAACTCCTGGGTTTACCGTCCTTGAGAGGAGCCAGGAGAGAGGATTTGGAAGGTTGGTTATTTTTTATTGCTACTTTCGTAATATAAGGTTTCCGTTAAAATATTTTTAAATAAATTTAATCAAGCAATTTAAACTAACTAAGTGTACGGCCTGAGTGGCAAAGCGTCGGTGGGGCGACGGGCGGGGCGTGCTCTGGGCAATAGAGCATCAAAACAGAGTGACTTTAGTGCATGCTCAGGGTTCATTGTTCACAAACTGGTTCAAACCCTTACGGGACGCCCCGCTCGGAGCACCAGAGCCCGCTGCAGCCTCCACACACCTCGGCCAGGAATACTATTTTGCGTTTAGATACATTAAAATTAGTTTATGTACGGTCTGTGTGCACACCCGAACTGAGCGACAAGCGAAGCGGGGCGTGCAGCGTTCCTGTACACCACGCGTCGCTTAACACAAACATGCCCGCTGGGGCCGCCGTGCCAGTTGGGCCCCACTAGGAACAATCGCTACCGTTTCCATGTGTTTGACACGAATGGCTCAAAGGACCAAAAAGGATATGTTAAACGCTTCTTTAAATATTAATTCGTTTTGGACTGTAATTTTTTTTTAATTTTTACAGTTTCCTTTAATAATTAAATTAAATGAAAATGCACGCACGTGATATAATGACGATTTTAGTAATAATGGAGGGAAAAAATATACAGATAAAAAACAAAAGAACATCTATGTTATAAATTCAAAAATTTAGTATATATTTGGTTGCCAATTCCATGCTACACCAAATTAATAAAAACTTTTTGCTGGAGATTCCAACACTGCACTCTCCGTCCCTCTGCACGCTCGAATAGAACGGACACTCAGGCCATTTATTTATATTGCATTCAACCCTCAATACTATAAGTAGTACGCTGAGCCTAGATCACTGCCTTCTGGTGGTGCCCTTAAGGTTGGCTACGTTTCCTCGTTAGCTCACGATACTGATCCTTTGTCCAAAGTAGGCACCAGCCAGAGTACCTGAAGAGTCAATCGTTTAGATAATTTTTGACAGACTAATTATTTAATTAAAAATAACATGTTTTTGTAATGAAAACATTGGCAAGATACAGCCAAGTATCCTAAGCTTATTCAATAAGCAAGCGCATAGCCAAATCAATTGAGATACTAATGACGTCGTAAATAGGTGCAAGTAAAAGGAGTCAAATAGCGCATTAAATTATTGTTTGCAAAGTAATATAAATTAATTCTATCATGATATTATAAAACACGTTATTACATTAGAACTTTATAATTTACATCAAAAATCTTGATAAAAATTATTCTATCTTTTAAGTTGGACCAAATTACATATAGGTACAATATTTCATCAAGATCGGTCCTGGGACTTCAGAGTTCAGTGACATACACACTAACATTAAAATGTTAAAGTCGTGGTTATTAATCGAGATAAAAACTATCCTATCTTTTAAGTTGGACAAAGCCGTTTAAGGCCCCTTGCATAACGTTCCTTAAATTTATTTAGAAACACTAAACCCATTTAACACCCTTATATACGATGAGAGTCTTGCACAACGCAAAATTCGAATGTTTAAAGAACTGTCAATACGTTTTGTGTATAACGTATTTAGGCAGTTTAATATGATTAGCTAATTTTATTTAGGGGCCACCGTTATGCAAGCGACCCTTATTCTTTAATGTGACTATTCTAACAGCTTGCATAAGTTTGCTTAAATTGATTTAAGAAACACATAACGTATTTAACAGCAATATTTCATAGATTATAAGATTTTAACACTTCCTTGCTTATATATTTATGAAATCTGTTTATTTGTTAGAAATAATCCTCATTTTTTCCCGAGCATAGGCCAGACTATAAAACGCTGTCGACACAATAATGACAGGCTTTGCATTCATAGTAGTAAAACTACATTAATGCAAAAAAGCGTATTTTGTATGGCACCAGTATTATACAATAAATTACCTGACGACATAAAGAAGCAAAAAGCCATATTATTATTTAAAAGCCACCTAAAGAAATTTTTGACAATTAAATGCTACTATAAAATCGACTATTATATAATTGACAAATTGTAATGATAACTGTGTATTCTTTTTTAACTAATGCTTTCCTTGAAATTTGACATAATCTAATTTATTTAATTATTGTAGTAATTATTTCAATTATTGTAATGGAATTAATTTCAATTTAGATTTAGTTATAAGATGTGAAAATTGCACGCGTAATAAGGCAAAATGTATTGAGACCATTGCCACAAAAAGCACCTATGTACACATACATTTCTAGCAATGAATGATTATTATATTCTATTCTAACACCTTTAAATACGATGAGCGTCTTGCACAACGCAAAATTTGTCCCTAAATATGTGTAAATAATTGTCAATAGGTTTTGTGTATAACGTATTTAGGCAGTTTAATATGATTAACTAATTTTATTTAAAGGCGATCATTATGCAAGCGGCTCTTAATTTGTAATTCCATTTATATAACTTTATTATGATATTCAATATCATTGATAACTTCACGACTTCACAATGCGAGATATTAATATAGGAGTCCCTAAATTTAATCGACGGGATGAACTTCGAAATTTTCCAATATTGTTGTTGACATTGAACGAATTGAAGAAATGTTTTGACACTTTGTCATTGGAATTATTAAGTCAAGGTTTTGTATTGTAGACTGAAGCCTTACTTATTTTTAGAGTAACCCGTAGGATTAGGAAGAAATAATAAGTATACCAGCAAACACTCGGAAAAGTACTGGAACATACTTGTATTATTTTCAACATTGAGAATCTTCAGGAATGCTACGTCACGTTAAATGTATTAATTTATTGCTGAATAATAAGCAAGGATTAAAACGTTGAATAGTCCGTGTACGTGATATAACTACCAATATAGAAAACAGATATATAGATGAGATGAATCTCATGGGTTCTTCTTGCAGGAACGGAGAAAGAATGCAATTACTTATGGCTTGGCGTCCTGTAGTAAGAGACGACAAAATAACCCACAGCCAGGTGGTAGGGTATTTAGATAGATAGATAACACTTTATTGTACACCATTACAGAAAACACAAATTAACTTATAGCCTAAAAATATTCTATATGTGCACAATGGGCGGTCTTATCGCTAAGAAGCGATCTCTTCCAGACAACCCGAGGCAGGAATAAAAACATATTAAATTGGTCAAAGGTGGTATACATAAATATTAAAGGATATGCAGCTACTTACATAAATTTCATACTAAATAGACATATACAAATACTCCTATTGATATTACATACATAAATATATAGATACATATATTATTATATATACACATACATAAACATACGTAGAAATATCAGACATCACAAAGTTGTAGGTAGTGCTTTTTTGTCATATTCTTAAATATTGTTAGAGATTTAGCTTGTCTAACAGTAACAGGTAACTCATTCCAGAGTCGAATAGCCTGTACAGTAAAAGAATTGTTGAAAAAAGATGAATAATGTTTGGGAGTATTAAGTCTGAGATTCGTAGAAGGTCGTAAATTATGAGAGGAAGAGATGAATTCAAAGCGTTCTTTGAGATAATACGGGGTTGTGGGGATAAACAATACACTGTACAGGAGTGAAAGAATATGAGTATTCCGGCGAAAGCGAATTGGCAACCACTTGAGTTTTTTACGAAATTCAGAAACGTGGTCATATTTGCGTAACCCAAATATGAACCTTATACAAAAATTTTGGAGGCGCTCAAGCTTATTAAGTTGCTCTTGAGTCAAATCAATATAGCAGGTGTCAGCATAATCAAGAATGGGGAGTAGTAAGGAATCTGCAAGCTTAACTTTGGTGGCTATGGGCAGGAAGTTTTTCAACCTCCCAAGGGATTTCGAAGAGAGGAAGAGACGTCGACTCAATTCGGTTATGTGAGGTCGCCAAGATAGCTCCCTATCAAATATGATACCTAGATTTTTTACTCTTTCACTGACCGGGATATATGTACCATCAAATACGAAATTTGGTAAGCAGGTCCAGTCAATTCTACACAGCATCCGTGAACTACCTATGATAATTAGCTGTGTTTTGTCGGGATTTACTTGTAGTCCATATGATTTACTCCATTGTGCTATGTGATCGAAGTCAGCGTTTATTGTTAAGACTGCATCTTGTAATGTCGCAACAGGTGATTGTGTATAAATTTGTAAATCGTCTGCATAGAGATGGTAGGAAGAAGTAAGTTTATTGGAGATTGAATTTATAAAAATCGTGAATAGTAAGGGAGATAAAACGCCGCCCTGAGGAACGCCAGCAGAGAGATCACGCCATGACGAATAGTCATCATCGACTCGAATCCGCTGCCGGCGACCATACAGGTAACTATGAAACCAATCGATTACTGTAGGAGATATGTTAATAGAGCTAAGAACCCTAAGCAACAATTCAAAATTGACATTGTTGAAGGCACTGCTGAAATCAAGCAGCGATAAAACAGTCAGCAGACCGTTATCCATGCCATGCCGGATGTCATCAGTAATTTGGACGAGAGCTGTGGTTGTACTATGGCCAGGACGGAAACCGGATTGATAAGGATTTAAAAGGGAATTACGGTTCAGAAAGAAACTTAACTGTTGATGCACTAGACGTTCAAGGACTTTAGAAAGGAACGGGAGTATAGAAATAGGACGAAAATGAGAAATTAAGGTAGGATTTGTTTTTTTTGGAAGAGGAATGACCTGGGCCTCCTTCCAGGCAGTAGGAAATACACCAAAGGTAATAGAAGCATTAAGGATATGAGTAAGGATAGGATTAATGACATCCAGTATGGGTAAGACCATATTACGACTGATGCCATCGCTGCCGACAGCATTAGATGTAATGGATTTTGCTGCTTTTTTAACATCACTATCAGTGAATCGACTAAGAAGAAAAGGAGCATGTTGGGGTGTTGGCATAGAAGTGATTTGGTTTAAAGTGTCAGACTTAGTTACTATGTCAAAGTCAGAAGTGGTTGTGAAATGTCGATTTAAATCATCGATGTTGAATATTTTTGAAATTGGAGAATCTGCTTGTTTGCCAACTCCCAGAGTACGAAGAAATTTCCAAACTTTGGTTGGATTATCGTTTTCAACTGATTCATGAATGTAACGGCGTTGAGCGTCCCTACACATCCTATTGCAGCGATTACGAATCTTGACAAAAGCCGTTTTGTTTTCCTCTGTTGGTTTCATTTTATACCTAGTTTTAGCCTTAGACTTCTTATGCATTAGTAATCTAATATCAGCTGTGAGCCACGGTGCTGGCAGATGCTTGACTTTAATACGGCGTAGAGGTGCATGAGTATCGTACAGCTTTATCAGAGCTGCATGAAACGCGTGCACCTTCTCGTCAATAGTTGATGAATTGAGGACCCCTGTCAAGTCGACTTCCTGGGCGTCCTTAAGAAGGGCGTCCAGGTCCATACCACCAAAGTTGCGCTGAAGTATGATTTTGGGCTTGGCTTTCGGCGGATGCAGATTATAAGAAAGGAAAATCAAATCATGATATGAAAATGCATCCGCCGGGCACTGACCATGATTGGAAACGTGAGAAAGCGATGAAATCAATATTAGATCAAGAAGAGAAGGGGTTGAGTTAGGAAAATGATGAGTTGCACTTAGGGGAAGAATATGTAAGTTAAGAGATCGTATTAATGTTTCTAAAGAAGAAGAACGTTGGTCATGTTTCAAGAGGCAGGTGTTAAAATCACCCATGATAATATTATGTGTGTATAAAGGAGAGAGTTTTTCTAAAATAGTTTCGAAAGAAGTGAAGTAATTAACGCGAAGGGAAGAGGCGTAAAAAACTCCAAGTAAAATTTTGGTGTGCGCTAGCTCCACTTCAAGAAACAGATGCTCACCATTATCCTGTGGCGGTGGCTGTGAAGATGCGCTTAAGATTTTGTAAGCCAAGTGGGAGCGAAGGTAGATGGCCACACCTCCACCACCACTGCCAATACGGTCATTACGTATAAGATGAAAACCTGGTAAGCTATATGAAGTAGAGGACAGACAAGGCTTCAACCAAGTTTCTGAAATTAATATAGCGTGCAAGGAATTTTGATTAAATGACGCCAACATGTGTGGGAAGTGAGCTGGAATACTCTGAGCATTTATGTGTACTACATTGAAATTACTAGAAAAATGTGAAAAATGACTTTCAATAACATCTTGAAGCGGGAGTATACTGGAGAAACTGTCGCATGTACTGCTAGACAAAGACTGACAAGATTGAAAATCTGTACCGGAGTCGCTAGCACAATCATAATGATCCATAAAATAGTTTATATATGTATATGTTCAATAAAATAATAAAATATAATATATATATAAATATACTACAATAAATATTTGATTGTCTCTAAAGCAAATCACAAAATTTATCTGCCAAGTGTGTGGATGAGATAACTGAGAAAATGTTAACAAAACAAAGCAATAACAAAACGCATCCAAAAGTGCATACTTTTGATATTGACAGTTATACGAAAATTTATAGAAAAAAAAAAAAAAAACATAAACAAAACAACATCTTAGAAAAAATGAAATGAAAGTTCATAATTTACAAACCAAGAGAAAAAATGAAAACATCGGCGACTTATAAAAATTAACAGAAATCAAAATTAAAAGGATAAAATGAACGGAAAACATCTGAAGAAAAATTATTATCTCTTGGCTCCTGTCGCAGGCCGACGTGTCTTAGGAGGAGGCACTGGTGCATGCTCTTTTGCCACTGGTTGAATGGTTTCCTCTTCCATGTTAGACGAAACAGAGAGGCTGTCTAAATCTGTTTGGTTGTCAATGCGATGACGAGTACCATCGCGAGCCAGCGCATATATTGTGCCATCTCGCGTCCAACATCTTTTTACGCCCAAACGCTGCCTAGCTTGACTGAAGAGAAGGTGCCGCCTTTTTGTTAAAAACTCCGACACAGTTATCCCAGTTCCTTTAAGTTGCGTTTTAGCAAACCAAATCTTATTACGGACAGATGTATCACAGAGTTTAAACAAAATAGGCCTGGGACGCTCGGCCGAAACTGGTGGCTTACCCATTCTATGAGAACGACGAATGTCAGTTTTTTTGAAGCCAACCAGCTTGAGCTGTTCAACAATTATGTCAGCAACAACAGTTGTGGTGTCCTCCTGCTTATGCTCGGGAACTCCATGAAGTAAAAGTATCTTTCTTCTCGACCTCATTTCTATTTGGTCAACTGATTGCTGAATTAGATAAATCTGCCCCTGAAGGGCTCGGAGAGATTGTAATATAAATGTCTTGAAATTGTAGAAATCAGTAGACAATGCTGATGTAGTAGTGTTTGAGGTGGTACCCTTATGAAGCTCATTCTCAAGAACATCCATACGCTGAGCAAATGTTGCTGAAAGCTCATTCATAGCCTCTTGTATGGCATCCATGAAGAAAGTATAAGTACTTACAAAAGTGGCGAAATTTAGTTGTGTAATGTAGTGGAAATATACAATATAACACTTGGCAGATATTGTAGTTACAAACTGTAAGTAACCATGTAGCTAATGTTCACTAAAAACTCCTTTAATTTAATTTAAACTTAAAATAATTGCACAGCTCTTTTACAAACGTGTTACTTATTTCCTATTTACTCAGGGATGGATATCCCCCTGATCTAGAGTATGCCGCCAGAACAACCTTGAGTTGGGTTCCGGCGAGCCTAGGTTCCAGTCTCCCTTTAGAAAGCAGCAGCACATTGGTGGTTTGATGTTACAATGTTCATAGACGATGGTAACCATTTTCCATCAGGTGTGCCGTCTGCAGACCTCATTCAATAAAAAAAAATGTGCGTCTCGGGAAGCCCGATAGAAGTGATAACTTAAACTAATCTTATGTGAGCGAAAGGGAAGCCAGACAGACTGGTCCCGTAGGGCGTTACGTAACGAACCGCTTTACCCATACTGACTCTCACTCACCCACTCATTCATTTCTGACTTAAGTTTATCGGTAAATAGAATTAAGTAATCACATAAATCGAGAGAATACAATTTCGTCGTCTTGTGTTATACTTCCCTCCAAGCTTGATCTTAGCTCCCACGGTGTTTACGCCATCGGCTCCCATCGATGGATTACCATTATCGTTGCACCATATAACTAAACTTAACTCCCACAGTGAGCTTTTCAATCCAGTTTTCATGGTAATTTTCTCATTTTTTTTACGACTTCATGAATTTTTTTGCGTTGCCATGTGTCCAATTATAGAATAAACTCTCGCGGTTTTCCCAGAGTGCTAAAATATGCCGCTGTTCAAAAAGGGCGTGAATAGATACCTAAAGTCTCAACGAGGTAGGCAACGCATCGGCTCCCTTAGTATCGTAGATGTCCACGGGCGACGGTAGCCGCTTATCACCAGGTATTCTTTGTCCTTGAAGAAAAGTTCAATAAATCGCAAACATTTGCGAAGGCCGCTTTATATCGAAGTTTTGAGATATTTAGAACTTGTTTTTGTAGTCTAAATAAACCGTAGCAATTAAAATACATATTTATAAGAACTTATTTGTTTTAAGACAGGGGTAGTCAACACTTTATAGAAGTTATATATCTTTATATTTGTAGATAAATAAAGCAGATGGTCCACGGGATGAGAATTGGTTAACATCGCCTATGTTCATATCTGTAACATAAAAAGCTGCTACAAATGCGCTTCTTCTCTACAGATCTACATTTCTGTGAAATTACCAAAATATGTTTTAAAAGAAAACTGAATAATTACGATATCATGTTAAAATTGTAATTTATTTTTGCCAAGCGTTCTCAATATATCTATAATATTGTTACGAGTTACATGATTCGAATTAAAATGCCGTTGGAATTACTTTAGAATTTATTAGAACTATACAAACACACATAACACAGGTACAAATATAACTGAACACAACTAGTACAGATGTTATGCAGGATTCAATAACACGCGAAAATCCGTCTCTATATAGATTATCGAATGTAGTACACACGTCATGTCACCCCACCCCACGTCAACATAGGGTACTCGTATGTTTAATTGGAAAATAATGTATTATCAAAGAGATAGGAAACAACCTGCATTGATTGACTAAATCTACATTAATCCAAACGAAGCCGCGGGCATAAGCTAGTATATAATAAATGGTATAGAGGCTTTTGAAGACATCTGACGACAGAATACTATACTAATTACGACCAATTGGATTTATTTCACATCACAATGGCGTTCACTCAAGACGATTATTTGTCACTTAGGTAATATTATGACATTTATTTGACATGTTTTATACCCCTGTACTTTGGAGTATTTCTTAGGTCACATTTTTCGTTCGTCCCCCTTGACCCCGTCTTTTGCGATGTTCATTGCTATAGTAATTTTAATATTAAGATATCTGCTCTCATTTACGGCATGAATCGAGCTTGTTAGCAACGAATCGTCTAGGTTGCCATTACCATGGTTTTATTATTTGAAAGGGTAGGTCAATGTTAAGGTTAAATTAATCTAATCATAAAGGCAGCATATACAATTGTACATACATGGGTACAAATGTAGAGGTGGACCAAAAAAAGATGGATGGATTGTGTGAAGGATGATATGATGATATGTGGTGTGACAGAAGATGTATGTCAGAGTAGACGAGTATGGAAGGAAAAGACATAATGTGCCGACCCTAAGTAATTGGAATATGATGAAAGAAAAGAGAAGTAATTAAAAATAAATTAAAGATATTAAAGAATAAGAGATAGAAGAAGAATAAGAGATTGAAGAAGAATAAGAGATTGAAGCGTAGGAAGTCTTCAATAAAGCACCTTTTGCTCGAAATGTGCGTACATTTGTATATTTTGCGATTAACAATTAATTTTTCTTGCGCGTACAATAAATCGACGTCGTTCCGTGGTAAATATTTAAAATATATACGGTTGGCCGTAGACAAAGAGCGTTTTCATAGTAAAAGGTTAATATTGCGTGTACACACCGGCGCGTGCGTATTGCTTTCATGTCCGATTGCATTAGTGTGTATCACCCTTCGTAAATCGTGCCGCAACAGAGATTAAAGAAATAAATTAAATTGAATTGTCTGTTTGTAATTTCTGACTAACAGCTTTTTAGTAATGCATAATATGAAAGAATATACAGTGCTTATATAGAAAATCTATTTTTTTTGTAAGTCTGTCTGTCCCGGCCAATCACTGAAAGGGCTGGGCCGATTTTGACGGGACTTTAGCAAATAGAGGATTTTATAGTGAGTAACTTAGGCTACTTTTAATATAAGGGGTTCCCAAAAATTCCACGCGGACGAAGTCGCGGGTAACAGTTAGTATAAACTGTAATTGATTCGATAATAAATCGTTTTTACCCCGAAATAGAATATCAGATATTGGGATTGAACAACTACTTAGACAAGCTCCGGTCCCAGTTGTGAGAAGCGGGAGGGGTGATGCGTTGCGCACGACTTATATTTAATGTTTGTTTATCATATCTAAGGATCTCCCTACCTAAGACAAAGACGACAAAAACCCCACAAAATAAATGGATATGTTTTATTTCCTTTGAAAGTACGATATCTTCCCTCTTTTATATCCAATTTATTCTATCATAAAAAAATGCGCAACGTCAGTCAGGTTTATCGATGAAAATTGACAGGAAGATATTACCTCTATGCCTTTCTTCTTAGCCCGGGCGAACGTGATGCCCAAGTAAATCTAGTGTAGTATATGTAAGAGACATTACTTTTTTTATTGCATGAGTTCAGCAGACAGGCAGACGGCCCACTTGGTGGAAAATCGCCTATGGACATTTGAAACACCAAAGGTGCTACAAATGCGCTGCTGCTCTCTTAAGGGAGACTGGAACCTGGTCACTAATGCTGGAACACAACTCAAGCTTGTTATTGCGGTATACTCTAGACCAGGGTTGGTAGCCATCCAGTCGGGTGGCCCTACCACCTGGCTGCGGGTTGTTTTGTCGCCTCTTACGACAGGCCGCCCGGCCGCAGGAAATTGTATTCTTTCTCCGTTCCTACACAGATAAATGCATTAGTCAGATCTTGAAATATTATGATGTTCTTTATTTACCCTTTTCTTGAAGTCAATCGGCTTGCATCCCTTAGGTTCCTACGCTCGGGAGCCACGCACCCCTTGCGCCCGTGGGTAAAGACGACCCTGTTATTAGGTACTGTTATATGCCGACAAAAAGTGAATGCGCTCCTGCCTGCCATAAATTGCAGTTTATTACCTTCCCAAATTTGGACTTCTTTTGTTTACTTTGTGTTAGTAAAATTCGTAATTAGAAAAACAGTCCATTGTGTATTGTCATCTTTTCCGGTAGTCATTAAGAAGGTGTGTCGAACTGATTCTAAGAAATCCGATCTTTACGGGCTGGCAGCCATATTGTATCTGTGCAGCAATGACCCCAGGGGGAGACCGGGAGTCAAGCGAGGATTACGATACGAGCAAGACGTACATTCGATAATCGATATAGTGACGGATTTTGCGCGTATTATTGAATCGTGCAGTTTGTACTGGTAGCGGCCAGTTATATTTGTATCTGTGTTAAACGTGTTTGTATAGTCTTAATAAACTCTATAGTAATTCCAATGGCATTTTAATTCGAGTCCCACGCTCGTAACAATATGTTATTTTTCTATAGCGACATTTACACCTCAATTCGGTAGTGAAAAATATAGGCTGATTTTGCTATACATATATCGTAGATTACGATCTAAATATGACAAAAATAAATTATTGTAACTAAAATATTATTGATATTTTTTTTGAGAAATGAAATTGTTATATTGCAGCCATTAGCCACGTGACAATGAACGCCGATCAGAGCGCGTGACGTCATTGTGTGCAAAACACAAGAAGTTATCAATGACTTCTCAGATAACACTTGTTACGTGTTCGTGTGGGCGAACCCTTAACTCACATCGTTTGCTTCACACGATGCGACTCATCGATCTTCCACGAAGATCATACGATGTCGTAATATTGCACAAACCAATAAAGGGTCCTCGGGACATACCAGCGTCGTCTTTTGGTGCTCCATCGCGGAGAAGTCCAGACGTTAATATTAAGTTATAATTAAGTACCTAATTGTAATTAATTAATAAATGTATTAAAATATATCTTATTTTTTAAAACATCCTCCGACGGCCAAAGAACGTAACTGGCGCAGTCGGTAGGATAGCTGTAACGGTGCGCGATTTCTAATATCGAGACCGCGCAATAGCCGAATCGACGGCGCGTCGGCTATCCTAGAATAAACCTACGCTTGGCTGTCGGAACCACCGAATTGCTGTTGAAGAATCGCCTTCAAAAGATCATCCGGATATCGATGAGTCACGTAATTCGTCATTTGCAGACTACCATGCAATTGTGAGTAATAGTTATAAGTACACTAATAATTCCCATTGGTTGCCAAATCCAACCCCTTTATAAATTAAATTTAAATTAGCCTTGATCGAAAGGTTTAAATAATACTACTACTAATATAAATTTTAGGGTTTTAAGCTATATTTGTAGGGCAAAATAGAGATAATTTATTTTAGATAGTTAAAATAAAACCGGAATTTTCCTAAATTTAAATTATCCTTGATCGAAAGGTTAGGTAAAAATTAATATTAATTTTAGGATTTTAAGCTATATTTGTAGGAAAAAATAGAAACAATTTATTTTAGATAGTTATAATAAAACCGAAAAGATTTTTCACTCAACGAAAATGGTAGCATTGAAAGATTTCACAGTACACTATTAGAACATCTACAATTATTAAAAATTAAATCCCCAAATGAAATAATACGGGATTTAGTTCTTTACGCATTAATCGCCTATGATAATTATATAATTATTTACTATGTACATACAAAGTCTTACTAAATGCAGACCCTTTGACGTAATTACCGGACACTTGGACCCACGGAATCCCACAGACATAAATTTGTTAGAAAGATTACTACAACTATATCTTGAGCAACAAAAACGCAAAATGCAAACTGTTTACCATATTATATATATCCATGAAGATTCCCTTTGACTCGTGACGCTATAGTGACTAGACATAATATAGATAGGGAACCTGAAATGACTTATGAAGAAAATCATGAAGTCTTCGTAAAGAATGCATTGGCAAGTAGGAAAAAATTAGCGGCTCGTTACACAAATGATAACGTAATTCAAAACCTGCCCATTTACATATACACCTCCCGAAAACGAGGCTTAGTAGCCAAAACCAGATTAATAAGAAATAAGAAAATTAAAGACAATACGTTGTTACCGGCTAATATTTCTCTTAATAACGAGTTTGGGCCAAGCTCACCACAACCAGGAATCAGCTCAGAACATCCGACTTGATAACCTAGACGACGGACTCGGCATTTTACCTTTCAAACTTGGCTCCCCAAAATTTACTTCACGTGACCACTCCTTTTTGATTGAATTTGACCTTAACAGTATACAAGGCAAAACTGACATTACCTTTATACAATTGACTGACATAGCAAAAAAAAAAAAAATTCAAACACCACATTTGGCACTTTCAAACACCAAGCTATCTATCTGTTTAGGAAGTTAAATAAAAATCACTACTGCATTTAGAATAGCTCGAACCAAAACGAATAAAACGTGGTCTTATTATATTAATCTTTAGTAAAAGCATTTTAATAAATAATTTCGTTAAGCGATTTTAAAAATAGCCGTGTTAAGGAAGACGTTCTTTTTTTTTCAATTAATATAAACGAGAAATATTAAATTAATTTACAATTATATTATGATTAGTTTTTGCACACCATGAAAATGATAGAATGTATAGGACATTATCTTATCATTGTAAAAACTCTTGTACTACATTCTGGCAAATAAAGATTATTATATATTATTATTATTATAAGCATAACAGGCAATCTCGATAACGAGGATGCTCTGAAATACGAAAATGCACTTAAAATCTTACAAAATAATAATCAAAAATTATCAGCTAATTTTAACAAGCATATTAGTTTAGTTTTTAGAATTTCCATCAAATTCATACCCTAGATAGGCTAACAGACAATCAGAATAAATAAAATAAAATTATATCAAGTCTTATAAATTCAACCAACTTTGTCAAAATTCAAATTAATCAATACATTCTATTTGCACAAGCTCTTAATATAATATCGGAATTTTTTAAGAAATTTCTGTAGAAATAAGTAGGATAGAAAATTTGATAGCTTTTAGTCGCACAAATACCATGCACCGTTCATTATTAACTATTAATGATCTGAGTAAAATGATTTATCAAATTAAAGATTTTTTTTTGGACTAAGGCTCAGTTTTAGATGTAGAAATAAGATATTACTATGATATAATTAGCGTATTAGGTTCATATTTTGTAGACAAAATCAAAAAAGTTATAGTAATAAAATTTCCTATCATGTCACCTATAATTTATAACCTTTACAGACTCTGTCCCGTCCCTAATAAAGGATCAGAAACTATCATCCCTCCTTTTCCTATTTGGCAATCAATTCCAGGGAATTTGTGTACATGGAGGCAGAATGCCCGAAGGTAGAAACCTGGTATGTATGCAAACAGCAAACTATTCATCAGAAACACACCCAACGTGACTACATTACCAACCTAATACAAGAACAGAAAAATAACATCATCACGTCATCCAACATCTATAAACTTGGCAAAAGAAGCTCTACTGGAATTGGATAGTCAACATTAAATCATATCATTACCAAGAAAAACTAAAATACAAATCTCCTGCAAACAAGAAGAACATCGCATACCGGAAGGAAGCTCTTGGCAACAATTCCAAGGAAGTGCAGCATTCGTACATCGGAATTCACTATCATTAATACTGACGACAAAATTCGAAGACAAGCTGTCGAAATAATGACGTTCCCATCGCCATCAATATCAAATGAATCATCGATTCAGTATAATCTGACAACAATTGACTCAAATGTATTGCACAATATTCAACATCAGGTGCAAACGGAAAGTCCCACGAAATTGTCGACAAAAGATTTCTCAAGCTTATATCATACAACAATACCTACCTACCTTTTGGTATCAAGTGCAGCTGTACTCGCTATGTTTCTTTACTTTCACCTATATTCAAAGAAGCGGGCGTTGGATGTTAACAAAGAAACTCCTTCAGAAGATATTGAATTACCAAATACAAGCAGAATTGAGGAAAATATGCAGGAGCATAGAGCAACATTCATGTTCCACAAATAGTTGCTCATCTAGGAGGGGAGATGTTACGTGTTCGTGTGGGCGAACCCTTAACTCACATCGTTTGCTTCACACGATGCGACTCATCGATCTTCCACGAAGATCATACGATGTCGTAATATTGCACAAACCAATAAAGGGTCCTCGGGACATACCAGCGTCGTCTTTTGGTGCTCCATCGCGGAGAAGTCCAGACGTTAATATTAAGTTATAATTAAGTACCTAATTGTAATTAATTAATAAATGTATTAAAATATATCTTATTTTTTAAAACATCCTCCGACGGCCAAAGAACGTAACTCACTTCAACGAAACAAATGTTTGTTTTTCACACTGTGACGTCATGCGAGACGCCACGACAGCTTGGCGCGTTTTTGTGACGAAATGTCAAAATATTTATAAAATTGCTAAATTAAATATGTTAATGTTGTTTTTTTGCTGAAATATTAATATTTTGGCTAAAATAGACCATAAGGCTCAAAATAAACCTGTTTCTCAAAAATTGACAACTACCGAATTGCCTGCAAAAGTGTGTGGAAATTGCCATGTTCGCTTGCTGCGTATAATCTTGACTCTTTCTATTTGTTTACAGTATTAAAGAAAATGAAATGCGACGAACTGGTGCTGATGCGGGCAGAGCACGTTATTGAAGAGATTGCCAGGACCGAGCAAACTGTTAAAGAACTGAAAGCAAGAGATTACGACAGAGTAAATGTTTCATTTAAATATCCAGCTAGCATGACTTGTTTTTATTGCGAAGGTGGTAATTAGTGGGATGGCTGATGGAAAGTGGATGTTTATAACACCACGGGCGAGGCCGTCGCGCATTCTGTCTGTACATTGCAGCGGAGCGTAGAAACGGAGAGATATTAATCAATAGGATAATAAATAATAAAAAGTTTTAACGCTAACGTTTCGGCCGCTTTTCAGTGGCCGTCGTTACAAAGTGGACGACAAAGCTGACATTTGTCCAACGAGTATTGTTAAAGTTTTATTTAGCCTACCGCCAACTTGTTCATTTTAATTATTTAGTTTTGTTTATGGTTATTATTTACTCCCATAGGAGCCTAATCTAATTTACCACCACTTCATAACATAACACAAGCCACAACGCTTGAAAGAATAAGCGGCGCAAGAAACTCTGCATCAAACATGCCTAGTTCTAAAAAATTTATATAATATCAAAATGGTTGGAAGGAAAATATTACCGCGCTTAAAACCGTTAAAACGTAGTTTTATTACGTATACAAGTCGCAAAAACTTAAGAAAATATTATTAAAATCGTATTAAAATTTAGTACAATGTAACATGTATTAACGCCTGCGCTTTAAACAAGAAGCACGCACCAGAGAATGACCCGTGGCGTAGCCGCGGGGTAAACTCTGGTAATATAAACAAACAACCATTGTACCGATCACGTGCACAGGACAACAAAGTGAGAACATATAAATTCTTTTGCATTGTTTATCTTTAAATGATATTTTACAAACTGTATTTTTGCAATAAATTACACTACTTAATGACATTTAGATGTCATAAGCCGCCTCTACACGTTAGCCAACATTGTGGCGAATGGCGTGGTAAATATATAGCCAACAGTATGTGATAGCGTGCACACGTTGGAAGGTCGTTCAGTTAGGTTAGTCGGCTTAGACCAATGTGCGAATGTATAATAAAATTAATACGGACATTGAGGCAATAACGGCTGTTTACAGTACACCGCTACTATGTCAGTGTTTGTAATGAAAGGGTGACTAAAAAGTAATGGAAAAAAGAAGGTGGCGGATGCTGTCAATACATCGAAACAGAACAAAGTATATTTGAAGTCAAACAAAATTGAACAAGTGCGTGCGCTCGTTCAGGGACCTTAAAGAAAACTGAATTGGCGGCCAACGTGTAGATGCACCGGCCATAACTCGGCCACAACCCTTTGATCTTTTGTGAAAAACCGACACCACACCGATCTCGCGCCAACTTGTTTGCCATTTTTTTTTTGAGGCGAGGGAATATGCCTAACCGATTTACGCACTCTCTGGGCCGTCACTAGGAAACGGCACGCATCCATCGGGGGCGATAACGCTAGCAATAGTATGCTTTGTTTGCGCTGCGTCCGCAATGGATGACACAGAGGAGTGTGGAGACTCCGAGTGATGCCGCACGGGCGAGCAACCTCAATACCCACTAAAAACCCCCTCCCTCGTCGACCCTGCTCTTTTATTTGTGATGGAAAGACTGAGATATAGAACCTAGTTACGCAACAGTCAATCCAGCGCAATAAAGTGCCTGAGGTGTGCCCTGGGAGAACACACCCCACTTCGAGACGGGGGCAGATGAATCCCTTGCTTTACCTAGTAGCTAAGGGCCCCCTCGTTCCGGAACCTAACTCAGGGAGGGAAGTAATGCGCGTACCTGCCTCTCTGGGTGCCAGCTGAAGGCCGGCGACCTCGAGAATAGACCGTAGTACGCGCCGAAGGACTTCGCTCCCTATCCCTTTCTGCGGCCTCTTTGAGAGACATTACTGCCTTGCAAAAAGTAACCGCAGCATTCCAGCGGTCGTCGCTCTGCAACATGGCCGTTACCAAGTCGCCGAGCGATCCAACAGCTCCTACGTGCGTCTCGAGCTCGAAAGGCTGCGGCGTCCATGCAGCGCACTCGACAAGTGTATGAAATGCCGTATCGGGTGCGCCGCACTGGCGGCAATCTGGAGAAGGCAAGCAGCCCACAATGCGAAACAGATACTGGTCGAAACAACCGTGTCCGGTCAGTATCTGTGTCGTCCTGAAGGTGAGGGTTCCGCTGGTGCGGGTGACCCTTCTCTCCAGCTGTGGCCTAATTGCATCCACCGTAAAGCCGCCGGCCGCAGGGTGTTCGAGGTTACGAGACCAGTCGACGAGGCAGCAAGCGGTTTCCCGCTTCCTGACCGTCTCTATCTCGACTTGACAGAAGGTTAGTCCTCTAGCTAGGGCATCCTGCTGGGTACGACGAACCCTGGACAGGACGTCTGCCTGGAGAGGCCAGGGCAGCTCGCCTGCCAAGAGTGTCGCCGCCGTCGCACCCCCCGGCCCCCCCCACGTTGGGAAGAAGCCTGGAGAGTGCGCCCGCGGAATTCACGAGTTTGGGAACTAGCTGCTCAAAGTGCGCTTTGAACAGCCATTTCCCGTCTACGACTAGCCCAAGATATTTCATCTTGGGCCCTACTCTGACTGCCACCCCCTGAACTGTAACGGACAGGTCCGAGGAGAACTTGTATGCCATTACTCCAATACCTTCCAAGTAAGCATAGAGCCCCCATTCTACACGATAGCCATAGGTATTGGGCATAACCGTTGGTCAAAATGTTGGCTAACGTGTAGAGGCAACCTTAGACAACTAAAGTTGATATAACAGTTGAAAATGTTTTATATGATTCATGTTAAAACACAATTTATCTAATATTTGATCAAAAAAATATCTTAAAACATTTAGAAGTCGATTTAATCACGATAACGTTCCCTATTGTTCTGTTTAAAAAACATTGTATATTGTTGTATGAACAGTCTTGATCTCTTTTTTGACAAATTACTACTTATGATTTATATTAAAGTCTTTTTGTTTACTTTTTAATAATCTTAAGGAAAAATTGTACGCCTCATAGGAAAAACATGCGAGTGTTATATTCTTATCTGACCTCAAATTTTTGTAAGTAACACTAAGGTATATATACCCCGCGGCTGCGCAAAAAGATATACTGAATCTCAGTCATGTCGCTCCAATAGTGGTTCCGTAAAAGCGTAACAAACAGAGACAAACATACTTTTTTATCTCAGAAACTATCTCATAATATTGTGTTATCCTGTGTTCATCCTTGGCATCGAACACACACACACACACACACACGCACACGCATATATATATACATATATATATATATATATATATATGTCGCAGAACGGCCTCGTTCTCACGACATCTTCTCTAGTTATTGCAGGTTTAGTGGGCGTCATCAGGATAAAATGCGAGCATAAAACACAACGGCCACAGTTTATACACTTTTAATTTAGATTTAAAAGACATTTTAACATAGTTTAGACCGAGCAGCGGGTTCAAGGCACCCGCTCATACTTCTTAACTTAACACTTTCTTTAAAATACTCCATGGTCCAACTCGACCTATTGCCATCAACCAAATGTGTCACAAAAACTCCTCAGTCTACCCAAGTAGATACTACTCAAAGTGTAGAGGGCGTCCTTGACCCCGCTCAAGACATGCTCTGCTCTCATTGGTCGTTTATTAAATCACAATATTCATAACTTTTATTAGGTTAGAACGATGTTTTAGTTATAGAAACATTTAAGACATCAAACCAAATGAAATTATCAATTTTAGAAGCAATTAAAATGTAAACAAATAATATTGTGCGTTATACATCCATCGTATTATAGCTTCCTTCCGACATATATATATGTATATATATATATATATATATATACATATATATAGGGTGGTCGTTAAAAATTAAATTTCTTGCGACGCCCCCTGAAAAGCTTCCTTCTAATGAAAAAACACTGGGTTTTTTTTATAATTTTTTCAAGTCAAGACAACACTTTTTTTTTTTTTTTTTTTTTTTTTTGAGGCGGGGAAAAATGACTAACCGATTTACGCACTCTCTGGGCCGTCACTAGGAAACGGCACGAATCCACGGGGGGCGGTAACGCTAGCAATTGTATGCTCTACTTGCGCTCCGTCCGCTATGGACTACACAGAGGAGTGTGGAGACTCCGAGCGATGCCGCGCGGGCGAGCAACCTCAATACCCACTAAAAAACCCCTCCTCCCTTCGCGGCCCTGCGCTTTGATGTGAAGGAAAGACTGAGATGTAGAACATAGTTACTCAGCAGTCGATCCAGCGCATAAAGTGCTGAAGTGTGCCCCGGGAGAACACACTCCACTACGGAACGGGGGTAGTTGTAAAATCCCTTGCTTTACCTAGTAGCTAAGGGCCCCCATCGTTCCGGATCCTAACTCAGGGAGGGAAGTAATGCGCGTACCTGCCTCTCCGGGTGCCGGCTGAAGGCCGGCGACCTCGAGAAGAGACCGTAGCACGCGCCCTAGGACTTCGCTCCCTATCCCTTTCTGCGGCCTCTTTCAGAGACATAACTGTCTCACAAAAAGAAACCGCAGTATCCCAGCGGTCGTCGCTCTGCAACATGGCCGTTACCAAGTCGCCGAGCGATCGGACGGCTCCTAACTTTGTCTCGAGCTCGAAACGCTGCGGCGCCCAGGCAGCGCACTCGACAAGCGTATGAAACGCCTATCGGGTGCGCCACACTGTCGGCAATCCGGAGAAGGCAAGCAGCCCACAATGCGAAACAGATACTGATCGAAACAACCGTGTCCGGTCAGTATCTGCGTCGTCCTGAAGGTGAGGGTGCCGCTAGTGCGGTTAACCCATTCCTCCAGTTGTGGCCTGATTGCGTCCACCGTAAAGCTGCCGGCCGCAGGGTGTTCGAGGTCACGAGACCAGTCGACGAGGCAGGCAGCGGTTTCCCGCTTCCTGACCGTCTCTATCTCGACTTGACAGAAGGTCAGTCCTCTAGCTAGGGCATCCTGCTGGGTACGACGAACCCTGGACAGGACGTCTGCCTGGAGAGGCCAGGGCAGCTCGCCTGCCAAGAGTGTCGCCGCCGTCCAAGACACTGTACGATACCCACGTATGGTTCTCACGGCCAGAACCCGCTGCGCCCGGTGCAGCAGGGTTCGATTGTGGCGGTGAAGCGAATCGAACCAGACGGGGGCACCGTAAAGGGCCATACTCCTCAGGATGCCAGAATATAGTTTCCGCGTCGCACCCCCCGGCCCCCCCACGTTGGGAAGAAGCCTTGAGAGTGCGCCCGCGGAACTCACGAGTTTGGGAACTAACTGCTCAAAATGCGCTTTGAACAGCCATTTCCCGTCTAGGACTAGCCCAAGATATTTCATCGTGGGCCCTACGCTAATTGCCACCCCCTGGACTGTAACGGACAGATCCGGGGGTGGATTGCGAAACTTCCTATGGAACATGATGGCCTCCGTTTTCGCGGGGGAGACCCTCAAGCCCAGCCTAGCTATTCGATCTACGACTATCGCCAACCCGTCGTTGGCGACGTCCACGGACTCCGCGAATGACGCGGCGCGTGCCGTGAGTAGGGTGTCGTCCGCAAAGCAGATCAGCCCTACTCCGGGCCGGACCGTCACCCGAAGGATCCAGTCATAGCCTACGTTCCAAAGGATCGGCCCGAGGACCGATCCCTGTGGAACGCCGCACGCGACACGTCGCCGACCTAACACGTGATTGACGGACTCACCGCCCTCCCAAAGGATGTGTCGATCCCGCAGGTACTCGCCTAACAGCCTCGTGAGGTACGGGGGGACTCCGTGTGCACGGAGCCCCTCCCTGATCGTCTCATGAGGGAGGCTGTTAAAGGCGTTCGCTATGTCTAGCGACACCGCAAGAACGACTTCCTTCGCTTGGACGGCTTCGTCCGTCACCGTTCGCAGCGTCTCGAAGGCGTCCATCGTGGACCGCCTCCTCCGAAACCCGAACTGCGTATCTGATAGCCCCGGCTCCACGGTGTCTAGATGCTTCACGAGCCGCTCCGCCAAGATCTTCTCGAAGACCTTGGCGACCTCGTTCAGCAGCACTATGGGCCTGTAGGCGGACGGATCGTCGGGAGGTTTAAGACCTCCCTTGGGAAGAAGGCACAGACGCCCCTCTTTCCATTGCGACGGGAACCTACCTGCGCGAATACAGGCTTCGAAGAGGTCCCGCAGCTGGCTGCGTAGATGTTTTGCAGCCAGGAAGAGGAGGCGACCGGGGACCCCGTCGGGTCCCGGAGCCGTTTTCCTGCCCCGGAGCCGGTCCAGGGCGACGTCGAGTTCCCCCTCGGAGATGGAGTGAGGCTCCTCGTCCGTGGGGGTGTCGGGAATGGGTGGACCCATACTGGGGGGAGTGAAGTTCCCCGGATCCGGGAAGAGCCCATCGATCACCGAACGGAGCACCTCGGGTTCGAGCGTTTCCGTAGCCGTGGAAGTGCAAGGCCGCAACTTGTTGCGGGCCCCACGGTACGGACGCCCCCAAGGGTCCCGATCGAGCGTCTCGAGGAACTCGGCCCGAGCCCGGGCTTTCGACTGCAATATCGCAATCGAAAGGGCCTTTCTGGCCTCCCTAAACTCTCCCACGAGTCCATTTTCCGCGACATAGTCCGGAGGACGGCGCGCCCTGCAGCGTTTGAGCCTGCGGCTGATGATGCGAACTGCCTTTCGCATCTCGCCGAGCTCCTCGGTCCACCAGTGGACCGCCTGCCTGCACGAAGGCTGCCGTTTGGAGACGCGTGGCATCGCAGCGTCGCAAACCCTCGTCAGGGTCTTGCGCATGTGCTCTGCCTGCGTGTCCAAATTCGCGAAATCGGCTGGGTACGCCCAGCTTTCCGTACATGCCCACTCCTCGGCCTGCTCCGGATCGAGCTTGGTAAGGGCCCAACGCGGGAGGAGAGGGGGGCGACGTTGAACAGGGCTCGGACCGGAGGAGGGGGTCCTTAGCTCAAATCTGATATACCGATGATCAGAGAGCGACTCCACCTCCTCCAGCACCCTCCATCCGGTCACTCTGCGGGCGGCCGCATGAGTGGCGAATGACAGGTCGATGATCGATCCACCCCGTGCGCGTACGCAGGTCTGGACCGACCCCTGGTTCAATATTGTGAGGCCGGCTTGAAGAGCCCAATCCTCAACTGCCCGACCCCTAGGGTCCGTGATGACGTTTCCCCAGGAGAGGTGCTTCGCATTAAAGTCGCCCATCACGAAAGTCGTTTTGGGTGACAATCTGCGAACGGCAGCCCCGACGGCGTCCAAGCGAAGCTCGAACTCCGCCAGAGGGCGGTTCCGCGAGAAGTAAACGCCGATGACGACGATACTCCCGCTTTCCGCCACCGCATAGCCCTTTCCTCTTTCGAGACACGTAAGCGGTGTACCAGATCCGGCCCTGGCCACCACCGCTACCGTGTCGTCGAGATCGCCAACCCAGTTGCCGGCGGGGGGAACGTAGTACGGCTCGCTAATAACGGCCAAGTTCGCTCGCCACTCCGCCATCGCCTGCAGGCACAAGTCCTGGGTGGTGGGGGAGTGGTTTACGTTGGCCTGAAAAAACGCTGTAGCGGGTGTACTAGGCATTGGAGGTGTCCATTGCCTGCACCGCCGTCGCCGCAGTTGCAGCCGCACCTCGTCTCGTCCGCGAGTGGACGAATTTGCCCTTTACGAAGGGAGGTAGGCAGAACCTCGCCAGCGTAGGATGGGCAGCGTTAAGGCCCCCCGCCGCGCACGCCACGCAGTGGGGTTTTCGCGCCTTGCAGTCCGGAATCCTGTGTCCGCTTTTACCGCAGCGGAGGCACAGTTTGGACCGGTCCGGGCACGTATCCGGGCACTGTTGGGCGCTATGACCGACGTTGAAACAGCGGTAACAACGTATCGGTCTAGCCTCCATTGCCTCCACCCTCGCCGAAGTGAAGCCCACCACGAGGTAGCCCAGTTCGGCGATGGTTTTGGCGGCAGCGACCGGGCACAACACGTATGTTGCGCCCAGGCCGCCCGGTCCGGCACCGATGTGCTTCGCGAGCACGTCGTCGCGCCTGCATCCGCTGGCGCACACGACCGCGTCGCGTAACCCATCGATCGTGACCGAGTCATCCAGCCCAGATATGTAAAGCTCCCCACGCTTTACTGGGCGGATGACCTCGGCCAACCCTGCGAGGGCCCCGCGAAGGGCCTCGGCGACGCGATCCGCCTTGGCGGCGCCCTCCGGTCCCGGTTGGAACTGGAGGAGGCGCCCATCCTTGGCGGTCCGCACCACCTTCAGCCCCTCGCGGAGACCCATGGCGGTGATGTCGACCACCCCCGAAGCCTTCGCCTTAGCAAAGACGTCGCGGTAGCCGACACCTTTCGCGACCGCGTCCGGCAGCAGCTTAATGACAACTGCCGCCGTACTCGGCTCGCGGTAGACGGCGGCAGGCTTCGGAGCCTGCCTACGCGGTTGCTGCCTCCTTCCCGTCGAAGGGGCAGCAGCTTGTGCCTGGGGGGGGGGAGGGGGCCCGTTGGCCCTCGCCCCCTTACCCCTTTTCCGCCCGACGACCGTGGTCCACGCCCCCCCCTCGGGAGCGGGGGTGGGGGCGGGGGCCACGGGCGCCGGCGGTGGCGCGACGGCGACGGCGACTCGAGGGCGGGGGGCGGGGGCCGCGACGACCGGTGTCGCGGCCGCGGGCGCCACCCGACGCCTGGGAGCCGGTATCGCAGGGGTGGGGTCGAGACGGAGGCCACAGGGGCGGCAGCGGCGGCGGCGCGTTCCGCCCTCCGCTTCCTCCTGAGCGTCCGTCTCACCCCTCCCCTGTGTTTCTTTTTTTGTTTTGGGGGCGGCGGCTGTGGGGAGCCCGCCACCCCTGCGGCCGGGGCCGCCACCACCACCTCCATCGGGGCCGGGGTACTAGCTTCCCCCATACCTCGACGGACGGCGGCGGCAGCCGTGGCCGGTCTTGGCCGTCCGGTGGCCACCGCGGTGGCCGCGAGCGCGACGGCCGCGCGAGGAGCCGGTCTGGGCGCCGGCGCCTTACCTCGGCCCGCCGCAAGCGGCGGGCGGAGGGTCGGCGCGGGGTTCAGCCGGTCCTCGATGGCGGCCAACCTCGCGTCGATTAGTGGCGCAACAGCGTCGAGCACGACGCGCAAAAGCGCATCGTACCCGCCGCCGCTGAGCCCGAGCGGAGGGGCGGACGTCGCACCCACACCCGCACCCGCCCCGTCGGCGGGTGCCACTGTCGGGCCGTAGCCCGAACCCGAACCCGAACCCGCCCCGTCGGCGGGCGCCGCGACCGAGTCCGCCCCGTCGACGGAAGTCGGTTTTGGCCCCGCCAACGCGGCGGGGGCCGGACGCGATTTTTTAGTCGCCACGGGCGCAGTGGGCGATTCCGGAATCGCCGCTGCCTCCGTCGCGACCGCCCGCGCCTTCCGCTTGACAGGCGCGGGGGGTGGCGCCGCCACGACGGCGGGCGCCGGCTCCGCTACCGGAGCAGAGGCCTTAAGGGCCTTGCGCATTTCCTCGAATTCCTTGCGGTAGGAAAGATTTTCCTCCCGCAACGAACTCACCTCTATGCGCAAACGAGCGTTCTCGTTGCCGAGCTTCCATGCCTCGGCCTCCGGATCCCGCGTGACCAGCGTGTCGACAATGTCCGACACTCTGCTCGCGGCATCCTTCAGCCGACGCACGTATCCCCCTTTCAGATTGCCCGACGTCTGGGCGATCTGAATTATCTCGGCCACTTGGGCGCATGCCGCGAGGCGAAGCTCCCCAGGGCCGAGCAACGAGACGTCCCCTACGAGGGCGGCGCACCGGCTGGCCGCGGCCAATTTGGCGGCGGTAGCCTTGCGCGCCTTGCGCCCCTTTTCCCCCCCCTCTGTGCGGAGGAAGGCCTCCGCACCCGCGAGAACGGACGCGGTCGCGGCCGACGCGACCGACGCGGTTGCGCCCCCCGTGGGGCGCAAAGGCGAGCGCGCGCGCGCTGGGGTGGAGGCACCCGACGTGGTCGCCGAATCGGCGTCACTGTTCCGAGACCGATCCCAGAACCGTGACCTCGATCCGGCCGCGAATACCGGAGTACACAATAATTGGGGCACGCTTGCCCCCGAAGACGTCGTCTGCGCCACCAAACCCGCCGCCGAAGACGACGAACCTATGGGCGCGAAACATGGTGTGGCCGCTGCCACCGCTGCCGCCGAAGACGAGGACGTGGACGCCGCCGTCGTCACCGCCGTCGTCGCAGCCGTCGTACACACCGCCGACGCCGACATCGCGACAGCGACTCCCATCCCATTAGGGAAGGAAGACGAAGGGGTCGCCGCTGCCGCGCCTACAAAAGCCCTATTCGCGAATCCGGTCGTTGACGCGAGTGAAGCTCGCGCATCGACCGGGCTCGCGGAACGATCGTCCCCGACGTTGCGTACTATTACGTCGCAAACCGGTAGCAAATGCGCAGGTGAGGCCTGTGCGCTGTGTGCCACCGTCGTCGTGGGGCGGTCGCCCCCTGCCGCCTCTATTCCGGCCGCCGTGTGAACCGATAGGTCACAGGCAGGCGGAGTAGGGCAGGTATAATAATCAAACGCGCGAACCGCACCGTCGAGCGCACTATCCAGCGAGTCTGGTGTGCTACCCGAGAGCGGTGTGCGAAAGCCGTCCTCGTACCCGCCGTACCCCTGCACGGGTGAAGCCCGTGCAGAAGCCGACGGCGATACGAAGGCACCGTCTATGGTGCGCGCATCGCTCACGGCCAGGTCAACAGCCGAGAACGATCCGCGCAGCGTATTCCTAACTATGTCCGGGCGTGCCGCACTACATGCCGCACGGCCGGATGGGGGCCTACGCGTCACGGGACCTTCCGGTGGCCCCATAACGTTATTCCTACCAAGGGGGGCATCGGCGGTCAAATCCACCACCGACGCCGCCCGCCCTAGCAAGACAGGCGCCTCGGCCGTCGCCGTGATAACGGCAACAGCCTGGCGGCCTGGTAGACCTGCAGCAGATTTGCTGCGTCGAACAACGGTTGAAGACGACAGGATTTTCTTCCGTCGCGTTTCACCAGTCTCGGCACCGAGCCACCCGGCCTTCGCTTCCAGGTGGCCCCTCTTGCAAGGGGCCCCCGAAAGTCCAGGCGGGGGTTTGGGATCATGGGCATCCATTATTGGATGCCCACTCTCGAGCCTGAAACCAGTTCCACGTTTCGGCGTGTTATTATTACACGAAATTAACCGTTAGGATTGCGTCATGCATTAATGCGTAGAAGGCGCGCGCGAAAATGATTCAACGACTTACCCCAAAGCCAAAAACACTGCAATCCGCGCCGGGATCGGAACTAAATACACTCAAAACTTCACTACACAACTATACTGCAATAGATCGCTTTCCAAAAATGGAAATTGTGCGGAAAAACTGCAGAAAAATCCGAGATATTGAGCAGCGTGACCGCCTCGTTTGACTGCTTCTCCGGAACTGAAGTCAAGACAACACGTGCCTCAAGACGATTCAAGTGACGATTATATATATATATATATACATATATATATATATATATATATATATATATATATATATATATATATATATATATATATTTATACATAAATCAAGGTGTAAATCAAATCGGACCAGTAATTTTTTCGTAAAAACAGAACAGACAGACAGATACTTTCGCATTAATAATATTAATAGGGACGTTTTAAGCGAACAAATGAATTTGAATTCGAGTGATGAAATTATTAAACTAATATGAAAAATATGAAGATTAATTTTATAATAATATTTGACCCCAGCTATGTATTTTATTTTATTATTATAAATCTTTTGCTATTGACGTCTTTGCTTCAATAACATTGAAACATTTGTTTGTGTCTGGTTAGGACATACATTTTTAATACTATTAATCAAAATTACGACACATTAACGTCGTCGTCGCTGATTGTGTTTTTACAAGGATGGAAGATAAATCATGGGAAAAACGTATTATATACAAAAGCATGGACTGTTTCCATTATAGTAGTAATCTTCTTTTATGGTATAAATAAAGTTTTTAGATTATTTTTAATGTTTACTTGTTGGAAAATTGGCAAACAGACCACCGGCTGGTAGGTAGCTACCGCCACCCATGGACCTCTGCAATATTAAGGGAGCTGATGATTTGACTATTTCGTTGAGTTGTCGTTTCAGACAAAAATTGGTTTGAAAATTTTCGTTAAGTAGGTTTTGAAATATCGGCTGATTTCTATTTTTTTTTATGGTTATGGATTTCAACAATAATAATATGAGAGAGCGTCATCAACTATTTACTGTAATTATAATAACGTTATAATCAATAATAATTATAATCATTATATGTAAATATATGTTGTCATAATAACTAAAAATGGCTTGTAAACAAAACTTCAAAAAATGTTGTGTGCCTGTCAAAGGCGAAACAAGGAACTTCTGCCACTTAGCATAACATCTGCAAAAATATCCATGTTTCCAACAAATATAGTCAGCAGGGTACAAAATTGTAACAGATAGATATGTTAACAATTATAATATAAAACATGTAATAGAGTATAAGATTTGATTTTCAAAAAGCAAAAGAAAAACAAAATACAAAAAGATCACCCCCTCTACTTATTATCCCCGCATTTTTAAAACGATGTGACTATTTGTACGGGTACTGGACGAATAAATTATATTTATTCGTACAGTTATTCAATTTTTTTAATTAAGAATAAATTGGATGATTACCTTGTTTTTTAATTAGGTTAGGTTTTTTTTAATGACATGTTTTAAAGAATTATTGAAAACATGGAAATAAAAATAAATAAATAAATTCTAAAATGAGGGTGGGGTATAGATACACGGCACATTTATTTATAATGAACAAATCCGAACATTTTTAATATAGGTTAGAAGCCTTCGTGGTTATTTTTTTATAACCACCCAAAAATATTTTTCCGACACATACACGATTAGTCCCTATGTGTACTGGCGCTGTACATTACGGAACAAGATCTGCTTATATGTTACTACAAAGTATACGCGAGTTTTTGCGTACTGCTCTTGTATGGATTGGAAGAACTTCGTAAAATACTTATTTTAAATCTTTAATTAGGTTAGGTTAGGTTTTTTTTTATTATCCTCTCTCCGGACGAACCAGGTTATCCGGGCTTAGTACCCGTATTAATAATTATTAATTGTTCGTATGGTAACCGTATTAATAATTATAAATTGTTCGTATAGTACCCGTATTAACAGACTCAGCAATTCGATGTGACTATTTGTACGGGTACTGGACGAATAAATTATATTTATTCCTACGGTAACCGTATTAATAATTATAAATTGTTCGTACAGTACCCGTATTGATAGACTCAGCCTTTTTAAAATATATAAAAAAGACATGAATAGAAAAGACTGTTTTGAAATAAGACGAAAGAGTTGGCGAAAAAAAAACCAAATGAATTTGACTTAGACTCCTTTACGGAACTCTTCGCTGTGCGCTGACTTTTAAGAACTTTTTTGTTTTTAAACATTTTTAATATTTTCTAATGGAATAATCGTTTACGTTAAATTTTGTTCCAGGTCGGAGAACTATTCTACCAGTCCCATGACTCGCTCAGCCATCTGATGCAGGTGTCCTGCGAACAACTCGACCAGCTGGTAGATATCCTACGTGGAGCACCCGGAGTGTATGGTGCTAGAATGACTGGGGGTGGTTTTGGCGGCTGTGTTGTTTCATTGGTAAGTGCTATGATACAATTACAATATATATAGTTTCAACTCAAGTGTCGTTGCACCAATGGTGTGCACAATTAAAGACAACTAAAGGGGTTATCCCCTGAAGTGTCGTGTGTATATAATGACTATAATGAATGAATGAATATATTTTGCAATGCAACTGAAAAGTATTTGGATAAAATAATTTATACAAATATATTTTTTTATTGTTTATCTTACTTTCCAAAAAAGGCTGGTACGCCATAGGGTATTATTATTACGGGACGATAAATAGCTGTACTCTTTCGTCATTCAATAATACAATGAAGTTTAATGTACTACGTACTCGTACTAGAGAATGAGTCCGTAAGAAGATTAATTGAACACTCGTTACGGTTCATTTACAAGAACTTGTTTAGTCTGCGTCGGGTTGTTGTCGTATTGGAGTGAAAAGTAACTATTTAAAAAAAGTATTAAGACATTTTTTGATGTCGAGGATTACATTATAAGCAAGATGTCCGTGGAGTAGGCCTACTGGGGATACCACGTAAAAAAACGCGTCTACGGACTCTACCTCATGGGTGGCGGGGAAAACGGGGGATCTTTTCTACCTGCTTAACATTTGATAAGTTAAATTTGGCAAGTTCTATGTTAAAGAAAAGAGGATTGAAAAAATTCCTTTTGTGTTTATAACTTCTTTAATTTTTAATTTAGGATAAAAAGTTATATAAACACATTTGTAGGCAAAACAATTTACTACAAATTATGACTTTACAAATTTTTCGTAAGACGCATAGTTTCCGAGTTATCGCGAAAAAAGGGTTTTCACCCCTTTTTTCAATGTGGCGGCCGGGGTACAAGGGTGGCGACCCCACGAACTTGAGGTTAAGCTTCTATTGACCCCCCACACATGTCCCAAAAATAAAATTGTGTCCGGTTTTTAAATTGTAAGATTTTAATGAACTAACACGCATTTAACAAGTTTTAGTTTATGTTTAAATTTTATTTTCAGGTGAAAAAAACCGAGGTGGAAAACTTAAAGAGACGTATCCTATCGCAGTACAATGGAAATCCAGTTTTCTTCGAGTGCCAACCGAGTGATGGTGCTCGTAATTTGAAGTTATAATAAAGATTGTTTTTTTTTATACCAGCTTTTTAAGATTTTAAAGATCTTCTACGGCCTCTGTGTTGTGGACGATTCGCTTGTTTCACTAGATGAATTTGCCGAGCGCATTTCTGCAATCAGGTTTTGTTTAAAACTCTATATTTTCTTAAGAATTTTTTCTGTTTTTAAGCTATTGCATAGCTTTTATCGCGGCTTTTGAACGCGGCCACCGATCAAGAAATTCCGTAACGAAAATAAAACCTAACACCCCCCACTCCGCTTACCATGTAGCGCGGCCGAGTGTTTGCTTATCGTGTAGGTATATGGTACGACTGTACGAAGCTCGCACTGATCGAGACGAGCTGCTCCGAAATCGGACGAATACGTAAGCAGCTGTTTGTGAGAAAGTATATAGGTGTATAGGAATCTATCATATCTTTATAATGCCACACTCATCGCATGTGCGCCCCGTAAGGCGCCGTCCTATTGTCATCGCTCGCGCGATGGTTGCGATGCAATTTCATCGTACGATGAAACCGGTCGCGCGATTAGAAGGCGCTGTTCTATTGCCATCGTACGATCAAACCGGTTTAGAATCGTGTTTTGGAGCGATTCGATCACATTCGAAATGGCTCTTAACAGAGATGCACAGTTTCTGCTATCGGGTAATATTTCTTTAATCGTAAATAACATTAAAAAAAGAAAACGTGGACGACATAATATACTTTATGAAAAATTAAAAAACTTCTTTTAAAAAGCACCTACTTTAAGACGTTTTTGATAATATAATATATTAATAATATTAGCTTTAGAAATTAGTTATTTTATACTTTTTAGTTTTTGAAGTCGGTTTTTTATTTTATTTGTTACTTTTTAGTGTCTATCTATGTACGAAAGGTGCCGCGCTTCTTAAAAATATAGGCCCAAGAAATGGGAACAAAAAAATGTTCGTAAAATGAAAACTACTGCGCCAAACCATGTCAAATTTTTAGGGGACCAAATGGCAGCTATTCCGCGTCGAAAAAAAAAGAATCACGTAAATCGGAGAGTAATCGGTGAACATACATAAAAAATAAAAAAATAGGAGATTCCGACGAATTGAGAACCTCCTCCTTTTTTGAAGTCGGTTAAAAACAGAAATGAACACGGTGAATGTTATGAATATTTATCTATGTCAACAGAAACATTTGATTACATCTGTAATGGATTACGCAGTGATTGTAATCGTTATACTCGTATAACTGTAGAAGAAAGATTGGTGTTTGAACATTGAACATTAAGGTAAGTTCAGTACTGATCAGTATGTTTGATCGGACGACGGTACGATCAATAGGATGCGTCGATGGTCGCGTGATGAAAACTAGACAATTTGATCGCATCGCATGATCGCGCGACCTTCAATAGGACATTCAGTAGTTATCAGTATGTTTGAATGCACGGTCGTAGGGTCATTTTTTGATCGCATCGGATCAATCGCGCGAGCAATGACAATAGGACGGTGCCTAAGTATACATGTAGGTATATGTGTATACATAGGTGTACCTATGTACAACAGTTAATAGCAGTTGCTGGTGAATAGCTGTACTGGTAAAATTTGTGTATAAAGTGTTTTAAATATGAATAAACAAAGCGCATTTCTTTTTTTAAAATTTTTGCTGGAGTACAGCAGACAAGTTGACGGCTCAACTGTGAGCGAAAGTGGCTACCGACGCCTATAAATACAATAATGCAATACTAAACTGGCTATCAATGTGCTGCCGGACGTTTAAATGGGGCTAGAACCTGGCCACCAATACCGGAACTCAACTATGACATGCTCTAGACCAGGGGTGGTCGTTATCCAGACGGGTAAATGCGGTACCGCCTGGCCATGGTTTGATATGTCGCCTTTTACGACAGGCCGTATCCGTCAAAAATGGAGAAAGAATACAATTTATTGCGATCGGGCGTACTTTAACCAATAAATAATAATTAAACATCCGTGTAATAATTACATTAACTGATTAAAACATAATTACATGACTTATAAATTGAACAAAGTATTGGTGACGCCGCGTACACACAGGTCCAACAAAGCCTAAAGATTCGTTAAAAATCCACCGAGTGGTAGTAGCGTACATAGTGTAGAGGTTATTATATGGTACTTGAATTTTTCATAGTAGAAAAGAAAGCTAATGAGGGGGTGGTATACTTACCCTTTCTGCATCCCCTGTGTCTAGATATAAAATGAATTTCAGATATTAGCTAAAGCTAGCCTACTATATTAGACTAACTTTCTATAGAAAAAAATGAATTTGTGAAATTTAGTGGTTATAAATAAGTCGTATGTAGTATAATAGTCGTAATACGTATATGAAAAACTGTTATACGCCCAATATTTATGTATCTTTGTGAGATATTGGATCGAAGAGAACAAGCTATTGGTGGTTGAAAGAAAGATCCTGGATCCGACATAGGGAAGCGATGGCAACTGACGTATCCTGAAAAATAAACTGAACTTGAAGAGCTGGTGGATGAGCCTAATATAATTGGTACATCGCTTGCGCTGGCTTGACTACCTACATAGAGTGAGGACGATCGCACGGCAAAAAGAGCCTATCTGGGCAGACCAACGACAAGGTGACATGCTGGTCGGCCTAGATATCGCTGGAGTAACTTAGTGGAGGATGATCTGCGCGAGCTTCAAGCCTATGAATATATATATCCCTAAACTTATAATCTTCATCAATATATTCATATTAAATTCAAATAAGATATATTTATATCCAACCCAGGAATCTGACTATATACGATTGTTTGACAAACCGCCTACAGTCAACGAAGGCCAACGAAACCCATTCGTTGGTTATCGACGGCCCTGTGTGTACGCGGTACAACATCATTATTAAGACAGGTCAGGTATTCATGATTTATCTGAGTTGTAAATTACAATAGTCATTATCTATGGGAACCTTTAGCATTGTTTACCATTAAAATTGACTTTACTTAGTGCGTCATTAATAGTAATACTAAACTGTAAATTATACTACCAAATATATAAAAACATAAAACTTTGTTATCAAATTCGTAAGATTTAGCAAAATGAAAAGGCTAATTAAGAATTTTAATAATAAGAAATGTTTGTATTTTTTAAATAAAATAATGTTTTTTCCCGGCCAGGACTCGAACTTGAGCTTATTGAGTTTGGATGCGAGCGCTAATTATTAAGCTACCACGGTTTAGTGACAGTTATGTTACGAGCTACAGCACTCGAATTAAAATAAATGCCATTGGAATTACTATAGAGTTTATTAGAACTGTACAATCACGTATAAAACAAGTACAAATAAATAAACTGGATGCAACCAGTTCACAGTGCACGATTCAATGCAATTCAACACGCGCCAAATCCGTTACTATATCGCTAATCGAAAGTACTACACGTCTTAATCGTATCGTAGTCGTCAATTGACTGCCTCACCCCTCCGTTCGGGCATTGTTTTATACTAAACCTTATAATAGAACAAAGGATCGCGTTCGCCGAGTTAATCCCGCACTTGCCAGCTTCAACGGCCATAAAACAAGGATTAATTCGTTTGACACTAATTACAGCCACAAAATAAGTACGATAACAATAGATGTTTTTAAAGTTTAAACATGAAGTAAATATAAGAATTCGTTTTTACAATATGCCAGATGTGCGGTCTGTGTCGGTATGAACAGTTAGCTTAGCAAAAAAATACTAAAGAAATGCATTTTATTATTTTTAGAATTTTATTTGGCAGATCTATTCGAAGGCACATCGATCATTGTAAATCACTTGAATCAAATGATCACTTCTTAAAGTAAGCTAATTATTACAAAAACTAGAAATTATATTTATAAAGAGTTTATATCAGTTAGCTTTTATTTAACTTGCAATGGATGTATCTATGTATGTATGTATGTATGTAAGTTCAGACGGAATCTTGCAAGTTAAATTTGACCAACTGACCATAGGAATTCCTATAATAAACAAGATAGACCCGTCGTGTTTGGGCTCGTTTTACTTGTCTTAGCTAACACCCTGCTACATGATAATCATAGCATAACCATATTGATAATGAGCTCTATGATGCGTCTTTGAATAGACATAAATTATAAAGTCTCTGTAATAGGCGTAAAATGTTTGACATAGTACGTTTATATAAAATTATAAATTTTCTAGTTGACTCTCCTGAACTTTGGTCAAAAATTTATTTTTCTGTTAAGGTTCGACTACCCGTACCCCACTCGTAAACTACCTTTTTTGCTACCCCACGTTATCACAAAAATTACACTCGCAATTGCTTATTTTTTCGTTGCACCAATTATATGTACCTCAACTTTATCGACGTAGACATATTTAACTTATCTTATAGACTATAGAGATACTATAGACGTAAAATTAAAATAAATGAAATATTGCAGTAATCAACCTTTAAAATGTTTTTTCTTTTACTTCGCAATTTTCCAAATTTAAAGTTGTGTAACGCGCATTATTACTGTTTTTCTGTCTCACTTTTAGAAATTACTAGCTGTCCCGGCAGACGTCGTCCTGCCCGGTAAAAAATAGGGGTTGATCGTAGAGGGTTGAAAATCTAGGGTTGTATTTTTGTATGTTGTATCATAAAAAAATAGAAATTAAAAATTTTGTCTAAAAAATAAAATAAAAATTTAGGGGTGGACTACCCCTAACATTTAGGGGGATGAAAAATAGATGTTGGCCGATTCTCATAGATACCGGATAAGCACAAAAAATTTCATCAAAATCGGTCAAGCCGTTTCGGAGGAGTATGGCAACGAAAACTGTGACACGAGAATTTTATATATTAGATTTCTTTTCATAGAACAATTTTTAGGCACTGTTAGATTGTAAGAATAAATTTAATGTAACTGTTAATTTAAGTTGAAATGTATATATCTGTTTGATGCCAAAATAAATGAAAAAAGAAATGATATCCAGGATCTCAAAAGCTTGTATTTAAAAACATTTTTAAAAACAAGTTTGAAATTAAGTTTACAATTATCTTTATAATTTGTTGATCTGCAGCTGTATTCAATAGTAACTATAAATATCAAGACAGGTACCAACAAGTCAATTATAGCTTAAAGTATTTAATTTAATGTAACCGCATAGGTCACAGCCAACGTGACGACAACCCTACAAGGTTAAAGACGCGAAATGGATCACGGGCCCGTCACAGGTTGAAAACCTTTGATCGAACAATCAAATAATATTTTGTTAATATCGTTAATTTATTGCAAGATATATTTTATGAATATATGCTGTATTTGAATTTTATGTTATAAATATTTGGAAATGTATTGAATTATTTGTTTTTATTACCAGAATAATATAATTATTTATTAGTAACATAACGTTTGCCGGGACTATGCTCTCGGTCCAAGCGGAAGATCAGGGTTGATCGAATATATCGACATTTTTGCTGAGCTTGATCAAATTTTTAGGACTTAATATGTATATCTCTGTAGTTGTGTTCTCTTTTTTTATTATGCTTTGTTTATTACTTTTAATGTGTTTAGTTTACGTGTGTATGTCCTAAATATTCTTTCTTTCGAACAATGTTTCGATCACTAATTTATTCGATATTCTTTACACACGGTGTCATGTAACGTACGTGACCCTTGGTGTAAATAAAATTGACAATGGGAATTTTGATAATTATTTATTTAAAGTTAAGTTAAACATTTATTCCGAAATAAAACTGAGTCTTACATTGTAATTGGAAGGCCCGTTCTGAAAGTTCTGAAAGTCACATTGAGTTATTTATATAAATATCTATAATTGGAAACAAGAGCTTATTTAATAAATTTACGTAGATTTAATTTAGTAATGTATTCTTATACTAATATATAAAAATGAAGAGTTTGTTTGTTTGAACGCGCTAATATCAGGATCTAGTGGTCTGATTTAAAAAATTATTTCAGTGTTTATCGAGGAAGGCTACAGGCTATAATATCATTACGCTAAGACTAATAGGAGCGGAGCACCAATGAAGAATCTTTCAAATTAGGAAGGGGGGAGGTTGGAAAACAAATTTTACGCGTACGACGTCATGGGCACAGCTAGTATAAAATAAATCAAATTTAATATCAATGCATAAAATTGATTCTAAATTTAAATAATAATTTATTAAGTAATTTACATGTGATTAAAAGAAATCAATAAGGGTTGTTTTGACTTCAGTTTTTTCGAAATGACCGACGATTACACGGAATCATGGACTACTACTCCTCCGTCTAATGTACGAGATAACCACGAGAGCGGAAGTGTGATATGTTTTTCGCTTTTTACGTAATGCCAATAACGTAATAATATAATAAAATAAAATAATAATAAAATAAAAAGAAGGTTCCAGAAACGTCACTGCCACACTGTCATGAGTGACAGTCATGCTTCCTCGAGCCGCTTCGCTCATGTACGCAATGGGTCTCCAGAACGTTTCTCTTGCGTACCGTGGGGATTTGGAAAGAGCTCCCGGCCGAGGTTTTCCCACAGCGCTGCGATATGGAGTTTTTCAAAAAGGGTGTCATAAAATTTCTTCGAGGCCGGCAGCGCGTTGGTGACATCTCTTATGTTGAAAACGTCAATAGGCAACGGTAACCGCTTTCCATCAGATGTACCGTCAGCCTTTTTCCTGTACTCCAGCTATATAAAAAAAATGCTTTCAATGTCACACTCCCAGGCGTCGTGACTAAGGAAGGGAGGTGGCCTCAAGAAGGAAGATATAGAACCTACCTTGCAGAGAATGGTCTCCAGTGCAGCAAGTATTCGACGAACCGCGATCCATTACTTTAATCAAAGTGAATTATAACGTAACCAGTGTTAATATCAAGAGAGAAGATTATTATTTAAGCTATAGAAACATTATTTTGGTAAAGATCACAAAAGATGTTAGTTTCATAAATACACCCAGGGCTTCTTTTTTTTTTTTTACATGAGGAAATGCGTTGTCGCGTCGTCAGCCGCGCGGGGGATCATGCGCGGCCGGTATGTGGGGCTCCCCGACGCCGATTAATCAATACGACCGGCGCCGGTATACCCACTAAAACCTCATGGGAGCCTTCTTCCGCCTAGCGCCGGGGTCACGGTACATGCGCGAGCTTAACCCGCAACCCCGGCAGCGGCTGGCCGCCTCGTAAACAGAGGCGGCCTCTCCTGTGTGCGGGCCGGGGAATGACGTTCCCCCGGCCCTGAGAGGGACGCGCGGCTGCCTCTCGCGCCCTCTCGCGGCATTAGTGCGGGCGGAGGTCTATAGGATCCCCCAGACCTCGACGCCCGCTGCCGCCCGCCCGTGGCTGCCAGGAGTCACGGGCGCTATCCTCCTTCGGTGGGGGAGGGGGAGGCTGCGAGGATTGCTCCTGCAAAATCACCCCTCCCTCTCCTTCCTCCCCTTTTCCCCGCCGCCTCGCGCTTACAGCAGCGTCAGCGGTCGGAGTCGGGGGAGGCCACCTAACTTCGGAAGGGAAGAGTGTTTTGGGAGGAGGTTTGGAGGGAAGGGAAGGCTTTTAGGATGAGGAGGCGGAAAGGTGGGACACCACTGTCACGGAGTGAAGGGGGGAATGTGACAGTGGCCGCTCGGGGCCCCGGGGACGCATCCCCTTGTACCGCTTCCTGGACGGAGGGGAGTCCAGGGCGGCACCCCCTGGGGGCAAATATACCCAGGGCTGCGCCGACCCCCCACA
The DNA here is from genome assembly GCA_012273795.1 of Dendrolimus punctatus. Taxonomy (NCBI): domain Eukaryota; kingdom Metazoa; phylum Arthropoda; class Insecta; order Lepidoptera; family Lasiocampidae; genus Dendrolimus; species Dendrolimus punctatus. The sequence continues at coordinate 18,750,723 of CM022539.1, forward strand.
GCGCCTGTGTGCGAAAACTATGAAGCGCCTCTTTTTTTCACGAAGCTGCATGTTTCAACTTATTTATTATTTGTTAATTTTAATCGAAATAAATGTTCGCCAATTTTATATACTTAGATAATATTTTCCTAAATAGGTATAACCAGTTCCCTTCCGCTTGTCAATTACTGCAAAAACACCACTACAAAGAATAATTATGTTGATGTGTAAGTGTAACAAAAAAAATTTCGACGGCAGCGCCCCTATTGTCTTGGCGCCTGTCTGCGCCGCACACTTTGCACATTGGGGCGGCGCGGCCCTGAATATACCCTCATACATCATGCTATGCCATGATGAATTCTGATGAACAAAACCTTCCTGAGCTTTTACAACTCTGAGTGGTTTAAATATATTTATTTATTTTATATTGCTAACACGTTTAGCAAAGAGTTTAATTTGCCAACAGAATCTTGGACCGCATCATCTTCTAAGGCGTGGTCGTGATCAAACGCTAAGAAATAACTTAGCGTTCGACCACGATCATTAAAAAAAAATATAAATAATGCGAGATCGATGTAATTTTTTTAGATTTCTTTTCTGTTTGTTCGGGATTCACGTAACAACTACTGGGCCTATTTCGATACGGTACTTGCTGACTTGCAAATTCTTAGACTTAAAATTTGCGCTACTTTTTATCCCGGGAATCCCGCGGGAATGTTCCCGAAAGCGTTTAGTAGTGTTCGGAAATAAAAATTAGCTTATACCGACACGGTTCACTTAAACGACAGCTGACATTCTTTTTTTAATGCTGCGGTACTTTGTGTCCCGGGAATCCTGCGGGAATTTCTAGTCAAGCGTGGACGGAGTCGCGAGCATATGTAAAAAATAAAAATGAGCAAAGCAGTGGACAGTCGCAACATAACTAAACTTTTCTATGCATAGACTGACAAGCGCTTCTTTTATTATATTATATTGTAATCTACATATGTTAGCATTGTTTTTATAAACACAAACATAAATATAAATATTCGAGTATTTTTCTGTCATGTACGTAGTTGTAATTATGTATACAGAGATATAATTAACAACCGTCATTAACAAAAACATTGTATGAATATTTTCTTTGTCAAACACAGTTTGTAAGTTAAAGCGAACAGAAGGCACAAGCGTGAGCGCTCGTGATTAATAAATGATCCTTCAAAATACTTGAGACTTAAAGTTGAAAATAATATAGAATATGAATTCGAATAGGGTATTGGTGACACCGTTCTTCAGACAGGTGAGTTTCTTTTTTTGTGTTAGCTAAAGCAAGCAGCAATCATGTCAAACACACATATTGTATATCCCCAAATTAAGCAAGCTACGATTGTGTTACGGATAATATAGAACGGAGAATACTTCCAGAAAACCCGGGCTGTGGATTATGTGAAAGGAATTGAAAGTGTGTGTCGGTGGTGTGCCTGTCAAATACTTGAAATTGTATTACACAATACGTATAATTAAGAGAAATAAATAGAAAATAGACAATAACATATATTAGCATTATATATCCTAATATATACATTATTAATTTGTGTATATCAACAACAGTAGCTATACAATATTAATAATAATAGCAACAACACAATATGTCATTATTATAATATATATTAATATAATATAATACGATATCTATCTATACATATAATAAAATTGTAGAAGTCAAATTTCTGTACAATGAAAAAAAAATGCTGAAACCGAGTCAGAAGTAAAGTGGAACTAATTTAGATTTTTTCATATTTTTTGTGTCTCGGTTTGTCTGTTTGTACCAGCTAATCTGCGAACGACTTGACCGATTTAAATTAAATTTTGTATGGTGATACCTTATATCCCTGGTCCACATATAGGATACTTTTGATCGCGAAAAATTAAAGAGTTCCCCTGGGATAGTTAAAAAAACTTTCCACGCCGAAGAAATTAATATACATACGATTTGATATTAAATATTTATTAAAGTGAGAGATATTACCAGATTTTTGAAAGTGGGGAGTGATTTTGCCTGTCTTATGTTTCGTATTATCCATATTAACAGTTTAATTTATTTGCTATCTCGTAACTATTCTGACCCTTGCGATAAATCTATGTTCGCTAGTATATCTTCTTCAGCCAATCTCACCCCACTGCTGGACGTAGGCCTCCCCAAGTACGCTCACATATTCCTGTCTTGCTCATCCAGCCCCTGCTGGCGATCTTGCGCAGGTCGTCAGTCCACCGGGCTGGCGGGCGCCCTACGCTACGTTTGCCGATACGTGGTCTCCACTCCAGGACTCGTTTGTTCCATCGGCCGTCGGTCCTACGACTGACGTGACCAGCCTCTGCCACTTTAACTTGCTAATATTGCGACCTGTGTCGGTTACCTTCGTTACTTACGGATGTCCTCATTTCTGATTTTATCCATAAGAGAAACACCTAACATAGCTCGCTGAATAGCCCGTTGAGCGACTTTGAATTTGTGGACTAGTCCCGCTGTCAGTGTCCATGTTTCGGCACCGTATGTCATGATGGGTAGGACGCACTGCTCGAAGACTTGTCATCAAGCATTGCGGAATGGTCGACGAGAAGACCTGTCCAAGCTTATCGAATGCCGCCTAGCCTAACTGGATCCTCCTATTGGAGGAGTAGTATATAAGTACTGTTATTTACTTCCCTAACAATCAATTTCACACTGGGCAACAGTGACGCATGGCCATTGATTACTTAATTGACTAGTCGACGTGAATTAAAGGAATAAGGAAAATGTATAGATTTTAATTGACACATCCTTGCGGTTGATAGAGATCTCGCGTGACTTGAGAAGGCCGGGATTAGTTGAGTAATTTTTCATTTAGTCGCTCTTATTAATAACAGAATTATTTAATTTAAAAAATTACACTACAGAAAACTTAGAAATTAAAAACGATTATTATTTTAAAAAAAACCTAGTAAATATTAGGGATGGGCCGAAATTCGTTTTACATTCGGTTTAACCAAATTTCGGCAGCCTGAACCGAACTTCGGCATTCAGCCGAAATTGGGTTATAATGCCGAACATTCGGTGCAACAAAAAAGTAAAATACCTACTTGCACTTTTTTGACTGGAGTTAATAGAAATCATATCTATCATAGCATACATACATGTTAAAAATTAACTAAAATTAGTTCTTTATCGAGTCTTTGCCTGATTAAATAGACATCAAATTAAATCAAAAATAAAATAAACTTATAATTGCTAATTGCTTGTAACTGCTTAATTATAATGTGTAACTTGAATAAAAGAAAATGAAACCCCTTTAAGGAACATCAGTAATTACAACTTTGATTTAAGTCACTTATTTACGAATTAAACATTATGAATTTAGAATTATGAAATGCTGATATTTATTTCAATCGAAGGTCCAAAAATCGATTATGTTATATACCTAATCATACTTAGAATTTACCATAGGCAGGTTATGGTGTAAAAAAGCCAAAGATTCGGCGTTATCAAGTCACGACGTCAACAGGTCCCGATGTTGCTCTTGAGAAAGCGTGGGGAAATAAAACCGTTAAGCCGAATTTTTGTTTTAACCGAATGTGCGGCCGAAGTTGATATTCGGTTTAAACCATATTCGGCCCATACCTAGTAAATATCTATTCTAAATCGTTGTCGGTGGGGAGCGTTCCCAAAATGCTGGCCGCATTCAGGTTTTATGGTAATGATAATTTGTTGTCCTAAATATAGGCCAGCCAAATATAGGGCAAATATAGATCACGCGAGACATCTTTAAATCGCCTTGAAAGGTCTCGATAATGCTAATAAGCCTCACGTCCCCATGACACCAAAGTCTTAACCTCGAAAGCCACAAATATGTATCCGTCACCGATGGATGCATATTTGCGGCGTTTCAGGGTTTCTTGACGTATGACAGCTCCTCCGGCAGTGACGACTGTATTTCGAAGATGGAAAGCCTAAATCATATATATTGTTCATACACCTAATCATTGAAGTGGTACCATGCCATGCCATGATGGAATCGTTATCTCGATTATAACTCTTAGGGCCGGTTCGACTGGTGTGATACCACGCTCTTATAGAATATCGGCGTGAAACGGTTATTTTTTTAATTGCTTGAGTTCAGCAAAAAGACAGTTGGCCCAGTTGATGGAAAGCAGTTACCATAGCACATTTGCAACACCAAAAGTGCTACAAATGCGCTGCTGTTCTCTTAATGGAGATTAGAACCTGGTTTCTTATGCTGGAACAGAACTCAAGGTTATTGTGGCGACATACTTTAGACCAGGGGCGGGAGCCGTCCAGTCGGGCAAATGCCCTACCGGCTGTGGGTTGTTTTGTATTCTCTTATGACAGGCTGCCCGGCCCGCAGGTAATTGTATTCTTTCTCCGTTCCTGCACGGATAGAGAGGTACTCGTGAGTCAACACTAACCCATAGCATCATTTGCTAGTGTAAACATAAATTTCAATGAGAAGCCAATCAAGAGATTTTAGAAGATTTCACCAAGCCTACACTGTTAATTTGACTTTGACAATAAACAACTATATGCATGTATAGTGTGCGAAATTGCATACTCCTCCGTCGGCGCGGTTTTCCTAAAAAGGGTACATAGTTTTTGTTGCTTTTGATTCACGTATTAGTATATAGATTTATTTAATTTTATAATTGGAACAACATAAAACAAAGAATATACAAAAGATACATATTTTGCACAATTTAATACATGTACATAATATGTCATGATAAATAAGTCAGATACAAACACAAATGAAATTAAAAACTAGAAAAATACTCATCCAGGCTTTCTAAAATGTGTTTCTGTCAAGTGCGAGGTCTGCTTGCTGCTGGGGCGGATTTGGATATTTGCCGCCCGTAGGCTATTCAAATTTTGCTGCACCTACTGACCTCTACAAATCGATACCCTAGTTCACAATAATTTCAATTATATTTTTTTCAATAACATTTTATTATTTGTGCACTTTCGTCTTAATTATACAACCTTTGTCCCATAATTAGTAGAGAGAAGTAGGAGTGAAGTAGGAGATCGATGGGTTTGCGCTACTCAAATTATAGATTTTTTTGTACTTGGTTGAACAGTTTACATGTTGTATTTTTAATATTATCGTAATAAGAATTATCTTATTGTCTTAGAATTTAAGTAAGACATAAAGGAACACTAGCCTGAAAGCCGCCTCTCCAAAATCTGCCGCCCTAAGTTCCAGCCTACTCAGCCTATTGGTAAATCCTCCACTGGCTTACTGTCTTTAATGTTCGTACAAGAACGCCTTTAGTTTGATTTTAAAAATATATGCACAATTTTAAGACAATACAGATTATTATTATATTTATGACACCATCCATAAATTTATAGCACGAATTTCTTCACGATTTTTTGACCCGTTCTCGTCCTTTTCACGGCTGGTCACATCCAAGGGACTACTAGTCCTTCCCTCGTGACGTGACTGACATATTTTGTATTAGTAAATCAGGAAAATATTAAATTAAAACATTAGTTTCTTAAATAGCTTGAATATCTATACTAATATTATAAAGCTGAAGAGTTTGTTTGTTTGAACGCGTTAATCTCAGGAACCGTTGGTCTGATTTGAAAAATCTTCCAGTGTTAGAATAGTAAATATATTGAGGAAGGCTATGGGCTATGTATCATCACGCTAAGACCAATAGGAGCGGAGCAGCAATGAAGAATGTCTCAAAATCGGAGCGTTTTGAAAGCAAATTCCACGTTGACGACGTCGCGGGCGCAGCTAGTACTAGATAGTCACACCAACGCGTACTACCACCGCATTTCATTACAAGCACACTTCACAAGCAAACCAAGGCACATAAAGTGCCTAAAAACTAATAACCCAGAAACAGAAAGGAGAAAACAACACACATGGCACTAGATAGGATAATATATATTGGTATAGACATAGGGCACACACTGCACATGCACCTCCTCACAACACCAGCATGTAACAGATACACTCTACATTAGTATAAGTTTAGTATTAAAATAAGATAAATTAATACAATAAGTTATTCGTAAGGTGCACCACAACACAAAAATAATTAAAATAATGTTACACACAAGAACCAAAATAATCAATAGGCGTGTTTAAACTCTAAAATTAAAACTAGAAATTAAGTTTTAAAAAGGCCACGACACACCTTCCATGTTCAAATTGATCGTGTATTAGCAGAAGGTGATATCAGGAGCCTTAAGAACAGACGAGCGTGCATGACAAGAACTATGAATGTCAAAGAAGCAAGTGAGGTGTATAAGAATAAGCCTAAATGGCGCTCTGTTGTTCGTGCCTACCCCGCAAGGGACCTGGCGTGAAGTTATGTATGTATGTATGTATTGTTTATTTATTATCTTATGTCTCTTTTCTATCTTGTTCTAAATAAACATATTTCTTTCTTTAATAATATTCCGTTTCAAACCTTCATACAAATCTGTATACAATTTCAATAAATAAAAATGTTTTCGTAACTTCATTTTTATGGGTGGTCAGTATTGTTGGGATTTTTTTACCAGTTAACACGAAAACGCTTCTATGCCTTAGTCTGATGGAAGCGTCAGATCATTCTTTGAGAAAATAAGTACCTTAATAAAAATATAAAACAATAATTGAAGAGAACAATAAAATGATTTTCAGGAAAATCTTCGTATTTCACACGAAGTATAACAGACGACAAAAAAATGTTTTTTACGTAGTTGATATTGTAAAGTGTAATGTCGTAATTACAAATAAGACGCTATTCAATTGTTGGGTTGTTATCTCTAAAATGCGATTTCTTTCAGACAACTCGTGACAGAACGGTAGTGCATAATTATTGTATTACTACTTATATTTTAATAACAAACATGTAACTATATGGTATCTGTCTATAATATGTTTAAACGCGCTAATCTCAGGAACTACTAGTCTGATTTGAAAAATTCTTTCAGTTTTAGTTGGCCCATTTATCGAGGAAGGCTATAGGCTCATCACGCTAATACCAATAGTAGCGAAGCAGCAATGAAAAATGTTTCAAAATTGGGGGGCTTGAGAACAAATTCCACGCGGACGGTGTCGCGGGCACAGCTAGTTTTATATAATTTTAAATGTTTCTGTGTCTGTATATTAAAGCTATTAAAAAAAACATCTGGAAAATAATATATAACGATGATGAACACGATGGTATTTTTTTTGGATTTTTGTCTTTTTGTTTGTTCGGGATTCACTTAAAAACTACTTGGCCGATTTCGATGCGGTATTCACTGATAGACAGCTAACTTTTAGACTTAAGCTCTATGCTACTTCTTTTTCTGGGGGTTATTTAAAAGTAAGTAAGTTTAGTATATTTTTATACTGATTTATGCAATTTTATGTAATGAAATGTGATATTTTTTATCACGACAATCCCGCGGGCATTTTTCCGGGAGTGGTTCGTATTTATTCAGGTGCATAGAAATAAGCTTATTATGACAGTTTTCACTAAATCGATAGTATCGCGGTACTTTGTGTCCCGTACATCCCGCGGGAATTACAAATCAAGGGTGGACGAAATCGCGGGCATATACGGTGGGTATTTTATATATATAAACACAGAACACAGAGAAATACTGTTGCGGCTGGACTTGTGATAAGCGAACTGTGTCAATTTTACAAGAATTTTACAGTGTTGCGCAATTTAGGTGGAAATTTAAGAATGAGCACGCACGTAGTAAGTAGGTCAATGCGCATGAAATGAAGCTGCTGCTCTGCTACAATAGCTAAAGTAAAGTGAAGTGAATTGATCACTTCACTTTGCTTCAGCTATTGTAGTTTTATATTTATAGTATTTTATTTGATTTGTATGTATTTATTATACTTATTCTATGTTAATTTATTATTATTTATGATGTGGAGCAAATTATTTATAAATTATATTACTATGTATTTTAGTGTGTTGCGGGCGTGATATATTTTATGGTAAATTAGAGATGAGTACACGATCAAAAGCACATTGGTTGTCGCGAATGAATAAAATTTTCGGCATACCTACACATTAGAGCATGTTGCTGTATCTGCTCGGTTACAGTTACGGCTCACAGATGAGTACGCCGGCTTTAGTGTGACATATTTAATTGGTACTTCTGTGTATTATAATTGATCTTTGATTGCAGTGCTTTGTGACCCTTGGAGTGGCAACAAACGTAATGTCATTTGGCCTGATCAGTGGCTACGCTGCTGTACTATTGCCACAGTTGACAAATACAAAGTACATTGAACTGGATGATGAATCTCTATCTTGGATTGGTGAGCTACATTTTGATGTTATTTTTTTATACCCCTGAGAACGTGTATGCAAAGATGAAACTTTGTTGATGTTCTGTTGCATGATAAAGGATTGGAAGCGTAATAAACAAACTTATTTTCATTGTACGAGTGATATATGAATACACTTGTTGTGTGAAAAAAAATTAGTGGTTAGGTACTTGATTTATTTTTTTAATTCGTTTTGGAAACACACAATAATTAATATTCTTAAATATAAAACACAAAATTAAAACATATATCAATCAAGTTTCCACTAAAAAATAATTTATATAATAAAAATTGACTAACAGTTAATTACAAGAAAAAAAAGAAATACAATTATATGAAAATTACATAAAATGTCTATTTAATGTACATTAGGTCAATTGTGATGTATATAATTTTTTTAGACTGACCAAAAATATATAATATTAATCCAAACTATCTATACATTGAATTCTGTATGTCTTTCAAGACCACGGGCCATAAAAATGGCCCGGACTTTTGGAGGGCTTTGCGTGGTGCCACGGGGAGGCCAACACGCAGAGGCCCCTTGACAAATTTAATCTAAATGTGGCGTGACACTGACCGGCGATTATCCCTGTCTACACCATTATTAATGTACCCACGGATAAACCCCGACCAGTATAGGACTATTATGGGAAATGAGAAGAGAAAGTACCGGGCTGTTGGGGTGGACTATTAGTGGCACTAGGGATCTGGGAATAAGAGGACTATGGCGTCTACCCGTCGCAATGTTCAGGGAACAAACATACATATAATTATTATTATTCATTTTGAAAATATATATTAAATATAAGCTACAATATCAAACTAATTTGGATAGACACATACACAAAAACATAAAGTTATCATTAACATATTATGAATATTAAATTGTTATTCTTAATTTAACAGCAGAAAATATTATTTATACATATAAATTTTCATTATATAAAGATATTGCATTAATGTACTATCATCGATGATAAGAATTACATGACCGAAGCGAATCCGACTGTGGCCCGTCACACAGACTCTAAGGAGACGTAGCGCGGGAAACAGACTTTCATTTGGGACGCCAATTGTACTCACTGTTCTCCATATTTTAGTCATTTTTATATACCCTGTACTACTTACTTACATGCTATGATTTAATTTCATATAATACTTTTAGCGCAACATAGCTTGTGCCGAGGGTTGAATGTAGGTTGAAGAATGATCAAAAGTTAATGGGGTGGCGTGCCCACGCCCTCTTGGGATGATAAAATTAAGGAGAAATTGACCGTAATGGTATTTTTATGCAACCATCTGTAGTATTGGCGTGAATTTTCAAATTCAAATTCAATTTATTGCAGCGAAAATGTATAGTTAAAAAGAAATTTATATAAAGCATGTGACAATTTGCTTCATCGCTTACCTATTTTTCTTCGTTTTGTAATTAAAGATACATTTTATCAGTTCAGTTAAATTTTATTCGAAAGTGGCAATAGGTAAATTTGGAATATAATCTAAAACTATTTACATATATACTTAGGAACAGGTGTTTTAGGCTACGTCAACCTTGGCAGACTTTAGAAACAAATAAAATACACACTTTCCCATACTAAGATAGGCATTTCGATGCCTAGTACAAAGGCCGTTGCACGCAGTAGTGTCCGTGTAATTCACGACCTACCTACTCTATCTTACTTACTATTCATTCAATTGCTCTATCATCGGTTATATTGTTTTTGTATAATTATTTGTAGACTGCACCACCGTCAGTTTTAAAAATCTATTAAGCTTTTAGCGATAAAATCGCCGACCGTTGTACTATTTTTTGAATGAATGAATGAATAACTTTATTGCACATAGAATTACAGTACAATGGGCGGTCTTGTCGCCAAAGGCGATATCCTCCAGACTACCCTATACAATTGGAATCAGACTACATTATTTAATGACTTAATACTTATTAAATGGAAGATTACACTGTGTATTTATTTGTATCGTCATAGTTATATAATTACATTTATCATTATTATCGTCTTCATTTATTTATTAATATTACAACAGTAAATCATTTATTATTATATATGTCACTCATCTAAATTACAACATTTAATTACATTTACTCTAAATGTTATTGTAGTTTTACATTTTTCTACTTCTGTTAGTATATAATTTGGTGTACAATAATGAGTTATCTTACTTTTTACCACTTTCACTTGAGGTAATCCTTTTTCCATCCGCCTATATCGTCTCCTGTATTCTATTCCTCCTGTCTGAGCTATCTATCCCAGCCCTTGTACCCGGTCCCTTTTATCCCATCTTTGCTATCCTATTCCGAAGGTTGGCAACGTGTTGGCTTCGCCCCTGGTTTAGACATTTATAGGCCACGGTAACCGCTGTTCCAGTAGCGGATTTACCTGAATAGACTGAAGCCTACGGCGGCAGATTTTGGGGCTAAATTGTTTAGTCCTTTTTTTAATTGTATGAGTTCAGAAGACAGGCATACGTTCCACGTGATGGAAAGCAGTTACCATCGCTTATGGACATTTGCAACACTAAAGGTGCTACAAATGCGCTGCGGTTGTCTTAACGGAGACTGGAACCAGGCCATTAATGTCGTAACACAATCCGAGGATGTTATGGCGGCATACTTTAGACTAGGGCCAGTAACCATCCAGTCGGGCAAATGTCTACCTGGCTGTGGGTTGTTTTGTCGCCTGTCACGACAGGCCGCCTGACCGCAGGAATTTGTATTCTTTCTCCGTTTCGGCGCGGATAGTCCTCTAAATAAAAAAAAAACACGGTTGTTATGGTGGTTTATTTAAGACCAGGGGTAGTAGTAGGGATCCGAACTTGTTTTTTGTATCTCTAATATTAATATAATTCTATATAATAACTTTATATTGAAGAATATAAAGTTTCGGGTTATCTGGAAGAGATCGCTTCTTAGCGATAAGACCGCCCATTGTGCACATTTGGAATATTCTTAGGGTAAAGTTTTTCTGTGTTTTCTGTAATGGTGTACAATAAAGTGTTATCTATCTATCTAAGTTTCTTTTGATTTCAGCTTCAATAATTGGTTTTTCGGTCATAGTAGGAGCTTTGATAACACCGCCAATAATGAGCAGGAAAGGGCGAAGAATAGCTCTTATAACTGGCTGCTTAGCCAATATAACTGGATGGGTACTCTTCATCGTAGCAAGAAACACGCTTACAATACTATTTGCAAGATTTTTTCAAGGAATATGTCTAGGTGTTGGAGGAGTGGTGGCCCATGTTACTATTGGGGAGTATACTAGCCCGAAGAATCGTGGAGCCTTTTTAGTACTTCATCCTTTTTCAATGTTTTTGGGCAGTATGATCCAACACGTGCAAGGTGTTTTCTTAACCTGGAAAACAGTAGCAGCAGTAAGTTTATGTATAAATATTATTGCAATGATAATAGTAATATTATCACCAGAGACTCCAAGTTTCTTAGCAACTAGAGGTAAATTTGAATCATGTAAAAAATCTTTTCATTGGTTGAGAGGTCACGATGAAGAAGATGAACTTGAAGAAATGATTAAAGCAGTCATGTTATTTAAAACTAAGCCAAATAAAGAACGTCCTAGTGTTGCAAAATTTATTAAAGATAAAATGAAAAGCGTTATTGATGCGTTTAAGAAGAAGGAATTTTACAAGCCAGTAATTCTAGCGATGCATTTGCAGTTTTTGAATCTGTGGTCGGGTTCGCTTTTAAACGAGACATATATGCAGGAGATTTATATGGAAATCTTTGGAAATTTTAATGATATGTATTACGTGTATTGGAGTTTGGATGCGCAAAGAATACTTACTGCAGCATTAGCTATGGTAGTAATTCGGAAAGTAAAACGCAGGAAGGTACTTCTGATAGCAGTTTTGTTGAATATCACAGCTTATGCCTTGATTGCTGGTTATGTTTATGGTAAAAAGGTTGGAATGCTCTCAAATAGTGTACCAGTGGGAGTAATACTGCTTCATTTCCATTACTTTACTATAGCGTCAGGTTGTACTATGATGCCGAATATAATAGCTGGGGAAATATATCCTCTCGAATACAGAAGCATATGTGGAATGATTTCTACTCTATCGTTTTCAATATATATTATTATAAAATTGAAAACACTACCATTTTTGTTTGCGAACATTGGATTACATGGAGCGTATTTAGTTTATGCTAGTTTAGTTGGTTATAGTTTAATAGTTTTAATGTTATTTTTGCCTGAAACTAAGGATAAAACTCTACAAACTATAGAAAATGAATTCAAAGGATCTCAAATAGATCATGAATCTGCAAAAAGAATGATTGAAATCAAAAATTAATTTTATTCTATGATTGACTACAGTAGTATAAATACGGGAAGTTAAAGGACACGACGGAACACAAAGTATTCAAGTTTGAGTTTGTATTAACTTTGGTTGATTCATTTAAATTGAAAGAGAAATGAACCGTCTACTATCGGCTTAATGCAAAAGACATGGATCCAGTGGTTTTGTATTCGGTAGGTTATATAACTCAATTATAATATGTAAAGCTGGTAATAGACGTGCGAGCAAGTGCGAGTTGCATACGTCTTGTTTTTAGTCCATGTATCACCGAGCTTTCAGAAGTGGAGAAGAGAAGCGTATACTAAGATTGTACATTTCTCACCAGCTTATAGCCTAATTTATATATCTAATAAATAAGAGATAATTAACTCTCGAAATACGTATGATCGTTTGGACTATTACGATTACTTAATTGGAAACAGTAGCGGATTTACCAATAGGCTGGAGCCTAGGGCGGCAGATTTTGGAAGGGCGGCAAATTCGAGAGCAATATTTTAAATGTCTTACAGAAATTGTTTCTAACTTAAATTCTAAGACTTAATAAGATAGTTCTTATGAAGTCCACGCAAACAATTTAACATGTAATAATGTTTCAACAATCTGATAAAATTGTCTACAATTTGAGTATCTATCGCTTTTGATGAAACGGCAGAAACTAATCCATCGATCCCCTGTTTCACGATCCACTAATTACGAGAAGAAAAGATTGTGTAGTAACATGGTAGTGCACAACTAATCATAAAGTTAAATTACATTGACAAAAGATGTAATTAATAGGATTATGAACTAGGATATCGATATGTACGTCGTTATTGGCGGCAAAATTTGAATAGCCTATAAGCGGCAAATGTCTAAATTCGCCTCTGATTGGAAAATTACTGTCTAAATGGTTATAAGCTTAACTCGCCAGTTTCAGAAGTTGACTACTGAAAAAATAGAAATGATAGTAATACTTAAGTGATTTATTGTATTTATTATATATTAAAGATGACAAAGATTTGAATTTTGATTTAATTATTTGATTAGATTGAGATAGGTCCAAAAATCGCGAGAATGAATGAAGGACTGGGCTGAACTGGTTATTATGAAGATTGTCATGTAGCCTTCATTTCAAGACTATAAAGATTAGGCAAATATTTTAATATCAAAATACATTAATTTTTACCTATAATAGGTAATATATATGTTCTTTTATATTATAATTAAATTGATATCAATTGAAACATATTTTTAATTTATAAATGTATTATTTTTATACGATTGGATTGACCAATAAATCATACTCAGTACTTATACTTCTATTGCATATAGTATATAAACCACCTATGCGCTCGCCCCTACAGCTGACCTTCAACTATGTCTGGGAGAGTGTTAGAACTTTTGAAACTGTCTGGCCATTTGGGAAACATCTTTGAATAGTTGACCAAGTAACATATATAAAACTCAGATTTTATAGTATGACGTAAGTAGAATTATTATTTATTAAGCTTTAAAGGCGTCTGGCAGGGGTTTGCCACCATACAAAGTGTCTGGCAACAGATGGTATGATATTCTAATAGTATCCTGTAGAACATACTAAAAAATTGCGCATTATGCTATAATGTTTTTGGGCAGCAATTATGCTCACCTTTGCTACCTGTTATCTGTCAAAGCCACCACGGTTCGAGATTCATAATATCCAGACCTGCTGTAGGATACTTGCACAGAAACTTTTTTAGCCTTTATACTATTTGGAAGGTCTGGCGATCACCGGCTCTCAATCTAAAAGTCTATATGCCATTACAAAATATAAAGCAATTTTTAAAAAACTGAAGGCTACAAATTGTTCACAAAAACAATATTGGTTCAGTTGGAACAACCCATTAAATAATACTTAATCTATAATTAAATTAACCGTAAACGTATATTGACTAGTTATGTATATTTCTGTTTACGATAGTAAAAATGTGTGTTAGGGCCGCTTGCATAACGATCGACTTTAAATAAAATTAGTTAATCATATGAAACTGCCTGAATACGTTTAACATAAAACGTATTGACAGTTCGCTAAAATATTTAGCGGTAAATTTTGCATTGTGCAAGACGCTAATTGTATTTAAAGGTTTTTAATATGTTTTGTGTTTCTTTAATAAATTTAAGCAACCAAGCAAGGGGCCCTTAATGTATAATATTCAGATAGTACAGAATCTGTCCCAGTTTTTTTAGGGAAAGCTAGGGCATATGAATAATAACGGGTCATAATCGTGCCACTGCTTGACTCGGGTTTCCCACTATAGGGGAACGGAGAATATACCCGCCACGCTTGTCCAAGGCGGATTGACCGGTGTTGTGATATAAACACTCTTTATAACAATTCTGTATTACTGGCAACTCAGTTTTTCACGTTATTATAATTAAACGACAATCGAGTTGGTTGCTATTCGAATGTAAGGAAAAATGTGTGTTTTATTTTGTCTAGTCCCATTTTAATTTTGCCTTGTTCAGTTCCATCATATCTGGCGACCGTGAGTGAAAAAGCCTGTATGCAATAAGTAAGTAAATTTAAAGAAGTATTAAAGAAATGGAGCGCACATTCTGATCGTGTAGTAACGGAGACTTACTTATGAACGCGCTGCATGTCTCAGCACCACGTTATTCGCGATCACTTGATAATGATCCCCGCGCTGTTCAACTCCTTTCAGGAGAGGATCCAGGAGAATTATTATTGGAATTAGTGGAAGCGTTCTGGGCCATTACCTGTAGGTGCTGAATACACCCAGTCATAATTGATTTCAACCATACAAGAAAATTAAAATTAAATTTTTATGAAAAAAATTATATTGATAAATGCATAAAAAACTGGAATATGTCTATAAAAAAAAACTAGTGGTTATCAAAAAGTTTATATAGGTAGCATACTCTAACATATCTCGTAGTATAGGCCACCCTATGGAGACTTGAACACAGCCTTTTGTGATCTTTCTGCTTACCTCTTCCCCGAAGTATCTGAGTTTTACACTCCTGTCGTTCAAGTAACTGCCCAATATCCTTTGGATGTTGTTTGGGCAATTCTCTTCGGGCAGTCACTTCGAGTATCTTGTTTAATGTTGTGAAATATAGATAACGTTTGTATTTACAATAATGCAACTATTCCTTGATGGCATTATTTTCACGCTATTAATAAAACGGCATGTGTCCCCAGTCCATAACTATAACATTATTGCAGTTGAAGTCCGAGTGTCAGAAGAAACTAACTAGTTAGAGCAAGTTAGTGATATGTTATTAGAAAAATTACGTGGACAGAGGAGTTAAAATTACACACATTTATAGTTTACAAGCTTCTGCCCGCCACTTCGTCCGCGTGTAATAGTAAAAAAAGTAAGTTTAAGTAACCCCCAATTTTGAAACATTTTTCATTGCTGCTCCGCCCCTATTGATCTTAGCGTGATGATATATAGCGTATAGCCTTCCTCGACAAATAGGCTATCTAACAATGAAGTAATTTTTCAAATCAAACCAGTGGTTCCTGACATTATCGCGTTCAAACAAACAAACTCTTCAGCTTTATAATATTAGTATAGATATAGAAAGGAAGTGCAGAATGCTATTTAAAAAAAAATTATGCATTAAAATGTATTAAACCAATAAAACAACATTAAAACACAGTACCATGTATTTGCCACAAACCCGTGTATATACTCTTTTGTTAAAGTAAAATTAACAGTGTAGCCCTGGCGAAATCTGATTATAGAAGTATAATATAGTCTTTGACAACAGAACCTTAATAATGTTCAAACTTGTAATTTCAATGAATTATTATGTAATACTAGTAGTAATTAGTTTCTTGATGTATTCTCGATTTAAAAAAATTATATACCGAAATGAATGATTTCCATGTTATCTTTTCGAGCGTTTTCATGAGTTTGACAAAACTAAATATTTTATGAACAGTTTAATCTGTGGGCCATTTAATATATCGAATCATTTTGTACCTTTTATGAACTTAGCTGAGGAAGTTTGATATATAAGCAAAACTGAAATGATAATGAGTGGCTGTAATTACGTTTATTAAATAAAATGATAAATGCTAATGATAAGCTTATAAAAATACATTTACACCTAATGATAAATAATTGATAAAGTGACATAAAATGATAATGATTACTTAAATTAAAGTGAACTCTACGGACTGTGCTATGATTCACACGAATGGAATACTTATATATTATAAGTAAAGGTTTTTATGTAAAAAACCAGAAACAATGCACGTGGCCCATACGTATTAAATAATTGTTTCATAATGCCAAAATGGCAATATAATTTCCAATGTCACTGTACTAAAGATTAAGTACAGTGACCTTGACAAAGTCGATGCAAACTGCACTGGAACCCCTAGAAATTTTTTTTTACCAAAGGTGGATTTTTAAAATTTTACTGGTCCATTTTGATGGCCGTTTGTCACGGCCGTCCCATTAACATAAAAAACATAAAAATTGGTATAACCTACTGGTTTGTGAAAGAATTAAATTAAAGTTTTCAAATCTACACAAAAATCTGGTTATGGTGTATACATTATACTGTTACCAGCACTAGAAATAAATTGTATATATTCTTTCTTCATAGAAGTTAAGTATTTGAAAGTCCAATTTAATGCTAATATTATTTAATATTTTTCATGTTATATATTAGTATACATTTCAAATGTAATAATAATTGCTATTTAGCTTATAATGAATTCACAGATGTGAGAAGTAAAACTAAATGAAAATATGAACTTATTCACAAAATGTAAAAAAATATCCCAAAAAAATTAGAGCTATTAATAAAAACAAATTCTAACACGTACATGGTGTAAAAGTGTAAGAATAGTGACTCATTAAACTTAGCTATTAATAATTATGTCTCCATTATGGAATCATTACGAAAAAATCCCAGAAAAACAAATGATGTATATTATGCAATATTATATTATTATTAATATCAAAAAGTAGATAAGTTCATTCAATACACTTTTAAATGTACCAATGCAAAATAAACATTGACAGCCAGCTTGATGAAGTATGAAGAAAAGTTCATTTGAAAAAACTAATCGACAAAACTCAATCCTAACAAACCGACTCGAGTCACTATATTACAACTTGTAGCTTGTTGATTGCTTTCACGACTGTAACGGACAGAATTAAATATAGCTCCTGCGATAATAATCGTCACTTATGAAAATATCGGACAGTGATTAATCAAAGGTGATTTTTACAGTGACAAAAAGTAGCGATAACTTCCATCACTACCTCCTTCACTCGAGTGCTCACTAAAATTTTCACTAAACTCACCACTAAACTCTTCAATAATCTTGTCACTGTCTTCTATTAAACTTTCCTTCCATCTGCCTCGTATTGCACTTATCGCTTCGCTATCTGCAACTGAATTATCTAGTAAGCGCGCTTTACGCTGCTTATATACCCAGAAGAATCTGAAATCCATCATGTTGATCTTCTTGTCGGTATTCTTTTGTCTAAATAAACAGTAATGTCTATCCCTTTCTAAACATCTATCTATCCCTGTCTATTCCTTCCTGAACCTTCTATCTAGAATTTCGATCTTCATTTCTTTATTCTTTCGTTCATCGTCTATCCCTTTCTAAAATGTATCCGTCCTTGTCTTTTTCTTCCAGATTCTTCTACCTTTTTCTGAAGGTCTTGAGAGGGGCATACGCTGCCAGAACGTTCTTAACTCGTTCGCCACAATACATTAAAACTGCTATCAATATTGTAAGAAAATTTTACAAAGTTAAAAATTGTTGACTAGTGAATTAAAAAATCTATGGCGGCCACCCAGTTGTTCTAAATAATATATGCATATATTAAATAAGTATATTAAATAAGTTCTAGAAACACACTGGTCTTACGCGTGGGATCGCTTACGGTTATCCCCTCCACCGTCCCACGCCAATCTGGATTGATAAACCTGACGTTGCATGGGACGCGCGTGATAGCGTTGCGTATGACAAGTATGTTTCTAATTGAACGGTTTTCATACAAATTCAAGAGTCTAGATGTCACAATGCGTGGCATACGTTGTGTACGTGGGCTCAGTATGTTCTTACCTTCGGAGCTATTACCCACAAGAATAGATAGATAGATGTTCCTACTTTTAAACCCTTTTTTTGGCACGTATACACGTATTGCTATTCAATTTAATAAAGGGTTTCTTCAAAGAAATCTGTAAGAAACTCTTTGATACCACCCGTGATCAGAAGGAATTTTCAGAAGGATATTTCGCGCAATGAATCAGCATTGCCATGCAGCGTGGCATTGCGGCCAGCCCTCTGGTCACGCTTCCCTCTGGTAGCGATTTTTTACATACTGTATTAACCAACTTGGAAAAAAGGAGGAGGTTCTCAATTTGTCGGGATCTTTTTTTTTGTTGCTTTTTTTATGTATGTTCGCCGATAACTCCGTGATTTATGATCCGATTTACGAGATTCTTTTTTGTTCGACGCGGAATAGCTTCCAATTGGTCCCCTAAAAATTTTACATAGTTTGGCCCAGTAGTTTTCATTTTACGAACATTTGTTCCCGGTTCTTGGGACCTATATTTTTTAAGAAGCACGGCACCATTCGTAGGTCCACCCATACATGGGTAGACACTAAAAAGTAACTTACTTGTAAAGCTATTATTATTAATATATAGGGGAAAGCAGGTAGGATTCGTACACAAGGAGCATTCGTACAGTGGAGATATCTCCGCCATTATGCAACATTGAAATGTTTGCGTTTATGTGCGTGATAGCCGTTTGTAGGATACGGGTACCTGCGGGATGGGGCCACAATACGGCCATTGGCTTCGATGATGTAAGTCGATACGTGAATTCACTCTGCATAAGTATTTTTCGTTGTCATCTTTTAATTCGCTTGGCTGGTATAAGTAATGCTCAAATTATAAAAGTGATTTATTATAGTTTATGCCTTAAAATATTACTTTAATATTTAAATAAATATTTTAGCTCAACTATAACGGTTATGTTTATTTCAAATTAATTTGTTGAATTATCTGGATGGGGTACCTTCGTGCAGTTACATGTGGGGTAGATTCGTACTGTACGAATCCTCCTCTAGTATAATAGGTACCGGTAGATATTGTACCTATGGGCAATTTTGTTCTAATTTCACGATAAATACAACTCGAATTTGTGTTTTAAGTCTCTGCAAAAAAAATATTTAGTTGTTAGCACTTTGCTTTATGCGGATGATGCCCTGCTTTTAGCCTAATCGCCATCAGAACTGCAAACACTAGTTACAATGATGAAAGATGACTGTCATGCGAGAGGTTTATATTTGAATGCGAAGAAAACAATGGTTATGGTGTTTGAAAGAGAAGAAACCAGAACGAATGCAAGATGGTCGATGATGTTATGCTGGAACAAGTGAATGAGTTTGTATATCTTGGATGTGCTTTTAGCAGGGATGGAAGGTACAGCGCTGACATAGAAAGAAGAGTAAATTTGAGGAATAGTATGAATGGAGCTTTAGGTAAACTTCTAGGTGCTAAGAAACTCAGCCAGAAAGCCCAGCTTGCCATACACAACGCAGTGCTGGTACCATGTATGACAAGAGCTATGAATGCCAAAGAAGCAAATGAGGTGTGTAGGAATAAGCCTAAATGGTGCTCTGTTGTTCGTGCCTACCCCGCAAGGAAACTGGCGTGAAGTTATGTATTTATGTATGTTGAGACATGTGATAAAATTTATAATGTTGATTTTTAGTTCTTTTATTAATGGAAAAAAATATTGTGTTATATGAATATTTTCAGGACTTATTTTTTAAGTATTAAAGTACTTAAAACAATATTTTTGATCATTACTAAATGAAGATCATTAGTTTCATAATTATTAGAGAAGAAAAAAATACATTTGTGTTCTTTTCGTTACATAGGTACTCTGAATACAATAATTACTAGTTTACTATATGACGGCTGACGCTGTTTTAACTTTGACCTCATTAAAGGACTTTACTACATTGAATAAATGGCATTTTCTTTTATTGTACGGAGGTTCCCCACTATGTACAAATGTGCCCCACGCTATGCACGAAGCTACCCCATGCATGGGGTGCTTTCGTGCGTTTTCCATTTTTTAGGACAACGGTCGTAACTTCTCCGTGTTGCTTTATATGAAAACTGCACTTCCATAATATTAAAGCCAGATAAATGGGTAATATACCGCTATTAAAATAATTTTGTAATAGCTAGTAGTTTCTTTTTTATAAGGCTCAGAACAAAAAACGTACGAATCCTACCTGCTTTCCCCTATTATCTAAAACATCTTGAAGTCGGTGCAAAGTAAAACATAAAAATTACTATATTTTTAAAATTAATCTCACACTTTCTCACACACCGGAACTCTTAACGAGTCTGGGAAGATATTGGGCTCGTCAGATTTGTCTAGCTCATTGAAAAATATTTGATAATATATATACAAATTCAGCCTTCCAAAAAGGACGTAAATTCCCACATTTTTTAAAGTGTCCGTCAAAGTTATGTATGGCCCACAGAAGTGTTTGGCAACTGTCTATCGTTGTTTATAAAAAAATTATATATAGCCATATTATGTAACAACTAGCCTTGGAAAAAGGATAAGTCTAGATTATATCTTAAAACTGTATTCAAGATATTTATTAAGGGTATATATCTTTGGAGTGTCATAGGACGTCGATACGGTGTTATCGTTGCTGAGGGCTTCTTTACTTGATATATGATGAGGTGATATGGAAAATAATTAAACACAGGATTTATCACTAATTATAATGTAATCCGATTAGTTTACATGTACATATTATGTTACGAATTCCACTATAACATTGTTTTTATCAAGACCCTTGTGTGAAGCTGTCGAATTAAAAAAATGACCTTTGATGTGCCCGAAAATGGCCGTCCTAGTGTTGCAGTAACAAAAATTGAGCTGCGTTCGAATAACGCTGCAGAGCTTTCTCATCCTTACAATGTTTTTTTTATTTCTCCTTTTACTTTTCAAAACAAAAACATAATACTACTTGAGGCCGCTTGCATGAGGTTGCTTAAATTTATTTAAGAAACACAAAACGTATTTAACACCTTTAAATACAATTAGCGTCTTGCACAACGCAAAATTTGCCGCTAAATATGTTTAAAGAACTGTCAATACGTTTTGTTTAAAACGTATTTAGGGAGTTTGACATGATTAACTAATTTTATTTAAAGGCGACCGTAGTGCAAGCGGCCCTAGGTATGGTAATAGTTAATGGTTTGTTATATTTAAATTAGCTTTTACTCGCGGATTCGTTCGTGTTAAAGTAAATTTTATAGAGAGAGTGAAGGACCGACCATTGAGAGTCCCACTTAGACACAGACCCCTTAGACATATCAACCTTAATTTTTAATTCAAAATACCCGTAACGCCATCTAACGAAAGTGGAACTAACCATGAGAGCAACACATGAAAATTGTCGTTGTCATGATAATGTATTTGTTAGTGAACTGCAACTTGAGAGCTGTATTTTTTTCTAGGTGAAAAATACCTAATTACCGTTTATATGTCTCTGGCGTGTTTAAAGCGTGAATGCATTAAAAACAAACTTTTATCCGCATATATAATATTAGAGTTATTTTCCTAGTCTTATAGCAACGTTTGTTTCATGTCTACTTCAACTCTTTATTAAAAAAAACACTTTTTATGTAGAATAACATACTTTTTTCACTTTTTCAACATTTCCAAATAATTACATATCATAATTAGAATATTTACAAATTTTCTCTTGTTTTAGGGATAATTTTACATGTTTATTATTTATTTTCTATATCAATACTGTATTTACATTTGTATATTCTTTGCTCTAGCAGTGTTATGTATCTTATTGCCTAATATTGCATAGGTACATATTATATACAGGTGAGGTATTTTATGTCTATACCATAACTTTAATATAAATTACAATCTAAAAATTAAGTAAAAGTTCGCTGCTTGGCACATGCTGAACTGCACCTATTTGGTACCATCGCGAGACTTTAGTATATAACAATCATCGTAAAGTTCATTGCATATGTCTGTCTCGTTGCGTGATGACCAAATAAACGTTTTTTCTTTCTTTACATATAAAAAAAGAAATAAGCCAGATAAGTTATCGCGACTAGCTTACATAATGAAACTAATACGATTATAACGCATTATGTATACATGTGTGTGTTCGAGTGGGTTCCGGGTAGTTTAAAATCAAATTTGAACCAGGTAGGTGGCGCTGCAATCGGGTTCTAGAGTTTAGGTGAGATTATTTTTGTCTGTGTTCGAGCGCCGCAAAACTCCTAAACGGAGGGACCAATTTTACCTAGCTACGTCTACAAATTAAAATGAAACTAATACATATAAATAAAAATACTTAACCAATGATATATTAATATATAGACTTTTTTCCTTTTTTTACATAATAGGTTGGGGAAAAAGTCTTTTCGCATATAGTATGTATGAACTTGTAATAAGATCTCGTTGGCTACTATTTGTATCTGGCTGGTTTTGGTATCATTAAAAAGTTTTAATTTTAAAGAAGACAATTCCAAATTCAAATTAGGAAAATGAGTGATTTTCATTTGTTTTTCTTATTGTTAAAATGAGTGAATTTAATGAAGACATTCGATACACTTTAAAATTTCCCTACAAAAAAGATAAAAATGCAATGCATCAAATGAGATTAAAGCAAAAAGTTGAGAGAAAGTGGCCGGAATTAATCAACTGAAGGGGTGTGGTTTTTCACCATGAAAACGCTAGACCTCACACATTTTTATCCACTCAGCAAATAATACGAGAGTTTGGCTGGGAGGTGTTAATGCATCCGCCGTATAGTCCTGAGCTTGCACCTTCAGATTTTTACCAGTTTCAGTCTCTGCAGAATTCCTTAGGCAGTTTCAGGTTAACATAACGAGAGGACTGCCAAAACCACTTGTCGCAGTTTTTTGATCAGAAGCCCCAATTTTTTTATAGCAATGAGATCACGTCCCTACCTTCAAGATGGCAAAAAGTTATCCAACAAAATGCCACCTACATACTTTAGTCAAATGTAAATAAACTTTATAAAAAAACCTTTTGAATTTTTATAGAAAATGCGAAGAAACTTTTTCACCGACCTTTTATTCATTTTTCCGTAATATACCAAATGATAAACAAGTTATTTTATAGTAAAATAAAATATTTATTATTGTAAAATGTAAGTAATAACACGTTCGTAGTTATAAGGTGACATAAATCAAATTTAAAACAAGAAATATAATTATCGTTATGTAATTAATTAACACTATAATATTACATTTCTGGAAAGTAATTAAATGCAACACACTTGTACTTAACTAAAAAAAATAAAGTTTTATAATACAAAAGATATTAAGTATACAAACAACAAGTACACAAGTATAATATACTTACTAATTTATTATTAATTTGTATTTTTTAACTTAATCTAATACTTATTAGTATTTGACAGTCAAAAAGTAACTAACACCTAATATGATCGAATGTTTTTCATTACCAAAATGCAGTTTGAATTCAGACGTAAATGAGAAATATAACTAACTACGTATATATAAGGTTCTTACAATTAATTTATACTAAAGTTATTATAATAACTTATGTATTTGTATATTTATTTATTAAATTAGTTTGAGTATTTATGTATCTATTGCCTTTTTCCTGCATCACCTATTTCGCCTGATTCAATTATTTTTTTCATATAGGTTGCCTGGAAGACATCGCTTTGAGCGATACGGCCGCCTATTGTATTGCCAAGAAAATATTGCAAATATGGCCCTTTTTTGTAATTGTATATTTTGGTGTGTAAGAAAGTGAAAGAAGAAGAAAGTTATCTCTTTCTCTCCCCTTATTTATTACTCTTAATTTGCTTATAAATAATAACATCCTTCAAAGTAACCAAATAACTGTTCAGTATTTACTCTAGCGTCTGGGTTTTGAGCCCCCTAATTTGTTTTTGATACTATTAATTATAGTTTTTGTGTTAACAGGCCAATCATTTTGAATTCCATATACTGCAACAAACATTATTAATATCTTTTTAGCCATTTGATCTACTCTAGGACTTCCATTTGAGCCAGTTAGGGAGCAAATACGTAATGCAATATCAGAAAATATTCCCCTCAACAAAAGTACGGCTAAACTTCGAGCGTTCTTTGCCAAGCGAATAATACGGTCCAGTTCAGATGTGCTGACATATACACGACTACCGGACACCAATTCGGTAATTCCTGGCCCAGGTTGTCGATGTCTCAATGTCCACCTTGTATTATTTGGATCATTTTCTTCAGACAAAGCTGGTAAGGGAGTGTTGTGTTTTAGATTCGCATTATAATTGTTCTTGATATCGCCATTACGCCGATCGTCGTTATCACTTTTATCCGTGT
Organism: Dendrolimus punctatus; assembly: GCA_012273795.1. Classification (NCBI taxonomy): domain Eukaryota; kingdom Metazoa; phylum Arthropoda; class Insecta; order Lepidoptera; family Lasiocampidae; genus Dendrolimus; species Dendrolimus punctatus. Next base: position 18,775,757 of record CM022539.1, read on the forward strand.
TTTTAATGTGTTTTGGTGTACTTTCTTTACTTCCGTTTGCTATTTCTGTCGTATCAGTGGAAGTGGTTGGCGTGTGTTTGTTGTTCGCTTTTGTATTCTTAATTGTTGTTGGAATTATATCAGCCGATTTTAAGGTTAGCATGACTGCTTGCAATATGTCGGTTGCTGTATAATTTCCGGGATGAGTGTTTTTATCACCATGACTTTCTTCATTTGATTTTTCAACAGGTGTTTCTTCTATAGATATCTCTGGATATAAAGTATTTTCAGCGATTTGTATTTCTTCATTAGGCTTATACTGTACTGTGAGACTTTTAGAATTATCAACTAAAGATGATCTATTCCCGATAGTTCTATTACTAGAAGCAGTATGCATAATACAATTGTTTTTAACAGATCCTCCATTGTTAGTTTCTGTATTGCTTTTATTTAAATCGGGACATTTTCGTGCGTGTGGTGAATTGTGTTTCCTTGAATTATATATTGGCTTTGATGGAGTTTGGACAGCGATCGAATCATTCCCTAATATATGCACACGAGAATCTCTACTATTATTAGGCAGATTTGAACCGCATATATGTCTTGATGTAGATGGCAAACAAGCGGTTTCATGATTTGGTCTTGTCTTAGTCACTGTTACTTTTCTCTGATCTAATTTCTCAAGTAATTCATTGGAGTAGTTTGAAAAGTTAGAAGATCTCATATCTACTGCATTACTTTGACTGGAAGTTTCTGCATTGGTAATATTTCCTACTGTGTGTGTATTCATCTTACTTTGTGAGTAAATGTTGTTATTTTTGAACTGAGTTTTTTGTACCTTAGATGTTGATGGAGTATCTTGATCGTAATTGTTATTTTTTCTTTTTTGAGCTTGTGTTGGTCGTTCACCTGTATAGTCCTTAATTGAGATTCCAGTTCTTTCAGGAGGTAAGTCTGTAAACAATACAATAGATGTATTATTAGAAGAATTAGTTTCATGATAAAATATGATTGCAATTTCTTTTCAGATCCTAATTTGTACTCTGTGCTGGAATTGCGATTATGCTGGTGTGCAGCGACATTTAACCGGTGGTTAAAATAAAATAATCACTGTTTATGCATACATTTTTAGCGATTAATTTATTTTAATCATCGGTAAAAAGTCGGTGCACACCAGCCTAAGTAAATTTGTTCTGAAATGTGATGGATTTTAAACCTGTATGCTTTTTCTGAGCACCTAAAGAGGCCGCTTTTGGAAAAGCAAAACTTGACGCCAGGTGTCTAGATGTACTGGTAAGAGGCATAAAGTTCTGCTTTATTTTGATAGATCACATATTAGTAATACGAATAAAAGAAAATAAAAAAGAAAAACTAATCTAACTAATTATAATGGTATATATATATACATATATATATATAGAATAGATTTCTCAATTATTTATAATTTTAGAGAAAATTACATACTTCAATACTGCATATTACTAAAATGTTTTCACTATCTCAATTTTGAAGAAGTGATATTTATTCAGTGATTAATTCAAAATTCAAAAGTTTTTATTCAAAATAAGTTCGACTGGAGAACACTTTTTGAAGATCATACATATAGGTTAATATTATATTTTTTTTAACTTCCTAGTCTATGTACGCCGCTTCACAACGTGTTATTGCTGTTAAGGAGAAGAAGCGGCAAGAAACACGTCTAGCTAAAAATTGTTTTTCTTTATATTTCAAGTTCTTTTTTAAAAGTTTTATACAGAAGTATGTTACAGAATGACTTTAGTAGAATTAATGGAGTTGTAGCAAACAGTCCATATTCAATAGACAGAGCGCAATAAAAGGATAGAAAATATTATTATAGTTATAAACATGACGTAGTAAATTTTCTTTTTTTTTTGCTACATATCTGCATATATTCCTTACAAGTATGGCAAGGTAAGACGTTATACTCGTACAAAACACAGTATAAGGTTGGAGCGAGCTGCTATGTAAATGAAGTTTTGTCATTTAAGTATTCTTCAATAGCGTAGTATCCCTTTCTTAGCAAGATACTTTTTAATTTGGTTTTTAATTTAGTGAAAGGCAGATCTAACATTTCACTCGGATTCTTATTGAAGAAGCATATACCAACCCCCAAGAAAGAGGAAAATACTTTTTGTAATCTAAAAGATGGCAATATCAGTCTATTACAGTGCCTGGTGTTGAAATTGTGAACATCCTTATACTGCTTGTAGGCACTCGAATGATTACGAACATAAATTAATTATATTATTGAAAATATATTGGCAGGCGACCGTCATAATACCGATTTCCTTAAAGCGTTCCCTAAGCACATAACAGATAATAGCATGATTACTGTGTGGACACTATTGCCGATTGTTCAATTCCGTGTAAATCGCGACCAAACCCGATGTGATAGCACAAAATGCGGCTGAGTTAAAGAAATAATAAATAATAATCTAGATTTACGTGTATTTTAAATGTAAAATCTTTTCACGCTCAGGGAAAGTACTTAAAATTAATATTAAGAAATGTAACTTTCAGGGATTTTTTTCCCGACATATACAACAAAATTGCGGGTAGGTACGGAAAAAGCAGATATACAGACAGGCATGAACATAATAATGTTACAACCTGAATGCCGACAAAAGAAAATCCACACCTGCATTTTATTAGCTTTTCGGTATTTGGACTTATTTTCTGTTTAAAATTTGTAATTAGAAAAACAGCCCATTGTGTATTGTAATCTTTTATGGTGGTCATTAGCCAGGTGTGATTCTAAGAAATTCAGTCTACAGGGCCGAGAGACATATTGTATTTATGCAGTAGAAAGCAAGGCCCCAATGGATAAGCACAAGACGTGTGTACTATATTCGGTAATCTATTTAGTGACGGACTGTGCTCGGGTTATTATATATGTACCTGTGTTATACGTGTTTGTATAGTTCTAATAAATTATATAGTAATCCCAACAGCATTTTAATTTGAGTCCTGCAACTTGTAACAATAATATGAACTCACCGCATATAAACTTAGCTTCGTAAGTTTTCCAATTGTCGTTGCATTGTTCATTGCGTTCAACACGCTCTCTTGTTATTGACGGGTCTTCCTCTGGATACGCCACTAACACGAGCCTATTGGTTGTGTGAAACGATTTTATCCAAGAATGTGGCACAATGGCATACTGCACATTGTTACAGGGTCTCACAAATTCAACTAGGGAACAATTATTGTCATCAATTGTTATAATGTCTTCCATCTGTAAATAAATATCACCTCATTAAAACAATGCTAAGATAGCTCTAACTGCTTCTATAAAATTCGCCTAATATTGTGACCGCTCGTGGTCATTTCGACCATTATAATTTGTTGTCAAAGACTATATGTGATCACAGATTTATGTGAACAAAAGTGTATAATGCGCGTGTGTGTAAAATACATGGTAGCGTGTGTAATGTTTTTTTATTGATTTAGGGTTGCTTGCACAACGATCGCCTTTAAATAAAATTAGTTGATCATATTGAACTGCCTAAATAAACTTTACACAAAATGTATTGACAGTTATTTAAACATATTTAGCGACAAATTTTGCGTTATGCTAATCGTATTTAAGGGTGTTAAATGCGTTTAGTGTTTCTTAAATAAATTTAAGGAACGTTATGAAAGCGGCCCTTAATGTATTTTTTATGAATAATTCGAAAAAAATATTTGCAATCTTCGCTTCTTCTCTGTATAAACTATTAGTATGTGAAATTTCAAATTGCTCCGTGCGCGCAATTTTCAAAAAAGGGGTACAAATTTGTTGAAACCCCGTATAAATTGACTCGCCAGTCAATTGATTGATTCAAGATGTTATCTCACAGACACCGTACACTTCACCCAGGGACCCACAAACATACCAAAAAAGTTTCATCAAAATTCTGGAATCCGATTAAAATGTCATGCTGACCAATTGTGGATTTAATCATCCATCCATCCATCATCATACACAACAACAAACAAAAAATGCAGAATCCGATTGCAACCAGCACCACCTATCGAGTCCATTTGTAAATATAATCCACCCAAGGACCCATTCAAAGACACACAAAGAATTCACCAAAATCTAAGAACCCGACTGCAGCACCGCCTTACCGGGTCCAGTTGTGAATTTAATCCATTTAGGAACCCACTTGAACGCACACGCAAAAACTGATCAAAATTCTGGAATGTAATTGCAGCAACCTATCTGGTCCAACTCAAACAATTCATCTTATCATAAACCACCCAAGAACCAATTGAAACCAATTCAAAATTCGATAAACAAAGTTCAAAAAGTCATAGATCTGACTACCGATTCCCTACCGTGCACCACACACGACTATGTACAGTGAAAAATACGACCAATAAGTTTTTTATATTCTGCGCTATTAAATTACAACATGAAAAAAATATGAGATAACAACAATGCTTACGTTTCTTTTCAATATGTTCAACTGGTAGTATTGACACTGGTAAATAATTGAAATTTTAAATTCACTAACGTGCTACTACTGTAAGTTTAGCACGAATTGTAAAATGTTAATGACAAAATGTTGCTTTTATAGAGTGTAAAGCACGTTCGTGCCAGTGCTATGTATCTACGTCATTTCATACCGAATGATTCGGAGCGAGTGTTTTCCTACAAACTGATAGACTGACTCATCACAGTGATGATAGGAAGCTCTGTACATGGAAGTGGTTTGGATGGGTTTTAATCCTTATCTATTGTAAATTACAATTAGTCCGGTCAATTTAGACAATTGAAATAAAGAAAATTCCGACAGAGCCAAATTTGCGTAGAGACCTTAGGTTTACCATAATAAATAAAGTGTACAAAAGTCCCCAACGGTCCCATGTGTGCTACGGGACTTATTCGGGGACCAAGGTAAAAATTTTAGGTTTTTTGGATTTTTCTCGAAAACGATAAGTTTTATCGAATAAGTACTTCAGAGCAAAGTTGTAGATCTCAAAATTCTCTATAAAAATGGTTCGTGTGATTTTTCTCTAAGACCCACCATTTCCCAAATATTGCGCTTGTAAGAATCACGTTCTACATAATATGCACACATATTAAATAATTTTTAAGATATTAAAGAAGAAGAAAAAGCGCTTTGAATACACCCCACGCTTTTTGTAAGACCCCATTCATCAGAAACCAAATTTATTAAACTTTATTTTCTGTTTTTTAGTTGGATTTTTCATGAAAGCGTTTTTTTTTAGTTTTTTTTAAAACTATTATTTATTTTCATTTTTTAGTTGATTTTTTTTTTTAAATACAAGCTTTTGAGATCCTGCATATCATTTAGCAGCAGAGTGCTAGCCAAGACAAGTAAAACGATCCCAAACACGATCACTATCTTGTTTAGTACAGGAGTTCCTATGGCCACCTTCCGACTCCATCATCAGATCAGCTCCATGGTACCATATTATTGCATTGTCACGCAATATAAACATACGAACCCAAACACGAAGGGTCTATCTTGTTTAGTACAGGAGTTCCTATGGCCACCTTCCGACTCCATCATCAGATCAGCTCCATGGTACCATATTATTGCATTGTCACGCAATATAAACATACGAACCCAAACACGAAGGGTCTATCTTGTTTAGTACAGGAGTTCCCATGGCCACCTTCCCACTCAATCATCAGATCAGCTCCATCTAATATATAAAATTCTCCTGTCACAGTTTTCGTTGCCATACTCCTCCGAAACGGCTTGACCGATTCTCATGAAATTTTGTATGCATATTGGGTAGGTCTGAGAATCGGCCAACATCTATTTTTCATCCCCCTAAATGTTAGGGGTAGTCCACCCCTAAATTTTTTTATTTATTTTTTAGACAAAATTTTTAATTTCTATTTTTTTATGATACAGCATTAAAAGATACATACAACCCTAAATTTTCAACCCTCTACGATCAACCCCTATTTTTTACCGGGCAGGACGACGTCTGCCGGGACAGCTAGTGGTACTATATTATTGCATTGTCATCGACCTTTGACAGGTGTGCAAAGTTTGAATTATATCTGATCGTTCAAAGTAGGATAAAATCGAGCTCAAAGGGGTCGGTTACAAACATACATACATACATACAGGTGAAGCTAATAAAAGCGTGTTAATAATAAAAAAATAGACCTGTCTTCCTTCTTCTTCTTTCTACTTTCCTGTTTATCTTTTTTTCATAGAACTTCTAGTTTTGCCGAAAATCGAGATAAACCGCTCTTCACCCTTAAAATTCACTCCCTTCCACTTCCCGACTTCAGATCGCCCGTAAATTATTTTTCCTTGCATTTTTGTTATATTCTCTTCCTTCTGTAATGAACTTACTCCTATTATATTTGTTTATCTTTCAAAAATGATCTACCTTGGTCTTATAACCAATCATCACGAGAAATGGATTAAAAATTATTCGACTTTGTGATCGATTTATTTATTACGTAGTTTCGAGTGTCGGGGTAGTGTAGTGGCTAACCACGCGTCCTAAACTCAAAAGTTTGTGGGTTCGATCCTGGCCGGAACGCATGCACCACTTAGGCTGTTTTCTGACTTAATTTGCATATTGTTACAATTAACACGTGCTAACAACAGTGAAGAAAAACATCGTGATGCAACCTGCACATCGAGATAACGTGTCAACCTGCCAAGCCGCCTTGGACAAGCGTGGCGGGTATACTGTCCATCCCCCTACAGTGGGAGGCCCGAGCCCAGCAGTGGGCCAGTTATGGGCTGTTGTTATTTATTATTTTATACTTGTAATTTCCCAGAAAGAGCGCACAAAATCGATATGGAGAGCGAAAGTTTTCTCTCACATCTGGTTTCGTGTATCGCCTGCATTTATCACACATCGCAATTGGTCTGTTGAAATTTTAAAATAATTTTCCTTTATAATATACATTTAATCAATCATTTTTATTTTTTAATACATAATATGTAGTTTTAGTATAAATACATAAAGAATGTCAAGTTTAGAAATAAATATGAATTTGTTTGCCTGGATCGCATTGAGGTAATGGAATTTGTTAGTTATGTGCCGAGAAATAAGGCACATATTATGAATGCTCTAGGACAGTTTTATTCTTATATTCATGGACGCTTAGCGGTTTACAGTTTAATTAAACAACGCTATGACGTATTCTAATATGATTTAAATACAGCAAAAAAAAAGGATCTTGTTTAAATGAAGAGGTATATTTCAATAGAATGCGACAGATTTGGTAAACTTTTTTATTGCAGGAGTTTATCAGACATGTAAACGGCTCACTTGATGGAAAGCGGTTACCATCGCCTATGGACATTTGCATCATGAAAGGTGCTACAAATGCGTTGCTCTCTTAAGGGAGACCGGAATCTGGTCACTAATGCCGGGGCACAATACAAGGTTGTTATAGCGGTTGTTATTTCGTTATTTGGAGGAAAAATAATAATTGAAATAGGTATGTTTTATAATATTATTTTTGTAAAATAAAATAAATTATCTATATTATTAAGTAAATAAGTAAATTGTTATTGGCTTTCAGTGTTGTTGATTTCATGCAAAATTACATTCTTTTGTCTTTCTTATTTTTTTATTATAGTAGCTTAGTGGTTAGCGAACTCGTGTCCCAAAATCAGAGGGTGCGGGTTCGAATCCTGGCCGCAGAGCACTACTTAGGTAGTCTTCTGACCTATTATGTATATATGTCAATTTCCACATGCTAATGATGAAGGAAAACATCGTGACGAAACCGTGCACATCGAATAAACGATGTTAAAGCCGCTAGTCCACCTTGTAGCCGGTAACTACAATTCATTTGCTTTGCCTTATCCTTTGACGGCCTCTTTGGTTGAGCGGGGTAAGTCTTTAGCGGCCTACCTCACTGCAACCCAGAGGTTCCGGGTTTGATTCCCGGTATAGTAGATTTCGGAAACTTATTTTCTCCGTTATTTACCATGGTCTGGGTGTCTGAGATCGGCCCCAGGGTAGTCCTTTGTATATTACCCATAACGCAAGCGTAACTTGCTTAATTTGGGATTATACAATATGTTAATTTGTCGCCGATTAATATTATTATTTCACATATATATTTATTTAAACTCTTTTTTATGTTTTTTAATACATACACACATATAGCCTCCAGGGCCTCCGAGCGAGAAAGGCGGGATGGTCGGCCGTCAAACTACCCACTAAACCTAACCTGCGTCTCCACCTTACACGCATTTATAGGGCATCACATTAAAAAGAAGAAGAAACTAGACCAATACCTACTAAAAGTGAGACGCCCCAACGCTTGTCGATGAGCCCAGAGTGTCCTGCAGGGGAGGACACCTTATTAAACGGGGGGGGGGGGGAGGCTGCGGGATCCCCGGGACGTCTTTCTGGGTCATGACTGAATCACAGAAGTAGTTAACCTTGGCCCATCACCTTTTGATGGTGGATATGGCTTTCACCATACCCTCCAGTGACCTCACCAGTCTGACGATATTTTACATTTGGGACCTCTGTGGTCCTCAAGCGGTGCACTCCGTAAGAGTATGGAGGACAGTATCCAAGGGTGCAACGCACTCGTGGCATTCAGGCCTGGACTCCCGCCCTGCTATACGGAAGGAAAGCTGTTCCCAGAAAGTATCTGTACCATCTTGAACATTAGAGTCCAACTCTTACGTGAGTTCCAAAGAGTTAGGTCTCAGTGCCAGCGATTGGAGATTCGAGGACTCTTTTTCAACACTCCTGCAGGGCCGCGGTCTCTCAGCAGCGCTACCTGGAGTTCCCAGGGCGGATCACTCGCACTAGTGACTTTCGACCAAGCCCACAAGCCGAACGAGTGAACTATAATGAAAAGACACCGTCAACCGTAGGGCTAGCACGTCCGAAGTGATAACTTTATATCTGAGCGTGACGGTCACACGAGTTGAGTGCTATTTCCCCATACCAAAGAAGCAACAACAACAACATAATTTCACACCAGGTCCCTTGCGGGGTAGGCACGAACAACAGAGCGCCATTCAGGCTTATTCTTACACATCTCACTTGCTTCTTTGAGATTCATAGCTCTTGTCATGCACGGACGTCTGTTCTTAAGGCTCCTGACATACCAATGAGTTATGTATATATTAATATATTTGAGCGTGACAGTCACACGAGTTGAATGCTTTCTCCCCAATCCAAAAGTGCTCATCGTGCCTAAAGAAGTTTTCACTTCAAAAATCTAGCCAAAACGGGACCCTTGTGAAATTGTTATGTTATTCCGCGTGTCCCTCTGTCTGTACATCCTTCTGTTTTGTCACTGAATTTCATAACGAAATGCTGGCATTTCAACGCTTATGAGATAGTTTTAATTATATTTGTGTTTCAATGAAATGACGACACGTGAACAAAATCGTAATTCCATTCATTATATCATATATATACATAAACTTATTTATAAATAACGTAAATTATCCAGTGTAGGTATGCAATGAAACAACATAATGTATTTATTTTTAGTAAAACGACTAACAAGGCTATGATATCGCTGTCTTTACTCTAAAGAAAATATGTGATGTATTGAATACTATATATATACTTTTGATCTATAATGTCGGTAAAATTATTTTTGGGGACAATTTTGTTTTGTGAACAACGAATTGTAACAAAAGTGGGATGTAATTTATTTACTTTCTTTTGAGTAATATATTATATCTTATAGGTACGATCCACAACCGGGGTGAAATATAAATGAATAAAAGCTCTTTATTGTTCACCATAAAATTAAACTTAGGCAATTAATATGGATATATATTCTGTTATTAGAGTTTATTTCTGTGTTCAGATTTGGGTAAATCTGAGTAAGTTTTTCCGTACTGGAGCGGAGTAAGAATATAATTTCCTGTGGCCGGGCTGGCTGTCGTAAGAGGCGACAAAACAGGCCTCAGTCACTTGGTAGAGAATTAGTGTCAAAGTTCCAGTCTCCCTTGAAAGAGCGGCAGGACAGTGGTAGCACTTTCGGCATTACAAATGTCCGTAGGCGATGGTAACCACTTTCCAATAAGAGAGTCGACCGCCTGTCTGTTGAACTCATGTGATAAAAAAATAATATATCAACTAAAGTGATCCATGTTAACATTAATTAATAATTCATTATATAATGTCATATTCTTTCAGTATTACGCTGTCTGATCCGCGATAAGTGAGTTCGATTTGACCCTTAGGGCCATACGTTACGTAGTATCAAACCGTCCGCAATGATAACGACGTCTCCAACGCGTACGCTTCCTTCATATCGTCGTCGTCGACCCTCGGTGTCAATGTAGGCAAATACTCGTGTAGCCAACGAGTCTAGAAGATGTCCGCTAAAGCTTGGGTGGCGATCCATGTCTTCTTGTCTGATTGGTAGGCCCATCACCGATCCGATCAGAAAATGTTTTGGGGTGAGTGCGTCTTTGTTTTCAGGGATCGTGACTCAGCGGGCGCGAGTTCACCGTGTGTTCTATTTACGTGATGACAGTCGTGATTCTTCTCTAGGAGTTTGTTCCGCCAATGATGCGTGGAGTGCCGTCTTTATCGACCGAACTAAATGCTCCTAAGCTCTTGCTTCAAACTTGTTATCCAACTTAACTCCAAAACTTGCTATCGATTTGTGAAAAAAGCCCATTTGAATTCGATTTTTTACAATGTGGGTACGTGAAAATTCCAAAGTCAAAATTTCCCGCGGGATTTAACCCGCGAGGAGGAGTGGGCGAGGAGTAATTCTCCCTACTGCAACTCCCATATCTAGAAGACATGTGGTTTTGAAATATGTTTTTTTTAAACACAACTTAATTCTTTTTTTCACTAATGGTGTACTTATTTCTTACGTCTAAAGACAAAAATGCAGAACAAAGGTAGTGTTTAATGTAAAAAAAACATTCAAAACAGTCTAAAAGGCAGACTAAACCCCACAAGCGAGCGAAGCGAATGTGCGGCATCAAATGTCACAACTGATTTGTAACCATCATTTAAATAGTTATCAATGAATAAATGGTGACCAGTTGGTTCTGGTCTAAAGACTAACCTAACTAACTCACCGTTCTAGTCACCGGTCGCGACTTTCGACTACAGCCTACAAGTAGAGTAAACGAAGCGGTTCAAATATTAAAAAATGGTAACTAGTCTACTCTGGCACTCGCCGGTCGCTACCGCGGCATGCTAGCTTCGCTCGCTCTGCTCTTGAGATTTGGTCTAGAGACTTTTTTTTATATCTAGGGGAAATCCGTTTGATGACTAAGCCGCGACAAGGGCAGAACCGTGGGGGGATAGTTTGCGGCCTAGTGTGGGATTCGCCTGGTTGGAGGTGACACTAGGATGCCTAGTTAGAACTGGTTCCATGCCATTTCTACTCCCCAGTTAGGGGTATCCATTAAAACCCCTGGGTGTTCCGTCCTTCGCCTTATGCCAGAGCTACGGGTATATGACCAAGCCTCTCCGCAGCCCTGGCAGGCGTGGGCCTCCTTGGTCTAAAGACTAACCTAACCTAATCAACTCATCGTTTTAATCACTGGTCGCGACTTTCAATCACCTCTCACAACCTTTATGACAATAAATAAACCATAAGGACATCCCTAACTCAAATCACCATTAATTTACTTCCCGCTTATCACATTCAAAAATTCAGATAGAGGATTTCGCTAAACTCCAAAGTTAAGCAATTGTATCGAAGTCCAGTGAGTAAGCCAGTCAACGTAAATGTAGTCAATATAACCAAAACATCGCAAGTCGTCGAAAAATCTAAAACAAAATACAAAGTAGGTACATTCATATAACTAAAATAGTAATGGATTTACAAAATTGCCAAATAGAGTATAGCAAATTATACATCGATTTTTTTTACAAAAAAGAAATGGATTTAAAATAAACTACTAATACAAACTCGCAATATATGATAAGGAAAAATATATTCTTCGTATTTAATAATCGACATTATTGACATTAAAGTACAAAAAGACAGTGATTATATTATATTACAAGCAGACCCAGTGAACTTCGTACCGCCATATTTTTTAAATTCCTAAAAGACTTTGTTTCATGACACAAAACAAAATCACCATAACGGTTCAGGTGATTAGGAAGATTCTAGAACCCGATCTCAGCGCCACCTACCGGTTCCAATTGTGGATCGAAACCATCCCGGGACCCACTCAAACACGCTCACACAAAATTTCATCAAAATCGGTAAAGTCGTTCTCAAGTTATAAAATTGCAACGAAAAGTGGCATTGATTTTTATATATACAGATAAACTTTAAAATTATAATAACTAATTCAAAACTCATTTACTAAATTAAAAAACAGTTTTAGTGTTTACATATTAGGTGTAAGTGTAATTCTAAACACGAATAAAACTTTTTTATTAACAAAAGTGACCATAACCTTGTTTATCAAACGCATTTTTGTTTTCGCCATTATTCATTCAAAACTTGTTGTTGGACCCTAAAAAGTATTTTCTAGCCCAAATAACAAGTCTAGTGTCTATATATAAGGCGTATGTATACCCTTGAACTTAATTGCCTTTAATCTCGAAAGTTCAGCCAAGGTGATTATTATTTAAGCAGCAGGAACATTATTTTGGTAAAGATCACAAAAGATGTTAAATTCATAAATATACCCACATACATCATGCCATAAGCTTATATGGCTCTTAGCTTATATCTATTGTCTAAACGGTATATTGTCATGGATAATAATAGCTATTTTTATTGTTGTTCCATATTATTGTAATTATATTATTATTGTTTAAAGTTACTCAAGTTATGACTAATTTATGGGAAAATATTATGACTCATTTATATGTGTGACTCATATGGAAAAAACAGAATTATCACCGGATGATATATCAAGTGCACGCGTCCCAAACTTAAAGGCGTGGGTTCTATCTAGGGCTGCCAACTATTTTTGAGAAAAATAACGTATTACATTTTTGAAGTAGAATAAATAAAGTAGAATTGAATAGAATAGAATATACTTTATTGCATACTATTAAGATACAAATTAAGAAGTTTAAGTACAGAAGACAATAGGCCGTCTTATCACTAAAAGCAATTTCTTCCAGACAACCTTAGGATGGATTAGAGAAAATTGTGTAACGTGTATTGTTATAGTAATTGGTAGAAAGAAATTATTTCTTAAAGTTTTGTTTATTTCTTCACCTGCGAGACTTTATTTTTGTGTGCTTCTAGCACACATTAATCTTTACATTCCCAATTTAAATATAAACAAACAAACAAATTATTTTTTTATTAAATTTATGTATGTCCTGTTACGTTCTTCTCGCCATTTTAGGTTCACTACTGAACAAGCTCCTTCAGTGAAAGCTGGATCCATGATAGTTCAATAATTATTCATATAAGTATTTATTTTACGAATTATAGTAAATATTATTGGAAATATGGTATTTTCACATAATTTATTTTTGTGCAAAAGCTAAAGTATATTAACCAACAAATAAAGTAGGATACATTACTATATGGTATTGTTACGAGTTCGGGACTCAAATCAAAATGTCGATGGAATTACTATAGAATTTATTATAACTATACAAACACGTATAACACAGGTACAAATATAACTGGCCACAACCAGGACAAACTGCATGATTCAATAACACGCGCAAAGTCCGTCACTATATCGCTTATCAATGTACACGTCTTGCTCGTATCGTAATCGTCGCTTGACTGCCGATCTCCCCTTGGACGATTGCTGCACCGATACTATATGGCTGCCAGCCCGCTTAGATCGGATTTCTTAGAATAAGTTCGAAACACCTGCCTAATGACTGCCATAAAAGATGACAATACACCATGGACTGTTTTTCTAATAATGAATTTTACAAAAACAAAGTAAACAAAACAAGTCCAAATGCGGGAAGGTAATAAACTGCGACTTATGGCAGGCAGGTGTGCATTCACTTTTTGTCGGCATGTAACAGTATGGTTGGCAACCCTTGTTCTGTTTTGCCTGGAATGCATACACTACTTAGGCAGTTTTCTGAAATATTGTTCATATTGTTACATTTACCATGTGCTAATACCCGATGAGGGAAACATCGTGATGCAACATGCACATCGAGATAACCGATGAGCCCAGCTAAGGGACATTTATAGGTTTTTTTTTGAGGCGGGGGAAATGCATTTCGCGTACGACCGGGTCTAGACCAAAGTGACGAGAGGTGACACCACGAATGGGCACCAGATTCAATTCGCCGGCTTGCATTGCAGAATCGAAAACTCAATACTCCACTAAAACCACCCTCCTCCCATGTGCTCCGCGCTTATGGCAGCATGAGCGCGATCATAGCGCATCAGTGCTTGAGAATGCCCCGGGAAAGGCAAACTCACTTCGTCAACAGGTGCGAAGGCTCCTCTACTCCTTAGATGCTTAGGGCTCCATGTATAGACTATAGACAGCCACAAGTTGTGGAATATTTGTGTTTCGGCTTCTTGTGCAATATTTCCAAGCATTACAATTATCAGAGAGTTGGTCTGTAAGAGAGTGTCGGAGTGAAGGTATGGAAAGGTATGCTCCGGTGGTTCAGGCATGTGGAAAGAATGTATGATGAAAGAATGACTAAACAGATATACAATGCAAAAGTGGATGGATGCAGAAGTCGCGGAAGGCCACGACACACCTTCCATGATTAAATTGATCGTATATTAGCAGAAGGTGATGTCAGGAGCCTTAGGAACAGACGAGCGTGCATGACAAGAGCTATGAATGTCAAAGAAGCAAGTGAGGTGTGTAAGAATAAACCTGAATGGCGCTCTGTTGTTCGTGTCTACCCCGCAAGGGACTTGGCGTGAAGTTATGTATGCATGTATGTATGTATTAGAATTATGATTCTAATTTCAATGATTGCAACATAAACAAAGCGGAACCTAAAATAAACCTTTTCAGGAAAACCGCAGTACAGTAATTTCACATCACGTATAATGTACTACGTAATATATATATATATATATATATATATATATATATATATATATATATATATATATATATATATAACTCAATGTTGTAAATTTAATTTATTATTGTTTTTGTGTCTTGCTATTGTACAATGATTCATTTATATTATATGTATTGAGTTGTGAAAGCTGCGTCAGAATAAGCTCATTTTTATGCACTTAAACAATTTAAAAACCACTCCCGGGAAAATTCCCGCGGGATTCCGGGACAAAAACATCATACATTTTATTACGTATTTGCTATCGATCAGTGAAAAATCACATTGGAATTCGATTTTTTTCAATTTGGCCAGTTTAAATCATTAGCACAAAAAAATTCGCGGGATTCCGGGGAGAAATAGTAGCGTAGGTTTGAGTCTAATAATTTTCTGTCGATCAGTGTCAACCGCGTCGAAACCGGCACAGTCGTTTTGACGTGAATCCAAAACAAATAGATAAGAAATCTAAAACAAAATGGCGTTGTGTTCTCCATCGTTTATATAGATTATTACAGTTGTTTTTTAATAACTTTGATGTACACACACGGCGTGTTTAGAATTTTATAGTATTATACATAATACTTGTATGTTATATTTTATTTATGTAGTTTAAGGTTATCTACATACTTGTACTTAAACAGGTTCCCATGATATAATTATTATACGATTTTGGAGGTGGCCACTGAAAACCAGTGCTGTGTCGGACCATGTCTCGGAATCAGCAAAGTACTGGGCGCCAACCTCAGTTATAAACTCGCGGTATAAATTTTTTGTGTTATATTTTCTAATCTGTTTGTATTGCGTGTCACAATTGATAAATTTCTTTTTTTCTTCTTTACTAGAGTCGCCTTCACCTTGAAGCTCGGGAACCTATTTTGCTCGTCCAGTTTCCATACGCTGTTATGTATAATAATATACTTAATAATAACTGCCTATAACTGTCCCACTTCTGGGCTCGGGCCTCCCATTGTGGGAGAACAGACAGTATTACCCGCTACGCGTGTCCAAGGCGGCTTGGCAGGTTTTGACACATCGGTTATCTCGATAAGCAGGTTGCATCATGACGTTTTCCTTCATCCTTGTTAGTACGTGGTAATAGTAACAATATGTACATTAGGTCAGAAAACTGCACAAGTGGTGGATGCGTTCCGCACAGGATCGAACCCACACCCTTTGAGATTAGGACGCGTGCGCTAAACATTACGCTACCACGACTTGAATCATCGTTTATTAAAACTTATTTACATTCGAATCTTTATTCATAAGACTATAGTTATATTAACTAAATAATAACTTGACAGAATACAAAAATATAGTATTTCGTCTTTTAATAACATTAAGATGGTGATAAATACGTGGGAGTGATGTATCTTGAACGCATGATGATAAGTAAGAACTTTTTGAACGAGCCCATAATGTGAAAGAGATGACGTGTAAACGGGAGAAAAAAAGATTCGAGAGAAGAATGGACGACGTATGCACGCTGAACGACGCTCTGTTATATTTAAAATATTCTACGTTGATATTACAATTAATACAAAATAAACGCACGCGCATATCGCCAGTGACGGAAACTCGTAGTGTTGTTTTGATTACCAGCCCACCGTCCCAAAATATATCAATCACTATAAAAATATTATTATTATTACACCAGTTACGTTCTTTGGCCGTCGGAGGATGTTTTAAAAAATAAGATATATTTTAATACATTTATTAATTAATTACAATTAGGTACTTAATTATAACTTAATATTAACGTCTGGACTTCTCCGCGATGGAGCACCAAAAGACCACGCTGGTATGTCCCGAGGACCCTTTATTGGTTTGTGCGATGTTACGACATCGTATGATCTTCGTGGAAGATCGATGAGTCGTATCGTGTGAAACAAACGATTTGAGTTAAGGGTTCGCCCACACGAACACGTAACATCTCCCCTCCTAGATGAGCAACTATTTGTGGAACATGAATGTTGCTCTATGCATATTTTCCTCAATTCTGCTTGTATTTGGTAATTCAATATCTTCTGAAGGAGTTTCTTTGTTAACATCCATCGCAGGCTTCTTTGAATATAGGTGAAAGTAAAGAAACATAGCGAGTACAACTGCACTTGATACTAAAAGGTAGGTAGGTATTGTTGTATGATATAAGCTTGAGAAATCTTTTGTCGACAATTTCGTGGGACTTTCCGTTTGCACGTGATGTTGAATATTGTGCAATACATTTGAGTCAATTGTTGTCAGATTATACTGAATCGATGATTCATTTGATATTGATGGCGATGGGAACGTCATTATTTCGACAGCTTGTCTTCGAATTTTGTCGTCAGTATTAATGATAGTGAATTCCGATGTACGAATGCTGCACTTCCTTGGAATTGTTGCCAAGAGCTTCCTTCCGGTATGCGATGTTCTTCTTGTTTGCAGGAGATTTGTATTTTAGTTTTTCTTGGTAATGATATGATTTAATGTTGACTATCCAATTCCAGTAGAGCTTCTTTTGCCAAGTTTATAGATGTTGGATGACGTGATGATGTTATTTTTCTGTTCTTATATTAGGTTGGTAATGTAGTCACGTTGGGTGTGTTTCTGATGAATAGTTTGCTGTTTGCAGACATACCAGGTTTCTACCTTCGGGCATGCTGCCTCCATGTACACAAATTCCCTGGAATTGAATGCCAAATAGGGAAAGGAGGGATGATAGTTTCTGATCCTTTATTACGGACGGGACAGAGTCTGTAAAGGTTATAAATTATAGGTGACATGATAGGAAATTTTATTACTATAACTTTTTTGATTTTGTCTACAAAATATGAACCTAAGCTAATTATATCATAGTAATATCTTATTTTTACATCTAAAACTGAGCCTTAGTCCAAAAAAAAATCTTTAATTTGATAAATCATTTTACTCAGATCATTAATAGTTAATAATGAACGGTGCATGGTATTTGTGCGACTAAAAGCTATCAAATTTTCTATCCTACTTATTTCTACAGAAATTTCTTAAAAAATTCCGATATTATATTAAGAGCTTGTGCAAATAGAATGTATTGATTAATTTGAATTTTGACAAAGTTGGTTGAATTTATAAGACTTGATATAATTTTATTTTATTTATTCTTATTATCTGTTAGCCTATCTAGGGTATGAATTTGATGGAAATTCTAAAAACTAAACTAATATGATTGTTAAAGTTAACTGATAATTTTTGATTATTATTTTGTAAAATTTTAAGTGCATTTTCGTATTTCAGAGCATCCTCGTTATCGAGATTGCTTGTTATGCTTATAATAATAATAATAATATATAATAATCTTTATTTGCCAGAATGTAGCACAAGAGTTGTTACAATGATAAGATAATGTCCTATACATTCTACCATTTTCATGGTGTGCAAAAACTAATCATAATATAATTGTAAATTAATTTAACATTTCTCGTCTATATTAATTGAAAAAAAACCGTCTTCCTTAACACAGCTATTTTTAAAATCGCTTAACGAAATTATTTATTAAAATGCTTTTACTAAAGGTTAATTATAATTAAACCACGTTTTATTCGTTTTGGTTCGAGCGATTCTAAATGCAGTAGTGATTTTTATTTAACTTCCTAAACAGATAGATAGTTTGGTGGTTGAAAGTGCCAAAGTCGGTGTTTGAGTTTTTTTTTTTGCTATGTCAGTCAATTGTATAAAGGTAATGTCAATTTTGCCTTGTATACTGTTAAGGTCAAATTCAATCAAAAAGGAGTGGTCACGTGAAGTAATTTTTGTGGAGCCAAGTTTGAAAGGTAAAATGCCGGGTCCGTCGTCTATGTTATCAAGTCGGATGTTCTGAGCTGATTCCTGGTTGTGGTGAGCTTGGCCCAAACTCATTATTAAGAGAAATATTAGCCGGTAACAACGTATTGTCTTTTATTTTCTTATTTCTTATTAATCTGGTTTTGGCTACTAAGCCTCGTTTTCGGGAGGTGTATATGTAAATGGGCAGGTTTTGAATTACGTTATCATTTGTGTAACGAGCTGCTAATTTTTTCCTACTTGCCAATGCATTCTTTACGAAGACTTCATGATTTTCTTTATAAGTCATTTCAGGTTCCCTATCTATATTATGTCTAGTCACTTTAGCGTCACGAGTCGAAAGGGATTCTTCATGGATATATATAATATGGTAAACAGTTTGCATTTTGCGTTTTTGTTGCTCAAGATATAGTTGTAGTAATCTTTTTAACAAATTTATGTCTGTGGGATTCCGTGGGTCCAAGTGTCCGGTAATTACGACAAAGGGTCTGCATTTAGTAAGACTTTGTATATACATAGTAAATAATTATATAATTATTATAGGCGATTAATGCGTAAGGAACTAAATCCCGTATTAGTTCATTTGGGGATTTAATTTTTAATAATCGTAGATGGTAGATGTTCTAATAGTGTACTGTGAAATCTTTCGATGCCATTTTCGTTGAGTGGAAAATCTTTTCGGTTTTATTATAACTATCTAAAATAAATTATTTCTATTTTTTCCTACAAATATAGCTTAAAATCCTAAAATTAATATTAATTTTTACCTAACCTTTCGATCAAGGATAATTTAAATTTAGGAAAATTCCGGTTTTATTATAACTATCTAAAATAAATTATCTCTATTTTGCCCTACAAATATAGCTTAAAACCCTAAAATTAATATTAGTTTTTATTTAAACCTTTCGATCAAGGCTAATTTATATTTAATTTATAAAGGGGTTGGATTTGGCAACCAATAGGAATTATTAGTGTACTTATAACTATTACTCACAATTGCATGGTAGTCTGCAAATGACGAATTACGTGACTCATCGATATCCGGATGATCTCTTGAAGGCGATTCTTCAACAGCAATTCGGTGGTTCCGACAGCCAAGCGTAGGTTTATTCTAGGATAGCCGACGCGCCGTCGATTCGGCTATTGCGCGGTCTCGATATTAGAAATCGCGCACCGTTACAGCTATCCTACCGACTGCGCCAGTTACGTTCTTTGGCCGTCGGAGGATGTTTTAAAAAATAAGATATATTTTAATACATTTATTAATTAATTACAATTAGGTACTTAATTATAACTTAATATTAACGTCTGGACTTCTCCGCGATGGAGCACCAAAAGACCACGCTGGTATGTCCCGAGGACCCTTTATTGGTTTGTGCGATGTTACGACATCGTATGATCTTCGTGGAAGATCGATGAGTCGTATCGTGTGAAACAAACGATTTGAGTTAAGGGTTCGCCCACACGAACACGTAACACACCCTGTAATATTATTGCATCGATCGTTAGGGCCAATCACAAGGATGCAATATCTCTAACATCTCGGTAAATTTAATGAAAGGAAAACCTGAGTAATTTTTATCATCTTTCTTGTGTTTAGTTATGATTTGATAATAAATAAGTACTGCTAGCTTTAATAAGTTGTAATCAACTCATCATATTTTTATATTTGAATTTGAGGTCGCTTGATAAATCAACGATTGAATTGAATGTTTTAATGTGTCTTAAGATAACTGATATTTAAAGACATAAATGGATGAAGGTGTTAATGTAAGATTTTTGAGTTTTTAATTTTGTTTGTCGAATGAAGGAATGCACACACAAATCATGTTAGACCTTAAATAATCAATTAATCCTTAATCAATGTTGTTTGAGCTTGATTTTAGACCGCTAGTGGCTTTTTAGAGCTATGCTTATTTGCTGACAGAGTTTCTTGCGCCGCTTCTTCTCTTCAAGCCATAACATGTTGTGAAGCGGTGGTAAATTAGATAAGGCTCACATAGAGTAAATAAAAACCACAAAAATTAAAACTAAATACTAAAAATGAACAAGTCTTATTTTTCATTTTATTTTTATTCCAGGAGTTCAGCAGACAGGCAGACGGCCCACTTGATGGAAAGCGGTGACCATCGCCGATGGACATTTGCAACATCAAAGGTGCTACAAATGCGCTGCTGCTCTTAACGGAGACTGGAACCTGATCACTAATGCCGGAACACAACTCAAGGCTGTTATGGCGACATACTTTAGATCAGGGGTGGTAGCCACCCAGTCGGGCCAATGGCCTACCACCTGACTGTGGGGTGATTTGTCGCCTCTTACGACAGGTCACCCGGCTGCAGGAAATTGTATTCTTTTTCTTTCTCCGTTCCTGCAGAGATGAAGTTGGCGGTAGGGTAAATAAAACTTAAGAAACTCGACAATTTCGTCATCTTTGTCGTCCGTGACCACGGCCAGAGAAAAGCGTCCGATACGTCGGAATAACCAAAATAAAATAAATTACCACGCTTAAACCCGTTTAAACGTAGTTTTATTATATATACAAGTAACGAAAACTGAAGAAAATATTACGCTAGTGGCTTTGTTGCTAATTTTAGAAATTTTGACCTATTGCATTCGGTTTCCTTCATCAATTGATGTCTTTGTTTTCTCATTTCTCATTTTAAGTGAGTGCCATGTCTTTTTTATATACATCTTTATGTATGCAGCGTGTTTCATTTCAAATGACAATAATTCATAATTTTGGCATACGTATATACGTACTCCATACAAATTTTTTGGTACCTACTATTAAATCAACCGTAATGTCAAAATTAAAAAAAAAAGCAATTTCTGAACAAATTAATTACGATAAAAAGGGAATAAAAACAGTACATCTTGTAAATATTGGTTCGCGAGCGAGAGCGTAAGAATGAACCACTTCCGCGTTTAATGATGAAGAGACGAGCTGGCAACATGATACATTGGTCACTAACCTACCGATTTAACTGATACATGTTGTTGTAATATTCTGAAATGAAAAATGAGGTGCTGTGGCTAAACCAAAGGAGCTACCTTGATTAGTTTTTGTTTTTGGGCAGAGTACGTCATGAAGATAACGTGGTCTGATTTATTGTCGTAAGGTCTGAAACACGCTGTGTGTATATATATATATATATATATAAAAGCAAAGTTTGTTGTTTTCATGTTTTCTCAATTTGTTTGTTTATTAATTTATGTTATTGTTTTCTTTGTCCGAGGAAACTCGAAAACTACTGGACCGATCAGCATGAAACCACAACCATTCGACGCGGAATTAATCGTAGATGGTTATAGGCTATATATTTTTCAAATTCTATGAGCCCTTTGCCATGTTTTCTCAATTTGTTTGTTTATTAATTTATGTTATTGTTTTCTTTGTCCGAGGAAACTCGAAAACTACTGGACCGATCAGCATGAAACCACAACCATTCGACGCGGAATTAATCGTAGATGGTTATAGGCTATATATTTTTCAAATTCTATGAGCCCTTTGCCATGTTTTCTCAATTTGTTTGTTTATTAATTTATTTGAATAAGGCGGTACGAAGTTCGCCGGGTCAGCTAGTACATATATAAAATTCTTCTATTATGTGTATCTCACGGAACTCCTTCTAAAAGGTTGGGCAGATTTTGATGAAATTTTGTGGGTGGTGTTCATGTGGATTCGAAATTGGTTTAAATCCATAATTGGACGTAGTAGGTGACGCTGCAATCGGAATCTAGATTTTTATGTTCCAGTGCAGGATTTCCGGTGGTGGTAGTTTAATGGTCTATGATATTCATAGACAGACATAAATGCGAACTCGGAAAGGTATAACAGTGCCATTTTTACTATTTAGATGCGTAAAATATAAGGAATACTCATTTGTTTCTTTTTTGGTTTTTTAATGACTAGTTAACTAATTTTACTGTTATATAAGTATTTTTAATTGTGTTTTTTGGATTTGTGACAAATAACAGAAACATTTGATGACAAGGTAATAATAGTATTATATAATGGCCTGGCAACTTTATAAACTGCCTGTATTGCACGTTCGAAAGGACAAACTGTCGTTCCAACAAAGAACACAACATCCTAAACCGCTATCACTATCAAGTGTTTCTGGTAATAGGCGTCCTCCTTGCGGCTGGTTGCAGGCATTCGGTGTGATCTTGGTTCCGGCTCTGCGTTCTGGTGAGGTTTTCCTTTCTTCTTCTTTTTCCTGTCTTTCTTTCTCTCTTTTTCTTACTTTTTATTTTTATGTTTACAGTATTTTACGGTAGCTAATATAATTTAAATTATTTAATATGTGGCAAATGATGTTGGTATTGTATCAAGTTAAAATATTTATGTATAAGTTTCATAATAAGTTGTAAATTCTGTACAATACTGTTATTTTTGTCCAAATAAAAAAAAACAACATCTTCTTTAAATTATATGTATGTGACTGTTTATGCAATAAATGATTTCCTATTCTAACATAAATAAAATACACAATTTTATAAATATTTAAAGTACCATTGAAATTAAGACTTTAACAATCTAATTAAATTTTACAATAACATAACTTACAATCCATTAAAATTATAAAGAAATTTAAAACTTACATTACTAGTAGTGTACCTATTTATTTTATGTGATCAGAAAGCTGGTTCGTATGTCGCGCAACGAATCAGCATTGCCATGCAGCGTGGCAATGCAATCAGCCTTCAGGTCACGCTTCCCTCTGGCAGCGATTTGTTACATACTTTATAGTAATTTATTTATAATTTAGTTTATTTTTAACTACCCATTTTCGGTACTAGTAATTATTGCTCTTCGTTAGTCTCACCAAAACTCGAGAACGGCTGGACTTATTTGGCTAATTTTGGTTTTGAATTATTTGTGGAAGTCCAAAGAAGGTTTCAAAGGTGAGTAAATATGAAAAAAAAAACTTGGAATGTAGTAAAAAGAACAATTTTGTTTTCCTTTAGAAATTATTCCTGCCTGTCAAACATTGGATGTTCGTCTTATCCTTTAGAAATCAATGAAATTTAAAAGTGAAGTATTTTTTCATTTTTATTTGGTTTTCAATGTCAAACTTTGATATTCATTCTGGTTAAGTTTTGACCACATTTTTTACTAAGTTGAAACATTCTGCAATTATCATTCAGCTTTTTTATTTATTGATTCTGAGGCTGTACGAAGTTTGTCGGGTCAGGTAGTTAACAATACTAATATTAAAATTGTCAAATAAACAATTTAATAAATAAATGACATCGTTGAAATAATAAATCAAACACCTAATTAAAAATAAACTAAATTATAAATAAATTAAACTATACATACAAACTAAAATTAAACCATAAAATCTAGTTCCAGACCGCTGCCAGTCGGAAACGTGCCCAAAAGACTGGCCACATTGCCTCGCTGAGTGGCAATGCTGATGCGATATATTTTTTTTTTATTGCCTTAAGTAGGCAAACAGGCAGACGGCCCACCTGATGAAAAGTGGTTACCGTCGCCTATGGACGTTTGCAACACCAGGGGTGTCGCCAACGCGTTGCCGACCTCTAAGAAATTTTATAACGCCCTTCTTAAAGAACCCCATGTCATAGCGCAAAGGGAAAACCGCGGCGGGAAGTTCCCTCCAGATCATTGTTGTACGCGGGATAAATGTTCTAGAGAACCGTTGCGTAGTTGAGCGTGGGAGCTCAAGGAAATGGGGGTGAACATCCCGTCGCTGGCGAGCGGTGCGGTGGTAAAAATGAGGCGTTGGCACCAGATCAAACAGTTCCTCGGAACACTCTCCGTTGTACAGGCGGTAGAATACGCAGAGAGACGCAAAGTCTCTTCGAAGGCTAAGCGATTCTAACCCGCCTGTTAGTATGTAGTAAATAAATATGATTGAAAATAATTAATAGCTCTCACACTTTCTCACACAGCGGAACTCTTAACGAGTCTGGAAAGATGTTCGGCCAGTCAGATTTGTCTGGCTCATTGATAAATATTTTAAAATATTATATTTGATAATATATATAAAAATCAGCCTTCCTAAAATGACGTAAGTTCCCACATATTTTTTAAAGTGTCCGTCAAAGTTAATAAAAAAATCATATACAGCATATGTAAAAAGTAGGTAATGCAGCCTTGCTACATTGACGTAAGTTAGCATGTTTTTTCCACCCTTGATACTTGATACCTGAAAATGGGCCCCGCTTTCAGCTTAGTGAGGCGAAGGAATTACCTTTCTAAGTTAATGTCAAACTATCGATCCTAAAAAATTAATCTTTCCCAAAATCACGTATCTCTGGCGTGACTGGGATTATTGTGATATAGAATATTAAATTTAAAAAAAAGGATAAGTCTAGATTATATCTTAAAACTGTATTCAAGCTATTTATTAAGGGTATAAATCTTTGGAGTGTCATAGGACGTCGATACGGTGTTATGGTTGCTGAGGGCTCCTTTACTTGTTATATGGTGAGGTGATATGGAAAATAATTAAACACAGGATTTATCACTAATTATAATGTAATCCGATTAGTTTACATGTACATATTATGTTACGAATTCCACTATAACATTGTTTTTATCAAGACCCTTGTGTGAAGCTGTCGAATTAAAAAAATGACCTTTGATGTTCCCGAAAATGGCCGTCCTAGTGTTGCAGTAACAAAAATTGAGCTGCGTTCGAATAACGTTGCAGAGCTTTCTTATCCTTACAATGATTTTTTATTTCTCCTTTTACTTTTCAAAACAAAAATATAATATTACTTGAGGCCGCTTGCATAAGGTTGCTTAAATTTATTTAAGAAACACAAAACGTATTTAACACCTTTTTAATACAATTAACGTCTTGCACAACGCAAAATTTGCCGCTATATATGTTTAAAGAACTGTAAATACGTTTTGTATAAAACGTATTTAGGGAGTTTAACATGATTAACTAATTTTATTTAAAGGCGATCGTAGTGCAAGCGGCCCTAGGTATGGTAATAGTTAATGGTTTGTTATATTTAAATTAGCTTTTACTCGCGGATACGTTCGTGTTAAAGTAAAATTTATAGAGAGAGTGAAGGACCGACCGTTCAGAGTCCCACTTAGACACAGAGCCCTTAGACATATCAACCTTAATTTTTAATTCAAAATACCTGTAACGCCATCTAACGAAAGTGGAACTAACCAAGAGAGCCACACATTAAAATTGTCGTTGTCATGACTCCTGAACGGAGGGACCAATTTTACCACCTAGTATATATATATATATATATATAATGCGTTATAAACTCTAAACTAAAATCTGCTACGCAAGGACGGTGTCGCAGGGAAGTGTTTGCTATAATAGGAAGCTGGCAACGTTATCTAACCATATATGATACTAAATTATTATACCCTGACAAAACTAACTACGTCTACAAATTAAAATGAAACTAATACAGATAAATAAAAATATTTAACAAGTAATATATTAATATATAGACTTCTTCCTTTTTTACATAATATATTAAATTTTCCGTAATATGCCAAATGATAAACAAGTTATTTATAGTAAAATATAAATATTTATTATTGTAAAATGTAAGTAATAACACATTCGTAGTTATTAGGTGACATAAATCAAATTTAAAACAAGAAATATAATTATCGGTATGTAATTAATTAACACTAAATATAACATTTTTGGAAAGTAATTAAATGCAATACACTTGTGCTTAACTAAAAGACATTAAAGTTTTATAATACAAAAGATATTAAGTATACAAACAACAAGTATACAAGTATAACATACTTATTAATAACTTAGCTTATTTTTGGTATTAATTTGTATTTTTTAACTTAGTTTAATATTTTTTAATATTTATTATTCAAAAAGAAACACCTTATTATGATATGATCAAATGTTTTTCATTAGCAAAACTCAGTTTCAATTCAGACATAAATGAGAAATACAAATAACTACGTGTATATAAGATTCTTAAAATTAATTTATAAAAAATATCGTTTCCTTATTAGAAAGAAAAAAAAAATATTATCGAGAATGAATGCACATAAAAGTAAAAAAAATACGTGCTCACAAAAATAACGCTATGACACTAAGGCCGGAATACTCAGCATTATGCTGTGTTAAGAACTGACACAGCGCTGATTTTCAGTACCAGCTTCCATCAAATCACAAATATTAATCATGCTTATTATTTACATTTATTATTATACCTTATGTATTATTGTATATGTATGAATATGTATGTATATGTTTGAGTATTTATGCATCTATTGCCTTTTTCCTGCACCACCTATTTCAACTGATACAATATTTTTTTACATATAGGTTGCCTGGAAGAGATCGCTTTGAGCCATAAGGCCGCCTATTGTATTGCCTGGAAAATATTGTAAATATGGCCCTTTTTTGTAATTGTATATTTTGGTGTGCAAGAAAGTGTTATCTCTTTCTCTCTCCTTATTTAATACTTTTAATTTGCTTATAATTAATAACATCCTTCAAAGTAACCAAATTACCGTGCAGTATTTACTCTAGCGTCTTTGGGTTTCAAGCCCCGAAATTCATTATTTATACTATTTATTATAGTTTTTGAGTTAACAGGCCAATCCTTTAGAATTCCATATACTACAACAAAGATTAATAATATCTTTCTAGCAGTTTGATCTACCCTAGGACTTTCATTGGAGCCAGTTAGGGTGCAAATACGTAATGCATTATCAGAAAATATTTCCCTCAACAAAAGTACGGCTAAACTTCGAGTGTTCTTTGCCAAGCGAATAATACGGTCCAGTTCAGATGTGCTGACATATACACGAGCGGACATCAATTCGGTGATTCCCGGCCCAGGTTGTCGATGTCTCAATGTCCACCTTGTATTATTTGGATCATTTTCTTCAGACAAAGCTGGTAAGGGAGTGTTGTGTTTTAGATTCGCATTATAATTGTTCTTGATATCGCCATTACGCCGATCGTCGTTATCACGTTTATCCGTGTTTTTAATGTGTTTTGGTGTACTTTCTTTACTTCCGTTTGCTATTTCTGTCGTATCAGTGGAAGTGGTTGGCGTGTGTTTGTTGTCCGCTTTTGTATTCTTAATTGTTGTTGGAATGATATCAGCCGATTTTAAGGTTAGCATGACTGCTTGCAATATGTCGGCTGCTGCATAATTTCCTGGATGAGTGTTTTTATCACCATGACTTTCTTCATTTGATTTTTCAACAGGTGTTTCTTCTATAGATATCTCTGGATATAAAGTATTTTCAGCGATTTGTATTTCTTCATTAGGCTTATACTGTACTGTGATACTTTTAGAATCATCAACTAAAGATGATCTATTCCCGATAGTTCTATTACTAGAAGCAATATGCATAATACGATTGTTTTTAACAGATCCTCCATTGTTAGTTTCTTTATTGCTTTTATTTAAATCGGGACATTTTGGTGCGTGTGGTGAATTGTGTTTCCTTGAATTACATATTGGCTTTGATGGAGTTTGGACAGCGATCGAATCATTCCCTAATATATGCACACGAGAATCTCTACTATTAATAGGCAGATTTGAACCGCATATATGTCTTGATGTAGATGGCAAACAAGCTGTTTCAGGATTTGGTCTTGTCTTAGTCACTGTTACTTTTCTCTGATCTAATTTCTCAAGTAATTCATTGGAGTAGTTTGAAAAGTTAGAAGATCTCACATCTACTGCATTACTTTGACTGGAAGTTTCTGCATTGGTAATATTTCCTACTGTGTGTGTATTCATCTTACTTTGTGAGTAAATGTTGTTATTTTTTAACTGAGTTTTTTGTACCTTAGATGTTGATGGAGTATCTTGATCGTAATTGTTATTTTTTCTTTTTTGAGCTTGTGTTGGTCGTTCACCTGTATAGTCCTTAATTGAGATTCCAGTTCTTTCAGGAGGTAAGTCTGTAAACAATACAATAGATGTATTATTAGAAGAATTAGTTTCATGATAAAATATGATTGCAATTTCTTTTCAGATCCTAATTTGTACTCTGTGCTGGAATTGCGATTATGCTGGTGTGCAGCGACATTTAACCGGTGGTTAAAATAAAATAATCACTGTTTATGCATACATTTTTAGCGATTAATTTATTTTAACCATCGGTGAAAAGTCGGCGCACACCAGCCTAAGTAAATTTGTTCTGAAATGTGATGGATTTTAAACCTGTATGCTTTTTCTGAGCACCTAAAGAAGCCGCTTTTGGAAAAGCAAAACGTGACGCTAGGTGTCTAGATGTACTGGTAAGAGGCATAAAGTTCTGCTTTATTTTTATAGATCACATATTAGTAATACGAATAAAAGAAAATAAAAAAGAAAAACTAATCTAACTAATTATAATGGTATATATATATATATATATATAGAATAGATTTCTCAATTATTTATAATTTTAGAGAAAATTACATACTTCAATACTGCATATTACTAAAATGTTTTCACTATCTCAATTTTGAAGAAGTGATATTTATTCAGTGATTAATTCAAAATTCAAAAGTTTTTATTCAAAATAAGTTCGACTGGAGAACACTTTTTGAAGATCATACATATAGGTTAATATTATATTTTTTTTAACTTCCTAGTCTATGTACGCCGCTTCACAGCGTGTTATTGCTGTTAAGGAGAAGAAGCGGCAAGAAACACGTCTAGCTAAAAATTGTTTTTCTTTATATTTCAAGTTCTTTTTTAAAAGTTTTATACAGAAGTATGTTACAGAATGACTTTAGTAGAATTAATGGAGTTGTAGCAAACAGTCCATATTCAATAGACAGAGCGCAATAAAAGGATAGAAAATATTATTATAGTTATAAACATGACGTAGTAAATTTTCTTTTTTTTTGCTACATATCTGCATATATTCCTTACAAGTATGGCAAGGTAAGACGTTATACTCGTACAAAACACAGTATAAGGTTGGAGCGAGCTGCTATGTAAATGAAGTTTTGTCATTTAAGTATTCTTCAATAGCGTAGTATCCCTTTCTTAGCAAGATACTTTTTAATTTGGTTTTTAATTTAGTGAAAGGCATATCTAACATTTCACTCGGATTCTTATTGAAGAAGCATATACCAACCCCCAAGAAAGAGGAAAATACTTTTTGTAATCTAAAAGATGGCAATATCAGTCTATTACAGTGCCTGGTGTTGAAATTGTGAACATCCTTATACTGCTTGTAGGCACTCGAATGATTACGAACATAAATTAATTATATTATTGAAAATATATTGGCAGGCGACCGTCATAATACCGATTTCCTTAAAGCGTTCCCTAAGCACATAACAGATAATAGCATGATTACTGTGTGGACACTATTGCCGATTGTTCAATTCCGTGTAAATCGCGACCAAACCCGATGTGATAGCACAAAATGCGGCTGAGTTAAAGAAATAATAAATAATAATCTAGATTTACGTGTATTTTAAATGTAAAATCTTTTCACGCTCAGGGAAGGTACTTAAAATTAATATTAAGAAATGTAACTTTCAGGGATTTTTTTCCCGACATATACAACAAAATTGCGGGTAGGTACGGAAAAAGCAGATATACAGACAGGCATGAACATAATAATGTTACAACCTGAATGCCGACAAAAGACAAATCCGCACCTGCATTTTATTACCTTTTCGGTATTTGGACTTATTTTCTGTTTAAAATTTGTAATTAGAAAAACAGCCCATTGTGTATTGTAATCTTTTATGGTGGTCATTAGCCAGGTGTGATTCTAAGAAATTCAGTCTACAGGGCCGAGAGACATATTGTATTTATGCAGTAGAAAGCAAGGCCCCAATGGATAAGCACAAGACGTGTGTACTATATTCGGTAATCTATTTAGTGACGGACTGTGCTCGGGTTATTATATATGTACCTGTGTTATACGTGTTTGTATAGTTCTAATAAATTATATAGTAATCCTAACAGCATTTTAATTTGAGTCCTGCAACTTGTAACAATAATATGAGCTCACCGCATATAAACGTAGCTTCGTAAGTTTTCCAATTGTCGTTGCATTGTTCATTGCGTTCAACACGCTCTCTTGTTATTGACGGGTCTTCCTCTGGATATGCCACTAGCACGAGCCTATTGGTTGTGTGAAAGGATTTTATCCAAGAATGTGGCACAATGGCATACTGCACATTGTTACGGGGTCTCACAAATTCAACTAGGCAACAATTATTGTCATCAATTGTTATAATGTCTTCCATCTGTAAATAAATATCACCTCATTAAAACAATGCTAAGATAGCTCTAACTGCTTCTATAAAATTCGCCTAATATTGTGACCGCTCGTGGTCATTTCGACCATTATAATTTGTTGTCAAAGACTATAGGTATATGATCACAGATTTATGTGAACAAAAGTGTATATATGCGCGTGTGTGTAAAATACATGGTAGTATGTGTAATGTTTTTTTGTTGATTTAGGGTTGCTTGCACAACGATCGCCTTTAAATAAAATTAGTTAATCATATTGAACTGCCTAAATAAACTTTACACAAAATGTATTGACAGTTCTTTAAACATATTTAGCGACAAATTTTGCGTTATGCAAGACGATAATCGTATTTAAGGGTTTTAAATGGGTTTAGTGTTTCTTAAATAAATTTAAGGAACGTTATGAAAGCGGCCCTTAATGTATTTTTTAAGAATAATTAGAAAAAAATATTTGCAATCTTCGCTTCTTCTCTATATAAACTATTAGTATGTGAAATTTCAAATTGCTCCGTGCGCGCAATTTTCAAAAAAGGGGTACAAATTTGTTGAAACCCCGTATAAATTGACTCGCCAGTCAATTGATTGATTCAAGATGTTATCTCACAGACACCGTACACTTCACCCAGGGACCCACAAACATACCAAAAAAGTTTCATCAAAATTCTGGAATCCGATTAAAATGTCATGCTGACCAATTGTGGATTTAATCATCCATCCATCCATCATCATACACAACAACAAACAAAAAATGCAGAATCCGATTGCAACCAGCACCACCTATCGAGTCCATTTGTAAATATAATCCACCCAAGGACCCATTCAAAGACACACAAAGAATTCACCAAAATCTAAGAACCCGACTGCAGCACCGCCTTACCGGGTCCAATTGTGAATTTAATCCATTTAGGAACCCACTTGAACACACGCAAAAACTGATCAAAATTCTGGAATGTAATTGCAGCAACCTATCTGGTCCCACTCAAACAATTCATCTTATCATAAACCACCCAAGAACCAATTGAAACCAATTCAAAATTCGATAAACAAAGTTCAAAAAGTCATAGATCCGACTACCGACTCCCTACCATGCACCACACACGACTATGTACAGTGAAAAATACGACCAATAAGTTTTTTTTATATTCTGCGCGATTAAATTACAACATGAAAAAAATATGAGATAACAACAATGCTTACGTTTCTTTTCAATATGTTCAACTGGTATTATTGGCACTGGTAAATAATTGAAATTTTAAATTCACTAATGTGCTACTACTGTAAGTTTAGCACGAATTGTAAAATGTTAATGACAAAATGTTGCTTTTATAGTGTGTAAAGCACGTTCGTGCCAGTGGTATGCGTCTACGTCATACCACTGGAAAACACTCGCTCCGAATGATTCGGAGCGAGTGTTTTCCTACAAACTGATAGACTTATCAAAGTGATGATAGGAAGCTCTGTACATGGAAGTTGTTTGTATGGGTTTTGATCCATATCTATTGTAAATTACAGTACATAGTCAATTATAATTACTGACATTTTTTACAAGCTTTTAGGTAACTTCCAATGGATGTACTATGTATGTATGTAAGTTCGGGTGGAATTTTGCAATTTAATTTGACCAACTTCCCGGTTTCCGATTGAGCTGAAGTTTTGCACGCAATAATATGGTACCATGGAGCTGACATGATGATGGAGTCGGAAGATGGCCATACTAACTCCTGTACTAAATAAGATGGCTAGCACTCTGCTGCCACATGATATTCAGGATCCGAAAAGCTTGTATTTAATCAAAAGTAATTTATGTGTAAGTACGTAATACGTATGTTCGGGTGAAATCTTGCAACTCAACTCACCGGTTTACCATTGAAGTGAAGTTTTGCAAGCATATTATGTACGTGTGTATCGTGTGACAATGAAAAATAATGGTACCATGGACCTGACACGGTGATGGAGTCGGAAGGTGGCCATAGGAGCTCCTGTACTGAACAAGATAGACCCGTTGTGTTTGGGCTCCTTTCTTGGCTTGGATAGCACCCTGCTGAAAGGACTTACAAAGAAAATGAATGCGAGTTAAAAAAAAATAAGACCCTGAACATAATATCCGTTGTTCCATCCGTCTGAAATTTTGGTGTACCTACTGAGGTTTTTGGAATCCTCGATTATGATATTGAGGTCGAATTGTTCCAGTCTGTAGTAACGGTTAGTTATTTTTGACTTGTGTAATTTGGTGAGATAGGCGGCTATAGAATTGGTTTTTAACCTGTCTAGGAGAAAGAAAACTCCAAAATCAAACCCGAAGCTGTGTTTCGCAAGGTACAAGTAAACTTCAAGTTGAAATAAGTGGCGCATTCTTCCAAACACCCAAGTCAAGGGGAAACCGTGCCGAGGACTGAGTGGCATCAGGGTGTAATACCAGGACGAACCCTGGTGTATATTAGCTCTTACCCTCCTTAACGAAGCTCTGGGAGGGTTGATGAATATTTCTTCAGTACTCGTAGGAACCACATGGGAACAATAAATTAAAGTAAAAAAAACCTTTAAAAAACAAGGTTTTATTTAAATGCACTAAAAAGAAAAAATAAACTCAAAATTGTAAACTTTGACTATCAGCTTATAACGTCATTAACAGACAGAAGTTTTTGTTGAAGAAGTTGTTGGCACGACTGAAATTGTTCTATGTACTTCCCACCGATATTAATTTATATGTTATAAAAACTTGTCGCGAGATTTAAGTACTTATATTTACTTTGTTTGAATTATTTCTTTTGCACGCATGAAACTAAAATATGCGTAAGTAGTCTATTTATTGCTATTTTAAGATAACTTATATACCTGAGTGATTTACGGAAAATTTTAGCCCATCGAGAGGTATTTCATAGAGAAGTGGGAAGTGGCTAGGAGGGATTGAGCTTTACTACCTGTTATTTCTTTGCTTCTGAGAACATTTACAATAGTACTGTATAGTTTTTTTACTCCATCACAAAATAAAGATTTCAACGAACAAAAGTTGTTTTTAAAAAACTGGTATTTTGATGCTGCGAGAACTTTCGATTGAAAATCAGGGTGCTTTTTCGATATTACGTCAAAATAAGGCAAAAAAATAAATATTTTAAACGAAAAAAATTACAGTGTGTTTGGGACATAAAAGGTAAGTTTTCACCAAATTTCCTGATCTCTTTTATATTTCTGTAAAAGATAAAAATAAAAAACCAAAACTTGGTTATATAAATTTTGAGGTCATGTGAAAATAGTGTAAATACAAAAGTTGTAGATCTTTTATTACCTATTTTAAATTTCACTTGTATATGTCCTAAAATAAACCTGTCTTCCTTCTTCTTCTTTCTACTTTCCTGTTTATCTTTATTCCATAGAACTTCTAGTTTTGCCGAAAATCGAGATAAACCGCTCTTCACCCCTAAAATTCACCCCCTTCCACTTCCCGACTTCAGATCGCCCGTAAATTATTTTTCCTTGCATTTTTGTTATATTCTCCTCCTTTTTCAATGAACTTATTCCTACTATATTTGTTTATCTTTCAAAAATGATCTCCTTGGTCTTATAACCAATCATCACGAGAAATGGATTAAAAATTATTCGACTTTGTGATCGATTTATTTATTTTAAGTTTATTACTTGTAGTTTCGAGTGTCGTGGTAGCGTAATGGCTAGCCACGCATCCTAAACTCAAAAGTTCGCGCGTTCGATCCTGGCCGGAACGCATGCACCACTTAGGCTGTTTTCTGACTTAATTTGCATATTGTTACAATTAACACGTGCTAACAACAGTGAAGAAAAACATCGTGATGCAACCTGCACATCGAGATAACGTGTCAACCTGCCAAGCCGCCTTGGACAAGCGTGGCGGGTATACTGTCCATTCCCCTACAGTGGGAGGCCCGAGCCCAGCAGTGGGCCAAAGGCACAAAATCGATATAGAGAGCGAAAGTTTTCTCTCACATCTGGTTTCGTGTATCGCCTGCATTTATCACACATCGCAATTGGTCTGTTGAAATTTTAAAATAATTTACCTTTATAATATACATTTAATCAATCATTTTTGTTTTCAATACACATGTAGTATTGTTTTAGTATAAATACATAAAGAATGTCAAGTTTAGAAATAAATATTAAATTTATTTTCCTGGATCGCATCGAGTTAATGGAATTTGTTGGTTATGTACCGAGAAATAAAGCACATAATATTATGAATACTATGAGAGTTTTATTCTTATATTCATGGACGCTTAGCGGTTTCAGTATAGTTGAAAATCTAATAAACAACGCTGTGACGTATTCTAATATGATTTAAATACAGCAAGCCCGAAATGAAGAGGTATATTTCAATAGAATGTGACAGCCAGCAAGCAACAGTTAGCTTTTTTATTGCAGGAGTTTAGCAGACATGTAAACGGCCCACTTGATGGAAAGTGGTTACCATCGCCTATGGGCATTTGCAACACCAAAGGTGCTACAAATGCGCTGCTGCTCCCTTATGGGAGACCGGAACCTGGTCACTAATCGGCATTAGTGACCAGGAGCACAACACAAGGTTGTTATGGCGGCATACTCTAGACCAGGAATCGTCCAGTCAAACAAATACCCTATGACCTGGAACTGCGTAAGAGGCGACAAAGCACCTGTGGGTTGTTCTGTCGCCTCTTACGCAGGAAACTGTATGCTTTCTCCGTTCCTGCAAGGATAATAATTAAATATAGGACGCCTCAGAACGTAACTGTTTTAGGAATTAAAATATAATGTTATTTCGTTATTTGGAGGGAAAATAATAATTGAAATAGGTACGTTTTACAATATTATTTTTGTAAATTATCTATATTATCAAGTAAATAAGTAAATTGTTATTGGCTTTCAGTTTTGTTGATTTCATGCAAAATTACGTTCATTTGTCTTTCTTATTTTTTTATTATAGTAGCTTAGTGGTTAGCGAACTCGTGTCCCAAAATCAGAGGGTTCGAATCCTGGGCGGAAAGCACCACTTAGGTAGTCTTCTGACCTAATATGCATATAGGTAAATTTCCACTTGCTAATGGTTGAGCGGGCTAAGTCTTTGGCGGCCTACCTCACTGCAACCCAGAGGTTCCGGGTTCGATTCCCGGTATAGTAGATTTACCGTAGTAGGGAACGTATTTTCTCCGTTATTTACCATGGTCTGGGTGTCTGGGATCGGCCCCAGAGTAGTCCGTTGTATATTACCCATAACACAAGAGTAACTTGCTTAATTTGGGGATATACAATATGTTTGTTTGTCGTCGATTATTATTATTATCTCACATATATATTTATTTGAATTCTTTCTTCTTTTTTTATGTTTTTTAATACGTACACACACACGCACACACACACACACACACACACACACATATATATATATATATATATATATATATATATATATATATATATTGGATTATTGTTTGGAAGTATAACGCACAATATCATTTGTTTACATTTTAATTACTTCTGTGGCTTGTCATGCATGAGAAGCGCCGGCAGAATATCACGGCACGCGACACTTAATGACATTATCCGTCGGTCACTTGTCACCGCCGGTGCACCTGCTGTTCTCGAACCGAATGGGCTATGCCGCGACGATGGCAAGAGACCAGATGGGATGTCATTGGTGCCATGGAAGATGGGACGCCCCTTAGTATGGGACGCAACTTGTGTTGATACTTTGGCGGTTTCCCATCTCCCAGTAACAGCCGTGCCTGCCGGGGCCGCCGCCGCCAACCAGGAGACCCTGAAACGCCGCAAATATGTGTCCATTGGTAATGGGTACATTTTTGTGGCTTTCGGGGTTGAAACCCTGGGGACGTGGGGGCCTGGAGCTCATCACCTCTATCGAGACCTCTCAAAGCGACTAATTGAGGTCTCGCGTGACCAAAAGGCTGGCTTGCACTTAGGGCAACGCATCAGCGTTGCCATCCAACGCGGAAATGCGGCCAGCATTTTGGGCACTCTCCCCGCCGAGAGCGACCTGGAGTCTATTTTTTACTTATAGTTGGTATTTTTTTATTTTATTTATATTTTAGTTTAATTTTAGTTAATATTTATTTATAATTAGTTTTATTTCAGTTAGTTTATAATTACGGTTGTAGTTATCTCTTAAAATATAATATACTTTGATATTAGTTCTTTTAAATTAAATTAATTAAAATAAACATAAACTAACATTACTTCTAAAATTCTTAATGTCATTTAATAAGATTTGTTAAATTAAAGATCGTTCTAACCTAATAAAAGTTATGAATATTGTAATTTAATAAACGACCAATCAGAGCCGAGCATGTCTTGAGTGGGGTCAGACGCCCTCTATACTTTTAGTAAGTATCTACTTGGGTAGACTGAGGAGTTTTTGTGGCACATTAGGTTGATGGCAGCTGGTCGAGTTGGACCTTAGAGTATTTTTAAAGAAAGTGTTTTAAATTAGAAGTATGAGCGGGTGCTCTGAACCCGCTGCTCGGTCTAAACTATGTCATAATGTTGATCAAATCTAAATTAAAATTGTATAAACCGTGGCTATTGTGTTTTATGCTCGCATTTTATCCTGATGACGCCCACTAGACCTGCAATGGCTGGAGAAGATGTCGTGATAACGGGGCCTTCTGCGACATATATATTATAAATATAAAAAATATATATTAGGGCGGGTTAATTTTTTTTTGATAATGCGTATAGCAAAAACGTAATCTTTAGGTGATTCTGAGAAATTTTGCTCAAGAGACCATAGCTCTAAGTCTGATTTGGAACCCCCCAAAATTTCAAAATAGATATTTTTCCATATATACATAGAATAATTTAATTAAGTTCGTCATAAAATCGGATAGAATTATAGTAGATTTCTCAATCTGGGCTTGTTTGAAAGGTATTGATATTATCACTGCACTCTTTGATTGTGTCACACTAAATTTAAAAATAAAAAAAACATTGGTATTGTGATAATCGAGTTTTTATTTAAGTATTTTGGCAAACTGCGTGCGCATTGCACGATGAACGATTAAGGAAGAAGGAAAAGCAAGCTTGGCAACGTTTAGTGTTAGTAAACTTGCAGGGCGTTCCATTAGGGACTCACAACGACCACGTTCACGACCGCGATTTTTGCCGTTCCACTTGCTTGCGGACGTTACAATCCTAAAAGCTAGTGGAACGGGTTATGGGGCGTTGATGTCATTAATGTCATACGCAAATGTCATTGGTTGATATGAAAATCGCGCCTTTTTCAATAGGGATGACTATGTTAAAAGAAATATAGCTATTTATACAAAATGTCCTTAATGGGTGACCCCATTGGTATCGGCTACTTCATCGCGGTAATAATTTCGAAGAAAGCAATTCGCCTAGCTCAGATGAAGAGTGGACGTTAAGTTTATAAACGTAATACCAAAAAACGTGATCTCAGACCACGTATTACACAATATAAAAATATAGTCGATCGTTATTCAGATGAAGAATTTAAAAGCCATTTAGACTTTCAAGAAATACATAGAATTATTTGTTGTCTATCTATCTATAATTCTGAATTTTGAGTTATAACTCTGCAGCAAAAGCTATGTCTACAAACAATGAATTTCTCATTAATTATATAATTATATTCAAGTCAACGATATTGAAAACTGATTAGAAATAAATCATGTAAATAAATATTAATAACAAATAAAGGAAAATGATAGGTGGCTGTTTAAAATACATTAAAATTAATTTTACAAAATTAATAAAGAAAGATGTCTTTCATTCGCCATCTTGTTTCAAAATTCGCGCCTTTTTTAATGTATTTACAAGAGAGAATTAATGCTCTGTGGTAAACGCCCACTTCGACCCACCTTTTGACATGGGTTGTTGCGGGCGTTGTGTGATCGAAAATGATGACGTCATTAGTGACGTTTTCGCCACGACCGCAACGCTCGCGGTCGCCTTGTGGAACGGCAAGCTGAGCATTTTGGGCGTTGTGCGTTGCTAGTGGAACGCCCTAGTCATTATTTTGTAACGTCATTATTCAGTGTTACAAAGTTGTTCAATTAATACAATGCTGCCATTGACGACTTACTTTACAGGTATCAATACAGATTCTGAAAGGTGATAATAATTTTGGGGGGCACCAAATCCGAGTTAGAGCTATGGTCTCTTGAACAAAAATTCTCAGAATCACCGAATCAGATTACGTATTTGCTATACGCTTCATCAAAAAAAATCGTTCCATACAATTTGACCTGCCCCAATATATATTCTATTCTATTCTATAACTTCACGCCAGGTCCCTTGCGGGGTAGGCACGAACAACAGAGCGCCATACAGGCTTATTCTTACACACCTCTCTTGCTTCTTTGACATTCATAGCCTCTTTGCTATTAGACCGTTAACGGACACCACTATCGGTACGATGATCGTTGACTCCATAAGCCAGCCTTATAATTATTAATATCATCGGTTGAATTTTGGGTATTACTTGTATAGAGATTGTCTCAAATTTTAACCCATAGCGAGACAAATCTAGTTTTCGTAAGATGTAGGAACGGGCTATTGCATAAGCGTGGTGGGTATACTCTCTGTTCCCTTATAAATGGTAGGCCAGAGCCCAACAACAACGTCCAACGTTTAAGGGCTTTATTATTATGACTTGTAAAAGATTTGTAACTTATTGTTATATAATGGATATTTTAAATAGTTTTCGTGCTTATCTGCATACAAATTTCAAGGTCTCTAAAATGTAACTTCACTTGTGATTATAAACTAGCTGTGCCCGCGACTTCGTTCGCGTGGAATTTTCATTTCGTGGAAACTTAAAAAAGTATCTTACGTTACTCCAAATAATATCATATATTTGTCAAAGTAGATAAAGTGTGAAAGTCCCATCAAAATCGATCCTCCCATTTCTGAGATTAGCCGGAAAATCCAGACACACAAACAAATATGTTCAGTAAATAAATGGTGAACAGTTGTAATACGATAATTTTCTTGTAATTATTATGTTTATTACACAACGTTACGGTACAATGCCAGGATAAATATAGAGCACGAAAAAGGAAAAAAAAACCTAATGAATGTTGACAGTGTCAAAATAATAAAAAAAGTAAATTAACTTAAGAGGTTGATTCCAATCTGGTACTCACCAGCCGCTACTGCGGCACGTCTGATTCGCTCGCTCGGGACGTGCCCTTTGGTCTAAAGTTTAACTTAACGGTTTTTTTGGTAACGTAGGGGAAACTTTATGGGCCACCGTCCTCGGGCCTGGGAAGAAGGCTCGCTGAAGGATATGTGCGGCACTCTTGATCGGCAGTATGCCCCCATGGCCTCCGAGCGAGAAAGGCGGGATGGTCGGCCGTCAAACTATCCACTAAACCCAACCTGCGTCTCCACCAGGGCATCACACTAAAAAGAAGAAGAAACTAGACCAAGACCTACTACAAGTGTGACGCCTCAACGCTTGTCGATGAACCCAGAGTGTCCTGAGGGGGAGAATACCTTCTTCAACAAAAGGGGGAAAGTCTGCGGGATCATGACTGAATCACAGAAGGAGTCAACATCGGACCATCACCTTTTGCTGGTGAGCATCGCTTTCACTATGCCCTCCAGTGACCTCACCGAGCCGACGATATTTTACATTTGGGACCTCTGTGGTCCTTAAGCGGTGCACTCCTTAAGAGTATGGAGGACCGTATCTAAGGGTGCAACGCACTTGTGGCATTCAGGCCTGGACTCCCGCCCTGCTATATGGAAGGAAAGCTGTACCCAGAAAGTATCTGTACCATCTTGAACATTAGGGTCCTACTCTTACGTGAGATCCAAAGAGAAAGGTCTCAGTGCCAGCGATTGGAGATTCGAGGACTCTTTTTCAACACTCCTGCAGGGTCGCGGTCTCCAGGGCCCTCACTTTCCTCACTTCTGCCGGGCACAGCCAGTATTCTCGCTGCCTTCTTTTGGAGACGGTACACTTCTGCCAGCACCGTTACCTGGAGTTCCCAGGGCGGATCACTCGCAATTGTGACTTTCGACCAAGCCCACAAGCCGAGCGAGTGAACTTAAGGAAAAAACACCGCCAAAGTAGGACTAGCACGTCCGAAGAGATAACTTTGTATCTGAGCGTGACGGTCACGTGAGTTGAGTGCTATTTCCCCATACCAAAGAAGCAACAACAACAACATAACTTCACGCCAGGTCCGTTGCGGGGTAGGCACGAACAACAGAGCGTCATTCAGGCTTATTCTTACACATCTCACTTACTTCTTTGACATTCATAGCTCTTGTCATGCACGGTCGTCTGTTCTTAAGGTCCTGACATACCAAAGAGTTATGTATATACACACATATTAGTATATTTGAGCGTGACAGTCACACTAGTTGAATGCTTTCTCCCAATTCCAAAAGTGCTCATCGTGCCTAAAGAAGTTTTCACTTCAAAAATCTACCCAAAACGGGACCCCTGTAAAATTGTTATGTTATTCCGCCTGTCCCTCTGTCTGTACATCCTTCTGTTTTGTCACTGAATTTCATAACGAAATGCTGGCATTTCAACGCTTATGAGATAGTTTTAATTATATTTGTGTTTCAATGAAATGACGACACTTGTACGGTGTTGGTACATCTGAGGATGTTAAATAATAGCTAGATAAAATAACTTAAACTATGATTTATTGATATTAACTTAATACTAGATAGGGAATGATATGATATGATATTATGAGTTACACGTACGCGAGTCGCGGTGCCTTTATGTGAACTGTCGAAAATGACGCGTGCTCGCGTAAACGCTGATTGTGCGGTCTATACGGTTGCACCGTACAACACTTAAACAAAGTTGTAATTCCATTCATTGTATCATGTATAAACTTTATAAATAACGTAATTTATCCGCTATAGTTATGCAATGAAACAACACAATATATTTATTTTTAGTAAACCGACTAACAAGGCTATGATATCGCTGTGTTTACTCTAAAGAAAATATAATAAGGATGTATTGAATACTATATATTTACTTTTGATCTATAATGTCCGTAAAATTATTTTTGGGGACAATTTTGTTTTGTGAACAACGAATTGTAACAAAAGTGGGATGTAATTTATTTACTTTCTTTTGAGTTATATATTATATGTTATAGGCACAATCCACAATCGTGCCTGAAATATGAATGATTGAATAAAAGCTCTTTATTGTTCACCATAAAATTAAACTTAGGCAATTAATATGGATATATGTTCTGTTATTAGAGTTTATTTCTGTGTTCAGATTTGGGTAAATCCGAGTGTTTTTTTCCGTACAGGAGCCGAGTAATAATATCACTTCCTGTGGCCGGGCTGGCTGTCGTAAGAGGCGACAAAACAGGCCACAGTCAGTTGGTAGAGAATTAGTGTCAAAGTTCCAGTCTCCCTTGAAAGAGCGGCAGGACATTGGTAGCATTTTCGTTATTACAAATAGTCCGGTCAATTTAGACATAAAAATAGTGATCAAAGAAAGAAAATTCAGACAGTGCCAAATTTTCGTAGAGACCTTAGGTTTACCATAGGTGTGGAAATGTGTGCATATTATGTAG
Organism: Dendrolimus punctatus; assembly: GCA_012273795.1. Lineage (NCBI taxonomy): Eukaryota > Metazoa > Arthropoda > Insecta > Lepidoptera > Lasiocampidae > Dendrolimus > Dendrolimus punctatus. The sequence goes on from CM022539.1 coordinate 18,818,254, forward strand.
AACGTGGTTCTTACAAGCGCAATATCTGGGAAATGGTGGGTCTTAGAGAAAAAATTATTAGAACCATTTCTATAGAGAATTTTGAGATCTACAACTTTACTCTGAAGCACTTTTCGATAAAATTTACCGTTTTCGGCAAAAATCCAAAAAACCTAAAATTTTGACCTTGGGCCCCCGAATAAGTCCCGTAGCACACATGGGACCGATAGGGGTTTTTGACAATTTATTTATTATGGTAAACCTAAGGTCTCTACGAAAATTTGGCACTGTCGGAATTTTCTTTATTTCAATTGTCCAAATTGACCGGACTAAAATGTCCATAGACGATGGTAGCCGCTTTCCAATAAGTGAGTCGACCGCCTGTCTTTTGAACTCATGTAATAAACAAATAATATATCAACTAAAGTGATCCATGTTAACATTAATTTGAATAATTCAATGTTTTTGTATACTGTCGTATTCTTTCAGTATTACGTTGTCTGATCCGCGATAAGTGAGTTCGATTTGACCCTTAGGGCCATACGTTACGTAGTATCAAAATGTCCGCAATGATAACGACGTGTCCAACGCGTACGCTTCCTTCATATCGTCGTACGTCGACCCTCGGTGTCAATGTAGGTAAGTACTCGTGTAGCCAACGAGTCTAGAAGATGTCCGCTAAACCTTGGATGGCGATCCATGTCTTCTTGTCTGCTCACTCGTTCGTTCCCGTGATTGGCAGGCCCTTCACCGACCCGATCGGAAAATTGTACGTGCTGAGCGCGTCTTGGTCTTCTGGGTTCATCGATACGTGAGGCAGCAGGCGCGAGTTCAAGGTGTGACTATTTACGTGATGACAGTCGTGTTTCTTCTTTGGGAGCTTGTTCCGCCAACGATGCGTGGAGTGCCGTCTTTATCGACCGAACTAAACGCCTTCAACCTCTTGCTTCAAACTTGTTATCCAACTCAACTCCAAAACTTTTTTCCAATCTGGGTTCTTGAAATAATCCCCAAAGAATTTCCCGCGGGATTATTCCCGCGAGGAGGAGGGGGCGCGGAGTACTTCTCCCTACTGCAACTCCCATATCTAGAAGACATGTGGTTTTAAGATATGATTTTTTTGAAACACAACTTAATTATTTTTTTCACAAATCGTGTACTTATTTCTTACGTCTAAAGACAAAAATGCAAAACAAAGGTAGTATTTAAGGTAAAAAACATTAAAAACAGTCTAAAACGCAGACTAAACCCCACAAGCGAGCGAAGCGAATGTGCCTCGTCAGCGGCTTCAAATGTCACAACCGATTTGTAACCATCCCTTAAATAGTTATCAATGAATAAATGGTGACCAGTCGGTTCTGGTCTAAAGACTAAACTAACCAACTCACCGTTCTAGTCAGCGGTCGCGACTTTCGACTACAGCCTACAGGTAGAGTAAACGAAGCGGTCAGCAAGTGTCAGAACCGATTAGTAGCCATCGTTCAAATAGTAAACAATGAATAAATGGTAACCAGTCTACTCTGGCACTCGCACCATTAATTTACCTCCTGCTTATCACATCCAAACATTCAGATAGAGGATTTCGCCTAAGTCCAAAGTGAAGCAATCGAAGTCCAGTGAGTTAGCCAGTCAATGTAAATACAGTCAAGATAACAAAAACAGCGCAAGTCGTTGAAAAATCTAAAACAAAAAACAAATTACATCACATAAAAGAGAAATCGCATAAAAAAGTCGGCAAATATCCGTGCAGGAACGGAGAAAGAATACAATTTCCTGCGGCCCGGCGGCCTGTCGTAAGAGGCGACAAAACAACCCACAGCCAGGTGGTAGGGCATTTGCCCGACTGGATGGCTACCACCCCTGGTCTAGAGTATGTCGCCATAACAACCTTGTGTTGTGTTCCGGCATTAGTGACCAGGTTCCAGGCTCCCTAAAGAGAGCAGCAGCGCATTCGTAGCACCTTTGGTGTTGCAAATGTCCATAGGCGATGGTAACCGCTGTCCATCAAGTGGGCCGTCTGCCTGTCTGCTGATCTCCTGCAATAAAAAAAAAAAAAAAATAGCAAATTATATATCGATTTTTTACTAAAAATAAATCTATTAAAAATATACTACTAATAGAAACTCGCAATATATGACAAGGAAAAGTATAATGTTCGTATTGAAAACGCGACATTACTGATATTAAATTATAAAAAAGAGAGTGATTATATTATATTACTAGCTGACCCGGCGAACTTCTTACCGCCATATTTTCTGAATCCCTAAAAGACTTTGTTTCATGACACAAAAACAAAATCACCATAATCGGTCCAGGTGATTAGGAGGATACTAGAACCCTATCTCAGCGCCACCTACCAGTTCTAATTGCGAATCTAAACCATCCAGGAACCCACTCAAACACACAAAAATGAAATCACCAAAATCACTCCTGGTGATTAGGAGGATTCTAGAACCGATCTTAGCGCCACCTACCGGTTCTAATTGCGATTCTAAACCATCCAGGAACCCACTCAAACACACAAAAATGAAATCACCAAAATCACTCCTGGTGATTAGGAGGATTCTAGAACCGATCTTAGCGCCACCTACCGGTTCTAATTGCGATTCTCAACCATCCAGGAACCCACTCAAACACACAAAAATGAAATCACCAAAATCACTCCTGGTGATTAGGAGGATTCTAGACCCGATCTTAGCGCCACCTACCGGTTCTAATTGCGATTCTAAACCATCCAGGAACCCACTCAAACACACAAAAATGAAATCACCAAAATCACTCCTGGTGATTAGGAGGATTCTAGACCCGATCTTAGCGCCACCTACCGGTTCTAATTGCGATTCTAAACCATCCAGGAACCCACTCAAACACACAAAAATGAAATCACCAAAATCACTCCTGGTGATTAGGAGGATTCTAGAACCGATCTTAGCGCCACCTACCGGTTCTAATTGCGATTCTAAACCATCCAGGAACCCACTCAAACACACAAAAATGAAATCACCAAAATCACTCCTGGTGATTAGGAGGATTCTAGAACCGATCTTAGCGCCACCTACCAGTTCTAATTGCGAATCTAAACCATCCAGGAACCCACTCAAACACACAAAAATGAAATCACCAAAATCACTCCTGGTGATTAGGAGGATTCTAGAACCGATCTTAGCGCCACCTACCGGTTCTAATTGCGATTCTAAACCATCCAGGAACCCACTCAAACACACAAAAATGAAATCACCAAAATCACTCCTGGTGATTAGGAGGATTCTAGAACCGATCTTAGCGCCACCTACCGGTTCTAATTGCGATTCTAAACCATCCAGGAACCCACTCAAACACACAAAAATGAAATCACCAAAATCACTCCTGGTGATTAGGAGGATTCTAGAACCGATCTTAGCGCCACCTACCAGTTCTAATTGCGAATCTAAACCATCCAGGAACCCACTCAAACACACAAAAATGAAATCACCAAAATCACTCCTGGTGATTAGGAGGATTCTAGAACCGATCTTAGCGCCACCTACCGGTTCTAATTGCGATTCTAAACCATCCAGGAACCCACTCAAACACACAAAAATGAAATCACCAAAATCACTCCTGGTGATTAGGAGGATTCTAGAACCGATCTTAGCGCCACCTACCGGTTCTAATTGCGATTCTAAACCATCCAGGAACCCACTCAAACACACAAAAATGAAATCACCAAAATCACTCCTGGTGATTAGGAGGATTCTAGAACCGATCTTAGCGCCACCTACCGGTTCTAATTGCGATTCTAAACCATCCAGGAACCCACTCAAACACACAAAAATGAAATCACCAAAATCACTCCTGGTGATTAGGAGGATTCTAGACCCGATCTTAGCGCCACCTACCGGTTCTAATTGCGATTCTAAACCATCCAGGAACCCACTCAAACACACAAAAATGAAATCACCAAAATCACTCCTGGTGATTAGGAGGATTCTAGAACCGATCTTAGCGCCACCTACCAGTTCTAATTGCGAATCTAAACCATCCAGGAACCCACTCAAACACACAAAAATGAAATCACCAAAATCACTCCTGGTGATTAGGAGGATTCTAGAACCGATCTTAGCGCCACCTACCGGTTCTAATTGCGATTCTAAACCATCCAGGAACCCACTCAAACACACAAAAATGAAATCACCAAAATCACTCCTGGTGATTAGGAGGATTCTAGACCCGATCTTAGCGCCACCTACCGGTTCTAATTGCGATTCTAAACCATCCAGGAACCCACTCAAACACACAAAAATGAAATCACCAAAATCACTCCTGGTGATTAGGAGGATTCTAGAACCGATCTTAGCGCCACCTACCGGTTCTAATTGCGATTCTAAACCATCCAGGAACCCACTCAAACACACAAAAATGAAATCACCAAAATCACTCCTGGTGATTAGGAGGATTCTAGAACCGATCTTAGCGCCACCTAATGGTTCTAATTGCAAATCTAAACCATCCGGGAACCAACTCAATTTTTATATATACAGATAAACTTTAAATTATAATAACTAATTCAAAACTCATTTACTAAATTAAATACAGTTTTATGGCCTTACTTATAATCGTTTGTTAAATTTTAAGAAACTGCTCAGCAACTGATTAACGAAAATCTTACCCATAAACTCCTCTTAAGGATAAGAGGTGGTGGTAAAGTAACTCATAAATGACTGTCAAAAATAACAAACACCGAGAGGTAGTTTCAGTGACTGCTAAGATGCAAGATGGCAAGTTTTATTTGAAACAGCCATTGATTAGGCGCTTAAGAGTCTCTTACTTAAGAGATGGCTAATCCTTTCTTAACGAGATTATTATAAGTAAGGCCCTTAGTGTTTATATATTAGGTGCGAGTGTAATCCTAAACACGAATCAAACTTCTTTTTATTAACAAAAGTGACCATAACCTTGTTTATCAAACGCATTTTTGTTTTCGCCATTATTCATTCAAAACTTGTTGTTGGACCCTAAAAAGTGTTTTCTAGCCCAAATAACAAGTCTAGTGTCTATATATAAGGCGTATGTATACCCCTGTACTTAATTGCCTTTAATCTCGAAATTTCAGCCGAGGTGATTATTATTTAAGCAGCAGGAACATTATTTTGATAAAGATCACAAAAGATGTTAAATTCATAAATATACCCACATACATCATGCCATAAGCTTATATGGATGGCTCTTAGCTTATATCTATTGTTTAAACAGTATATTGTCATGGATAATAATAGCTATTTTATTGTTATTCTATATTATTGTAATGATATAATTATTGTTTAATGATATTCAAGTTATGACTCATTTATGGGAAAATATTGTGACTCATTTATACGTGTGACTCATATGGAAAAAACAGAATTATCACCGGATGATATATCAAGTGCACGCGTCCCAAACTTAAAGGCGTGGGTTCTATCTAGGGCTGCCAACTATTTTTGAGAAAAATAACGTATTACATTTTTTAAGTAGAGTAAATAAATTATTTTGTAGAAAGAGAGTATTTCTTAAAATTTTGTTTATTTCTTCTCCTGGGAGACTTTATTTTTGTGTGTGTGTGCACATATTAATCTTTATATTCCCAATTTAAATATAAACAAACAAACAAATTCATTTTTTATTAAATTTATGTATGTCCTGTCACTTTCTTCTCGCCATTTTAGGTTCATTACTGAATAAACTCTTTCAGTGAAATCTGGATCCATGATGGTTCAGTAATTATAATTATCCATAATATAAGTAATCATTTTACGTATCAGAGTAAATATGGGAAATAGGGTATTTTCACATACTTTATTTCTAGGCAAAAGCATAAAGTATTTTTACCAAGAAAATAATAAAGTTGGATACATTACATTATTGTAACGAGTTCGGGACTCAAATTAAAATGTCGTTGGAATTACTATAGAATTTATTAGAACTATAAAAACACGTATAACACAGGTAAAAATATAACTGGCCGCAACCAGGACAAACTGCAAGATTCAATAACATGAGCAAAGCCCGTCATTATATCGCTTATCAATGTACACGTCTTGCTCGTATCGTACTCGTCGCTTGACTGCCGATCTCCCCTTGGGCCATTGCTGCACAGATACAATATGGCTGCCAGCCCGCTTAGATCGGATTTCTTAGAATAAGTTCGACACACATGCCTAATGACTGCCATAAAAGATGACAATACACCATGGACTGTTTTTCTAATAATGAATTTTACAAACACAAAGTAAACAAAACAAGTCCAAATGCGGTAAGGTAATAAACAGCGATTTATGGCAGGCAGGTGTGCATTCACTTTTTGTCGGCATGTAACAGTATGTGCTTGGCAACCCTATTTCTATCCTGCCCGGAATGCATACACCACTTAGGTGGTTTTCTGAAATATTGTTCATATTCTTACATTTACCACGCATGCTAACAACGGTGGAGGGAAACATGGTGATGCAACATGCACATCGAGATAATCGATGTGTCAAACCTGCCAAGCCGCCTTAGACAAGCGTGGTGGGTATACTGTCCGTTTCTCTGAGGGACATTTATAGGATTTTTTTTGAGGCGGGGGAAATGCATTTCGCACACTACCGGGTCCTTTACTAGGGATTAGACCAAAGCGACGAGAGGTGACACCACGAATGGGCACCAGATTCAATTCGCTGGCTTGCGTTGCAGAATCGAAAACTCAATACTCCACTAAAACCACCCTCCTCCCATGTGCTTCGCGCTTATGGCAGCATGAGCGCGATCGTAGCGCATCAGTGCTTGAGAATGCCCCGGGAAAGGCAAACTCACTTCGTCAACAGGTGCGAAGGCTCCTCTACTCCTTAGATGCTAGAGGGCCCCATGTATAGACTATAGACAGCCACAAGTTGTGGAATATTTGTGTTTCGGCTTCTTGTGCAATATTTCCAAGCATTACAATTATCAGAGAGTTGGTCTGTAAGAGAGTGTCGGGGTGAAGGTATAGAAAGGTATGCGCCGGTGGTTCGGGCATGTGGAAAGAATGAATGTTGAAAGAATGACTAAACGGACATACAATGCAAAAGTGGATGGATGCAGAAGTCGCGGAAGGCCACGACACACCTTCCTACGTATTTGCTATCACCTTATTACGTATTTGCTATCGATCCGTGAAAATCACATTGGAATTCGTTTTTTAAATTTGGCCATTTTATATCATTTGCAATAAAAAATTCGCGGGATTCCGGGGATAAATAGTAGCGTAGGTTTAAGTCTAATAATTTTCAGTCGATCAGTGTAAGCCGCATCCAAACCGGCCCAGTAGTTTTTACGTGAATCCCGAACAAACAGTTATCTGTTTGTTCGGGATTTCTTATGAAATCTAAAAAAAATGGCATTGTGTTCTCCATCGTTTATATAGTCTATTACAGTTGTTTTTTAATAGCTTTGATGTACACACACGGCGTGTTTAGAATTTTATAGTATTATACATAATACTTGTATGTTATATTTTATTTATGTAGTTTAAGGTTATCTACATAATTGTACTTAAACAGGCTCCAATGATATAATTATTATACGATTTTGGAGGTGGGCACTGAAAACCAGTGCTGTGTCGGACCATGTCTCGGAAATAACAAAATACTGGGTGCCGACCTCAGTTTTAAACTCGCGGTATAAATTTTTTGATGTTATATTTTCTAATCTGTTTGTATTGCGTGTCACAATTGATAAATTTCTTTTTTTCTTCTTTACTAGAGTCGCCTTCACCTTGAAGCTCGGGAACCTATTTTGCTCGTCCAGTTTCCATACGCTGTTATGTATAATAATATACTTAATAATAACTGCCAATAACTGTCCCACTGCTGGGCTCGGGCCTCCCATTGTGGGAGAACAGACAGTATTATCCGCTACGCTTGTCTAAGGCGGCTTGGCTTTGACACATCGGTTATCTCGATGAGCAGGTTGCATCATGGTGTTCTCCTTCACCGTTGTTAGCACGTGGTAATAGTAACAATATGCACATTAGGTCAGAAAACTGCCAAAATGGTGCATGCGTTCCGGTTAGGATCGAACCCGCACCTTTTGAATTTAGGACGCGTGCGCTAGCCATTACGCTACCACGACTTGGATAGTTGTTTATTAAAACTTATTTACATTCGAATCTTCATTCATAAGACTATAGTTATCTATCAACTAAATGATAACTTGACTGAATACAAAAAGATAGTATTTCGTCTTTTAATAACATTAAGATGGTGATAAATATGTGGGAGTGATGTATCTTGAATGCATGATGATAAGTAAGACGATATTTCTGAACGAGCCCATAGTGTGAACGAGATGACGTGTAAAAGGGAGAAAAAAAGATTGTAACGGACGACGTACGTACGACGCGAAACGCTCTGATAATTTTAAAATATTGTAAGTTGATACTAAAATTAATACAAAATAAACGCACGCGCATATTACCAGTAACGAAAACTTTAGTGTGGTTTTGATTGCCTAAAAATGTCACGCGCAGACCTATTTTCAGCGTTAAATTAAAATTATAAATAATGGAGATAGAGTTCCGACAGTTAGAAGTTTTTTATCTGAAATTTCCTCCTCTTTCAGAATCTTTTTTTGAAATTTCTTAAATATTAATAGTTTATTAAATATTGGCAAAAAACAAAATGCCATTTTTTTTCATCTTAATTGTTTATAACTTTTGCAATTTTTTTATGTGCGTACGCTTTTGGCACATTTTTCTAGACGTCATTCCGGATCTAATGAGCGATACATAATTTTAAGAGCAATATCTCTATTTTGTACCATTTTCAACTTGTCGACTAGACTACCAGCCCACCGTCCCAAAATATATCAATCACTAATTGCAACTTTTATTTATAAGCAGATTTGACCTAAAACATGTTTTAAATAATAAAAGGTCAAACTTTGATTGTACACAGCGATTGTTTCCTAGTCACTTCAAAAATTAACATTTGTTGTTATTTTAAACTTATATAAAACGTAATTATTAACTGCCTATTGAACTGGATTATTAGTTCGGAAGTTGCGCAAATACGCGAGCTACGTTATCAACTTGTCCAGTCTCCGTCGGAGTTATCTTTCCCAAATGATCGCCAAATGGCCATGTTATTTCAAACATTCTGGGTAAATACGTAAGCTACGTCATCAAATTGACCACCATCCGTTCGTGTTATCTACACGGCACATAATATACCTATTAGGTATATTGTAACACGTTTATGTAGTTTGTTTTTTTCGATTTAGGTAATGTTGTGGTCGGTGAGGATAAATACAATGGTTTTGATAAAGAACAAACAATTGTTGTTTTTGTGTTAATTAATCGTTATTTAAAGCTAATAAATAAAATAATTAACAATTAATCATGTATTACCGTCTATGTTTTTCACAACAACAAAAAAAGTTTGACATAAAAAATAAAAATCAAATTACAAGGACCGTCCTTGCTACCGTCATTACGTAAACCATCATCAGCATTATTGTAAGATTCCTTAACAAGTTTCCCATTGTTTTCTTGTCTTCTTTTTTCTTTTTCTGTCGTATCTATCGATGTAGTGGACGTAGCTGGTATTTTCAGGGATGATGTATTGTTTCCGGGATTTTTTTTATTTTTTTTTATTGCAGTAGATCAGCAGACAGGCAGACGGCCCACTTGATGGACAGCGGTTACCATCGCCTATGGACATTTGCAACACCAAAGGTGCTACGAATTCGCTGCTGCTCTCTTTAGGGAGCCTGGAACCTGGTCACTAATGCCGGAACACAACACATGGTTGTTATGGCGACATACTCTAGACCAGGGGTGGCAGCCATCCAGTCGGGCAAATGCCCTACCACCTGGCTGTGGGTTGTTTTGTCGCCTCTTACGACAGGCCGCCGGGCCGCAGGAAATTGTATTCTTTCTCCGTTCCTGCACGGATTAGGAGATAAGTTTTTCATTCGGCTTAGAAGGGACTGGGAGACTTTAGGACACGTCATTACTAAACGATCTATTCTCAGTAGTTATTTTACAAGAATTACTTTGCATAATGCAATTATTTTTTGTAAGTATACCATTGACAGTTTTTTCGTTGTGTGTATCTAAATCAGAACGGTTTTGCAAAAGTAGCGAATTGTATTTCCTTGAATTATTTATTGCTTTAGATGGGTTTTGAACAGTGCTTAGAATATTTTTTGAGATATTTGATCAATTCTTATATGAGATGAAATTCAAAATGTATAATGTTTTTATGAATTTTTAGATTTAAATTGTACTAGGACTAAATAATGATATTTTTATACGGGTCTTAAGGTAATATGTATAGAATAGGAAGTGGGCACTAAATATCAGTGCTGTGGCAGGGTATCTTCCGACAGAGCAATATACTGGGTTCCAACCTCGTTTGTCGAATAGCGGCATCTACAAACATATTTTGTCTCGTCTATTTTATAATTTGTTTGTGTCGCATTTGGCAAATAAACATTTTCTTTCTTTATATTCTATAAGAAGAATAAGTTTTTACAATAATGAGACCAACACGTATAATCGCTAAATACTTTTTCTGATGTTATGATGACTTATGACTATCAAAAGCAGGTCAATAATTAATTATTATAGCATAATGAACTGAACTTTTTCAACCAGAACTGGCTAAAACTAAGAAGCTATGTTTAATTTACCTATAAAACAAATCATCATTATATTTATATGTGGGGCAAAAATTTTATACCCCTTTTTACGAAAATTGCGCGGACGGAGTATTATGAAATTTCACACACTTATAGTATACTAGCGGCCCCAGAAGACGTTGTCCTGCTCTGAAAAAATATGACCCGATCCCAGCGCCACCTACCGGTTCCAATTGTGGATTTAAACCATCCGGGGACCCACTCAAACACACAAAAACAAAACCGCTCCCCGTTGTTAAGAGGATTCTAGAACCCGATCTCAGCGCCACCTACCGGTTCCAACGGTATAAAAACTATCCTATCTTTCAAGTTGGATCAAACTGCACACGTCGTGCAAATTTGATTAAAATCGGTTGAGCAGTTTAGGAGTCCATCGCGGACAAACATCGTGACAGGAGATTTATATATATTAAGATAGAGGACAAGCGACGCTAATATTTTTTTTTTAATTATGCATAAAAAGCATTAAATCAATAAAAAACAACATTACACCTTATCACGTATTTGACACACACATATACAGGGTGGAAATTCTTAGTGACACCTGGAGTACTCTAAATAATAGATATAGCAAATTTTACTTCAAAGATTTTTTTTTGAAAATAAATAAAACTGCATTCAAAGATTTTCGAAAATTCTCTTGCTTCACCCGGGAATTGAACCGACTAATATCTGTAAAAATTACACCCTGTAATTTTATTGCATCGATCGTTAGGGCCAATCCCAAGGATGTAATATCTCTAACATCTCGGTAAATTTAATGAAAGGAAAACCTGAGTACTTTTTATCACCTTTCTAGTGTTTAGTTCTGATTTGATAATAAATAACTACTGCTAGCTTATTACAACTTATCATATTTTTATATTTGAACTAGCTGTCCCGGCAGACGTCGTCCAGCGCGGTAAAAAATAGAGGTTGATCTTAGAGTGTTGAAAATTTAGGGTTGTATGTATTTTTTAATGTTGTATTATAAAAAATCCAAAAAAAATTAGGGGTGGACTCCCCTTAACATTTAGGGGGATGAAAAAGAGATGTCCGATTCTCAAACGTACCCAATATGTACCCAAAATTTCATGAGAATCGGTCAAACCGTGTCAGAGGAGTATGGTAACTAATATTGTGACACGAGAATTTTATATATAAGATTTGAGGGTCGCTTGTTTTATCAACTATGCTATATACTAACATTCAATTCATTTAATGTTTTAATGTGTCCTTAGATATGGCTATTTAAGCTGATATTTAAAGACATAAATGCATGAAGGTGTTAATGTAACATTTTTGAGTTTTTTAATTTTGTTTGTCGCATGAAGGAATGCACACACAAATCATGTTAGACCTTAAATAATCAATTAATCCTTAATCAATGTTGTTTGAGCTTGATTTTAGACCGCTAGTGGCTTTTTAGAGCTATGCTTATTTGCTGACAGAGTTTCTTGCGCCGCTTCTTCTCTTCAAGCCATAACATGTTGTGAAGCGGTGGTAAATTAGATAAGGCTCATACAGAGTAAATAATAACCACAAAAATTAAAACTAAATACTAAAAATGAACAAGTCTTATTTTTCATTTTATTTTTATTCCAGGAGTTCAGCAGACAGACAGACGGCCCACTTGATGGTAAGCGCTGACCATCGCCGATGGACATTTGCAACATCAAAGGTGCTACAAATGCGCTGCTGCTCTTAACGGAGACTGGAACCTGGTCACTAATGCCGAAACACAACTCAAGGCTGTTATGGCGACATACTTTAGATCAGGGGTGGTAGCCATCCAGTCGGGCCAATGCCCTACCACCTGGCTGTGGGTTGTTTTGTCGCTTCTTACGACAGGGCACCCGTCCGCAGGAAATTGCATTCTTTCTCCTTTCCAGCACGGATGAAGTTGGCGGTAGGGTAAATAAAACTTAAGAAACTCGACAATTGTCATCTTTGTCGTCCGTGACCACGGCCAGAGAAAAGCGTCCGATACGTCAGAATAACCAAAATAAAATAAATTGCCACGCTTAAACCCGTTTAAACGTAGTTTTGTTATGTGTATAAGTAGCGAAGACTCAAGAAAATATTACGTTAGTGGCTTTGTTGCTAATTTTATCAATATTTACCTATTGCATTCGGTTTTCTTCATGCATTAATGTACTTGTTACTACATTTCTCGTTTTAAGTCAGCGCTATATCTTGTTTATATACGTATGTAAAGTTCTTCTATTAATGTGTATATCACGGAACTCCTTCTAAAAGGTTGGACAGATTTTGATGAATTTTTGTGGGTATGTTCATGTGGATTCGAAATTGGTTTAAATCCATAATTGGACCCAGTAGACGACGCTGCAATCGGAATCTCGGAAAGTATCTCAGAATAGTATAACAGTGCCGTTTTTACCATTTACATGCGTAAAATATAAGGAATATAAAGGAAACACAAAATTTCATAAATATTTAATGTACCATTGAAAATAAGACTTATAATAATCTAACTAATTACAATTTTACAATAACATAATATACAATCTATTAATCTAAAATTATAAAGAAATTTAAAACTTACATAACTAGTAGTATGTTTATTTTGTATTGTAGAAATATAATTTACATTTTGCGGGCGCGATGCGATGGCCGGGAGAAGGCAAAGGGACGGGAAGAAGAAGCAAGGAAGGAATACTCACCTCGACACCAGTCCGCCGCCACGTCCCCCAGGGGTTCACAATCTCATTAGGATATGGCTCTGCTAATTAAATGTAGTTGAAACAGTTTATTTATTTATTTGTGCTCCAACAAATTCATATGCGTTACGTAATTTTATAGCGGTGACAGCAATCGTGACAGTTCTGTCTTAACGTCTTGTTATGCGCATTCTTCATTCAAAGTTTTATTTTATTCTTGATGGCCAGGATGGGGAGGAAGAATTTACAAGGTGTTCCTCGGCGCAACCACATTTGGTTTAATTTACATTTTAGTTGTATTTAATAACTATAATGCTTTAAACATAGTTTGTATGGTAAATTCGATATTAAAATACATTAATAATCTAATTAATTCAAATGAGTTTAAGTATAATACATTAATATTAGATATTGTGTATTCTACCTTATTGCTCTTTAAGATTACGTGAATATTTTTTTTGTTTGGTTCCTGACAATATGAATAGTCAGTGCCATTTTATATATTTTTTTGTTTTTTTTTTAATTTTCTCATTTTTTTAAAAGGGGCGATATACGTACGAATAATTACGCGTAGTTAAGGTTTGGTGACCTTTTTCGTCTTTATGTCACTGAATTTTTAAAATCGACGAGAGCCGTCGAGCCACTAGTACGCTCGTATTTACTCGCACCTCTATCGCTTGCTATCTATCATACATTTCACTTAGACTATAATTTTCTTACAGTTATACTTACATAGGTTATTTTTTATATTTTAGGATTTTTGCTTTACGAAGATACACTGGCAATTGTAAAAGTAAAACGAGAAATAAAGGCACCGGGATATTAAGCATCAAATACAAAGCAATACTGTTCACTTAGTTTATAACAAATAATTTCAAAATACAGCTTAAGAGTTTGGTAGTCGAGCGCACCTTTCTATACATATAAATAAAATTGGAGTGTCTGTTTGTAATATTGAAATAACCGCTTTTTACTATATACATATGAATATATATACGGTACATACACCAGAATAACATTTTTTACAATTTTTGTCTGTCTGTTTGTTCTGTAGCTGTTTGTAGCTGATGTAATAAGAAGTAACTTAGGCTACTTTTATTTTTAAAAAATTCTTTAATTTTGGAATTATGACGATTTTCAATCACCACGCGGGAGAGACCGCTGGGCGCACCTATTACACATATGAATTTTTGATAACATTTAAATTATACAAACAACTGAGGCGTAACAATGTTATCAATAAAATGAATTATAATTTATGCTTAACTACTTTTTCGTAATATTAAATTAATACTGTCCTTAGAGAGCGGGAGCACATTGGTATTACAAATATCCATAGTCGAAGGTAACCGCTTTCCATCAAGTGGGCCGTCTGCCTGTCTCCTGAACTCATGCAATAAAATAATATAACAAAACTACGTTTTAACGGTTTTAATCGCGGTAATTTATTTGATTTTAGTTTATCCTATGTTTCGGCCGCTTTTCAGTGGCCGTGATCACGGACGACAGAGATGACATTTGTCTAACGTGTAGTGTCAAAGTTTTTATTCAGCCTACCGCCAACTTGTTCATTTTAATTATTTAGATTTAATTTTATTTATGGATATTATTTACTCCATGGGAGCCTAATCTAATTTACCACCGCTTCACAACATGTTGTGGCTTGAAGAGAAGAAGCGGCGCAAGAAACTCTTCAGCAAACATGCCTATAAAGTTCTAAATTTTTTATATAATATTAAAATGGGTGGAAGGAAAAAGAGAAGAGAAAGAATAAGAAAAGAATCTATAAACAAAATTAAAACTAAATAATCAAAATGAACAAGTTGGCGGTAGGCTAAATAAAACTTTAACAATATACGTTAGACAAATGTCATCTTTGTCGTCCGTGACCACGGCCACTGAAAAGCGGCCAAAATGTCGGATCAACCAAAATCAAATAAATTGCCAGGCTTAAAACCGTTAAAACGTAGTTTTATTATATATACAAGTCGCGAAAACTTAAGAAAATATTAAATAAAATTATAAGCAAATAAATAACTTTCAATTAACATTAAAAATATTGAAGTCCACTAAGGAAAAAGTCAAAGTTCATTATTTACTCTTTCTACTTTGGATCTCATGTCTTGAATTTTGTTATTCATAATGTCCGTCATAGTGTGTGAGCTATATGTGGGCCAATCATTTTTGATACCATATACAGCAACGAACTTTAATATTACCGTTTTTGTATGTTCGTCTAGCTCAGTTCCTGTATTTTCACCGAATAGCGAGCATACACGTAATGCTCTATCAGAATATATACTAGTGAGCAACATTTGTGCTAAACTTTTGCAGTTATACGCCTTACGTAAACAACGCTCATATTCAACAACGCTGATATACACATTGCTACGTGGTACAAATTCAACAACTCCCACCTCAAAGTTTGAATACTTCAAAGTCCATCTTGTATCATTTGAATCATATTCTGGTGGGAAATCTAACGAGCGATTAGAGTTCTGTCTATTATCCGGGTTAGAACGGTCTTTGCTATCGTCATTACGTAAACCATCATCAGTATTATTGTAAGATTCCACAAGTTTCCGATTGTTTTCTAGTCTTCTTTTTTCTTTTTCTGTCGTATCTATCAATGTAGTGGAAGTAGCTGGCATTTTCTGTGATGATGTTTTGTTTCCGGGATGAGGATGTGAGATGAGTTTTTCAGTCGGCTTAGATGGGACTGGGGGACTTTGAGACACGTCATTACTAAACGATCTATTCTCAGTAGTTATTTTACAAGAATTACTTTGCATAATGCAATTCTTGTTTGTAAGTACACCATTGACAGTTTTTTCGTTGTGTGTACCTAAATCAGAACGGTTTGGTAGAAGTGGCGAATTGTATTTCACTGAATTATTTATTGCTTTAGATGGGGTTTGAACAGTGCTTGGATTTTGTTTTGAGATATTTTGATCAATTATTTTATTATTGGTAAGCAGGTTTAGAGCGCATTCCTGTAAGTTCAATTCTCGACGTAGATAATCTGTGTAAGTTGGTGACAATTGTTCACTTTTACAGCTTTTAATATGATGATTCTGTTTTTTTGTTGAAATTGGATGATTTTGTACATCAGAAGATGTATTTATTGTGGTACTTTCAATAGAGGTGGTTTTTTGTAATAGTTCATTTCTAGTATTATTCTGACTGTCATTTTGTAAATTTATAGGATTGATTTCACAAGCTGTATCATTTCTAGTAAATTGTGCTTGAGATTGTTCCTCAAATAAAGGTTTAGATGTATGCTGATCATGTAATATAAATTCTACATCAAGATCTCTTGTTTCTGTAGATTTATCTTGCTGCAAAAGTCCTTTTATAATTGGTTTGGGAATTTGTATAAGTTTGTTTTGCACAAAAGGTGATCTCTTTTCTATATTGTTTTGAAGTTGATTTCTGTCAGAACTATTTCCAGCAGATGATTGTGAACTTGTAGCTGGTTGTAAATTATGAATATTTTGAGACGGATATATTTGGTGATTGATTTTATTTTCAAAGAGTCCATATCTATTACAAGTTTGATTTTCATTTAGTACACTTTCAGGATTTGTATTGAAAATTGGCATTTGTGATTGAAACTGTCGTTCGGGTAAACGATTCGATAATGGTCTGGATAACGAACTAAGTGAATCTGTTTGTAATGTATTGTTTAAAGTATTTTGATATACTTCTGCAATATTTTCATTAAATACCGCCCTATTTCGATGATCTCCGTTTATAATATTTGATAAATTTCGATCAAGTGGTACGTGTTGTGAATGTAGATGCTCAGTTTGCATGCGAGAATAATTCGTTGGAGTATTCGATATAACATGATTAGACGGAGATGGAAGGGTTGTTTTTTGAGTGAATCTTGTGTTAGGCCTCTCAAGGAGGCGGCTTGTAGGAACTAATGTTATATTTTGTTGACGTGATTGCACCTGTAACTCATTGGAGTTGTTTGAAGTGTTAGAAGATTTCATATGCACTGCATTACTTGGAGGTAAAGTTTCTTGAAAGGAAATATTTTTTACTGTGGCTGTCTTACTTTGTGATCCATCTTTATTATTTTTTATATCCGACTTCTGTATTTTAGAAGTTGATGGCATATTATTATCATCATTGCTAATCTTTCTTTTTGGAACTTGTGATACTCGATCATCATTGTTGTTTATAATTGAGTTTCTTTTCATTGTCATCACTTTACTTGTATTATTATCAAGTGAGTCTGTAAAAAATATCAAATTTATTTCACTGCGCAAAAATATGATTGTATTTTCTTTTCACAACCTATTTTGGAATTGGTAGTTTCCGGTATATATCTGAAGCGATCGGCGGTGTAGGAGAGATCGCTTTGCGCATCGAGCGTAGTCAATATGATTTATCGACATGGATGACATCACGATTTTGACTGTTTACTCAAAGGGGATAAAACCACACACTTCGAAAAAGAAATGGAATTTCACTTGTAAATAAATAATAACTTGTATATAAGAACATAAGCGGTTACCTTGACCTACGTGTCAAGACAACTGCTTATCAATCGCGCCGGAAACTATAACTTAATTTGATTATGTATATACTTGGAGTATGTATTAAGAAAATGACAAGGTTTAACTTTTAATCATCTTGCAAATAAAACCATACTTACTGTTGTAGTCTGTTTTAGGTGTTAGTTCCATTGATGTCCGATCACATTTATGCAATGATACTATCCAATTTAATTTCCATTTTGCAGCGTCAAAGTCACCTGCAAAGGAAAAAAACTATATATATAAAATGAATGGGATTAATTAATCTTTTATACTTTGTACACTTGCTGATGCTTGCAGCGGTGGATGCTGGCACTAGTATGTTGTTGAAGTGCTGGTGTTACGTGACGAAATACACTTTGTTGTTTTCAGGGCTTTATTTTGGAAGTTGAATGCTGAACTTGGATGCTGATCTTTTGGTTCAACTTAGTGGTAGTTGAAATCGTATGAAATGTGTTGTCTATATAATGAGCTGCTCAGTGAAAATGCCATTTTAGATATATTTAATGGTAACACTAGACAGCTTAAGTTATTGATCAGAGCAACTAATTGCTCTAGCATATGTTAATTAATTGTTATCAACAAACATATGTTAAAGTATTTAAATAAAGGTGTATTATTTACTTAACGCCATATATGTTTTCTAATTTTCCTATATTTACATGTTTAGGAATATGACTTAGATTTCAAAATGGTGAAAATATTGGATGTATTCTGCTATGTGAAATAAATAAGCATGTTACTTTACGTTACGTTACTTACTAATAGTAACTCGATCACAAAATGTTTGTGACTATTATTTATAGTAATACTAGCTGTCCCGGCAGACGTCGTCCTGCCCGGTAAAAAATAGGGGTTGTTCGTAGAAGGGTGAAAATTGAGGATTCTATGTATTTTTGTATGTTGTATCATAAAAAAATAGAAATTAAAAATTTTGTCTAAAAAATAAATAAAAAAATTAGGGGTGGTCTACCCCTAACATTTAGGGGGATTAAAAATAGATGTTGGCCGATTCTCATAGATACCGGATAAGCACAAAAAATTTCATCAAAATCGGTCAAGCCGTTTCGGAGGAGTATGGCAACGAAAACTGACACGAGAATTTTATATATTAGATAAATAGTAGTAGGTATATAGTAGTCTAGCTGACGGCTCCACTGATTGTAAGTCGGAAAACTTTGTCGGCGGCTCGAGCTATGTTTGGTACTCTTTCACGCAAAAATTACTGAATGGATTTTGATGAAACTTTACAATAGTACAGCTTACACATTAGAATAACACTGGCCATAATTTCTAAAGATGTAGAGTGAGTTATCCATAATTTAACGATTTTCCATTACCACGAGGGTGAAACCGCGGGAGCAGCTAGTAATAAACTCAAAATAACTAAACCGACCATAATTATAAAAAATATCAACATAATAAAAATAAATATTAAAAACACTTGGATCCTTTTACAATCTGGGCATAAGAATGTTTGAAAACGTGCGTCTCCTTTCGACCAAATCCGGTCAACCGTTCCGGCGTGATTAAGCAACAAAAATTCATCCAAAACATCTACAATATTATAAGCAGGCCTTTTTTGTCACTTCTTTTTTGGGGGTACGCTAATTATCAAAAGTTATAAGTCTATAATTTTTGTTTGTAGCTCCACTCGAAAAAACTTATTAATGGATTTACATTTGTTGTGAAGGTTACCAAAATTGTTTTTTTTTTCAGTTTTTATTGCAATGTCCGATACTTTCGAAATTTTCTTTAAGGGCACTGCGTGTCCTCGCGTGCCCCACAAGAAAGCCTTTAAGTATAAATAAATGAATATAAACTCACTGCAATCATGTTTAATTGTAGCTACATGAGTTTTCCAATTTTCTTCGCATTTCTCGTTGTCTTTAACACGGTGCGTTGTTATTATTGGGTGTTCCTTCGGATACGCCACTACCACGACTCCCTTGGTTAGTTCGCCCGATTTTATCCAAGAATGTGGCACAATAGCGTACTTCTCATTATTACACGGTGTCACAAATTCAATTATATAATAGTTATTTACATTAATCCTTTCCATTTGTAAGTAATTTAATCTGTAATAAAAATTCCTCTGTACAGAACAGAAACGCAGAAAGAATATTCCTGCGCCCAGGCTTCAAAGGTGTGCCGTCAGCCTGTACTCCAGCAATAAAAATCGAAATGTGTTCTGGGACACATAGAAGAAATGAAACTTCAACGGACAAGTAGCAAAACGAATCGGAATAAAATTTTAAATCGAAATTTTACAGGCAGGTTTTCAAATTTGACAAGTACATTACCAACTGTCTCTCCCGCGTGGTGATTGAAAATCCTCATAATTCCAAAATATTTTTTTTTCTAAAATAAAAGGAGCCTAAGTTACTCCTTATTACGTCAGCTACCTGCCAATAAAAGTCCCGTTCAAATTGGATCAGCCATTTCAGAGATTATCCGAAACAAACAGACAGACAGACAAAAATTGTAAAAAATGTTATTTTGGTGTATGTACCGTATATATTCATATGCATGTAGTAAAAAGCGGTTATTTTAATATTACAAACAGAACTCCAATTTTATTTATATATATAGATC
Source organism: Dendrolimus punctatus (assembly GCA_012273795.1). Classification (NCBI taxonomy): domain Eukaryota; kingdom Metazoa; phylum Arthropoda; class Insecta; order Lepidoptera; family Lasiocampidae; genus Dendrolimus; species Dendrolimus punctatus. The sequence goes on from CM022539.1 coordinate 18,838,712, forward strand.
TGCGCGTAAAACTTCAAGTCAAAATTTTGTTGTGATTCGTTTTTTCACTTGTCCGTTGAAGTTTCACTTCTACTATGTGACCCAGCCTAAATTTCAATTTTTCGCAGGTTTACTGCAAATTATGATTTGCTTAGGTTAGGCACATTTTAATGAATGCATTTTTTATTGAAACATATTTTATATTATCGAACAAAAAAAATTGATACGGAACCAAAACGTGCATCCATAGTCTACTCTAAAATTTTGCCGCCTCTTACCAAGTCTGTCTAAAAAAAAAATTCACTTCAAAAAAAGCAAATACAGCTTCCTTAAAATCATAATAACAAGAGAGCTTGATTCTACAAATTATACTATGTTGAGGCGGTGTTTCTATATTGACCCGAGCACATCCCATAAATTATAAATTAATTGGACAAATCCTCATCAGTTCATTCACAGAAATATAAAAGAATATCTATATATCAATTCGCGAGACAAACACTATATATACACCCCTTTTTACGAAAATTGCGCAGATGGAGAAGTATGAAATTTCGCACACTTACTTTTTTGACGAAGTGTGTGTGTGTGACGTAGAAGTGGCGAATGCCAATATATTTTTTATATTATGTATAAAAATACATTAAGGGCCGCTTGCATAAAAATCGCCTTTAAATAAAATTAGTTAATCATATTAAACTGCTTAAATACGTTTTACACAAATCGTATTGACAGTTCTTTAAACATATTTAGCGGCAATTTTTGCGTTGTGCAAGACGCTAATTTTATTTAAGGTTGTTAAATACGTTTTGTGGTTCTTAAATAAATTTAAGCAACCTTATACAAACGGCCATACGTCAATAAAAAAAACATTACACACACTACCATGTGTTTGACACACACGCATATATACACTCCTTTGTTCATTGTTCAAGTCAAATGAACAGTATGGCCTTGGCGATATATTGGCCCTGTGATTATAGAAGTATAGTGTTTGATATTAATTATTATGGTCGAATTTCAAGCATGGCCGACCACTGGTACAAATAAACAATCCCGATGCCACAAATATTTATCTATCGGTGATATATTGACCCCATACGACGATGTACATAGAGTAATAAATGATAAAAAATATACCGGCCATAAATAATATTATATCCTTCTCGATTTAAATTTTATTATAGCACGAAATAAAAAAATATACCAACCTTTAAATATAGTAAATCTTCTCTTATTATATTATATATATTTATTTTTAAACACACATTTTGTAAATTTATTTAACAAGAACACACTTCTTCAGCCATTTAATAATGAAACATTTAATAATTAATCGCGTGAATTTTAATTTATAATTAATCAACGTACGACACTTTGGAAAGCTCACCGCGACTGTAAAGCGTTATTAGTGTTATCGTGTACGGTATGGTATACTATAGTATGACTAATCGCTTCGACGCAAGTTAGAATAGAAAGAGAAAACAGAGGATTCGTTTCGTCGCAATTGAAGATAGAGATAGAAGATAGATGATAGAGAGAATAGAATTGAATACTGGGTATCTTAATTCGTCATAATGTAAGTTGAACATGATGAAATATTAACATTTATGAAGTAATAAGTTCTAACGAGTGTAAACATGTTTTAAATTTTTTACATGGGTAATCAACTAGTATATTATTATTGTACTATGAATCTATTGGGATGCTGAGTTTGTACAATTGATTTAAAAATTAAAAATACTTTCCAAATATATTTTTCTACGTAGATTCCGAAAATGAAACTAAGGACTGCTTGCATACGGTTGCTTAAATTTATTTAAGAAATGCAAAACGTAATTAGCGTCTTGCACATCGCAAAATTTGCCGCTTAATTTGTTTAAAGAATACGTTTTGTGTAAAATGTAATTAGGCAGTTTAATATGATTAACTAATTTCATTTAAAGGCGATTTTTATGCAAGCGGTCCTTAGTATTTTTACCTGTCTGTTAGAAGCTTAGATCATATATATAACTCGATGGTTAGAAGACATTTGAGGTTAAAATAATGCGCACACATGTAAAAATTGGTATAAATGTCCGGAACGCCACTATAAATGAAATTTGAAAAGTCCCCATCGATTCCACATATATTGATAGATTATAATAATATATACATACATTTTTTTATTCAAGGTCATTAAAATAGATCAGACAAAAATATATCTATACGTATAATAAAATTGTAGACGTTGAATTTCTGTACAATGAAAAAAATGCTGAAAACCGAGTCACGGGGATGTAACAAGTGCAATAAAACTAATTTAGATTTTTTCGAATTTTTTGTTTCTCTGTTTGTTTGTTTGTCTGTCTGTTTGTACCGGCTAATCTCCGAAACGACTGGACCGATTTACATGAAATTTTGCACGGTGATAGCTTATATCCCTGGTCAACATATAGGATATTTTTGATCCCGAAAAAATAAACAGTTCCCGTGGGATAATTAAAAAGCTTTAATTACTTAAACAGACTGAATATAATTTCTCTGCAACGTAACACAATAGAAGCGGATATTTTGACAAGGTGTGGTATCGGTGAGAGAGTTTTATCTTATATATATAATATATAAAGCTGATAAGTTTGTTTGTTTGCTTGAACGCGCGTTAATCTCAGGAACTACTGGTCTGATTTGAAATGTTGTTTCAGTGTTAGATAGCCCATTTATCGAGGAAGGTTATAGGCTATAAACCATCACGCTAAGAGCAATAGGAGCGGAGCATCAATGAAGAATGTTTAAAAATCGCGGCGTTTTTTTTACTTACTTATTTTAACTTTTTCACGCGAACGAAGTTGCGGGCATCTATCTTATATGTAAAAATGAATCCCCGAACGTGTTGGTAAGCGCATAACTTGAGAACGCCTTTACCGATTTTGATGAAATTTTGTGTGTGTGTTTGAGTGGGTCCCGGGATGGTTAAGACCCACAATTAGAACCGGTAGGTGGCGTTGAGGTCCGGTTCTACAATCCTAATCACATGGAGCGATTTTGGTGATTTTGTTTTTGTGTTTTTGAGTGGGTTCCCGGATGGTTTAGATTCGCAATTAGAACCGGTAGGTGGCGCTGAGATCGGGTTCTAGAATCCTCCTAATCACCTGTACCGATTATGGTGATTTTGTTTTTGTGTTTTTGAGTGGGTTCCCGGATGGTTTATGTCATGTATGTAGCAACACTAGTTAGTCTTTTTGTCTTTGTTTTATTGTCTATGTGTCATGTCTGTCGTTGAGTCGAAGCAATACACAAGCCTGTTACCGAGATCCGTCTTTCATTCTACAATTAATATAAAACCTCCAAAACCACGCCAAACATATCGACATGGTGTCAGAAGTCAGCGTAGCCAGATATACGTAAAAAGAAGCCGTCGGAGGTACTACATCGACAAGCCACGAGCACATCAGACGCAAGATGGCCGAAGCAAAACTGACCGCATCAGGTATTATTCTCCCGCCGAGCGGATTTACACTCAATATTAATTCGTCGAATATGCCCCTCGAATGGAAGAATTTCTCAATGTCGTTGCAAATATACTTAACTGCAAATGGCCTCGAAAAAGAATCCGATTTAAGAAAAGTCGCCATTTTGTTGAACACAATAGGTCAAGACGCGTTGCAAATATTCTATTCTTTCGATGTTGACATGCAGAAAATAACCTACAAAGATCTTATTCAAAAGTTCGAGTCTTATTTCATGCCGAAAATTAACACGACAGTCGAAAGGCATAAATTATTTAATCGCAAACAATTGTCAGGCGAGGTTATAGAAGCCTACGCTACGGATTTAAAAAATATCAGTCTACAATGTAACCTCGGAACAGCCGCAGATGATCTTCTTAGAGATATATTCTCTTGGAACCTAAATTCATCTACATCTTATATAAAAGAACGCTTGCTTATCGAAAAACCAAAAACATTTGAAGATGCCGTTTCACTAGCTAAAACTATACGAAATACAAAAATGCAGACACAAGCAATTACAGAACCAACAAGTCTCAGTCAAGTCAACATTCAAGCCCGAATAGCCAGAAGTCCTGCCAGATACAAAAGCCCTACCAGATACAATACAAGCCATAGAAGTCTACAAAGGGGAAGATCTACCGATCCAGTCAATAAGGTGTGCAGTAAATGTGGTCAAATTCACAGAGTACACTGTCCAGCACAAGGAGTCACCTGTAGGAGCTGTGGAAAGAAAAACCACTTTGCTTCGGTATGCTTTAATAATAAAAAATTAAATAATATTCAGTCAGATGTAAATTGTGTCCAAGAAAATAATTATTGGCTAAGTTCTTTATATTTGTCTAACATTAACAATGTCAGTGACAATCCATATGTGATTAATATAACTATAAATAATTATAACATAAGGTTTCTCCTCGATACAGGAGCAGACACCAATGTTTTGTCGTTCAGTTCATACAAAAGGTTAAATTTGTCTTTAGACAATATTCACAAGAGTACACATAAGTTGTCAACTTTCAGTGGAGAAGTTTTACCCACTGTAGGTCAATGTCAAATACATATTCCATACAATAACAAAATGTATGAAGCTACATTTCATATTGTTGATTTGTCATGTCAAAATGTCATAGGTCGTAGAACTTGTGAACGACTAAAATTGATAAAAAGAATACACAATGTTCAGTTTAGTCATGCTCTCGATAACAATTTGCTGACAGAATATGCCGATCTTTTCCAAGGTATTGGTTGTCTTAAAAACTTTGAGTGTCATTTAAAATTAAAGCCAGATGCAATTCCATCCGTAGATGCTTGTCACAGAGTCCCATTTAGTCTACTTGATGATCTTAAGAAAGAATTAAATATTCTAGAAAAAGACAATATTATCACTAAAGTCAATGAACCAACCGATTGGGTGAGTTCAATAGTCCTCATATCAAAGAAAAATGGTAAACTTAGATTATGTATTGATCCTCGTAAGCTTAATGAAGCTATCATGCGAGCACACTATCAGTTTCCAACAATCGACGAAATCAAATCTAGTCTGTCAGGAGCTCAATATTTCTCTACTCTAGATGCTAATAAAGGCTTTTACATGCTTAAACTAGACCAAGCTTCTTCAAAGCTATGTACTTTCATTACACCACAAGGGCGCTATAGATTTCTCAGGCTACCCTTTGGTATAAATGCTGCTCCAGAAATATTTCATTCAATTATGATAAAACAGTTTAGTGACATAGAAGGAGTTAAAGTCATGATGGATGACTTACTCGTTTATGGTTCAACAAAAGAAAAACATGATTACAGTCTAAAGAAAGTACTAGAAAGAGCTAGAAACATAGGTATTAAATTTAACAAAGAAAAGTCAAATATTTGTCAAAGCGAAGTCACATACTTAGGACATGTATTCGGTAAAGAGGGTGTAAGAGTTGACCAAAACAAAATAAAAGCTATTTGTGACATGCCACCACCTACAAATATTACAGAGTTACAACGCTTTTTAGGCATGGTTACATATCTAGGCTCATATATAGAAAATTTATCACAAAATACCTCTAATTTGAGATCACTTTTGTCGAAGGACACAGAATGGCATTGGTCAGAAAAACATGACCTTGAATATAATAATTTAAAAAGCATTATTACAAATGCCCCAGTCTTAACATACTATGACCAAAATAAAGATATTGTTTTGTCAGTTGATTCCTCAAAAGATGCCATGGGTGCTGTCGTCAGCCATGACAGCAAACCTATAGCTTATGCTTCTGCATCACTTAGTCAGTCCCAACAATCATACTCTCAAATAGAAAAAGAGTTGTTATCTGTTTTGTTCGGTTGTACTAAATTCCATCAGTATATTTATGGTCGCCATGTCACAGTTGAAACAGACCATAAACCAATTGTCTCATTATTTAAAAAACCTATTTATAATATACCAGCACGACTTCAAAGAATAATGCTCAGACTTCAGCCTTATGATTTAAATGTTATATACAAACCGGGTAAATACTTATATGTTGCAGACACACTTTCCAGATGTGCATTACTAGAAAAGTCATTAACTGATTTAGATGCAGATATAGACCTACATGTCAATTTAGTCATAAAATCTTTGGCAATCAGTCAACATAAACTTAAAGAATTTCAGATTCATACTTCTAAAGATTCAGATCTATGTACTATTATGAATTACTGTAAAAATGGCTGGCCAGAACACAAAAATTCAGTGCCTAATAACATTAAGTCTTATTTTCCCCTAAAACATGAATTACATGTAATTGATGGCCTTGTTCTTAAAAATAATAGTATCATAGTCCCAAGTTCATTAAGAAATGATATACTTAAACTTTTACATGAAGGACATCAAGGGTCCAAAAGTTGTCAAAATTTAGCTAAAAATACTGTCTTTTGGCCAAATATGTATTCAGAAATTGAAATATATGTTAATTCTTGTCATATATGTCTTACTTACCATAGGAATAACACTAAAGAAACACTACACAGTCATGAGATTAAAATGATACCATGGTACAAAGTCGGCATAGATTTATTCGATTTAAATTCACATAAATATTTACTTATTGTAGACTATTATTCCAAATATATAGAGTTAACTCATCTCAATAATAATTCAACAGCAAATAGTGTCATTACACATTTAAAAGCAATTTTTTCTCGCCATGGTATTCCAAAAATTTTAATGTCCGATAATGGTCCACCATTTAATTCAAAAGAGTTTGCTATGTTTATTTCTCAATGGCAGATTGAACATCAAACTTCTAGTCCTTATCATAGTCATTCCAATGGTATGGTTGAAAGAGCCGTTGGTACAGTTCAGATCCATACTTAGCTATCTTACAATACAGAAACACACCTAAAGATGGTTTGTGTTCACCAGCACAACTTTTAATGTCACGAACATTAAGATCTAAATTACCAACACTTGACAAAACACTTAAACCTAAAGTTGTTAACTATAGAAAAATTCAGGATAAAATGAAACAACACAGTCAGTACTCAAAGATGTATAAACACTCTAGAGACTTACCTACTCTTGCTAAGGGGGATAAAGTATATTTTAAAAAACAACCACACAGTACATGGACTCCAGGTATTATTACAGACATAGGTCACAACCACGATCATACATTATTCAGTCACCAGATGGTAATTTCCGTCGAAATCGTGTTCACATACTTAAACCGAAATCTCCAACGTCTGCATTTCCAGTCTAAAACTCCGTCTCCTCCCCAGTCTAGTAGTCGTACATCAAAACCTGTAAACATACAAGATACATTAGATACAAATTACATTGAACCTGACATACATCAACAAATTACTGATAAAAATGATACTTACTCTTCATTTGGCAGACTACTTAGAAAGCCAGGTCGATTTAACGATTGATTATTTGTATAATTAATATAATAAATGTCTTTTCTTAATTATAGTTATATTTTCTAATTATTATAATTCTCTCTCTCTCTTCTTTGTTGTTGATGGCTCCAACGCCTTTGGCATTGATTTTGCCAATGTCACAGTAAAAGAGGCAGGTGTTAAAAAACGCTAATATAGCTGACAAAATGAAGAAATTTTGGTGGTCGGTAATCTTTTTCCAGAAACCTGAGGACAAGACAGCACAAACAGTTATGTTAGACTAACTACTTTATAAGAATAGGTTATTAAGTGATAAAAATTTACATAGAATTAATATATACTTACTATAAACTAAAGTTAGAAGGAAATTAATATTGATAGGGCGAGGGATATCGTGGGGCAGAATATCATATATGGGTGTAGATAAATTTGGACAGTAATAAAATATGTGTTCCAGAGAACCTTCGGCAAGACCACATTCACACAGAGAATGATCACGTACCCTAATCTTAGCCAAAAATACTGGGGTGCATATAAAGCCTAATCTTAAGCGTATGATAGCTGAAGTCATCTTTTTGGACAGATTACGGCATCGGAAAAACCATGGATATTGAGCCAAATGGGGTTGAAGTTGACCGTAATATTTGCCTTTAGATTGACGGTATTGGTTCCATAAATCACTCCAAGATTTAAACATTTGGGATTTGGAGAGGGTAAGAAGGTCCCTAGGGAAACACTTATTGAATTTTTCACAGCCTGAGTAGACAGCTTGTTTGGCACAGTTATCAGCCGTCTCATTTCCGCTAATTCCTGAGTGGCCGGGGATCCAAACTAAAACTATTTCTAAGCCCATATCGTGACAGCGTTGAAGAGTAGCTTTGATTTGTAGAGAAATGGGAAATATGTCCCTAGATCGAAAAGGGGGCTTAGCAATGTCTTGTAGACAGCTCAAGGAATCAGTGAAAATAATTGACTTTCTGATCCTGTGTGACTCTATGTAGAGCGTGGCTTCAAGGATGGCAATTGCCTCACCTGTGAAAACCGAAGTGTAAATGGGGAGTTTATAATTAAGGATTATTTTATATTTGGGTATCCATACAGCAGCACCCGTAGGACCATTTGAAGATAACTTTGAAGCATCGGTAAACATTGGAAGCCAATCAGGCCATTTTTCAAGTAAAATACTATTAAATAGCTGATTGGCAACCAGGGAATGTTTTTCGATGCCAAAATCAAGGATAATTCTTGGCCGAAACATTAAGCTTTTAAAATCGGTTTCAAATAATGGGTGTCTGTAGTTTTGAAAAATGTTAGAAGAAAGGTTTTTGAATTTATTGAAAGAGTTAACTAAAGGAGGGAGACTCTTATGATTCCAGTAGGTAGATGATTCAGTCAATTGGGATAGATTGTCGAGACTTTCAAAGATGGGGTGGTTGGATAGCTGAAGAGCTTTATAAAAGAACCTGTCAGCAAACAGCTGTCTACGCAGAGTGAGAGGCGGTTCCAGGCATTCAACTTGAAGAGCATTGGTGGGGGACGACCTCATGGTGCCGGTGATGATTCTCAAGCATTTAGCTTGAATGCCATCCAATTTAGATAAAGTAAGTTTATGGCACGGTTCTAAAAGGAAGCAGCCATAATCAAAATGGCTCCTGACTATGGCGTTATAGAGGAGTTTTTGGTTGTATGGATGTGATCCCCATTTTATCCCGGAGAGCGCTCTAAGGATATTGACATTTTTTTCCGCTTTCTCACAGATATATTTTAGATGAGGGATGCCAGAGAGCTTCGAGTCTAGAAAAACCCCTAGAAATTTAACAGAATCAACTATTTGGATGGGACAATTATTCACTTTTATATCAATAACAGGGGGGGTTCTTTTGCGAGTAAAAATAACTACATTACTTTTTGAGGAAGAAAGGGACAAGTCATGATCCAGCAGCCAAGAGTTAAGGTAGTATAGAGCGGAGTTTAAGCGGGAACTAACGTCCGTAAAAGAGTTTGAAGAAGCATATAAGGCAATATCATCAGCATATTGCAGTATGTTGCAAAAGCAATTTACCGAAGTATCTAGGTCTGCTGTGTATATATTATATAGAATGGGGCTGAGGACAGAGCCTTGTGGGAGACCCTTCCACACGAGCCTTGGGGTGGATAATTTGCCATCAGGAGATCGAATCAAAATGGACCGTTCCATGAACATTTCGCAAATGATGTTTATCATTCTCACAGGTATACTCAGCTTGAGCATTTTCTGCCTGAGTAGGTGGAGGTTGACACTGTCATAAGCGGATGTAATATCTAAAAATACACCGACGACATGTTCATTACGTGAAAGTGCAGCTCGTATGTTAGTGGTGAGAAGGCTTAAGCTATCCATACTCCCTCTTCCTCTTCTGAACCCAAACTGACTTCTGGGTAGTAGGTCACGATTTTCGATGATCCATTCCAGACGATTTTTAATAAGGTGCTCCATGATTTTTGTCAAGGTAGAGGCTAGTGCTATAGGACGATATGAATTAGGATCTGAAGGGCTTTTTCCAGATTTTAATATTGGAACAATAATTTGGATTTTCCATGAAGAAGGGGTAGAACCGGATATAAAAAAATTATTGATTAAATTAAGGAAATAGACTTTAACAGTGTCAGACGATTTAGAAATAAATGAATATGGAATACCATCAATACCTGGAGTTGAATCGCGGAGGTGATCTAAAACACAGGACAGTTCGGCAAAAGAGAACTCTGAATTCATTGGGTCAGGAAAGGAAGACAAGAGGGTTGGTAAGTTGGGATTAGGAGGAACATAAGGGGGAGCTAGTTTATTGATAAATTGATGGAGCCAAGAAGGGTCGTTTGATGTGGAGTTTGAATCTATTTGAGATTTCCGAAATGTTTTTATTTTTCGCCATATTAAAGACGCAGGAGTTCTAGGAGATAGGCTCTCACAGAATGTTTGCCATCCCAAGCGTTTCTTTTTACGGAGCAGTCGTTTAGAATGGGCAACAATTTTTTTGAAATCTAAAAAGTTAGATAAGTTTGGCGTCCTTATAAATTTTGATTCTGCAAGCTTTCGCTGTTTTACACTGCTGGAACATTCAGAGTCCCACCATGCTGGGGATGGAATTTTGGACTGGGCACAATTTTTTAGGGGAATTGATTCTGATGCTGCAGAAGAGAGGGTAGATATAAATTCCGAATAAGCAGATAGAGCATTATGTTGAGAAATTTCCGGAAGGGAGGTAAGTTTATTTTGGACCAAGGAGGAAAATTTATCCCAGTCGGCTTCACCTAATCTATATTTTAAAAGAGGAGCGGGACTGAGAGCTGGGGGCGAGGAGTCTGATAAGAAAGTTAAGACAGGGAGATGGTCACTGCCATATGAATGAGATATAACTGACCATGATAATCTACTTATTAAAGAAGGAGAGCAAAGTGTTAAATCAGGAACACTAACATTTTGCATGGGTGAAACTCGACGAGTTGGAGTCCCATCATTTAAGATACATAAATTTAGATTATCCAGGATTTCAATAAACTGAGGTGAAATGGAGTCACACACGGGTGCACCCCATAGGGTGTGGCGAATATTGAAATCTCCCAGAATAATCACAGGATTGCGGAATGATGATAGGATAGATGAAAGTTCCTGAAGAAGGTTAATATTGGGGTATGGAATGTATAAGGAAACAAAAGTAATATTGAATGATTTTATATGAACTGCAACAATGTTAAAACCAGAAGAATGAGGGGGGAGGGATACTTGAGAGAAGCACATTTTCCTATTCACAAAGATAGCACATCCTGCATGTCCATCATCTCTGTCGTCCCGTAGACAGGAGTACCCTGGCACCCTAAATAGGGAACCAGGTTTTAACCATGTCTCAGAGACAGCAAAGATAATGGGTTTGAAAGTATTTAAAAGATAAATAATGTCATGTTTTTTATTTACTATACTATGACAGTTCCACTGAAGGAATGTCGCCATTTTTGGTGTGGGAGTTTAAAAGTGTAGTAATAAGTGATTGTGAAGTTTGGAGGATGTTGTACGGTATCAATTCTCCGAACTTGGAGAATATATTTATTAATGTCAATGACATAAGTTCAGCTAAGTTATCATTCTGTAGGATATCTTGAGATTGAAGGCCTAGGGCACAACCATTGGACATAGAGGAAGAGGGGGTAGCAGTAATATTGGCATGAGATTGTACATCATAGGATTTCCCTGGGGCAGATCTAGGGCGTCGCTCTATAAACACTGACTTTTTATACGAGGAAGATGGAGGGTGTTGACTAGAAGAAGTCGAGGGCATAGATGGGTGAGAATGGATATTACTTTGGCCAGAGAATCTTAAAGGTTGGGGGGAAGACACAATATCAGCGTAGGGGGTACGGACTGAAGGAAATGCCCGTGCAGCTTCACTATAGCTAATGTTATCTTCAGACATTGCATTTTTTATTAATTTTTGCCTAGAGTGTTCAGGGCATTTGGATTCGGTGGCTAAATGATTTCCCGAGCAATATAGACAGGAGATTTTGTCATTTGGGACTTTGCAGGTTGTAGAATCGTGGGGGCCAGCACAGCGGAAGCAACGCGGACTTGAGCGACATTGGTCTCGGACATGACCAAATCTACAACACTTATGGCACTGAATTGTTGGCAAGATGTATCGCTCTACAGGTAATGACATATTACAGCAATAAATACGTTCTGGTAAGTTCTGGCCTAAGAAAGTACACACCACAGTACCTGTGGGTTCCCAGATAGTTTTACCTTCAACACGTTTTTTCCTATTAAGACGTCGGGCTTTAATAATTAATGGAGAACCTGGCCGGCATTCTGTTGTTGACACTAGATCTTCTAGGGTCCAATCAAGTGGAATGTTACGAGCAACACCCATTCGAGTCACTTGATAGCGAGGAATAGAAGCAGAGAGGTCATGATTAGATAAGAGTGGGTTGGACACAAAGGAATTGGCATCTTGAAACTTTTTGAAGTAGACAGAAGTTTTATTTCTACCGACGTTGCGGATTTCGTCAACTCCGGGAACATTATTATTATAAATTATACGGGCAATTTTGAGGGTTTTCATTGTGTTTGTTAAATTTGGAAGATCGTTCTCAGTAGTACGAGATACAACAACAACGAATGGGCCGCTATCATTCTCTGAGTATTTGAGGTCAGAAGTTGGCTCATAACCAGGCCGGGTGTAGGTGTGCTGAACAGATGCAGATGCGGGACATACAGTAGCGCATTTTTCTAAAATATCGTGACTCATTGAATCAGCAGAACGTTTCGATCCGATTTTGTCTGGTATTTGGCTTAAAGCAGCCAGTTCGTCCAATTGTAAATCAAGAGAACGCCGCCCCTTATCAGGAGGAACGTTCTCTCCTACGGAAAAAGACATGGCAAATAATGTTAAAACTTACAAATACTTAAATAATACCACCACCAACACAAACAGACAACACAAGTCCTTGTGATTTAGAGAAAAACGATTAAATATCGCGAAAAAGTTTCCAAACACGTGTTAGTTACACTGAGGCACCTGTCACTCAATTATTATAATTAAATTTGTAAACATTGGTCACAAATGTCATTATGTCAGTTATGTCAATTGTCAACCTTAAGTCATAGATTAATAAAATAATTGTTTTTCTTTAGTCGCGTTCCACTACGCTCTTTTGTGAATTATAGCAATGTCTTTTATTAAGTTTCTTAGCATAATATTTGTTACTTACTTTATAAATAAATATAAGTTTCACTTATTGTTTCAAAGGGAGATGTCATGTATGTAGCAACACTAGTTAGTCTTTTTGTCTTTGTTTTATTGTCTATGTGTCATGTCTGTCGTTGAGTCGAAGCAATACACAAGCCTGTTACCGAGATCCGTCTTTCATTCTACAATTAATATAAAACCTCCAAAACCACGCCAAACATATCGACAGTTTAGATTCGCAATTAGAACCGGTAGGTGGCGCTGAGATCGGGTTCTAGAATCCTCCTAATCACCTGTACCGATTATGGTGATTTTGTTTTTGTGTCATGAAACAAAGTCTTTTAGGAATTCATTAAATATGGCGGTACGAAGTTCGCCGGACCAGGTAGTAGTATTATATATATCTATAAAAATTAGAAAAGATATGTTCTTTGTATATGCACACGTTTCCACCCCACCTTTGAGGTAGTGTACTTGCCGCGTTTTCAACATGGTTTTCTGGTAGGCCTATTCCACAACCTACTGATATTATGTTTAATTCATTACAATTTAATAATAATCAATGATACTATTGGAAATTATGGAATGTTAAGAAAAATATCTCGAATTTTCCCAGATTAGGTGATTACCTTGTAAAATTATTAGAAATAAAGTTTACAATAGTTTTGTGGGGCAAATATAATGCTCTTGAACAAAATCCCAGAAAAAATTCAACAGCTTAAATAAAATAATATACATATAATTTCATCTGAATCCTAATATTTTACAGTTTTTCTAGTTTAGGATTCAGAATTTTTTGTATATGTGACATATTAGCCTTTAATATACTAGACATATTTAGTTAAAGACAGATAGTACTTTCAAAGGGAGTTCCGAAATCTATGTAATGTTTTGGCCTCTCGGACAGTAAGAGGCGATGCATTCCAAAGTTGTCAAGCCTGCACTGTAAAAGTGTTATCTTAAAAGGATGGAGTGTGTGCAGGTGTCAGGAGTCTCCGATATGTATCTGAGCGCAATTGTTAGAAGTGGAGAGGCGAAGGAATTCAAAACGTTTCTTAAGGTAAGGAGGACTGTTAGGATTAAATAGTATATTATAAAGGAGAGTTAGAATGTGAGTATTCCGGCGAAAATGAATAGGAAGCCACTTGAGTTCATACGAAATTCAGAAACATGGTCATATTTCCATTTAATTATGAAGTTAGGGCTAGCCACATGACTTTCAATAATTAATCTGTGAGATTCCATTTTGATTTTCATGATGAAAGCGGTTCAATTTCTTTGAAGTCACTTCGTCTGATTCATAATTACTTCTTCTTGTTCTTCTTTCTGCTGGGTGCAAATAAATTGTCCTAACAGCACCGCTTCAGACATCTGAATGCATGATTCGTACAATATCAGCGGGGAGACATCTCCTCGCTGATATTGTACGAATCATGCATTACTGCATTACTGAATATGGTAATGAACAATACAATTCAACTGTTTTGCAGCCTCTTTAGGTTTATACCTTTTGTTTTACAATGGCAAAGAAATATTTTGAGTAATTAAATGATAATCAATATATTATACTTAACTAAAGAGCGTGACTAATTAATTAAAATTAGCAAGTTGAAGTCTTAGTGGCAGTGGGCGGGCCGGGCACGTCTGCCGCAGGACCGATGGCCGATGGAGCAGACGAATACTGGAGTGGAGACCGCGTCTCGGTAAACGTAGTGTCGGACGCCCTTCAACCCGCTCGACGAGGCAGGTGCTGGATGAGGAATTCAGAAGATAGGGATTGGTGGCGCCGACTTGGGGAGGCCTACATCCTGCAGTGGACTGCAAATAGCTGACGACGACGTGGTGAAGAGTTTTCCTGTGCAGGTGGGAGTAAAGTCTGGATTGATCCCAATGGAATGTGATTAACTTCCAAACCCAGTCTTTTGGGTTATCAAGCCATACTTAAACTTGATGATGTCTCCGAAATATATGTTGATGAGCAGAACTAGCGAATGGAAGAAGAGAAGTTAATTGCACTCGTTTTTTATTACGAGTATTTTAAACTAAAACATATATCGCAACCTATCTAAGCAGGTATTCTACCTTCTTAGATAGGTTGCAGTAAGAAATAAGAAGTATTAATTAGATGATTATGAATCAGACGTATGTTTTTCCGCATTTTCAATAGTAATATTTCTTATTATTAAATAGTTTGAATCAAACAGAATCGCAATAGTTTGTGGAATAGGCTTACAGGGAAAACCACGTTAAAAACGCGCCTAATGTACTACCTCAGAAGTGGCATGGAAACGTGAGCATTAGATCGGGTAGGTATATCGAACATATTATTTGGGGTGCTAAAAAAATATTATTTTGTAAATTTGAATTTTATCCTAAATTGTAAAGCTGAAGAGTTTGTTTGATTGTTCCTGAGATTACTCAGGAATGGTCTGATTTGAAAAATTCTTTCAGTCTTAGATAGACCATTTATCGAGGAAGGCTTATCATCACGCTAAAACCAATAGGAGTGGAGCACCACAGAAGAATGTTTCAAAATCTGTTTTTTTTACTATTCCACGCAGACGAAGTCGCGGGAAGAAGCTAGTTATTTATAAACTGCAACACCATCAGTATTAAAAATCTATTAATCCCAAGGGTTGCCGGGAAGAGATCACTGTTTAGCGATAACCCCCCGTTGTACTATCTCTTACAATATTATATTTCTGTTTATCTATGTTTTGGTGTACAATAAAGTGTTGTCTGTTTATCTATCTATCTGTCTATTTTTTATTATAGTACTAGCTGACCAGGCGAACTTCGTACCACCATATTTTCTGAATTCTCAAAAGACTTTGTTTCATGACACAAAAACAGAATCACCATAATCGGTCCAGGTGATTAGGAGGATTCCAGAGTCCGATTTCGGCGCCACCTACCGGTTCTAATTGCGAATCTAAACCATTCGGGAACCCACTCAAACACACAAAAACAAAATCACCAAAATCGCTCCAGGTGATTAGGAGGATTGTAGAACCTGATCTCAGCGCCACCTACCGGTTCCATTCCGGGACCCACTGAAACACACACACAAAATTTCATCAAATTCGGTAAAGTCGTTCTCAAGTTATGCGTTTATCAACACATTTTGCGATTCATTGTTATATATAAGATAAAATCCGGAAACCGTCTAGAATATATACGAATGCAGCAAGTGGTCACGTCATATCTTTAACAAGTAAAATAGCGTGTTAATTATTGTTCACACAGTACTCAAAATTATTTTAAATCTTATATATATAAATCTCCTGTCACGATGTTTGTCCGCGATGGACTCCTAAACTACTCAACCGATTTTAATCAAATTTGCACACCGTGTGCAGTTTGATCCAACTTGAAAGATAGGATAGTTTTTATACCGTTGGAACCGGTAGGTGGCGCTGAGATCGGGTTCTAGAATCATCTTAACAACGGGGAGCGATTTTGTTTTTGTGTGTTTGAGTGGGTCCCTGGATGGTTTAAATCCACAACTGGAACCGGTAGGTGGCGCTGGGATCGGGTCATAGATTTTTATTTTTCCAGAGCAGGACAACGTCTACCGGGGCCGCTAGTGTATTATAAAATGAAGACGATAATAGTATGGTATTATAATGACCGCTCTTTTGTAAATGATTTTAAGATTTATTGTAGCACGTATCACCTACCCAACTGTTTTAATTCTCACATAAAACTAATTTATAATATATTAGCTTTTGTCCGCGGCATCGCTCGCGTTAAAAAAGAAAATGTTTATAAAACTATACTTTATTTTCCAGAATGCACTAACAATTACAACAAACGATATTGAATGTGCTATATTTACTACCATTTTCGTGGTGTGTAAAAATGATTCAAAAATAATATAATATTTATGTACCTATATTATTTCAACCTTTGTCTTTCTTTAATATATCTATGCCTTGTTTGTTCTTAAAAGATTAATTTTTGTTAAAATGTGGCTTTAGATGACTGATATGCTTTTATTGGTTCTGTAAAATTTAACTTTAGATGTGGCTTATTAAGACATCGAAATATTATTAAATAGTGTAACTCATTTCAAAAATCCTGTTTGTCATGTATGAAAATGATTTTCTAAGGAAAAATAATGTATTTGTATATACATATATATGTATGTATGTACGTTACGTACTATTTATCGGTTTAGCTCATTTTGTATTTGAAAATATTAGAAATCATTTTACATAAAGAAAACTACCGAATCCCAAAGAGGTTGTTACAGTACCCTTTGCCCCATTTTATATTCCCGACAATGTGTAAGCAAAACTTCGTGTCGAACTGTACGGTGCAGATGGTGTACTCAATGAAACATCCTTAAGTATGGATGTATTAATAAATACAGTTTTCTTCACTTGTGTGTATAACTCGATTCGGAAACTGGTTGTATACTTGACCAACTAACTATTACGTCGGAGTTGTCGAAGACCTCACAACTTTACCGAGATTTTTGGGGCGCTTAAGCCTGGGAGGCGACTTGCTCAAGGGCGTTTTACCTAATGATGCCCACCACAGAGCGACACAAAGCACGAATTAAGAACGGCGACGGGCAATATAAAGCCCGAGGGGAAGGACCTCGGCGGACCAGGATCTGCGATTCGCGATGGCCTACGCTATCTTACTGCAAGCTTGCACCACACTTGCTAAGCTACTTTTAAGCAGACGCTTAGCTGCTAACCGAGCGAGCTACATATTTGCGGTAAGATCGGTTCCGGGGTAAAGGTCGGGGGGGGGGGGGAGATTCTGTCAGCTAAATGGTCTGATACGTAGTTAAGGTGGTAAAGTTTCACAAACAAACTTAAAATCGCATTTATAATATTAGTTAGGATTACAATGATCGTTATTAAGAAAAACAAAAATAAATTTTATTATTAATGTAACAACAGACTGCAGTCATTCTTCTTGTTCAGGAGGAATATAACAACTTTTAAATATTTATGTAAAAAAATTATTTACTTAATAAAATAGTATATAGAAAAATCGAAAATGAATTCGAATTAAATATTAGCAACTCCATTTCTAAGGCAGGTGAGTAGTGTTCACGTTTTTTTAAATATATCTTCTATAATATTATGAAATAATAAAATACCATGACTGCTGAAACATTGAAGTTTTTAAAAAAAGAGCAACTGGAACTACATAAACAATGGAGGTCATACATGTAAGTCTAGATTTAAATTATTTCGTATTCTATGTACATACATCGTATTGCAAAGTGTTGTCGGTGTTCAAAGGAAAAGAAGCGGCAAGAAACTGCCCAGCAACACGGCTAGCTAAAAATATTGTACGGTTCAACGTACAGCGTTTTTCTGACGTTGCGGCCTACTTTAGGCTACTTTAATATAATAACATCGGTATAAATGCTCACAAATACTTTGTGATTGAGTTGCAATCAAGTCGCTATGAGCTATTATTAGTCGTAACACACGACTCTAACTACCACTAAGTTGAACCCAGGGATCTAGTTCTTCCTCCATACATGACATGATTACACTTGCATGCTTTAAATTCACTAATACGTCGTCTGAATATAGTTCATTCATAATTGAAACTTGATTTTTAAAATTTTCCCCCATTTCCCCCCCTTCGTATCTGTATTCTCTATCTGTATTGATTCCAGCGAAAAACCTATGTAATCTTTATTGTAGAGAATTTTATGTAAATTAATTTAGTCATAGGATACTTTTTGCTGTAGATTGTAATTTTTGAGTTATTCGCAAAAAACTGAAAAAGGGACCTTTATGCCCGCCCTCCTAAGCTCCACCCCTACCCATTAGTACTTTTAGTATGTTGTTGAGGACACCTTCCATTACGACTGTGCCAAAATTGGTTTCCGCACGAGTTATTTCCCCTATTTTTGCTTCGTTGCCTGGAGTAATCAGCATCCAAGAGCAAATAGTACGAAAATTAATCCCTCAAAGCATCAAGGTGTATTTTCTTCACTACTTTAAGAAAGCACCAGCACTCCATCAACTACTTCCAGCATCCACTACAACCAAAAGCAAGTGTACAAACTGAACAAACATTTTTTCATCATAATTATTTATACACCTCAAGGTCTTTGAAAAAAAAAATATATGTATTATAAAAGTATAAAAGATGTAGTATGTAGTATAAAAGATGTATTACAAGCTATCTAAATGAGCAACTTATGTCGTCATAAGTGTTTACAAGTACAGACGTGTGCATTAATTATATTGTTTGAAAGTAATTAGAATTGTAATAATTGTAACTAGTAGTAGTAATAATGTATAATAAGTAAGTAGAATATATATTGATTGTTACATGCCGACAAAGGTGAAGGCACACCTGCCTGTCATAAAGTGTTTATTAACTTTCCCGCATTTGGAATTCTTTTGTTTACTTTGTGTTTAAAATTTAACTTTTTGATGTATAGTTGTGATTTTAAGGTCTGTTATAATTTTTTTATTGCATGAGTTCAACAGACAGACAGATGACCCACATGATGGAAAGCGGTCAACATCGCCTATTATACCAATGTGCTGCTGCTCTCTAAAGGGAGACTGGAACCTAGCCACTAATGCCGGAATATAGCTCAAGGTTGTTATGACGGCATACTCTAGACTGTCTAGACCAAGGGTGGTCGCCATCCAGACGGGAAAACACACTACCACCTGCTTGTGGGTTGTTTTATCGCTTTTTACAACAGGCCGCCCCGCAGAAAATTGTATTTTTTCTCCGTTCTTTCAAGGATAAAGTTAAATTTATTGTAATTTCGTTTCTCAGTGCTACGTAACACTTGCCGTGACCACGAACGTGATGACCATTGGTTTGGTTGTTGGCTATTCAGCAGTGATAGTACCTCAGTTGAAAGAAACCAACTATATTGAGCTGGATGATGAGTCTTTGTCTTAGATTGGTAAGTTACAAATGAAACTTGTATAAAAATACAATGAGGTTTAAAGTACGTACTAAAGAAGGCGTCTGTAACTAAGTTATTTGAACAGTCGTTATGGTCCATGGACAAGAACTCTCTTAGTCTGCACTGGGCTGTTGACGATATTTCACGTGTTTCACTGAAAAGTAACTATTAAAAAAATGTGTGCGAAGGTATTGTTCAAAACACTCGAGAAACTCAAAAGTTAAGGGGTGACTTTTAGCCGATAAGTTTGTTATCGATTAAATATCATATTTTAATAATTAGCGTAGTTTGACTAACTTTGAGGGATGAAGAAAGACCTGGACCTTTGACGGCTGTTATGGAAGAAAATTTGCTAGTAGTGAAAATTTTTTTTCAAGACAAAAAGTTTCGTACCAAGCAAGAGATTTAGCACGTACTGCGGGTTGGATCGGGAAGCCTTCACAAGATGCTATAAGTACATCTTCGCGTGAGGAGGATAGTTTCATGCTGGGCGCCGAACAACCTCACCGATGCTCAGAAGCAGGTTTGAGTGGAATGGTGCCGTGATATGATTAATAAATTTGAAGCAGGCTCGTCTCGGCATGTTTACGACATAAATACAGGTGATGAGTCCTGGATTTATCAATATGATCGAGAAACGAAGCGCTAGTCGACGGTTTGGGTGTTTCAAAACGAATTAACGCCTACCAAAGTGAAGCGATCTTGAAGGGGGGAAGATTTTGATCGGAGGTTTTTTCAATTTGACTGGCTACTTGGTGTATCGGTGTATCTAATCCTTTACGGAACCAAAGAAGCGTCAACGCCGAATGGTATAAGCAAGCGACCAAATAGGGCTCCGCGGTCTAATGCTATACCATGACAACGCGCCCACCTATACCACGCTCAAAACAAGGGACTTTTTGAACAGCACGCCAGTCACACTCTTGGGTCACCCTCCTTACAGCCTTGTCCGTGTGACTTCTTTTTATTTTTGGAAATAAAATAAAAAACATTTTAAAGGGATACAATTTTCGTCGCCGGAAGATGCGCTGTCAGCGTTCGAGCACGACGCTGTCAACGACGACGACGACGTGTCTGCGATGTACTGGAAAAAGTGTTTCGAAAACTTGTTCTAACGCAAGACACTTTGTATAGAGGCTGGTGGAAAGTACTTTGAAAAAAAATAATGAAAAAAATCTAAAGATTTTTATTTTTATTTTCGACAGACTTTCAGAGTGGCCCGCGTACTTTGACATTAGGTGTCTACACGGTGTCGCTCGTTTATAGGTATATAAGGCTTCGCGTCCTACAAATCTTGAATGTCTATATATAGCATGTACAAAAATTATTATCTTTTATTTGAGAATGAATACCTTCATGTTACTTACATTGTTAGTACGTCATGTCATTATTATAACTATAATAATATTTTTCTTTTCTTTTATTGTATGCGCTACACAACAAAAAACTAAAGTGATTGTGTATAATACCTAACATATCTTAATATATAAAATTCTCGTGTCACAGTTTTCGTTGCCATACTCCTCCGAAACGGCTTGACCGATTTTGATGAAATTTTTTGTGCTTATCCGGTATCTATGAGAATCGGCCAACATCTATTTTTCATCCCCCTAAATGTTAGGGGTAGTCCACCCCTAAATTTTTTTATTTATTTTTTAGACAAAATTTTTAATTTCTATTTTTTTATGATACAACATACAAAAATACATACAACCCTAGATTTTCAACCCTCTACGATCAACCCCTATTTTTTACCGGGCAGGACGACGTCTGCCGGGACAGCTAGTTTCTGTATACAATTTATTTTAAAAAAAGAGTTTGAGCTTGATAAGAAGAAAAACAATTTTTAGCTAGACGTGTTGCTGGGAAGGTTCTTGCCGCTGCTTCTCCTTCACAACAATAACACGTTGTGAAGCGCTGTTTATAGACTAGGAAGTAAAAATATTTTTAATTTATATGTATGACCTTCGAAAAGTGTTCTCTAGTGGAACATATTTTGAACTTATTTTGAATAAAAAGTTTTGGATTAGAATTAATTACCTATTGTTCACATTTTATTTTAAGATGTTAAGACGAAACTACAAAACTGTCTAGACTTCGGAGCAAGCGTGACGTAATCACTTGAAAACCTCTCTTTTAAAATATAATTGAAAGGAAACACCAGTTTTAACTAAATTCTTTTATTGACTTACACAGCCGTATGTGATTCTTCTTCGCAGGCTTGTCCCTACACGCACAACTAACGACGCACTGTCTTGACGATAAGATGTCTCACTCACAATGACTCACTCTTTCACTGAACTGCCCACTAAACTCACCACTAAACTCGTCACTGTCTTCTATTAAACTTTTCGTCTAACTCTTTCGTATCACACTTGTTGCTTCGCTGTCTTAAACTGAACTACTGGTAGGCGCGCCTTACGCTGCTTATTTACCCGGCGGAATCTTCTTTGCGTTATTTTTTTATTTACTATATATCCCTTTTTAAACACTTATCTATCTCTGCCTTTTCTTTGCCGAACCTAATATTCTATAACTTTCGTTCATCATCTATCCCTTTCTAATATCTATCTATTGCTGTCTGTTCCTTCCAGAATCTCCACCTTTTTATAAAACTTCTTAAACCAACTAGGTTGTTCCATCATCACTCGCCACAGTATTTTTTTATGTTTGCTTGTAGATTACTGGCCAGGGAGACTACATGGTGGTAACTTGTTACCATTGCTGATGGTTGCAACTTACCACCAATTACTGATAAATTTTCATTTATGTTAACTGTATCTTATAAGACAGAACAAAGCATGGGTTCATCATCATAATCATTAATTATTCATGGACATCCTGGTGGTAAGTTCTTACTATTGCTGATGGGGCATCTGCAATACTAAGGGACCGTAGTGTTGATTCCTTGTAACTGTATACACAGTGTTTGAGCCTCTATCCAGATTTATCATCACTATTGGTAATGTGTGTCTATTTAATAAATTCTCCCTTTCCTGACAAACCTGATATATAGATTTTGTAAGTCAGAAACCTTTTTGGGCGTCCTCAGAGCACCCTACACAAAGTTTCAACACAATCTGATCTATGGCTTAAGAGCGCATTGAGGAGAAACATACATACATTGATTTTTATTTATAAGAAAATTGTATTTCCTAGAAATAATCTACATGTTTTCTCTCGTGTTATGTTTTCTTACATTTTGGCATGTAAAACATTGTAACACTAGAAAAATGTGGAAGTTTTTATTACACAGCTTACACATGTCCTATGTTGTACAGGAACGGAGAAAGAATATAATTTCCTGCCTGTCGTAAAAGGCGAAAAAATAACGCACAGCAGGTGGTAAGGTATTTGCTCGACTGGATGGCTACCATCCCTGGTCTAGAGTATGCCGCTATAACAAATTTGAATTGTGTTCCGGGATTGGTGACTATGTTCCAGTGTCCCTTAAGAGAGTATCATCGCATTTCTAGCACCTTTGGTGTTACAAATGTCCATAGGCGATGGTAACTGCTTTCCAACAAGTGGGCTGTCTGCCTAACTCATGTAATAAAAAATGTATGGCTTGAAGAGGAGAGTGCCACGTGTTATACTCCAGGACTGCCAAGTGCCGAAAAAGTATAGAATCAGATGACCTCCTAAAGTCTAAATTTTATCCCTATTTAATCCAATGTATCTAACAAAATTTTCTTTTTGATTTCAGCTTCAATAATTGGTTTATCAATGATATTTGGAGCTTTGATAGGACCGTCAATAATGAGCAGACAAGGACGTAAAATAGCTCTAATTACTGGATGTATATGTAACATAATTGGATGGGTACTTTTTATCATAGCAAGTAACGTGCTAATGTTAATTTTTGCAAGATTTTTTCAAGGGATTACTATAGGGATTGTAGGTGTTGTTGCTCAGGTTACTATAGGAGAATTTGCTAGTCCACAATACCGTGGAGCTTTGTTAGTACTTCATCCTTTTTCTATGTGTTTTGGAGGTTTGATGCAACATGTTCAAGGAGTGTATTTAAGATGGAAGACGGTAGCAATTATAAGTCTAGTTATAAATATAGTTGCTATGTTAATGGTGATATTGTCACCAGAAACTCCTAGTTTCTTAGCGACTAAAGGAAGATTTGATAGTTGTAGAAAATCCTTTCGTTGGTTACGGGGTCACAATGAGGACAATGAGCTTGAAAAAATGATAAAAGCAGCTATGTTAATTAAAACTGACCAAGATAAAAAACATTCCAGTGTCTTAAAATATGGTAAAGATAAAGTAAAATACATAAGCGAAACTATTAAGAAGAAAGAATTTTACAAACCAGTGATTATAATATTGCATTTGCAGTTACTAAATTTGTGGTCGGGTTCATGCTTAAATGAAACATACGCGATGGAGATTTTTATGGAAATCTTTGGCAATTTCAATGAAATGTATTACGTGCTTTGGAGTTTGGATGCTCAAAGAATAGTTACTTTAGCTCTGTCTGTGATAACGATTCATAAAATAAAACGCAAAAATGTACTACTTGTGACAGCTTTACTTAATATTATAGTGTTTATATCAATTGCTGGTTACGTATATGGGAAACTGGTTGGAATATTTTCAAATTGGACAGCAGTTGGAGTAGTTTTGCTACACTTGCATTATTTCACTATGGCATCAGGTTGCATATTACTGCCAAATATTATAGATGGCGAAATATGTCCTCTCGAATATAGAGGAATATGTGGAATGATCTCTACTCTATCGTTCTCGACATACTTAACTGTAGAATATAAAACTGTACCGTTCTTGTTTGGAAAACTCGGTTTACATGGATCATATTTAGTTTACGCTACTGTCGTCGGTTTTAGTTTAATAGTTTTAATGATGCTTTTGCCCGAAACTAAAGATAAGACTTTACAAGAGATAGAATGGGAATTCAAAGGTTCCCAAGCAGATAATGAATGTGCTGAGAAAATGATTGATTTGACCAAAAAGGTCAAGCTTGATAGTGTTAGAATATGTTTAAACCAAACTACATAATAATTTTGAGGATTTAAATAAATTTGAAGGGTTTATCTTTGATTTCAAAATAAGTTACAAAATAGGTCGTAATTGCTATTTATCCGAAATGCAAACATAGGTACATAACAGTTCTCAGAATTTTTTGCTGTCGGTCTCGGAGAAGGTTCATCATCATCTTATCATATATATAAAAGAAAGTCGTGTTAGTTACACTATTTATAACTGAAGACCGGCTGTACCGATTTGGCTGAGAATTGGTGTGGAGATAGCTTAGAACCAGGAGACGGACGTAGGATACTTTTTATCCCATTGGAACCGGTAGGTGGTGCTGAGATCGGGTTCTAGATTCCTCTTAATCACCTGGAGCGATTTCGGTGATTTTGTATTTGTGTGTTTAAGTGAGTTCCCGGATGGTTTAGATTCGAAATTTGAATCGGTAGGTGGCTACATTTTTCCTACATTTTTATTTTTTCAGAGCAGGACAACGCCTGCCGGGGACGCTAGTATCATTTAAAGTCAAAGCCCTGTGGAGAAATGGCGGACACAGTTGACAATGAATTAATTAAAAGGGGAGAGCTAACCTGTTGGACATATTTTCTTTGGAACCTTGTAATTTTGTTTACATAGAATTCTAAACTTTTACATACATACATAACTTCACGCCAGGTCCCTTCCGGGATAGGCACGAACAACAGAGCGCCATACAGGCTTATTCTTACACACCTCACTTGCTTCTTTGACATTCATACCTCTTGTCATGCATGCTCTAAACTTTTAGTGGCCATATATTTATTTTAAACACATCCTACTATAAGCAGTTCTAATTAAAAAACACCACACTAGTATGGTAAAATTATTTTTGATAAATATTCACGCGTTCCTAAAGTAATAATGTTCGTTTTATTTTACGAAAAATCATAAAGATAATTACAAATGAATACTTATAAGTCAAAATATTTAAAGAAATAAATTTAAAACACTTGGGTTTGGTTTAGATTAGGTTTAGAAACGACGCAATTACATGATAAGTGACATATTTGTGGTTATGTTGTTAAACGTGTGTTTGTCACGGAATTACATGAATTGGTTCCGCAAAGCAGACGTACGCTCTTACGCCACCGATATACGATGGAAATACCAGCGAAGCGGACGAGACGCTATGCTACCACTTTCATCATACGCACCGCTGAAGAGTGGAACTCTTTATCGTCGTCTGTTTTGTCTGAAACATACAATCTAGGTGTCTTTAAGTCTCGCGTGAACAGGTATCTTCTAGGTAAGCGCACTCCACCTTAGACTGCATTTCCACCTTGGGCTGCATTTCCACCTGACATCAGGCGCAATGCCAGTTAAACGCGAAATCCATTATAATATATATGTATAAGAAAATAAGTTAAGTTTCTTTTATTTTGTATTAGATTACATGTAATTATAGGTTTTGTAAAAATACATTTAAATAATAAAAAAAATGTCATTAATTTTATTAATCATTGAGTCTATATACTAAACTGCCTTTATCAGAAATCACGCCCTTTCTTGCAATTGTCTCCTTCGCGTGACTTTCTTGTTGTAAACTTGATATATTAAAATTAACAACTATCGGACATAACGTCCGAAGTCAAGGCACACTACATTTGACCATCCTGCTGCAAGATCCAGCCAACCCTTACGGAATACTCCAGCGAAACTACGCCCGGAACAGCTTCTCGTCGTTAGGCGGTTTATTTTTAACTTTAACATTAACAGCCTTACTTATAATAATCTCGTTAAGAAACGATTAGGCATCTCTTAAGTAAGAAAATCAGAATCTAACCCTAATCAATGAATATATCAACGTGTATTACCTGTTATTTATCTAAGAGGAGTACAAATAAATTTGAATGATTAACGTAGGAGTTTATGGGTAACATTTTCACTAATCAGTTGCTGAGCAGTTTCTTTAATAGCATTTAATGCATATGTTACATCTGTTTTAAGATATGGAATTATATTTTGGGGAAATTCCACAGACAGAGAGAGAATATTTAAAGCTGCTTTTGTAGCAATGCCTTAGATCCATATTTCATTTATTTTTTTTGTTAATTCCTCATAGAGACTATATTTTTCCTTGATCTACCCTATAGTATTTTTTCACCTGCTATTATATAATTCTTTTATTTATTTATTTAATTTGTTTGGGAAACATACAATAATTATTATTCTTAAATATAAAACACAAAATGAATACATATATCAATCAAGTTTCTACTATGAAATAATTTATATGATAAAAATTAGTTCAAACAGTTAATTACAAAAAAGAAAAAAAATACCTACAATTATACGAAAACTACATAAAATGTCTATTTAATTTACATTAGGTCAATATTGAACAAAATAAAAATAAAATGTCAAAAACAGGAAAGTATGTATAAAAAAAATTTGTCATTATTCTAAAAATTGTAAGTCATTGGATCATTCTAAATTACAACATTTTTGGAACGAAGTTCCTTATCGCGCGTTACGAAAGGGGGCTAGACGGTCCCCCAGAGGGTGCCGCCCTGGACTCCCCTCCGTCCAGGAAGCGGTACAAGGGGATGCGTCCCCGGGGCCCCGAGCGGCCACTGTCACACTCCCCCCTTCACTCCGTGACAGTGGTGTCCCACCTTTCCGCCTCCTCATCCTAAAAGCCTTCCCTTCCTTCCAAACCTCCTCCCAAAACACTCTTCCCTTCCGAAACTAGGTGGCCTCCCCCGACTCCGACCGCTGACGCTGCTGTATGCGCGAGGCGGCGGGGAAAAGGGGAGGAAGGAGAAGGAGGGGTGATGGCGCAGGAGCAATCCTCGCAGCCTCCCCCTCCCCCTATCGCGAAGCCCCCCCCCCCCACCGCTGACGCTGCTGAGAGCGCGAAACGGCGAGGGAGGGGGAGGAAGGAGAGGGAGGGGTGTTGGCGCAGGAGCAATCCTCGCAGCCTCCCCCTCCCCCGCTGAAGGAGGATAGCGCCCGTGACTCCTGGCAGCCACGGGCGGGCGGCAGCGGGCGTCGAGGTCTGGGGGATCAACATGACCTCCGCCCGCACTGATGCCGCGAGAGGGCGCGAGAGGTAGCCGCGCGTCCCTCTCAGGGCCGGGGAAACGTCACTCCCTGGCCCGCACACAGGAGAGGCCGCCTCTGTTTACGAGGCGGCCAGCCGCTGCCGGGGTTGCGGGTTAAGCTCGCGCATGTACCGCGACCCCGGCGCTAGGCGGAAAGAAGGCTCCCATGGGGTTTTAGTGGGTATACCGGCGCCGGTCGTATTGATTAATCGGCGTTGGGGAGCCCCACATACCGGCCGCGCATGATCCCCCGCGTGGCTGACGATGCGACAACGCATTTCCCCATGTAAAAAAAAAGGGGGCTAGACGGAAAAAATTAAGACCAAAAGTTGTAACGACACTTTGATATAGTTGTAAGGCGTGCGCGTGTTTTACTAAAATTGAGCTTACTGAATAAGATATTACAATAAAATTTTACAAAATAAAATTTTATTACAATTCCTTCACTATTCACTAATTAATCGAAAGGAACTTCGTTCCATCCGGGTGTCCCGTGACACCTCTCAAGTTTTTAATTTGGGTTTTAATTTGATATAGGTTACCTATGAAAGGATCAATAATTAATAATTAATTATCCATCTTATTACTACGAATACCGTTTTTTTGACATTGTGAGGTTGGGTGTAATAATACAGCATGCGTTTTACTTCATTTCCTGACCAGGGTAATTGATTTTACGGATATCTAGTAACACCGCTTTAATTTTCATCAAAATCGACTCCAAGATATGAAAAATTCAAGCCAGTATACACCCTCTTATCTTTATTATAATATACCCCCTGATGTAAAACCAGCCTAAGGAAACTCATACCACTTGATACTTGCCGCTCTGTCGTGCATAGGATGTTTGCTTAAGACAAGTATTGATTAAGTCGATAAAGCTCTGGAACATTGAGTAACAGGAAGCGTAACAACTCATTAAGAAGTGAATGGACTTTATAAACAACAGGTTGTGCGCTTTATTATTCACCAGTAAAATTTTCTGTAAGGGTGAGTTTTTTATTACTGAAATTTTAAAAAGCATTTACTCCTACGTGGTAGGACCATGCTGGAAAACTCTTAGGACCGGCTCCATCAGTATGATACCACGCTCTCACAGAATAATAAATAATAATAATACCTAAGCCTCCATGCTTGCCTTAGTCTAGCTAAAAATCAAGCTCCAGTAGTGGAAGTGATAAATGGCCTAACGTCGGAAGTAGCTTCCGTGAACCTGTAGCCCACCTCTCTGCTCCCATGTTGCTCCTGTCTTCTATGTTTTCATGTTCCCCGAACATCATATTCCCAGTCCCTTAGTACCACTAGCAATTCATCCGAATAGCCCGGTACTTTTTGTTATCATGTCCCACAACAGTACGGCACTGGCCGGGACTTGTGTGGTCAGGGATCATCGCCGGTCAGTGTCACGCCATTATATTAAATTTGGCAAGGGGCCTCTATGTGTTGGCCTTTCCATGGCCACACGCAAGCCCCTAAAAGTCCAGGCCATTTCTATGGCCTTTGGTCTTTAAAGACATACAATTGTAACCAGCAGATAAAACACAAATACACACCCGTACGTACGCACACAAACACACACATATTTGGCGCGGAAAATGTTTGACCGTGCTGACAACGGCGGCCACACATCGCTCCACGGGATCACTCCCCTACACGCGCGGCCACCGGACTATCGACGCACTTGGCTGCCGACCCCCCGAGATCTCATACGCTCGCTTGATCAGGATGGGGCTACGAGGTCGCGAAGATCATTAAGCCGCTGACACGCCACCAGAAGCCACAGATGGCCACCCGAAGCCCAAGATGGCCACCGGACGCTAACGAATGGCCAACTAAGTCGCAGACGAAGCCAACGCAAAGCCCGCGAAGCTCATCGGATGCTGCAGACTGGCCAGCGAGAGCCGTTGAGAGACCGCCGTCAGGATGGCTCCAATGGCTCCAAGCCCCGCCACCGACGGATAGTTGTCCGTCGAGTAGAAGCCGGGGCAAAGAGGTTTTTCTCGAGGCCCCAACCTCCTCGCCGCCTCAAATGGCTAAGAGGAAGAAGACCACAACACACACACATATTGTTACTATCCTCAAGCTATTTATTCTGTAGAAAAAAATAGATTCTTTATATTTCTGATGAAGACGGTGACCGAGGCTCAGTATTCTAACACAATATACTCGTAACTTAGGTTAATAAATTAGGTTTACGTACTTACATTACCCTGAGCTCCCATGCTCAATTACGCAGCGGTTCTCTAGTTGTTTATTCCGTTTACAATGATCTGGAGGGAATTAACTGCTGAGGCTTTGAGGCAACTGCTCTGCGACATGCGGATTATAATGTTTATGTTTAAGTCGTTGTAGAGGAATGTGTTTTGTGACTTAATGTGCGTATTGTTACAATTACCACGTGCTAACGGCGGCTTACTGTCAAACTTTAATTTTATAACAACAAAGAGTTCATTCATTCATCCCCCTAACTTATATATATGACCCCCCTTAAGTTATATATATGACCTTCTAAAAGTATGAACTTCGGCTAGATATTAAATCACTTTTCACCAGGGATTCCCAAAGTGTACGCTACGGTGCCCTGGTGCTCCGTAGAGAGTAAAGAGGGGCGCCGTGAGGCGCTCCTGTTTACCATTCTGCGGAAACTAAACTTAAGCATTCGAGATTACAAAATGTGTGGAGATCAGCCATCTCACACATAACATGATTGAGTTCCATTATATTTAATTTCCCATTTAACTTAAATAATAAATGCTTTCTTGTATATAAATATAAAAACTCACCTTCATATTGTGGACGTTTAAATTTTCGTGTCTGCCTGCTTAGTATCATTCACAACTAGCTAGGGCGCCGAGACAAAGTATTAAACCTATAAGTGCGCCGCGATATGAAAAAGTTTGGGAGCCCCTGCTTTACACATTACAAGATTGGCAGACATCAAAACAAAAAGAAAGTTTCTAAAACTCAATAATACAATGGCGTCTGTTGTTAATCTATCAAAACAAGCTGAGATAACTTACGCCCACTGGGTACGATTACGACGCTGTGTTTCTGTCCGTAGGCTATGGCTCAACTGAGCGACAAGAGCGGTGCGACGTAGAAAGAACTCTAGCCTTAAAATCGCTTCTGAGGGATAATTCTTTCGAGAAACATTGTTGGTATTGTTACGAGCTGCAGGACTTACGACGAATTAAACTGCCGTTGGAATTACTTTAGGATTTATTAGAACTATACAAACACGTATAACACAGATACAAATATAACTAGATACAACCAGTAAAAATTAACGATTCAATAACACGCGCCAAAGTCCGTCACTATATAGCTTGCTCGTATCGTAATTCTCGTTTAACTGACTCACCCCCCCCCCCGTCGGGGCATCGTTATACACTAATAGGCCTGGTTAACATGGCATTGTATTGCACGTTTTTTTGCAGTATACATCTTGCAATAAAACGTCTTTGTCTATTTCTTCGAGATTCACTTAAAAGCTACTGAACTGATTTCGATGCGGTTTTCGCTGGTTGACAGCAAATCATATCCAAAAAAAACCAGGGAGGCTAATTCGGACCAGCACATTTAGATAACGTAATTTTTTGAATTTTGTCAGTACATTAAAACACCACGTGGTAAAACTACTGAACAAATTGTAATGAAAATCAAATTTTAGCTTAGCTTATATCCCGGTATTTAGGATACTTTTGTATGCACGATAAATGAATGACGTTGTTTCCATGGGATTTTTTTATTTATTGCAGGAGTTCTGCAGACAGGCAAACGGCCCACTTAATGGGAAGCGGTTACCTTCGCCTAAGGATAATTTGCAACACCAAAGGTGCCACAAATGTGCTGCTGCTCTCTTAAGGGAGACTGGAACCTGGTCACTAATGCCGGAACACAACTCAAGGTTGTTATTGCGACATACTTCAGACTAGGGGTGGTAGCCAATCAGTCGGGCTAATACCCTACCACGTGGCTGTGGGTTGTTTTGTAGCTTCTTACGACAGGCCGCCGGAAATTGTATTATTTCTCCGTTGCTGCAGGGATAGATAAATATAGCGTAAACGGTGGCTGCGATTGTGTTTTCTTGGTGCCGGCATTACAATTCACCAAGAAACTGGTCGTCATACCAACGCGTAAATAGTTTTGCTGACAATTGCTAGTATATATAATGTATAGTATATATAACATTGGAGCTTGCATTAAAAAAACCAAGGAAGAACTTTTTTTTATGTTGTATTAAAAATTACTACATTAATATTACAATCTAATCTGAAAAGACTAATAAGTAATTTAAATATAACCTAAATTGACTAAAAGTATTTTACTAAGAAAGTGTCCATTAGCACTTTTCTTATTATCTCTATTAAGGGGAAGACACTCTGTTGATGTGTTCTTTAATAAATTAGCACAGTACACTACACTTTTGTTTACAGCACTAGTTCAAACGGTAAAAAACCAAGGAATGACTGACAAAAATTCGACAATCATTTCGTTTCCGGACCGCTTCAGTGAAACCGCTTCCTTAATGCAGTCGCCATGCTTAAATTAACCTACTTGGTCGGCGGAGCCTTCATAACAGTGTGTACCATCCACTTCAGTTCCAGTCGCTTTCAGTATTTCGTCAGCTTTCGAATGAGTTGGACGTCTTACCGTCTATCCCTGCGCATCGTGTTAACGTAAATAAATACTGAAAAATTATAACGAATAATTGGAGTATTTTAATAAGTTTGGTATATAATTTATTAATATTGTAATTAACTCGTTGGAACTTTTTAAATATAATTAAGCGTTTTCAAGACATTATAGTTGATTGAAATAAAGTTGAAAACTTATTAAATAAACTTAAGTGTTGTTTGGATGACAAATATAACATAATTAATATTTTCTAAGAGGTTTCTTTTAAAGTGAATTTATATAATTTTTACTAAAGTGAAATGTGACTAATGTGAACTTTGTGAATTTCACGGAGCATTTCTTTAAAGTATTTCATGGTAAGTTGATCAAACTTATAGTACTGATGTGTTGGAAAATCATTATATTTTAAATAATTCACTCTATATCCTTATAAATTAGCCTGTGTTATTCTAATGTGTAGGCTATATTATTAGTAAAATTCATCAAAATCCATTCAGTGGTTTTTGCGTGGAAGAGTAACAAACATAAAAAAACATAGATTCTTACAAACTTTGGCGTTTATAATATTAGTAGGGTATGATGTAATTGTAGGCTGTATTTGGTGCAGCGTGTTAGCGTTGCCATTCAACGTGGACATGGCATTCATTGTTTTGGAAACGTTCCCGTCTGATGACTGATTGCGGCTCATAATATATTATATTCTGTATTATTATAAAGTTGTAAAAGTGTAGTCTTTTGTTTTTTAATTTTTTTATGTTTGTTCGGGATTTATGCAAAAACTACTGGGTCCATTTCGATGATCGACAGTATATTCTTAGACTTTAATATCTGGGCTACTTTTTATCCCGAGGACCCCCTGGTAATTTTATGAGAATGATTTAAAATGGGTAGATTAAAAAAAATGAAATGCCAAAGTGATTATTTCACAGTGAGGTGTGTAAGAATGGGCCTGTGTGGCGCTCTGTTGTTCGTGCCTACCCCGCAAGGGACCGGGGAGGGAAGGGAAGGGTGAAGTTATGTATGTATGTATGTATGTATTATTTCACCGATCGATAGCAAATTTTGTGTAATAAAGTGTGTGATACTTTTTGTCCCGACAAACTCAAAGGAATGTTCTCGAGAGCGATTTGCAGTTGTTGGGATGCGTCAAAATTAGTTTATTCCAGCACAGTTCTCAATAAAACAATAGCTTATGTTCTTATTTAAATGCTGTGGTACTTTAGGTCCCGGGAGTCCCGCGCGAAATTCAAAGACAAGCGTGAACGAAGTCACCGCATATCGTGGTAACTAAATATAATAACAACAAAGAAACTAAGTCCATATTGTCAAGACAACCGCCCAGCAAACTGTAGAGCTGAGTCGAAGCCAAACTGATTTGAAGTAATACAATGAATGACATGTTGTTTATGACAACGTAGGAATGCTCCGGTGGTTCGGGCATGTGGAAAGAATGTATGATGAAAGAATGACTAAACAGATATACAATGCAAAAGTGGATGGATGCAGAAATCGCGGAAGGCCACAACACACCTTCCATGATCAAATTGATCGTGTACTAGCAGAAGGTGATGTCAGGAGCCTTAAGAACAGGCGAGCGTGCATGACAAGAACTATGAATGTCAAAGAAGCAAATGAGGTGTGTAAGAATAAGCCTAAATGGCGCTCTGTTGTTCGTGCCTACCCCGCAAGGGACCTGGCGTGAAGTTATGTATGTATGTATATATGTAGGTTTTTGTTAGTGAATTGAAAAACGCTATTTTGGATTATATTTTATTTTTTTACAAAATTTATTCTGAGTCTTAACTCGAGTTATAAGCTAGCACTATGTTGAGATTCAATCATTCAATGTTAAAGCATCGTCCCAAGCTTCACTTAGCATGTCTGTTTTTTGGAGTTATAAAGCACAAGTCTCCTTCTTATTTATACGAGAAGCTCTCTTGGAAATCTAGCAGAAGACAAATAGGAACGTGGCAACGTCCAATACAACTAGCAATGGAACGACACAGTACGGCAGCATTCAGGGAAAGCTTCCGGTATGCAGCGTCAAGGTTTTGGAATAACATCCTACAAAGATCCCATTAAAATTCACAATGCGATCTTAGGCAGAACACAAGTGCTATATGACTTTATGAATTTATTTACTTCAATTTATTATAATTTCGATAATTTATAGATATATGTTATTTGTGTCGTTATTGCTAGAGTTATTTTATATATGTATTATTTTTTTAGTCTGCATTTCATTAAACTTTATCAAACTGCATTATACTATATATTTTGATATTGTTATGTGTTGTATTGTCCACCGTGACTTCATTTTATGGTCCCAGACGGAAGAAGAGCTAATCTTTGTTGGCATTATGAGTGGGTCCAATTTAGGAGTTGTTTTGTTTGTTTTTTTTAGTTATATAACAGTGTACGGCTTAGAACGCGGAATTTGGAAAACGCCAAATGCCCAACACTTACCTTTCTTGCTGTGCTGCGGGAACCCTTCGATCTTGGACTGTAACTCCTCCCATTCACGGGCACGATTTCTTGATTGGCTAATTGTATATATTTGAAAACTAAGTACTTGAAAATTAACGAAAAGATAGGAAGGTCGATGCGGCGCTTGCGGTGTAGCAAGTAGTACTGACTGTCCGCGTGAGGGCAGCATCGGCGTCGAGAGCTCATACGGGGTGGCGATGCATTTGTTTTAAATATGCTAAAATTGGAATTTATAAAATACGCGGAGAAATTGATTGTTCTAATTTTACGGAACAAACAGTTTTTGTCATAAATAAAATATTTTTCTTTCATTCATATACCTACGTTCAGTACTTTCCAAAACAGATGTGATTGAAGTGCCATCTTTTTCTCTATTTTCGTCTATCCCACGGAAACGACGACATTTAATTGGGATGAAAAGTATCCAAAGTTACGTCCAGGGATATATAGCTTGAGTTTTTAGTTTGTAGTTTTTATGTGATTCTCTAATAGATAGACTAACAGACCGACAAAAACTCAAAATTGTATTTTCAAAATAGGTTGGTTGGAATTTGCCCCCTAATTTTTTCATAGCTTTAAGCGTGCTGAACGTCTCCTGTAAGTTGCCAAATAAATAAAAAAGAATATCTTCTAATATATAAAATTCTCGTGTCACAGTTTTCGTTGCGATACTCCTCCGAAACGGCTTGACCGATTCTCATGAAATTTTGTATGCATATCGGGTAAGTCTGAGAATCGGCCAACATCTATTTTTCATCCCCCTAAATGTTAGGGGTAGTCCACCCCTAAATTTTTTAATTTATTTTTTAGTCAAAATTTTTAATTTCTATTTTTTTATGATACAACATACAAAAATACATACAAGCTTAATTTATCAACCCTCTGCGACAAACCCCTATTTTTACCGGGCAGGACTACGTCTGCCGGGACAGCTAGTATAATATACTCATCTTTTTTTTTCTCTTTTCCCCTTTTTCTGTTTTGTCCGGTAGCTCTCGCCAGCGAACTCGGCCTGCAAGCTTTACATCTCAACAGTCTCCAGATTCCAAAATTTTTTTTGTTTATAACAACAGTACTTTTCTTTTTCATAACTTTTCGTAATAGTACAGGATCCCTGGTACACTTTTCATCATTTATTACTAACAATTTGATTTTTCGAGAGTAGCGCTCTTTTGACTAGACGCCCAACTTTTTTCCTTACAGTAACATTGGTAAATGGTAGCTTAATAGGGGTAGCAAGGATAAATTATGTTGATTTGACGAATTTAAAAAAAATATTACTAACCGATTTGTTTTTTGCTAATTATCGAGATAATTATCTAAATAACGTGAAAAAATATTTGTCCTACAAAATATAAGGTTTTGTTAGGGAGTCCCCCCTCAATAACATGTATCATAAACAAGGTCATGAAAAATATTTATTTAATTTAAATTAATGAGTATTATTCTCGGAATATGATGGCTTTATAACTTGAAAAAACATAACTAGATTATTCCCGAGAAGAGCGAATTGGAGAAAATTGGAGCAGCGTCGTACAGTTTTCAATGTTTGCTTCGTATAATGTGATTTAATCAGAAATCAAAAACTTTTTAACTTTGCAAAATATAATTAGATTGGTTCCCGAGAAGGACAAGTTGGGTCGTCTTCGTAGTTTTTATTTTTCGCTTCTTAGAATGTTTCTTAATCAGGGTCATAAGCCGCGCGATGGAGGAAAGTCATGGCCAGTGTGGGATTAGCCAGGTCGGGATGGCACTAGCACCTCTAGGCAGAACAAAAGATGCTATTGTCACACCACATTTAGAGATACACAATCAAACCCCTTAGTATTCCGTACCTTGCCCTTAATGCCAGGGCTACGCGCGTTGTCAACAGAAATCAATAGCCTTTGTAACTTATCTATACATATTGTTACGAGTGTGGGACTCGCATTAGAATGCCGTTGGAATTACCATAGAATTTATTAGAACTATACAAACATGTTAAATATAACTGGACGCAACCAACACAAACTGCACGATTCAATAACACGCACAAAGTCCGTCGCTATATAGCTAATCGAATGTACGTCTTGCTCGTAACGTGATCCCCGCTTGACTGCCGAGCCCTCCATTCAGCCATTGCTGCTCTGATACAATATGGCTGCCCGCATAGATCGGATTTCTGAGAATCAGTTCGACACACCTACCTAATGATTGCCATAAAAGATGACAAAACACAATGGACTATTTGCTAATTACGAATTTTACAAACACAAAGTTAACAAAAGAAATCCAAATTTGTCCAAATTCCAAATGTGTCAAATTTGTCGTCATGTAACAGTATAATAAAACTGTAAAGGTCGAAAGATGCTTAATTTAAATCGACTTAATTTTGATGGAAGCTTAGGAATGGTGTTTTCCTGTACAGATAATTTTCAAAATGCGTTTAAATAAAACCGAAAATGGTTAAATGCAGGTATGACTTTATAGTAAGATACTTAGATTAAAGGACAGTATTTTTGTTATTTGAAATAATGAATAAAACAAATATCGATATATAATGTCGATTACTTTTCAAGTCTATTCATAGTGTTATAACTTAGGCCCGACAAAGATAAGTTCCACGTCTGTCTATCTGTTAAAGCAAATTTTATTACCTGTCGGCATTTGAACTAATTGTAATCCTTTTATGATCGTCTTATTTTTTTCACTTATTTATTGGCATACGTTTTTAATTATTGTGGAGAACAGCCTATTGTTCTATTGTACTCGCTCAGGAGCATCATTAGCCAGGTGTTGCGGATTACAATAGGGAATTGTGTCAACATTGCCGGGCGGGCACATTTGAATTTGTGAAGTATAAAACGACGGCCTGATTGAGAGAAGGGGCACTTGAGCGACAACTACGATTCACGCGTGATGAATGTACATTTGGGAATCTAATAGTGACGGGCTTTGTGCGTATTATTGAATTACGACCTTCTGTATTACGTTTGGATTTGTCGTGTTCGGTTTTATTTGATGTACCTGTGTTTTTGTATAGTTCTAATAAACTCTATAATAATTCTAACGGTATTTTAATTCGAGTCCCGCTAACTTGTAATAATAGGTTATTTAGGAGACATTTCTCCTAGCGATAATATTGCCCATTGTATTTGTAATAAAGATTATACCAATCTATGGTAACACATATGCAATAAAGAGTGACTTTCTATTTTATAAATGAAGTATATTTCCTTCTATAAGTAATTCTCTTGGCATAGTGACCTAATCCAAAGGAAAGGATGGCTATGTACGTGACGAGATTCTCATTTGAGGCTGTCGTGATGATTTCTCAATGTATTTTTTATTTTTTTGACGCTAAAAAGGTTTGAAGCTTGTTTACTGTTTATACATGTCGTGGCGTACAATGGTGGAACGATTTATTTGGTTTAAGAAGTTTCAAAAAAATGTAGAAGATTCTGGAAGCAAAAGACAAGGAAAGATACAATTTAGAAAAGGATAGATCATGAACAAAAGTATAACGAAATGAAGATCGAAATTCTAGAATAGAAGGTTCAGGAAAGAAAGTTCAGAGACAGATAGATTTTTCGAAAGGGATAGACAGTAAATAAATAAATAACGAAAAAAAAGATCCATATTGTGGATTCCAGAAGATTCTTCCGGGTATATAAGTAGCGTAAGGCCGGGAGAGTTCAGTCAAAGACAGCGAAGCGACAAGTGCGATACGAGAGAGTTAGAAGATAAGTTTAGTAGAAGATGGTGACAGGTTTAGACAGTTGGAAGTAGAGTTTAGTAGAAAAGTTGAGTTTAGTGAAAAGTTGAGTGGTGAGTTTAGTGAAAAGTTTAGTGGGCAATTGAGTGAAGAAGGAGTTTAGCATAATTTAAAAGGAGATCCAGAAGCGAGCTACGCGCGGTAAATTCGGAGGTGAGCACCGCAGCATCAGGTGGTCTACGCATTATCGGCGACGGTATTGTGAGTGAGACGTCTTATCGTCGGAACAGTGCATCATTAGTTTTGCATGTAGGGGCAACAAAGAGCATTAAGTAAAAAAGCCACCTTTGAACCTGCGTGACGCTTCAGGGCGGTATCGAAACAAGAAAAATCAAATGAAATATTTATTCTTGCAAAATTGTAGTTGAATACAGCTGTTATTCCTAGTAATACATAGTTTAGTATATTTTACCAGTTTCACTGGTGTGCAAGTAAGCAGGATCTTAATCGTCATTATTTAATTAGTTAGTTCCTATTTATCTTATTAAGTACCTTTTCAGACCTTTTGTCCTTTTTGAATAATATTTATTACTTTTATTAATTTTATAGAGGTTTGATTTTTTTAAAATTATTAATTCAATCTGTGTTTGTCATTTAATTTAATGTTCAATGTCTTTAATTAAACTATTATTATTAATTATGTATTGAAATTATGTTACAAATTTGTCATTAAGATATTCGTTTGTGGAATAACATGATTTGTTTATTAAACGACAGCCAAGGCAAAAACTCACCCCATGTCTGTCTATCTATCTATCTCATCTAATTTTTATTTAATAAATGTGTGCGGTATACTTGTATCTTTATTATACTGGAATTACTATAGAGTTTATTAGAACTGGATGCAAACAGTTCACACTGCACGATTCCATGCAATTCAACACGCGCGAAGTCTGTCACTATGTCGCTAAACGAAAGTACTATACGTCTTAATTGTATCGTAGTCGTCGTCTGACTACCTCATCCCTCCGTTAGGGCATTGTTTTATACTAAACTGTATAATAGAACAAAGGATCGCGTTCGTTGAGTTAATCCCGCACACCTGCCAGCTTCGACGGCCATAAAACAAGGACTAATTCTTTCGATACTAATTACAGCCGTAAAATAAGTACGATAACAATAGATGTTATTAAAGTTTAAACACGAAGTAAATAAAAGAATTGAAGACATGAGTGGATGAAGGTGATAAGTGGCATAATTCCAATTCTGAGTAAATCGAGATAAAAGTTTTACTTTTATTTGAAACTGAACTAAACTTAACACCTTTAGCAACTTTTTATTTTTTAAATATGCCTTATATCTATGGTCTAAGGTCTGTAGTAATTTGGTATCGACTTACAACATTCATCTACGCAAAAAAGCAAAAAACCGAATATGCGACATATCACCTTCATCCACTCACGTCTTCAATTCGTTTTTACAACCTGCAAGATGTGCGGTCTGTGTCGGTATGTACGATACCCATCACACACTTGCATAAATTCACAACGAGCTGAAAATTTACAGTAGGTAGTAGTTACGTAAGGGATACCACTCTAATAAAATCCTGAAAAGTCCCCATTGATACCGTGTTTGCATTTTTTATTTTAGGTTAGAGGTCGCAAAATTTTTTTGGCCAAACGGTTAGTTTTACATCAATTTTAGATCAGGTCATCTAAAATTGATCATCTACAAAAATTGTCCTTATACTTTTTTCTCTAATATTTACCATTTTTGAGAAAAAGCCATTCGAAAGCTGGAGTAAAGTACCTACGAGGTGCGTTTTTTTAACGTGGTTTCCCCGGTAGGCATACTCCACGATCTGTTTTAGTGGTATATCAGGTCTTATCAAGCTTCTTTATCTTCTTCATTTCTTTTTTTCATAATTATCTACTTCTTCTTCTTCTCATTCCTCTGCATCCTCCTGAGTCGATGTAAATTGTTTTAGCAGCGATATATCACATTGACACCTCCAAGGGATACTACGCTAACTTGATTTTAGCTATTTTCTATTTTAACAGAAAAGCACTCATTAATATCTTTTCTGTTTCTGAAATTTCATAAAAAAATTTGAGAAACTAAAAAGTTTTTTGGTTCTGAATATTTTTAAGAAATGTCTAAAATATAACGTTAAGACATTAATGAGTGTTTTTCCCTTAAGAGCAGAAAATACCTAAAATTAATTTGGCGTAATATTACTTAGAGGTGGCGATCTTTTTCGTCGTTTCAATGTGAGGATTATTTATGTATTAATAGCTTGTAAACAACTGCTTGAAACTAAACAAGCATTTATAAAAGTAAAATCATATATTTTCATCTTGTATAATTCGATAATTGAAGATATTTCGTGAAAATGACTCCAAGAGTCATGTAGTCATTTAAAATTTGGGCCGTCATATCCATTGTATGGATTTCTCTCACTATTTTATCGTTGCCAAGGCACCGAAAGGGCAATTGAGCCTTTTCCTTGTACAATCTACGTCTTACTATTATAAAGAGGAAAGATTTGTTTTCTTGTATGTTTGTAACGAATAAACAAAAAAACTACTTGACTGATTTCAAAAATTCTTCCACCATTAACAATACTACATTATTCCTGAGTATTGCTATGTTTATTACTAGAAAAAAATAGGGATCCTCACTAAAACTTCAATAATATATCCCAAGATATAAAAAAAATAGCCATAAAATATCTTTCGATTTTGATAGAACAAAGAATATGGCGTTTACGGCTGCTTGCGGCTGAATCATTAGCCAAGTATTGTGGATTACGTCGAGTACCATACGGGCACATTTGTATTTGTTAGTATAAAACGACGGTCTGGTGGAAAAAGGGGGCAGCCAAGCAACGATTACGATACGGGCGTGTGTACATTCGGGAATATATTAGTGACGGACTTTGCGCGTTTTATTGATTTTCGACCTTCTGCATTACGTTTGGATTTGTTATGTTCGGTCGTATTTGTACCTGTGTTATACGTATTTGTATTAACAAACTCCATAATAATTCTAACGGTATTATAATTTAAGTCCCGCTAAACTCGTAAATCGTTAAATTCTTATCCAAATAAATCATTGCGTATTCAAGACTTTAATACCTGTAGACTAATTTTTAAATTATTCAAATCGGACATTCCATTCAAAACTTCAATCGGGTTTAAGGTCCGCTTGCGTAACGATCGCCTTTAAATAAAATTAATTGATCATATTAAAATGCCTAAGTACGTTTTACAAAAAATGTTTTTTTATTTATTTTTTGAAGTGAAGAAGAAGTTTACGCGTCACGTCACATTTTTCGGTTACGCGTCACATTATATTACAGGATGGTCGAGTGTAGGATGGTGGTTGCGTAGCAACAGTTGTTGATAGATGGATTGTGAGACGAGCATTGTAATATTTCTTTACTTTATTGTGTTTTAATTAATATACGAGTTTGATGATTGTGCGATCGCCGCTGCCACGGTCGAATCGAAAATATATTTAGCGATAAATTTTGCGTTGTGCAAGATGCTAATCGTATTTGAGGGTGTTAAATGCGTTTATTATTTCTTAAATAAATTTAAGGAACGTTATACAAGCGGCCCTTTTGAATACTGAAAATGGACATAGATACTTTACAACCTGGGCGATGGGATAGTTTGCGATATAAAATGAATTTAATTTTCTGAGGGCAGATAGCACCGACATAAAAACAATAATGTAACCTGTATTAACGCTTGCTCTTTAAACAAGTGGTACGCACAAGTTACAATTTAAAATGTACACTCTCTTATGTCATAAAGATTTTCTATTCAATTCTGTGTTTCAACAAGTTCGCTTATAAAATTGAAATAAGCAATAATCCGATTCACGTGCACTTCAACCAGGAGTAGATTGGATTTTATGATTTCCAATATTGCGTCCGACTAGTCATGTTTACATAAAATAGTGTTATTGAATTTTCATCGTTTTATCGCAACACATACCCACTACTAATTGAAAAAAATATCAAAAATTGTTGGCGATGAGTTTTGGGTTGTGTTCCGGCATTAGTTACCAGATTCCAGTCTCCTTTAAGAGAGCAGCAGCATGTTTGTAGCTACTCTGGTATTGTAAATGTCCATAGGCGATGCAAACCGCCAAAAAGTGGGTCGTCTGCCAGCTACGGCAATTTGGTTGAAAGGCACAGTACCGCAAGGATACTACGTTATTAAATGACATTGAATCATTCACTATATGTTTATATGAATCACTTTGGTTGATTCATCTTATTTGAACGTCTAAAATTTGTCTGAAGGCTGACGAAGTTTTATGCTGGTGTGCACCGACATTTAACCATCGTTAAAATAAAATAATCACTGTTTATGCATACATTTTCGGCGATTATTTTATTTTAACCATTGATTAAAAGTCGGTGCACACCAGCCTTAGTGTTGTTACTCTATAATCAAATAGTGAAGCCAAAATACTAGGTTCATAGTAAAATACGATTTTCATACCTAATAGTCTTCTGACTGCTAAGATAACTTCTAAAAAAGACTCTGTTAATCCAATTTTTCTCTCTCATCTTTTGCAGGTCTCATCGACGAAAATGAATTAGTCAAAATGTCTTACATGACATTGATATACCTGCTATCAGTACTATGCACTGAAACGAGTGCCAGAAACCGCAATAATTCAACTAATATTGACGACAATGGTATAGCGATTAAAAACGTTACCATCATAGAATATACCAAAGATAATGAAGCAATATACAACGAGACAGATGAATTTAACAATAACTCAAATAAAGATATAAGCACAGAGAAACCTAATTATATCAGTTCTGATGATAATAGAAAATGTGACGTTGTCAATGGTACAGAAGTTGAGGAACATGCTACCAATATTCTAGATTCGATATATTTAAATAATGTATATTCGAGTGTAACAGCAAACCTTATAGGGACTCCTGTTAATGATATGGTGGGTGATGGTGATAATCTATACGATTTGGTGAAAGCTGATTGCGGTGGTGCGAAGTCTTGTGCTGCTGGTAATAAAAGTGAGAAGATTGTCACTGTTGGATTCTTGAGTGCTTACAGAAGGAGTCAGGTAAGAATAATAAAATCAATAATTACTAAACAAACACGTAGACATATCTAATAAAATATAACAAATTATTCGTGCGTTTGTTTCTGTCTCGTTCACGATAAATTAGGTTATTATTATTAAATACATTAGACTCACGCTACTTCGATAGTTTTAAAAACAGTGTCAAATTATCAAATTCATAGGATCTACTGCTTCTGTCACCAATCTTTCGTAGTATGGGATTTTTTTTGAAAAGGGTAGTCTATTGCTTGAGAAATAATAATACACAATGCATGCTCATGTTCTGCAAATTCTATATCGTATTTTAATCGTTGCAACTTCCTTTATACTTCACATACCCTCAATTTGAGCTCCACTAATAATCTTCTGTTAATAGTACCTGCACACTCTTCAACATTTAATTGCAACTCTTTCGCGATGCAGGCTGCCTTCCTTTGGAACTCTTTGCCCATAGCCGTCAGAAAGCTACATTTGCCATATTTAAAAAATCAGTTAGGAAACATTATGTTCATCTTAGGCAACAGTGTATGTGCTAGTAGTTTATTTTGTTATTATATTCGTATTAGACATTTCAAATTATATTCGTTTATCTTAAATTGTAATTTTCTGTCCATATATGTCGTTATGTTTCCTTTGAGTGCTTCAGGTTTCCTGAAAAAG
Source organism: Dendrolimus punctatus (assembly GCA_012273795.1). NCBI lineage: Eukaryota > Metazoa > Arthropoda > Insecta > Lepidoptera > Lasiocampidae > Dendrolimus > Dendrolimus punctatus. The sequence goes on from CM022539.1 coordinate 18,883,366, forward strand.
ATCGCTTTTAGTGATAAGGCCAGCTTTTATTTGCCAAGTTAGTAACTATTGTCTTGTTGTGCATTTTTGTAATTCTTGTTTTGGTGAACAATGAAGTGTTTTATCTATATCTCAATATCAAAATCAGTTTGATCACGAAAGTACTATTTGAGTGTCTTCTTTCAAATAATTCCAAGTCAATGAGCACTCCATAGAAAGGAGTATCTTGTAATTCAGCGAATGGCAAAAACAAGTTTATGTTCAAATATGCACTGAAAAGCTTTATTTCTGTACAAAATTACCAGAACCGGATCGCGTCGCTCGCAAATTGTTCACGCGTGGATGTTAAGTGAACCACTTAATAACAAATGCCGCTCAAAGTGATTCACGTTATACTTATCGCTGACAGTTGTCTGTCAGCGATAAGTATAGTACGGCATTTCGTGAAACATATAGGGCCTTACTTATAATAATCTCGTTAAGAAAGGATTAGTCATCTCTTAAATAAGAGACTCTTAAGCCTCTAATCAATGGCCGTTTAAAATAAAACTTGCCATCTTGCCTCTTAGCAGTCTCTTAAACTACCTTTCGATCTTGGTTATTTGTGACAGTTATTTATGAGTTACTTTACTACCACCTCTTATCCTTGAGAGGAGGTTATGAGTAAGATTTTCGTTAATCAATTGCTGAGCAGTTTCTTAAAATTTAACAAAGGATTATAAGTAAGGCCTTTAATGTTCACTCTTTGACTGCACAAGGTTCACTGGTAGACAACGCGGCGTCATTGGAAGATGAGTCTAATGAATACATAGGGCAACGGATAAGTCGGAGACCAGAGGCTCTAAACTGGTCGACTTTAGAGATCAATGAAATTAACGTGTCTAGACATACTGGTTGTTGTAAAACATTGTCATGTTTGTCATATGAATCTACAAAAACCTTGAGGCAACTGTACGTATGTTGATGATATGGACGATTTATAATACTTTTTATTCCGCAAAATGGGGTAGTGTTTACAAAATGTTATTCTAATAAAACTACGTTTTAACGGTTCAAGGGCGGTAATTTATTTGATTTTCGTATGCCGACGTTACGGCCAATTTTCAGTAGCCATGATCATGGCTATTGTAATTTAATATTATGTAAAAATATTAAAGTTAGGCATGATTGCTGAAGAGTTTCTCAGTAAATAATAACCATAAACAAAAACTAAATAATTGCTTGTAATTATGTAAAATATTTTTGATTATTGTCTATTATTTTATGACTATATCATGGTAAATATGTAAGTACATATACAAAGAATTAAGTACCCAAAAAAAAGAGAGTTAAGTAATTATAGGTAAATATAAAGAAAACAAAACTATTAATAAATTACACTACAAAGAAAAACGTAGAAATTAAATACAACTATAAACATATTTACAAGTAAAAGATGTAGTCTAGATCGCTGTCGATGGGGAGCGTTCCCAAAATGCTGGGACACTAAATAATTAAATGAACAAGTTATCAGTGTCAGACATCCTACACTAGAACAAAATTAATGTTTAACTCCTTCAGTAGTTAATTTTACTTTTCAAGCAATGATAAAGGGAGGTGATAGCATACTTTTTAGCACTCAAAATGGTCTAGTTTTCTGGAGATATTGTTCCGAAGTATACGTGTGATATTTACATACTTGGGTATGTACTAGAACGATATCATGTTGAGCTCTCCTTTGACAGTTAACGGCGCTCTTAGAACAAATTAAATTAGTTATACGTATTCTTTGTACTTTCAGGAGCAAAGTTTTATAACTCTCTCCTTTACTCGAGTAGATAGAACAGAAACAATGTTTCATCTCGCGACAGCACTTTCATTGGCTATTTTTATAGTAGGTCATTAAATAATATTTCGAATGAGGGCTTTATCTATTATTATTATTCACATATACATTTTATTATCCAAATCTTTTACATTTTTTTAATAAATATCTTATAAAATATATATACATTTATTTATAAAAAAATATAAAAAAACTGATCTTCGTCGGCAGTGGGGCCTAGGGTCCAGACTACCGGCGGTTAAGGCTCCAGACACAGGAATCTCCTCACAATACGGGCCGTGTCCAACAAAGCTGCCTTCTGCAGCCGACCCTTCAACCAGATACCAAGCGTAGTAGCCAAGGTGGCGGTCAAGGCTCTTCGCTATTAATTATTATTATTATTCACGACACATAATAGTAAAACGAAAATAGACAACTATAATTAACTTTAAAAACACCGTAAAATCATTTTTCGTCGACGTTAAGTTCTAAAACAGCTTTTAAAACCAACACACGTATGCTTGTACGGTTAGTCCGGTCGATATTTAAAGGTACATAAAATGACAATAAGTTGAAAATCAGTAAAATTGTTCAAAACTTAATTATAAATAAAAAAATTAAGTTCCCCTTCCCGTGTATGGATTTCTTTTACTCGAGGTTAAAGGTCCAAATAATGAATTTATCGCGATTTTCAACAGCGATTCAAAAAGTTGTAAAATATATAACAACTCTAGATGTATATACGTGGCTTACTCATGCATATTATGACGATAACAACTTTTACAACTTTTTGAATCATTATATCTCAGAAACGGTGGCTCGCAGGAAAAGAAGTATTATTTTTTTATTAAAAGATCTACAATTTTTGTTTGAGGTACTTTTATGATAAAACTTACCGTTTTACTGAAAATCGCAAAAACCATTTTACACGGGCAATTATTATGGCTCGTGGTCTTGAAAGACATACATTGTCATAAGTAGAAAGTAACAAATACACTCGAGCAATGAAAATAAACATATTGCTCAGAATTTACGTTATATTGTTTCCGAAACAAATAAACGGAGATAATAATCGAGCTGTATAAAATTTATTATATACACGGCTGTATATATTTGGATATTGCTTCTGAGATGTTAAATTTATTATTATTATTATATATTTAAATATACAGACAACTAGATTATTTTAAACAACTCTACGGATTTGAGTTTCGTACCCTTTTTCACAACTTAATTTCGAAGAAAGTTTTTAGAGTTTATACACGCTTCTGGGTTATTTTTGTTTTTGTGTGTGACATTTATTCAATGATATTTGTGTTGTGCTGTACCTTAAGAATAACTTATTATATTAATTTATTTTAATTTTAATACTAAACCTATAATAATGCAGAGTGTAACTGATACATGCTGGTGTTGTGAGGAAGTGCATGTGCAGTGTGTGCCTTATGTCTATGTCTGTATATATAAATAACCCTAACTGGTGCCATGTGTGTTATTTTTTCCTTTCTGTGTCTACTAAAATGTAGACTGTGACAATTAGATTAAATATTATAGTTAGCTAGTAGATCTTAAACATATATGTTAGTATTTTACAGTAAGTAAAGATTTGGTCCTCTGCATGAGTACGAACATCAAAGGACTATCGTCTTTACTGGCTCTAACGTTCAGAATGCTGTTATTGCTCCCCCGCACTCTTCTAAGCAGGAAGGCCGTTTTCTTTCGCTAGATGGCGCTAAAGCCATCCATGTTGTAGATTTTTTTAACATGCAAAGTAAATTTACGATCGCTTTTCACTAGAGATGTGCCGATTAATCGCGACTACTCGAAAGCCGAATATCCGAGAATTACCGTAGTCGGCGGCTGTTCGGCAAAGAGCACCGACTATCCGGCTTCTTACTTTGTAGTTTGTAATCTATACGTTACTAATTATAGATTAACCATAGACGGGACTTTGTTTTTGACGTATTAAATTTTAATTGAGCTCTTTCAATTTAATGAACACTAACAGTATTGTATTTCGAGGGTTGAAACGCTATTTGTTTTAAGGGATATTTTGTGTGTGACTTAACTCTATGGGTTATTTTTATCCTAATGTCTTAATTTAAAGAAAAGTAAAAAGCCTGATGTCTAGTTTCAATTTATAGATGTTAATTTTTAAAGTATGGTAGATAGTTCGTTAGTGACGTGTTTTCCTGGGTCATTTGAAACTTCAAACTTTTCTCACATCAATTTTTAAAGATGTTTAAAACAAATAGCCTTTTACCCATCGGTTTAAACAAAAACATACATTTTTTTTACGGAACCGTGATCGGCTTAGCCGACTAATCTGTATCTTTATAACCGACTAATCAGCGGTTGGCAGACACAACTTCGAGGGGGAAGCCAATAGGAGGATTCAGTTAGGCTGGGCGGTATTCGGTAAGCTTCGTCAAGTCTTCTCGTCGACCATTCCGCAATGCTTGGAGACAAAAGTCTTCGAGCAGTGTGTTCTACCCATAATGACGTACGGTGCCGAGACGTGGACACTGTTAGCGGGACTGGACCACAAATTTTAAGTCGCGCAACGGGCTATGGAGCGAGCTATGTTAGGTGTTTCTCTTCTGGATAAAATCAGAAATGAGGACATCCGTAATCGGTAAGAGAACGAAGGTAACCGACATAGCTCGCAAAATTAGCAAGTTGAAGTGGCAGTGGGTGGATTTTATATCTGCACACAGATATAAAATCTATTTATAATCTACTATGAATGAAAAATTTCATAGAATCTAATGGCGACTCCCACCTACAATAGAGAGAGACAGTTGTTACAAACAAGGCAATATCGTTTAATGGAAGCGTCGCCTTTATTACGTTGTCTCGTCCAGTCTTTATAGCTCCTCCGCCATAAACTTTATACAAATTGTTTGTTTACCCTCAGTTTAACTGAATTAACACAATATTGACAGACTTTCTCGTTTACTCAATGTTAATGATAATATTATAAAATCCCACACATGAAGTTATTTAAAAAATCCAACTAGAATAGACTGTATGAAACGACGGAAAACACGATGCATTTTTTTAAGATTCTAGTTGTTTATTCGAGATTCACGTAAAATGTACTGGCTCGATTTCGCTGCATTTTTTTTAATGATCGGTGGCAAATTCTTAGACTTAAATCTGTACTACTTTTTACCCTGGGAATCCGGCAGGAATTTTCCTGGGAGCGGGTCAAAGTTTTCGGGTGCATAAAAAATTGCTTATTCCGACACAGTTTTCATTCAAAAAATAGCTTACATTATTTTTTAAATACTGTGATACTTTGTGTTCTGGGAAACCCGCGGGAATTGCAAGTAAGTTGTAGGCGAAGTCGCGGCCATGTCTTTGCACAAATTAAGCCTTACAGAATTTACGGTTCAGTACAATGAATAAGAATTTAACTAGCTCGTTCAGCGTTATAGTGAAATGAGGCGTGTCGCGTCTCAGGAAAGACAGATGACTGCTCTTTTGAGACTACCGGTAATCGAATGTCAAATGCATTGTTAAACTGATATCCGGTGAATAAACGTACGAACCTTTTTGTCAGTAAAATGAAAATATAAACGGAAGAGAAAAGGGTAAATAAAGAATGCTACTCAAAGGATGAAAAAAACCTATTCGAGCACGAGATGTTTTCAAACGAAATTTCACCTATCCAAAGAGCGTGTAACGAGCACAGCCCACAGCCGCTGCGTGTGCCCCAGTCATGAGCATGTTGGTGACGGGAACCCATAAGATTTTCCCCTACCAAAAAGTGCCCAGCGCGGCTAAAGTTTTCACTTCAAAAATCTATTAATTTACAACAAAACATGGAAAATATTTTCACGAAGGGATAATGGCTGAATTACAGCTCTGTCGAACAATTTTCTGGCACTATTCCAATTTAAACATTGGTTGAAAGGATACGCTATCCCTCACAAATCATTCACGCTCAATGAAGTACTGTTAGATGCTAACATTTTGATTTTAGGTTTTAGGGATAATTGTTTGCAAAATAATTACATAGTAATATTAATAGTGTTATTCGATGCACAAGAATTTATGCAGTTATCAGTAAATTTTGAAATTTCACCATTCACCCTATACCCTCGGGACAGCCAATATTGCTCGTACAGCGTAATTTACATATTGTTACGAGCTACAGGACTCGAATTAAAATAAATGACGTTGGATTACTATAGAGTTTATTAGAACTGTACAAACACGTTTAAAACAGGTACAAATAAAACTGGATGCAACCAGTTCACACTGCACAATTCAGTGTAATTCAACACGCGCAAAGTTCGTCACTATATCGCTAATCGAATGTACTACACACGTCTTACTCGTATCGTAGTCGTCGCTTGACTGCGCCACCCCTCCGTTTGGACATTGTTTTATACTAAACTGTATAATAGAACAAAGGATCGCGTTCGATGAGTTAATTCCGCACACCTGGCAAGCTTCGACGGCCATAAAACAAGTTCAATAATAATAGCATGTTTTTCTGCATAAACAATTTTAAACACAAAGTAAACAAAATAATTCCTGAATCAAAGAAGGCAATAAACGGCGTTTTGACGGGCAGCTGTGGGCATTACTTTGTCGGTATGTAACAATATAAATACGCAACAAATAATATACTAAAACAGACGTATTAACATCATCATCACGTACGGCACTTATGCACTGCAAGTTGTGCGTCTTAGGTCATCATACGACCTTAATAAACATACAACTGAACGTGGTATGGCTTGGCAACACCCTTCAAATGGGGTCCAGCGTTAATGACGATTAAGCCTAGCACCTTTGGAAGTGTACAAACCTTAAATTAGACGTAATCAAAATCAATTTATTAACATAAATAATTTTATATAGATAGATAATTGTTTATTATAAGCCAAAGCATAAACAGAAGTAGAAAAAGAAAAAAGTTGGTACTGCGGGCGGTCTCATCGCTAAGAAGCGATCTCTTCCCTGCCAAGGGTTTCAGAGGGATTGATAGATTTTTAATACTGACGGTGGTGCAGTTAATAAATAATGCTTAACTAGATTTCCGCCGTAGGCTATTCTGTATTTCGGGACACCAAGACTTGTATAATAAACAAAATCAGCCCGTAGATGTCCCACTGCTGGACTTAGTAATATAACCTGCAAGGCCTTACAAATATTACATATGTTGCAAACACAAGTGAAGTGCAGTGAAAATCTGAAGACCCGCCGTTATTCTACCACCAAGCAGGTACGGGCTTGCTCTTCTCTTCTTTCTCTACTTCCCTCACCTAAATTATCCCGCTGTCTCAGATTGAATTAGTAGTAAATGTTGTAACTAGATGGCGCTGTTTAATAATCAAATGGGGTTTGGTTTGTAATACAGTTCATATTATCCTTTTTGGTATGTGTTGATTTTTATTTCAATAAACAAGTGCAATCAGTAAATAAATTTGTTTAAAGCAATAAATAGTTCAACCAGCGTTGCCAACTGTACGAGTACAATTACGAGATTTCTGGTCTTCCGTACGAGGTACGAGGACGTTATTAGCCTCGTACAATTTTCTACGAGATTTTGATTTATGAAACTTTAAAAATATTTTTGAAGTGATAACTTCGTATGGGAGGGTAAACCGCTTCGTTACGCAACGCGTTACGGTGCCAGTCTGTCTGGCTTCTCTTTCTCTCACGTTAGATTAGTTTAAGTTATCACTTCTGTCGGGCGTCCCGAGACGCACACCAAATTTTTTTATTGCAAGGAATCAATTTTGAACCATCGAAGGAGATGTATAGTCGTATGACTATAGAAAAGTTATCCGCCAGTGTAAAGGAAAACGTCAGTAAGGATGTCCTTGATATCATATTTGGAGATGATAAACAAAACCTATATTAATATAATAATAGATGGTGTTTTTTAATAGATAGAGATATTTTATTTGTAGCAAACTTGTAAAACTAATTTCATTTTGTAAAATATCCTGATTTTAATGCCTTTTTTTTAGTTTTATTACATTTGACGCGCAATATGAATGTACGAGATTCGAAAGCCAATATACGAGATTTTTATCTGCTTCTGTACGAGGAAAAATATTCAAAGGTTGGCAACCCTGAGTTCAATAGGTCATCTAGGACGCCAACAATCAACACTCCCTTTTCTTGAGACAAATTACAATTATCCGTAACAACGCAGCGTCGCAGTATTAGAAGGAATAAAATAAATTATTGCCAGTACAAACACTATTCTGTAGAGATTCGTACTCTATTAGCAGTCGTGAACATTCGATGAGTGACGGGACTATTGATAAAACGTGCTCTAACAAGCGGAAAAGCGCTTCATTAGTATTCCCCACGACGCTGGGTAATATTTTGCGGAGAAAACTTGGTTAATATTATTAGTATTGGATTAAGTAGTATTAAATTTGGGACTATTTTATGGGGATATTCAAGCATGTTATTACTTATATAATAAATATCGCTATGCCTTAAGTATTGTTTAGACATTACTTTATCCCCTAAAGCAGAGTTCGATAGGAGGCTTCAGAGCTTTTAGGTAAGGGAAAATCCGATTGAGGGTTATTGCCATGCCACTCGCTCGGAGGAGCCACCATCTCAAAGGCTTAACGGCGGATAAGACCCCTTCCCTAGGGAACCATCTGTGCCGTCGGGTCACGCCGGTAGAAAATAGAAAGGCGCCAGCGCGTTCTCCTTAGGTGGGAGCGGAGCAATGATGTCCGCCCCCGTGGACTTCCCGTAAGCCTAAATCATAAACATCGTCGCAGAGTTACTTCGTTACATCTGCAAGTATTCCGTGGAATTGCAGGAATCGATTCCTCCCGCACCTTTTTACCACCGGGCAAGCAAACGTATGAACTCACGCCATCGATATATGAGAAAATACCGGCCAAGCGGACGAAGAGCTATACTTCCACTTTCATCATACATACCTACCGCTGAAGAGTGGAACTCTTTACCGTCGTCTGATTTTCCTGTAACATACGATTTAGGTGTATTCAAGTATCGCGTGATCAGGTAATATCTTCTAGATAAGCGTGTTCCATGTTAAATAAATTCTACTTGACGTAAGGTGCAATGTCGGTCAATCGTGAACCTATACAATATGAAAAAAATCAAAAACCCGTCTGCAAAAAAGTCAATTTAAAAGCAATGCACTAAAAAACCGAAGGAAAATTGAGAATAGAAAATAAAATTAATATAAACAATAAACAAAGTAAAATCTACTTCAGTTTAACGGACAATATTATGAGTTGAAAGCCTAAGTTATATAACCACATTATGTTCTTTTTTAAACACCTATCTCACGAATTGCAGGTTTTTAGACGACTATAACGATACCTTAACTGTCGGAATCCATCAAGCCGTTTGGAAGATATGAGGTAATAAAGACGTTTACCCACATACAAGCAAGATATGCGCAAAAACATAAGTTCTATAATAATATTCTTGGCAGTTGGGTAAAAATGCTAGCAAATACATACGGTTTATGCGATGGAAGGCAGTTATCATCGCTTATGGACTTTGGAACACCAGAAGTGATGCTAACACTTTACCTGGCTCCATAATAAGATAGAGAGGATGGCATAGGTGTGATGAGATGAGAGGGATAGAGGGGAGGAGAAAGTGGGCTTTCGGAACTTCAGCAAGCCTTCGGAAGCCTCACCGGTTCAAGCATACACGCCGAAATAAGCCCGTGTATGCATGTTCGATTTTTTTTACCGCGCGCATGCCGAAACGATTTAAAACGCGAAAAAAACTGCTAGTCTGAAAGCTTCACGCCTATATTATTATCTCGTGAAAACATTGTGTCGCACCAGTCGAGCCGGTTCTTAGCGCTGTAATCAGAAAGGAAAAAGAAAGAACAATAAGTATTGTTACAAATGTATGTAGGTACACTTAGAACATAGAATATTCATATAAGTCAATTCCCTATAAATATTATAAATGCGAAAGTAACTCTGTCTGTCTGTCTGTCTGTCCTTCCGTCCGTCCGTCCGTCCGTCCGTCCGTCCGTCCGTCCGTCCGTCCGTCCGCCCGTCCGCCCGCCCGTCCGTCCGTCCCTCCGTCCGTCTGTCCGTCCGTCTGTCCGTCTGTCCGTCTGTCCGTCCGTCTGTCCGTCCGTACGTCCCTCCGTCCGTCCGTCCGTCCGGGGTAAACTCTTGTAAAGCATAAAGCATAAACCAATTATAAAAAAAAAACACACACATACACAAAAATACTGTTACAAGTACGGGACTCGAATTAAAATGACGTTGGAATTACTATCGAATTTTTTAGAACTATACAAACACGTATAACACAGGTACAAATATAACTGGACACAACCAGTACAAACTGCACGATTCAATAACATGCGCAAAGTCCGTCACTATATAGCTTATCGAATATACGTCTTGCTCGTATCGTAATCGCTTGACTGCCGATCTCTCCTTTCGGCCATTGCTGCACCGATATAATATGGCTGTTAGCCTGCATAGATCGGATTTCTTAGAATCAGTTTGGCACACCTGCCTAATGACTGCCTTAAAAGATGAACAATGGACAAACAGAACAATTCTAATTACGAATTTTACAAACACAAAGTAAACAAATCATGTATCAGGCATGTAACAATACGTAAATCACATTCACACAAATGACTCAGCATAATGCTGCGACAGGGGTGACGCAGCACTGATTTTCAGACAGAACCTAGTTCAAATCAATCAAACAAAATATATAGTGATTTTCAAAAACATTCTCTAATGAAATTTAGTTGAAATAAAAAATTGAAATTCATTTTGTGAGGGTGATTCCTGTCAAAATGATTAGTGATAGTTACAAATGGCTGGATATTTTTTTACAGCCTATGTTATTATTAATGGGTGAATTGGACCCATCTGGCGTTCGCCTTGTGTTCAGATAACATATTGAAGAGCTTTGTCCAACGTCGTAATGTAACACGAAGTTGTGATATAAATCGATAGTGTAAATAAAACAAATATTGCATGAATTCAGCAGACAGTTGATGGAAAGCAGTTACTATCGCCTATGGACATTTGCAACACTAAAGGTGATACAAATGCGCTGCTGCTCTCTTTAGGGAGACTGAAAGCTGGCCACTAATGCCGGAACACAACTCGAGGTTGTTATGGCGGCATACATTACACTAGGGGTGGTAGCAATCCATTCGGGCAAATACCCCACCATATAATTTATTGAACTAAAAAATGTTACAAACAAGATAATTTTGACAAACCATTTTCAGCGAATCCCTGTCCCTTCTGGACGTAAGCCTCCCGAATTTCACGCCACATTTCCCACAGCACACATTTGGAGACAGCCAGTACAAACTGTACGATTCAATAACACGCGCAAAGTCCGTCACTATATCATTTGACGAATCCTAAGTATTACTCGTATCGTGGTCGTCGCTTGACTGCCCCACCCCTCCGTTCGGGCATTGTTTTAAGTAAACTGTATAATACACAATCGATTGCGTAGGCTGAATTCTTACAAGAAAGTGTAATTTGCACACCTGCGAACGGCCAACAAAGTCGAAAACAATATCAATAAGTATTAGTTCGATACTAATGACGGCCATAAAACAAGTAGAAATACAATAGCATGTTTTTCTTAATTACAAATTCTAAAAACAAAGTAAACAAAAGAATTTCTAAATCCGGAAAGGTAATACACTGAGCTTTACGACAGGCAGCTGTGCGTATTTCTTTATCGGCATGTAACAATATGTAAAATACGCTGAACGAGCAATAATTGCTCGTATACATAGCTTGGGAAAACAATATGGATTTTCACTTTATTGCTGAAGTGCCTTCTACACACTTTTAAGGACTTCAGAAGCGTACCATCTGACGATAAAGATAATGTCTAACATTACAGAAAAGTCATTAAAAAATATCGTTATAATTTATGCCTTCCTAAAGTTATTGCTGCGAATGGCATATACTGAGAAGCTATAACCCGTGATGGACTAGGTGTTTCATTGCTGTGAAACATTCTTTAGAATCATTGTGATTTGAGAATCGACGAACAAAAATGTGACAGTAGAAATATACAAACACATAAAATTCAACCTTATCAAGTTCAAAATAAAACATATTTTTCACTTCGCCCGTTAATATTAGTTTTCAATTTAAATAAAAATTAAAAGATTTCAAATAAATTTTAGCTCAATCTGTATGTACTTAAGGCAGATATTCTTTTATACGTAGATCAAAGGAAATTGTCCGTAGCAGTGTATTGAATTTTGAACTTTATGCTAATGACTTAAAGTTTAATTCAGATGGAAATATTTGAATTGTAGTATTTATGTTGACGGATGTGTGCGAAAGGAATTATATTTTTATTAATACACGCAAATGATAGGGAAGAATTATCTGTATATTCTCTTAAGTTTCACTTCTACTGCCTTTCAACTGAACACCTATATTGTTATTACGTTTGGTGTTTAAATTATCTGTAATTCTTTTTAACGCTTGTCTTAATTCTTCACTGTTATATGTTTATGCAAATTTTCTGAGTATTCAAATGTAATAATTGTTTTTAATCACTGTCACTTGTCGCCATAACAACCTTGTGTTGTGTTCCGGAATTAATGACCAGGTTCCAGTCCCCTTAAGAGAGCAGCAGCGCATTTGTAACACCCTTGGCGTTGTAAATGTGCATAGGCGTTGGTAACCGTTTTCCATTAAGTGGGCCGTTTGCCTGTCTGCTGAACTCTTGCAATAATAAATATTTTAAAAAACTTATCTTTGTTTATGGGCGACCTTTGGAGTGAGACAAGATAAATGGTTCTATTGTTCATTCTTATAGCAAGTTCTTATAAGTTATTTTGTTTTGCATTATAGCTTTACAGTCTGTTTATCTGTCATGTTTACTAAGAGGTCTATGCCTAATTTGGGAATACTCGTGTACAAGACCTCCACATTGACTCAGAGTTAGTTGAGTTTCAGCTGTGATCGAGGGGCTCTTATGAGTATATACGAAACGAGAGTCTCACATCGACAACATTTTAGGTTTAAAGTTGTTAATAAGTCGTGGTAGCGTAATAGTGAGCGCACGTATCCCAGGCTCGAAGGATGCGGGTTCGAATACTGGTCGGACCGCATGCACCACTGAGGCAGTTTTTTGACCTAATGTACATATTGTCACATTTACCACGTGCTAACAACAGTGCAGGAAAACATTGTGATGCACATGGAGATAACTAAGTAGTCAAACTTGTCAATCTGCCTCAGACAAGCTTAGCGGGAATATTGTTCAAGCTCCTATAATGGCAGGCCCAAGCCTAGCAGTTGGACGTTTATGAGCTATTATTATTATATAGGTTACTATCTTCTGCCCGTGATTTCGTCCGCGTGATGTGGTTTTTTAACTATCACATGGGAGCTCTTTCATTTTTCGAGATCAAAAGTATCCTATCATGTAAATCGGTCCAGTCGTTTCGGAGATTAGCCGGTACAAACAAACAGACAAACAGAGAAACAAAAAATTTGAAAAAAATCGAAATTAGTTCTATTTCACTTCTTACATCCCCTGACTTGGTTTTTAGCATTTTTTTTACCAGAAATTTGACCTCCACAATTTTATTATATGTATAAATTACGATGTTCTGCTCAACGATTCGGTTTTCGATGGCCAGCTTTAAATTTTAAAAATTGCGTTAATTTTGTCATCGTCTGTTACTTCGACCCATCTCTTGAGATGGGTCGTTGTGAGCTGGACGTGAACGGAAATTATGACGTTATTAATGAGGTTTTCCTCGCGACCATGTCGACCGTGGTCGTCATCTGGAATTGTGATTGCATGCAACAAAATTAAAAAATATTTAAAACACACTACTGTTCAAGTAAAAGTATTTTTCGAAATCGAAATAAATACATTACTTATACTGATCGAACCATTTTGTCTACTTGTGTGTGTACGACGATTTTGTGTCAACTAAACTGGTTGGTTAATGGCGGTGTGTACACCGCCGCCTTCTTCATTTGTTTCCGCGTCATACCCGCTAAGAAGAAGGTGGATCGGGAAGTTGAGTACAGCCACCTGCTTCGCACTTACCTAAGGGACCCAAACGATGATCAATGTCTATGTTATATGGCCTAAAAATGTTGACCAAATAAGTAAATTTTAATCGACTTCCAAAAGGTTCTCGATTCCACTGTATGTTGTTTTTATATGTTTGGTACAATTTCTGTAATTGTGGACCGGTTTTCAATTTTTATTAGTTAGAAAAAACAATCCTGAGTAGGTCCCAGTCTCACCAAATCTGGATCTAATGAGCGGACCTCAGGGAAATCGAGAGCAACCCTCGTTGAAGAGCACTACACACTAATCGAAAGGCAAACTTGTATATGCGTGTCAGTAGTACAATTCCTACAGGCGCTTAATTTAATATTTCTAACGCTATCCAAGTATGTGTGCAACTAAAAAGTAGAAAATATACTATATATTTTTTAAACAAAACCAAGCCAATTTCAAAATAAAAAGCAAATAACAAATATTTTCTACAACATTCGATGTCGTAGGAAATATTTATTTTTTGTTGATTTATGTAAATACTGAGGCTTATTACATTTTTTGACAGACCATCCTCGGCGCGATGCCTTTGGCTGTTGCGGCTGTGAACCGTGATCCAACCCTCCTGCCAGGCGTCAGACTGCGCTTCGTGGCTGCTGACATCGGCCGCTCCAAGCCACCTTTGTTGATGGACAAAGACAGCCTTACATTAAGGTAGGTGTCGTGCAAAATAATTAGCCTACAGGGGGGCTTTTGGCGAAGCCTTAGGTGAGTAACGACACCTCGTACCTGACTCCGGGGGCCAAGGCAAGGCCGCCTCCGTACTTACCTTACCCAGCCGATACGGAGTGGAGATCGCTATAGCTAAGACTCAAGCTCCAAGGGTGGAAGTGATAAATGGCATCAAGACGTCATGTTGCCCTTGTCTTTTATGGCATTTTTTTAGGGCCTATGCAGGGAGTGGCGAGTCACCGTCTGCCCATTTTTCCATGTTTCCCGAACATTGGGACGGCCAGACGCCATAGTCCCCATATTCCCAGCCCCTAGTAACACTAGCAGTTCACCCACATAGCCCATTACTTTTGTTCTCACTTCCCACAATAGTCCTACACTGGCCAGGGCTTGTCATTGGGTGAATTAGTATATAGTATAGACAAGGATACTCATCGGTCAGTGTCACGTCACATTTAGATTAAATTTCTCATGGTGCCTCTGCGTGTTGGCCTTCCCATGGCCCCACGCAAGCTCTCCAAAAGTCTTGAAAGACGTATAATATAAGAGTAATAATTAGACTTCGCGCGCAAGATTACTGACTTGTGACATATGGAGTCAACGATCATCCTATCGATAGTGGTCGATCTTGAACCATTTACAGATTTATTATCTAATATATAAAATTCTCGTGTCACAGTTTTCGTTGCCATACTCCTCCGAAACGGCTTGACCGATTTTGATGAATTTTTTTGTGCTTATCCGGTATCTATGAGAATCGGCCAACATCTATTTTTCATCCCCCTAAATGTTAGGGGTAGTCCACCCCTACATTTTTTTATTTTTATTTTTACCGGGCAGGACGACGTCTGCCGGGACAGCTAGTAGTATATAGATTAAGTACTTATATTGTTCTAACATATTTTTGGTCTATTCTTGGTTTATCTTAGTATACAATATAATATTGGTCTCTGGCATTTTTCTTAGCTTTAAGCATAAAAAGTTATGATTGTCATTTAAGTGAATCTAAGGCCTGCTAGCATAGGGCTGCTTAAATTGATTTAAGAAACACGAAATGTATTTAACACCCTTAAATACATTTAGCGTCTTGGACAACGCAAGATTTGCCGCTAAATATGTTTGAAGAACTGACAATACATTTTGTGTAAAACGTGTTTAGGAAGTTTCATATGATTAACTAATTTTAGTTAAAGACGATCGTGCAAGCGGTCCTTAAAAATGTTATTTTCTTTTTTCCTAATAAATCTAGAGATATTTTTAGCACACACTACAGAGTGCATTAATAGCATAGAGACAATCCTCTACGTTATCAATGTATAAAATGTAGTATCAAATATGCGAATATGTTTTTTTAGGACGCTCTAGCACTGTAGAGGATTTTCGAAAGTACACTTGAAATAGTGTACACTTTATATTAAAGGCGATTTCTCGCTTGTATACTTTAAATAAAAAACATATTTACTTAGGATAAGGAGATTTTGTTGTTAAGCTTATCTGGTACTTTTCCATACGTCACTCTGAAGTTTCCGTATTTTTTGGCAAAATGGAATGCTTCTAGAATCTTCATGTCCATTCAATAACCTTTTCGCTTTTCTATTCGTTTATTGCGAAAATGACACGCATTCCGACGGCTCACCTCACGACAGGTATAGTTATCGTCGTCTTCATCAAAGTCTCGTAAAACTACGGGCGTAGTCAATACGTTGGAAGCCTAGGGTGAAGCATTGAAGCTAATAATTCATAGAGCAGAATTAATAAATAAATAATTTTAATTAAAATTACAACACCATAAAATAAATAATTTAATACAATAAAAGAAAAATTATATCTATTGTACTAGTGATTGGCCGTGGTCTATAATCACATAAATGTCGCCAAGGCTACACTGTTAATTTGATTTTAACAATAAATATAAGAGTATATATGCGTGTGTGTGTCAAATTCGGGGTAGTGTATGTAATATTTTTTTTATTTATTTAATGTGTTTTTTATGCATAATAGAACATTTATTTTGAAAATAAAACTAAATATAATATAAATTACATACTATTGAATACAATGTAAGAAAACTTAACTTATTTGTATTGTATTCTACCCATAGTCCCTCAAGACTATAAGTAGAATACTGAGCCCAGATCACCGTCTTCTATGGGTAAGGTGCCCAGAGGGCTGGCTACGTTTCCTCGCTGGATCGCCATACTGATCCGTTGGCCGAGGTAGGCACCAGCCCTCTGATCACCTGAAGAGTCGATGAGTCGTTTTGATAAATTTTGGTAGAGGCTCATGGCCTCAGGACCCCACGGTCCAAGCGTCTCGACAGCAAACGGCACAAACATATAACTCTCACTGAGGGTTGCATATTTCCGCCGCTTGAGTGATTCCGCTGTTTCCGCTGCCGAACCGGCCGATCTAGAAGTGTTTGGTAAATGGAACGCGGCCAACGTGTCTACGTAAGTCGCATCCCGCACCAAAGGCTTGCCACGCTGCCAGGGAATTAGAGTCATTCCGTCAGGGCGCCTGCCGTCATCACGTGCAATACCGTTCGGCTCCAATAGAGCCGGCACGTTAGCGGTGGCAAGCGCCCTCCGTAAGACATCATTCAGGGCGGCGTGGCGTGACCA
Source organism: Dendrolimus punctatus (assembly GCA_012273795.1). NCBI lineage: Eukaryota > Metazoa > Arthropoda > Insecta > Lepidoptera > Lasiocampidae > Dendrolimus > Dendrolimus punctatus. The sequence continues at coordinate 18,900,526 of CM022539.1, forward strand.
TCTGCCGGCACTGCGGCGGCAAGAAAGACCGTGGTATCCCGGGTCGATTACCTCTATTCCACAGACACATGTGTGTGGTGCACATATGCGAGAACCTAAGCGCAGGTTTATAGCCAAAGAAAAGGATGTATTATCCATTAATGTACCTATGTTTGGGGAGGGGATAGCTTGGAGCCAAAAACCAGACTCTTTGCGAGAAACAGCAAGGATGCGGGCACGTCCTGTAGAGTTAGTTGAATTTAGAAGTTCTGTGTTTAGTTCTGTTTTTTTCTTGTTTATGCATAATTAAAAAAAAATATCAGGATGCTACACCCCTTCCCTATATAAATTATAAGTGTGCGAAATTTCATACCCGTTCGTCCGCAAAATTTTCGTAAAAAGCGGTGCTAAGTTTTTGCTGTATTTTTGCTTCACGTATTATTACATAGATTCTACACATAGTACCTCAAAACTATAAATAGAATACTGAGCCTAGATCACCGTCTTCTATGGGAAAGGCGCCCAGAAGGCAACGTTTCCTCGCTAGATCGCCATACTGATCCGTTGCCCGAGGTAGGTACCAGACTTGTTATCACCTCAGGTGTCAATGAGTCATAAATAAATTAGTTTTGGAATGTTATATTTATCCATCCAAATGTTTTTCATTAATAGGGTATTTATTTAAGTTTTCACGATTAGCACATAAGATGAAAAGTATATTTTAGTCATTTTAAGCGTGGCAGTTTATGTGACTGAGATTTATATTTTTTAATAAAACTACTTTCTAACCGTTTTAAACGAGGTAATTCATTTCATTTCTATGATTCCGATGTTTCGGCCACTTTTCAGTATCTTTCATGAAAGACAAAGATGTCGAGTGTCAATGAGTATTCTTATTTTTTTTCAGCCTAATACCAACTTGTTATACATTCAGAAATACATGCATTACATTTGGATTTTTTGTGTTCGGCTGTGTTATACGTGTTTGTATAGTTCTTATAATAATTCTAAGGCATTTTAATTCGAGTCCCGCAAACTCGTAACGATAGCTTTGATAGTCGTAATTTTTTTTTTACTAAACTTTTAGTCTCATTGAACAAGAGTTCATTGAAGTTCGATTCCAATTGGGTTTTTGTTCACAGGGTGATGACCCAGATGCGGGATTTAGGCGTTGTCGCGTATTTTGGCCCGGACGGGACTTGCCACACAGAGGCCAAATTGGCCGCTGCCTGGAACCTCCCTTTAATATCACACGTAAGTTATTCATTAAATCTTTAGATCTTTGTGTTGACTAGAATATAAAGTATGATATTATGGAGGTTATTTTTTCCTTGTATAATGTACACATTGTGTTTCATCATTCATATTATATTTTTTAACTTTTATAACCACTTTATTTCAAAACAGCCTGTTCTGTATGGTGACTAAAATTTACAACAAACTACGAAGTACTCAAAATCAAAGAACTCAACATCAAAAGCTTGAAAATAAAATTACGATAATTATTATTATATTTAAGCTATTGCATAGCTTTATCGCGGGATTTGAGCGCGGCGACTGAATCAAGAAATTCCGTAACGAAAATAAAACCTAACACCTCCCACTCCGCTCCATGTAGCTCGGCCGAGCGTTCACTTAACGTGTATGTATATGGTACGACTGTACGAAGATCGCACGGATCGAGACGAGCTGCTCCGAAATCGGACGAATACTTAAGCAGCTGTTTGTGAGAAAGTATATAAGTGTATAGGTATCTATCATATCTTTATAATGCCACACTCACCGCATGTGCGCCCCATACATACATGTAGGTATATATGTATACATAGGTAATTTGTTTTCTTATCGGTCACCGCGCTCAAAAAGTGTAACTTGAATTAATATCAAAGAAAAAAAAATACTGCATAAATAAAAAATAAATATTCAAATTCAAAAGTTTTTATTCAAAATAAGTTCCACTGGAGAACACTTTTTGAAGTTCATACATATAGGTTAAAATTTAATTTTTACTTCCTAGTCTATGTACACCGCTAGCTAGCGGCAAGAAACTCCCCAGCAACACGTCTAGCTAAAAATTGTTTTTCTTTATATTTGTATTTTTTTTAAAGTTTTATACAGAATTATGTTACAGAATGACTTTTGAAGAATTAATGGAATGGAGGAATAAATAATTGTAATTGTATGAGATGATAAAAAATGCTATGCAATAGCTTTACCGCGGCAGTCCCCGATTGCCACAAGAAGTTTTTTTATTGCACGAGTTCAGCTGACAGGCAGACGGCCACTTCATAGAAAGCGCTTACAATCGCCTATGGACATTTGCAACACCAAAGGTGCTACAAATGCACTGCTGCTCTTTTAAGGGAGACTGGAACCTGGTCACCAATGCCGGAACACAAATCAAGATTGTTATGGCGGCATACTCTAGACCAGGGTTGGTAGCCATCCAGTCGGGCAAATACCCTACCAGACAGGCAGACGTCTGCTTAACTCATGCAATAAAAAAAGTAATGCTGCTCATGCTCAAAAATCCATAATGTGAAAATAAGACATTTTTTAAATTATATTGTAACGTATATTGTATATATTATATAATCTCTTAATTGTAGGAAAAAAATTGGGGTAACATATAAGAGAAGTCATATATCAAAGCTTAAAAACGTTCAGCAATTTACATAAAAAAATACTTGTCATTATTTTGTCTACAGCCGAGAATATAAAAGAACTTATTAAAATGCATGCTACGCCGTAGTTGCTACATATATTTGCTACGCTAACTACGACGTAGTTCTACGTAGTACCGCTCACTGTTGAATTTGTTGAAAGAGTTTGAAACTATGAATTTGATTTAATTATTCATTCTTGTGAAAAGTTTTCATTTCTTCCTTACTACCACATTCTTAGTATATTTAAATTATTCCGAATTAATGTTCCTAGTACATTCTTGCCTTCTGAGACCTGCCTTGAAAGTCAGTATAATTGAGGTTGCTCAATATTTATTATCCACTATTACCTCGGATTACTTTCCAAAACTTTCCAAAAAATATGTACTACTTTCATCTAAAGCAGATTGCCGGGTTTGGTACTTAGATTATTATTTTATATTTTACAATAAATACCTTAATTATGTCGCCAACAATGTTCTTCCATAATAAGCTACATATCGAGGGCTTCATAACAAATGGTATACGCAAAAATGCCATTTTTTGTTGTTTACTAAAATCTGTGCATGTTACATTTTAAAAAGTCTTACCTGTATGCAAGTGTACCTTAAGGTAATCGTGAGGTAAGGTAATAAAAATAAGGTAAAAGGTAATGGAAGAGTATTCCAAATTTCAGCCTTATAAAATCAACTAGTTTTGTTTTATTCACAATTCTCTTGTGTAAAACTGCACTTTTGTCTGTACGCCCATTTGTTTTTTTTTTTATTTTTTTTATTGCAGGAGTTCAGCAGACAGGCAGACGGCCCACTTGATGGATATCGGTTACCATCGCCTATGGACATTTGAAACACTAAAGGTACTACTAATGCGCTGCTGCTCTCTTGAAGGAGACTGGAGCCTGGTCACTAATGCCGGAACACAACTAAGGGTTGTTATGGCGACATACTTTAGACCAGGGGTGGTAGCCATCCAGTCGGGCAAATGCTCTACCACCTGGCTGTGGGTTGTTTTGTCTGAATTTGTATTCTTTCTCCGTTCCTGCACGGATAATTGTTATGAAGCCTCGATATATTTGCATTTTATTGTTTGCCATGTTGCTTACCCAATATTGAATTTACTTCAGCGAAGCACGAAATCTTTATGTAGTGGTAATTTATCCATTTTAATCAAATTCATTATGTGGTCACATCTGTACATTGGATAATAATTTTTAGAAATGCGCCGGAGCACACGGTCCTCCTCACGAGAAGGGCACCGGTCTGGGTGCTACTTTCGCGAGGACGTTGCCGCCGGCGTATAAAGTGAGCAAGTCCCTCGTGGCCCTGCTGAAGGCCTTCGGATGGACCAAGTTCGCGATTGTTGCTGGTGATGACAACACGCCGGCCGCCCAACAGATGGATGCTGTGAAAGTAAGCTTTAGAATTAGTCAATTATAAATACCGACACGTTGCGGGTCCAAGGTGGCTCGCAGTGGCCGCGGAGAGACACCACTGGGCGCGACTGGAGGAGGCCTTTACCCGGACGGGGGGTCCAAAAGTAGAACACTAAAAATAATAAACCGACAAATAAAATAATAATAAACTTATATATATAATAATAATAATAAATTGACGAAAAATAATATGACATTTTTAAAAATTATTGTATAGTGTAATATTATTATGGACCAAATAAAAAGGCTTTTTATTTTATTTTATTAAATACCGACACACAGAAAAAGAAAAGTGTACAGTACTTTTTTCTTTTTCTTATTGTATTATTTCAGCAGAGAGGCAGACAGCCCATCTGATGGAAAGTGATTACCATCGCCTATGAACATTTGCGACACCAAACGTGCTACAAATGCGCTGCTGCTCTCTTAGGGGATATTAGAACCTGACTACTAAAGTCGGAACACAACTCAAGGTTGTTATGGCGGCATACCCAATACACACACAAAATTTCATACAAATCGGTTCAGCCACTTCGGGGGAGTTTGGTAACAAACACCGCGAAACGATAATTTTATATATTATATGTCTTCTCTAGAGATGTTCAATATATTCTCAAACGATGGGTTTTTTGCAATTCGTGCCTAAAAGATTAAATATCCCGCAGCTATTGTTCACTTTTACTAATATTTTTACTTGAAATAAAATAAATTTTCTCTTCAAGTTCTTACCAACAACTACAAAACAACTCATAAGTATAAGAAGAGACTTCCTACACATTTCAAAGTTTGCACTACTAAAGCTACACGATAGCTACTTTCTTTAGTTCTTGGAAAAATTCCCGACAAAATATTAAGGCTTCCGAGCGTAACACATTTTTATGGACGATCTTTATCGACAAAACCTTTGTTTGCACTACTCGACTAACATCTCTGTTTCGTTTCTGGCAGGTTTTAAATTGGTCTGGCATAATATTTTCTTAAGTTTTCGCGACTTGTACACATAATATAACTACGTTTTAATAGTTTTAAGCGCGGTAATTTATTCTATTTTAGTTTATCCGACGTTTCGGCCCCTTTTTAGTGGCCGTGGTCACGGAAGACAAAGGTGACATTTGTCTAACGTGTTTTGTCAAAGTTTTTATTCAGCCTACCGCCAACTTGTTCATTTTAATTATTTAGTTTTAATTTTGTTTATGGATATTATTTACTCTATGGGAGCCTAATCTAATTTTAACACCGCTTCACAACATGTCGTGGCTGAAGAGAAGAAGCGGCGCAAGAAACTCAGTTCAGGAAACATGCCTAGTTCAAATTTTTTTTTTATAATATTAAAATGGTGGAAGGAAAAAAAATAACAGAACGTCGGATAAACTAAAATAGAATAAATTACCGCGCTTAAAATCGTTAAAACGTAGTTTAATTTTGGTCTGGCATGTTGAAAACATCGCACCCTTAGAATTATAGGGACCTAATTAAAAATATTGTTACAACCTAGGCCCCGACAAAGACAAATTCCAGGTACATATCTATAGCAACACATTTAATTACCTGTTGGCATTTTAACCAATTGTAATTCTTTTTTAACCGACTTGAAAAAAGGGAGGAGGTTCTCAATTCGTCGGGATATTTTTTTAAAATTTATGTTCGACGATTACTCCGAGATTCATGATCCGATTTACGTGATTCTTTTTTGTTTGACGTGGAATAGCTGCCATTTGGTCCCCTAAAAATTGAACATAGTTTGGTCCAGTAGTTTTCATTTTATGAACATTTTTCATGAAAAAAATTTCCGTTCCGTCCCATATGTACACCGATTACGCTAAGATTTATGATCCGATTTACGTGATTCTTCTTTAATTTGATGCGGAATAGTTGCCGTTTGGTCCCCAAAAAAATGAACATAGTTTGGCCCAGTAGTTTCATTTTACGATCATTTTTTTGTTCCCGTTTCTTGGGATCTATATTTTTTAAAGAGCGCGGCACCTTTCGTAGGTCTACTCATACATAGTTAGACACTAAAAAGTAACAAATGAAATAAAAAAACTTCGTTTAAAAAACCAACTTCAAAAACTAAAAAGTATAAAATAACTTATTTCTAAAGATATTATTATGAAAATATATTATCTAATTTACTTAGCACCAACTTTAAGATGTTTAGGATAATATATAATTATAATAATAGCTTTAAAAATAAGTTATTTTACACTTTTTAGTTTTTGAAGTCGGTTTTTCATTTTTTCAGGACAACGTCTGCCGAGACCCTAGCGGTTCACAGTAAAAAAAACAATTTCTTTAATCAAAAAATTGAAAGCTTGGATGTTCAATTAATTAATTTAAGCTCTATAAATCATTAAAATTTTTAATTACAGGTCCGGTCTCTAAAGTCCTTTTACATTAGCAAAGATATACAAAGCTTTTGCCCGCGGCTTTCCTAGCGTTAATGTAGAGAAAATGAACATTATATTCACCTTCTGACCATGCAGGAACGGAGAAAGAATACAATTTCCTGCGGCCAGGTGGCCTGTCGTAAGAGGTGGCAAAACAATTCACAGCCAGGTGCTAGGGCGTTTGGCCGACTGGATGGCCACCCTTGATCAAAAGTATGTCGCCATATCAACCTTGAGTTGTGTCCCGGCATTAGTTACCAGGTTCCATTTTTAGGGGACCGAATGGCAGCTATTCCACTTCGAACAAAGAAAGAATCACGTAAATCGGATCATTAATCTAATTCGCCGATCAGTAATCGGCGAATCGATCAGTAATGTAACAGTAGTTTTAATTTTATCACTACTGTCTGAAATACGCGGAAAACAGTAGTAAAATGTTTTTAGAATAAAAGGATTTACTTTAGCAATTAAAACACTCTAGCGTGCCTTGGACACATCTGTACGAGACCTATGTCCACAATTTTAATTAGTGAAAACGTTAATTGGTACCCTCAATATTGTTGAAGGACTTTCAAGACATCGTAAGGATTTTCTGTGTTTATATATCGAAGAATTTATAATTTAAGGATGCTTTTAACTTCGTATTTTTTCAGTTAATGAAGATTACAGTATCGTCTTCATTCTTAGTCAGTTTTAAAATAAATCTTCATTTCCTTTTTCTTTTTTTTCTTTTTTAATGCAGGTGTTCAGCGGACAGGCAGACGGCCCACTAGATGGAAAGCGGTTACCATCGCCTATGAACATTTGTAACAAAAAAGGTGTTACAAATGCGCTGCTGCTCTCTTAGGGGAGACTGGGAACCTGGTTACTAATGCCGGAACACGACTCAAGGTTGTTATGGCGATACATTTTAGACCAGAGGTGGTAGCCATCCAGTCGGGCAAATGCCCTACCACCTAATAACATTCTTAAAACCTTTCTACGCGTACTATACAACTTGATTCCCCATAGCCCACTTTAAATCTCCTTCGGGGCCCATTTATAATATTATTTTTTTCCACAAGCTGCCATCAAAATTGCCGCGCTGTCATAAATTTTTGCCTATTGCACCAAAAATACAGATAATTCAAAAACTATCTCACGAATGTATTTCAATTTAAAAGTAATCGATTTTGTGATAGTCTATGCTTATATTGGATACTGGAGAAATTGGTTGTTAGATACCGAGGGTGCCGTGGTCTTCAAGGAAACTCCGGATTTTTCAGTTAAAACATTATAATGTATTTTAGGTAAACTTATGAGAATACATGTTTTTTACATCACGTATCAATATTTTAGTATATTTTTCATATCGTTCCAAACATAAACGTCATTTTCAAATATATTTTTTAGTCATTCTTTATCTCGCCAGCAGTGCCGAGATAAAGGTTGCATATAAGTTTAACAGATACAAATCCAATTAGACTATAATGTATCTGAGTTTCAAATTCTTAGAAGAAACACACTCACACATGTTCACTGAGAGCATCATAAACAAACGTACAAGTGTGAAATAATATGCCCTTTATAGTTATTAGTTACCAATACTAAATAAGTAGTTTTGTTACAGTAATTTAATTTATAATATATAATAATGTCAGCCCATAAATGTCCCACTGCTGGGCTTGGGCCTCCCATTATAGGGCAACGGACAGTATACCCGCCACGCTTGTCCAAGGCGGCTTGGCAGGTTTGACACATCGGTTATCTCGATGTGCAGGTTGCATCACGATGTTTTCCTTCACCGTTTTTAGCACGTGGTAATTGTAACAATATGCACATTTGATCAGAAAACTGACTAAGAGGTGCATGCGTTCTGGTCAGGATCGAACCCGCGCCCTTTGATTTAGGGGCGCGTGCGCTAACCATTACGCTACCACGACATACGTACGTAATTTAATTTATACATTCAAAAATATAGTATATGAGGTTGGAGCGAGCTGCTATGTATATAAAGTCATTGTCATTTAAGTATTTTTCAATAGTGTAGTATACCTCTATTAGGAATATACTTGTGGTAGATCGGTATTATACTGTTACGAGCTACACAGGAATCAAGTTAAAATGCCCTTGGAATAAGTATAGAGTTTATTAGAACTGTACAAACACGTATGAAACAGGCACAAATATGACTGGACACACCCAGTAGAAAATGCACGATTCAATAACACACGCAAAGTCCGTCACCATATCGCTAATCCAAAGCACTACACACGTCTTGCTAGTATCGTAGTCGTCGCTTGACTGCCCCACCCCTCCGTTCGGACTTTGTTTCATACTGAACTGTATAATACTGACAAAGGGCCGCGTTTACTGAGTTAATCCGCAATCTGGCAAGCTTCGACGAAATGCAATAACAACAAGAATTACTTCGACACTTATGACGGCCATGAAACAAGTACGATAACAATAGGTTGTTTTTCTTAAACACGAAGTAAAAAAAGAACTCCGAATGCAGGAAAGGTAATAAACTGCGTTTTACAACCGCCAGGTGTGCACATTGCTATGTCGGTATCTAACAATACTATTACGTTTTGTGAGTACCGAGATTGAAAGGAAACACTGATTTAAAGAGAAACTGTCTTTATTTAATCAAAGATTTGTTAAATAAAAATATTTCGTTAAATTATTCACACGCTGTTCTCGATTAACTCACGTTCTGATCCGTTTAATCGATGTTCCGGTGTCTTGCTGCTGAATGGTCTTGAAGCCTTCTTGATGCTCCACCGTGTCGTTGTCGCGCAGTCTGAAGGCTCTATGATTTCTTTGCTCTCTTCTCTTTGCTTTCGCTTCGCTAGCCCGTGCGAGATTGCCTTAGCGCACATTGCAGCGCTTATATATTCCGTCGACACTCTAGAATTAACCTTATTACGTCATTCAACTATATATCTATCCTTGTCCATTAAATACTCCCGTTCTTGTTACTTACTACTACTTCTTCTCGAGTATATCTATCTCGTTTTAACATTTGTCTGGCCCTTTATTTCTATCCTGCACTTTCATGTTATAATACGGCCGGCGTAACTTGGCAAATGTGAACATAGACTCTGCGAACTTTAGAGCATGTACACTCGTGTGATGAGTGGGCATACGACTTGTCAGTGAACACAATTGTTCGCCCTTCATCCCTGTATTTTTTCATTGCTTTGTACTAGTTGGTCACTGTATTTTCTTCACGAGTTTACATGCGCTAAAGTTCGCAGAGCCTATGTTCACATTCGCCAAGATACGCCGGCCGTATTACACTTTGTAGAGGCACCATTGTGTTGTGGTATCTATAAGGCGAAGACTACGCGCTATTTTCTTAAGACGAAGAAATTCCAGTACGGGTATTCGTTACAATACTGTCACATGCACGCTCCTTTTGTACATGTTCACATATTTAATCTTTTCCAAGCATTTATTTTAGTTTTGACAGTTCGATGACGACGATAAAAGAATTAATCAAGCGGTTTGTTATAGGAATTGGCTCAAAGCAACGGAATGACGGTGACAGCCGAACAGCGTTTCGCCGATTACATTCCTCGGCACATTTCTGTGATGGAAAAGATCGTCGATCAAACCTACGATAAAACGAGAAGTAAGTAATTTAAATAAATCTTTTTATTATGAATAGTGGTCGCTCAGTAGTCGAAATTCGACTATAATAATTGATGCCAAAGACTATACTTCTATAATCACAGATTTCGCCAAGGCTACTCGGTTAATTTGAATTTAGCAATAAACAAAAGAGTATATATAGGTGTGTGTGTCAAATACATGGTAGTGTTTTTTATAAATCGATTTAATGTATTGTTATGCATAATTAAAAAAATGTATTAACCCTTCTATTATTATCACTTCTCTATATAAACTAAAAATTAACTTGTTTTAATAGTATTAGTAAAACTACAAATAATCGCCTAAACTAATAACGCCAACATTGTTTGTTATTGTATAGTTATAAACAACAATTATTATTATCCAGTTACGCTATTTGGTAGTAGGAGGATGTTTTAAAAATACAATATATTTTATATATATTACAATATATATTATTCATTTATTGAATTAATTAATTACAATTACTTAATGATAACTTAATATGTAACGTCTGGACTTCTCCGCGATGGAGCACCAAAAGACGACACTGGTACGTCCCGAGGAAACTTTATGGATTTGTGCGATGTTTCGACATCGTATGAACTTCTTGTCGTGCGAAGCAAATGAAGTAATGGTTCGTCGAAACGAACACGTAACAATCCTTAATCTATTATCAAACGACTTAGGGTTTATTATTGAAAATAATTAAACTAATTTGTGTATTGGAAATTTAAAATACCGTTGGAATTATCACAAAGTTTATTAGAAGTACACACGGGTACCCTACTAATGTTACAAATGCGAAAGTTTCTAAGAATGTTTGTTACTCTTTCACCCAAAAACTATTGAAAGGATTTTGATGAAACTTTATAATAATATAGCTTACACCATTGATGTAACAATATTGCTACATCAATGGCTTAAACATCATGTTAACACATAGGCTATAATTTATCAAGATATAGCATGAATTATCCGAAATATTACGATTTTCCATCACCACGCGGTCGAAACCGCAGAGCGCAGCTAGTTAAAAATACAACCGAAAACAACAAGTCCAAACCGTAAAGTTATGACGATAAGATTTATGACATCATACCGGAAGGCAAACAGGGATTAATGCTAACAATAGATCACCTAAATTCGAAGGGACAAATATTACACCTGTAAAGGATTAGGGTGCGTTTGTCACAATAACATAGTAGGCGTTCATCATTGTCGCAATAAAACTAAGCATTTCGTTATTTATCTTTAGTCCATTTGCTAAATGTTTAACTTGTATTGTTATTTAAACAATATACTGTTTCGACCTGAAGCCGACAAATAAACAAATTCACACCTGCATACCTTAAAAGCGAACTCAAACCAACGTACACTACTTCCGCATTGCATTACACGCACATCTCACAAGTTACTTAACTACTAGTTGACTACTCTTCACGTGGTGCCTCCAACTAGGTTCCCGCTGAAATTATCCAAAGATGCGAATTTGAAAACTATTTTAATAAACGTAAGTTCAAGAGGTGAAACTGGGACCATTTTGCTTGTAATAAGTTAAATTTAAACATTTTGATTGAATATAAATTCTCCATTTTCTACTTTAATTGGAAGTGAGAAATTAATAATTGGGTTTAGACGGTAAACAACGAAATCCTATTTAAGACTTTAATTACGACCCTTAATTTCATACCATTATCAAAATCTATAGAATCTACAACTGTTCGATTGGCAAGCTATCGTAAAGTGTCTCATCTGGTTTTCAAATGGGTGAAGGTCGATCTTCATCGTCTTCTCTACTCTTCTTACTAGAAATAAAATATTTTAATCTGAATGACAATAATGAGCACTGTGTACTCTTTCTGTCAGTATACGTATTCCTCGGCGAGCATATCGCATTAGTGGACTTCGTGAACGTTCTCCAAAGACGCGGGCTCCTCGCTGCTGGGGAATATGCTGTTGTGGCTGTTGACGACGAAATCTACGACCCAAGTACTGCTGCTATAACGCATGCAGGTGAGAATTTAGTACAGTTAAATTTATTTGGTCATATGAAAGACTTTTCTCTTATCGATAGACTGAGAAATGAGGATATCTGGAAAGAACCAGGTTTTTTATTTGTGGGTAACAGTAGACTGGACGACGGCCTACCTGTTGCAAAGCGATCACCATCGCCTATAGATATCTGCATCAGAATTGCTCCTAATGCGCTGTCGGACTCGAAATGGCGACTGGAACCTGACTGTAGGACAACCTTTTTATACGTTTATTTTTCTATACGTTTTATTGACATTGTCTTGGGGGTTTTGGGGTCTTGTCAGAAGCGTGCACGTCGCGATCCCCGCTGGCCCAGAGGGCCACAATTCTGACCGAATTGACACATGACTGCAGTGCATGATAGGGCGTCCCCCGCAGGCGACGCTCACCGATGCGCCCCCGTCGGTGTGGACTCTTGCGCATGCGGCGAAGGGGGCCGCCACCCTTCACGCAGCGCCAAACCTGGCGGGTCGAGAGGAGCAGAGTGCCGTATAGGCACGTGGAATGTGAGAGGTGGAATGAAAGATAAGATGGACGAAATGATTGATATAATGAATGAGAGAAGTCTGGATGCCTTATGTCTGACAGAGACAAAGCGGAAGGGGTGTGACGTCGATGACCTTCCCGATGGCATGCTTGCTCTGTGGTCCGGCGTGGACCTGGACAAGCGTGCAAGTGGGGGGGTGGGCGTCGTACTCTCATCCCGCTTTGTGTCTGGAGTGAAAGACTATTGTCTGGTGAACTCGAGACTTCTTTGGGTCCGTCTAAAACTGGGGATCACGCGAGTTTTTCTGGTCGCAGCTTATGCTCCCGTAAGCTCAGCGGATCCCCAAGAACTCGAGAAGTTTTGGGAGTCTGTGAGAGAAATTCTGGATCTGGCTGAAGGGAACGAAAGACTAATTATGTGTGGTGATCTTAATGGCTGGGTGGGGACCAAACGAGACGGCTTTGAGGCTGTCCTTGGACCCTATGGCGACAAGAGAGCGAACGATGCTGGTAAGCCAATCATAGACGTATGCATGGAAAGAAACTTGCTTGTGTCGAACACCTTATTCCATCATAAGGATATCCACACGTATACATGGAGAATGAATGAACAGAAAAGTATGATTGATCTGATTTTAATAGATAGTCGCCTCCGAAACACAATAATGGATACAAGAGCCTACAGAGGCCCCACTCTTGGAACGGACCACTACCTGGTGATAAGCCGGTTTGTGGGTCTTTTCAAGAAGTGGAGGCACTGGCGAGAGCGTACCAATTTCGGGGAGCTTGAAAGAATAAGATGTGAAAAATTGGAAGATGTTAGTGTAAGGAGTATGTATGCGCGCCTAGTCGAAGAAAGGCTTGCAAAAGCGGACTTCTCCGACTTAGATGTGGATAATGACTGGGATAATATGAAAGAAAGTATAGTGGAAAGCGCAAAAGAAGCATGTGGATGCGCAAAGAGGCATATAACAACGAAAGGAGACGAATGGTGGGACGCGGATGTTAAATCTAGCGTAGAGAGAAAGAGAAAAGCCTGGCTGGATTATATTGCATCTTTGCATCAGAATGACAGCATGAAAGAGATGAAGAAAGAAATGTATCGCCTCTGCAAGAATGAAACCAAAGCTTTAGTGAAAGAGAAGCGTGAAAGAATAAAATTGAAAGAAGAAGAGAAGCTGACGGAGAACTTCGAGGCAAATACCAAACTCTTTTGGAGAGAGGTTAAGAAGTCTCGGGGATTTTCGTCAGCTTCCAGAATGGAAAGAATTAAATCTAAAGCAGGGGACATTCTTGCTAACCCACAAGAGGTTTTAGCGCGATGGAGTGAATATTTTAGAGAAATGTATGATACTATCCCGGATGCTGGCACCACGACTGAGTCTGTGACTGACTTCGAGGAGTCAGCATCCGAGATCACTTTAGAAGAGATCGAATGGTCGATAAGAAGTCTGAAAAATGGAAAGGCAGCAGGAATCGATAGTGTGTCTGCTGAGATGATCAAATATGGTGGCACCTGCGTCCGGGACGCTTTCCTGTCCTTATGCAACTTGTGCTGGAGGACGGGAAAGGTTCCCAACGACTGGAGGCGCGCTGTCATCGTGCCCTTGCATAAAGGCAAGGGGTCACGTATGGAGTGTGCCAGCTACAGGGCCATCAGTTTGATCAGCACAGCATCTAAAGTGTATGCGAAAATTGTTGAAAGGAGAATGAGAGTGGTATCCGATGGATTACTGTGGGATGCACAAGGAGGCTTCAGAAATGGAAGGGGATGTATGGATCAAGTTTTCTCGCTCCGCAATATCGTGGAGAAGCAGCTGGCTACGGGCCGGAAGGTTTTCTGCGGTTTTGTGGATCTAGAGAAAGCATTTGACAGGGTTGTGCGGAAGGACCTCTGGGACATATTGCCCGGATATGGGATTGATGGCCATTTGCTGCGTGCTGTACAGTCCACTTACGAGGACTGTATGGCATGCGTGCGGGTGGACGGCAGCCTGTCGCCCTGGTTTGACGTCAATATTGGCGTCCGGCAGGGCTGCGTGCTGTCGGCTTTGCTGTTTGTCCTATATCTGGACAATTGTCTCCAGAGATTAAGATTGATGGATGTTGGGGTGCGGATGGGTGATCTAGTTGTTAGCAGCTTGCTTTATGCGGATGATGCCGTGCTTTTAGCCGAATCGCCATCAGAACTGCAAACACTAGTCACAATGATGAAAGATGACTGTCAGGCGAGAGGCTTACGTTTGAATGCGAAGAAAACAAAGGTGATGGTGTTTGAAAGAGAAACAACCAGAACGAATGCAAGGATAATGGTCGATGATGTTATGCTGGAACAAGTGAATGAGTTTGTATATCTCGGATGTGCTTTTAGCAGAGATGGAAGGTACACCGCTGATATAGAAAGAAGAGTGAATTTGGGGAATAGTGTGAATGGAGCGTTAGGTAAACTTCTAGGCGCTAAGAACCTCAGCCAGAAGGCCCAGCTTGCCATACACAACGCGGTGCTGGTACCTACGCTCACGTATGGAAGCGAGAGTTGGGTATGGAATAGAGAGCACGAAAGTAGAGTAAACGCGGTCGAGATGCGAGCACTGCGCAAAATCTGCGGAGTGACGCTCGCGGACCGCGTTCGTAATACCGAAGTAAGAAAGAGAGTTGGTCTGAAAGAGAGTGTCGGGGTGAAGGTAAGGAAAGGAATGCTCCGGTGGTTCGGGCATGTGGAAAGAATGTATGATGAAAGAATGACTAAACAGATATACAATGCAAAAGTGGATGGATGCAGAAGTCGCGGAAGGCCACGACACACCTTCCATGATCAAATTGATCGTGTACTAGCAGAAGGTGATGTCAGGAGCCTTAAAAACAGACGAGCGTGCATGACAAGAACTATGAATGTCAAAGAAGCAAGTGAGGTGTGTAAGAATAAGCCTAAATGGCGCTCTGTTGTTCGTGCCTACCCCGCAAGGGACCTGGCGTGAAGTTATGTATGTATGTATGTTATTGACATTGTCATTCCTTTGATAGCCTGTCTAAATTATTCTCTGTATTTTATTTCTTCAACCGAAAATTAAATAATTTGTCTTAATACAAAGCCTATCTTCTTTGCACCAAACCGTCACCCATTGGTGACCTTATCGATAATGGAGCACGAAGATAAAGGTGATATCAGACCTCCCGATTTATGCTGAGTCAGAATGTGACTACCCTCCTTTTGGGCCGAAGAACCAACGGTATGGTTTCCGCGAGTATTTAGAAGGCAGCTTTGCTCTTTCTGTTATTATATCGTCTTTAGTATATCAAATAATTTCATGTCACGTCGCAACTTGAACATAGTTTTGCTGCAGAAGTTAAAGACATTATAATTAACCCTTCAGTGACCGGCAAATACGAGTTTTTAACTATTAATGCCGGAATATAACTCAAGGTTGTTATGGCATTATACTCAAGACCAGGAGCCCCATTTCCCGATTAGTATCTCGTCAAATTGCCGGACAGTATCGTATCAATTGTAGGTATTTCGCGAATTTTTGTAAGCGAAAACTCGCGAAATAAATTTTTAAAATGTCTGTAGCTCTTCAATACTCATTTGTGTTAAAGTGATTTTGCTAATGGTAATATCACATTTCTTGCAACTATTGTTTCGCTGCAATGATATTGAGATGCTAGGAGATTGAGGAGGAGGAGATTCCTCCGTTCCTGAACGTATTCATCGGAGCTAACTAATATAGCTCGCAATATAAGTAACTTGCAGTGACAGCGGGCTGTAGCAATGGGGTCATGTATTTTTGTTATGAAAGCACTCTTTCACAAGATCAATGGTCAAAGGAGCAAAATCCTGGAATGGGTACCGCGTCTTTGTTAAAAGTTATATACGACGCCCTTTAACCCCATAACTCGACAAGGTCGGTGGCACGGGCGGAATGAAGAAAATGGCTAGTCGAGATATAAAACGCTTTGTAGAAGCTTATGTCCTCAAGTAGATATCGATTGGTTTATGCCTGTTATTGATATCACATATCACGTCTTCGTTGACTTTAGATATCTATATTCATAATCCACTTCATACAGCAAATAATATATTTTTTGTTGGCAGATCACCTTGGCAAGAACAGCAGCAATGACATCTTGGCCTTTAGAGCAGTTCTAAGGCTAACTCCTTCATTCCCCACCAACCCTCATTACGCGTAAGTTTACAACTCTCTTCTCCACCTTATTCGGTCTTATTCAATCTTTTATCGATGTGCGTCATTCTCATTTAACATGGAATTCTTGGCAGGAACTCGAGGGGTTGATATTTATGCCTTTTTTTCAAAATGGTATTGCAGTAAACAATAGCGTGATGTTGTTTTTTGTGGTGAAAATATTTTTTTATTAGTTTTTGCGAACCTGTAAGCTAAACTCATCCCAGATTTAGATTCAGTGCATAGAAATACATAAAAATTGTGGTGGTCTGTAAAAAACCACGTTTTAACGGTTTTAAGCGTGGTGATTGATTTTATCTTTCTTTTTCCGACGTTTCAGCCACTTTTTATTAGTCATGATCACGGAAGATAAATATATCAAGTGTCAATGAGTGTTGTTAAAGTCTTATTTAGCCTACCGCAAATTTGTTCATTTCAATTATAATATTTAGTTTTAATTAATTCTGTGGGTGCCACATGTTGTGGCTTGAAGAGAAGAAGCGGTGCAAGAAACTCTTAAGCAACATGCCTAGCTTTAATCATTTTATATAATATTAAAACGGATGGGGGGTAAAATTAAAGGCAATTGTCAATTAAGTGGACTGTTCTGGTGTAATAATAATAAAAGTGACGAATTACCGCACTTAAAACCGTTAAAACTTAGTTTTATTATGTACACTAGTCGCCAAAACTTAAGAAAATATTAGATGGGTGTGGTCAAAAGTACAGACCAGTTTTCTAGTTGGCCGATGATATCAACATCCAAGACGAAGAAAAGTTTTACACTCTTTCTATGTCTCAATAAAATTATATTATATCTACTTAATCAATCATTATTTTCGCAATATACCTATCAAACCGAACGATTCATTACAACCTTTGTTGGTTCCATAAAATATCACATTTGGTTTTACGACATGTTTTTGGTAATAAATCTTTTAATATGGTGTCATTAACTTGATTAGAATATTCCGTCTACTGCAATAGGGTAGATGACAGTTTAATCAACTGATTGACGTTTAAGAGTCCTTCATAGTGCAGCTTCATGTGCGATAATGTTACAGATATAGCCCGGTTCACGCAGATATGGCGATAGGTTAAATGCGTTACATGATGACGTTAAATATGCCTTAACGGCGTTACTTTTTAATGCTTTAAATGAGACGCATTCGCTCACAGGCGAAATGTTTAACATTATCACAGGTGCCGCCGCATCATCATAGAAATGGACCCATACAATCTTCCCCCATGATTAGAAGTAGTATTACAGCATGTGTTATTTTTCAAAATCATGCGCTTCGATTCCTAACCAGGGTAATTGATGTTTCGAAAATCTAGTGATGCCATATTAGTTTGAAAGAGAGTGTCGGGGTAAAGGTAAGGAAAGGAATGCGCCGGTGGTTCGGGCATGTGGAAAGAATGTATGATGAAAGAATGACTACACAGATATACAATGCAAAAGTGGATGGATGCAGAAGTCGCGGAAGGCCACGACACACCTTCCATGATCAAATTGATCGTGTATTAGCAGAAGCTGACGTCAGGAGCCTTAAGAATAGACGAGCGTGCATGACAAGAGCTATGAATGTCAAAGAAGCAAGTGAGGTGTGTAAGAATAATCCTGTATGGCACTCTGTTGTTCGTGGCTACCCCGCAAGGGACCTGGCGTGAAGTTATGTATGTATGTATGTATAAAAACAACCTTGAAACGCCTTTAGGTATTTTTCCCTTTATCTTATACTTTCATATTTGGCTACATATATACGCAAACAAACACACACGCGCACGACACACAATATCCTACATGATTTTAGAAGTCAATTTTCATGGCCATTCACACAATTTTTTGTAAACATTACAATTAGCACAAATTATTCTTTTCTTTTTTCCATGACTACGTCTAATTCTGTGTGATAATTGCTATTGATCATTAACATAATATTAAATGTAATCATCCGTTTTTAAACAACTTCGAAAAAAGGAGGAGGTTCTCAATTCGTCGTGATCATTTTTTTATGTATGTTCACCGATTACTCCGTGATTTATGATCCGATTTACGTGATTTTTTTTTAGTTCGACGCGGTATAGCTTCCAATTGGTCCCCTAAAATTTTACATAATTTGGCTCAGTAGTTTTCATTTTATGATCATTTTTTTGTTCCCGTTTCTTGGGACCTATATTTTTTAAGAAGCGCGGTACCATTCGTAGTTCCACCCATACATGGCTAGACACTAAAAAGTAACAAATAAAAATAAAAACTTCGTTTAAAAAAACTAAGACTAAAAAACTATAATAACAAAAGTTTAACTTGAAGTTTTAAGGGCCGGTTTTCAAATTGGACAAGTACATTAACAATCTGCCCGTAAAACTTCCATTTAAAATTTTGTTGCGATTCATTTTATAATGTGTCAGTTGAAGATTTTCCACTTGTCCGTTGCGATTCGTTTTTCCACTTATCCGTTGGGATTCGTTTTTCCACTTGTCCGTTGAAGTTTCACTTCTAATATGTGTCCCAGCATACATTTCGATTTTTCTCAGGTTTACTGCAAATTATGATCTGGTTAGGTTAGGTGCATTTTAATTAATGCACTTTTTATGTTAACATATTTTATTTTATAAAAGAAAAAACTGAATTCGATCCAGAGCCAAAAAACCATCCAGTCTACTCTAAAATTATACACATACGACGGAACATTAACAAATGCGCATCTTTCGTCATCAATCTTCATTCGAACCTCTAATAATGTTAACAGAAAAATATTTAAAAAAAAAGTAATTCAAAAATATTTCATTTGCTAAGTTTTGATGAAGAGGCTCCGAAAATACTGAACCGATTTGAAAAATTCTTTCACTGTTGGCAAGCTACGCTATTACCGGGTGGCATAGGCTATATTATATTTACAAAAAAATATGAGATCTTTATTAAAACTCCAATAATGATACTCAAGGTGTTTTTTTTTCCTTAAATCGCTTGCGCTGCGAAAGCTATTGATGATAGAATAAAATAATGTACTACGACTTTGTAGAACACATAATTATCTACAAAAAGTGTCGCAGCAGCATATGTCTCACTATTATAGTTATGCCACAATAAGTGTTCTTTTATTTTAAAAAATTAATTAAAATGCCGCGTCTAGAAAAGGCTCTTTTATTTGTATATTGGTACTAATCTTTATCAAAATAAATACTTCATATTCAATACTGCTTCAATACCTTTATATAACTTTTTGAATTATTCAATTCGGACATCCCATTCGAAAGATACCACGAGTTTAAAAATGCAAGAATTAGACCATGTGAATGTGACGCTTTTTCGTGAGCGAAAAATCGTAAGACCCACTCTATATAGAAGTTTCGCTTCAAAATTACACTTTCGTATCAATAAAATTAGAAGAACACCAATAGCAGTTCAATTGGAGTCACGTAATACATTGGAAATAGTAGTCGATCGTTTTGTGACCCTTTTTATAACTAGATCTTACATCGACTCTATTTGGTCCAGTCAGAACATTACTCGCTTATGTCTGATAACTTTATTAAGAAAACTGATCCTTTTTATACGACTTTTAAAAGGAGGAGGTGCTTAATTCGACTTTGATTTTTTAACCGATTTAAAAAAAGGAGGAGGTTCTCATTTCGTCGGAATCTTTTTTATTTTTTATATGTTCACCGATTACTCCGAGATTTATTTGTATGTGTCACGTGATGACTTCTTTTTTTTATCATGTATAGGTTCGAGTGTGACCGGTGTAAGATCGAGCATGGCCACCTAGAAGGTACCTATTCACACGAGACTTGAAGACACCCAGGTTGTAGGTTTCAGGAAAAACAGATTCCGGCAGTGCGTTCCGCTCCTTTGCGGTGCGCATAATGAAGGTGGACTCAAAGTGCTTTGTTTGTATAGGTGGTATGTCTACCATATAGCGGTGGCGTATGCCAGTGCGTCTGGTTGTCCGATGATGGAAGGGAGACGGCGGGATAAGATTGAAGAGCTCCACTGCACAATTCCAACTCCGTCACTTATAGATCGATTTCCAGGTTTTTTTCGTTCCTAGTCCCATTGTCACCAAATGAGGATATAATGAATGAATCTCAGGGAAATCGAGAGTATCCCTCGAATATTATAGGCAGGACAACGTGTTTCATTATCTAATATATAAAATTCTCGTGTCACAGTTTTCGTTGCCATACTCCTCCGAAACGGCTTGACCGATTCTCATGAAATTTTGTATGCATACTGGGTAGGTCTGAGAATCGGCCAACATCTATTTTTCATCCCCCTAAATGTTAGGGGTAGTCCACCCCTAAATTTTTATTTTATTTTTTAGACAAAATTTTTAATTTCTATTTTTTTATGATACAACATACAAAGATACATACAATCCTCAATTTTCACCCTTCTACGATAAACCTCTATTTTTTACCGGGCAGGACGACGTCTTCCGGGACAGCTAGTTATATTATATATTTTCTAAAGCTATATATAGCTATAAAAAAACATTTTTTAGCAAAAATCAAAATCGACTACAAACTAAAAAGCATAAGAAAGAAAAGAATTTATTTGCTAGGAAAGCGATATACAAGGATGTAGAAATCGTTTCAACATACATTTTTTTGATAAAATCGAATTTTGTAGATGGGATTTCCTACAAATTAGGTCGGCAACTGAGCATAAAGCTGTGTTGGAGTTTACTCCAACAAAAAAATGTATATATATATATAAAGCTAAAAAGTTTTGTTTTGTTTGTTTATTTGCTTGAACGCGCTAATCTCAGGCACTATTGGTCTGATTTGAAAAATTCTTTCCAGTGATAGGATATAATAGATAGGATAGGATATAGATAGCCCGTTTATCGAGGAAGGCTTATCGAGATATCATCACGCTAAGAGCAATAGAAGCGGAGCACCAATGAATAATGTTTCAAAATCGGGTTTTTTTTTCTTGCTTGTTTTTTTACTATTCCACGCGAACAAAGTCGCAGGGAGAAGCTAGTTTATAAATATTTGGTGTTGTATTTTATTCTATAAATAACTTTATTTTGTTAATTGAAAAATTGACCTTTAATCTACCTTTGACATTTTTTTATATTCAAAACGGAGGCTATACATTACTTTGAAGCTTAAAACGGATTTTAAATGAATTACTTTGTATGTAATCTGATATACATTTCCAAGAAAGGTATTAAGTGTTTCAATTTTCTAAAGCTTAAAAATATATATATTTGAATCTTAAAAAATGTCCCTTTTATCTTTGAAATAATTTTACATACAGATATCTATTATCTAAGATATGTCATTTCAAAATGATACACGAACGCACGCACACAGGCGCAATATACTCAAGCGCTCACACTTCAATACTATAGATATTGTTTCGAATTTAGCGGGACTCAAAACTAAAATGATTATAGAGTTTATTAGAACGTATAACACAGGTACATATATAACCGAACACAACAAATCCAAACGTAATGCAGAAGGTCGTGATTCAATAAAATGCGCAAAGTCCGTCACTAGTAGATTACCGAATGTACATACGTCTCGCCTTGATCGTAGTTCTTGCTTCATCTGCCTGCCTGCCTCGTCTCTCCATCGCCCCTGGTTTTATACTTCACAAATACAACTGTGTCCGTATTTTAGTCGACCTGATCCGTAACACCTGACTAACGATTCGACCGCCAGCAGCCATAAACGAGTACAATAAAACAATGGACTGTTCTCTTGAATAATTAGTAAACGCAAACCAATAAATATGATCGACGATCATAAAAGAATTACGAGCAGTTCAAATGCCGATAGGTAATAAAATGTTTGTTTACAGATATTAAGGTGTGAATTTGTTTTTTGTCGGCGCCTAGGTTGTAACAATATGTATATATAAATTATATGATCCCTGCGATTAAGGCTTTGCCTAGTGCAGGATTTTTTTGGAGCCATATCTCGTTCAGAATGTGATAACCAGGATATCGTACCTTAGCACAATCTTTTGTTATAGCTTTGTCATGTAATGAGAAGTTAAGTTAAATAAATAAAATAATCTTTTTTTTTCTAGTTATGTTGCAAAACCACATGTTTTAATTTTTTTTCTATCCATCCTAAGGTTGTCTGTAAGAAATTGCTGTTAGTGATAAGACCGGCTATTGTTTTTTGTACTTAAACTTTTTGAATTTTATCTTAATTGGGTTCGGCACAATATGTCTTTTCCTTCCACACTCTTCTATTCTGACATACATCTTCTGTCACACCAAAAATCATCATATCAGCCTTCACACAATCCATCCATCCATCTTTTTTTGGTCCACCTTTACATCTGTACCCATCCATCTTGTATTTTAACATTCTTCTTGCCACGTGACTTTCATCCCTCTTCAATATACGCCAATACCAACTTAGTCTACTTCCTGTCAATTTTGCAATCACGAATACAACTTTCAAAGATCCCCTTATGTACTCATTTCTCACCTTATCCGTTTTCGTAAAACCACACATCCATCTCAGCATTCTCATCTCAATTTTAATAATGTATATATATATATATATATATATATATATATATATTAGGGTGATCCAAAAAAATTTTTTTTTCCAAACAGGCTCAAAAGTTTCTTTTGGGTGTAAAATAATTTCTGTGAAAAAATGTGCCCTAAATATTAATATTAATATTAAGATTGTCATCATCGCATTTTTTTAATTCCCATAAGAATAACACAGGAAAATATTTTTTTGCTTCTTCTGATTTTTGTACCGTTCATACGACTGGTTGAATGATAAATCGCTGTTCCAATCTTTATAGAGAATTGAACGCTCTACAAAAAAGGTCTGATAACATTTTTTGATTTGTCCACGCGTTCAAAAGTTATTCAAGATCAAAGTTCAATTGTTCAAATAATATATATATATATATATATATATATATATATATATATATATATATATATATATATTATACGTATATATAGCAATAAAGTATATTCTATTCTATGTAAATTTTTGAGATATGCTTCTTTCGATTAATGTTCAAAAAAAACAATCAACGATTGTCACTTCTGTGTAATAGTTTATTGTGCGTTGACTTACAAGAATTAAACTTTTATATTTATAAAATGAGACGCATACACTTTCTTACATTCTTGGCCCCAGATTGTAAAGGGATGAAAGATTTCTTTTTATTATTTTGATATTTGTTAGTACGCAGCTATCCAGAACGATGATAGATTTCAAATTAACATAAGGTATTTTCCGTCTATCTCACACGGCTTATGTTTTACAGACTGCTGTGTCAAATGATAAGGGAATTATCGGCGGAGCCACCCTTCTGCGTGCCGAAATACCACAAAATCTTCGAAGATACTTCGGTGAGTTATATTCATCTATATTTACGGTCGACCTTGGTTGTTCTAGTGTAGTTATTGATGTCAGTTGCTTTTTTTCGTAAATTAAACTCGATATAAAGGTATGTATGATTATTATTATTAAACTATTACATATTATGTCAGAACATAAAGAAGTCCGTATGATAAAGTAATTATGCGAGAGAGTCGAGTGAGAGTGGTAAGTAGTCAAATGCTGTTATTATTAATTAATTCTTCGGCCTCCAAAGCCGCTCCTATGTCCCGCATCCCGTCCGACGCCTAGCTGCTAATTGCGCGAGTTATGGGCGGCGGCGGTATGCGGGGCGCGGAGAGCAGATGTGCCCCGGCAAGCTGGTGAGAAGGGGTGCTCTATGTTCGCAACAGTAGTTATATTAATTTAGCCCATCACATATGTACTTACCTTTGAACCTTGAACAGCCTTATTCTAGGTATAGGCTATCCACATTATTAATGAACAAATAAATTCTTAGGCGGCTTTGTTCTTGAGGGGTTTTCGCAGGAAATTCACAACACGTAATCTTTGACTATTTAACTAGTAAAACGATAGGTCCAATGTCCAATTGTTGAGGTGGGGTTGGTGGTAAAGATTAGCGCTGTTCCCGAGGAATAACAGGAGATATATTGGAGTATGAATTTTTTCGTACTACCCGTGCGCAGAAGGTTTACCGATAGCCTCATGATGTCACGCGTCGATGGTCAGTACGATTGCCAAAATGGTTACATAAATAATTGTTGCAATACATTTATTATTGTATATACTTAACGTATATATATACAATAATAGTAAGTATGTCTTGTCATTGCTACGACGATAATAATATTTAAAATTTCTTTTATTATGACTCTAACTGACTGATTATATACTTTTTGTTACAACTCCATTTACTCTTCAAAGAGTTCTCTCCATTGTTCTTCTAGATCATACTGTATATTATAAAAAGAGCCTGAATTAGATAAACATGAAGAAAAACAATTTTTAGCTAAACGTGTTGCTGGAGAATTTCTTGTCTCTTTCTTTCTGTCGCAGCGAAACGCGTTGCGCGTTGTATACCTATATAATAGAATTGTAAATTAATTTAACCTATATGTATGACCAACCTCAATAACAACCTGGGTGCTTGGAAATAGGGCCTAAAAGTCATTAAATTGAGTTATACAAATGTACGAAATTGATTTATTTGCATTTATATTGTTGGTTTCCAGTTAAATAAATTCTCTATGTTGTCTTTATTTACCTTTTTCTGAATAATATCATATTTCTGGGATGAAAACTGTCGATCGTTCACTTTATAAAAAGTAGTGATTCATTTATCTTCGCACTTGTAAACTTACACTTCGTGTCTACTATTATTTAAAAAAATAAAGAATTATTCGAAACCAGTATACAGAAACAATTTGGTATCGCTAACAACTGCTGTAGTATAATACTGTGTTGCAGTTGTTAACACCCACTTCCAGACAACTCCCTTGTTATACAATTAAGAGCAAAATTATTTTAAAATGTTTACATTTGAAATTTTCGTGTTAATATTTGTAATGTGGAAATACATAGATGTATGTTTGTGGTGTTTATGTTTATGTGGTGTGTGTGTTGTGTGTGTATTTGTGTCTCGATGTCGTCATACGGGAGTTCTATTAGCCAGTTGAATAATTTGAAAGTAAGTACCTATAGTTTTCGATATGTAAGCGGTTGACGGATTAGTGGGGATCGATTGCGCATTGATAAGTAGCTATGTGACGCGATTTATCGATAATATTAAAAGAAAGATTAAAAAACAAAATAATGCCATCTTTACATTTTGTAAAGCACATTTATATATCAGGCTGTTGAAATTTTACAAAGCATTCATTTAAGCGTGACAGTAGTATTATTCAGTTGATGATTTTGATCTTAATTGACATTATATTTTGTAGACTGTATAATATTTGTTGTAATTTTGTGATATATATATATATATATATATATATATATATATATATATATATATATATATATATATATATATATATATATATATATATATATATATATATATATATATATATACAACAACCTTGAGTTGTGTTCCGGCATTAGTGACCAGGTTCCACTTTCCTTTAAGAGAGCAGCAGCGCATTTATAGCACCTTTGGTGTTGCAAATGTCCATAGGCGAACAAGTGGGCCGTCTGTCTGGCTGCTGAACTCCCGTAATTAATAAAAACGGCATTCGAATAATCAACATCCCGATGAATGAATATATGGAGACTTGCATGTTTTCTAATATTTTTAACTCTAGATAGATAACTTACCGCCCCCACGTATACGCGTTTATACAAAATAACATTTAATATATATATAAATATGTGGGGGTGGCGCGGGGGCGTGGTTGTTATAAATTGATTTGTTTGAAGTAAAACCGAATCTGCGAATAAACACTTTAATTTAACACATCTTAGACCTCACAACACCAGCATGCAACATATACACTCTAAATTAGTATAAGTGTGTACTAAAATTAGAATAATTTAATATAATTAGTTATTCGTAATGTACACCACAACACAAATATCACTGAATTAATGTTATACACAATAACAAAAGAAAAGAAAAGTTCTGAAAGAGAGTGTCGGGGTGAAGGTAAGGAAAGGAATGCTCCGGTGGTTCGGGCATGTGGAAAGAATGATAGATATACAATGCAAAAGTGGATGGATGCAGAAGTCGCGGAAGGCCACGACACACCTTCCATCATCAAATTGATCGTGTACTAGCAGAAGGTGATGTCAGGAGCCTTAAGAACAGACGAGCGTGCATGACAAGAACTATGAATGTCAAAGAAGCAAGTGAGGTGTGTAAGAATAAGCCTAAATGGCGCTCTGTTGTTCGTGCCTGCCCCGCAAGGGACCTGGCGTGAAGTTATGTATGTATGTACAATAACAAAAATAACCAATAATCGTGTATAAATTCTAAAAACATTCTTTGAAATTAAGTTGTAAAAAAGGGTACAGAACTAGAGTCCGTAGAGTTGTTTAAAAAAAACACATACTTTAGAAAACACCTTAAACCTAACCACTCTCTTACGGTTTTTACTCCCGAATCCCAACTCACCGTTCATTCAAATTCAATCAAATCATCATTCACCTCATTCAATCTACGCTTATGTTCCGATACACATCCAACCCATTTGTAACGTTCCTACATATATATGTGTGTATGTGATACCTACATACATCTACCACATCACCTACATACTTGCGATATGTCGGTGCATACATTTATTTAGTCGTAGCTAATTGCCAAATAAGATAATCGCGAATCCATAATAGTACATAAAATATTGTTACGAGTTACAGGACTCGAATTAAAATGCTGTTGGAATTACTGTAGAATTAATAAAGAACTATACTAACACGTATTACACAGGTACAAATATAATAACACGCGCAAAGTACGTCGTTTAATAGATTACTGAATGTAGTTAGTACACACTTCTTGTTTCGTTAGTGGTTATCGCTTGACTGCCTCACCCCTCTGTTGGGACATTGCCTTATACTATACAAATACAATATGTCTATAGACTGAATTTTTAAGAAATACACCTGGCTAATGACTACCATAAAGATTACAATACACAATTGGCTATTTGTCCAATCACAAATTTTAAACACATAGTATTTTTTTATTTTATTGCAGGAGATCAGCAGACAGGCAGACGGCCCACTTGATGGACAGCGGTTACCATCGCCTATGGACATTTGCAACACCAAAGGTGCTACGAATGCGCTGCTGCTCTTTTTAGGGAGCCTGGAACCTGGTCACTAATGCCGGAACACAACACAAGGTTGTTATGGTGACATACTCTAGACCAGGGGTGGTAGCCATCCAGTCGGGCAAATGCCCTACCACCTGGCTGTGAGTTGTTTTGTCGCCTCTTACGACAGGCCGCCGGGCCGCAGGAAATTGTATTCTTTCTCCGTTCCTGCACGGATAGTAAACGTAAGACGGTCATAAAAGCGCTTCAATGTTATTAGCTGAAACAGCGACGGGTAATACATGTGCTTTGTTTATAGATATGCAGGTGGCCCAAACCGTAACAATATGTAAAACGGTTTCTTCGTGAGTCGTGTATAAGTAACGACCAGTCATAGTAAAAACACCTTCACGTTTAAATTTTAGTACTTAATTAAAAATGTTTATAAATAAAAGCTAAAAGTTGTAAAAACAAAGCCCTACATTTAGATGTAAGATAGTTCTTACTTCGACCCCCAAAATACTCGTGATCAAATTTTACATTTATTAAGTAACTAGCGACCCGCCCCGGCTTCGCACGGGTGCAATGCTGATACAAAATTAATTACGGTTATATTATATTATGTATTATACATATAAACCTTCCTCTTGAATCACTCTATCTATTGGAAAAAACCACATCAAAATTCGTTGGGTAGTTTTAAAGATTTAAGCGCACACAGGGATATAGGGATATAGGGACAGAAAAGGCGACTTTGTTTTATACTATGTAGTGATGATGATAAGTCAAACAGTAAAAATGCGGAAAGTTAAAAAAAAACAGATCTATCCTAAAGGCATATAATTAAGTTGCCTTTTATTAACCTTATTTATTATATGCAGAATACTCGTAGTTTGATAGATGGAGGTTAGCTCCTTGACCTGGTATTTAATTTAGCTTTAATTGTA
Source organism: Dendrolimus punctatus (assembly GCA_012273795.1). Taxonomy (NCBI): domain Eukaryota; kingdom Metazoa; phylum Arthropoda; class Insecta; order Lepidoptera; family Lasiocampidae; genus Dendrolimus; species Dendrolimus punctatus. The sequence continues at coordinate 18,929,358 of CM022539.1, forward strand.
AGCTTGCCTCTTCAACCACAACGGCATGCGGAGTAATGGAGTTAGTGTACGACTTGAGTGGCAAAGCCTGGCGGTGCGACCAGCGGGGCGGCGACGGGCAATAGAGCGTCCAACCGAGTAGCCTCAGTGCACGCTCTGCTAGTAATGAGTAGTACATGTAGTACATGTGAAGCAGTACATTACTACTTCAAAAATTTGGTTCCGCTACTACTCACGTGTCAAATGTAAGAGGACGGAAAGAACGAGGGTAACAGCACAATAACGCTTCTACAGGTATTCACAAAACAAAGGGGGACAAATGACATGTAACTCATGTAAGACTGCTAGTAAAATGAGGTGACCGAGGCCGATCACATCCGAATATTAAAAAAACATTTTCGAGCCAGAGTTTTGTACGAGATGAATAATGACGCTCACCTCCTCACCGCCCTCATCGCTTCAATGTGCTGCTGCGGTACAAACCATACAAATGTCTTCGCCTCATTTGACGTGGTGCATTGTACTGGTTCAGTATAAATTGACATGTTACTCTTACAAACTCCTTTTCAAATCATGTCTTACCAAACTCTACACTCGGCGTTCATCGTTCCCAAATTGATTTAAGCTTGTACGCGACGCCCCGCTCGACGGATATCTCGGCTGGCTAGGGACACTCGTTAGTGTTTAGATATAGTTAAATTAGTTTATCTATAGTCTCAGTGCACGCCCGGAGCAAGCGTGCTGCGGAGCAGCGTTCCCCGCAAATTGCTAATGCGCTGGAACCTTGTGAAATTAACATTCACGTGACGTCATCCTCAACTCGATATGTACGCGTACTCGCCGGCCAGTGATGCTCACAGTACTGAGTGTTCGGCTACGGTTACGTCACCAATATGGCGGCCAGGCGCAATAGCAATTTGCGCTGATAATACACGACGCATCGCAACATGCCCGCTGGAGACGTCTCGTCATCGCTATGGTTCACGCTCGAATAGTGCGCGCACCATAGCCATACGCTTAGGGTCGGGACGAAATAAACAATATAATTGATTTAGAGTAACCGCCCACCGCAGTGGCTGAAGGACATTTGAACCGCCCGGCACCCAACCCGTATTGGATCGCCTCGCATCCCTATTGTCTACAGATTACATTGATCTAAAAGTGCGTCAAAAACAGACCCTTCACAAACTTCACGTATTTGGCCAATATATCTTATTCTCCTCAGTCCGAAGCGAGCTTAAGTAACTGTCAAATAAAGCTTTTGAGGATTTATTTGGGATGTGTTGGCGGTATTAGGAGAACCCTTAATATCATATTTAAATGCGTGTTACCAAAAGGCCGATTTCCATTCAGTATATTTTTCTTCTATTCAAAATATCATAGGGACGTCTAACGCGTACTCAAGAGCTCTCGTAAACAAACCAAATCAAGGTCAAATTAAATGAAACTCTTTCATGTCACTATATCCTCATTTCGTATTCATTTACTTTATTTAGAATAATGAAGGTATCCTATTTGTTTGTATTTGCGCCCCAAAATCAGATATTAGTGGAAAGACTCAAGTTATTTGTATCTAAGATTTTTTCTCTCTTTCTTTCTTTTATCAAAATGAACTAATAATGTTTTCTGGGAATGGAATGGAATGAATCATTTACCGATGGGCCAGGTGGTAGAGCATTTGCTCTTCTGGATAGCTACCAACTCTGGTCAAGGGTATGCCGCCAGTAACCTTGAGTTGTGTTCTGGCATTAGTGCCCAGATTCCAGTCTCCCTTAAGAGGGCAGCAGCAACGCAGCGGCATTAAATCCATATCTAAATATGATGAATTCATTTTATTCATCATTCATTTTTTGAAAAATGAACGTGCTACACGTGCGCAGAAGGTTTGCCGATAGCCTCATGATGTCACGCGTCGATGGTTAGTAGGGTTGACAAAAAAGGTTACATAAATAGTTGTTTCAATAAAATAAAAAAAATATGTTTCTGCTTTATGGCGATCTGTTTTCCAACAATAATCCACTTCCCTGTTTGATTTCTCAGTTAATGTTTTCCCTCAAGAGCCATACTTGTATGAAAATTCTTTTCACACAACTCTCTCGATGTCAAGTGGTAAATCTTTTGCGTAGGCTCGGCCACTTCTTTTTAGCCGGTTATGATGAAGAGCGCCTTCTCCATTCAAAGCGTGTGCCAGTTATTTACATGAACTGTCAGTTTCTCCTGATATTTCAGGCTGTTTCCAATAAATTCGTTATTTTAATTTTATATACTTTCAGTGTCACGCTACATACCTTTAAAGAAGCCAAGCCAGTATTTATAATAATTATTTCTCTGAATCTGATATTTGAACCATTTTACTGGAAGGTTATTAGAGCAATTCCTTCGTATTTTGCAGAAAAAACGCAAAGACATCTCTGTTCTTGGTAAATGAATACCAATTACTGTTCAGTTTGTTATTAATAAGGAAGTCACGTTGAATATATTTACAGTGCTTTAAAAGTTTTTAAAAAGATAAAAAGTATTTATTGCATGATTATTATTATATTAATATATATATATATATATATATATATATATATATATATATATATATATATATATATATATATATATATATATATATATATAATACCAATATTTAGAAATTTGCTCAGAAACCACTATTTGTCCACAAATAGTTATTTCTGATTTACGGAATATAATCATGCCGTGGTATTTATTTATTATAATAACTTATGTGTTTGTATTTTTTTATTTATTTTTTATTGCAGGAGGTCAGCAGACAGGCAGACGGCCCACTTGATGGAGAGCGGTTACCATCGCCTATGGACATTTGCAACACCAAAGATGCTACAAATGCGCTGCTGCCCTCTTAAAGGAGACTGGAACCTGGTCCACTAATGCCGGAACACAACTCAAGGTTGTTATGGCGACATACTTTAGACCAGGGGTGGTAGCCATCCAGTCGGGCAAATGCCCTACCACCTGGCTGTGGGTTGTTTTGTCGCCTCTTGCGACAGGCCGCCCGGCCGCAGGAAATTGTATTCTTTCTCCGTTCCTGCACGGAGCAATATATATGTTTCTTAAATTAGTTTAAGTATTTATGTAACTATTGCCTTTTTCCTGCACCACCTATTTCGCCTGATTCAATTTCTGTCATTTAGGTTGCCTGGAAGAGATACCTTTGAGCGATAAGGCCGCCTGTTGTATTGCCTACAAAATATTTTAAACATGGCCTGTTTTTGTAATTGTATATTTGTGTGCTATAAAGTGTTATCTATCTATCTATATTTAGTATCTTCTTATATCGAGGGAAATTTGATTAAGGACAAGCCAGCGCGCGGTAACACGGTGGGGGCGTACGGGCTTCACCGTGTTAAGCAGGCACTACTCCAGGGCCACAGTTAGATAGCCTCATTTGCTTCAGGAAAAACCATGACCACGGCCTCTTCGTTCTCTCTTTGCGTGAGGCAGTGTGTAGATTGCCTAACGGGTGTAGAGGTGGCGGCAGTAATGGCGGTTTTCTTTTTCATAAATGATGCATCTTAGTGATACAACATTAAAATTACGATCTAATGTACGAAATAAGACTAATGAGTAATTTAAATCTGACCTAAAATAACTAGATATAACTTAAACTAAGAATGTGTCCAATAACACGTTTCTTATTGTCTTTATTAAGGAGAAGACACTTTGTTCATGTGTTCTTTCTTAATGTTTAGCAGTTAGCACTACACTTTATTATTATGAAAGTATTATAACACTAACTCAAAAGGTTTTGTAATTTTGAGTCTTCTTAATAAATCTGTATTATCAAGGAGCTGGATGGCCTCGATATCCACATGGTGATGAAGCCGTTGCTGATGGGCTTCAGCGTATTTTTTTATTACGTTAATGACGAGGCCCACTTTTAAGGGCTATTTACGGCGGCTGAAATATCGGCGACGGTGTTGTGAGTGAGACATCTTGTCGTCGAAACAGTGCGTTGTTAGTTGTGTGTGTAAAAACTGGTGTTTAATTCCAATCCATATCCCTGCTCGCACGTAACAAGATTATAGATTATCTTCTAAGAAAAAGCAAGATTCGTGTTGACAATAAGGGATTTCTCCGCTGAATAATTCAAATTTTTTACAGGCGTAATAAGATGTGAAAAACATACCAGTGAACATGTGAATAACAAGGTGTATTAAGCAGTTACAGATAAACAAGACAGCCCTGAGGCTTACATATTCGTAGAACTGTGGCCGAATTTTGTATACATTTCGATTTATACGCCCATAGCTGTCCCCATTGAATTCTATTCAAACGTAACATGTAAACAGAGTACAAATGTGTAATTTCCAATCGAATATCTTTTTCAAGTTGGTTTCTGTTGTAAAGCCGAATACAGACGATTTATTTCTATCTTTCGATTTTGGTAGAAATTACTCATGCTCGACTTTAAAAGATAAACTTAATTGTGTAAAGATTTCCTTAGTGACAAATTTGAAATATATTATCAATACATAATTAATAATAATATTTTAATTAAAGATATTAAATAATTGACAAACACAGATTGAAATAATATTAAAAAACAGATATCTATATAATTAAAAAAATATTCAAGTCGGATAAAAGGTATTTAATAAAATAAATAGGAACTAACTATTTAAATATAGACGATTAAGATATTTAAGATCCTGCTTAGTTGCACACCAGTGAAACTGGTAAAATGTACTGAACCATGTATCTAGGAATAACATAATCTTCAGCCAATGTCAGTCCACCGCTGGACGTAGACCTCCCCAAGTACGCGCCACATATTCCGGTCTCCTGTCCTCCTCATCCAGTCCCTGCCGGCGATCTTGCGCAGGTGGTCAGTCCACCAGGTTGGTGGGCGTCCTACGCTACGTTTGCCGAGACGTAGTCTCCACTCCAGGACTCGCTTTGTTCATCGGCCGTCGGTCCTGCGGCAGACGTGACCGGCCCACTGCCACTTCAACTTGCTAACTTTGCGAGCTACCTTGTCGCTAACTTGTCGGTTACCTTCGTTCTCGGATGTCCTCATTTCTGATTTTGTCCATAAGAGAAACACCTAACGAATAGTTGAGCGACTGTGAATTTATGCAAAAATATTTCATCTCATTTAAAAAAGTTCAATGAATGACTTTTTAACTCTTTACAATAAAATGGAAAGACGCAAAAGCATTTAAATCAGTTATAAATCGGGATATAAAAGCTCTATGTGGAGGTTCATTTAAACCTGTCTAGTATTTTCGCAGGATGCTCCCACAGACAGTTATTTTTCGGAATTTTAGACCTTGATATTTTTCTCTTTTAAGTCATTGTACCAACTTTATCTTTAAAATGAAACTATTTTTTTTAGTTTTAAGCGCGGTTATTTATTTGATTTTTTATTGTTCTGACGCTTCCGCCCCTTCAGTGACCGTGATCACGGAAAACAAAGATGTCAAGTGTCAATGATTGAGAATTCGTTATAAGGAGATTTTTACAAACGTATATTCCTAATATAAATTTATATTTTGTTTACAACACTCACGGCCGGTTCTAGAGAATGTCTCGAATAGAGGTTCCTTGTAACAAGATTTCATTGTATTCATATCGATGTATAAGCACGCATCAATGAAGAAACGTCTTATTCCAGAAGACGGATTTTGCTCCTCGCTTTCTTCTGAATCAGATTATTTTCATTTGTGCGTTACTGTTGTGAAAATAAATATGTTTTCACCGCTCATTGATTTGAATAAATTCGGTATACTTACAAATATCACCAATTGAATTCGGAAAAAATCTAACAAGTGCACAGCAGTTCAAGCACTTTGAAAGGTTCTGTAACAAGGATATAGGTAAATATACTTTTTTGCTACATTTGTCATTTGGCTACAGTTGTTGTTTACCTACCTACCTAACAGTTGCTATTATCTCTACATTAGGGATGGCGATGTAAAATCGATTAATTGAATATTGGTTTTTCGGGCCAATAATAATCGATCTTTTAAATCGATATGTAATTAAATCGATTCAGTGAATCGATATTTCTTCACCCTAGAGAATCGACATCCCATTAATCATAAGATGAACCTAAACTAAATCTACCCTTATATGCCTCTATAGAGCTTATCACGAGGAGTTGATGATACCAAGTACTCGATTGGTGTCGTTAGTTGTTATTCTATCTTGCTCATTTTTCATAAAATGGTTTTATGTTTATATTTGCATTGTAAATGCAGACTTGAAAAAAAATGGGTTTTTTAGAAATCGGCCTCAATTATTTTGGGAATCAATTAATAGGGTTACGATTCGAATCGATTTAAAAATCGATCTTTTTCGGAAAGAATCGCCATCCCTACTCTACATGGCTTAGGGATGTCTCGACTAGGTGAAATGCTCCGTCTCAACTCTTAAAGGAGGACCTATTTGTTATTCGAGGTTGTTCTTACTTATGCCACATAAGTTGAGGCTTATTTTTGGAGATGTATATTTTTTTTATGTGTCGGAAATCTCTTGCGAAAATAACAACAAAAACATAATTATAGATAGATTACACTTTATTGCACACCAAAATATATAATTACAGAAACAGACCATATTTACAATATTTTCTACGCAATACAATAGGCGGCCTTATCGCTCAAAGTGATCTCTTCCAGGCAACCTAATTACTAATTATAGTCGATTTGGAAACCTCCTCGTTTTGAAAGTCGTTTAAAAACGAGTGTGACTTACACAGGCTAGATACGACGATTTCACGACAGTTCCGTTTTTTGTGGAAATGCTTACGGAACCCCAAATAAATTCAGAACAAATGAAATTAGTAATATCACTTTGAAGCCGTGTAAAATAATAAGAGATGTTTTTTATTTACACCTCGGAAATTTTATATAATTTCCTATCGTGAATTTCAGCCCCTTTGTAAGGAATAAAACGTAAATTAAATAAATAATATTTTTCTTGTTTCATTTGTTAGTAGCTGAGCCTGTCACTTCGTTAGCGCGCAATATGAATTCTATATTCGTGTCTACATATTCCGAATTTGTTGACATTGTTCTTAAGAAATGATTAGGTTTTTAATTGAAATGATATTTGCTAAAAAGTGTCCCTAATAAAATTATTTTCTATTTCACTTCTTTCAAGTCGTGGTAGCGTAATAATCCAATATAAAATTCTCAAATTTTGTTTTTAATGTACAGTTGTAGTATGAAAAGGTTCGTCCCCTTAAAGTCGACTTTTGCTTGGACGAGGACAAGAAACAGTGTGGCCAACATTTTAATATGTTACATTTATAAAATATAGAAACATGAAAACAGAAAATTGCAATGTTGACAATGACGGACAATGAGATTAACAATAGATTTAATCATCAGGAACATAGAGCATATAATCACTACGCTTATCATAACAATTAAAACCAATAAAATGATTTTACATCTCTAATAATCTTTTTAGACAAGGCAGGAAATCAAACAACTTTGTTTTAAGTAATTTTAAATTTAATTGTCAAACAGCTACACATATTTTTTGTGAAACAGTCTGTTCTGTGAAACATGTGTTCGCGGAATGTTATATAGCCTTCCCAACCATTTATTTTACTTTTGACATCTCGATGACGGATCAATTAGTAACGCCCTAATGCGTTCCGACTCGAATTGTCGTAAAAGTCAACTTCATTTAGCAATAAGTTTTAATGAATTACTTTTCTTTTAAGTCGAACTTTTATTTTCACATCGATTACTTACTTTCGATTTATTTGCACACAGTGTCGATGGTTTAATGATCTGTGCGTTACATGACTCACAGAACATCACTATTACGTCACCCACAACAATATAGTACGACAATTATTTCATTTCTTTGACGTGGACTTTACTGTCTAAAAATATGTAACTTGATATACGTGCAAACGTCCAAAGTAAAATAAACGCTTGGAAACAGCATAAATTAATCAATTTGAAAACTGACAAACCTTGTCATACCGCGACTGTACTTTAAGAACATATTAGAGACTGATAATACGATGTAATCTAAGCCCGGCTTTGCACCTGTGTTATTGACGTAATGTCCGCGTAACCCTCTAAAGGTCCGCATGCATTACTGTTATGTATCAATACCGTACTCATCCTTCCAGTGTTAACTTCGGTATTGATTTATCGTAGTGTGAGTTTAGCTCTAGAGATTTATGTGCACATTACGGGATCGAAATTCACAGGTGTACCTACACGCCGTGTAAAATGATTAAATAAGTCAGTTTAAAATTTTTTTCTCAACTAACGGCAAGTGATGGAAGTGAAGGGAAATGAGAGTATATATACATCGTACGTTATTTTTGAAGTGTATTGTGTTGGAGCTCCACTTTTCACGTAGGAGCGCCACTTATTGTCAGGGTGACTAATATTATCAGAAGAAAACTATAGTGTACGAAAGAAACACGTTTATTCTGTTGGTGGTTTAACATTCACAATAGTTCACACGAACAAAATAAAGGAAAAGAAAGAACTGGTACAGTCAAGTTAAATACATGCACGAAAGGGGCTGTAAGCCTCCTTCGGAAGATCTCGCGAAACACGTGGGAAAAGGGCACGGAAATATATTTGTACACGCGACCCTCCACTACGTGGGCTATACGCGGACCACTGAGTACTTTTGACGCGGACTCTGTGAGAGACGACATCCGCGGCTTGCGTCGGAGTGCCTCTTCCCCTTTGCCCCTCGTGTTCCACGTACCTATTAGGCCGTTTGATACAGCGGCCCGCACGGGTTACTATATGTGATAAATTCTTATGAGAGGGTAAACCGTTTCGTTACGGCTCCAGTCTAACTGGCTTCTCTTTCTCTCACGCATGCGGCAGCGGTAGCTGTATTTTCTTAATTAGATTATATAAATAATGACTCTAATAATGTACATGCACAAAATTCTAATGTTCACACATATTGAAGAATTGTAACTAAGAATAAAATACATTTTATAATCTATAAAAGAGTTTATTAATAAATAACCTTTCCTTAAATTGTCATATTAATACACATACAATTTAAATATTAACCAAAGCTTTTCTCCAGTTAAACAATTTCAATGTTAAATAGTTCAACTTAGATGAGTTTAAGCTATCACTGCTGTCAGGTGTCAGGTTCTTTACTTAGCCCTAGAAGATTCGGTTGTTAGTTACGGTCTAAGTAGTTATGGTAGAACATATAAAACATAATATGTAATGGATATTTAGAAATTGCAGTTACGTTTATTTAAAACAATAGTACCTAAGAATATTAAAACAAAACATAAAGATAATTATAAAGAACTATTCAAATATTGTAAAGTTATGAGCATCTTTGACAAGGTAAATTTTTTAATACTAACTGAATGTAACAAACCAGAAGTCTTAGTACAGAAGACTAGACCTAATTACATGCGACCGAGATCTGACGCATGTAAATATATTATACCTAAATATAATAATGTGTATGGGACAAGGCGCAAGGAATATATGATACCAAACATTATAAATGATCTCCCAGAGGACCTGCAAACCAAGTACAAAAATAACCACAAATTAATCAAGTATAATCTTAAAAGATTTTATACTGATTCCCCAAGGCGGACCATCATGCCCACATGTGCGGTCCTGGGACTAAAATGAGAACCGTATACTAGAATGATGAAACCCTGCGCTTTATTATCAAATCGGATTAAACACTAGAATGATGATAACCCCTACTCGCCTCTGCTCCTATTTATAAAAAAAAAAAATTAGTGTACACGACTCCCTGCGGCACGAATAAACCCATGAGGTTTCAGTGCCACAGTTCATATGTGAATGTAATGTATATGAATGTAAGCATATTGGATAATAAATTTAAAAAAAAATTAGGTGTCCCGAGACATACGCGTTTGATTTTTTTATATTTTTATGTTAATTTTGACCAACATGAGCACCGAAATTCCTTGAAACTTTATTAATTATGCCAATTAATTTCAGGTTTGGCCCTGAAAACTTATTTGCGAAATGTCCGATGTACACAAAGTAAACGCAGTTTGTTTATGCGGCAATAGGGATCTGGGGCAAACTATAATATTGTGTCAGGGCTATGTTCCGATTTAGGGTGATGACGTAATACAATCGAGATGATATCTGACATGGTCTTGACATAGTGTGTATTTTTATGAACGTGAGGCCTTATTTTTGCGAAGTCCTAGCTAATATTATAAGTCCGAGTGTCAGTTTATTTGTTTTTGAAAATGTATTACTTTTTCGTTAAAAATGAAATACTGGGGCAATACATTTGCGCACTGTTTTCGGGACTAGGGATAGATTTACTCATCTGATAACCAGATGAAACATATTTTTTATCAAATATATTGATTCGAGAGCTTCAGCCTGTCAAGCGGGTCGTACAATGCAATCAGCTGAAGACTCCACACCAACGTCACAAAAGTCCGAAACCACCTTCAGTTGAAGGCCTTAAAACAGCCTTTTAACGGTTTTAAGCGCAATAATTTATTTGATTTTTGTTTATCCGACGTTTCGGCCGCTTTTCAGTTAAGTGGCCGTGGTCAAGGACGATAAAGATGACATTTGTCCAACGAGTATTGTTAAAGTTTTATTTAGCCTTCCGCCAGCTTCTTCCTTTTAATTATTTAGTTTTAATTTTGTTTATGGTTATTATTTACTCTATGGGAGCCTAATCTAATTTACCACCGTTTCACAACATGTTGTGGCTTGAAGAGAAGCGGCGCAAGACACTCTTCAGCAGACATACCTAGTTCAAAAAAAAAAATATAATACTAGCTGTCCCGGCAGACGTCGTCCTGCCCGGTAAAAATTTAAAAAAAATTAGGGGTGGACTACCCCTAACATTTAGGGGGATGAAAAATAGATGTTGGCCGATTCTCATAGATACCGGATAAGCACTAAAATTTCATCAAAATCGGTCAAGCCGTTTCGGAGGAGTATGGCAACGAAAACTGTGACACGAGAATTTTATATATTAGATTGTAATGGGTGGCAGGAAAAATAAAAGAAATTATCAGTCAAGTTGGTTTGTGTTCCGTTGCACACAGAAGGAGCTCACAGTGTCTTGAGGTCTGGCAGTTGGTTTTTGCTGCGTTTGGGTCTTAATAGTTTTGATGATCGGATCCCAAACAGGTAATACTTGCCAACCATCTTCTCTATTGAAATTTGGGTGTTTTTTGATTTCAATAGCCTCACGCATAATCCTCCTCATAATCCTCTCTTTTACCCGTGTTTTTATGCTCCTCTTTGTTTGCCCAATGTATGATAATCCACACTCACAATCGTAGAAACCTGCATCCTGGAGTGTGATATTGCATTTCACAGGTCTTAAAAATTGGGTTATCTTATGCGGCTTCAAATCTGTTTTGATTGAAGCTCGCCTGAGGATGCGACGAATTCTGTCTGTAACACCCTTGATGTAGGGTAGGGTAGCAGTGCAAAAAGTTGTTCATTGTAAGCATTATGTTGCCGTGTTTTGTAACATATAATGTTGCTTAACATTTCAAATAGTCGACACCTGGTAACAATTGATAACATTGATTACATACTGCTTTCGAAGTTTGTGAACGTAATATGTTCAGTATGCCGTGAAATGAAACTCCCTTGTTTCTGAAAGTTACTCTTTGTCATATTGTTTTATACATATAAGAACGGAGATAGAATCATCATTTTGATCTCATTGCCAAAAGGACTTCGTCTGATTAAGGTTTTATATTCGTAATTTCTAGCTCTTTCAACAAGATGAGAACGTGAAAAGTTCTATATTGTGCCTTTGTCCGTAGTCATCTCGAGTATGCAAACCAAAGAAATCCTTCTTTTGAAGTTCATTCCAGTAGACCAGAACTTATAAAAAAACGTATACTGCTTTCACTTATATTGTGTATGAACTGCCCACACACACAATTTTATTATTAAAAAAATATACTATTCTGTTGAATTTACCACATAATAGGGCTGAAAGATTGATGTGCGTAAGAACACTATGGCCGATAATATCTTATACAAAGAAATTCAAATTTTGGTTTAAGGGGAAAATTTACAGAGAACGCGTGCTCTATTTCGTTGTACCTAGAATTATCTTGTACTCTCGTAATATATAATGAAAATGCTTAGAATTTATTCTTTCAGTTCTCTGAATATTTATCTTGAATAAATTTCGAAATATCTCCGTGTATTTGGGGTATCTTGATTTATATTCTTTATATTCTATTTATTATACACTGGCGGCTGCACGCAGCTTCGTCTGTGTTTGTCCTGGGAATTCGTAAAATTGACATAAATGTAAACGACAATGTCCCATGTATTTACTCTCCCGCACTCGTCCACACTGCGCGCTGCCCAACACCATAGTATGGACGATCGCGGGAGCGTTTCTTCTTGACACTTTATAGCCCTTGTCTTCTAATGTACAGTCGCGGAATGAAAATGTTCGTCACCTTAAATTCGACTTTTACTTGCACGTACAAGAAAAAATACTGCCAACATTTTAATAAATGTTACGTTTCTAAATAATAGAAACGTGAAAAAGAAAACTGCAATGTTGTCATATTGATATATTACAGTAAAATATTATCAAACTCCATTCAGTAGTTTTTGCTTGACGTGAATGAAGTTTTCTATTTATATGAATACGATAAAATATAGTCTGGATACTTAGCGTTATAAGTCACGGTTAGCGCACGCGTCCCTAATTCAAAGGGCGCGGGTTCGATCCTGGCCGGATCGCATGCACCACTTAGGGTGTTTTCTGACCTAATGTGCATATTGTTACAATTACAGCGTGCTAATAACGGTGAAGGAAAACATCGTGATGCGACCTTCACATCGAGATAACCGATCTGTCAAACCTGCCTAGCCACATTGCACATGCGTGGCAGGTACACTGTCCGTTCGCAGTTCGCATTCGCACGAGCGCAGCAGTGCAACATTTATGGGCTGAAATTATATTATATTTATTAAATACTTTGCATTCTCATTACGTTTTCATTTTCTTCATAGGTACCAATAGAGGCTGCGCATCTCTACGACGCTGTGACACTGTGGGCTCGTGCTGCTACCGCAGCGATGAGGTATGGTCTCTCCCCAACTGACGGAGCAACTCTCATGAAGCTTCTTCGTCCGACCACGTATAGATCGGTGCAGGGGTTTGATGTAAGTGCCTATATACTGACTGTCTCTTGTATAATATGTATGTACACAAGTCTTGCCTCGCGGCTGGTTATCGCTCGACTGATCATCTCTCCATTGGGGCGTTGCTTTATACTGCACAAAACAATATGTCTCTCGGACGTGTAGACTGAGTTTCTTAGAATTACACCTGGCTAATGACTACCATAAAAGATTATAATACACAATGGACTGTTTTTCTAATTACAAATTTTAAACACAAAGTAAACAAAAGAAGTCCAAATGAAGAAAATGTAATAAAATGTCAACAGGTACGCAGGTGTGAATTTGCCTTTTTTTGGTATTCAGGTCGTAACAGTATCAAGCCTCATCATATATTGTTACAAGATGGATGGTACTGGAACAGACGAGTTTTAAAGTGGAGACCACGTCTTGGTAAAAGTAATCATACACCTTTCAATCGATGGGCAGACGATTTGTGCCAGGTCACACAACACAAATTTGAGAAGTGTACCATATTTACGTACATGCTTCCCTGGGTTGTCTATTGTTTGCCCCAATAATATAAGCAATAATACTCATATGCCATAATGTACTTGCCCGAATTTTTAAATTACCATAAAAGTTATGTGACATACTCTTGTTGCCCGTGCATTAGATTCCATAATGTCACGAGTGCCATACGTATTGTTATCCATTTTATTAATTGCAATAAGATTATTTAACAGAATATTTCAACGCCATACTAAATTAATTTCACCGAAGGAAATTAACCTAACGCCTTTGTCCTAAAAAGCGATTGGCTTTCTAGCACTTCGCCGGCCGCTGCCTCGTCACGCTCGCTGCGTTCGCTCGGCTCGTGCGTTATTTTTCTTTTTTTAAACAGGGGAAATCCGTTTGAGGACCGTAGGCCGCGTGAGAGGGAAAGGTTGCGGCCCGTGTGTGGGATTCGCCGGGTCGGGGTGGCACTAGCACCCCACGTTGAGATGTGGGGAACTATTGCCACGCCGCGGTTAGGGATACCCACTAAAACCCCTGAGCGATCATTGGGTCTCTCCGGCTTCTATACCTCACCGCGAGGTGAGAGAGGGCGCGCGGGTCGGCACGCGTCCCTCCTCTCCGGCTTTTATGTGCGGGCGAGTCCAGTTCCCCGCCGGTCGCTCGCACAGCCGTAGCCTACGGCGGCTGGAGGTCGTCATGGATGATTCTCAGACGCCGCCGCCGACTCTGACGGGAGGGGAGCGTCGTGTATTGCTCCCTCTCCCGCTCCGCCGTCTCCTTCGCAGACATGACGGTCTCGCAGATTTCATGTTCTAACCTAACCAAACCTAAACCTATTGATCGTTTAGTTTAAATCGACTTTATTTTTTTCTAGAAGCATTTTCGATGGCAAATGATGTCATTGAAATTTACTTTATGGGAAACAAAGTTTGTAGCACGTGACTATTAGTCACGTGCTACAAAGTCATTAGACTATTAGTATGACATATAAAATTATGAGAAACAATATTATGTCTGTTGACCAGTATGGCAGATGAATTTATGGTAAATGAAATTCTGGCAAATGGGTGTATTCGGCTTCCCTGATTAAGACATAATCTAGCCTGCTTTATAAAATCCAGCTGCCGCTTCCTAGATTGGCCGCAGTCATTCATTCAATGATTGTTATTTAAAAGCACGATGGAGGCAAGAAGATTACTTCTTCCATAGTAGAAGTACCGGCTGAAGGTTAAACTAAATTTGTTTATTATTCACTGAAGCGCAAATATGTACATTCTTTATAGTCTCGTGATGATATTTATGATTATGGTTTTTTTTGTGACAAAGTAAAGAATTTAAGAGGTTGTAAAACCTGCCGTAATTTTCGCGGAGCGTACGCGTGTTGTGGAATATTAGACCTTTGTACTTTTATAATAGTTTATTGTAATACAATTTTACTATATGTGAAGTTTTGCATTTACTTTACATAACTAATGAACTATTTATTGGCTCAACCCAAAGTCTGTCTTGGCCTGATATAAAAACTCCACCTTTCGCTATTTCGTGTAATTTCTTGCTAATGAAATAAGCAAAAAGAGTTATTCTATATGATACATCTATCGTCTAAAAAAAATATTCACATTCAGTCCAGTTTTCGATACTTAAAATATTTTCCTAGATTTGTCATTACATTTTTGTACTTTCTAATTGGTTCATAAATTCAATAATGCAATGTCACCTGTGTGGATAACGAAAGTAGAAGTGATGTGTGGCGTAAACTTAAGGTGGTGTGGGTCTAACTCTAGTAATTGGTTGATGACAAACATTTGAGCTACGGTCCACTAGAGAGTTAAGAGACTCACAATGACCACGTTCACGACCGCGATTTCCCATTCCACTTGCTTGCGGGCGTTACAATTATAAACTCTAGTGGAACACGGATTATGAAACATTGATGCCATTACGGAGAAATACAGAAATGTCATTGGTTGTTTTGAAAATCGTGCCTTTTTCAATGTCAATCGATAGAGAGACCACAGAGCATTAATTAATATTTATGCTCTGTGGTCAACGCCCACTTTGACCGTGGTCGCCATGTGAAACAACAGAATGAGCATTTTAGGCATTGTGAGATACTAAAGGAACGCGTGCTTATAGTGATGTACTTTTTTTATCTCAGGTAAACATGGACCGGGCTGGTGACGCTGAAGGCAACTTCACAGTGATCGGTTTGGTCTCTGATTCTTCTGCTCCTGGTGGGTGGAGCGCACAACCCGTTGCCACTTTCAGATGTGCTAACTGTTCAGATTCATTGCCGGTATGTAACTACGCGCCCTTACACATAACGTTTTTAACAGGCACCGTCGACACGCATCGCACACAACTGCAAAGCGCTGCAAACGTGATGTTATCGCAACCACACACATTCATAAAATTGTAAATTTTAGTAGACAGACGACTACTTTTTCGCGTGCTTAATACCAGGCTAGTAGCGCGACGACTTATATCGATACAGACGCGCTGGTACAGCGCAGTTTTATCAGATACTTGCCGTTAGTATTATGATGGCATCAGTCGAGGCAACAATAAAGCAACGCGCACGTAGTTCCAATGTGATACACGCACGTGTCTGGCTCTTTCAGGCGCATGCTAATAATCGGCCTTTTTCAAGTAAAGTGTCGCTGACAACGTGTGACAGCGAAACGTGTATAGAACCGCCTTAAAAGAACGTGGTGTGAAAGAGCCCTCAGACACGGATAGAGGTAGAAAGACTTATTTTGTGTGATGCGTCTATGTTGGTTACACCGTTTGATGGAATGACGCACCACTGGTGGGAGAGCTTATGGCTTAATTGCCGGGGGAGCTAGGTTCCACCACTGGAAAACCATTACAAAATAAGAGGAAGAGTAAATATTCTCTAGAATTCTTTGCATAGAACGCATATCCTGAAAATATCCATGAGATGCATCTCTGATGGTAATATCGATTTTCTGTATTGGCAGATTTTAGTACATACGGACTACTTATAGTTTGAATCTTGTACGTGACGCAACACAGCATAGAAATCTTGGCATTTCTTTAGCAATAACAAAAAAGACGTGTAAATGTTATTGGTATGGAATATAAATCACGATAGCTCGTAAAAGGGACTAGGGTCAGATTTCAATAGTATTTCGGGAACAATGACACTTGACACTAGTGTCAGGAAATATTGCGTCGAAGCTGCGGAATAGAGTACTTATGTTACGGGCCCTCGGCCTTCCCCTTCAAAGACAAATAGTTGGACATATATGACCTTACTTATAATCGTTTGTTAAATTTTAAGAAACTGCTCAGCAACTGATTAACGATAATCTTACCCATAAACTCATCTTAAGGATAAGAGGTAGTGGTAAAGAAACTCATAAATAACTGACAAAAATACCCAACATCGAGAGGTAGTTTGAAGTGACTGCTAAGAGGCAAGATGGTAAGTTTTATTTAAAACCGCCATTGATTAGGGGCTTAAGAGTCTCTTATTTAAGAGATGGCTAATCCTTTCTTAACGAGATTATTATAAGTAAGGCCTATAGACGGTATCTGTTAAGATAGGATGTTTGGGTAGTGGTTTTATTTGAATGGTGTTCGGTATTTATTTTTGCTAACTAGGTATTTCATCCGTAGAACCGTGGTAACTTGGTGATTAAAGCACTGTAATCCCAAACTCAAATAACACGGATTCGACTTGCGACCCGAAAAACTTTCGCGTGCGAGTAATTTGCTGATCGAGATTCCTTCACAGAAATCCATCCTTATAAGTTTCACTATGACTTGGTATAATACGGTTGTGCTTTTTTGTTTCAAAATCAGTCGCTTCGGTTCGTGAATAGGGTAACTGATTTTTCAAAAACCTAATAAGAACTATTTTAGTTTTGCAGTTAGCCTCGATACTAGATTGGCTAGTTTTCGCTGTTTCGTATAGTGTAAGATTTGGCACTGAATGAAGGTCCACTTAAAAATTAACCCTGTATCTTAAGAATGAATGACTGAATATGCTTTATTGTATTTTAAAAGATACAGTTGACAGAAATAAAATTTTACAGTACAATACGTGGTCTTGTCGCTATTAGCGATTTCTTCCAGACAACTTTTGGATGGACACAAAATTTGATAAGAACAGAGATTTGTTACATTATTCTCACTACTGAATCAGTATCTTATTAATGCATACGACAACAGTACAATACGTAATTTGGGTACTACTTAAGATAGATTTTTTTTTTCAGTCCCCAATAGCTCTCCTATAAGGTGTTTCAGGATTATCCATTCTTTCTGGGACACCTGTATAAATGCATGATATATATACATACATTTATGAAATATAAAAATTATACTAATATAATATATGTAAATAAAATATTATAAAACACACTTAAATAAATAAACATAAAACTAGAAAAACCTAACAATAACTGCTCCTGTGTCCTTAAATTGAACTAGACCTACAAATATCTTTCACAAGTCTATTAAAAATAGTCAGTGACTTGGCTAGCTTGATATTAGCAGGTAGCGCGTTCTTAAGATGAATTCCTTGGACTGTGAAGGATTAAGATCCGTTCTAAAACAGCCCTTAGTTGTTAATCGCAATGAACCGTAGTATCTGATAAAACTTATTTCAATAGGAACTGGTTGGTGCAACGGACATAGCCTGGATAAGCGGCAAACCTCCCCTCTCTGAACCGGACTGCGGTTTTGACGGCGAAAAATGCTCCCTGCCCCATGACCCAGGGATGCTATTCGCAGCAGCTGCAGTTGCTGCAGCGGCAATCCTAGCTGCGGCGCTGCTAGTGCGCCATTATAGATACGAACAAAAGCTGGCATCTGTGCTGTGGCGAATTGAAGCAAAAGACCTTACTTTTATCACAGCCTACAATCCTCACAGTGCTGATAAGGTAAGAAACCCGAGCGCCTATCTTCACTATCTATATTTGACGGCCCCTGTGGTTGAACGGGCCTTTTCGGCCTACCTCATTTCAATGCAGAGGCTCCGGGTTCGATTGTTATAGTAAATTTCGGAAACGTATTTTCTCCATTATTTAGTATGGTCTGGGTGTGCAATGCTGGATCACGGATCCATACACAGCTTCGCTGGTTCTAATAGTATGGACTGTATAAGTTTATATATGAGATAGTGAGAGGTATGCCAAATCCTGCATAAAACCAATGGGGTAATAAGTACCACTAACCTCGGAATGCACCTCTAATGGGGCAGCTAGACAGCTCCTGATAGTGCACGGCACGAACAGGTCCTCGAATGGCACTTCGGGTTGTAAGATTGGCACACTCACACAAAATAGCAAGCACGGCTTGTATAAAGTTCAATAGAAAGCTCCAAGAATGGGATGTGAAACGTTCACGAGCACGGAGAAAACGGAACGTCCGGATAGACCTCGCGTGCGTTGGAGACTGTTTCGCCACCACGCAATGGCGGCGAAACCGAGAGCCAGCGGCACTTATAAAACTACCTACATTAGAAAAAATGTGAGGATTCAACACTGGGTGTCTGGGATCGGCCCCAGAGTAGTCCGTTGTATATTACCCATAACACAAGCGTAACTTGCTTGTGTTATGGGTAATATACAACGTTCAATGTGTTTGTCTGTCTGTCGATTATGATAGTTCACAATACAAGTACAAGCAGGAATAGCCTTAATACAAGTAGAGTTACTTTATATTAAGCCTCGATTGAGGCATACATTTAGCATCATATTGGCGTCAATGCGCCATATTAGGTGAAGTATATTTTGAAACAATATTTATAATTTATCAATCGGTCAAATTACAAAAATACATAATATAAGTAATATTACAAGATGTCAATATTTAAAAAAATCTATAATTTAGCAATTAATCAGATAAGCGTCAATAACATTTATATTATACTAGTGGTCGCCGGTGGTCGAAATTCGACTATAATAATTAATGTCAAAGACTATACTTCTATAATCACAGATTTCGCCAAGGCTACACTGAAATTTTGACTTGGACTATAAACAAAAGAATACTATATGCGTGTATGTCTCAAGTACATGGTAGTGTGTGTAATGTTTTTTTTAATGTATTTCTTACGCATAATTTTAAAAAATGTTTTAGCATTTTTCGTTCTCCTCTATATAAACTTTAAGTGTGCAAAATTTCATACTCCTCCGTCAGCGCAATTATCGTAAAACAAGGGTACAAAGTTTTTGCTTTGGTTTAGAAATTCCGCCGCAAAATAAAATGCCTTACCTGGGAGCTAACCTTTGTTTTTTTTGTAAAATATTTCAGAGGCAATTCTTACTTAATTTCTTGAGGCGACCTCACATGTAATAAAAAATTTAAAGCTATATTGTGGTTCGTGGAACTTTTGATAAAACCACTTTTGGAAATATATCTTTAGTTCTTGTAAATAAGGTTGGATCTAATTTTACGAATGTCTGTATAATGGGGAGTGTTCTGAGGTACTACTGTTCAGAATGTTGCGTTCGTCTTCGTTCTTATAATGCCACACCGCTCGGCATCGGCCAGATGGTCATCCGCAATTCCTTGAACCACTTCGCTTATGTACTCAAGGTTCTGATGAACGTTGCCCTTGCATACCATGGGGGTGTGAAATGAGCTCCCAGCTGAGGTTTTCCTACAGCGCTGCGATATGGAGTTTTTTTTAAAGAGTCAAATTTCTTTGACACCTGCAGCACGTTTGTTACATCTCTGGTGTTGTAAGCCTTCATAGGCTACACTAATCGCTTTCCATGAGGTTGTTTGCTGTACTCCAGGCGTACATAGGCGTTCTCAAGTTTGCACCACACATCCCCGGTCCACCGCTCTCCCCATTCAGCGCCTTTTTTTTTATTGTAATACTAGCTTCTGCTCGCGACTTCGTCCGCGTGGTGCGGTTTTTTATCTATCCCACAGGAGCTCTTTAATTTTTCGGGATCAAAAGTATGCTATATGTTGACCAGGGATATAAGCTATCACCATACAAAATTTCATGTGAATCGGCCCAGTCATTTCAGTGATTAGCCGGTACAAACAGACAAACAAACAGATAAACAGAGAAACAAAAAATTTGAAAAATATCTAAATTAGTTCTATTTCACTTCTTACATCCCCCTAACTCGGTTTTTAGCATATTTTTCAATTGTACAGAAATTTGACCTCTACAGTTTTATTATATGTATACATACATGCATTCCGAACAAATAGACACACAAAGAAGAAATCTAAAGAACATTTTTCTTTTAGATTTTCTTATGTTATACAAGAATATTGTATTGATTATTGCTTTAGAAATATGATAACAAAAAATTACGACGGCCCGTCATGAGGGCTTGGTTTTTGGAAAATAAATAAGGCATACCAATAAATTTCTGTAAACACAAAGACAATACGGAACTCTAATAAAGGAAGAGTACAGACAAAGGCGTTAGAAACCGTTCAAAATATACTTGAATATACAATGATTAAACCGTTCTCTTTGTGGACAAAGCTCTACTTGGAATTCAATTTTGAACTATGAAAGCGATACGTCTGTTTTCTATTACAGTATTTCTCACGTATTTAAAGCTTTTTTCTTCTTCTTTTTAATTCTTTTTTTGGATGACTACTTGAAAACCCAAATCGATACGACAAAGAGAATGGAACAAGTTTTTGGCGTAAACCTGAACTTTGCTGCGCAGTTAGGTATTGTCATAACAAAAATCCTAAACAAAGTTCCTTAAATATCTACAATTTAACTGAAGAAATGCCGTTTAGTTTTGGAAACGTTTCTTACTGACAGCGTTCTGGCAATAGATTCATAGTTTAATTTGTACAATCGAACATTTGTTGCTAAAATCATTTTTATCTATATATATCAATACGTGAAGCAGAAACAAAGCAGAAACTTTGTACCTACCCCTTTTTACGAAAATTGCGCGGACGGAAGAGAATGAATTTTGTCACATTTATAGTTTATTTAGAGAAGGAGTGCAGAATTATAGTTTTTTTAATTATGCATAAAAAATACATTAAATCAATAAAAAAAAATTACACACACTACCATGTACTTGACACACACACACACATATATACTCTTTTTTATTGTTAAAGTCAAATTAACAGTGTAGCGTTGGCGAAATCTGTGATTATAGAAGTATAGTCTTTGACAACGAAACCTTAATAATGTTCAAACTTATATTTTAAATAAATTATCATGGTCGAATTTCGACCAAGGCCGACCGCAAGTAAATATATATACAGTATGTTAAGCAATTGTTTTTCGAAGAACTAATGGAGTAGTAGCATGTATATGTATGTGACATAATTATGAAAAATAAATATTGGGTCAAAATGGGTCAACCTATATACACCTACGTGTTTCATATAGCTGACAACAGGTCATTAAGAGTATGGTGAGACGTAGTTAGGTCGCATGTACTGCGTAATTAACAAGTGTATGACTAACACGGGTTCAGAGGGATAATTAATTTCCATAGTGACGAAGTCACTCGACTTTACGTCTTGCATATGACGGGGCAAATGTGATTTAGCTTCTCTACGACTTTGTGGAACACGCTTATAATTTGCTTTCCCATTTACTTGGGCGTATTTGCGGTATTATAACCACGTTTACTTTCCATCAAGTTTTGGACCCGGTTTAAAATTAATTGGTTATAACCGATTAAGTCGACTATCTTGTTCGGAGTGTAAACATAAAAAACTGCTGCGTAAACCTGCTTTATCCGGCTTATTCTGCAACAATTACTTTGTCTATATGTGTAATGGTTTTAATATCCCGTACAGCAAGAATACAAAACCCAAAAGATGTTAATAATGATGTTTGTACCGCTTTATTCAACAAAATCTATTTAACGAGTTTTTGTTATCAAAAGATTGTATGTCTTTAGGCTGTAACCGGTTCGGCTTTCTTCCCGGTTTTCAAATCCTGCATTCCGTGTTAATATATCTAGTAGATTGTTACTCGAGAGGTGTAAGTGATCTATCTAGGCTTGAGATGTCTTGGCGCACGAGAGAGAGAGCTCTTATAGCCCGAGTGTCTAAATAGGCCTTTCATCCGAATTAATACTCTCCTTTTTATTTCGAATATGAGGAAAGCAAATAAAAACTGATTAACATGTGAAACGTCAAGCAAAATTTCTTTTTCATTTCTCGTATTCTGGAAGTACGGTTGGAGTTACCTGATCACAGAGACACAATTTATTATCGTATAGTATTGGAAATTCTTTCAAAATAGCCTTTACAGATTAGTTTCGAAAAAAAAGTGACAAGTTATTTTTCCTTGGGGTCTGAAATTGGTAAAATAATGGAATTTATTGTGGACATACATGACGTACTGTAACGGTAGCAAATGTATAGGCAATGAAATTTATAGCATAGCCTAATAAATAAATATAGACAAAGGATATTGTTCTGTCTTGAACACTACAAAAGCAGTTGTTTTCGTATGTTATTAATGCCTCCGGCTACTTAGCATGAATCACTAAACCATTTTTGTGATGTTACTATCACTAACTACACATGGAGAATACTATCGAATGAAACTACTTAGTCATTAAGAAAGCTTTGCATCGTCACCGTCCGTTTTCTTTTAGGAAGATCTTTTAGAGAGATTCGAGATCAGCAATGACATTTATGAGTTATGTTAGGTCTTTTTTTATTCGTGAAGTACAGTAGACAGGCTGATGGCCCAACTGCGATGGTACGTGGTTACCATCGCCTAAAGACATTAACAATACCATAGGCGCTGCCAGTGTGCTGCCGGCTTTGAAGGAGAAACTGGAGTTGATGCCGGAACGGAACGGTCTGTTTCAGTCAGCGCGCGAGTGCAGTCTTGTCGCGGTTATCATGAATGCTTGAGAATTTTACGCGCAGCGTTTGTGTTCTATGATGTAATGACGTAAACCATTTTCTTAATATAAAATGTGCTACAAAATACTAGTTTTCATTACACAAACTGGCAACCATATACCACAAAGTGTAATTATACAAATGCTTAACTTTATACCCGCTTTTCAGACTACCCTACCACATGATGCCGAGACCAGGCGAGCCCACACTACAATTGCGCTGTACAGAGGGAACATAGTTGCCATTAAGAGACTACAAAAGAAAAGCATCGACATAACAAGAGCCATCAAGAAGGAGCTGAAAGAGGTATAATATTCCATTCTCTACAAATCCAACCTTGAAATTAATGAGTATATTCCCTCCCTGGAAATTATTTCATTTTATTCTGGAGACTACCAATTTTACGAGATGAAAGCATCCTATACCTATTTCGAATATAAAGACTACATAATTATTTATTTTAAAGTTACAGAGTTAACTAAAGAATAGCTATTCATAAACCTCCACAGATGTCACAAGAAATAACAAAATACAATCTATATATTGTACGTGAATCAAAAATTTTGTAACACTTTTTACAAAAATTGCTCGAACGGAGGAGTAAGAAATTTGGCACACTTATAATTTATATAGAAAAGAAGTAAAGAATGCTGATACGTTTTTCTTATTATGCATAAAAAGTACATGAAATCAATAAAAAAACATCACACACACTACCATGTATTCATTCGCCTCTTTTGTTTATTGTTCATGTCAAATTAACAGTGTAGCCTTGGCGAAATCTGTGATTATAGAAGTACAGTCTTTGACATTAACTATAATGGTTGAATTTCGACCACGGGCGACCACTAGTAGGTATATACTAATTTTACAAAAAAGAACAATGAAGTTTGTGAATTTGTATGTTGAAAAATTGTTGTTGAAATTCGCATTTATTGATGCTAGACTGTTCGCAAACAAGTTAATGTCCACATAATCTGACTAACTGAGTTTATTGAATTCGTTGACCGCTCTAAGAAAACATGAATGGCGTCTGAAAGCTGTACGTGTCAAGGGCGAATGAAGTAATTTTCTAGGGCGTACAAGACTAATGCAGATTCTCGATGAGACTAGCACAATCAATTTTAGACTAAGCAATTTTCACCAAGAAACCTTTATAAGAAATATTTCTTCGAAGTTAAGGGGCAGAAGATGGAATACGGTACAGCATTAAATGTAACCTTGGCGCGGTACTTCAAATATAAAATTGATAGATTAGTGATTTTTTAAATAAGTTCTAATTGGAATGAACTTCAAAAGAAGCATTTCAATTTTGTCTTGCATACTCGAGGTGACTAAGGACAAAGACACAGTCTATATGGTAATACGTGTAGCAAAAATGTACACCTTTTTACGAGAATTGCGCGGAGTATGAAGCGACGAATGCTAATATTTTTTTAATTATGCACAAAAAATACATTAAACCAATAAAAAATCATTACGCAGACTACCATGTATTTGACACACACGCATATTAACAGTGTAGCCTTGGCGAAATCTATGATTATAGAAGTTGTAGTCTTTGACATTAATTATTATGGTCGAATTGCGACTACTAGTATATATTAATATAATATATTATATGAACAACCAGCAAAATCGGCTCCGTACTATTTATTACCTACAGATAGAGTTACTTCATTTATTTTATTATTATGGAAATATTGATAAAATCCAGTATCATTCATTCGTGTAACATTTTGGTTCTACTAACCCCACAATTATTATAAATTTATCCACCGAGGTAGCTAGTGTAGGGTTTTGTTATCACCTCTAATGCTCATGTAATATACATCTGTCAGATTACATGGATTACGTGGGAGTTGTATAGTATAGTAACATAAAAAGAGGTGTCGCAATATAAGAAATATATATATTTAAGTTGAAATCAAAGAAGTCGCGGGTATAACCTAGTATTGAATTAAATATAGGAGTAGATTTATTACTTAAACACAAAATCAAGCTTTTAATCATTTTTATATATTTTTAATTTATCTGTGTTAAAAAACTTGAATCAGTAATATCTTTATAAGCTTTAATAATGGAAATCAGATATTATTTTTAAGAGAAACACAAAACACGTCTTTTATTTTACATTTTTCTTTCATTTCTTTTACTGGAATCCCAAATTCAAATATATTGACAAATAACAAAAAAACATCTTATAAAACTTTATGGAATGAAACAGTTTTCATTTCAAACAATCTGATATATATACTGAAATTTATTTGAAAGCCTTAGTATTATAGATTTAAGATATTCTTACGAGCTACAGGACTCGAATTAAAATGAATGCCGTTGGAATTACTATAGAGTTTATTACAACTGTACAAACACGCATAAAACAAATACAAATAAAACTGGATGCAACCAGTTTACAATGCACTGCAATTTAACACGCGCAAAGTCCGTCACTATATCGCTCATCGAAAGTACTACAAACGTCTTACTCATATCGCTTGGCTGCCCCACCCCTCCTTTCAGGTATTGTTTTATACTAAACTGTATAATACCGACAAAGGGTTTGTTCATGCACATCTGGCAAACTTCGACGCAATGCAATAAAAACAAGGATTAATTCGTTCGACGTTTATTACAGACATAAAATAAGTAAAATAACAGTAGATAATTTTAAAGTTTAAAGACAGTGGTAGTAGTTCAGTAAATTAAAAATTCGTTTTTACAACATGCAGGTGTGCGGTCTTTGTCGGTATGTAAAAATATTTATGTAACCATTTGCACGTCATGTGAATGACAAAACATATTGGAAACTTTACACTATGAAATATTTGTTCATGTGCCAATGTTTTTGCAAATAAAGATATTGATATGACTGATTACAAGTTTGTATTCTATGACTTTCAACAATAAAATTACAAATGTGTAATAAATAAAATGTTTTGATTCGAAGAAGGTTTCGTATTTATATATGAAACCTTGTTTGAATCAAAATATTTTAGATTAAATTTAAATAGATTAATTTTTTTCACAAATTAAAAAGGCAGGTATATTAACTGAAATCCAATTATTACAGAACATTCGAAATAGGTATTGAGATTCATTGGATCGATGAGGCCTTCGTAAGTGGATTCTGTCAATTGTTCGTATTGTAACATACCAACAAAAGCAAGTGTACACCTGCCGTAAAGAACAGTTTATTACCTTCCCGCGTTTCTTTTGTTTACTTTGTGTAAATTTTTTAATTAAGAATGCAGTCAAACAGTGTATTGTATTTTTTTATGGCAGATATTAGAGAGGTGTGTCGAACTAATTCTTGGAAATTATTATTTTGCGTTGGGACATATTGTATTCGTACAGGACAAAAGGAATTCTCGAAGGGGGGCGGGGTAGTCTAGCGAGGATTACGATAGGAGTAAGACGTACATTCCATAAGCGATATAGTGACGGACTTTGCGCGTGTTATTGATTCGTACAGTTTGTCCTGGTTGTATCTAGTTATATTTGTACCTATGTTGTACGTGTTTGTATAGCTCTAATAAATTTTATAGCAATTCCAACGCCATTTTGAACATTGACTTATTTCACCGTAAAGCAGAGGCTCCGGTTTCGATTCCTGGTATGGTAAATTTTGAACAAAAAATCTCCATGATTTACTTATGGGCTGTGTATCTGGGATCGGTTCCAAAGTAATTAATTATATATTACCCATAACACGAGCGTAACTTGCTTGATTTGGGCATATACAATACGTGTTTGTCTGCCGATGATTTATTTATTCCTTTATGTGTTTGCAGTGGAACAATCTTTATCCGCTTCGTTTTACCAGGAGGTATACGTCGCCTTAAGTTTTAAGTAAACTTTTGAAAGAATCGGAAAAAGATTTTGGGGGAGATAGGGCTTCGGTCGGAAAGATGAATGAGCCTATATTGCTTTTGACGATTCATCAATCGTTTGTGGAATTGCTAGTAATCCCTTTGTACGTCCCTCGGAAAGATGTCATAAATCCTTGCTATTTTTTTTTTTTTTTTTTATTGCAGGAGATCAGCAGACAGGCAAACGGCCCACTTGATGGACAGCGGTTACCATCGCCTATGGACATTTGCAACACCAAAGGTGCTACGAATGCGCTGCTGCTCTCTTTAGGGAGCCTGGAACCTGGTCACTAATGCCGGAACACAGCACAAGGTTGTTATGGCGACATACTCTAGACCAGGAGTGGTAGCCATCCAGTCGGGCAAATGCCCTACCACCTGGCTGTGGGTTGTTTTGTCGCCTCTTACGACAGGCCGCCGGGCCGCAGGAAATTGTATTCTTTCTCCGTTCCTGCACGGATAGGCTGCTAATATTATTTTTGCATAGTCATGCACATTCTTAGAATCTATTAAGCATTTAAATGAAGTATTCAAAGGAATGATGGGCATGTTGCTAGGAGGCCATGTCTTATTTGTAATTATATAAGGTTGGCCCGCTGGGATGAAGTTAGTTGAGTGTCAACTGCATTCGAGGCGCTGGTTAGTTTACTTTCGAGCAAGTATCTTATAACGACTTTGGGCTGTTTGTATTCGGCTGTGTTTGTAAGAACTGTGAATTACGTGTGTGTACTTCTGATAAATGTGATAATTCCAACGGAATTTTAAATTAACATTCCCCAAAATAGTAACAGCATAATCATGTCATTCACGATCAGTGGTGACATGGGTTCACGCACACATAGACACGCGTATACAGTTATACATGGAAGCCTGTGTCTGTTATACCAGTCACATTTTACAAAATGTTTCATTAAAGGCCAGTATTTAGGGCTGATGTTTTACCATTTGACAAAATTGATTTTTTAAGCCATATCTCAACTCAAGATTAAATTAAAATAAGAGTTGATTCTACAATATTTGACGAAGCGGTCGTTATTTTATAAGTAGTATCAAAATATTACTGTTTCTAACATCACAGTTTGCGCACTATAATGCTTTTGGATCTGTAATGTTTTATTACAGGCGAATGTCATTAAAGTCAAAGTTGACCTTTTTGCAATGTACACTCGTGACATTGCGGATAAGATGAGCATGTCTGTTTGTCCTATGGGAAAAGTGTGTAATTTGTCTGACAAGTTTCACAATTTTACGTCAAATATAACTTTGATTAATGTATTAACACAGTTTAATATTAGCTTATACCTTATAACTTTATACCTGTATTAAAACAAACAACTTTAATTATTAAACTTATTTAATTTTCATCTACTTCTAGAAGTTTGGTTACTTTAAAAATTTGCACAAATAGCTGACAATAGAATAACTACATCACTTTTTAATTCACGTTTAATTTCGTTGCCAGACACTAACATCTGACAAATTTAACGTGAAAATGGCGTGAAACTGACCGGCGATTATCCCTGTCTATACCATATAATAATGCACACAAGGACAAGCCCCAGTCAGTGCACTATTGTAGGAAATAAGAATAAAAAGTACCGGGCTATTGAGGCGAATTACTAGTGGTACTAGGGATCTGGAAATATGGGGACTATGACGTCTGCTCGTCACAATGTTCGGGGAACATTGAAATCTGGGCAGACGTATTAACATTATTGATTCGTTAAATATAGTGACGCATTAATGACCAGTCTCTCTTAAGAGACCAGCAACGCATTTGTAGATCCTTTGGTGTTGAAAATGTGCGTAGGCGATTGTAACCGCTTTCCATCCAGTAGACTGTCTGCCTATCTACTGAACTCCTGCA
This sequence comes from Dendrolimus punctatus, assembly GCA_012273795.1. Classification (NCBI taxonomy): domain Eukaryota; kingdom Metazoa; phylum Arthropoda; class Insecta; order Lepidoptera; family Lasiocampidae; genus Dendrolimus; species Dendrolimus punctatus. The sequence continues at coordinate 18,958,556 of CM022539.1, forward strand.
ATTAAAAAAAATAGTGTCTTTTGATTAAATATACTGTTTTAGTCAACTTTAGTTTTTTTTTTGTTGTGTACCTTTATTAGAAAAGAAATAAATAGCCATCATCTTCCCATCAGATCCGTGAGCTCCGTCACGAGAACCTAACAGCATTCGTCGGGGTATGCGTGGAAAGCGGGTCAGCGTGTATCGTATCAGCTTACTGCTCCCGTGGGTCTTTGGCTAGAGTCCTGGCCGACAGAGACCTCCATCTTGACGATATGTTCGTGGCAAGCCTCGTAGCTGACCTGCTAAGGGGACTGACATACCTTCATGAGTCACCCTTAATCTCCCACGGGAACCTCACGTCAACCAACTGCCTGGTGGACAGCCGATGGGTGTTGCAGATAGCTGATTATGGGCTGCATAATTTAAAAAGTAAGTAAAGACCTACAATTATTATTGTACAGTCGCGGAACGAAAATTTTCGTCACCTTAAAGTCTACTTTTGCTTGCACGATTACAAGAAATTTTCTTGTAAAAGAAACAATACCGCCAACATTTTAATATATGTTTAAAATATGGAAACGTGAAAAACGCTGAGATTGAAAATAAAAAAACAAAGGAAATAATACGCTTAACACAAACATTAAAACCAATAAAAAGGTTTTACATGTCTGTACAATGTTCTTAGACAAGGTAGAAAATCAAACAACTTGAATCTAAGTAATTATAAACTTTGTTTTCAAATATTTAAACATAATTTTCTATGGAACAGTCTGTTCTGTAACTTAGTATTAACAGGAAATGAGCTCGTGGAACGTTAAATGAATCAACATGAACACTGGCGAACATTTTTATACCACTACTCTACACTACTCTTTTACATTGTTAATATAGTTAATTTCAATACTAGCAGCATGTTATAAAGGCCGTTTTGAAACAACAATAGTAACGTGAAATATGTCCAATCTATAAGTGTTTGGAGTTGTAAGTATAATATTATTGCAAGTAATGGGTAATTAAAAAGTTTACTTATACTAAAGAAACAACTACATACAGAAAGAAACATAATTAAAGGTTTGTTTGTTTGTCTGGTGCTACAAGTTGGTGAAAGGTGTTACAAAATGAAGGCCATATTAAATTTTTTAATTTTGTGGCCTAAAAATATACTTTTGACCAATTTTATGAGTTATTGCACATTTCTATTAACCACAAAGAACAGCAATCTGATCCATCAAATGTAGTAATGATGGCCATTTTCACGTTCGCCTGCTCGTGAAGTTCCCACACCTAGCCACACTTGTAATCATAATAATTACACACTCGTCCACACACACGCTCGCACGCAAGCACGCGTGCACACACCTCTTTATTTTTGCTTTGCTTGTTCTCTTTGTGGTGGTTATTATAAAATTAGTGCTTAATTGGGGAGGGGAGGATCAGGAGTACCATCATACAGGCTTACCTAGTGTAGGCTCCTTTCCCATTTTATTGAGTTTTTCAAATGTTTACTCTATTCATTCATATTTTTATCCGTGCAGGAACGGAGAAAGAATACAATTTCCTGCGGCCGGGCGGCCTGTCGTAAGAGGCGACAAAACAACCCACAGTCAGGTGGTAGGGCATTTGCCCGCCTGGATGGCTACCACCCCTGGTCTAAAGTACGTCGCCATAACAACCTTGAGTTGTGTTCCGGTATTAGTGACCAGGTTCCAGTCTCCCTTAAGAGAGCAGCAGCGCATTTGTAGCACCTTTGGTGTTGCAAATATCCATATGCGACGGTAACCGCTTTCCAACAAGTGGGCCATCTGCCTGTCTGCTGAACTCCGGCAATAAAAATAAAATAAAAAAAAACATTTTGTTTTCTTTCATTGGGCCGTAAATAAATAAATATAAATTATTTATTTATTTACTGCCCAATAAAAGAACCCGGCCCAGACTTTTTGAGGGCTTACGTGGGGCCATAGAAAGGCCAACACGTAGAGGCCCCTTGACAAATTTAATGTAAATATGTGGCGTGACACTGACCGGCGATTATCCCTGTCTACACCATATAATAATGCACCCAGGGACAAGCCCCGGCCAGTGTTGGACTATTGTGGGAAATGAGAACAAAAAGCACCGGGCTATGTGGGTGAACTGCTAGTGGTACTAGGGGTCTGGGAATATGGGGACTATGGCGTCTGCCCGTCGTAATGATCGGGAAACATGGAAAAATGGGCAGACGGTGACTCGCGACTCCCTACATGGGCCCCAAAAAATGCCATAGAAGACAGGGGCAACATAGGTGTGAGTGGCCAAGTGATGTAGAGAGGTGAACTGCAGGTTCACCGAAGCTATTTCTGACGTGATGCCATTTATCACTTCCACCCTGGAGCTTGAGTCTTAGCTCTAGCGATCTCCACTCCGTACCCGCTGGTTAAGGCAAGTACGGAAGTGAGGTCCTTGCCTTGGCCCCGAGGTGTCGCTACTCACCTAAGGCTTCGCCACAAAGCCCCCCAGTGGGTAAAAAAATATTATTATTTACTATGGTCTGGGTGTCCGGGATCGGCGCCAAAGTGGTTCGTTATATATTGCCCACAACACAAGCGTAACTTGCTTAACTTGACGTATATAATGTGTGTGTTTGTCTGTAGATTAGATAGATAGATAGATAGATAACACTTTATTGTACACCATTACAGAAAACTTACGGACTACTAGTAATAATTTAATTGTGTACAAAGGGCGGTCTTATCACTAAAAAGCGATCTCTTCCAGACAACCCGTGGCAAGAATATTGTGATTGGGAGTGGCGATGGTGGTATACATAATTATTGTACGATTACATACATTTTAATAATAAATATATAACTATATATACAAATATACACAAATATACACATAATTTATATACATATAATATATATATATATATATATAACTGTGTGTATATTTGATATTATTATATTAGATAGTAGATTATTAATTATTATAATTATATAGGGCAACAAAAAATATGTTGAGCAGTATTGTTGATTGCATTTCTTCTCATCTTGAAGTAATTTAAACTTGAACTTTAATCCGTTAGCGTTTCCCACAAGTTACGACAAAGCGTCCACTTTCTTTACTTAAGTGATTAAGTTGAGAACTCGTAAAAGCTTTTAAGACCTGTTTAAGTTTCAAATGTGTAATGCGCTTTTCGATATTGCTTTCAGTTATCCTTTCATGTTGAAAAACAATTCTTTCTTTAGGCTATAATAAAATCTTCATGTCTGTACATGTGTACAGATAAATAAAATTGAAATCTATGTTTGTAATACCAATTAACAAATAAAAAAGTCAGATTTGATAATTAGGACCAGATAATGCTGATTTTAGAATTTTTGTCTGTCTTTCTGTCTGAATGTTCCGGCTAATCCCTGAAACGGCTGGCCCGATTTTGACGGGACTTTCACTGGCAGATAGCTGATGTTATAAGAAGTAGCTAAGACTACTTTTTTTTTAGGGTTCGGCGAAAAAATGTCCAAGCGAACGAAGTCTAAGGCTAATATTAATAATTTTATATAATATTAAAAAATAAAATAAATTATCAGTCGTGCAGTAGAAGTAGTTTTATTATGTATACAAGTCGCGAGAACTTAAGAAAATATTAGGTACTCTACTTCCATTATCGTAGCTATTAGTGTAAACACTAATAAGACTGATGATTTAATCAGATCTGTAGTTATTTGAATTTGTGTGTATACAAAACCTAGGTATCCATAGGTCGCTGATTCATATCCGGCTCGAAGGACCAAAAAGATGTTATTGAAAAAAATAATTTTATTAAAAACTTTAATGACAATGTTCTTACGTAATCACTTTTTGATGTTATTAATACGTTTAAAAAGTTCGATTGCTACCGAAAACGGAAATGTTGACATGGAATCTGGCTTTGACCAAGACAGCGATTCTTATTTTCTATTTTTCTTGTAACTTTTTTGTATTTTTCCTCTTAAGAATTTGTTTTTTTTTACTTTATACGATTTGATTGGGAGTTAGGTAGGGAGATTTTGAGTAGGTTTCATTCCTGCTGGGGCTGCAGAGAGTTCGGGCCATATACCCGTAGCCCTGGCATAAGGCGAAGGACGGAACACCCAGGGGTTTTGGTGGGTATCCCCTATCCTAGGAGTGGTATCGCATGGCACATGCATGCTAGTGTCACCCCTGGTCTGGCGAATCCCACACACGGGTCGCGAATTATCCCCTCAGGTTTCTGTGCCTGTCGCAGCTTAGCCCTCAAACGGATTTTCCCTGGCTAAAAAACAAAAAAAAATGGGTAGGTTTGGTTGTATTAAATCTAGCTATAGTAAACAAGAGGAAAAGTTTCCTTTCCACTGAAACTCACCAAAAGCTGTAGGATATTCATAGTTTTTAATTTCTCTTTGTAAGGAAAATAGTGACTGGCGAAGTATGCCCGAGATTGTAAAGAGAATTCCTGTTTTATCTTAAGAATTTTACCGGTACCATGTATAAAGCTTGGAAGTATAAAAGTGGTTGCGTCACAGACCGCTGTTTCACGTAGTTTCTTACCTGTTGGAAGTTTCGTGTAAGTAGAACAGTTTAATTAGAGTACTTTCTTGAGCTTTTGCAGTTATATTTTACGTCAAAACTTCAAGCTTCATACTACAAAATTAAGAATTAGTTTTACTAACTTCTATACTAATATTATATAGAGGAAAGATTTGTTTTTCTGTATGTTTGTAACGAATAAACTACTGGGAAGATTCCAAACATTCTTCTACCATTCGAATGCAACATTATATTCTTCTTATATATAAAAATGAGTTTGTCTGTATGTCCTTTATAGAATCGTAAACTATACATTTGATCATGTGATGATGTTTAGCAAAGTTGTGCATGAGCCAGAGAAGGTTTCTGAGTTGGTTCACAATTGGACCCGGTAAGTGGCGCTGCTGTCGGCATATCGATTGAAAGTTTTCCAGGCAGGACGACGTTTGCCGTGGTAGCTAGTCTTCTTCTTCTTATATATAAAAATGAATGTGTCTCTGTATGTGCTTTATAGAATCGTAAACTATACCTTTTTTTATGACGCAGGGGAATGTCTTTTCTTGGAACACCATCCTCGGGCCTGGGGGAAAGGCTCGCCGAGGGATGTGTGGGACTCTTGATCGACCGTATGCCCCCATGACCTCCGAAAGGAGGGCTTGGGAGATGGTCGGCCGTCAAACTACCCACTAAACCTAACTGCGCCCCTAGCTCACACACTATTACTGGGCGCCACAGGAACTGGACCAATAGGTACTACATCTGTGACGCCCCAACGCTTGTCGACGAACTCAGGGTGTCCTGCGGGGAAGGACATCCTCTTCAACAACAGGGGGGGAGGGAAGCCCGCGGGATCCCCCACTCGTCCACGCGGCTCCCTGTGCTGGAATCATGGTGGAAGGAGACTTTGTGCGTAGCGGCGCCTCCGACCCCGAAGCCGCTTTCTGCGGATGGGGTCCGATCTTAAACTATACCTAGTCCAGCCATAAGATCTGTTACAAATGAAAATGCATTTTTTTTAAATTAGGTAATTAAATATTATTAAAATGTATACCTACATATTTATTAAAGTCTCAGCAAAAAATAAAAATAAATATTCTATTCGAAATGGCCACCTTTGGCTTTTATACAGGCTTTTAATCTGTTTGGCCACGAATCTATGGATTTACGCACTGTTTCCAAAGGAGAAATTTGGCCACTGCTTGCTCCAATGATTTTTAAGAGACTCAATGACGCCGTGTCCTTGAGAGCAGGCCATTTCCTCTAAAACTGACCATAATTTGAAGGCTAAAGGGTTGAGTTTTGGGCTAGACGAAGGTGAAGACTGGCTCTTATAAAGTCCGGAACGTTGGTTTCAAGCCAGACTTGGATAGTTCGTGCCTTGTGACCAGGTGCAGAGTCCTTCTGGAAAGTCCACGATATATATTTAAAAAGTTTATTGTTGAGAGTTTTCACAACATGATTCAAGACTGTAGCTTGATACACTTTGGCTGAAGTGTTCACTCCTTTTTCACAAAAATGTAGTTTTGTGACTCCTTGATAAGACACGCCCCACCAAACCATCACTGACCCAGGATGATGACCACGTTGTGCCTTTCCAACCACTTGAACAGCTTGTTTAAAACTGCGAGCGTGCATTTTAACATTTTGTTTATTGTAGTTTTCTTCAATCGTGATTTTTTTTTCATCGGTAAATAAGATATTTCTGTGCCTTTCACGCATCGCGACAAAAGGTGGTTTGATCGATCCCCTCTCTTTAATTGTAAATATCGATTTAGGGCATGTCTTGTATATCGACGATAAGCACCGAGCTTCAGGTCTTGTTTTATGTGACGTGACATAGTCCTACCGGGATTCTTCACTCCTCGCGATAAGATTTTCTTCCTAATGGGGTTTCGACGAATTTTGGCTTTAACAGCATTAACAGTCTTTCTAGTTCTAACAGCACGCGGCCGCCTCGATCTTTTCGGGTCTTCGACAAACGAAGTGTTGTTGTATCTGTTGATAGTACGATGTACGAACATACGGCTGATACAAGCTTTTTGAAGTGTCTGGAATATGACCGACGGCTCCATATCCACTTTCTGCAAGGCGATCACTGCAATCCTATTTTCTTTATATAGTTTAATAATGAACACGAAAAAATATGTCAAATGGCGAAAAATCGAAATATGTTTTTAAAATAATATACGCGTGTTTCAAATTCACAGTAATTAAACAGTACAAAAAAACATAAGTTTTTATGTAACAGTATTTATGGCCAGACTAGTTAAATAGATTATATAGATGATATTTAATATTTTACACAACTCAAACCACATCTAAAGTTACACATTTTATAGAAAATGTTTCATATTAATTATTTGAAAACACAATTTAATTAACTTAGGTATGGTTTAATACTAGGGATATTAGGAGCTAAATATTTCCAAGGCGGCGGAGTTTTCGAGGGCGGCATAATTAGGAGTGACAGCAAAAAATTTCAACTATAAATATCAATGGTTTTCAAATATAGGGAAGTAAGTGGTTTCATGCCAAATCTTAAAAATCTAGTTCTCATTGGATATTTTGCGTTTTGAAGTCTAGTTACAGTGCATGGATAATGGGTGGTGTTTTTCTTGGACCCAGGGTGGTGCTTAAGGTAAATCTGGCCCTGCTAGAACTTTATCCAAAAATGTATCTTGTAAGAAAAACAAAGTATACACATATAATTCCCATAAGACTATAATTACTCGCAGTATACTGATCAAAGCTCATCGAGGTCGATGATCGGTAAGGTTCCCAGAAGGCTGTATACATTAACCTCGATGGATATTAATTTGTTGTCTGTGATAGGAACCAGCCCTTAATTAAGAATCTGAAATCAATCGAGTGCGTAGAAATCTATACATAAAAGGGTTCCGTAGAAGTGACCAAAGTAATGTTTTGTTTTCTTTTTGTAAAAGAGCATAGAGCGTTTAATTTCAGAATAAGCGACATATCAAAAACTACTTTAAAGGCAGGCAGTATGTTGATTAGGGTTAAGCCTAGGGCGGCGAATCTAAGGGAGAGAGGTGCGCATGCGTCTCTCGGATACCCACGTCAGTCGGGGTCCTGGAGGGGCTGATATGCGCAAGATCTCCTCCCGTAATACCGCTGCAGGGGCCCTCTAGCATCTAGGGAGAAGAGGAGTCTTCACCCCTGTTGACGACGTGAGTTTGCCTTTCCCGGGGCATTCTGAAGCACTGATGCGCTAGGATCAGCGTGGGCGTAACTACGTTCTAAGTCTCACGCTCTTCCTGCCATAAGCGCAGGGCACATGGGAGGAGGGTTGTTTTAGAGTATTAAATAATTGAGTCTCCATGCATGCCGGCGATTGACGGTGGCGGCTACTGGTGTGGCTTGCTCTCATCACTGTGGTCCAATCCCTAGCAAACCACTCAGTAGTGTGCGAAATGCATTTACCCCGCCTCAAAAAAAATACGGTGGCGAATCTGGGGCCAAAATATTTTTATATATTACAAAACTTTAAAGATTCCGGTTTATATAGACTGGTAAACAAGTGCCTTTTGGACCAACTTTTTTCAGCAGTCTCCGAAAATTATAAATGAGGTGTCATTCGATTCGGAATGGCATCTAGATGATTTTTGAAAAAAATGAAGTACCGCTTGCAAAAATTGTAAAAAGTCTACGCCATATTAAAACACACCCAAGGACAAGCCCCGGTCAATGTAGGATTATTATAGTAAATGAGAACAAAAGGTACCGGGCTATTGGGATGAACTACTAGTGGAATTAGCGCTCTGGACTATGAGGAATTTGGCGTTTCCCCGTCGCAATTTTCGGGGAAAGTGAAAGAAACAGGCAGACGGTGACATGCCACGCCCTGCATGGGTCCCAGGAAATTGCCCTACAAGATTGGTGAGGGGCAATGTGGGTATGAATGGCTAAGAGGTGTGGATAGGTGGGCTGCAGGAACAGCGAAGCTACTTTGGATGTTAGACCATTTATCACTTCCACCCCTGGAGCTTAAGACTTAGGCCGGCCGCCGATTGCAATTTTTTGTGACTGTGACTTATTGTTACTGTCACCTGATGTCACCCACGATGCGCTCACTGAATCTGTTCTTGGGTAACAAAGCGCGTTCATTTTTGTAATGGACTTCAACGAGGTTGCCGTGATTTGTGCTCTTGAAATACGTAGAAGAAAAATGAAACGGAAAAGACGCTACTGGGTGCATCCTATATTCACGGAAAGATTATTCAAAGGAAAATTCTACACTATATATTCTGAATTACGCCAGTATCCACCTAAGTTTGTTAATTATCTTCGTATGTCTATAAACTCTTTTGAAATTAAATATATAAAATAAATATAAGAATAAAATTATATCAGAATATTGCTTTAAATTTTTTGCATATAATGCAGGCCTCTTTTCTACCTCTTCTATTAATAATTCATTGTCTATGTCTTCCTCTTGTAAAGAAGACGACATCTTGAAAAACAATACACAGCCACACTTTTTTAAATAACATACGTCTACTCCGTACGCGCGGCGCCGACCGAGTGACAAAAAGTCACCAGTAAGCGGACTTCCATAGTAATGTACAGGGCGAGTGACAGTCACGTCACTCCGGTGTTGCCTGCCGCCGTAACTATTAGTCACCGTAATATCACGTCACCATAATGAGCGCACTCAGTATAGATTTCATTGCACTTGACTAAGTGATAAAAAGTCACGTTGACAAAAAGTCGCAATCAGCGGCGGGCCTTAGATCTAGCGGTCTCCTCTAAGGCCAAGTGGCTAAGGCAAGCATGGAGGCCTTTGTACGTAATGTATGTGAAGTGTGCTCATTGTTATCTTAATTGCTATAATATTTGTAATTGTATCTTAAACATAATATTTATTACATACATACGTACAGACATATAAGGTGCTTAGTTCTACTTTTGAGGTGTTTGATTATGATAAATTTGTGTCCAGGTTTTGACGTTGTTTGTTGTGGTTTAACATCCGTGTGGTGTTCTCGCGTTAGTGTATATGTTACAGCCAAAGTAATAAATCCGGATATTATCTAGTCATTATTTATAATGTCTACTCAATTTAGATAAAGTGATAATTGACAGAATTAATCATACTAACCAGCAATTTTATATAATATCTTCAAAGACTTGAATAATGTAATAAAACAAGTAGGTAAAGATAATAAAATTATATTTCAATTTGCCTAAGAATTAAAATAACAACAACAATACTCTTTATTGTACACCAACTTAAAACAGTGACACATTAACATATACGACAATTAATAGGTAGTAGTACAATGGGCGGCCTTATTGCTTAAAGCAATCTCTTCCAGGCAACCTTTGGATGGACAAGGATCTCAATTAAAATAAATTGTTGGCGTGTAGCTTAAAACTAAACTAAAGATAATATATCTAATGTAATGTATAATAAGAAACTTATATATTTACCATATACATTTAAACACAATTATACATATAGATACTACTAAATAACCATATTATATATATATACATACATAGACATACACAACAAACAATACATATTATGCAGTGAGATAGTGCTCCCTCACAAGTCTGTTGGAACTATGGATCGATTTAGCAGAGCGCACGTCTGCCGGCAATGCGTTCCAAAGTTGCACGGCACAAACAGAGAACGATCGTGTTTAAATCTCCGTGGTATGTAAAGGAGTCCTCAGCCGCAACTTCTCTGATGATCTCAGGGATCTTGAATCGCTGTGGAAGAACTGGAAGCGTTCTTTAAGATAGGGTGGGTGGATAGATTAATAACATTGTCATAGATAATAATTCTATGTTAATTAATATTGTTACGAGGTTATTTACCTTTTATTTATAAAGTAAATTTAAAGCTCACTAACCATAAAACAAAAAAGACAGATCCAAATACCAAATACTTGTATAGATTTGGTATCACTCTTTAAAGACTACAATAATAAAATATTTTATTTAATACTTTGGCTAACTTTGCCCCGCTATTATGAATAATATCCGGATAATTAATTTATCACATTGTCTAGTCAATTTTGCTATTATATATAATGACCAGCCATTATATGTAATAGATATTTAATCACTATGATTGTAACATATATATATGATTTAGCCAAATGTTTGTGTTGTGTGGAACTTTGTGTATTGTTAGCTTGTGTTAAGTTTTAATATGCTGGAGTAAGGTAAGGTTCTTGTTTTGGTTATTATATCCAACAAAATGACAACAACTGTGTCATTCGCTAACTCTACAGAACCATTTATTTTGCGTGCACTCACTCTTGGCAGATTTATTATCATTAGTTATGCAGTCAAAACATTTAATTATAAAGCATTATTTATCAGCTTGTAAACAAGATTAATTATGTAAACCGGTATTTATGGGAGAATTAACTGGCAGGTCACGACCTTACGTGGGTCACAGGAGTCGCTTCTGTTTGAGTAAGATTATAAAGACTTTAAGTGATATTTATGTTGGTATTAAATCGTGTCACGGCGAGGAGTATTGAATAAATTTTCTTAAGTTAAAACGAATGTCAAGCTTAATTGAAATAAGTAAAAAAAATATTCTTTTGTGGGAGACTAAATTTATTACTAGAGTTCGCGCCACAAAAGAAGTCCAACACACGTGGCGCTGCAATCGCTGTCATAATTCTGTCAGAATAATTATTTGCTAATCTGTAAAATGATGTAGTTATTTACTAAACAATAAACTACTATAGCGGGCGTAAATAATAATTTAAAGACTTCGGTACTGAATTTATTAGTTTGGTGATTGATAATTTTACTAATTTAAACTTATTATAAGCTTTTTAAAAAAGTTTTATATACAAGATTTTGGGATCCTTGATATAGCAGTAGAGTGCTAGCCAAGTAAAACAAGCCCAAACACGACGGGTTTATCTTATTTAGTACAGGAATTCCTATGGTCACCTTCCGATTCCGTCATAAGATCAGCTTCATGGCAGCATATTATTGCATTGTCACGCAATATACATATGCTTGCAAACTTGCAGCTCAATGAGAAACTGGGAAGTTGGTCAAATTTAACTTGCAAGATTCCACCGGAACTTACATACATACATAGTACATCCATGGCAAGTTACATAAAAACTTGAAAAAAGATACACAATTAACATAGTTCAGATACGCTTACACAAAATTGAACGATCTTGACGCGCAGGGATAGATGAGCATTCATTGTGCGGCCTCATTGTCTTATAGATTGGCGGGAGGTCGGTTTGCAAGCCGAGAGCCGGGGGTGGAGAGGGGTTGTAGTGGGAATACGGTGAATCTTGCGGCTGGTACTTCGTGCGCGTGCGCGGGTTAAAGGGACAAGGGAAACGTGAGGCCACGCGTATGAATGTTTTGCCGCGTTATAATATAAAATTTACCATAATTATAACAGTAATAATTATCGACAGATAAACATACACATTGTATATCCCCCCTAGCGTAAGCATGTTAATCTTGTGTTACGGGTAATGTACAACAGACTATTCTGGGACCGACTCATGTACTTCTTGGATACTTTACGAACAAAACTTTATCGAATAGTAGAGCTACCATTTTTAGTTTCTTTATTTTCCGTGGGACTTCTTTCGTGGCGCGGACTCGAACTATACAATCTGGCCTCAAAATTTCGGTCACGTTTTTGCCATGACGCTACATATTTGTTAGCGAATTTAAATGGCGGCACCTTTTTCTTTATATTCGTTTCGAAATGGAAATGATGTCATTTATCAGGATCAAAAGTATCCTAAGTTCTAACCTGAGATATGAGCTAGCTATGTGTCGAGTGTCATTTAAATCCGTTCAGTAGTTTTCACGTGATACTTGAATAGACAAAGAGGCAGGCAGACTAATAAAAATTCTAACAAGCTTTTTTATATTAATTTAGAGTAAGTTTGAAGGATTCGTTAAGAACCACTTTTATCTCTGCAAGAACGAAGAAAGAATACGATTTCCTCCGGCAGAGTAGGAGAGTGGTAGAGTATTTGTAGGTCTGAATGGCTAGCGCCTCTGGTCTAGGGCATGCAGCTATAACAACCTTGAGTTGTGTTCTAGCATCAGTGGCCAGGTTCCAGTCTCCCTTTAGCGAGAGACAGCACATTGGTGTTACAAATGTTCATAAGTGATCGTAACCACTTTCCATCAACTGTGCCTGTCTGCTGAACTTATGCAATAAAATACCATTAAGAAGCCATCAAACTTGTTCTAACTCAACATGAATAAGACCGTAAAGCTTTTCGGATTCTTTTGACCCGAATTAATACCCCTGATCATTTTTTCACTTAAATACACAATTCTACAAATTCGACACCACCCCACCAGATTTACACTTACATTATTTGTAGATTCACTACTACGATTTCTTTTTAATAATGTACACAATAGACATAGACAACGCTTCATTGTTCACCAAAACACAAATGCGCAATCATACAATACATGGTCAAACAAAAGGAGGCCGTATCGCTAAAAGCAATCTTTCTAGGCAACCTGACTCATTCTTTAATTATCTGTATTTGTTACGCAACAAAGATAAACATATATCCGTAATATTATAAAATTGTCAAAATGTAGTCTTGTCTTTCACATATTTTTTTTTGTTTGGCTTACTTTAAAGCGGTATTGTTTAATATTTAATATTGAGCTATGGTTTTCAAGTCATGGTACCGCCATCTTTTGTTCAAACCACAATACACATTCTTGATACATACACGTTCCTTTTCCTTTTTGTATCATAGCATTTATGTATATCTATCTCTGTATGTTTGCCTTAACTACTACAGCAAAAATTTGGAAGACGTCATCATTTTGTCGTCGTATACCTAATAATTGTACGAGTAACTAGCTTCAGTAGTGCCTTGAGTGTTAGTTTTGTTTTTGTGTCCGGGACACCCGGACTTACAATTGGTTCTCCTCCTTAAGTTTTTTAACTAACAGGCTAGGGAATTTTAAAATATTATAACCTTTCAGGTATCTATGTCAAGGTCGTTTATTAAATTAACGAGCATACTTTAATGCGGTTAGAAAATAAACAGAGGATTTTATCGGAACATTTTGCAATTATCTGAGGGCACTTCATGCAATGTTGCGCGAGAATGTGGAATTTATTAAGTTTCTTTTTGCAGGAGTTCAGCAGACAGGCAGACTGCTCACTTGATTGAAAACGGTTACCATCGCCTATCGACATTTGCAATATCACAGGTGCCACAAGTGCACTACTGCTTTCTTAAGGGAGACTGGAACATGATCACTAATGTCTGAACAAACCTCAAGGTTATTATGGCAACATTGTTAAGACCAGAGAATCCAGTCGGGCAAATGCCCTATTACCTGGCATAACATAAGCATAACTTGCTTAGCTTGAATATATACAATGTGTGTGCCAATTCAAAAATTATATCTACTACATTTGTATCTTAAAGCAACAGGTAAAACCACTGGAATTTTTATTTTTTCGGCTTTTTCCTTTAGGTGGCTGCGCAATCGCTGAGGATGCTCTGCGAGTGGAAGAGCGTAGCTTATGGCGTGCACCAGAATTGCTGCGAGACCCAAACCCACCGGCCAGAGGCTCGCAGAGAGGAGACGTATATTCCTTTGCGATTATTCTTTACGAGATTCTGGGAAGAAATGGGCCGTGGGGAGACACTAATTTGACTAATGCAGGTAAGAACATTAAGCTTTTGAGGATATCATAATTAAGATGTAGTAAAAATAAACCATAAGCTAATTAAAGACTTTATACTGCATTGCTAGACAGAAACGTGCTAAAACGGCTGGCTGCATTGGTACGCTGGATGCACGCAATGCTAATGCAATAAATACTTACATATTCTATTGTATTACATTTCACTTTGCGTGCTCCGACCCGCACTTGGCCAATTTTATATAATCTATTTTGATATCAATACCCAAGTAAATATTAGTAAGGAAATGAAGTTGTTATAACCAAAGCTTGTTTTACTTTAACAGAAATTGTTGGCCGCGTCCGACACCCAATCGGCGGGGTGTTATTCAGACCACCGACTAATGGTTTGGCAGCCAGACCATCGGTGTTAGCTGTGCTCAAGGCTTGTTGGAGCGAGAAGCCAGACTGCCGACCAGACTTAAGGCTCATTAGGCTAAGGTTGAAGGATATGCACGCAGGCATGTAAGTACAAATAGATGATGTCGTCGAATATAATTCCAGCACAGCAATATGCCGAGTACAAACCTTGTTGGCTGAAAATGTACAAATTCTCAAAATGTGCTCATGTATAATGATGTATAAGGAATGAAATTACGTCGCTATTTCTTCAAATAAAGTCTTCCTTTCTTTCTTTTCTTTCTATGATAGACAATCATAATTTTGCATAATTCTTGCGTTGGGGCAGCCTGTCATAAGAGGCGACAAAACACCACAGCCAGGTGGTAGGGCATTTGCCCGACTGGCTGCCACCCCTAGTCTAGAGTGTGCCACCGTAACAACTTTGAGTTGGGTACTGGTATCAGTGGCCAGGTTCCAGTTTCTCCTTGAAGGCCGGAAGCACATGGGCAGCACCTCTGGTATTGCTAATGTCTAAAGGCGACGGCTACCACTTTCCATCACTGTTGGGCCGTAAGCCTTTCTGCTGTGTGTGCTTCAGCAATATAAAATGACGATACTGATTAACCTGTCTGATGTTGAGTGGCAGTCAGTTCCTCCGTGAAGGAGTTATCAACGAAGGAAGAAGTGTGTATAGGTGTCATTAAGGAGAGATCAATTATTAGCAAGGAAGCACTTGCAACTGAAACATTCTTGAGAAGATATACTTTAAAAATCTGATTAGGCCTAATGATGCTTAGAACTAGCTTTTTAGAGATAAGACCGGCCTTTGTGCTCAACCAGATATAGATTTATTTAATCTCTTAAGTTTATTTTGTATTGGGTCAAGCATTTCTATGTATTGTTTATCAATTTTTTTTAGGAAGACCAATATATTCGATAATATGCTAGCAATGATGGAGAAGTATGCTTCGAATTTAGAAGCGTTAGTTGCTGCTAGAACTGACCAGCTTCTACAAGAGAAGAGACGGACCGATGATCTCTTGAATAGAATGCTACCAAGGTACGTATCTTAAGGCATTTTCAGACTAGCGTTTCTTTTGCTTGTAAACGATTACGTTAATTTTAAAAGTGGCCGTTGTTCATAAGATGACAATTGTGTATGTTTGTGTTGAATTCTTACAGTATAGTTCCCGGCACGGTTCTTGAACGGTCGGGAAAATAGTAGAGACATTTGCTTTGCGCATTGAGCGTAGCCAATGTGATGCAATTCATCGACAAATCGATAATATTCTTTTTGATTCTACACGAAAGGGCCACATCGAAAAAGAAAAACTTTGCGTAGGCTCAAGAATTTCTTTTTTTGTTATATGTAACTTACGGAACGTGAAATTACTCTACCGTAACACAGGTTAAACTTAGTACGGGGAGGGTAGGAGTAATGAATGTCCCATATTAAGTTAGTCACTATTCTGTTCGGTAAGCTGCGCCAAGTCTTTTAGTTGATCCTCCCGCAATGCCTGAAGACAAAAGTTTTTGAGCAGTGCGTCCTTCCCGTCCTTAACTACGGGACCGAGACGTTGACACTGACGGTAGGACTGGTCCCCAAATTTCATTCAGCAAAACCAAGGTAACCGACATAGCTTGCAAAATTAGCAAGTTGAATTAGCAGTGGGCTGGTCACATCTGTCACAGGACCGATGGCCAATGGAGCAGAGGAGTCCTGGAGTGGAGACCGCATCTCAATTTACGTAGCGTTGGACGTCCTCCAGCCAGATGGGTTGACGACTTACAAAAGGTTGCCGGTAGGCTCGGATGGGGAAGACAGAAGACCGTGATGAGTGACGCCGACTTGGAGAGGCCCACGTCCAGCAGTGAACGATTATTTGCTGATGACGACAGCACTATTCTATATTTCGCTTATTAGGAGACCAATAAATTCTTTAATTCTTTTTAGAATCGTACCGGGGCTTATCCTGGATTTATAAACTTAATTGCTCACCAAAATAAAGAAACCAATTACAATATTTTTATGCAAAACAATATGGCGCTTTATCTTTCGAGGCGATCTCTTCCGAGTAATGTACTTAGCTTATCTGGCTATGTGGGTGTCGGTAAGCCTTGAATTTGTTTTTATTCGCGTTTACATTTTTATTACAAAACTGGCAAGAAGGCAGGTGACCCACGCACTGGTAAATGGGTACCTTCGCCTAGAGAAATTTGACACCAGAGTCTAAATATGCTAATACAATATCTTGGCGTCGCGAAGATATTCAAAGTACAATTCCGTTGCGCTAGTGTCAAAAATACCTATTCCACTGAATCCAAAATATTTTCTCAATATCGTCGCGGCAGAATAATAGTAGGAAAATTGGTATTTACCTCCTGGAGAAATGACTTTAGTCAAGTTGAATATTGAAAAGCTACCAAAAATCAGTGGCGTGCCACCAGTACTGCGTTGGTATTAGCAGAATATCGCAGTCAGGCAAACCTGCTATTGAGATGATAGCGTCCGGCGATTTTGACTCGAAAGTAATTGTAGAACTGGGGCCCAGATGCATAGTAAACGTATGCCAGCCTTTAGGAAAGGACAGAGTGGATAGGATCAGAGGATCAGATATGAAAAATGGGATATGGAATAGTTAGGCATGGGTCATAAGGAAAGAGAAGAGGGCCGTCAGAACTCTCAGTCGCACGAAACAAGATTAGATAACACTTTATTGCATACCAAAATAAATAATTACACTAACAGACCATGTTTACATATTTTCTAGGCAATAGGTACAATAGGCGGCCTTGTCGCTTAAAGCGATCTCTTCCAGGCAACCTAAATCAAAGAAATCTGAATCAGGAAATGTAAGTGGTGCAGGATAAAGGCAATGGATACAGAAATACTCGAAACTAACTTAAGAATTAACTATACAAATACATACATATATTTATTTATTTTGATTGGGATCCTTGTCCATCCAAAGGTTGCCTGGAAGAGATTGCTTTAAGCAATAAGGCCGCCCATTGTACTACTACCTATTAATTGTCATATATGTTAATGTGTCACTGTTTTAAGTTGGTGTACAATAAAGAGCATTGTTGTTGTCGTTGTTGTTACATATATACATAGTCATATATATACACATATATAATAATATATTTCAATTGGCTCAAGGCTAACCGTTTCACTCCGATATCCTGTGATAGCGTGGTGTCACACAGAACGAGCCAATTCTGCTATTACTATTTCGTTCCATTAGGGACTCACAACGACCACGTTCACGACCGCGATTTTTCCCGGTCCACTTGCTTGCCGGCGTTACAAACGTAAACCCAAGTGGAACGGTTATTCGACCCACCTCTTGACATAGATCGTTGTGAGAGTTGCATGGAAAATGATGACGTCATTAGTGACGTTTTCGCCACAACCACAACGATCGCGGTCGCCTTGTGGAACGGCCAACGGAGCATTTTGGGCGTTGTGAGATACTAAAGGAACGCGCCCTTAGTTTATTTGTAATTGTAGTGAATTGAACAAGAAACTAAAGTATTGAAGGTTTATATATATATATATATAAAACATTTTATTAAATTTGTATGTACGTAACATATAGCTACAACGTTAGGAAAACTCTAGTATTATTATAGATATTATGTCAATACTGGGCTTTTATGGTTGTTTTTTTTTTATTTGAGCAGGACAGTGGTTGAGGCTTTAAAAAGGGGGGAACGGGTTCAGGCCGAGAGCTATGAATGCGTCACCATTTACTTCAGTGATATCGTTGGTTTCACCAGATTGGCTGCGACTAACACACCTATACAGGTATTTTGTGCACAATTACTAGGTTTTTTAAGGTTCTGTAGCTCATATGATCTATATATACATATTTGTAAATCGAGACTTTACCGCCATTTTAACGTAAGCGAAATTTGGGCCTAGTCCTATTTTTTGTTGCAAAAGGTATTTTAAAATATTCTTTTGTTTTAAGACTTTCAATTTCTGTTCAATTAAACCCTACTGAAACAAACTGAAAAAACTATAATCTGATTCCAGCGCTACCTATAGGATCCAATTGTGATTCAAAAACAATCCACCTGAGCACACACAAACATGTCATCAAAATCAGTCCAGCCGCTTAGTAGTTCAGTCACATACACGTGTATGGGAGAATTATATATAAAAACAAGGTGTGCCCGCGACTTCGGCCGTGTAGTTTTTTTGTTGCGGAACCCTAAAGTAACCTTAATTACTCCTTATGAGATCAGCAGCATCTGTCAGTGAATGTCCGGTCAAATATGGTCCAGCCGTTTCCGAGATTAGCCGAAACATCCACACAGCAGATAGAGAAAAATGTTTTTTTTTTTAAATATAATCTCTTATATATTAAAAATTAATGTTTGTCTGTATGTCCTTTATATAATCGTAAACTATACATTTTATAATGTGATGATCTTTAACCAAAGTTATTGTGCATGAGCCAGAGAAGGTTTCAGAGTTAGTTCACAATTGGACCCGGTAGGTGTCTGCTGTCGGCATATCAATTGAAGCTTTTCCGGGCAGGACGACGTCTGCCGGGACAGCTAGTTACCTTTATACTTTCAAGTAAATTTAGTAAAAGGCTGTTATTTTCACATTACAGACAGACATTTCAATTTTATTTATTTTTATATATATGTATATAGCTGTAAATATTCTTTTGGTCGTGAACTTCAAAGGCCGTATTTATTGTATATAAAAAACCGTTTATACAATTTAGTGATAGTAAATTTTATTTTACAGGTGGTGGAAATATTAAACGATTTGTACACGTGTTGTGATTCGATTATATCATTCTATAACGTTTACAAGGTAAGCTTGAACATGTATTTTTCTAAAATTGTTGTAAATATTATAATATATAACTAAATTCGTAATTTTGAACGCCTACATTCACCCTTTACTTCGTTTTTCTTCCCAATACAATTTTTGGATAAAATTTTACTTAAATCGTGTTCTAGGATGATTAATGTAAAATATTATCTACAGTAATACATAATTTTATTTTCAAAATTTAAATATAACGCCTTTAAAGTTTAAATTAGCTATTCAATTAGTTTAAATTATATAAGCGTGTTGATTTGTTTCTTTTAATTGAGAGAGTGAGAGTAAGAGAGTGAGAGTGTGCGTTTTAATTGTGTTTGTTCCGTTTTCCTCTACAAATTGTACACTACCATCTTGATATTCGTGGATAATGTAGTAGGATAAACACTGACTTTGTACTATTTACCTTTTTTTATTTTTTCTTATGTAACTTTAGTGTATATCTGTTTATTGTCCTTAATAAAAATAATAAAAAAATACACAGAAATAATGCTTAAATAGGTTCCGCACTAGGACCTAGGCCTACTAGGTCTGTATTGCTGTACACCAGGTACCTACGTGTGTGACTTAACAATTTTTATCTCTAATATTAAATTTAAAAAATAGATGTTAACTTGTGTGTGTGCGTGCGTGCGTGTGTGCGTGCGTGTGTGTGCGTGTGCAAATGATGGATCAAAATATTCTGATATACATTAGAAGGTTAATTTATATGATATTATATAATAAGTTTTTAGTTTTTTGGTAACCAAGTTGCATAAGCCACTTTTGTGTTGTGTGGTTGCTTTGATTTCATGTCTTTATACATAATTATACGATGTCACATTTATCGTTTGCCTTGTTGTAGTACAGCAAAGAACTGATGACTTAAAATTGTGCTTGAATTGTAAACCCATTATATGTATCCAGTATAATAATGGGCTGAGGGTGTTGTTGGAGCTGCCGTGGCGCAACAGAGCGTCAGGGATGGTCACAGAAGAGCGCATCCCTACTGGCCCGCGTTCGGGGGCAGCACCAACAGCATGCTCAGTCTTTTTGTAGATCGATGGGACTCGCCAACGCTACATAAATGGGTGCAACTGCACACCCAGTTAAATGTATGAGTTTGTAATTTATTGTATGTATTTTATTCATTGTTACGATGTAGGTGGAAACAATAGGTGACGCGTACATGGTGGTCGGCGGACTTCCAGAACGTTGTTCGCGGCACGCTGCTGAGGTGGCCTCACTAGCCCTACACGTGTTGGACGCCGTGCCCAAGATACGGATGAGGCATACGCCTACCGCTAGGCTGCATATCAGGATAGGTTAGTTCTATTTTGGTATATGTCTCACAAGACCGCAGGCCATAAAAATAGCCCAGACATTTGGAGGGCTTGCGTGGAGCCATACGAAGGCCAACACGTAGAGGACCCTTGTGACAAATTTAATGTAAATGTGGCGTGACACTAACCGGCGATTATCGTTGTCTACACCTCTACCCAAGGACAATCCCCGAGCAGTGAAGGACTATTGTAGGAAATGAGACGAAAAGGTACCGGGCTATTGGGATGAACTGCTAGTGGAACTAAGGATCTGGGCCATGGGAGCTATGGCGCCTGCCCGTCGCAATGTTTGAGGAACATAGAAAATATGGGTAAAAATGGACGGTGACTCTGCAATCTTTGCATAGGCTCAAAAATCGAAATGCCGTACTATTTGGTGAACATGGGTATGAGTAGCTAATAAATGTGGAGAGGTCGGCCGCAAGTTCACAGAAGATACTTCTGCCGTTATGCCATTTATCATTTCCATCCCTGAAGCTTTAGTCTTAATTCTAGCGTCCTCCACTCCGTCCCAGTTGGCTAAGGCAAGCACGGAGGCAGGGTTGTGCGTAGGATTTGCCAGGTGGTAGGGCATTTGCCCGACTGGATGGCTACCACCCCTGGTCTAGAGTATGTCGCCATAACAACCTTGAGTTGTGTTCCGGCATTAGTGACCAGGTTCCAGGCTCCCTAAAGAGAGCAGCAGCGTATTCGTAGCACCTTTGGTGTTGCAAATGTCCATAGGCGATGGTAACCGCTGTCCATCAAGTGGGCCGTCTGCCTGTCTGCTGATCTCCTGCAATAAAAAAAAAGGAAAAGGTATTATACGCGTGCGTCTGTGGTTTTTACCTATGCCTGCGCCCCGCGAAAAGTAAGTCTAAAGTATGATTTCCCGGTAGTCAAAGTTAATCATGAGTTGTGCATTGCGAAGTTTGTATTTGCCGCCCTCCAAATTGGATGCCCAACCATGGGTACCGGCTTGTCTCCCCCCCCCCCCTCGCCGCTAGACCTAGCCCTGGTGCACCGCAAATGAGCAGAA
Organism: Dendrolimus punctatus; assembly: GCA_012273795.1. Classification (NCBI taxonomy): domain Eukaryota; kingdom Metazoa; phylum Arthropoda; class Insecta; order Lepidoptera; family Lasiocampidae; genus Dendrolimus; species Dendrolimus punctatus. The sequence continues at coordinate 18,980,299 of CM022539.1, forward strand.
CTAACTGCCGGAGTATGTTTTTCCCAAACCTACAAACCTGCGTGTCTTCAAGTCTTGTATAGGTAGGTTACCTTCTAGGTAAGCGTGCTCCATCTTAGACCATATCTCCACTTGAAATCGGGCTAGATAACGGTCAAACACAATGGCGGAGGTTTATTTCAACAAATATAATAAAAAGCCAGTGAAGATGGTGGCACTTGACCCCTCCAACTATATTGGTCACAAAACTACGTATCGAAATTAGAAACAGCATAAATCTCTTTGATAGGTATTCACAGCGGGCAATGCGCAGCGGGGGTGGTTGGCGTCAAAATGCCAAGGTACTGTTTATTCGGGGACACGGTGAACACAGCCGCTCGGATGGAATCCAGCGGCGAGCCCCAAAGGATTCACGTCAGCAACGACACGTATTTGCTGTTGAAACAGCACGGCGGGTATCACTTCAAGGAAAGGGGGATAGTTAATATTAAGGTGAGTGTTTGGTGTTTCTTAAAGGTTAACATTAACCCGCATACACTGGTGCAGATTCCCGTGGAATTCCACGAAATTTCCAGATTATATAGTTATGTGTACTGTGCACAAAACTTAAATACGCCTCGAGAGAAGTTAGTTATCTCAGTTTTTGAAGATCTGGTTACATGTTAACATCTATTATCCTTGAATCTGAAAAGAAAGACATGCTTTGTGAGTCCGTATAGTGGCAGAATGAAAGTGCAATAATTTCCATATTTCTATATTGACCACTCTTCGATTAACCATCAAATTCTTTGGTACCACTTCAAAAGTCGTCGTCAATCGTGTCTTGCGCACTTGTACGAACTTCAAGAACACATATAAGTTTTGCTCCAACTTTATCTGTACGAAAATAATCACAAATCGACTAAATACGTATAATCTGAAAATATTATTTCCCAAAGCGACCCATGGAGTTCCCCTGGGACTAAATCAGGACCATATACTAGCATAATGATAACTCCGCTTATTATTATCAAATCAGAAGTAAACACTTGAATGATAACAATTATTTTCCCTTTGCTCCTACTTTTAATATAACAGTAGTATTAGGTAAATTCATTTTCAAAGCGATACCATCATGTCAAGATATATAACTTTTGTGTATTTGATATTTCACACAACTCTGACGCAGAGACTTCGGCATGAATAAACCCATAAGGTTTCTGTGCCACAATCGTATATCCTCTCATGTATATGATTGTAAGCATATCTATAATATTATAAAATTCTATAACATAATATAAATACTAGGGTGATCCAAAAATATTTTTTCCAAACAGACTCAAAAGTTTCTTTTGGGTGTAAAAAATTTCTGTGAAAAGATGAGCCCATAACATTAATATCAAGATTGTCCTCATTGCATTTTTTTAATTCCCATACGAATAACACAGGAAATTTTTTTTGCTTCTTCTGATTTTTGTACCGTTCAAACGACTGGTGGACTGATAAATCGCTGTTCCAATCTTTATAGAGAATTGAACGCTCTACAAAAAGGTCGAATAACATTTTTTGATATGTCCACGCGTTCAAAGGTTATTCAAGATCAAAGTTCAATTGTTCAAAAATTTGATCGAATTTTATAAATTACACCAAAACTGTTGGTTTCAGTGTCAAAATAAGGATTAATTTTTTTGTCAAATATAATACAGTTCAGAAGGATTTATTTTAAGGCAAGCAGCGAGCGCGAAAACTAGCGTTTGTACACGAGCACGTATGTCGTGCGTTCGTGTTGAAGGCGTGAGTCGGACTGTAGCCGAAAATCAAAAATCGACAAATCAAAAAATGTTATTAGACCTTTTTGGTAGAGCTTTCAATTCTCTATAAAGATTGGAACAGCGATTTATCAGTCAACCAGTCATTTGAACGGTACAAATACCAGAAGAAGCAAAAAAAAAATTTTCCTGTGTTATTGTTATGGGAATTAAAAAACTGCGATGAGGACAATCTTAATATTAATATTAAGGGCTCATCTTTTCACAGAAATTTTTTTACACCCAAAAGAAACTTTTGAACATGTTTGGAATTTTTTTTTTTTTGGATCACCCTAATAAATACCGTGTCTTTACATTACAGCTATAAAGAAAAACAATTGAAAAGACTATATAAACGACGGAGAACACGATGCATTTTTTTGAGATTTCGTGTCTGTTTGTTCGGGATTCACGTAAAATCTACTGGGCTGATTTCGATACGGTCATCAACAGCAAATTCTTAAACTAAAAATCTGCTTTATATTTATCTTGAGATTTTTTCTGAAAATGATTTAAAATAGCCACATTTAAAAAAATAATGAAATTTTTTCACTGATAAATAGCAAATTTTTTGTAACAAAATGTATGATATTATTCATCCTGGGTTTCGTACCTGGGATAAATAACGATTGTACAAAGCTACCTCGTATTTGATAACGTACTTAGTTATGAAACCCAAATAAGCAAAACTGCAAAACATAATATAATCTAGTGCCTAGGTTTACTTATATGTGGACTTGTATACTTATGTTTTAACTCTGCCCTAAGGTAAACTATCAGTCATGACTTATACACTGAAGTTCTAAATGAAACATTTACATCCAGTCAGTAAATCCTCCGAGTAAACACTCAGATATTGCCTTCTGACATGAGCTTTACAAAGTACCATCTTTACTCTGTTCTATATTTAGATTAGAGATAGTGGCAAAATTGCTTTTCTTAGTTGATCTGAATCAATACTAGATCTGTATGCGTAATGAGTGACGGATTCTAGAAATGCGAATTCTTTGCGCTGGCACTTTCAATTTATGACATGTAGGGTAAAGTCCAGATAGTTGCTTCATTGAGATATTTGTCCGGGTTTTAAAAACACTATGGTACAGACATTGGTGCTCTTTGCGATCTTCTATAATCAGAAGTGCTCCTCCAGCAGGCTTCGATGTCAAGTAGCCCGTAGGATAAGTTTTAAGTCTTGTCTGTGTAAGCAAAAATCCTCAGCAGACTCTTCAATATTTTTGTTACTGGTTGTGGTTTCAGTTAACTTTTTATTTCTCCACATGAATTAGATAGGACTTGATAATATTAAATAATCATTAGTGGCTAGGTTCTAGTCTCCCTTAAGACAGCAGCAGCTTATTTGTAGGTACCACCATTGGTGTTGCAAATGTTCATAGGTGATGGTAATCGCTTTCCGTTGGGGTGTCTGCCTGTTCGTCTGAGAACTCATGCAGTAAAAAAAAGAAATAAAATATTTAATATTGGCTTAAAGTTCATATTAAACGGTTCATGTATGTTGAAAGATACAAATGAACCGCCTTTATTGACTTAAATCCCACATTAAATCGTTCGTGTACGTCTTTTAATTTAGATTAATCAACCAACGGGATCTACATAATCAATCTGTAATTACTCAATGACATTGAATAGCGTGCTTCGTGTCTTATCATGTTTGTGCAATTCAACCAAATTAGTTTAATTTTGTTGATATGTCCAATAACAGCTTTAAACCATAATTTAGAGACTATAATTTTGTAGCAGCGAAGATAGAGGTTAAATGATACCTACTTTAGATGGCAGAGTAATAATCTTTGTCGAGTGCTGATGTGAACTGAACTAGCCTATTTTGGAAACGGTAATCTTAAGTAAAAATATTAACAAGTCGTACAGCTAGTACAATATATAGCACAATGTGTGAGCGGCACGGATGATGTGCGAGCGGGATAGAACAACTAATAATATGTGCGCTCCCGTGTTGCGCTAGCCAATAGTCGGTGTCCGTTCTGATGTCTAGTCTACTAGATGTTTGCAGCTCTCTTTATTTGAACTATACATTTATACGTCTTTTTTAGTATAACTTTTTTTCTCTTAGTCTCCGCCCACGAAGATTGTTCAATCATTTTGTTAATTTTTAAATCTTGATTATAGGGCAAAGGCGAGATGAGGACATGGTGGCTGGTCAGCGAAGACCACGAGAGAAGAAGAAACTCTTTATGTAGATATCGTAAGTATGTTTTAGTATAGTAAATAAAAAGGACTCCTTCAGTCCTAGTAAAACTATCAGACCCAAAAAATACTGATTTGACGTCGTAAGGGATGCCATGTGTAGAGTTGCCAGATGTCCGGGTTTAGATCGGACAGTCTGGTTTTCTTTATTTGTCCGGTCAATAAAATCTTGGTAAACCAGACGAAAGATTCTCCGTCCGGATTTACAGCAAATTCGTTAATAATCTGGCGAACTTTCGTGTCTCGCCGTAAATACTGTAAAATGTGAATTATTCGTAATCATTCATTATAACATAACCGCTAGTAGCACTGAATTAAAAGAGTCTATCTCATGCAACAAAACTTTATTAAAATCAATGGTACTTATCGAGTAATATATAAAAAAGTTAAGTGGCTCTTAGTTTAGCAATGGATGTAAATTTAAAAACGAAAACGTTTGTTTTCAATACATTAATTTAAACGTTAATAAATAAGTAACTTCTAATTTCGAACTCATCTGGCAACCTTAGCCATGTGTGCCACTGGTCTAATAATGATGGATGTTAAAGTCTGTGCGAAATAAGGGAAACTAGAAAAGCAGACCACTAACTCCGAGACAGACTTTTCAAATGAAAACTGTTTTTCATGCATGAGTAACGATTTGTTTGACTGTAGTAATTGATGCTTGAATTGTTTATTTTACTTATAATCTTTAAAAGGAGACGGATACGCTTTGATAAATTGTTGGGCGTAGATTGTAAAGAGACGAGTGTTTTTTCAATTGCTAGAGTACAGCCGACAGGCTCACGGCTAACTGTGATGGAATTTGGAAAGTAGTTACTGTCGCCAATGATTATTTGCAACACTAAAATTGCTAGTAATGTGCTGCCAAACTCGTCTATCTACTAGTTCGGACTGGAACTTGGCCACTAATGCCGAAACACAACTCAAGATTGTTGTGGTGGCATGCTCTAGACCAGGTCTGGCAGCCCAGACCAGACGAGCAAATGCACTTCTATCTGACAAGTATGTTTTTTACAATTGTAGTGGGTTTAGTTATTTTGAATGAATTAATCGTGTGGTGTAAGTATTTTTATTTTTTTTCATGACATGCATTCACATAAATCGATTATTACACACGGTAACTTATTTATTTTTAACCGACTTTGAAAAAAGGAGGAGGTTCTCAATTCGTCGGGATCTTTTTTTTGTTGTTGCTTTTTTTATGTATGTTCGCGAATACTCCGTGCTTTATGATCAGATTTACGTGATTCTTTTTTTGTTCGACGCGGAATAGCTTCCAATTGGTCCCCTAAAATTTTACATAGTTTGGCCCAGTGGTTTTCATTTTATGAACATTATTTATGAAAACTATTTCCTTTTCGTTCCATATGTACACCGATTACTCTGAGATTTATGATTCGATTTACGTGATTCTTATTTTTAGATAATATATATTAATAATAATAGCTTTAGAAATAAGTTATTTTATACATTTTAGTTTTTAGTTTTTGAAGTCGGTTTTTATAAACAAAGTTTTTATTTTTTTAAGATTCCTCGTCGTCCAAACATAATTTCGGGCTGACACTTTCTAGTTTGTAATTGGCAAATATAACGCTTTTTAAGGCATATTTAAATAATTACATTTCTTTAGCCTAAAAGTCGCCGTCTCCTTTACACTTTGATTAATAATTAACTTTGATGTGCAGTAACGATTGTAAAGGGCCCATGATTAAAAGCGTTTTATTTTCGACAGAGCTTGGTCCGAACCACGAAATAGAAGAAACAGTCGAACCGTGGTGGGGAACACAGCGATCGATTCTCAACATACGCGACAGGGCCCGCTTGTCTTGCGGGGGGTCACTGGGCCCCGGCTCCGCGCTATCGTCCCCCGGACCGCCCGCCTGTGACTGTTTCGTACCCCCGCGTGACCATCATTCGGCCCCTGTTGTATCTTTCTGTGAAGAATGACGCTAACTTTTCGAATCCCCCTTGCATTTTTGGCTAAAAAACGATTTTGAAGAACCAATTTACAGGTTTAGTCTGTTAGAGAAGATTCCATCTAATGAAAATATAGAGAATACAGTCGATTATAGATTCGTGTATGAATGCGAATTTAATGAGGATAATATGAATGTTGATGCTGAAAATAGAGCGAGGAAATTGGCTGCTATGCAGAGGTTGTATTGTGCAGATTTAGACGGTACATGGCTTTAGAAAACATTGTCTTTATAATTTTTATAAAAAGGACTGGTAAATATAATGCTTTGTTTGATTATAAATAACTATAATCCCCAAAGAAGATTTATGATGCCGAAGAGTTTAATATATACAATTTACACAGTATTAATATATAAATTATTAACTAGAAGTTTTATTTTAAGTAATTTTATATATGTATTTGTTTGTAATTATCTTTTGCTGAAAATGACACTAATTCGTTAAGCTATATAATGTGACACAATGTCACCTTTATAAAGATATATAAGTACCTACATTTAGGTGGTTAAGAGTATAAAACGGTGGAATATATTTGATTAGAAGTGAAAGAAAAATATCTTAGAAAAATAATCGAATTTTTGCAATGTGAACTTTATAAAGTATTTGAGAGATTTAGTGAATTAAAGTTCGTAATTAAGGAATTTAGCTATCTACAAAACGGGTGGTTGAAATTATCTATCAGTCAAGATTGTCTATTTATAAGCCCTAATTGTGCAATGTGTGTTTAAACACAGAATTTTAATGTGGATTAAACTTAAAGTGTGTTATAATTGACAGAAAATAATACATAGTATATTATATGCTTTTTATGTATAACAATAAATACTCTGTGTGCAGAAATCTTACAGTTAGTTATACTCCCATATATTACACTTATGTACTTTGTTTATATTCTAATTATATGTACTAGCTTTATTATATGATGCCAAATTATGGTCATAACGTTTTAAAGTGTTCCTTTTTATATGCTCATATTTTCTAAAATTCAAAAATACTTTGCCAATGTATTACCTACTGCTGCTCAGTGAAAAGTGATCAGTTTTTGATATTAAAGATTATACAGATATTATCTGATTATGCACAAAGGGCGGTCTTAGTGCTAAAAAGCGATCTCTTCCACACATCTCCGGGAATGAATTGAGATGATAATGACGATAATGGCCACACGCATAGTGTCTTTGTTTGTTATGCTTTTACGGAAAAACTATTGGACCGATTTGACTGAAATTCGGTATGTATATGTAATTTTAATCCTTATGGTAGACAAGGCCTACTTTTCAACCCGGATAATGGGATATATTTTGGAATAGATTTATTTATGTAAACATTATCCCAAAAAGTTGGATAGTATTTTTTTGTGATTTGGTCATTTCGGTTATTTTGGCCATGTTGATCATTTCGGTAATTTTGGTCATTTCAGTCATTGCGGTCATTTCGGTCATTTTTGTATATTGTGTTCATTTATGTAGTTTTCAGATAGAAATACATATCCACAAAATATATAAATATTTATAGATGAATTTAAATATCATATTCCAACGACAAGTAGTATTTTTTGGTCGTAGTTTTAAATATTGATAGCGATTGTGGAGACGTGCTTATAATTTTGTTAGGAATATGAGATCAAAGGTAAATAACAACACATCCCCCTTTACTCCCTACACGGTAATTGTGGATAAGATGGAATCCTGGTAAGGTATACGAGTTTGAGGAAAGGCAGGGAATTAGAATAGTAACATGCCAGATAAGTCGTATTCACTTAACAACAAACGAATATAAAATAATATTATTCTTAGCTCCAGCTTTAAAATGCACGATAATTTAATGTAATGCTCATTGCCGCTGAAGTTAGGTGTATGATAAATGGATGCTTACTTATAAAAAGAAGTTATTTGCTACTTAAAGTTAAGTATAAACCTTTTAAGTCTCAAGGGGTGCTGGTAAAAGCAGTTAGGTAAATAATATAATTATCATTAACGTTTAATATTATTGTTTGAACATCCAATGATTATAAGGGACTCTATCAATGATAGCCAAATTAGATAGGATAATATTAATGAGGAAGAAAAATTTTCCACTTACTTAAATTTAATCTTACGAATCTTAACGAGAATACTCGATTTGGTTGATAACATGTTTATTCATGAACAAGAAATTAGACCCAATTTTTCTTATATGCCTACATAAGAAATAAATTAATATAAATTTTAATACGAACATTATTATATATTGCCGAAAGTTATTTTTAGAGAGAATATATTATAAAAGTAGGCCTTTATGCCTCAGATTGTGTAAAATTGATCATTGGATTTGGAGTTGTGATGATTGAATAGCTTACTATTACGTAATTGAAACCGTCAAAGAAAATTTGCCAGTAATATTAAATAATTAAAGTTATGACAAAATAATTGAAGTTGTCATTAAGATCGAATTACTTTTAAATTAAATTTACATAAAGAAGAAAAATCTAGTCGTCTAAAAGTAAGTATATTAGTTGATAATCTTGACGCGTGGGCCATCAAGGTGCCAAAAAACTTTGGGAACCCGTCCTTATAATGAACGGTTCTATTATTACTCAATAAGGGTTTCCTTGTTTTAAGATCTCATTATCGAAGTAAACATTATTAATTAAATTTAATTATAATACTACAATGAATTACAGAAGCAAAATGACAAAGTATTTGTAAACATTTTCAATGCTAATTACGTAATACAAAATTAATTAATTAGTTATTCTGATAATGTAAGGACGGTTTAAGGAACACTTGCGGAAGAGTACTTTCGTGTCGTGTATTACTTCCAATATCATATTTATAAAGTGACTCCTGGACGTCGTCCAGCTCTGCATTTTCATTCATTTATCATTTAAGAGCATGCTCTTGTCGGTGGAGCCTCTTCCAAACTTCTCTATTATGGGCCAGTCGTTTTACTTCTATGTAAGACACGGCACCCACTTTTTTATTTACTTGGTCGTCCCTTCCTTCTCCTTGCTTCCACTTTAAACTCTAAACAAATAAAAATCTAGAACTCGATTCCAGCGCCGTCTACCTGGTCCGATTGTGAATCTCAACCATCCTGGGACCCGCTTGAACACACACAAAAAATTCATCAAAATCAGTCTAACCATTTTAGGACTTTCGTGCTGTGTGTATGTAACAGAAGAATTTTGTAAATAAACTTAAAATCCCTATTCCATATTCTATATCTCTTCTCCCGAAGAGTGTGTGCTTATTTAAGTATATGGAGGATATGATTTTATGTATCATTGTTACTAATTTCAAAACGAAAACTATTGTACATACATACATAACTTCACGCCAGGTCCCTTGCGGGGTAGGCACGAACAACAGAGTGCCACACAGGCCCATTCTTACACACCTCGCTTGCTTCTTTGACATTCATAGCTCTTGTCATGCACGCTCGTCTGTCCTTCAGGCTCCTGACATCACCTTCTGCTATTACACGATCAATTTGATCATGGAAGGTGTGTCGTGGCCTTCCGCGACTTCTGCATCCATCCACTTTCGCATTGTATATCTGTTTAGTCATTCTTTCATCATACATTCGTTCCACAAACTATTGTGTTAAGTAATTATTACCTATATTTATAAGTTACTGTTGTTTAGAAAAATAAGTGATGATATAAGTTAAGTAAATTGCTGTTGATTGTTGTTATAATAAAGTTTTATATCAAAATACGATTTTAGTATTATTTTGTCTTTTGTTTATTGTTATTCCAAGTTGGGTCGATGAAGCTGTATTCTATATTATAAAATACACCTCCATCAACCCATGAAACTTTAGAAAATATTAGAACCCTATAATTAAAAACTATTATAAATCAAGAGACAAAGGGTGGTATTACCAAATCAAAAAAGTATATTATCTTCTGAAATAGTTTGACTAGATATTATATATAATTATCTATCAGTAATTTAATATATAATATAATTGCTACTTAATAACTACAAGCATCATTCAAGAGTTTTACAACAATTTAATATAGGAATGATGTTATTCATATCAAGTTAGAGTAAGTATGTAGGCTTCTTTAAGCTCCATAAAGAAGCCTTAAGAAAGAAAGTACTTACTCTAATTCAATATGAATAACACTGTAACTCTTACTGTACACCTATATAGTAAACTAGCGGCCCCGGCATATGTTGTGTTGCTCTGAAATATAAAAATCTAGATCCCGATCCCAGCGCCACCTACCGCTTCCAATGAATCCAATAAGATATCCTATCTTTCAAGTCAGATCAAACTGCACATGATGTGCAAATTTGATTAAAATCGATTAAGTAATTTAGGAGTCCATCGCAGACAAACAATGTGACACATAATTTATATATATTAAGATTTAACATAAAATTTTAAGGTTAGTAAATTTTTATGTGAGAGGCTACATTTTACTCAATTATTTCTTAAATCTTATTCGTAGTTCCATTTCTAAATAAGCTCTCATTGAGGGGTCGTCAACTTTTTCTAGAATCTTCTGTGCTATCTCTGGTCCAGCATTTTGCATCTTTACTGACAAAGCTTCAGCCCATACAATGAAGACACAATTTGCGCAGCCTGACATGCAGCAAGATGTTGGAGGTTCATCTATTGAAGCCTAAAAAAAACAAATTTAAGAAATGTTATTGTATTCATTGAAATAATGCACATACAAATTCTCGTAGTTTAGTTGCCAGACATTAACTATTTGGTAGCTACTCTGATTTGAGTTTATCTCAAATTTTGTTGCTTAAAGTAGGCAAAAAGGTGGTCGGCCCATTTGATGAAAGATACCATCGCCTATGGAGGTTTGCAACACCTAGGACATTGCTAACGCATTGCAGGCTTCTAGGAAATTTGCAAATAAACAATGTAAAGGTTCTTTTTATTAATTATTAGTTTACATGTCATGTACATGACATGTATAACTATCCAGTAAGGCATTCTTATTTCTCATTATTCTCATTTACACTTACGGTTACTTTCAGGAGTTCATTCTGAATTGTCTTTAAATGTGATCTAATTAATATACAATAGTTGGCCTACCTCTCTAGCTATCCTCTCCAACTCTTTCTCCTTATCTTCATCTGTAACTTGCGCTTGTGAACAACATCTTGTTTGTTTGTATTGTTTTTGTAATAGTACACCACGGTTCCTAATTGCTTTGGATAACTGTAAAAAAGGGAAATATAATAAAATTAAATTGAGTTGAGTTTCATTGATATAATTTGATGTTTACTTACAAGCATATTAAACAAGACTTATGTGAACTATAAAATTAATATATCGAACAAATCAATTTGCGCATATATTTGTTTATTTTGGTCTTTTATTTTTTTGGAAAATTTTGCATATTGTTATTCTAGTTTCCATGTTTTAGTTTTAACTTTAAGCATTATAGTAGTAGGAATAGGAAAGTAGCAATTTTCCTTTTTCTCTTTCTTTCAAATAACTTGTCTCGTAAAAAAGACAAAGACAAATATGTAGCCTTGAAACACTTTCTGAACGTAGACAGAGAATATTAGTTTTTTAAGCTGCCAGTCAAAATTTTATTGTCAAGTTGTTAATGTCACAAGTGTCAAACAAATTAAAATGTTTTTTTTTTTAATACGCATGGATACTAGCTTTTATACCACTTTCTCTAAGTTTTATTAATTATTGTTGGATTAATATATTTTAAATTAAAATCTTAAACGTTTATCTTTTTTATGTTTACTTCTTGTGTTTTAAGATTTAACATAAAATAAAGAAATACCGAGTACGTCCATAGACATTTTTTATTATTTTTATTTTCTGTTCGCATCTATCATTTCATGGCCGATCACTCGATTCCTTTCCATGAATAAATTAATTTCGTGAGTTCGATGACCGCCCGGAAGCATTTCGTTCATCGTTTTTGATATATTATTTCAATAATTTGCAAAATTATAGTCAGTTATTTACTTTTTTAGTGTGGTTTAGTGTTTACATTAATTACCACAGTTATTGATTTTATTTGCTGTCAACGGTTAACTGTACAAGGTGAGTTAATGCATTGGATAAAACGCCGCTAAGATAATGGTGTTAAGATAATGCTTTTCAATCATGAAACCGCTACAAAATAACCCTTTATCAACTCAGACGATATCTGTACGTCTTTCAGTATTAAATTCTAGATAAAATGCAAGTCTTAGAGCACAATAGAGTAATATCGTATATGATTTTGTATTTCTGGGCGGTTCCGTACAGAATAGGTTTCCGTTTTATACTTTTTGAAAAAAGTACGAGGACGTTAAATAACACGTATTTTATCAGATAATAATCAGATTTATGCAGAAGTTTTATGGTGATCAATAGTATTAACATGGAGTTGTATAGGTTAGGCTAAGAATGATTCATCTGAATCCTTTTCACTGCAAAGGCAATCAAATTCGAAGCAGATATTTGTACTAAAGAGTTGGATGAGGAAAACATTGTATTGTCAATTATATATGTTTTTCTGCACACTATTATTAATGTTGTTTTCAATTAAAATCTGATCTGTAATCTATATGAATTTGAATTTGTTTCTCAATAGCCTTATAAAGGAACCAATCATAAATATTACACTATATAACCAATTTTGAAGTTTTTAGGGTTAAAAACTGCAAGGAAAACTTCACATTCTTGAAAATACCCATTAAAACAAATAAGTTTTGTTTTGACTATAAGAGTTGATATGGATATAGTGCATTCTAACATATTATATTCTAAACCTTTTTTGCTTACTTTGAAATTGTGCTAAATCAATGCCAAAGGTGGTGTAGCCATAATTAAAAATAAAGAATATGATAGTACTCATAACATAGTTAAAATGAACGATTGATTACATATTATTTACTCTCTCTGAACTGCTACAAATTGTTTGAAACTTCAGAGCTAAAACAGAATAAATCATATTAAGCATTCCATTAATCTATTCATAAGTATTATAATTTTATGTTGTTGTATTAATTAAATTAATTTAAAACTTTTTATAAACAAAATTACAACGGTCCATAAACATCCTGTTACTGGGCTCAGGTGTCTGTCGTTTGTTGTGTTTGTGTTAATCGAGCCTTACCACCATTTTATGGTAGTGACATTTGCACCTAAGTAAATTTTTGGTTGATAGGTGAATTGAACTATTATTTTGTTTAAGGGCTCGATATACCTGTCATACTGGTCCAAAACAGATTGGGGAGTTTGACATATTGCTTATTTTAATGTGTAGGTTTCATCACAATATTTTCCTCTGATGTTAGGAAGTGCAACTATAACAATGACATATTATGTCAGAAATTTGTGAAAATAAAAAAAAAATAATAAAAAAAAAAAAAAAAAAAAAAAAAAAAAAAAAAAAAAAAAAAAAAAAAATATTAAAAAATAAATCATGAAAAATTTAGCAACTAAAAAATAACTAATATGTATGTCAGATCATTAGTATACAAATAAAACTTAAATTAGTAAATTATTAAAATGACCAATACAAAATAACCTGTAAAAAAATCAAAAATCAAAACCTGCAATTACAGTATTTGTGCTTTCTATCTCGTTACAAATTACAGCTCATTTTTCAACAACTTAAACAATATGTTCTCATAGTGAAGTGCATGTAATTTTTTTTTATGGAAATAAAGTTCTTCGACCTGAAATGGCATGCCTTTCTTGCTAGGATTTGAACCTGCACCGGTCGAGTCTAGGATGTGTGCTCTAGCCATTAAGCTACTTTGGCTTAAATAGCTTAGTGTATGGAAATATTTAAATCTAAGTAATGTGTCAATCGTGAAGTTAATGTCTTTTCTAGATTAACAAAAATGTCCGGTGAACCAGAAGTAGCACACACACCAGAAGAGGAGACTGAAGAAGAGAAATTAAGTCCTCATACAAACCACCACCAGAGAAGACCATTGAAGAAATTTTAGCTGCGGACCAAGAAGATGAATCTTTAAGAAAATATAAGGAGGCGCTATTAGGGCAGGCACAGACTGGCACTGTTATTGTTGGTAAGTAATATTTCTGTTACTGTGAGTCGGTTTCCGGAGAGCGTCTTTAATATTACAATCAAGTCCCTCATAGGGGAAGTTTATATAATTCTCCTTATTTATTTCTTTTAAACAGAATTGAATGTCAGCCAAAAAGTCGAACCTAGAATTAAATAGTGTCTTAGCTTTACTGACCGATTTGTTACTGTTGATGACGATAATGAGACGTGTAACGAGTTCCCCTGAGGAGTTCAAAGTTTCAAAGCTAAATTCTGAAGAGCAGACAAGTCTCAGCAAGTGTTGGAGTTCTGTCAGCCCTCACTTTTTTGTAAATTGGCCTCAAAAGTGTATTTAAAAACAAAACAAAATGTCAGAAAAAAGAAGAATTTAGGAGCTTTTAGAGGACAAAATATTACTTTTTACTCTATTACCTGGGGTATTGCAATTTTTAATGCCAATTGTTTGGTCAGCACACATTCCTTTAAAAATTGAAGGAATAACTTTAAGGTACTTAAGAAATAACACTACACTCGAGTGTTATTTCTTAAGTGTAAATAATATATGAAATTAAAGTATTCAATAGTAAAACAGGAGTTACAATCATCATTAGCATGCAAGCATTTGTAATATTTATATCATGTATGAATCACCATGATATTGTCGAATGTACTAGGTGTTTATCACAAGGCTGGCTTATCAATACGCTGATAAATTGATTGTCCACGGTTTGACTATGTAATCTGTTTGTTTATGTGTTGTGACATCGGATATTTTGCTTGGAAGCATGGGATTTGGTCCCCACCCATAACAGATTGAACCATTGAATAACAATAGTTCTATGGTGACATATGTATATAAAGTAAAAATTTAATCCAAAGGAAATCTTTGCTTCTAAAATCACAAAATCAGGGTAGTTGATACATTTCTCAATAAATTCTAAAATAATTTTCATATAAACAAAACATCCTATGTCAGGTGGTAGGGTATTTGCCCGTTTAGATAGCTAGCACTACTATAGTATGCCGCTATAACAACCTTGAGTTATGTGCCGGAATAAGTGGTCAGGGTCCAGTCTTCCTTTAGAGAGTGGCACATTGTTAGCACCTTTGGTCTCAAAATATCCATAGGCAATGGTAACCGCTTTCCATCACGTGGGCTGTCTGACTGTCTGCTGAACTTATGCAATATATAGGGTGAACTTTTTAAGTGGGTTTCAGGGCCAAATCTTAAACTTTGTTAAATGGCAAATGACACTAAAAGGAGACTCGAGGCCAGTTTTGATGAAACTAAAGTGGTATCATAAGATTTTTGAAAATAAACACACCTGTATGATTTTACCAAATCAATGTGTACTTGTAAGGATCAATTTCTGTGAAGGAATGTCAAACGGAAAACTAAAGGAAAATTTGTTTTTGAGAAAAATATTCCATTTTCCATACACTTATTGCTTATTTTATTAAATTATATATATAATATAAATCTTTTTTTTTGCCTCAATCAAATTAAATCAAATGAGGTGCGCTCAAATGACCAGCGCAATTTGATGATAAATAAGTATTTAAAACACATATACTTACTTACACTGTATTATATATTTTTAATAGAATCTGGCGTTTTCGTGACAACTACACAGTTTTAAGAGGGGAAATTTTATTGCTATTTCAATGTTTCAACCACTTTTAAGTAGCCATAATTGTTGAATTGTTGTAGCAGATTATGTTGTTGCAACTAGTGTCCGCCATGAAAGTTGTAAAAATAATCATTTGTCAACAGATCCGAATGATCCACGCAAGGTGATAGTAAAGAAACTGGCGTTATGTGTGGCAGGCCGCGATGATGTCGAGTTGGACCTCAGCGGGGATCTGACGGACCTCAAAAAACAGGTAAGATCAAACCTTGATACTAATGACATGTTGTTACAGTATTTAATGGTAATTTGTAATTTTTTCCAATTTTTGTAGTTGATTTCCAATGTATAAAAAGAATTTATATTTATTTTTTTTTTTTTTTTTTTTTTTTTTTTTTTTTTTTTTTTTTTTTTTTTTTTTTTTTTTTTTTTTTTTTTTTTTTTTTTTTTTTTTTTTTTTATTTCTCAATTTTTTTTAAATTTTTAACTTGTATATACCTAGTTATAGTGAATAATGCCAGATTAATGTTTGAATAAGTTGTTCCCAATTATGATCAGCAGCATAAGTACAGCACACAGGCTGACGGCTCTGTGATGGAAAGTTGTTACCATCGCCTACGAACATTTGCAACACTAGAGGTGCTACTACTAATGTGCTGTCGGACTCATAGGTGTAGAATCTGGACACTAATTCTGGATCGCAAGTCAAGGTTGTCATGGCCTTATAAGCTAGACCAAAGGTGGTAGCCATCCTGACTCGCGTTCAACCTACCACCTGGCTGTGGGTTGTTTGTTTTACGAAATTGAATTCTTACTCCTTTCCTGCACGGATACTATGATCATCTGTTTATTATAGCGGGTTAAGTTACAGGACATATCCTGGGGCGTAACTTAGGATACTTTTTATCCTAAGAAATTACGTAGTTTCCGTGGGATAGACGCAAATCGCGAAAAATGTGGCGCTGCGATCGCATCCTTTTTGTAAACTACTGAACATATATGAATGAAACTGACATAGTGTGCTGGCTTATAACCCGAGTTGGATACATTTTATTCTGATAAATGTCATCGTTTCTTTATAATGGACGAATTAGCAAAATAGGTGGCGCTGCAATCGCGTTTTTCAATTCACAAATACCTATGTTGTCATAAACAACTTATTCATTCATTGTATTACTTCAAATCAGGGGAATTTTTGGCGAAAACTGAAAGGAGATGTTGTGCTTTGCAGTTTTATTTTCTAAAAATGGCTAATATTACTCTAAAATGAACAATAGCTGTAGGATATTGATGGTTTTTTTAGTAGCAATTATGTGTTTTGTGAGAAATATGAACGGTATAGTCAAATGTGGCCTTTTGAGTTGTCACAAGAAATCCGCACTAGCTGATTACCTATAGTTCAGCTGTGCTATACATAGGCTTCAGGAAATGAAGAAACTGTACTGTAAAGGACTAGCTGCCAAGCTATAAACCTAAATAAATAAAATAAAACTTCAAATCAGGTTGGCTTCGACTCATCTCTGTGTTTTGCTAGGCAGCTGTTTGAACTATATGGACTTAGTTTCATTGTTATTGCAGTGAAGTGAACAAGAAACACTTAAAGTAAAAACTTGATTTCGCTTTCGCTACTAAAGAGAAAATAAACTTGCTTTTCCATTTTAATGTTGCACTCATATATGTTTACTGATATACATACTTTGGGTTGTGACAGACGCGCCGTTTATCATCACAAAAATCACGTGGTCTCTTGCCATACGTCAGTCAAAAGTGACAGAAGCTATCAATTGTTAATAGAACATAATAACAGGTGCGCGGCGTCTCCCCGTCGCGATTAGCCGCACCCACCCTGTAACCCGCGATTGGCTCGATGCCAAGAAGACTACGTACGGGATGTTTTAATAACTCCGAGGGAACAGATTCCTTGATTCGATATTGCACTGAGTGCAGATGACGCAATTTATAATATTTGCCTTTTTATCGGTTAGAATTGGACATTACATTGTCATGTTTCTACCAAGCGATGTAAGGCAAGTGTATGAATACGAAGACATCGGAAAAAATCGATAACCGCCCAGTGGGCATGGTTATTGATTAGGGTCTGCGCGAGCGCAAATAGTTGGCTATATATCATATTCATTTAAGAACGCACTCAGAAAACACTACTTTTCCTTAAATAATTATGCCTAATTCTTATATTATATAGACTATTTAATAATATTATGTATGTATGTATAAAAAAAAAAAAAAAAAAAAAAAAAAAAAAAAAAAAAAAAAAAAAAAAAAAAAAAAAAAAAAAAAAAAAAAAAAAAAAAAATATATATGTATATATATGTATGTATTATTATTATAATTATGTAGTTTAAGTATGTTTATTTATGATATTTGATGTTTAATTATTTGCACCACCTACATCGCCAGATTAGATTAAGTTATTCCTTAAGTTAGGTTGCCTGGAAGAGATTGCTTTCAGCGATAAGGCCGCCTTTTGTTTCTACCTTGATAATATTGTTATTGTATATTTTGAAATTGTATATTTGGTGAGCAATAAAGTGTTATCTATCTATCAATACCGTATAGATATCTGCCTGTTTTGAAAATTACTTCATCAACATTACATTGATATATTTATTGTTAGAACTGCTGTAGTTCTTGAATAAAATAATTGTGACATACAAAGACAATGAGCTGTTGGAAGCATAAGGCTTCCATTTAATTAAATATTACATAAGTAGAATTACTTTTATTAATTACTAGCTTCTACCCGCGACTTCGTCCGCGTGGTTTTTTTTAAATGAAAAGTATCCTATGTTACTTCTAATACCTCCAAGAATATGTACAAAATTTCATGATGATCGGTCGAGTAGTTTTCCCGTGAAAGCGTAACAAACAAACTTACATTCACATTTATAATATTAAATATAGTTAGGATTATTATTATTTAATAACAAAATTGGGTATTTTGGTCTTACGCCAAAAGGAGGGGTTGCACTGAAAATCAGCGTTGTGTCGGATATAACTTCCGGCAATATGCTGAGTGCGCAAACCTTGTTTGCTGAAAATGCGGCATACAAATTCTCAAAATATGCTCTGCGTATAATAATAATGTATAAGGAATGTAATTACAATAACGTCACTAATGTCGTCATAATTTTTGATCACGCAATGCGCAATGACCCATATCAAGAGGTTCGGGGACCGTTCCACTAGAGTTTGTGATTGTAACGCGCGTAAGCAAGTGGAACGGAAAAGATCGAGGTCGTTGTGAGCCAGTAACAGAACGTAACCCAAGTGTGACAAGGACGGGGTAGCTGATGTGTCAATGATCATGAAATTTGTGTGATGCAATTTGTGGATGGTCCCTCAGGTGTTTGCCACCTTCACAATGAAATACTAGGAGAGAGAATTCCGTTAGTTATGTCGGGCAAGTTTCGTTAGCAAATATCTAGCTATTTCACCTCCGCCAGGTCCCAGTAGAAGGATTAACCGAAAAAAATAGCATAAACATCTTGCGTCTCAACCATGATCTAATTACATTACAAAAGACTTGTTAACCCTTCACGACATTTAATCTGACCTTAATATGGCTTGTGCCAAATAGGGAAAAGTTCAGTAGGTATTGTATATCAGTTACTATGATCTTTGTGGTTTATTGTATACACATATTTTCCTTGTAGCTTCAGCTAGCTCTATTACTTTGGACGCCTGTTAACCTTTAACATGTTTTTGTGTGGCTTTTATTTCTCTAATTGTGTTTCTCGATTTTTTCCGAAATTTGAATTCAGCGGTGCATTTTTTACTTCGCACGAATATTCGCTGTTAATATGACCTCATTTTTAACCGAATTCCAAAAGGAGGAGGTTCTCAACTTGGTCGGTATTTTTTTTTATGTATGTACACCGATTACTCTGAGGTTTATGATCCGATTTTCGTGATTCTTTTTAGTTCGATGCGGAATAGTTGCCATTTGGTCCTCTAAAAATTTTACATGGTTTGGCCCAGTAGTTTTCATTTTGTGATTTTTTTTCCGTCCCTGTTTCTTGGGACCTATATTGTTTAAGGCGGGCGGCACCTTTCGTGGGCCTACCCATAAGTTGACACTAAAAAGTAACAAATAAAAAAACTTCGTTTAAAAAAACCGACTTCAATAACTAAAAAGTATAAAATAACTTATTTCTAAAGTTATTTTTAATTATAATATGTTATTTTTAATATATATTATGGTAAAATATCTTGGATTCGGTGCAAAGTAAAACATAAAAATTACTATATTTTGAAAATTACTAAGCACCGACTTTAAGATGTTTTAGATAATATATATTAAAAATAAGATATTATAATTAAAAATACCTTTAAAAATAAGTTATTTTATACTTTTTAGTTTTTGAAGTCGGTTTTTTTAAACAATACATGAGTGTCTTGATTATTTATTTATTCACTTTTATTCATATACATTTTTAGTCATTTTAATTAATCCATACGTGCAGGAAAGCAGAAAGAATACAATTTCCTGCGGCCGGGCGGTATGTCGCAAGAGGCGACAAAACAATCCACAGCCAGATGGTAGGGCGTGTGCCCGACAGGCTACCAGCCTTTGTCTACTGCCATAATAACCTTGAGTTGTATTCCGGCGTTAGTGACCAGAGACGTTACTTATAATATGTATTCTCGTTAAGAAAGGATTAGCCATCTCTTAAATAAGAGACTCTTAAGCCCCTAATCAATGGCTGTTTCAAATAAAACTTGCCATCTTGCCTATTAGCAGTCACTTAAACTACCACTCGATGTTGGTTATTTCTGACAGTTATTTATGAGTTACTTTACCACCACCTCTTATCCTTAAGAGGAGTTTATGGGTAAGATTTTCGTTAACCAGTTGCTGAGCAGTTTCTTAAAATTTAACAAACGATTATAAGTAAGGCCACAGGTTCCTAGTCTAATTTAAGAGAGCAGCAGCGCATTTGTAGCACCTATGGTGTAGTAAATGTCCATAGGCGATGGTAACCGCTTTCCATCAACAGACTGCCCACGTCTGCCTATCTGCTCAACTCCAACAATAAAATAAAAAATGGTTAAACAATACTGGTCTTTAATGTCATGAAAGTCTTGATGCATGTGTGGTACGATTCGTCTTGAATAATTCAATGTGTAAATTTTATTGATATGATACTTCTATTAGTATTATTATAATGATTAACATGGACTGTCGATTTGTGTATCTGTGTCAAATTACCTGCAGCCGATATTAGACTGTTCATTTCTACCTTTCAATTTGGATGAATGAAGAAAGTGATACATATAAACATAATCTCGAATCATTCATGTCATCGAATACCGCCGTGTCCTTTCAATTCTGCGCTTTTTAGACGTATCAACCAAATTGAAACAATTTGGTTGATACGCCTAATTATTATCATTACTTAATAATAAGTGCCAAAGATATTAATGTAATTTTCCACTACAATCTTCCAGTAAGTGGAAGATCAACAATACATAAAAGCACATTGAATGAATTTACAATTGGCATTAAAAAAACCACCTAATTATTTGATGGATTTAATTCCGATGGTTTGGTGGTTTCTGATGGTTCGATAAGTAATAACTGATTAGTTAAACAACTTCTCGAATAAAATCAACCGTTAAATCAAGTCACATAGTTATTAAATGATTGTATTCTATATATCTATCTATGTATCTACATACATACATACATACATCTATATACGTAAAGCAAAAATATTGTACCCCTTTTTCACAAAAACTGCACGGACGGGAGGAGTCTCTTTCGCACACTTATGGTCTTACTTATAATAGTTTGTTAAATTTTAAGAAACTGCTCAGCAATTGATTAACGAAAATCTCACCTATAAACTCCTCTTTAGTCAAATATTTTGTGGACAACCTATGTTAATCATTCAAATTTCATTTATCTCTGTTTCTCATTGGTACACAACAAGTAATACATATTTATAAGTGGAAAAAAGAAATATTCATTGATTAGGGACTGATTCTGATCCTCTTACTTAAGAGATGACTAATCTTTTCTTAACAAGATTATTATAAGTAAGGCCATTATAGTTTATATATAAAAGAAGCTACGAATGCAATTTTTTTAAATTATACATAAAAAAATACATTAAATCAATAAAAAACATTACACATGCTACCATTTATTTGACACACACACGCATAAATACAGTCGGTGCAAAGTAAAACATAAAATATTACATATTTTGAAAATTACTAAGCACCGACTTCGAGATGTTTTAGATAATTTATATTAATAATAATAAATAGCTTTAGAAATAAGTTATTTTATACTTTTTAGTTTTTGAAGTCGGTTTTTTTAAACGAAGTTTTTTTATTTTTTATACAAATAAGTTTAACTGCATCAATGCGGAAATACCGCTAAAACATTAATCTTTTCTAATTCAAAAGTAACATTTTGAAGAACAGTGGGTTGGATCCTTTTAATACCTTATACTGTAAATACTTTGTACGTACTTTATTCTATCATTTTATAAAAAAACCCAATCGAATTATTTACTCATAACAGATAGCTGTCAT
The DNA here is from genome assembly GCA_012273795.1 of Dendrolimus punctatus. NCBI lineage: Eukaryota > Metazoa > Arthropoda > Insecta > Lepidoptera > Lasiocampidae > Dendrolimus > Dendrolimus punctatus. Next base: position 19,002,438 of record CM022539.1, read on the forward strand.
TCAATATTATAGTAATCTAACACGGTTTCAGTTGACTGGTTTCAAACACACTGTACGAAGCGTAGATATGATTTATGTCCGCGACAAGTATAGAACAGTCGGTCTAATTACTGGTTGAATGGCGTTGGGATTACACCCGCGCACCTATCATGCTGCTGTTTTGTTTGACTATTGCGTAGTTCATGCTTACGTCATCGCACCGTACGTTTGGTTCTAGTAGAACGAAGATAACGGACTGTACACTAGTGGAAAAAATTAAGGGATCAAGAAAAACACAATTTTTTAACGATTATTCAAATTAATTTTTTTCAAAAAATTTCCGTAACAGTCGCGTGTCATTTAAGACTTTAATCTCTAGTTTCAAGGTCGTGGAACAATTTTTCTTCATAAGCAACAAGTATCGCGATTTTAATAAATAAAGAAAAAATATGTTCTTTTTTGGTCCACGGTCTTGGAAAAATTTCCGACTAAATGATAAAAAAATAAACTAAACTAACTAACTAACTAAACTAAACTAATAACTAAATCCACTATGGATAGGATAAACATATCCAGGTTTTTTTTTGGAATTCTTGATTGATACCCATCGCTATATCGATCACGACCATCTTCAATTCGTTGTGCGACTATTGCTTGCTGAGATTTCGATGATCAAAAACAATGTGATTCATTTCTTGCAAAGTCCGACAGCTCAGCAACAAACGGTCGTAGCAAGGCTTACAAAAAAAACAACAAATCAATGCTGGATAAACAACTTATACGATTAACACAGTGGTGTAGTCGGATTTTTTGTGCAAGTCTGTGGACCAGAAAGTACAAAAAAAAAATTTCTTTGTCATATTCAATAAGATTGCGCGATACTTGTGGCTTGAAAACATTTTTTGTTCAAAGATCTTGAAACGAGAAATTTCAAGCATCAAATTGCTTTTTCAAGAGTCCGATACTCAGATAAAAATTTGAAATTTTTCTTGACGCCTTAATGTTTTCCACTAGTGTAATATATGTTTCAAATTGCACACTCGATATTTGTTATAGTGTTGTTTAAGAGGAAGGAAGGTATAAAAAGACAATAATGTTTGCACTTAAACTAACATGCTGTATTAAAAGCCTTCGACACCTGAAACTAGGTAGTATCCTGCCAGTGTCTTAGGTGTCGGTGCTCTTCCAAGACTCAATTGTTCTCAAAAATTACATCAAAAGCGCTAAAGAGCTAAGTTGAGTTCGCTATTTAAATCAAGCCGCTTTGACTGGTCTATTCCAGGTGTTCACCATCAAGGAGGGCATCCAGTACAGGATCAGGATCGACTTCATCGTCCAGCGGGAGATCGTCCACGGTCTTAAATACGTTCAGAAGACCTATCGGCTTGGCGTCCCAGGTGATTAATTTTCCTACTTTATAGGGCGTGTATTAATTACGTGAAGCGTTTAAGGGGAGGTGGTCGAGCCTAATCGTCCTTGGAGGGGGGGGGAGGTTATTGACGAGTATCAGTAGTTTCTTGCACATTGCGCAAAGTCCGATCCTTACGGATTATCACAACACGAGTTACTAAGATTCTGTGCCCAAGAGACAATAGCTTAGACGGCTAATCGGAATGCGAATTTGATGATATTACTGAAAATCACATGGACATCTTGGTTCCAATATCACTCTTGAGACCGTGCATGAGTGAATTTTAGTTTTTACCATTCAAGTATTTTAATATTCAATTATCTCAACGGTGATTCTACCTACGTGCTACCCAATCTTAAATAAAAAATTTTTTTTTAATAATGTATGCAATGCATTTACACTACAAACGCACATGAAAAATTAACGTAGATTGGGGGGCGGTGGAGGGGGTTTCGACCCACGAAAGCGCAAAAAACGCCTCATGTTTTTAATGGACACCCCCTTATGCCTAAGTATAAATAAATCTGATTAATTACGAAGAAGGGGTTTTAGGTGACTAAAGTGTTACACTGTTTTGATCATTTGACAGCCGATTCGAAAATACCCTAATCTGAGAACTACTCAAGGGATATTTTGTTCAACCAATTGTCGTTGAAAATGTTTTTCCACTTCATGATTCAAGAGTTATCTACACATTGATTTCGATAGGCAGAAACGATATCACGTCCTGGACTATTAGTGTTGACGATATTATATTTTTGACATATTTTTTTTCACAAAATCTTCAAATATCCGCCGCCTTTTGTTTTACCAAGTAACTATTGTCTTGTCGTGCATTTTTTCGTAATTTTTATTATGGTGAACAATAAAGTGTTGTCTATGTCTCTATGTCTATTAGTTCGGTAGGTCGTAAGAGGCGACAAAACAACCCACAGCCAGGTGGTAGGGCATTTGCCCGACTGGATGGCTACCACCCCTGGTCTACAGCATGTCGCCATAACAACCTTGAGTTGTGTTCCGGCATTAGTGGACCAGGTCTCCCTTAAGAGCAGCAGCGCATTTGTAGCACCTTTGATGTTGCAAATTTCTATAGGCGATGGTAACCGCTTTCCATCAAGTGGTCCGTCTGCCTGTCTTTTGAACTCCTGCAATAATTTTTCTTGCAAAATCCTAGGTTTTGAATACGGTTTTATTTATTACTAGCGACCCGCCCCGGCTTCGCACGGGTGCAATGCTGATACAAAATTAATTACGGTTATATTATATTATGTATGTATTATACATATAAACCTTCCTCTTGAATCACTCTATCTATTGGAAAAAACCACATCAAAATTCGTTGAGTAGTTTTAAAGATTTAAGCGCATATAGGGACAGAAAAGGCGACTTTGTTTTATACTATGTAGTGATAGTGATTTTACTCACTCTAGGAAATTAGAAGGGCTCTCCTGTAAAGAGCGTGTTGATGATTAAACTACACCCGACTTTGTTAATAGTGCAGCGCGACCTATCAATAATTCTGTTAGTGGGGGAGCCCAAGATGCTAAATTTGGATTTACTCGAACGTCACGGGGCAGGTCCCCGTTAGATTGTGAAGATTAGGTGCTAAAAAGAAAATAAGCGCACAGATTTTCAAAAAAAGTCGCACAGAATTACTCAAGCGCGTCAGATATTCAAAAGGGATGTTAAGTAAACTCTAAAGTGACTTATATTCAAAAGACTGACGATTTGAACGCGACCAAAATCATGACCGATTTTAGACAATGCAAAAAACAAAAACGTAACATTTAAATACTCGAGCGCGTCAGATTAATATACAGGCGGTTCAGCTTAATGTCTTGTCGTGCTGAACCATAATCTGATAATTATGTAGAGGAGTTTCCTTAAATTGACGGTTTGAAAAAAATTAAAGTATAAAAAATACCCTCTCCCTATATGAAGTTTACATGTTGTGGTGGTACATATTAGGGTGCAAGGTTTCTCCCTTATCTTATTCTGCCACGCTTGAGTAAATCTCAAAATCCCCGCTTGGCCTCTACAATGTATAGAGCTAAAAATGTTTACATCAATTCTAATAATAATATATGTTAGGGATATAAATGAATATTGCGTTGTGAACACACATTAATTGATAACGATTTTTCCATGCATTCGCGGACAGTGCCTGGTATGTATGAATGTATATTTAAAACGCTACGCACGTAATGTTTTAGTATAGCGAATTGTGTACCAGTCTATACAAGTTGGGTTATGCATTGTTTTTGATATGATGAATATTTATTATATACTTGTACACTCATAGATGTAATGGCCCTTTAAATATTTAAAAGGTCGCGTTTGGGTTGTGACAAACTGATAATGTTGTGTCTAGCTAAGTGGCTAAAGGTTTCATGTTCTTTAAGGATTCGACTTGAATCCAGATATAGCATAAGAGAAGTAAAGAGTTTGGATAACGGAAGCAAACACTCAAATTATCCACCAGCTTTTTACATGGCATTGTCATTTTACCAAAACATTGTCTTATTATTGAAATTTGTGTCATTTCGATGTAACTGTGTTTTAGCATTTACTCGTATAAGCTTAAAACATAAAGAAGTGCGGAAGTTATTTTTTCAAATTATTCTAAACTCAAGATAAAGCAAAACAAGAAAACTATGTAATGTTTTATACATTACATAAACCATAGTTACACAAGTGGAACGTAGTCTAAGTAAATATAAAATGATGGCAGCCTCTGCAGTGATAATATGGACCAAGTGCAATTAATATAATTGAAGACATGAGTGGATGAAGGTGATAAGTCGCATAATTCCAATTCTGAGTAAATCGAGATAAAAGTTTTACTTTTATTTAAACTGAACTGAACTTAACCCCTTAAGCAACTTTTTATTTTTTAAATATGCCTTATATCTATGGTCTAAGGCCTGTAGTCATTTGGTATCTACTTATAACATCTACGCAAAAAAAAGCAAAAAACCGAATATGCGACATCACCTTCATCCACTCACGTCTTCAATTCCAGAATGTATATAATATATTTTGATATTATAATTGTATTATTCCAGTGGACAAAATGACCCATATGGTGGGCTCTTATCCCCCAAAGACGGAGATCCAGTCGTATACGACGCCCCCCGAAGACGCGCCCTCGGGCATGATGGCCCGGGGCTCATATTCCGTCAACAGTCTGTTCACGGACGACGACAAAAACGTACACCTGCAATGGGAGTGGAGCTTTGAAATTAAAAAAGATTGGAAAGATTAAAATGCTTATTTTTGAACCATTAATTTTTATTAAAAAAAAAGACCAACTGGGTTGGACCGCTATCGATAATTTGCTAGGCTACACGCGGTGCCATAATGCGGTTCGAATTTTACAATTGTGATCTTAGTGGCGTTATTGGTTAGTCATGTGCAATAAATTTAAAAAAAATATACCGTTCTTTATTTGAAAATTTTGAAACTAAGGTGTAAATAAGTTTTCTTACCACGTGATAGTGGCCAAATATACTAACTGTGCTAAGCCATTGTAAAAAAATATGGGCAGAAATAAGCATAAACGGAGGTAAATAATTTAAACAAAATGGCGATGATCTATGTTTTACAATTGTGCCTATTTAGTTATCTGCTCGATGTCTATTTACTGGTCTCCAACTATGTAATAGATATTTAAAATTTATAATAATTTCATACATTTGATATACAGAACGAATAATTTATAAATGAAAAACTATCCAATACGCCTCTGTCGTATACCAATAATGCCTTATATAATTTGGCTGACATATAAAATATACGGTTCAATCCAGTTTGGGATTGCACGGAATTTGTGGCTGACTGTATGAAGGGACATTTAACTATACAAATTAGTGTAAAGGACTTGGTGACGTCATTGCAGATTGGTGACGATTAAAATGTTTGGGACACATGTTTGAGCAAATGTTGGACAGATATAAAATTCAAATTTCATATGAAATAGATTTTTAAATATTCAAATTGTAGATATACCCTTCGTTAAATTAGGTCTGGTCTACATTGGCTGTAGAAGATTGCGCAGTAAGCGATTTTGTTAGAAAAAACTATACAGTTACTGCGCAGCCATCTGCTGCTAAATAGCGGACACAAAGTCTGTTGAGACGTTAAATTAATTACGAGGAATTCTATATATTGAACTAATTTCGATATAATGATATGAAATGGTTTTTAATTTAAACTTCGCTACTTACATTTCTGATTTAACGCATTGAGAAAATTACTATATCGTGAAAAAACTATTATACGATATCCGCTGAATTCTTTATAATAATGAACTTACTAGGCAGTATGTACCACAAGATTTTTTGAGCATACAATTTGAATCGAGTTTTTGACATTTGTAATTCGATTATTGACTGAATACATCAGTATTGCTAGTATTAAAATTATAAAATCGCAATTCAATCTGTACTCACGGCTCCAAGTTCTAAGTCATTTAGTTATATCAAAGCATACAATAAAATGTAATTATTACAATATGTATAATCGTATTTTTTCCTTTTGTAATTTTAAAATAAATCAGTATATTTTAAAATAGATTAACTATCTTAAATTTCATAAACCCTTTTCTAAATAAAACCTAACATTTTTATAAAAGGAATTTATTATCTGAGTGATATAAGTGTTTTGTGAATATCTTAAAATAAAAGAGTAAATATCTTCTAGTTTGAGAGCGTCACGCAAACTAGCCTTTATAGTTTTTATCACATGCACGATACCACTGACCATAGATAATATATAAAGCTAACCTCTGCAATCGTTATTGGACCGAATGTTGCATAAAGAAATCAATTTTTTTTTGGTATATTTAACCATTCTATGTCATGTATCGAGGGATAATAAATGTATTGGGCAATAATGAATTTAAGAAAATATAGTGCAAATATAGTAGATCGCAATGTTGAACTAACGTGCTTGTGGTAAGTACGCACGCTAGTCTGTGTGAGCCCTTATTAAATCTAGACTTTTCTACAAAAATATGAAAGGAATGAAACTGAAATTCATTATACTATTTCTATGTTTATATAAAAAAAAAACATTTTCAGTGTAGTTATTAATGTTTTAGTTTAGATTACAAACATACGATGCTAAAGCAATTTCATGTTAAAAGACGTTAAGTAAATAGGAATATGGCTTGAAGCAAAATGAAAAGTATTTCAAAATGAGAATAATTCTTAAAACAAAGGCAAACAAGAAACAACAAAACCAAAAATCTCCAAAACATCGGTAACTCTTAGTATGCGATCACCTGCCTAATGTTTGACAGCGGAATTATTGTTCCAACACTAATCCAAACATAAGCATTTTACAATCTAGGACCTCTATTATTGCTATATTTGTGCCTGTTTGATTTCCGCCATTTTGGCGCTGATAGAAGTGCGGAGTAGTCGTGAACTAAAAGGAGACCTTGACACCCAGGGTTACCAACAATCTGAAATATTAACCCAAAACCTAAATTTGAAAACGCTTAAATTGCAGCAATTGCTAGAATCAATCAGAGACCAGCTTTTTTACGAACCAGTCGAGTAAAAAATCTGCGCAGGTATTTAATAGTCTATGGACTGCTTGGATTCGTGTTGTAAAAAATAATTGTGGATTTATTGAGGTGTGATTTAATCAAGATGCTTTTGTCATCATCATTCCCGTTGCATTTGGGCCGACTGTGTAATTGGTAAATATGACACATTTTAAACAAAAAATATTTTTCCTGATGATGATTTACGTTTCTTAGACTTTAAAATGACAGCTAGTGTTCAAAGACACTCTAGTCTGTGAATTATAACTTTCTTCAATTGCGTTTTTTCATAAAATATTATGAATAAGGGATCAAACTTCAAAAATATTTTTTTATCGTTAATTTAGACAGAACTGATGCATGCTCCATTTTAACAAGTCTTCTGGTTTTCTTCTATACCTATACAATAAGATAAATATAGTGTTTTCATATAGGTCACACTTTATTTCTATGGAATGATCGACGTGTAAAAAATTTAGTGTGTCGTTGGCCTAGGATGGCATCGTAGTTGAAGTGACCTTGACACGGAATGACTTTGCTAACATGACCACGCCAGTGTTGCCAGTTAAGCAAATTTCTAATTTTATCAGGTTTATTTCTTTTATGCTTTGTTGAATTTATTATTCAATGACAACATTGTCCAGTAGATATATACAGACAAAAAAATATATTGTCGTGCACACAGTACTTGCCTTGTAGAATTAAATTTAAATCTTGGTCTTATCGCTTAAAGGAATATTCTGTAGGGAACTTATTTGAATGGATATTCACAGGTAATCTGGCGCTGTAAGTTATTTGAAATATAATAAGTTCCTAAAATCCTCCGTTGTTATCCGTGTTTACATCCTATGCCAACGATATTAAATTACAAACAAATAATTATATAAGGGTATAGGTGCACTAATATAAATAAAAAAAACTATTTTTAATATTTCACATATAGCTTCTATTAACTAGTGCCGGTTGAAACGTGGCAATAATTAAAGTATTAATGTATGTTTATTAAATTTGGCGAATGCTTTTTGGCTGAGTATGTATTAGGGTGGTTCAGATAGAGCTAAAAAAATGGCGACAATGTAATGCTAATGGAAAAAGCAATTTTCTAGGTGTAATTCTCTGAATATCAGTCGCAGAGGAATGAGCAAACACAAGTTGATATATTAGCTGTTTAATTCATATTGAGATGGACAAAGTTTGTACACTTATATAAAATAAATCGTTACAGTGTTATTCATAAACGTATATTAGTATTAAAACGCTCTAAAGCCTTAAACATTATACAGCAAATTTAAAATTAGTACTCTACGATTACTTAAATTATTTTACCAATCGGTAATATGTTTTATTTCGTGGCAACATTAAAGCTAAAAGTCAAAAATCTATTTTCTCTGAAATAAGTACCAACACTTTAAATCTATCTTCATAATGTATTTTAATTAATATTATAAAATTAGTATAATAAAATATGTCCTTACATTTATATATATTTTGTTTATTAGCTAATTGCCAGTTTATTAGCTCCATCTAAATTCCTTACCTTAGCTTACCTTTAAATTAAAAACTGATATCTTCCTAAGGTATGGCCGCATTACATCGCTATCATGTAAGTCTTACGCAATTTACTTCGCCTATAAAGTTTGACTAACGTAATTAGACGCTCGAATTAATCACAAATTCTTTTTATGGCAATAATAATACAAACGTCAATGTTATTTTAACAAAACAATGTCGTTATAATTGTCATTTTGGTGTATTTGTATTTACTAATAAGACATTAATAAAACCATTAAAGTCAAGTACGGCAGTGATTACAATGCCCGGATTTCAAATTCGAGAAAAGCAACAGAAATTTTTAAGAAAAACAAGACTGCTTATGTATTGTTTAAATACTCTATGGCAATTTGGATTTGCCAGATTGAGGATATTTTTAAAGGCGCACTTTTTATTCTCTTAATTCTAACCATCGCGATGTAATGCATGCCCATAATATAGTAATGAACTTGAATTTATGAAACTGTCACTACCATAAAAATAATGTATGTAGCGATTTTAATAATAAGACATCGGTGCCTGCTCCTATTTGATCGAAGTGAATAGAATTAGATTTAATCTGTAATATTATCTGTACAACTTGTTGGAAATTGACTTTTTAAAATACCTCGTAAAAATGAACCAAAGAGCCTTAACACTGACTCCTTTTTAATACAACAAGTTCATTAAGAACTGTATACAGAATCGAGTATAGATCTAGTTGTAGGTATAATTCCCGGCACGGATCTGATCTTGATAATCTTCTTGGGTGGTCGGCGTAATAATCTTTTGCACATTAAGCGAAGCTAATGTGTTATGGACAAAAATCATAAAATTCGTATGACCTAATTTGCGGATGACTACTATACAATACTGAATCCAAACATCCCAGAACCCGTTCAAACACACACACACAACAATTTCATCATAATCGGTTGAGCCATTTTTGAGTTCTAGCTAGGCTAGCGTACAGAAATTGATTTTTGTATATTATATTAGTAGATAATGTAATGAGGTTTTAATGAATGATGAGATGCATTAACGCAAACAATCCTTTTTATCATACTTCGATAAAGATTCGAAATCTAACTTGGTGCGCGCAGACCAAGGTCTCAGGTCTCATTCTCCTGGCATATCCAGACCGATTGCACTTGCATCCATGGATGTATGTAACAAATACTACATCACAACAATTGTGTTATTACCTGTAACCTAACTAACTCGATTCTGTATTAATGAATTGAATAATGAATACTCAAGTTAAAGAGCATTGTATCGGGCTGACGTGTAACGCTTGCGCAAAAGTGTGCAAAGAGGTGCTTCAGTGGCAACACTGGTGCTCTTCAAAATTAAAAAAAAAATAACTATGGCTTCCCTTTTATAACATTTTAGAATTAGAAACATTTTGAGTAAAACGCATTTTGTATTAGTGTTTAGAATAGCCCAATATTTGGATGGTTGGCGGTTCAAAATAAATTTTGAGGTTATGTGAAGTTTGAAGTTCTGGAGATTTGATCAAGTCTGTTGTGTATTTGCATTCGTAGAGTGTATTATAAAATTCTTTCACTATGTTTCAATTTCTAAGATTAACTCTTATATGTTTAAATTGTCTAGATTCCAAATTAAGGGCACAGAAACGGCTAGTCTACTAAAATTGCTTGTCATTTCACACGCACGTTTGCACACATTTCATACACCAAAGAATCTTACGGGATTTTTGGGCCATAAATGGCCGTAAATAATTGGCCGTATATAAAGCCCTAGTACTTTATGACCTACAGTACGTCGTATATGAGGCCTAAGGAACACAAAATAACCTCGAAATCATTCAAAGAGGGAAGCGAGTAATTATTTAAATAAATACTAGCTGACCCGGCGAACTTTGTACCGCCATATTTTTTGATTCCTAAAAGACTTTCTTTCATGACACAAATACAAATCACCATAATCGGTCCAGGTGTATAGGAGGATTCTAGAACCCGATCTCAGCGCCACTTACGGTTCCAACGGTATAAAATATCCTATCTTTAAGTGATAACTGCACACGGTGCAATTTGATTGAATCGGTTCATATTTAGTTTATGCAACATCATCGTGACACAATTATATATATATATATATATATATATATATATGATAAGATATAGGTATATCTATAAATATGTGTTATACTTAGTATAAATTATATACTTCTAAGTATAACACCGACTCATATGTATGTTATATATACAGACTTCTCTATACACACTCGCTTCTCGCTTAATATTGATTTCGTCGATACTTTGGGCTAGTTAAGTCTCATACAGGACCTAATTAATATAGGCACTGGTTAAGTTCTTTGAAAAGGTAAACTCAAATTTTGGAATAACTCTTTGTGTGGTATGAAAGCGTAGTAACTGCCAAGTATTGGGCTTAATTAACATTAGTTTGTATGATTTTATTAGTTACGTCTGTAATAAATTTATTTCGATATAAATGTGTAAGTTTTACCCAGTGTAATAGTTTGGCCAAAAATAAAGCTTATTTATTCATTTTGATGTTTTGCTTAGACGTGTCAAGACCGTTATCTTTTCCCTTTCGGGTTGCCACCTTTGCTTTGACAAAATATACTATTTTAGTTTTTAAACAATAAAAACATAATCCTTTTCAGTAATTTAGATGAGAAAAAGGACATTTATATTTCATTTTTTATTATAAATCTTATTTATTTAATTAGTGAATTTTCCATCTGTTTTTATCACAACTTTTTGCTTTGGAGAGCAAAGATCTATTATTTTCAAAATAATAGTAAGTGTCTGAACAAAAAACGCGACAGTTGAATTACTGATGATAATACAGTTTTATCCGCAAGAGTTAACTTGAGACCCCCGCTTTCTTACCGCTCTCGCCAACAACGAGTCAGTACCTCGCGCTTACGTCATTCGAGTGAAGTCTCAAGTTAACTCTTGCGGGCTGTACCATACTCACATTTCGTACTATATAATTTTTCTATAATATCATGGAAGTATTTTTCCCATGATAATATATTAGTACAATTGGCTAAAATATAGTACGATATTATATGTTATAGTATGGCTGGCAAACCTACTTCCCTGTCACCTTATTAATAGAGTTCATTAATTCATAATCTCTTCTAAGTTGACATCATACACCCGACTACTTATTGTTTCTAATTTCTTGTTTTTCTCGGCTTTCTTCAATGCCAGAGCTACACGAAGATCTGTTTTGATGGACGGACAAAATGCCGTCAGTCTGGTTGGGACGTGGTTGACATTTTGAAGTTTTAACGGCATAACTAGAGCCATACAGCCTTGTTCTGTAAACAATGAAAATAGTTGGTCAAAGAAACGTATTAAAGGATCTATGTTTATATACATACTAGCGGCCCCAACAGACGTTCTCCTGCTCTGAAAAAAAAAATCTAGGATCCGATCCCAGCGCCGCCTACCGGTTCCAATTGTGGATTTAAACCATCGGGGACCAGGAGGATTCTTGAATACGATCTCAGCGCCACCTACCGGTTCTAACAGGATAAAAGTGTCATATGTCCGTCTCCTGGTTCTAAGCTACCCCCCACCAACTCTCAGTCAAATCGGTTCAGCCGTTCTTGAGTTACAAATAGTGTTATTAACACGACTTCCTTATATATATATATATATATATATATATATATTAGGGTGGTCGTTAAAAATTAAATTTCTTGCGACGCCCCCTAATTTTTTTAATAATTTTTTCAAGTCAAGACAACACGTGCCTCAAGACGATTCAAGTAAATTTTTGGGTAATATCATGTTTTTTCAGGAAACTTCTTCATACTTAGAAGTAATAATTATTTTAAGATTGGAAAAGTTTGAACAATGAAATACCTTCCGTATTATCATTCTCAGTGATGTATTTCAAATTATAGTTTCAGAAAAAGTTTAAAATTCTTCGTGATTCAAGCTTATCTTTCAATTTTTCTTATATTTTTAGTTTTAACTTGAATCGTCTTGAGGCACGTGATGTCTTGACTTGAAAAAATTATAAAAAAATCCCATTTTTTTTTTCATTAAAAGGAAGCTTTTTAAAGGGCGTCGCAAGAAATTAATTTTTAATGACCAGCCTAATATATATATATGAATATATATATATATATATATGAATATATATATATATATATATATATACTAGCCGTTCCCGCCCGGCGAATGACAAACAAACAAACAAATTGAGAAAACATGGAAAAATATATAGCCTATAACCATCTACGATTAATTCCGCGTCGAATGGTTGTGGTTTCATGCTGATCGGTCCAGTAGTTTTCGAGTTTACCTCGGACAAAGAAAACAAACTTTGCATATATATAGATATATATAAGAAAGTCGTGTTAGTTACATAGCATACCCATCTTTACCCGGTAGTATATGGGATGCGTGGAATCAGGTTACAAATATCATGTATAATCTGCTAATTTTAAACAGATGATTAAGTTGTAAACTAGAAAATTTATTCCCACGGTTGATAATATACTTACCTTTATAAGTAACATAAATTATTAATTTTTGTTGTTGACTTGAGGGCAAGGACTGAAATTCGCTTCCCAGTGCCCAATTTGGTAAAGACGGTCCTGTCCTAATGTCGCGGTGGGAGTTTCTGATGCAGTCCTTTTGCATGGCTCTACACATTAACCTAAGCATATTCATCTGCATAACATGTATCTCATCATCTTCTTTTATGAGATCACTGTGACGACTTACCAGGAATTTTCCGTTCTATATTGACATTTTCAATCAAAAACACTCCGTTCTTTCCAAGCAAATTCGAGACTGTTCGTGTCGAGAACTCTCGAGTCTGGTCCGATTCAAGGGTCGGCGCGTCGGTCGCTACCCCAACCACGTGGCTGAGGTTTGTTGCTATCCATTCTGCTAGCTCGTAACTAAGACCTACGGCATAAGAAATTGGTAAGATTCGTATGACTTTATATTTTTTTCTGGCAAAGGGCAAAGGATGTTACAAAACCGCGAAGAGCATAAAGCCACTAATAAACCATGCATACTCGTGAAGGCTAACAGATGCCGCACAATGGTTAGCAAGAGTCGTTGAAAGACCACTATATGCGGGAGGGGAGCCCTTAGCTGCTAGGTAAAGCAAGGGATTCATCTGCCCCCGTCTCGAAGTAGGGTGTGTTCTCCCAGGGCACACTCCAGGCACTTTACTGCGCTGGATCGACTGTTGCGTAACTATGTTCTATATCTCAGTCTTTCCATCACAAACAAAAGCGCAGGGTCGTAAAGGGAGGAGGGGGGTTTTTAGTGGGTATTGAGGTTGCTCGCCCGTGCGGCATCGCTCGGAGTCTCCACACTACTCTGTCATCCATCGCGGACGGAGCACAAACAAAGCATACTATTGCTAGTGTTATCGCCCCCGATCGATGCGTGCCGCTTCCTAGCGGCGGCCCAGAGTGTGCGCAAATCGGTTAAGCATTTTCCCTCGCCTCAAAAAAAAAAGACCACTATATGCGGGTAGGCTCCAACAGGCGCCCATCGAGTAGTAGCCGGGCAAAGAGGTTTCCCCCGCGGCCCCAACCTAAGGCTATTATAATAATAATAATTCATTTATGTCAGAAATTGCATTTCCATATTGTACAATACAACTTCACGCCATTTCCCTTGCGGAGTAGGCACGAACAACAGAGCGCCATTCAGGCTTATTCTTACACACCTCACTTGCTTCTTTGACATTCATAGCTCTTGTCATGCACGCACGTCTGTTCCTAAGGCTCATCACCACCTGCTAGTACATGTTCAATTTGATCATGGAAGGTGTGTCGTGGCCTTCCGCGAATTCTGCATCCATCCACTTGTGCATTGTATATCTGTTTAGTCATTCTTTCATCATACATTCTTTCCCACATGCCCGAACCACCGAAGCATTCCTTTCCTTACCTTCACCCCGACACTCTCTTTCAGATTTTAAGGTATTTTATGTTATTAAATAATTTATACATGCTAAGTCCTAATTAGCTGTTTCTAAATCTCATGAAGTTCATAAAATTTGAAAAAAAAAAGAATTTAGAGAATGTTCTGAGTTATGGTTCAGCCACGAATTTTGACTTAGCGACGTGCGACACTACAAGCGGAGCTACATTGTTATTGCCGCTACTTGGATCGAACTAAGCTATCGCTCATAGCGACAAGGTCGTGGGTGGGCCGTTACGTTTTCACTGAACAATTATATATATAATATAATGTCAGCCCATAAATGTCTCACTGCTGGGTTCGGGTCTCCCATTATAAGGGAACGTACAGTATACCCGCCACGCTTGTCCAAGGCGGCTTGGCAGGTTTGACACATCGGTTATCTCGATGTGCAGGTTGCATCACGATGTTTTCTTTCACTTTTGTTAGCACGTGGTAATTGTTACAATATGCATGAGATCAGAAAACTAAGTGGTGCATGCGATCCGGCCAGAATCGAACCCGCGCCCTTTGGGTCTAGGACGCGTGCGCTAACCATTACACTACCATGATTTTACTGAACAATTGAAGACATGAGTGGATGAAGGTGATAAGTCGCATAACTCCAATTCTAAGTAAATCGAGATCAAAGTTTTACTTTTATTTTAAACTGAACTGAACTTAACACCTTTTTCAACTCTATTTTTTAAATATGCCTTATATCTATGGTCTAAGGTCTGTAGTAATTTGGTATCGACTTACAACCTTCATCTACGCAAAAAAAGCAAAATACCGAATATGCGACATATCACCTTCATCCACTCACGTCTTCAATAGTCATTTCGTAATTTTTCCATGACGTCAGTGTACAACAGGAACTGCTGGATTATTGTTAATAACTGGGCATATTCATAGAACGCACCTGGTATACTGCAAACACAGCTCCTCACTTTGGTGTATTTAGTGTATTCGTCTTCTTTCCATCCAAATTTGAAAAGCAACAATGTGGGTTCCAAAGGGTCGTGTTTCAAACTCATCCACTGTAAAGCCACGTCTAAAGTCAGGATTGCCGCTGGGTCGAGCTTTGTCAAAGCGCTTACGTCAATCAATAATACTATAAAATGAAGATAAATGAATTAAGAAACATTTTTCTTGAACGAACTTTGTTGTGGTTTGTCGACTAGAAAAAAAATGTAAGGGGTTTGCTTACGACTAGTCATGAGAAATTCTGACGGTATGACAGCTGGATGCATGGACTCTGGTGACGCAGTAAGCCCTAAGTGCATTCCTGTGCCGAGACTTGGATTTCCGCAGTTCACGCAAATTTTCCTGAAATATTAAAAACAAATTTTCATGCCTTTAAAGGCAAATCGTTGCTATACAAACTTATAGCTATCGCAAGTGCCAGGGGAGCTAACAGAAAGTACAATATCGAGAGAAGGGAGTAGGGTTCCCAATCGTACTTTATAATATATAAATTATATATATTAATGGTAATATATATTATCGTACTATATTTTAGCCAATTGTATATACTGTATTGTATTGTATATACTGTAGAGAAACGACGTACGATGTGCACTGTTTTTTCCCTTTTATTTCGCAAATGTACTATATTTTCTTTTTAGAATTGCCCGTCTAGAACTATATATTAAGGCGACGTATTGTAAGAGACTTGGGTTCATTTTAATTATAATGTATCAGACACAACGCTGATTTTCAATGTAAATC
Source organism: Dendrolimus punctatus (assembly GCA_012273795.1). Lineage (NCBI taxonomy): Eukaryota > Metazoa > Arthropoda > Insecta > Lepidoptera > Lasiocampidae > Dendrolimus > Dendrolimus punctatus. The sequence continues at coordinate 19,018,576 of CM022539.1, forward strand.
ATCCTTCTGACCAAATAATATTAGTAAATGGTAATAAAAATAAAAAAAATTACCCTATCGATAATACTAGTGCAAAACGTAATACTTACCATCGTCTTTCCAGAGCACCGTAATACTGTTCCATATCCCGCCATGTCGTACCACGAGATAAATCAATAATTTTTATTTTTTCCGATATTTCCATCTCATAACTTTTCGATACAATATTAGTGACTAATTGCATAACGAAGAGGTACACTAAATTGTTATTCATTTTTCTAGTATAGTAATTTTAACACTATTACGAAAAGATTAAAAGCAAATAAAAAAATAAATGTCCTGAACGTAATAGACTGTGTGTTGTAATTTTTCGTAATAGCACACTAATAAATACTACTTTATGGAATATTAAAAATACATAATTATTCAACGTGTATTGTATTATGTTCTTGATATAAACGTAGAGACGTGAAACCAAAAAGCGAACCAAAATAGGTTTGATAATAAAATTAATTAGGTAGTCAAAAGATTTGTTGTTATTTTGTTTAGGACAAGCGTTTGTTTGAAAACCATCGCTAAACAATGGTGACCTATCTTCTATTGTAGAGACTGACTTAGCTATCTTCAAAAACAATAGGTATAATGATACATTCAGATGACAATGTTTTGTTAATATCAAAACCACCACCAGACCATATCATATCAGAAATAAAGATTGAAGAGATTCACTAATAGGGTTATAATTCAGAAGTGTCATCTTTTAATAAACTCCACAAAAATCGCTATCTTTTGTAAACAGTAATGTATGTATGTGTATGTAAGTCTACATGTATATGAATATGTATGCATCTATTTGTATATGAATATGTATGCGTATTTTTATCTACTATTGATATATGTATATAGGATTGTCTATATTTTAAATTATGCGCATTAAATACCGATCCATTATTAGACACATGCGAAATTATCTCCAGAATGTTGTCTGAAAGAAATCGCTGTTAGCGATTAGACCGCCGAATGCACAAGTTGAATGATTGTTAACTCATGTAAAGAATATTCTATTCTATTACGTTCTAATAGGGGATTTGAGATAAGTGATAAGTTAGAATAAATAAAAAGGAAAGTTAATTTAATCACTTTGTAAGAAGAAGAAGCAAAGAAGGACTTACTTCGCCACCAGTCCGTCACACTGCACTAGTCCCCCGGGGGTTCACACACTGCACTAGTCTCCCGGGGGTTCACATACCCGCTAGGTTATGGTATGATCATTAAATGAAATTATAACAGTTTATTTTCTTTATGTTCCAACCAACGTTATGTATATTTATTGCAGCGACAGCACTGACACTGTCTTGTTTTGAGCATTCTTTATTTAAAATTTTATTGTTTTCTTGTTGGCGAGCATGGGTAGAAAGAATTTATAGGGACGTGTTCTTCGGCGCAACCAGAGCCCATGAACTGATAATCAATAAAAAAAAACATGTGGGCGTGTAGTAAAAAAGTAAGTAAAAGTAGTGTACACACGTAAGTAAAACTTCTTTATGACTATATATGAGGAGTGTCAGAACAAAACATGATAATTCCTCTTTATGTAAAAAAAAGTTAGCAATGACATTCGACAGAATACCATAAATTACGTCGCCCGTTAGGCTGGTGTGGTTTAAATCGTGCTTATTCCTGTAGTAAATAGCCTCTGAAGTTGAAAGATTGCTTCAAATCATGATATTTCTACATTTAAAAATATTAATTAACAAAATCGGAACAAAACATGATACATGTCATGCATTTATGGTACGCAGATTGAAAGTTGGCACAAAATAGGGTATTTCCATATAAAAATAACTTATCGACTTTTAAATGCTTTATTAGCTTAAATTCTAGGGTGCCGAAGCCGTAAAAAAGTACATTATTTATCTATGGTTAAGCTGTTTTCTTTGACATATGTGACATCACTACAGATTCAAGTCAATGTCAAAATATTGATAGTAGGTCACATACGGTTGGTATTTAAAAAAAAGAGAATTGCGAGTCAGAAATTATATATGCAACTTTACAGAAATTTGTCAAATAAAGTTAAATTATGATTTTGCTGATCATATATATGTAGGTCACTAAATAAATGATTTATAAATCATCAAATCGTATATTAATTAAAACACAATAATGTAAAGAAATATTACAATGTTCGTCTCACAATCCATCTATTAACAACTCGTTGCTACGCAATACGCAATAGATGGATTGTGGAAAATGTGACGTGACGCGTAACCGACAAATGTGACGGTAATTTTTTTTCCAACGCCGATAAAGAAAGAAGTTTCACTTAAAAAATAAAAGAGTTCGTTGCAGTAAATATGCATTTAATATAATGTTTACAGAAAAATCGAACAAAAATGTGACAATTTACATAGAGTAGTAAATTATAAACATAAGTTGCGTATATTATATTTATGGTGAAATATACATGAATGGAAGCCTGACATGATATAATTAAACCAATAATAAATCAAACCGCTTAAAACAAATGATGCTCACCAAAAATCAAAAATATGACTTGCTACTATAAAGTAATTCGGTTATAAATGAGTATTTTGAAAACCATTTTATGAACATCTTTAGGAAATTGATTGATTTTTATTACTAATATTTCCAATCAAAGCTAATTACGGTTGTGTTATAGTTATAGAGCACAACAAAGACTGAGGCCGAAGTCGAACACCCAGACCAGAGTAAAAAGCGGAAAGGTAGGTTACGCAATTCACTATACCGGGAATGGAATCTGGACTGTGTTGCAGTTTGCTAAGCGGGCTATTTAAAATTTACAACAGAGAATTTAATTTAAAATGCAAATCTCCCAAAGACGAGTAAAAAGAAGAAAAATAAAAAAACTTCGAAATCACTTAATTTTAATAATTAAATTCATCTTTTTTAGGTTTCCTATGAAAAATTCATAAATTATTTATTTTCATATAACTTATCATAATATTACATAATTCGATAAATGAAGGTAGGTAACGAAATCATAAGCTGAAGACAACACATTTTTCATATCAAGATGAATTGTGTTGAAAATAAAAATTTCAATAGTGTACAAAATATCCAAAAAAAAAAACAATCGTTTTAATACACTTAGAAAATAAAATGAGCATTAGTGCTGAATTCGTGATCTTAAGCAAATTTTGCAAATAAACAAAATTACCAAGATACATGTAAATCGTAAACTTACAAACGAATTAAATAACGAGAACACTTTTGTATCAGTTTCTGAAATTAGGATAAACTGTGTTATTATTAAATACGACTTAGGCACCATCCGCACTATGCGTTCAGCCGTCCGGATGACCGCAGAAACGGAATGTAGGGCGACGCGGGTTGCGGCGGCCGGAATCGCAACCGCCGTACGCGGATTAGTGGTATGATAATAGTCTGACGGTTTCGAATGACAGTGCCGGTTCGATGCGGTAACCGTAACGCAGCGTTTAAACATCAATTCTATAGTTAATAAAACAAGGTTTTAACGGTTTTAAGCGCGGTAATTTATTTTATTTTGGTTTATCTGACGTTATGTTAGTGACCAAGGCCACTGAAAAACGGCCATGAATATGAAAATATTGCGTATTTGCATAATGCCAAATTAGAACTGCATCTTTCGTCTCATTTTCTCTATAGTGTTAAAGCGAGACAAATGTATTTATCAAAACTGCTTCCAAGGAGGTTCGACTATTCAACTAATTTATTTTCATAATGTGAAACTCTTTGATGGATTTTTTCACCAATTACCTATTTTATTGCACCGCATAGTGGGAATGAGCTTAAGAACTTACTCTAAAATTTATCATCCCTTTGTCATACAATATAATTTTTGCTACAAAATTTAAAACATCTTTCCAAATTTCATTTGTTAGATTTCTAAAAATCTTCGAATAAACACAGTAAATGAAGAAATAGACTGTCATGTTGAAATAATAACACCTTTGCTATATTTACCTTTTGCGCCCGTAGCTCGAAAATTATACAAAAACACCCATGAAGCAGATAAATTTTCTTCAACAACAATATCACTTTTCAGAAACTGATTTTCAATAAGCACTAGTTCCGATAAATCTATATTGCACTAGTAGAACCATTATTACGTATAGTTCGCGCCAAACCTTATATAAATCTGTTCATACTTAACAGCAGTATCTGGACAATAGATACCTTTGCATACAAAATCAAGGATTGCGCAGCCTACTGCTGCTAATCTGGAGAAGATATAAAATTTGGCGCAGAATTCACAATACACTTAATTTTAGTCGTTGGTTTAATTACAAGTTCATCAACTCGTCAATATAGTCCAGAAGGCATGTCAGTGACTTTATGCGATCCAAAGTTATTCGGAGCAGAACCAATAGGAGAAATCGTTCTCTTCAAGTCTGTATGACTGTGTGTCCCGTTCACCACTAAACTGGTCATACTTGCTGGTGCATCTCTCAGCATGTGTGTTCCTGTATAAAATCCAGCATTATTGTGGCCACGTTTGACCAAAAACGTTGAGCTGCTAAACGCTTGATTCTCAAACGTGCCAGAGCTCAACTTATTTTGGTTCATGTAGAATTTCTGCTGAGGTTCAGGCCTTAATAAGTCATCTTTGTAACTTGTAGACTCATACTTTGAACGGTGGCTATTAGAAACTTTGCTGTTGGACCTCGAAACAGAGATCAAAGGACTGCTCTTCCCAGCGTCACTGTTGCTCCTTGAGCAGGATTTTTGTCTCTCTCATAAGGCCAGAATGCTTTTTTAGGTTCAGCTAGAATAACAATATCGACCATAGCGTTCAGACCCTCATCGATCCTATCCAGACTTTTAGTGAGCTTCTTGGATTCGATCAAATTAACAATTTCATCAACTCTATTGCATTTGGAATTAGATCTTTGTACAGAACCAACTAAAGATGCACGTGTTTCTGAATGGAACAGGCTATCAATGTACTCTCGTTGTCTTGTTCCTTTCTCAGATGTCTGAAACGATTCACTTCTTTTAACAGAAGTTTTTCTAGTTTCTTCTCTAGATTTCGTTCTGGAACGTTTGTTTCTGTTATCACTTTTATCCCAATCAATAGAGTTGAAGAATGCCCGGCATTCTTTGAAATCAAAACTGGATAGTGAAGGTTTCTTTCTATTCTTGTTTTGGCATCTTGAAGCGCTTAATAAGGAGTCAGAGCCTTCATCACTAGAGAGAAAGTTATCATCAAAAATGTGTGGTGGTTTATATATCAATCCCTGATCCATATTAGGTGGAAGTAGATGTATGAAACTTTTAGATTTTTTAGGTGGAATAGATTGTACGATTTTTGGAACGATTATATCATCGTCTTCCTCCATATTATTTTGTGGCAGAATGTTGGGTGTGATTTGAATACTATGTTTTGTACCAGTTGATAAGTCTTTTTCTTGTTTATGTTCCAACCCGTTAAATAATGCGCTAAACTCCGAAATCTGTTTTGATTTAGAAGATCTATTTTCAAACGCCTCTTTAGATAAATGTTCAGTTTCGGCATTGTTAACTATATTTCTTAATTCCTGTATAACTTCATCGATTGTCGTTTCATCTTCTTCATCTGTGGATTTATGTTCAACAGTTTTGGGGTCCAGTTTTCTTTGTATTCTTTTATTACGAATGAGGTCATACGTTTCGTTTTTGAATACTTCATATACCATTGTGTCTCGCTGAAGATCACCTTCAGGGCTTAGAGATCTTTCTGATGAGCTTATACCTTCGTCTTCCGGTGGTGATGACTCATCTGAAAAAGGGATTTTTATATATAATTAAGAGGTTTGTGTAATTGAAACAGAAACAATAAGTCAAATTTATATTGCAAAAAGAATTTTAGAACGTTTAATGTAAAGCCGGAGGGCATTTTATTCCTTAAAACTACCTGTAGAAACAAACTTTGTAAGTATAGAATTTTAAAAATTTCTCTATTGGCCTATTGACATACCAATAAATAGAATTCAAATTCTTGTTTGTGATAACAAAATGGCAAAATTGAGTGAAATAGCTATTTACATGATGCCTAATAAATCATCGTTTTTAGAATTTTGGGGAATATATAATTTTATTATTTTGCAGGTTTTAGTAGAAATAAATATGAGGTCCAGCTCCCGCACGAACGATTTGGACACAAGGAGAAAAAGATATATTTAATTACCCCTATTTTTATGAACCGTACTCTTCTTCTTCGTTGCAAAACTTTTCTTCCTGTTCGAGTTCCCATGCTCAGATCTCAACGACGACACCTCTTCCTGTAGTTCACAGCATTTCTCTTTCAAGCATTTCTCCAGAGAAAGTAAAATTCCTTTTTCTTCTTGTAATATCTGAAAAACAAAACAGTTTTATCGCTTACTTTTATAAATTTATCTGAAGCAACCAACAATTACAAACTTGTTTTTTTTTTACTTTAGCTGTTTTAGCTGGTACAATTATTTAAGAAAGCAGTTTTTTAATTTAGCGGTTCGTGTAATAACCAAGATGTTTTCTTATTACGTTCTTATCTTTATGACTTTATAGTTCTAAAGGATTACCTTCACTCGTTTTTCAAGTAGGTCCAACTTGTTTCTGAGTGCATCCTTCTCTTTAAGGGCCTCTTGAGCCTTCTCACTGAGTGTGTCGATGTCTATGAGCTGCTTTTCGTAATCTTCAATTTCCTTTACCACTTGGTCGTTTGGACTTGGGAGCTTTGAGACCATCTGGAATATATTTTACATATGGATTATAGTGACACAGAAGTGGCATACTTTATGGTCGCTATTAGTTAGCAGCAGATGGTTGTACAATAGAGAATTAATATTTGTAACCAGGTATTGTGCAGGCCTTTGCTTAATAATCAATTGGAGATACAAAATTCGCCGCGACGTCATATGAATCTATAGTAAAAAGTGCTGTGTTGTCTTAAATAACATCAGCCTATAAACATCCCACTACTAGATTCGTGCCTCCCTGTGTAGATGGGAATGGATAGTTGTCTTAGGCTGGTGTTCACCGACTTTTAACCTATGGTTAAAATAAAATATTCGCCAAAAATGTATGGAAAAACAGTAATTATTTTTGGTTCACCGTCGGTTAAATTTCGGTGCACATCAGCCTAAGCCGTACAAATATGACAGACTCGTCTAAGCCGGGTTAGTGGGTTTGGCACATCATTTGTCTCGACATGCAAATTTCATTAAGATGCTTTACTTCACCATCAGCACACAATAACAATAAGAACATTAAGTCGAACATCCTTGTAGGAAAGAAGATAGTTTACTAATTCTTTGGGCGATCTTTCATAAGAGGCGACAAAACTTGAGTTCCGGCCTCCATCAGCTATGTTCCAGGTTATATTCCGATCGCCCCTATGAGGGCAGCAGTACATTGATAGCACCTTTCTTGTAAATGTCAAGAGGTGACGATAACCACTTCCCGTCAGGTTAACCGTTAGCCTGTCTGTTGTCCTCCAACAATAGTAAAAATTTTAGTGTAGATATGAAACATTCCTCATACCTTTTTAAGCGTAATAATATCAAATCCAGCTTGTTCGAGTTCAGCTTGTATGTACAGCTTTCTTTGAGGAGTAGGGGCGCTTTTGAGCAGTGCGTTTATGAAAGATAATCCAGCAGCTTGCAACTCTCCCGATCCTCCGGAACTTTGCAGCATCCCCACCAGGAACCTGAAGCGGACAGGTTCTCCGTAACGCAGTCGAAGAGTGGACAGGGCTTCCGAGATCATGCTGTGACCGTTCGATGGTGGGTAACATGCTTTTGTCAGAAGCTGGAATAGAATATAGTTTATTAATATCTGACGTGGAAGAATAATAGAGCAAACATCTAGATTACAGCTCTTAGAGCCTCACTGAATATTGCCGTGAAACGTTAAGCTAGGAGAAAATGTGTGTTTTGTGCAAAAGGTGAGAGTTCTGATGGTACACTTCCTCCTCCCCCTCCTACCTCATCTTTCTACCCCATCCCCTCTATCTCAGTCCTCTTGTCTACTCCGTCTATCTTTTCCGCTCTATCCCATCTCCTCTCTCAAGGTGATCAATGGAAAAGCACTAGGAAAAATGAATAATTTTAGAGTAAGTTTTAGATTTTGAGATTTTCTTTCTAGATTCTGAATCCTATTGGACCAGATCAGACTTAGGTTCATTCACAGTAATGTAATATAATTTTTAAGAACAATTAAATCCATTATTTTCTGACGGGAATTGAAAGAGGAAGCTGTGTAGTACTGTGAAGTTGCTTTTTTAAAATTGTGTAAAATTACTCTAAAATGAACAATAACTGTATAATATTGATATTGTTTGAGTAGTAATTTAGTGTTTTTGTGAGAAATGTGATCTGTGTAGTCAAATTTGTCCTTTCGAGTTTACACGGGAACTCCATTAAATGGAGTCAGTTAAAGACCTATACTATTCAGTTGAGCAATACAAAGACTTATAAATACATCAGAATTGGCTGTATGGACTAAGTTCCCCCCTTGCTTACCATTGTTTGTGGCGTATACTACTACAATTCAATCAAAGTTTTAAAAAGTACCTTCCAATTTTTGTTTGTTTGTGTCCTAAAGAAAATAGGTCAAGTAGTAACTGCAACCGAAACTTGATTTGATGTAAACTCACGAACTGCTACAATTATAGTCGCGAGAGCTAGATACAACAATTGATCGATCTAAAAATCCTTCGCCAATTTCAGTCCTGTTGACCCGGACTTTTGATGTATTATACTTAATCGTGAAAAACTCTACATCGCCCTTTAGTGAAGCCTTCCAAACAATTCGTATCGTGCAAAGTCATACCTGCAAAGCCAAAACCCTGGACTTGTTCACAGTTGACATGATGCAAACAGTTAATGTGTAGACTCCATTAGAGTTCGCGACCAACCTCCTCACGCAGTCTGGATACCTGATGCTGCAACTCCATATGCACTGTCTGTAATAACAAAAACAACTGACCTTATTAATCTTTCGATACAAGCTTTTAGATCAGCAAGTTTAGTGGTTAATATAGGATCATAGAACAAGAAAATTGTTCATGTATTTGTCAAAATTTTATCTTGATAACAAGGTTCAATACTTACAAACAAGCCAGCTCATCCAAGAGCGGTCTTCGTCTCACAGCCGGTGGTCCTCTGGAGCTCTCGCCTGACTGACTGAGCTGTACATTGCGCAGGAGTTCCAAAAGCAACGTCACGCCATCTAACGGTTCGCACGCGAACTCTTGAACGAAACTGGAAAAGAAATTATAATAATATTTAGATTTTTATTGTCATATAGACAGGTCCAGGGTCATCTAGAAGGCAAGGCCAAATTGCCTCTAAAAAACTTGGTGTGCTAAACCGGTCCAAGCAGGTAACGACTTGCGCTTTACAAAGCACAGATCAGACCGCGTACATGTCACATTTATAGAATGGGGCACACGCTTACCAGATTGATCTCCTCGACACTATCCAGTGTCGCACCGTTCGTATCGGCGACGACCCCATACTAATATGCGATTTAGAATCGCTTAGCCGCTTAGACTGCATCTCTCAGCGTATTCTATCGCCCGTATTATGGAGAGTGTTCTGAAGAATTCATTCATTCATCCCTATTTATTGAGCTCCCATTTTTTTAGAGGCAATCCATTTAAGCATTATCCACCGCGGGGAAACAGCACTATCACGGCAAGCAAGAAATGCTTCTGCCACGTCACGTATACCTACTAAGCCTCTCAGTGTTCCTTCCTATGATTTATGCTCGAGTTACAATAAAGGCGAGACTTTACAAACTCCGCGCGCTTGGCAGGTGGCAGCCTCATGGATCACCTCATAGCCCACGGCTCATTATTCTCAAATCCGCCGTGGGGTGATTTGAGACTCGTCTCACGGGAGGAGAGTTGAGCGTGCACGGAACATGACGCGCCCTTCTCGCGGCATTACAGACGGGTAGGAAACCCTTCCCCGCTCACGGTGGCCTAAGACCAAAAGCCACTCTCATGCGCTTCTTCTTTGGCGGGAGCGAGCAAGGACGCATGCTCACGGTCACGGGCTCACGGAGGAGACGGCGTTCCATCTAGGTCTCTTGAGCTCACACCCACAACAGTTCTTCAGAACATTTGTTCCACGTACAAATATAAGACAGGTCTCACTGGACGGGCAAGGTCTTAAAGCATTCGCAAGGGATAAACAGATAGTATCTATCTTTATTTTATTAATGTATAATTCCATCAGTATAAATAAACGAGTAAACGTACTTTCACATTTTTATGAAACAGTAAGACTTAAAAATGCTTCGTATCTGATACAATTACTCAACGTCGAAATGCATTAAGAAAAAAAATGTGAAGTTAAAACTTGAAATTTACGTATTATAAAGACTAACAGAAAAAGAGCAAAATACAGATAAGACAGACGTTAAAGACGTGATATAAAATCCTAATAATTACGTGTAAGTTACGTCCGCAACCACACGGTGCGGTCCATGGATTATTGTCATGCGCACGAGTGTGGCCATAAAGTTTTCAACGCTATTTAGTTTCTTTCAAAAGTGCATTTTTATTATTTTGATAGAAGTGTATCTATATGTACTAACCCCCCTATGTAGTAGGTGCGCATTTTCCAAAGGTTTTGAACAATTTTTAATAAAAAATTAAAAGAATTTTTGCAATTTATAAACACACTTGCGCCAGTTGACATGAAAGCCCAATTATGTTTCAAAATGATTTCAGCACTTTGACGGGAGTGTTATGGTCAAGATGAACTGTTAATAAATACTATTCAACGCAAGCTTAAATTATTTTTTTATCAATAAATCGGTAAAAAATTAAACTGCCTTTTAAGTTGTTTATATGAGCGGTTGGAAACATCTTTTACCTAAAGCTATCTATGACATACCTACCTTTGTAGGGACACTATACTATAATACGATGCATTTGTAGTGTTGTAGTGACATAACTACATAAATATATATACGTCTGTCTATATAACATGACACAGATAATTATGACCTTGTCAGCCATCTCCCTTCCTTTTCCCCATCCTTTGGCACCATCAATTTATTTAAGGTGTAAAGTCGCTTGTGTCGTCAATAGTGTCCAACTGATAACGTTAGGGATATTATGTTATAACTATATTGACAAAGATCCTAATCGGCTAATTGGCATCAAATAATTATATTTATTTATTGCCATTTTGTCTGTAAATTACTTATAACAGATTAAGCTAAATATTATTAATGCTTTAAGGTCAACTGCCCTTATTTTCAGGCAGTGTACAGTTCTAGGTACGGATCTTGAGCGGTTGGTGGAATAATAGGAACTACCGCACTAAGTATAATCAATGTGATGAAATTTATCGACACACGGGTAATATGACCTTCTTTCTTTATTCAAAAGAGATAATATCATCATTCAAATTTTCGAAGGAAAAAGAACCAAAATTTTACTAAAATGACCGCCTTAAAAACGTTCCCGGGACTATAACTTAAACTATATTATTAATTAAAATTGCGTTATTTGTTTAACTTAAGAGTTTTAATTAAAATTTCAATTATGAATCGCTGCCTAAAACACATTTTTACTTTTATTAATGATGTTAACTGTTACTATTACAAAGTTTAGTTTTCATTTATTGTTACTATATTATTATTTTAACAATATAATATATGTATTTATATTATAAAAATATAATGGCATTTACTGTTTATAACTTAGTTTGTTTTAAACTTTTAATTGTATTTTTAAGTTAGTTTTAGTTTCTTACCCATTGTGTTTTACTTATTTTATTATTATTATATATAACTTAGTTTATTTTAAGTATGTAATTGCTATTTTTTATTTTAGATTAGTTACTAAATCATGTTATAGTTTAAACTTATTAATAGATAATAAAATAGAGTATTTGATTGGTGTTTTTTTTTCTTTCCGCTCGTTTCATAGCTCGTCAGCATTTTACATTTGAAATTGCAAGGACTCGAGTGAAATGCGGGTGCAATTTTAAAAAGCAATTCTTCTTTATGTCCGCAAATTGCCATGATGCGTTTAATGCTACGCCATGGGCACATTCTCGGCTAATGGGCACTATTTGTTTTTGCCGACTTCTTAGTGCCTATTCTGTCCTATTAAAATTATAAACGTGAAAGTATGTGAGGATGTTTGTACTCTTTTATATAAAAACATAATGAACATAATGAATGGATTTTAATGAAACTGCAATAACAACGTTTGAGGGTAAACTGTATGATTATTGGCACCCTCCGTCAATAATTGGAAAGAAAAACATTAAGAAATTTAATTTATTATTAACATTTATAGCTGTATTATGCACTGGATACCGACTCACTATTTTAAGTATCAATTTCCAGAAGATTCTCTGCAAGGAATCTTTGTAAGCGATAAGACCGCCGATTTTACTATTTACAATATTTTTAATACTGATGTAAAACTACTTCTTGTATGCAATTAAAAATAATATATTCTAAAAAAAATATTCTTTAAATTTTGTAGCCTTACAATGTTAATGATAAGATTATATAAATGTATAATTATTTTATAAAAAAAATATATTAAGTATGTAAATGACAGTGGTTTGGGACCAATAACGTATCTTTAGACATTTTTCCCTTTTTTATTGAATTTTATATAAGTTTATAGCATAGTTTGTAGTTCATTTGGAAGTTTATATTTATAAGTTAGTTTAATTTTGTATTTAATTATATGTTTTAAGTTAGTTTTAGATTGATATTAAAAGATTTCTTTTTTTTTTATGTTTGCTAGTAGGCAAACTGGCAAACGGACCACCTGGTGATAGGTGGCTACCGTCGCCCATGGACATCTGCAACCCAAGGGGAGCCGATGCGTTGCCTACCTCGTTGAGACTTTAGGTATCTGTTCACGCCCTTTTTGAAGAGCCCCATATTGTAGCGCTCTGGGAATACCGCGGGAGGGAGCTCATTCCATAATCCGGACACATATGGCATGAAGGAACGTCCGCCACGTACCGCGGAGGACTTCCAAGTGTCCAGGAAGTGTGGATGAACTCCTAATTGCCGGCGAGCGGTGCGATGGTAGAATGGCGACGTAGGCACCAAATCAAACAGCTCATCAGAGCACTCCCCATAGTTAAATAATTAAAATAAAAGTGAGCTGGGTGTGATACGAACGTATGTTTATTTTTCAAGAAATGTTTTAAAAGAATGTAAGATATTGAGAAAATATACACATATTATAGGGTCATCCTATGGGTATAAAATAAAAATCTTAGGATTTCTTAATATCTTGTATAGATTGCCAGGGTGACTAGGGATGAGGGACTAATTGTCATAACTGTATTACTTAAAGAGACGTTTCCAACCGCTCAAATAAATAACTTAAAAGCAAGCATTATGTCTAGTATAGCTTGTTTAATTAAGCAGTTTAAAAAAATAACTTCATAGATTTTATCGTTGTATCTGTTTTACCTTTGGTTAAACGCCGGTTCGTTTATCTTCATTAGTGCATGCTCATCTCGCAAAAAAGTTAATGTATTCAATATGCAAATGTGGGAATGTTAAAAGTAACCATCCTATTTTTAAAATAAAGAATTTTAATTAAGAATCTTCTATTATTTTTTTTACGTAGAAACTTGGTTATTTAATGCATTGCAATCAAAAGTACAGTCGCGGTAGTAAAAATTCTTTACGAGTGTTAAGCAAGTTCAACGACAATAAAAGTCGACTTCAGATGAGATAATTTTAAGTTAGTATTGAAGTATACTTTTAATAATACATTGTAAAAGCGATTAAAAAACCGTATATGGCATATTTTAATCCTGTTAAAAGATGTAGCGAACGTAAATAACACGAAACATTGGTATAATCTGCCTTTCAAGGAGATTTACCAAATTGAATGTAATATTTATATAGTATTTACAGTGCAGGCGATCAAACTTTGGAATATGCTGCCTCTTATTGTCAGAGAGGCCAAATCCTTACCAACATTTAGAAATTTATTCAGAAAGCACTGTTTGTCCATAAATAGCTAACATAGTATAATCATCCTAATACATCTATTATTATGACTTATGTATTTTTGTATTGTATACGTATATATCTATGACTATGTATATATATATATATATATATATATATATATATATATGTATGTACTTGTATATTTATTTGTTAAATTAGTTTCAGTATTTATGTATACATTGCCTTTTTACTGCACCACCTACATCGTCTGAATCAAATTTGTTTTTGATTTAGGTTGCCTGGAAGAGATCGCTTTGAGTGATAAAGCCTATTGTATCGCCTAGAAAATATTGTAAATATAATAATAATAATAATAATAATAATAAACGGAGAAAAAATAAAAAAACGAGCAGATCGTTATAACCTGAATCGCTTTTTCCAAAGAGACCAAAAACGAGTGTATAGAGGATGGGAGCAGCCATGTGTTTCTGTGGATGATAGTCACAGGCCAGATATCGACTCTATGACAGCGTTCTGGAGTAATATTTGGTCGGTGCCTGTCACCCACCAAGAAGGCGACTGGACTAGGATGGCCGAGCAGCAGGCTTGTGAAATGATTCCAGAAATGGAACCACTGGCTCTTGAACCAGTTGACATAGGTTGTGCAATTCGTGTGGCTCAGAACTGGAAAAGTCCTGGACCAGACGGATTGCACAACTTTTGGATTAAATGGTTCAAGAGTTCGCACGCCTGTTTGGCCGTCCAATTCCAGGAGGCTATAAACATGGGTTCGCTTCCTTCCTTTATGACTACTGGAGTCACTCATCTGCTCCATAAGTCAGGCAGTACCACGGAGGCAAAAAACTATAGACCCATCACTTGTTTACCAACTATATACAAGCTACTTACATCTGTTTTGAGATCTAAATTAATGAAACATTTGACAAATAATAACATTTTGGCCAATACTCAAAACGGATGTAAGGATGGGTCCCGTGGTACTAAGGAGCTCCTCCTCATTGATATGACCATTAGTCATCAGGTGCGGCGAAACAGAAAAAATCTGTCTGTAGCCTGGATTGACTATAAAAAAGCCTATGATTCGGTGCCCCATACATGGCTGGAGAAAGTCCTAGAGCTGTATAAAGTAAATGCAACTCTCCGTGCTTTTCTCAGTTCATGTATGAGGCAGTGGACCACGGTGCTTAGGCATCCAGGGGACAGAGGGAATCTTTCTGCTTTGCACGACCCAATAAGGATCAAGCGGGGCATTTTCCAGGGTGACAGTCTGAGTCCACTGTGGTTCTGTCTAGCTTTGAATCCACTAAGTACACTACTTAGGGAGTCAAAGTTAGGCTTTCAACTTCGGAGAGGGGGTGAGATTATATCACACCTTATGTACATGGATGACGTGAAACTATTTGCATCGAAAAAGCCAGATCTTTTGCAGTTACTAAAGATTACTGAAAGCTTTAGCAACTCCATTAGTATGGAATTCGGTGTAGATAAGTGTGCCGTCATGCATGTACAACGAGGGAGAGTTGTAAATTCAAAAAATTTACAACTATCTGAAAATATATCCCTCAAGACCCTCTCTGAAGGTGAAACCTACAAGTATCTTGGTATATCAGAGTCGTTGGGTATTCCTGATGCTGATGTGAAGCAGGCGATGAAGGATCGTTTCTTTTCCCGCCTGAGAAAGGTCTTAACGAGCCTTCTCTCAGGTGGAAATAAGGTTCGAGCCTTCAACGCTTGGGTCATGCCAGCATTAGCATACTCCTTTGGCATACTAAGATGGACTCAAACTGAATTAGACGCCCTGGATAGACGGGTTCGTTGTTTACTGACAACACATAGGATGCACCACCCACGTTCGTCTGTGATGAGACTGTACATCCCACGGAAGTGTGGAGGTAGGGGGTTTTTAAATACCAAAGACCTCCACAACCGTGAGGTGTACAACCTCAGAGAATATTTTCTCAAAGTAGGCGAAACAGCGGGTATGCATCACGATATGGTGTCAGTAGACAAGGGGTTCACCCCGCTATCCCTAGCAAAACAGAACTGGCAGAAACCGTTGGTAATGAGTGCTTCTGATCGTATGGACGTATGGAAGAGCAAGGAGCTGCATGGCAGGTTCTATCAGGCTTTAACAGGGCCTGATGTGGACCTACCAGCCTCGGTGAACTGGCTACGTTTCGGTGACCTATTTGGGGAAACCGAAGGGTTTGTCTGTGCAATTATGGACGAGGTTATCAAGACGAACAACTACCGAAGGTACATTCTGAAGGACGGCACGCTTGACATATGTCGGGCGTGTCACCACCCTGGTGAGTCTCTCAGACATGTCACCTCCGGTTGTTCTCGTCTTGCTAACAGCGAGTACTTGCACAGGCATAACCTAGTAGCCAGGATCATCCATCAGCAACTTGCTCTTAAATACGGACTTGTCTCGTTGGAGGTACCTTATTACCAATACAAGCCCGAGCCAGTTCTTGACAATGGTCAATATCTGCTCTACTGGGACCGATCAATTATTACAGATAGGACTATTGTCGCCAATAAGCCTGATATTGTGATAGTTGATCGGTCTGCGAGACGTGCTATAATTGTAGATGTCGCGATTCCCCATGATGGTAACCTCGTGAAAGCCGAGAAAGAAAAACAAATAAAGTATATTGATCTCGCTCACGAGGTTACTGCCATGTGGAACTTGGACTCTACAATCATAGTACCGATAGTTGTGTCAGTGAATGGATTAATAGCGAAGAGCCTTGACCGACACCTTGAAAGGCTCTCGCTTGGTACCTGGGTGAAGGGTCGGATGCAGAAAGCAGCCCTGCTGGACACGACCCGTATCGTGAGGAGGTTCCTATCTCTGGAACCTTAACCACCGGTAGCTTGGACCCTAGGCCCTGCTGCCGGCGGACATCGGTTTTTTACATTTTTTTTTAAATATATATTTTTTATGTATGTATAAAGAAAAATGTAAATAATTTGAAAACAAATAAATATGTGATAATAATAAATCTTTATTGCCAAAAAATTTTGTTATAAGAACTTTTAGAAGTCCCTAACTCCCGAGCTAGGCATGAAGCCTGTGTTTCGGGAATCAGTGCCCTCTCACATTAGAATTTAGTTAAAACACAAAAAATACAAATCGGTAACAGAATACTTATGTCTAGTGAGTAAGCGTGTGGTGTAGATGCACGTGAGCGCGCGTCCGCGCGCACATCGCGCGTGTGTATGTGTGTGTGTGTGTGTGTGTCTGTGTGTGTGTTTGTGTGTGTGTGTGTGTGTGTGTTGTGTACGTGTGTGTGTGTGTTGTGTACGTGTGTGTGTGTATGTGTGTAACTACGTATGTACTGTACAGTTGCTATTAAGATAGATAGGTTAAAACATTGCTTCGGTAGTAGCGTAGTCGAGGGTAAGTAGCCAGTTTTTTAGTTTAATTTTAACTTCCCGACTAGTGAGTCCATGTACATTTATTTGTTTATTTATCTTGTTATATAGTAACACAGACATATAGCATTGCTGCCGTCTTGCAAAGCCAGTACGATACATTGGAGTTGGCAATATGTTGGTTACAGCACGTTTCTTATCGCTAATATTGTCACATTTTGGTGTAATTTTATGTTGTTTTAGAGTTATATTGAATATATATAACTGCCTAACGGTTAACACGTTACTTTTTTCATATAAAAGTTTTGTGGGAAAGCGATAGGGACTGAACGTTAAGGTTTTTAATAACGATCTTTGAGCCCTTTCTAGTTGGATCATATATGATTTAAAAGCGCTCCCCCAAACGACAATACAGTACCCTATAACTGACTGCACTAATGCAAAATAGACTGTACGTAAAATGTTGAAGTCTGCAGCATATCTTAATTTTTTAAACACCCAAATAAGTTTTCGTACACGTGTTATTAGGTTATCAATATGAGCATACCAATTTAAGTTCTCATCTACAATTACTCCTAAGTATTTAATGTTGTCTGCTTTTGATATAGAGAGACAATTACAATGTCCAAAAAATGGGGTTTGGCATACATGTATTTTAATTTCAAAATCATATTGCTTAATTTTAGATGCCGTGAACTGGATGAATTTAGTTTTAGAAATGTTAAGAGTAAGATAATTAATTTGTAGCCACCTATTTACTTTTTGTAGTCCGCTTTCAGTTATGTGCTTAACGTCTTCCCACGTATCAGCTTGAAATATGAGCGCAGTATCATCTGCGTAGGTAAAAATTTTACCATTAGTAAGTGGTAAGTTACACAAGTCATTCAAGTACAACAAGAACAGGCTTGGGCCAAGAATACTGCCTTGTGGCACTCCGTAGGTGACTTCAACTTCATCACTTATGGTCTGTCCTATTTTAACATGTTGAGTCCTACCTATTAAAAAATCTTTAAAGATACCAAGGGCATATCCTCTTATGCCAAGCTTATTTAATTTATCTATTAGTATCGGCACAGCAACAGTATCAAAAGCCTTGGCTAAGTCAAGAAAAACACCAATACATTTTCGTTTAGAGTCTATCTGACGAGCAACATGATTAATAAGCTGACTGACGGCATCTTCCGAGCTTTTAGATGATCGAAAACCGAATTGATTTTCCGATAGAATATCATTACATTCCAAAAATTTAATAAGTCTACTATTCAGAGATTTTTCCAATATTTTCGATAATGCTGTGAGGACAGATATGGGACGATAATTGGTGACTTGTTGACGGTTACCACTTTTGTGAACGGGCGTTATTAGTGATTTTTTAAAAACAATAGGAAATACTCCTTGAGTATAACACATATCTATAAGCTTAGTAAGAGGAGGGACAATGACATGTTTGGCTAACTTTAGTAATTTAGCAGGGATACAGTCCCATCCAGTAGCACAGCTAGATTTTAAATTATTTATCATAGATTCAACTTCAGCCATATCAGGAGATAATAAAACAAATGAATTGTGGTGAAAAGGAATTTCAAAATTATAATCGGAAGGGTTATAAAGATTATTAATTGCATTGTTAGTGATTAAATCTGCTAGCCTCTTACCTACATTGGAAAAGTATCTATTGATATCATTTATGGCAGATGTTCTATCACCTGTATCTTTAATAAGATCTTCGGCAGAAGTTTTAGTGTTTGTGTAATTAATAATACTTTTTATTGCATTCCACTTATCTTTGTTCGATTTTGCACAGGTAAGCAAAAATTTCTCATAAATTGATTTTGTTTTATTTAATATGTTATTACAAAACTTACGATAACGTTTATATGTAATTTGCAGAATAGTATTGTTAGGATCTTTTTTCAAAGACTTGTGAAGTTTATCCCTGTGCCGGATACAGCGTAGTAAACCAGGTGTCATCCAAGGCTTAATGACCCTTTTCCGACAAGGCGCCTTAACAATGTTAGTGTTATTTTTGACAATAGATGAAATAGTAGAAACGAAAGTGGAGGCAGCATCATTAGCATTAGCATTAGCATTAGCATTAGCAACAGACTTCTCTTTGATAACACCTAACTAGGTGTTATCAAAGAGAAGTCTGTTTGTTCCAATGAGTTAATTATTTTATCATAGTCAATTTTAATAAAATTTAATTCATTGGACATATATTTAGAAAAATTCAAATCAAGGTTTAACAGTACAAGACAATGATCGGTTACAGTTGAGTCAACTACAAAAACAGAAGCTGGAAGTACGGATCTTAACATTATATGATCTAAGCAGTTATTGAGTCTCGTAGGAAGTGTATGAGCTGGTAACATACCTAGTTCAGCAAGTAAGTTTAAGTAAGAAAAGCTATTAATATCTTTACTACCTGATTTTATGTCAATGTTGATATCTCCAGTCAATAAAAAATTAGAGTAAATAGATTTTAGAGGAGAGATAATTAGCTCGAGTGAATTAAGAAAGCTATCAACACATTGTATAGACGGTGACCTATATATAGCTAAAATAGCTATATCGGGGTCTGTTAAATATGGTCTGTTTTTGTCATTCTATGTTTTGGTGTGCAACAAAATGTCTCTCTCTCCTCTATTATGAACTATCTTACACAACCATGTAGACGTGCTCATACCCACCAACACACACACACACACACACACACTTTCTGTTGAGACTTTAAAATTTTCACGCTTCGGGTTTAAAAGACATGTGTTTTAAAACGTTAGAAAGCATGCGAATGATGTGTGGCGCTATAAACTAAACTCTATCTAGAGGTAGAGTTTGGGCACTTCTTACAGTTACGTTTCATACTGAGCTTTTATAGTTCTTAAAGTCTTCCATAGTATGCTTAATTATTGTGCAATTATTTGTCAAGTTATGAATTGAGCTCGTAAAAACATCGCCACATGTTAAACGCTTTTGTTAATGAATGCAGTCTATTTTCGCATAATCTTTGATTAGCATAATTTGTGTGCATAATTGTTACTAATTAAATGAGAATAAAATTTTGTTTATTTTCCATTCTTTAAAAATTATTCTTATGTTTAAATCCATTCTCAAATTTAAATGTGAAAGTGAATCTATGTATTTTTTGTTGAATGAATGAATGCATTAGTTGACTGCAATTAGTTCGTCGTAGAGGGAGAATTTCCATATTATGTGACGGTACGCACCATCATGAATTTAATTTTTTTTCTTTTATTAATGTTTATTTATTTATAAAGGAATGGCTGTTCTCCATATAATGTATTCCCTCCTTTATTTCGCATAATATGTGTATTTATTATTAATCTCTTTGTATGATATAATTGAATTTTTCTTTGTTTGAAAATTTGACAGAGAAGAGAAGGGACTTGAATATTGATATTTGACAGAACAAGACATGGAAAAATTATTCTCGGAAAAAATGTGTTTTATATTATTACAGATGGAGAAAAGGCTATTTGTGGACAAATGATCAATACTAACAATAAATAACTATATCTTCGATATGTGCGCTACAGACTTCGGTGCTATGGATTTCACCAAAGGGCTAGTTCACATCTTCAAGTCAACAATTAATACATTAATAATTTTACTAATCATGTAGATTTGTCTGATATCTTGCTTGTTGTGTTTATCTATGTTTCAGATGTTCTCTTGGACTGTTGTAATATATAACTACTAATACTATATACTAATAATCTACTAACAGTAATCTATTCTGTGTTTGTTGCTTTTATTTCTGTTCTCAGATGATCCAGAGGCTGTTTTACGTTTGTATGTTATTAATGATATATCTAATTATGTGTTTTAACCTAATCTGTTTATTGAACATGTATTCTATAACTAATTATGTGTTGTCGATATTTTCCTTGTGTATTAATCACATTATTTTGCAGACAAGTCTAATGTCCTTCCTTTTCAGAGATGTTACTAATAATATTGTATTAATAATTTAAATTTCAGAAGTTATGAAATATTTGCATTTAATGAGTGTCTGTATGTATAAACCTGGAATTATCTTCAAAAACTTAACTAATGATGTGTAGTTAGTTACAGCAGCATATATTAATTAGTTAGCATTGACTATGGTATTCCATGTTGTTAGTCTTTAGACATATTGGGGCCCGCGGGTTCATCTCTTCGGACTTTTAATTTAATAGAGACGTTCCTTTGACTTATATGGCCATATATGCTAACATATATAAGTATTTATTGTGAAGACTTACACAACTATATGTAATGATAGACAGACTTGTTTACTATCTATTACTGACCTTTCTGGTTTAGAACTTAACTAATTACTGTCCATAATTTGTATATTATATGGAGAATGAGCTATACAAAATTAAATTAATTTGTTGTATGTCTGTATTGACTTGTGTGTTAATAACAGATAAGAATTATTTATACATTGTTATAGTTTCATAGTTAACTAAATTATTAAGGGTTTATTGTAAAGCTTGAGTGTGTCAATATATTATTTAGGAGCTATGACACATAGAGTCTTGCGGATAAAAATACTAATTTATTGAATTTAATTTAAGGGGTTCTGAGATATAACTTTGGTTTTAGGAACTGAATTAAATAACATTACTACTTCATTGTCGGGAGCTACTAAGGGGTTCTGATGATTCTTTTAGGCAATATAATTACTTATTAATTTGTTAAGGGAGATCAATTATATGTCAATGGCGATTTACTTGTAGGAGTTCTTGTCTTGTTGTTGTATACATGTTGTTGTACCTGACTGCGGTCACTTACTTGATGGGGGTGTTGATTGTTAATGTCTATCTGCTCTTGTCGCAGTGAGCTTAAAGTTAGTCGTCGTATTGAGTCTTGATTGTTTTCAACATAGATAGGGTTATTATTGACCTAGGTCTGTGAGGTCGTAGTCTTGTTTTATTATCTATTATTTAGTCTATTCATATATGTGTATACATTTAAGTATATTTTATAACACTACATTATTACACCACACTCCACAACAATCATGCGACTTGTTTGGGAAAGCTTGACAGGCTTTAAGAAATTTAACGTTTATTTTTGGGTTCTACTGATTTTAATGATTTAAATACTTTCTTATTTAAGAAGGTTTGCCTTCGGCATTCGGCATGGTCTCGTGCAATAGAGTTTTATTTTAACTTTCATTTTGTTAACGTGGATTACCGTTTAGAATATATATTTATTTGGACAAGTCTGCAATTGCATGACAAGAGCTATGAATGTCAAAGAAGCAACTGAGGTGTGTAAGAATAAGCCGGAATGGTACTCTGTTGTGCAATGCAGTTACTTATTTTAAATTTATTGTTCATGAATATTTTATTTCTTTAAATTATATATCTACATGCAAGTAACTCTGTTGACACTGGATATATGCTAAACAGTAGTATAATTGTAATGAAACAACAACTAGTTAGATGTGAAAGCACATATTGAATATTTTCATGAAGATTCAGGTTAGAGCCGGGATTAATGGACCCTGTAACCTTGGACAAATGACGTCGCAAACCATTTGTTTATTGGGACAATCTAATCTACCTAGGATAGTTTCGTCAATTATCCAGGTTTTCTCGCGTGCCGTTTTTAGGCAACCTAGTTTGTTTTGGTTATAATATGTGCCTTCATGAGACTAGGTTGATTTCACATATTGAGTTTAACTGAATGAGTAACTGAGGGATTGGAGACTGTTAAATCGCGGATCAGCTTGGAGGCGAAGTTGAGGGCCCCGGAGGCCAGCTACTGGCCAATTGCAAGCGGATCATTCGTATCAAAATTTACATCTTTTCACAATATGTGATTTCACAAGAGTCTTAGAAGTAGGTAGGCCTGGCAAGCCTGACTGGATTGGAAAGAATAATTATTGATAAATTATATATGAGCAGTGTTACCGATGTTGACACCCTTGATGTAGAGTACCACCATTTCATGTCTATTTCAATTTAAACTTTACTTTACGGTGCTATGCTCTCATCTCTTGGGTTTTAGGGTCTTTAATCGGATGTAGGGTTCCGCCACTTTACTTTAACTTTAACTTTCATTTTAAATTTCACGGTGGAATCTGAATCCTGTCTTTAACAAATAGGTAACAAGCAATACGAGCGTAAGGGAATACTCCAGTTCAATACCAATTTAATTTCACTTTTACTTTACGGAGAATTTTCCCTGAAACTCTTACACTGAAATCTGTCTTTGACATAGGGAAACAAATAATATGAGTGAAGGTGTCCTCCACCCAATTTTATCTTTATCTTTACTTCATATTCACGGAGGAACATCCTGAAACTCTTACACTAATAACTTAATGGGAATTTTATGAGATGTAGAGAGTATCACTATTTAAACTTCATTTAAACTTTATCTTTAATTTACTGTGATATTCTTATCTTGCATCAGGGGAGGTCGCTGAGGTATTATTCCTCATATTTACAAATTTATTTGATATTTTGGACGAGTGGCTCTGGTATGATACGTTCACTCAAGTCTTATGGCTTTTCCAACTCATTTTACACATAAGGCACTCCAAAGGGGTTTTCTAAATTGTTAGGCGTACTACTGGAGAGTTTCTTGTCGGCTCTTCTCGCCAGTGATAGTACGTTGTGAACCGACGCTAGTTTTAGATAATGTTTATGATCAATTCAATAAGTTCTAATTAAAAGATTGGAGGTTCTTCTTTTATTCTGATATGAGCTCTTTTACTGATAGCTAAAGAATGCGGTGGCATAATATCAGAGAGGTGGTTAGGAGGGGTGCCTACACAAAATTATATAATTTGTTATGAGATGTGCATTAAAATTCCTTTTGGCTAATAAAGGCACGGCGTACTCAGGTGATGAGCTTATGTCATGAGTCGATACATTTATCATTATTCATAAAACGCATGGCATTTTACACTTACAACTTATACTACAAAATTATTATTTATATAGATATATATTATACACCGATCCTTGAGTCTTCCTGTTCCTTGATCAACACTCCTATATAACCTACCTTGTGAACATAGGGTTAACGGTATTATGACGAGGGTTCTTATTACTAGATGATCACGATTTATGGCCAAAATAAGTTTATTTACTTAATAAATGTTATTAATTTTCACTTTATAACTTCTTTTATTTCTCACTCTATGCTTCGGCTTGAGTTTGTCATTCCTTGGCTCTTTGAGGGTCGGGTGGACGTTACAATTCGGTGCGCGTTCCCAGGATTCAAGAATCGGCTGCTGCGGCATGATATGGAGTGGGTCTAGGACAGTTGAATCTTATCCTGGATCTCGCAGTTTCGGCGCGCGAGTCCAAAATTACATTAGGTGTTGCATCCAAGGTGTCTGGATTGATGTTAGTGAACAAGTTCTGCTGTCAGACTGAGCTATTTTATTCTTGTGTATCTGAAAGATACACAATTTGTTGCTTGTGAGGCGGAGCAAGGTTTCAAAGGTTATAGAAGGGTTGTTGTTTATTTCGGGGTTGACAGGGGGTGATCGGTGGTTGGTGTAATAATTAACAGTCTGACCTTATAGGTAAATGATTTAGAAATTATGGGAAAAAGGTTAATCTCGTGTCCAGATAAGTTCGTCAGGTTGTCGCTAGGGGCGCCACAGTGGTATTGCAAATTTTAATTATGTGTCAAATTAATTCGTCATCTTGCCGTTAGAGGGCGCTGCAGTGACTTTGAATTTTTAATTTTAGCGTTCAAATTAGTTCATCCTTTTGTTACTACGGGTGTTGCAAGTGACTTAGAAATTTTTATTCCTCGCTTTCGAATTAGTTCAACACTTTACCGTTAGGGGGGCACCACAATGACCTTGTTGATATTCTTTAGTCTTGTTGATTAATTACACAGCCAGGCAAATTTAATTTAATGGGGTGTATATTTTCAATTAAATGAAATATTAATCATTATTTTATGACATTTTAATGAGGACTTTATTAATTTTATTTTTCATAACAGAGTTGAGGAAGTTTATTAACTGTTAGTCAGTCTTGTGTTATAAATGGGAGTTAGGCTAATAATTCTTTACTATGGTGGAGTCAGATGTTGTTATGAAGCATGAACTTAGGAATAATATTTAATAATTTAAATTATATTATATACATAACTTAGATAGTTTATGACTACTTATAGTTTGCTAGCGTTGAGTAAATATTTGAATGAAGTAATTGAAGGATAGAATTCTAATATTTCAGGATGAACCAAGAGATGTAACAGTGCTAGTTCACTGCTATAGGAGGGGATGATAAATTGTGGATAGGGTTAAGAATTATGTCGTTGAGTGGGTGGAAACCTGGACAGTCTTTAGGCACTAGTAATTCTGGTATACTTACATCTATTATAGCTAAGGGTCAGTCCTCATTAGATAAATCAGGGTTAGGTTATATTGATGAAACCTTGGTGGGAGCATTTATTAATATTTTAAAATTACTTTTGAAGGATGTAGATCCTAATTCAGTTATGACAAACGGGTGTGCATCTTCCTTGTTTGAGAAGGAAGATGCTTAATTGTCAGATAAATTTGAGTTAGTGAAATCTATAATTACTGTTAAAATCTATGGGAAGAAGTGAATTGTTTGGTAGACACGGGGAGTGACATTACATGTATTTCCAGCACCTTTTGGGAGTTAATATCAAAAGAATGTAGTAAAATTGATTTATTGCCCATCAGGCCAATCCAAATTAGGTGTCCAGTAGGTCAGAAAAGTACTAAAATTTAACAAATGGTATTGTTACCAGTTTAATTGGGAGATAGCATTATTGATAATAGGTTTTAATTGTACCAAATTTATTGCAATTTGTGATTTTAGGCTTTGATTGGTTATCATTAGTTGAAGCCACGATTAAATTACAAGGTTCTGAAATGGGGTTATGCTTAAAAAATTAATGAACAAGATGTAGTTCTGCCTTTTAAGAAGATAATCTTTGAGAGTGGAATATCAGAGATATCTACTCGAGATGTTGATGATTCAGATTTCCAAGAAAAGTTAAAGGAAATTAAAACGGGGATAGAGCTTTCGGATGTACAGTTAGAACAGTTAGAACAAGTTTTGAGTAGGTTTCGTAGTATATTTTCTGATGTTTTGGGTCGTGCAAATTGTTATGAACATGAGATTAAGATGTCAGATATTACACCATTTATAAGATGGTCATATCCTGTGCCTTATGCTTATCACCAAGAGATGGAGGGGAAACTGGCGGAGATGGTTGAGATGGGCATTATTTCGCGGGGTTCCACTCTGTATAGTAGTCCGTTAACGTTTGCGACCAAACCCGACTGGTCTTTACGTTTATTCTTAGATGCGCGGGAGATCAAAAGTTATGGTTGCAGGCTCTGAAGCTCCACTTATGCAAATTGATGTACTTAATTCTTTTCATGGGGTGTCATATATAAGTGTGGTTTATTTGAATAATGCCTACTTTCAGATACCTATATCTGAGGACGGCAGGAAATACACTGGGTTTACTTTTAACGGAAAGTCATATATGTATAATGTACTCTCACAAGGTTTAAAGACTTCAGTGGGCAGTTTTAGTCGGGCTATGGATATTATATTGGGCCCAGAGGTTAGGCAGTTTTGTGTAAATTATCTGGATGATTTAGCAATTTTAACTTGTGGTACTTTGACTGATCATTTAGAGCATTTGAGTATAATATTAAAGAAATTACAAGATGCTGGTCTTACTTGTAACATTAAAAGGTGTAATTTCATATATAAGAAGTTAAGATACTAGGGCATATCATGTCGACTTCAGGTATTAGGGTTGATCAGGAAACATTAGGGTCGTACGGAAATTCCCTATACCCAAGATAGATAGATAGGTCGATAGGTAGAGCATTTGAGGGTCTTTTTCGGGTCATATAATTATTAGGCTAGTAATTAGGATTGATCATAAAACTTTGATTTTGTAAGGATTTGGGAATTATGCAATAATCAGTTAACTTGATGGATATTATAGTTAGAGCAATCTAGCTACCAGATAAAGTATATTAAGGAGAAGGACTCTCGAGATTTTAAGGAGAACAGTTATTGAAATTTTCTTTAATGAAGAAGTTTTAGGTTCCTTTGAATTATGACTTATGTATATTAAACATTTGTGGCTTTCATGTTCTATGGGGTGTTTAAATTACGCCTATGAATTTCAGATTTTAAGGGGTGATTTTATCTAATTTTAAAATTTGTTTTGGATATGAGACATATAGTTGGTGGGGTATATGGGATGGACAATACTTATGTTAAGGTTATGTACAGGATGTTATTAACTTAGATTAAGGTTATATACAGGGTGTTATTAACTTAGATTAAGTTTATGTACAGGATGTTATTAACTTATAGGACTATATACAGGGTGTTATCAATTTATTATTTGATGATCGTACCTTAGGTTAGAATTTAATTTATCCGCAAGCTACGAAATTAAATTCGGGGTGGTGTGACGGTACGCACCATCATGAATTTAATTTTTTTTCTTTTATTAATGTTTATTTATTTATAAAGGAATGGCTGTTCTCCATATAATGTATTCCCTCCTTTATTTCGCATAATATGTGTATTTATTATTAATCTCTTTGTATGATATAATTGAATTTTTCTTTGTTTGAAAATTTGACAGAGAAGAGAAGGGACTTGAATATTGATATTTGACAGAACAAGACATGGAAAAATTATTCTCGGAAAAAATGTGTTTTATATTATTACAGATGGAGAAAAGGCTATTTGTGGACAAATGATCAATACTAACAATAAATAACTATATCTTCGATATGTGCGCTACAGACTTCGGTGCTATGGATTTCACCAAAGGGCTAGTTCACATCTTCAAGTCAACAATTAATACATTAATAATTTTACTAATCATGTAGATTTGTCTGATATCTTGCTTGTTGTGTTTATCTATGTTTCAGATGTTCTCTTGGACTGTTGTAATATATAACTACTAATATCTATATACTAATATTCTACTAACAGTAATCTATTCTGTGTTTGTTGCTTTTATTTCTGTTCTCAGATGATCCAGAGGCTGTTTTACGTTTGTATGTTATTAATGATATATCTAATTATGTGTTTTAACCTAATCTGTTTATTGAACATGTATTCTATAACTAATTATGTGTTGTCGATATTTTCCTTGTGTATTAATCACATTATTTTGCAGACAAGTCTAATGTCCTTCCTTTTCAGAGATGTTACTAATAATATTGTATTAATAATTTAAATTTCAGAAGTTATGAAATATTTGCATTTAATGAGTGTCTGTATGTATAAACCTGGAATTATCTTCAAAAAACTTAACTAATGATGTGTAGTTAGTTACAGCAGCATATATTAATTAGTTAGCATTGACTATGGTATTTCATGTTGTTAGTCTTTAGACATATTGGGGCCCGCGGGTTCATCTCTTCGGACTTTTAATTTAATAGAGACGTTCCTTTGACTTATATGGCCATATATGCTAACATATATAAGTATTTATTGTGAAGACTTACACAACTATATGTAATGATAGACAGACTTGTTTACTATCTATTACTGACCTTTCTGGTTTAGAACTTAACTAATTACTGTCCATAATTTGTATATTATATGGAGAATGAGCTATACAAAATTAAATTAATTTGTTGTATGTCTGTATTGACTTGTGTGTTAATAACAGATAAGAATTATTTATACATTGTTATAGTTTCATAGTTAACTAAATTATTAAGGGTTTATTGTAAAGCTTGAGTGTGTCAATATATTATTTAGGAGCTATGACACATAGAGTCTTGCGGATAAAAATACTAATTTATTGAATTTAATTTAAGGGGTTCTGAGATATAACTTTGGTTTTAGGAACTGAATTAAATAACATTACTACTTCATTGTCGGGAGCTACTAAGGGGTTCTGATGATTCTTTTAGGCAATATAATTACTTATTAATTTGTTAAGGGAGATCAATTATATGTCAATGGCGATTTACTTGTAGGAGTTCTTGTCTTGTTGTTGTATACATGTTGTTGTACCTGACTGCGGTCACTTACTTGATGGGGGTGTTGATTGTTAATGTCTATCTGCTCTTGTCGCAGTGAGCTTAAAGTTAGTCGTCGTATTGAGTCTTGATTGTTTTCAACATAGATAGGGTTATTATTGACCTAGGTCTGTGAGGTCGTAGTCTTGTTTTATTATCTATTATTTAGTCTATTCATATATGTGTATACATTTAAGTATATTTTATAACACTACATTATTACACCACACTCCACAACAATCATGCGACTTGTTTGGGAAAGCTTGACAGGCTTTAAGAAATTTAACGTTTATTTTTGGGTTCTACTGATTTTAATGATTTAAATACTTTCTTATTTAAGAAGGTTTGCCTTCGGCATTCGGCATGGTCTCGTGCAATAGAGTTTTATTTTAACTTTCATTTTGTTAACGTGGATTACCGTTTAGAATATATATTTATTTGGACAAGTCTGCAATTGCATGACAAGAGCTATGAATGTCAAAGAAGCAACTGAGGTGTGTAAGAATAAGCCGGAATGGTACTCTGTTGTGCAATGCAGTTACTTATTTTAAATTTATTGTTCATGAATATTTTATTTCTTTAAATTATATATCTACATGCAAGTAACTCTGTTGACACTGGATATATGCTAAACAGTAGTATAATTGTAATGAAACAACAACTAGTTAGATGTGAAAGCACATATTGAATATTTTCATGAAGATTCAGGTTAGAGCCGGGATTAATGGACCCTGTAACCTTGGACAAATGACGTCGCAAACCATTTGTTTATTGGGACAATCTAATCTACCTAGGATAGTTTCGTCAATTATCCAGGTTTTCTCGCGTGCCGTTTTTAGGCAACCTAGTTTGTTTTGGTTATAATATGTGCCCTCATGAGACTAGGTTGATTTCACATATTGAGTTTAACTGAATGAGTAACTGAGGGATTGGAGACTGTTAAATCGCGGATCAGCTTGGAGGCGAAGTTGAGGGCCCCGGAGGCCAGCTACTGGCCAATTGCAAGCGGATCATTCGTATCAAAATTTACATCTTTTCACAATATGTGATTTCACAAGAGTCTTAGAAGTAGGTAGGCCTGGCAAGCCTGACTGGATTGGAAAGAATAATTATTGATAAATTATATATGAGCAGTGTTACCGATGTTGACACCCTTGATGTAGAGTACCACCATTTCATGTCTATTTCAATTTAAACTTTACTTTACGGTGCTATGCTCTCATCTCTTGGGTTTTAGGGTCTTTAATCGGATGTAGGGTTCCGCCACTTTACTTTCACTTTAACTTTCATTTTAAACTTCACGGTGGAATCTGAATCCTGTCTTTAACAAATAGGTAACAAACAATACGAGCGTAAGGGAATACTCCAGTTCAATACCAATTTAATTTCATTTTTACTTTACGGAGAATTTTCCCTGAAACTCTTACACTGAAATCTGTCTTTGACATAGGGAAACAAATAATATGAGTGAAGGTGTCCTCCACCCAATTTTATCTTTATCTTTACTTCATATTCACGGAGGAACATCCTGAAACTCTTACACTAATAACTTAATGGGAATTTTATGAGATGTAGAGAGTATCACTATTTAAACTTCATTTAAACTTTATCTTTAATTTACTGTGATATTCTTATCTTGCATCAGGGGAGGTCGCTGAGGTATTATTCCTCATATTTACAAATTTATTTGATATTTTGGACGAGTGGCTCTGGTATGATACGTTCACTCAAGTCTTATGGCTTTTCCAACTCATTTTACACATAAGGCACTCCAAAGGGGTTTTCTAAATTGTTAGGCGTACTACTGGAGAGTTTCTTGTCGGCTCTTCTCGCCAGTGATAGTACGTTGTGAACCGACGCTAGTTTTAGAAAATGTTTATGATCAATTCAATAAGTTCTAATTAAAAGATTGGAGGTTCTTCTTTTATTCTGATATAAGCTCTTTTACTGATAGCTAAAGAATGCGGTGGCATAATATCAGAGAGGTGGTTAGGAGGGGTGCCTACACAAAATTATATAATTTGTTATGAGATGTGCATTAAAATTCCTTTTGGCTAATAAAGGCACGGCGTACTCAGGTGATGAGCTTATGTCATGAGTCGATACATTTATCATTATTCATAAAACGCATGGCATTTTACACTTACAGCTTATACTACAAAATTATTATTTATATAGATATATATTATACACCGATCCTTGAGTCTTCCTGTTCCTTGATCAACACTCCTATATAACCTACCTTGTGAACATAGGGTTAACGGTATTATGACGAGGGTTCTTATTACTAGATGATCACGATTTATGGCCAAAATAAGTTTATTTACTTAATAAATGTTATTAATTTTCACTTTATAACTTCTTTTATTTCTCACTCTATGCTTCGGCTTGAGTTTGTCATTCCTTGGCTCTTTGAGGGTCGGGTGGACGTTACAATTATAGTAATAAATATGAAATAATAAGAAAGAAAATATTTATTTTCAATTGCGAGATACACATTACAAACAGGTTAGAAAATATATACAATAATTAAATACAAAAAAAGGTTGCCATTCAGTATATTGCTGTGTCGAAACATATTCCGACACTGCACTGGAAATGGATGTGGACAGGACATAAAAGTAGGCAAGAAGATAATAGATGAAGAAAAATCCGCCATTCAATACCCAAGGATAAGAAAAGAGCATAAAGGTTAAGAAAGAGAGGGGAACATATTTTCTGAAATAAACGTGGACATAACTGGAGAAGAATAGCTAGAAACAGGGAAGCTTGATAACTATTGGGGGAAGCCAAAGAGACCACTTCCATTGTATGCTTATAATTATATATAATGTATAGTTACAAAGTGTGTTTTTATTTTTGGAACGACTATTACGGTACGGATGAAGGCTTTTTTATTTTATTTTAGGTAGAATTGTACTGGGAAGTCATACACGTACACACCCCTTATTTTCTTTTTTGGTCTGAATGTCGGTACTTATGATAACAAAGAAAATGTTATTGATATTTAGGAAGCAGGTGAAAGAAGTGAGATGCAATAAGTTGGGTAGAGGGGAGATATTATTTTCTAAGTGGTAAAAATCGTGACCCAAGTCGTTTGTTAATATATCTTGCAAAACTCTGAAGAGGTTTGTAGCAATCCAAAAATATTTTCACGAGAACCGTTCTGTCGTTATTGCAATGTTTTTATAATAGGTTTTGCGTTTATTTTTTGTAGTTCAGAGGCTAAACGTTGAAAAAATTTCCACGCGTTTTCCGATATTGTCCTTAGCAATAAAATTACTAGTGATTGTTAGCTTAATGGTCCAATTTGAACTTATATGATTACAAAGCATCAAAAATAAGACGATTACTGCACGTTACGTTTTATCATGTATTCCAGTCAAAAAGCTCGAAAGTTGTTCTTTATTTGTACTTCAAAACCACTATAAATATACTAAGATTAAATTCAATCCCATGTAACCTAAAGACAAGTAATTACATTTATTTATGATGTAAGTCGTTACATTAATGTAAAAAGAGAAGATAATGTTATTATATAGATAATGATATTTTGCATCGGTCTCCTCATTTACTTTTTAAATTTGACTTTACAAGAAATATTAAATTCTTAGTATTTAATTGTAGTGCTCATTGGTGGCGGTTTTTTTTATAGAAATAGTGATTAATGGGAGGCGAGGACCAGGAGTACTATCATACAGGGCTTACCTAGTTTGGGCCCCCCTCTTTCCCGTTTTATCAAGTTTCTCAATTTTTATGGGAAGTAAATAAATAAATCCATTATTAGGTTTTTTATAAAACATAATAAAGTAATTATATGTAGTAGTATGCTCTATAGCTATCTAAACTAAAACTAAATCATAAACTACGAATGTCCTCATTTCCGATTCTATCCATAAGAAAAACACAACTCGCTCCATACATACAATAAAATTTTCTTATTTAACTACTTTCCGCTCGTCTCTCTCGATATATAGTAAAAAGATAAAAAAAATACCGTCGAAAGAAAGTCTGGTCTATGTTTTTGGAATGAAGTTCTTTATCGCGCGTTGCGAAAGGGGGCTAGACGGAAAGAATGTAGACCAAAAGTTGTAACGACACTATAGTTGTAAGCCGTGCGGCGTGCGCGTGTTTCTCTGTCGGTCTGTCTCTCTCTCTCATTATTACTATAATTGAACCTACTGATTAAGTTTATATTACATTGTATTTGTTAATAATATATTTATTATAATTTAAAAAAAGAAATATTACAATTCCTTCACTAATTAATCGAAAGGAACTTCGTTCCATCCGGGTGTCCTTTGACATCTCTCAAGTTTTTCTTTTTACAGTGATCTTTATTGTTGGTTAAAAGCTTACCTTGGAAAAGATAGCCTGAGGTCAGCTCGCAGCTTGGTGAGCAATTCACTCGGCGTGCCGAACTGTCGCAGACTCATCTCTTCACCGAGGTGCAGACAAGGATTTCTGAAAAGCAACATCCTTGTACAATATACACATGGGCGTGATTTAATTGAGACATTATATCTTAAGCCGAGTCCCCTGCGCTTGTTTTGTTTTACACACAACACGAAGCATTGTGTATATGTAATGAGCAGGGGAAATATAGCTGCAGGAGATTCTGCTTTCTAGGTAATGAAAAAAAAATACAAAAATATATGTTACACCACGGTTTTATTAAAGGCTAACGCATAACGTAACGCGACTTTACCATAACTCTCATCGACAACAGTAAGTTCGTAGGCATACAATAATGTAACTTAAGACTATATACCTATACAGAAATCTTAACAGCTACGTGAAACTATGTAAAATCTAAACAAACTCGTAATCAACCGTAAATTTACTTGTCTTGGCTAGCACTCTGCTGCTACATGATATCCAGGATCTCAAAAGCTTGTATTGAAAAAAGCTTATTTATTGTATGAGTTCAAAAGACAAGCAGACTGCCCACCTAATTTAAAGCGGTTACCATCACCCATGGACATTTGTTACACTAATGTGCTGCCGTTCTCTACAGGGAAACTGGTACCTGGCCACTACTGCTGGAACACAATTCAATGTCGTTAGGGCAGCATACTTTAGAACAGGCGTAGCAGCCATCCAAATCCCCTACTAGCCGACTGTGGATTGTTTTGTCACCTCTTACGACAGGCCGCCTGGCCGCCGGAAGTTGTAGTCTTTCTCCGTTCCTGCACGGATAACATTTTTTAAAGGAATATCAAACATCAAACTGAGGGAAAGGGTTGAAATGACGTGGTAACATCGCATTGTCAATGCCGTTACAAATCTCCATCGTCATCAGCCGTTTGCAGTCCACTACTGGACGTAGGCGTCCCCAAAACGGCGCCGCTTATCCCTGTCCTCGGATTTCCTCATCCAGCGCCTGCCGGTGACCTTACATAGGTCGTCGATCCACCGGGGTGGAGGGCGTCCGACACTACGTTTACCAAGACGCGGTCTCCACTCCAGGACTCGTTTGCTCCACATCGGTCCTGCGCCAGACGTGACCGGCCCACTGCCACTTCAACTTTCTAATTTAGCGAGCTATGTCGGTTACTTTGGTTCCCCTAACTCCCCATCATTTCTAATTTTATCCATAAGAGAAACTTAGAACCCAACCAACATAGCTCGCTCCATAGCTCGTTGAACGACTTGGAACTTGTGGACCAATCGTGCCGTCAGTGTCCATGTCTCGGCCCCGTAGGTCAGGACGGGGAGGACGCACTGCTCGAAGACTTTTTTCTTTAAACATTGCTGAATGGTCGACGAGAAGACTTGACGAAGCTTATCGAATGCTGCCCAGCCCAACTGAATCCTCCTATTCTATTTTCCCCTCGAAGTTGTGCCTGCCGACAAATCTCCATGACCGAGTGTAACTACTTTCCATCAAGTCTTCGTGTTTGCCTACTTCAAGCATTAGAAAAGGAATCAAGTTTACACGAGCGAAAACACGGCAAGAGCTCTAATAAGATATATTAATACCTTTTACTTACGTTTCTTTTTATACCATATTATATTTGACCCTAAAGGAAATAAGGGTCATTACACTGTAACTATATATGACGTGAGCTTGATGTCCAAGTAAACTATGGGTATACGAGTTACCAATTGACCCATAATATTCAATTATGATGTCATCATAGCTATGAATAATCATTTCATTTGTTTTTCTTAATTACAATAACAAGTTACAAACAATCGTTGCGCTTCGACCACTTCCTCTGATAAGAGCCGTTATATATTTAATAGTGAACATAGTAATGAACAATAATATGTTGTTTCTCGATAAGTAGTTAATTAGGTATCTTTGAATCAATTGAAGCGAGGCTAAATTTCAAATATTGAAAATGAAAAAATCATATACATCAAAATTTTAATGGTTCGAGTTTGTAGATTGCGTTTAAAAATGGTAAATAATCAAGAGGCCTAATTTGGATCAGCAGACTTCGAAAACGCAACTTTTAGACTCTGTCTGTCTGTCACAATAATGATTTCGTTTCCGTAGGTTAGACGAAAATAGTGAAAACGATGATGCGATTGTATTTTTTGGAAACTACTAAAAATAAACTGAATGATACTCGATACAGAGGTGACTTATAACCCGAGTCAATTGTTAGGATACTTTTTATCCAAATAAATCACGTCGTTTCACTAGAATATATGGATGAAGTAAAAAAGGTAACGCTGCAAACGCGATGTAGACAACCATCGCTGTAATTCAGTAACAAATACTTTGTCAGGTTGCCCACATAACTATTAATGAATTA
Source organism: Dendrolimus punctatus (assembly GCA_012273795.1). Lineage (NCBI taxonomy): Eukaryota > Metazoa > Arthropoda > Insecta > Lepidoptera > Lasiocampidae > Dendrolimus > Dendrolimus punctatus. The sequence continues at coordinate 19,054,708 of CM022539.1, forward strand.
CGTATCAGGTAATTTAAATGAGGTTGGCTGCGATTTTTCTCTATGTTTTGCTGTGCAGTGGTCTACATGGACTTAGTTTTTTTTTTGTAATAGTAGTGAATTGAACAAGAAACTATAAAGTTTTAGTTCCAAACTATCACAGAATATCCTTTAGCCAAATATGTTACTTATATTGTGTATGCGTAATATCAAAAATTTACTGTACTAAATGTATGAGCATTGTCATGGTTAAATTTTTACATAACGATTTTATAAATGTTCTCAAGCTTCTGTGTCTAAATAGATCTTGTAGCCCTCTTAATTTCCTCAGGTGATCCGTGCTTCTTTATCTGTACATAGTATAAAACAAATTAGCTTTCCACATCTGTTTGTCTGTATATCTGCTAACGGCGGCTTTCAATATGCAATCTCAATCTTTAATCTCGAATCTAAAATCCTTATTTTCAATCCATTTCTGACTTTTATGATTTCAATATTCGATCCACAGATCGTTTCGTCGATCCGTTTTACCAATCCATCGTTGGGAGGGCGATCCGGCGTTTTTGGATTGCCACTTGTATGAAAGTGACAGCTACACGCTTTCAATATACGATCTCTAATTTTGACAAATCCTTTTTTGAACTCAATCTATCTTTATTTGCGATCCCCCAATATTGAGAGATTCTTGTGTAATAATGGAATTATTTTCAAGTGATAGTGATAGTGTTTTTGAAATGTTACTTCAATTATCGGATTTGGATAGAAAAATGTATCGGCGAATAAACTTGTTGCACAATTCTACTCATGCAGAGTTTATATTTCGAATAAATAAAACAACACGTTGAAGTTGAAATGGTTTTGAGCGAAATAATGCCATTTGTTAGAGTGAAATCAAGACGGTAAAGTGTTTTTAATAATACTATTTACATTGCTTAATAAATTAGATAACCTAAAATAATATTCAATTCTATTTTTAGAAACAACGGCTGTCCACCAATTGCACCAACTTTTACTAACTACGATTTTATGCATTTGGGAACAATGCTAAATTCCGTGGCTGACTTTGCTGGTGTATCCCTATCAACGGCATGTAGGATAGTGGCATATATTGCTGCTATTGCTAGATTGTACGGAAAAATATTGTTCTGGGCTCTAGGACCACAAACTAATTTTATAATATCACTCAGTTTCCTAGAGTATATGGTGCCATTGATTGTACATACATACACAGTCAGTCTCCATGTAAGTATACACTTACTATTTTGTATAATGAATTATGTTATCAGAGAGCTACTGTTACTACATGTAGATTATTAATGATAAATTAATCAATTGTTTTCTATTTCAGGTTGGAACCTATTTCTATATTATTCTCCAAAATAGGTGAGGAATATAGAAATAGGAAAGGATATTTTTCTATCAATGTCCAACCAGTCTGTGATGCAGACCTTAAATTATTAAATGTTGTTGCTCGCTGGCCTGGTTCTACTCATGATTCTTCTATTTTTAACTACTCAATATTAAGAGGTTGTTAATATTATGCTGAGATTGTCAGTTCTATTAGTAATATATAATTTTTACTGTTATGAGTTTCTAATGCAATAATTATTGTAGCTAGGTATGAAGAGAGTTTACTAGGAAATCATTGGTTACTTGGAGATAGTGCCTACCTAAGTCGGTCTTGCTTGCACCTTTGTTAAACCCATCAACTATGCAAGAAATCAGATACAATGAGGCCCACATAAAAACTAGAAATACAATTGAATTGTAAAACTAACACTTAAGATTATTAGGTACTCATATTGCTTACCACAGAAACATATTTAAAATGTAAAAATTCTTACATGCAAAGAAAGCATATGTCAAATGGTTAAAATAAAGAAAGTACCCACCTGTTTACTAGTAGAAAATTGTATTTTATTTTTAATTTTAAATATATATTTCTTTGTACAGGACATTTAAAGTTTGGAAACATCGCTTCCCAATTATATTACGGACAATGAAATTGTCTTTAGAAGATATAACAAAGGTTATAATGGCTACAGCAGCTCTTCATAATATTTGTAGAAACTATAGTATTGAGGAAATGGCCCCTGAAGTAGAGTTGCCAAGAGAAAGTGTAGTTACTGTGACATCAGAAAATTTGGAAAATAATATTACTCATAAACAAGAAATAATTTAAAATTATTTTTAATAATGCACATAAATATTATACCTGCCTCTACTTATATATTTTATCTATGTAATTATATTGAAATTAAAAATAACCTGTGTAAATTTAGATTATATGCTGTTTTTACTACTACATTTCATTGAAAATTCATTCAAACATTTTGTGTGATTGACAAATAACCACTCACACAAACAAACTTTTACATTTATTTAATATATATTTATGGGATTTGTAAATTGCTTAAAGTTTATGTCAATATATGTATTGTGATGATAGCTATATTTTACTTAAATTATGCTAGATATAAATGGAACAATGTCCAAGAAATAAAATATACAGATCATACTATAAACTTGTTTAATTTCAACATAAAAAGTACATTACATGTTATTATAACGTGTTACAATGTAGGTATAATTCTCATATCTACATTTAGGTTATTAAAAATTAATATTTACATTCAAATTATACACAAAAACTTAAAATTCAAATATACAAATGTAAAACTAGGATGTTTTGTTTAGAACTTATTTTTTTATAAATTAAAACCTATATGAATTAATATGACTAAAACAAACAATTTTATATATTTTCTCCCTTCAAATTTGTTATCTCTAATTTCATCTTCTCATTCTCAACTTAATATTTTCAATCTTAGTCTCTAATATTTTTTCTTAACTATATAATATCCTCCTATAGCTATATTTCTGGCTTGATGACCACATTACTTTTTATTATCCTCCACTTGGCACCTGTGAAAACAAAATGTGATATAATAATCTGCATTAATTAAATAAATATTATACTTAAATTCCTTCTAGAATTATATTTCATATGTAGTTTACAGAATCTTAATGTCATTGACATCTGCAATAGTTGTAAAATTGAACCTTTCCCCTTAAACTATTGGACAACTAGGACTAACGAATACGAACGAACTAGGACATCTAAGTTGCAACTCAAATGTAATAAAACTTGTCCACCATATACTTATATTCTTACTAAACAGGGTTATTAGTAGAACTTTAACAACCGCCTAGGATAAACTTGCAACATAAGTAACAATGTCGATCATATCTATAATTTTTATACATGTGTTAAAAATTATAGATATGATAGACATTGTAAAAAGTAATAAAACACACTTGTCCTTGTGGTTATATGTGATAGTATTACAGCACTAAGATTTTTTAACATTTTAACATTAACCATGTATATAAACAACATTTATATTATTATGTTATAATTTTTGACTTAATGTAATTTACAGATAGACAGGGGATTGTATAGATTGTGATATATAAAAGTGAATCTTCCAGGAGCAAATACATATAAATTTAATACAATGTAACCTGTACCACTTTCTCTTTAAACCAGAGATAGGTACTAGGGGTTGAACCGCAGTGCAGCCGCAAGGTAAACTAGTATTATAATAATACAAAAATAACCACCAATAATATACTTAAGCCTTTCTACAAATTTATTAATGATTAGAAGACCAGAAGTAAAGCTACATCTATTAATATTTGGACCAGTTACTATATTACAAGAATAATCAACTTTTTACCTTAAGTCGGTCCATTCTTATTGAAGTACTGCTTCAAATTCCCCCATTTAAGGTGTAGTTTAGTTTAGATTAGATGATAAATAGATAGATGTAGTTTAGGTTTACGGCGACAGATACCCATATTGGCATTGAAGGCGTCACAGATGTTACATGGTTGCTCCACTCCTTTCATTTTGTTACTGTGGCGTTGGTAATTTCGTTGTTGATTATCTTGCTCCACTCAGTTAAAGAGACCAACCAACTCGTTTCTTCCTTTGTTAAAGGTTTTTGTTTATTCTACAAAGAATTTTAGTAAGTAAGTAATGGTGCGTAACTGCGTGGTAACGCGTCTACACATAATTCAATTTTATAACAGAAAATTGTTATTTAGTCATACATATGATGGGTAATTTAATAGATATTTAGTTACATAATGTTTACTTACCATTAAATTCTCCATTTTATAGTTTTTTGGCTACAAAACGAATTTAAAACTACCTAATATTTGCATAGAAAAATATCCAAATGTATACAATATTTTAATGACGTGACGTTTCTTTATCTTAAGATGGCGTTCCGTTCCTATTCAAAGGTTTAAGTTACAGAAGAACAGAACGTGTACTAAAATGTTTAATAAATGCCCTAAGGTTATTTACACAATATATATTTAATAAATATAAAAGAAATGTTATGTTTATTAATAAAATATACTACTTTGAATGTAAAGATTATCATTAAAATCCAAAGTACTCTTAACTAAAGCTGCGTGAAACAAAACGTTCGGGAGGACACAAATTTATGACCAATCCCTTTTTTTTTTGCGAGATTTTAAAACCAGATGTTATATTGAAACGAGGATTTTGGATCGATCGATGGATTGTTTAGAATCTGGATAGATAACCATTTTTGGATTGAGATTGAATATTGAAAGCCGCCGTAAGTCCTCCTGTACCACCTAACGCATTTTAAGTGATTTTCACCATGAGATAAATAAATTTTCACTGACGGCTTACACGTTTATAAAACCAAATTAGGTTTTAAGGAAGTAAAATTAAGTTACTGCCTAGTGTATATATAACCCACGGCGAAGTCGTGAGGTAAACCCTAGATAATTTATATGTTTATGATCCATTAAATTCTATTGTGGTATATGTAATAGTTGAAAAATATATATAATAAATCTACTTGCTAGAGAACTTATGGCACGTATATGTACGGGATGATAGTCAAGTGATTACGGTTTGATCTTTGATCCTTATTTTTTAGATTTTTACCTAGTAAGGACGTAGCGACCTTTTTTGTCAAGACTTATTTGATCCATTCATCAATTCACTTGTTATATCTAACTATCTATCTTTGTCGACTATTATACCTCGACATACTGACCTGAAATCCTTGCTGCCCTGGCTAGGTAATGTTCTAGCTTTGTTTGGGTCATGTCCCGAGTCCAAGTCGTATAGACTGCTGCCACTAATTTTCTTTCCCCATTTTTTCAGAGATGTAGCGTAATCCTCGGGATTGTAGATTGGCGGGCGTTGTTTATCCTAAAATATTAAAAAATATTAGATACATTATTTATTTAATAGTATAAAAGTCATTGAAACAATAAAATCGAACATGCAAGAAATTCTAAATTCAAGTTCTTTTTCAAACTAACTTTTGTTAAAGATCTTATTCCTGCCTAATAAGTAGTTATATTGATATATTGTTAACGCCAACCGGTTACGTCGGGGAGAGAGGGGAGCGCCGCGTGCGAGGAGTCCGCCACATACTCCGTCCGGCGACGCATACATTGTCATACGTGTGATAATTATATTGTAATAAAGCATATATTAAATACAGTCCACTAATCATTGAAGACAGCTTAGTATCTACAAGCATACAACCCAGAGGAATTTACATATATTACTGGTAAAAATATTTTCGTTTTATTTTCCTATAAGTCGCACGAGATCTTCTTAAATAAACTCTTAATATAATAATTGCCAATTATGCGGTTATATTTATAAGGGAATATACAAACAATACTAAATGTAATGAAAATTCAATAGGATTGCGTCATATAATATTTTATTTGTATTGATAAAAATATAGTGTTAATGGAAAGACATCTATGGTAATTATATTCAATATTTTCCTGTACTAAAACATAAACCAGTAAAATCATCTGTTGTTGTTTCGTTCAAAGTTACTTCTAGTTATATCTTTAAATTCAATTTTATTTTATAATTATAAAATTTAGTAGCAAGTGAGTCAATATTAGTAAAGTTAAAAATTGGTGACAGATTGATCGTTTACTGGCAGTGACATTTCCTCTTACATTCAATTTGTTGTAAACATTCTCGTTGTTATTTTATCTGTAGCTGATCTACTATTTCCCGTTGAAATTTAAAAAATAAAGATGCAAGAATAGGCGAGTGGGCTTGGTATTATTTGCACATTGTTTGATATTAGACGGAGCAACCAAATTTGATCAATTGGATTTAAGAGCACAGAACTGAAAATATAAGTTTAAGGACATTGAATGATTCCATTTTGTGTATATATAGATCACTTTGGTTGATTCATCCATACTTAAATGCAGAAGAAATGAACCGTCTAATATCGGTCGTATGTACATATTTTAATTTAACTACAAAATTGTTTAACGGTCTAAGGAAGACTTCTTTACAATATTATATGTATATTACCTACCAGTGGTATCGGCAGACCTGTTCTGCCCTAAAATATAACAATCTAAGACTCGTTTCTATTGTAAATCTAAACCATCCGAGGACTCACTCAAGCACACAAAAACAAAATCATCAAAGACGGTCCAGGAGATTAGGAGGATTTTAGGGCCTTTTTTGGAAAGGGGAAATCCGTTTGAGGACTAAGCCGCGACCGGCACAGAAGTCTGGGTGGATGTTAGCGACCCGTGTGAGTATAGGATTCGCCAGATCGGGGGTGGCACTAAGCGTGCCCAGTCAGATTTGGTGGCGTTTAACGTTATTGCCACGACTTACGTTAAAAAAAATGCCATTATTGTCCCGGATGGAAGAACAGCGCTAGTCCTTCTTGGCTAGCATTATGCTGAGACTGGGTTCAATTTAGGACTTAATTTGTTTCTCTCTATTTATATTCACTTAATTTTTATTCTAAATAAAATAGTTTTCTTTCTTTCGTTCCATTACTAAAGCTGTTACTTAGACACATTCCACTAAAGACATCATCTATCGTACATATATCACATGGGGGACAATTTGGTGTAGATTAGGGTTGCCAATCTCAAATTTAAATAAGCTAAGATTCGAAGTTAAAAAAGCCAGGACAATTTAGTTTAAAACAGGACGCAGTAATAGAGTTACAATAGCTTAATTAATTAATTAAGAAAACAGGTTAAATTAAATTCAAGTAATGATAATAATCAAATTTTAATAGTATTTGAATAAAATTAGGGGGCGTCCATAAATTACGTGAGGTGTTTAAGGGGGGGAGGGGGTCGAGTCAAATCTCATCTAATCTTACGTTGGAGAGAGGGGGGGTCTCGTCAAATATCACGCAATTTTTTTTTATTGGGCTGAATTAGAGTAGGTATTCTTATTTTAATCACAGTAGTTACGATTTAATTATTATATTGTCAATTTTTTTATTACACTTATAATTAAACTCTCAGCAATATTGATTACTAGTCTTAACTAGTCGTAAATAAAAGCACGAAGCAAATTTGTTTTTTTCTTTTTACAATAACAATCCAACGCATTTACGTAAGAAACTTACATTTTGAAAAATCTCACGTGAGATTGGGGGATGGGGGAGGGGTTGATTAAAATCTCACGACATCTCACCATGCAGAAAATTTAAAAAAACACCTCACGTAATTTATGGACGCCCCCTTATACGAGTTGAAAGTCTGACACTCGTGAGCCGTGGCCGCCTGTAGCGTAATTTAAATACAAAATTTTACTATTTAACTAAATTAAAGTAACATAATCACGATCAATTACTATCTTATACTAATATATAAAGCTTAACAGTTTGTTTGTTTGGACGCGCTAATCTCAACAACTACTGGTTTGATTTGAAAAATTATTTCACCATTAGTTAGCCTATTTATTGAGAAAGGCTATAGGCTATATATCATCACGCAAAGAGCAATAGGAGCGAAGCACCAATGAAGAATGTTTCAAAATCGGGGGTTATTTTTTAACTTACTTTTTTTAAACCGTTCCACGCGGACAGAATCTAGTTAAAAATAGAATAGAAATAAACTATTACTGCTATACTAACTACATGAAAGTAGAGTAAACGCGTTCGAGATGCCAGCACTGCGCAAAATCTGCGGAGTGACGCTCGCGGACCGCGTTCGTAATACCGAAGTAAGAAAGAGAGTTGGTCTGAAAGAGAGTGTCGGGGTGAAGGTAAGGAAAGGAATGCTCCGGTGGTTCGGGCATGTGGAACGAATGCATGATGAAAGAATGACTAAACAGATATACAATGCAAAAGTGGATGGATGCAGAAGTCGCGGAAGGCCACGACACACCTTCCATGATCAAATTGAACATGTACTAGCAGGTGGTGATGAGCCTTAGGAACAGACGTGCGTGCATGACAAGAGCTATGAATGGCAAAGAAGGAAGTGAGGTGTGTAAGAATAAGCCTGAATGGCGCTCTGTTGTTCGTTTTTTTTCTTATTTGACTTGACTTAATGTTGTTGGTCCGAAGACCTCACAACTTTACCGGGGTTTTGGGGGTTACCGGCGTTTTCGCCTTGCGAAGGCGCTCGAGCCCGGGGACAACTTGCCTGAGGGAGCTCCCTAGGGAGTTTTACCTCGGCTGGACTGTTGCCATGAGAAGGGGGTTGAATCTAATGATGCCCGCCATAGGGCGACACAATGAACTAATTGAGAACGAGCGTCGGGTAATATAAAGCCCGAGGGGAAGGATCCCGGCGGACCGGGATCCGGGATCATGTATTAGTAGAAGGTGATATCAGGAGCCTTAAGAACAGACGAGCGTGCATGACAAGAGCTATGAATGTCAAAGAAGCAAGTGAGGTGTGTAAAATAAGCCTGTATGGCGCTCTGATGTTCGTGCCTACCCCGCAAGGGACCTGGCGTGAAGTTATGTATGTATGTACGTACTAACCACTACTACTAAGAAATAAACTACTATATATAATATACATATACAATTAGATATACGATGATATTATAAACTAAAGGAAAAAGGAAGAGATTCCTTTTAGAAATAAGGCCGCCTACCCTACTACCTTAGTTAGTTGTTATTTTCTATGTAATGTTAGTGTACAATAAAGAGTATTGTGTTGTATTGTATATATAAATATTTTAGTGTCTTTTTAACTCCAGTTCCAATCTAGGATTCTGATGACTGAGTTCTTGTTTATTTGACTATGGGCTACAATTCGACCACACGTAACAATGCACTTAAAATGTAAGAAACATCAATTATCTTTTGTTTTGAAAAATTTCAACAAGCTATTATATCAAGTTATATCATTGTTACGCAATGTAGTACGATTTAACACAAAAATTACGACTTATTATTCGAGTAAAGTAGACTAGTAATTTGTGGCAACTACGATAGCTGTATACAGCTGTCTTACTTATATAATTCCGCACATATACGGCAGGTCATTAGCGCATTCATTTAATAACTTTGGTATATGTTTTTTTTTAAACACAGTTTTGCACAATTTGGTGTAACTAATCAGTATCAAGTATTCCCCGAGCAGTCAAGTTTTGAAATAATCTTCAGAAAAGAACCTCAGCTAAATTGGATATTTCATACACTTAGCAACAAATCATAATTAATACATGAAGCAAAAACTTGTACCCCTTTTTACGTAAATTGCGTGGACGGAGGAGCAAGAAACGCACACTTCTAGTTTATATAGAGGAGTGCATAACGCTATTTTAAAAAAAATATGCATAAAAAATACATTAAATCAATAAAAAAACATACACACTGCCATGTGTTTCACACGAACACGCATATAAGCCATTTGCCAACAGAACCTTAATAATGTTCAAACTAATAATTTAAATTAATTATGGTCAAATTTCGACCACTGGTTCTAGTTCTAGTTTTAGTATCTTGCTGTCAACTTACTTTCAAAATATCATCATAACAATAATTTTAATTACTACCCGTGCGCAAAAGGTTTGCCGATAGCCTCATGATGTCACGCACTCACGCATCGATGGTCGGTAGTGTTCACAAAAAAGGTTACATAAACAGTGTTGCAATAAATGTATTATTGTATATACTTTACATAAGTATATACAATAATATTAAGTGATACAATACAATAATAGTAAGTAATACAATACAATAATAGTAAGTAGTCATTGGCAAACCTTCAGCTCTCAGTTATACCTACTATTTAAATAGTACTCAAAAAGCTACGTGACTCGTTAGAATTGTGATGCTACAAAGCATTCAAACATACAAAGTCAAGAAGGCTCTTACATTTCGTGTCATCATAAATATTTCACTAAACTGTTGAAATTTTTAATATAATTGTACAATTCTTGTTAAAAACAAGCACAACTTCACAACTATTATTCACTTTTATGTATAATTAAACATCTTTTGAAAATGAAATTGTACAGCAAACAATACCAGTTAAGTTCCCGCCAATAACTATCTTAGTTTTAAACTTTTAATTCGGTAATGAATGATATGATGAATCTATGGTCGTACTGTTAGCCAAACACACAAAAAAAACAACATATTTCCTCTTTTTCTGTCCTGTTAGTTATAGTATATGTTTATCTCCTTCTCTCATTTACTTCTTAAGGTTTAATTCAGTGCTACCATAATGAGTGCACAATTCAAATTACGGCGATGCTACTTATGGGCGCTACACATTCTCGTTTCTAGCGTTCTCGAGAGAATGTAGAGGCTTTTTACTTAATGACGGGTGATTCGGACATTGTTACAAGTTCACTTATAATGTTGATGTTGTACCTACTGATTTATTATATACGGCATCACATACGGCAAAATTGAGTTATTTTAAAGAGGCCAATCGAATTGAAGGCGCGTATTATATAGGTACGTATTTCGTCGAATCGAAGGCACTTTTATAATATAGGTACATACGCATTACGCTCACGGTAACTTCCAAGTTTTATGAGTATGTTGCGAAAAATTCAAATTTTTATAAATCATTTTTCACAAGCTTTTATTTAAATGTTCTGAAAAGGAAAATAAACTATAAGGTACATAAAACCTCTATCATTTTGTAACATTATACTATATTAAAAATGCTTGCCGCGAGATCTCTTCTACACAGGAAAATCTCAGCCATTAATATATAGGAATTCTAAAAACTATATATGTATATTGACGTCCCTCGAGATCTAACCGAAAGGCTAAATTTTATTTTCGGATTATTCTAAAGGACGGAAAGTGCTAAAAGTCTCTTATACATTTTATATTTTTTCACATAGGTATTCCAAATTTCTCTCTGACACAGTAACGCAGTTTTAAATACTGCATTAAAGTTCACTTAGTATCTCACGTCGGAAATTTCATAAACATGAAAAGAGCGTGAAAGTATTTTCTAAAAAACTTTTTATACCCAATTATTACAATTCCAGTGGTAACGGATACAGTTATATAAAATTACGGATGATATAGTAATTTATACAATTAGACAAAGAAAGCTGAGTAATATGCGATTTGGAGGGCAACGACCGAAGCAGGCGGACGCGATGCGAAGCGAGACGAAATCTGGAGCTGTTTTTATAGATCGGCACAAGATCGAAGAGATGAGCAGGTTTAGATAATCATATTTTAAACATAGACAAAACTTTATTGTTCACTAAAACAAATATGCTCAACAACACAATAGTTACTTGGTAAAACAAAAGGCGATCTTATAAAAGCGATCTCTTCCAGGCAACCTGACTCAAAGGAAATTCTTAAGTTATCTATTACTTTTCTTACTTATAAAAAACTCAAGGTTGCCAATTCGTTTTCGCTGGAATACTCACATTTATTATTGCTTTATAGTATTTTAATCATCCCTACAACTCTACAGTACCTTAAAGAACGGTTCGAATTTATTTCTTGCTCTCGCAATTTACGCCCTTCCAGTCAACATAGACGTATTATTCCTGTTCATAATGCAACGTTTTTCAATAATTCTTTCACTGTTAAGGCTGTCCAACTTTGGAATCCATTGCCAGCTGCTCTCATATAAGCAAAAATCTCTATTAATTAACATTTAAGAATATGGTCAGGTAAAATACTACATGCAATATATGTTTTTCGACAATAGCTTAAGCACGGTTTGTTGGATCATTAAGCTTAATCTTGGCTTTTGAAATAAGAAATCTTCTAAAAAGCAATACTTATTTTTTTATATAAAAAATATTTAGCCTAATTAAAAAAAGCTCTAGTTTCTCAAATACTGAACATGTGTAGACAGCATCATTTATTGTTACAACTAAGTAACAATAAATGATTAACAAATTGTATTTTATTTTTTTAATAATCGCTATAGCTCTTAACATAAACCACGGGCTCTGTACGCACATAACAGCAATAAAACATCTTTTGTCGTATCGTATCTCATAAGATGTGTATCAAATATCATAATAGTATGCGCAGCGGAAACCGCCTAATTTCCACACGTAATAATTGCATGCACAACATTTCAGTAGTTTCGCTGTCGGTGCGAGAGAGAAAGGAGATTATTATCTACTGCGATTTGGCTGCCGTTTGTTTTTTTATAATGAGATCATGATTGATAAACTAATGGGCCGGGTCTTGTGTAATTTTTCTTTTGTGTTTAATTAAAAGTTGCCACGGTAGCATTTATGTACTATGTGAGTATATGTGACATATATCCATATTTTACGGCAATACAAGTAGTGTGAAACAAATGCATAGTTTTATAATTAATTCGCGAACGGGAATTTCGGAAATATATCGCTTTTGTTAAGAAGTAAGTAATAAAAGTAGTACTTGACGTTAAGCATACAAGAAACGAGAGAAGAGTGATTCCTAGGTCTATGTAGTTATATGTTTTTATTGCAAGTGGCAGGCAAACGGACAGACGGCCCACTCGACGGAAGTTGGTATTTTTTTTTAAATTCCTCACTCCGGACGAGCGGGATTTTTGCTTTTTTGGGGCTTTATACATATTTTTTATGTTTTTATTCATTTGCTTCCTTTTTTACATTCATATTGTCTTTTCTATTTTGTGCTTTATTTAGTTTTTTTACAAAAAAATCTTTATACATATGTCCGTTCTTCTAAATTTTTACATTGTTTTTTCCAAAAGGTTATTTATAGTAATAAATTTTTATTGCTAATTATAAACAATGATTTTATACATTCGTACCATCTAAACAGATCTGTCTTACTTCTACTAGTACAAGCTTCTTATGCTATACATTATATTTATACTATCGTTTATATAACGCTATCTTATATTTACATCTTCTGTCTTCTAATTTATTACATTATTGCATGAAAGGTGGTTACCGTCGCCTATGGATGTTTGCTACACCAGGAGCGTTGGCAACGTATTGCCGGCTTTGAAATTTGCTGTGCATGTTTAGGAGAATTTCAGAACTGTCTTACTGAGCAATAGTTATCTATAGTATTCTCCAATCATGGTTGCACATAGCACTCAGTATAATAAAAATTCCGCAGGTGTCTCTTGCATGTATGAAATTAAGCTTTGATCTAATTTAAAACTTGGCCTGTTAACCAGCATCTTGGTAGAATACACTAAAATAACGGTTTTTGACTATTCATCATCATCATCTTAGCATCGTGCAAATTTGTCGAACGCCGGAGTTGGCTTTCCTACTTTTTCTTCTCCACATACTCTAATTATGCGACCACATGTAATCCTTTACGACCTCAAGCCACTATCTCTTTGGGCAGTATTCCTAGTTTTTTCGAGGTGTAATCCATCATGGACACGTCACCACTTGGAGATGGCAGTAGGATAATGCTGGTTAATGGCTAGTGTTATGCTCGAACCTACCAACTGACTATGGGGTATGTCAGGTCCTCGGGAACCAAAGTCGCATTCGATAATTCTATAGGCGCTTTTTTTTTTTTTTTTTTTTTTTTTCAGGGGAAATCCGTTTGAGGACCGTAGGCCGCGCGAGAGGGAAAGGTCGCGGCCCGTGTGTGGGATTCGCCGGGTCGGGGTGGCACTAGCACCCCACGTTGAGCTGTGGGGAACTATTGCCACGCCGCGGTTAGGGATACCCACTAAAACCCCTGAGCGATCACGAGAGTCCTTTGTCCAGGCTGTGGGCTCGCTCGCGCATTCACCACCAGCCTGGACGGACGGTGGCCGGCCCTTGCGGGCTGGCCTCTCCATTTGGTAGCCGGAGATTTGGGTCTCTCCGGCTTCTCTACCTCACCGCGAGGTGAGAGAGGGCGCGCGGGTCGGCGCGCGTCCCTCCTCTCCGACCTTTATGTGCGGGCGGGTCCGGTTTCCCCGCCAGTCGCTCGCACGGTCGTAGCCTACGGCGGCTGGAGGTCGTCATGGACGACTCTCAGACGCCGCCGCTGGCGCTGACGGGAGGGGAGCGTCGTGGATTGCTCCCTCTCCCGCTCCGCCGTCTCCTTCGCGGACATGACGGTCTCGCAGAAGGAGGCGGCTGCGTTCCACGCGTCGGCGCTCCCAACCATGGCCTTCACCACGGCCGGGAGGGACAAATCCGCCCCGATGGCTGTGACGAGATCACGGCGCTGCTCGTCCCAGGCTGGACACACCTGGAGGGTGTGCAGCGCCGTGTCTTCGTCATTGCCGACGCAATGGTGGCACCCTGACGTCTGTTCGCGCCTTATTTGACACAGGTACCTCCCGAAGCAACCATGCCCCGAGAGGACCTGCGTCAGGCGAAACGTCAGGGTGCCATGACGCCTCTGCAGCCATTCTGGCATGATTGGCCTCACCGCTTGGATAACGGCGAGGCCTGCGCTGGGGTTCAGAAGGCGGTCCGCCCACTCTGCCACCTGGAGCTGGCGCAACTCGTCTCTGCGCCCCTCTGTCTCGCGGGGGGCAGGTCGGCCAACACTGGCCTCCTTTTCCTTGCGCCACACGTACAAGGAGGCCAGTGTTCTGGCCTCCAGGTCCCACGGCAGAGCACCGGCTAGAAGGGAGGCCGCTTCGAAGGATATCGTGCGATATCCTCGGACGGCTCTGACGGCCAGCATACGCTGTATCTGTCGCAGCGTTGCGACGTTGCGAGCCAACAGGGCGCCCGCCCACACCGGGGCCCCGTAAAGGGCCATAGAACGCACGACTCCCTCGAAGAGTTTCCGGCACTTCACATTTGGCCCCCCGACGTTGGGCAGCAAGCGCGAGAGTGCGCCCGCTGCCCTCTTGAGTCTGGGGGCCATCTGCTGGAAATGAGCCGAAAAGTCCCATCGGCTGTCTAGAACCAATCCCAGGTACTTCATTGTTGGCTGGACGCCGATGCGGACGCCTCCAACTGTGATGCCGGAACCCGCAGGTGGCTTTCTCCGAGGCCCGTGAAAGACCACGGCCTCGGATTTGTGCAGCGCCACCTCAAGACCCAGCCGCCGGATTCGGTGGACCACCTGTGCAACCCCAGCTGTCGCCAGAATGGCTGCCTCAGGATACGTCCTCCCCCGTGCGACGACCAACGTGTCGTCAGCGTAGCACGTGATGCTTACGCCGCAGAGGGGGACGCCCCGCAACACCCAGTCGTAGCCGATGTTCCACAGGATCGGCCCCAGTACCGATCCCTGTGGAACGCCGCACGACATCTCCTGGCGTCCCCAGCCGTTTTGACCCGGGAAGATGACAGCCCGTTCACTGAGATACGCCCCGACTATGTGGCGGAGGTAGATCGGCACCCCGTGATATCGGAGTGCCTCCCTGATGCAGCTCCAGGGCATGCTGTTAAACGCGTTGGCGATGTCCAACGATACCGCCATCAGCACTTCGCCGCTAGAGACTGCCTCCTCCGCCTGGCTCTTCACTCGCATTATCGCGTCAATTGTGGAGCGCCCCTTGCGGAAACCGAACTGGACATCGGCCACGTCCGGCCCCTCCATTGACAGGTGCTGGACGAGGCGGTTTGCAATGACTCTCTCGAAGAGCTTGCCCACCTCGTCCAGCAGCACGATGGGCCGGTACGCGGACGGTGATTCCGCGGGGCGCCCCTCCTTTTTGAGCAGGACCAGTTTCCCGGTTTTCCACTGCCGGGGAACCGGCCCTGCTCTAGGCACGCGTTGAAGAGCCTTAGTAGTCGGGGCTCCAGGGCGTCGTAGGACAAAGCCCACGCACGCCCTGGGAGGCCATCTGGACCGGGGGCGGTGTTTTTGGTTCGCAGTCTGAGAACCGCTGCCCCCAGCTCTTCCCGGGTAACGCCGGGCACGTCGCTGCTGCTGTCGTCCGCGCTTGGCTCCCAGTTGGGCGGAACCATAGCGGGTGGCTTGTGCTCGTCTCTCAATGGGAACAGGACACGAATAATTTCCGTGATCTGCTCCGGAGGGAGAGTCTCGGTGAGCGGGGGGGCCCACGGGTGGAGTTTCTTTCGCACCATCCTGTAGGGTCGCCCCCACGGATCTTGGTCCAGACTCGCTAAGAGCTCCCCCCACGCTGCAGACTTGGCGTTTTTTATCGCCGTCTGCAGCGTCTTTTTCGTAGTGCGATATTCCTCGTAGAGGCGAGCCTCGTCCTCGACGAAGGTCACATCACGGCGATGCCTCTTTTTGTGTCTGACGTACTGGCGTCGCGCAGCCGCACAGTTGCGGTGAAGCTGCGCAATCTCGTCGCTCCACCAGTACGCCTGGCCCTTGGGTCGGTGGCGACACACTCTTGGCATCGCTGCGTCACAGACCTCTGTCATTGCCGCCCGCAGACGTTCCGCCTCCTCGTCGACGACGAGGGCGTTACCAGGAGCATCGGTGTTATTCTGCAAGCCCCACTGGCTTACTAGTAGGGCCTCCTGGAACGCCTCTCTGTCCAATTTTTTGATTGCCCAGCGTGGACTGTTCCCAGCCGGGGACGTTTGGGCTGGTGGTCGTGAGGTCTGGGTGGAGACGTCGAACCGTATATAGCGATGATCCGACAACGTCTCTACCCCTTCCAGGACCTTCCAGCCTCGGACTCGGCCCGCGACGGTAGGGCTCGCGAACGATATGTCCACGATGGACCCACCCTGCCGTCGTACGCACGTGAGTGCATTGCCCCGGTTTAGAACCAGCAGGCCCGTTTCCAGAGCCCACTCTTCCAACACTTCGCCCCGGGAATCGGTAACTCGGGAACCCCACGCCATTGATTTCGCGTTGAAGTCCCCGAGTACCATAATGGCGCGAGGGAGGACTCGTGCAGCGAACGTGCCAAGCTCGGCCAGGAACGCCTCGAATTCACCGAGTGTGCGATTGGGGGAGAAGTATACCCCCACGACCATGCACTTGCCGACGCTGGCCGCGACGTAGCCCGTCCCCCGCGTGATGTTGGCGAGGGGCGGGGAGCCTGCAGCAACTCTACTTGTTAGGGCCACCAAGCCGCTCTGGTCACCCGCCCAATCGTTGCGGTCGGGGACCCGATACGGCTCGGCAATCACGGCCACGTGAATGTTCCACTGCGCCAGGGCCTGGAACAAGAGATCCTGGGCCCCAGCACAGTGGTTTAAATTTGTCTGGAGGAGACGAATGATGGCCATTAATTATGGAGTTCATTCGTCTCCTCCGTTGTTTGTGGCTGCGAGCGAGCATTCTTCACTGCCCCTCTCATCTGCCCCTTCTTGTTTCGGCTGGCACAGGCCCTGCCACCGAGCTGGTGGTTGGGCTTCTTGCCGGCCGCTTCGCACCGAACGCAATGCGGTTTGGCAGAGCAGTCGCCCGCCCTGTGGCCTTCTTGTCCGCATCGGAAGCACAGAGTAGACCGATCGGCCTCGGTCTTGCAATTTGCTGCGACGTGGCCGTCCCCGAAGCACCGGAAGCATCTTTTTGTGATCTCTGGGAGGAGCTTAAGGTGGGCCGAGGTCCATCCGACCAGCAGCCTGTGCCCCAGCAGTTTGTTAACACCTGCCACAGGGCAGGTCACAACGGTGGATCCCATGCCGTCGAATCCCAGCCGGATTGGTGTGCATTTCACCTGCTCGACCGGGCATTCTCCGACACGGGCAATAGCAGCCGCCAACTCTTCGGTGGTGACGGAGTCATCAAGCTCCGAGACACGAAGCCGCGCGCATTTTGTCGGTCTGGAGACGCAAATGTCCTCTGTTTTGAGGGACTCCCTGATTTTTTGGGCCAGGGAATCCGCCCTCCCACCGCTTGTTGCGCCTGGGATCTCCAGAATGCGCGCGCCCGTCACTGCGCGCCGGAAACGGATAGATGTGATGCCGAGGTCCGGAAGGTTAATCCTTTGCTTGGCCTCGGCTATCACACTGGCGTAGGTGATACCACGTTTTTCCGCCTCCGGCTGAAGCTTGATGACCACAACTTGTGAGTGTGGCTGCTTTAGTTTGGGCTGGGTGGTGGCAGGTTTACCCTTTGCTAATCTCTGGTTTGGTTGGGTGGTCCGTTTGGGGCCGCCCTTTGCCTTTTTCTTGCCCTTGCCCTTTTTCTTTTTCTCCACTACGGTCCAACCCTCTTCTTGTGTAGCAGAGGGCTGTGGTGTAGAGAGTTGTGGGGTGACGGATTGCAGTGTGGGAGGGGCAGGGGCAACTGTTTTTCCGGAAGAGGATACGGCCTTCTTTGCCCGGGTCGTTTTTTTAGGTTTGGGGCCTTGCGAAGATGAGTTGGTAGAAGGCTGAACCGCTGGACGATAAGTCGCAAGAAGACGGGTCGCAGGACGCTGGGTCGTTGGGGAAGGCAACGGAGGAAACTCAGCGTTCTCTTCCATCTCTATGCGAGGCGGTGCGGTTACATTGGAGCCAGCCGGGGACCTAATTTCGGCGATTAGGGCTTGTAACCAGGCTGGGGGCCGGTCTTCAGAAGAACTGGCCTTGGCAGGAGGTGTAGGTATGGAAGGGCGGGAGAGTCGAGCCTCAGCGAGCTCTATTCTCATTTTAGCGACCTCGTTACTGAGGTCACGGGTCTCAGATTCCAGGCGCTTGTTGTGCGCCCGAAGTCTGGTAATCTCATCATCAGTGGTGCGATTAAGGAGTTCTTCGGCGATTTCCTCAATTGCAGCCACTGCTTTTTTTAACTTGTTGACACAGGTGCCCTTCAATCCCTTGGATACCTTGGCGACTTCGGAGATGTCTGCCAAGGCACCCGTGATGTGGGATTGAAGATCCTGTGCCGTGTCGCGGCGAACGTTCAAAGTTTTTTCTTTAGCAAGAGGTGAGAAGGCGACCCTGGCCAGCCTCCGAGTCTCCAATTCCGCTTCCCGCTGAGCACGCAGTTCTTCCTGCTCGCGCTCCGCTTCCTTTTGCGCCTTCTTTGCAGCACACATGCCGACGTATTGGCCCGTGGTGGGCGGTTGAGCACGGCTCTTATTTGTAGGGGTGCCCGATACCTCCTCAGGAACCTCGTCAGGAGAGGTGGCCTCCTCATTCGTCTTCGGAGATGGGGAGCGAGAACCACTTGCCCATAGTCGGCCAGTCTCGGGCGAGGGGCTTCGACGAGACTCTGCCTGTGAGGTAGCCCTGGCGAAGGTCTCAATCTGCGCGCTAAGCGCGGGTACCGTCAAGTCGGTGGGTGGCTCAGGATTGGATCGATGCGATCGTAGCGATCTCATCGATCCCAGTGACGAGCAGGATGCCACGGAGGTGGACCGGGAGCGGTCCCGCTTCTTCGTTGTACTACCCATACTAGGTTATTACGGCGGAAGGAAGAGTAAAACTATTACAGGAGGCATAAGTACGAGGGAAATTTTGAGAGACCTATCGAAAACGACTAATACGACGATTTTAGACCTATGCGAAGCCTTTTAGAGGCAGAACAGCGCAGGGAACCCAAAAAACGAAGTATTAAACAAAGACGTCTAGAACTGCTTTAACCTACCTTATGTATACTGGTCAATGTTCACTGTACAATAAACTAGTAGATATTTACAAATTACCAATAACTTATTTAAAATTTACTATCATTATACATATATTCTAAGGTAATCTATTTCTTTATATTTTAAAATAAACTTAGTCGATTTGCACTAAAGTCCAAAGAGAGCTGCGGGAGTTCTGTGGCAGAATCCTGCCAGGTTCCGTCATCGACACCGTAATCTACAACGAAGGATCGAGGTCAAGAAGCTGCGTCCTGGCATACTTTTTCTGCCGCCCCTTTCTGTGATATCAGCACGTTGCAGAAGTTTTGGACCGCCTTAGTATTTTTGGCATAGGCTAAAGGGATAGCCGAAGTTAACTAAACTAATTAGAATTACTTTATAACGAACGTTCTTAGGTTTCACAATTGTAAGAAGCGAATCGAGAGCGTGAGACGATTGTATCGTATAAGGAACTATTGATATTGTTCAGGAATTTAATTGAAAAAAGTGGGTGTAATTGATTTATTGCAGTTATGTGATAATGAACATTCATTAGAGTACTCTAACAATTCACATGGTTTCACTCAGATATGTTTTAATCAGATCTACTTATTAGTTATAAACTTACAACTGCTGGGCTCGAGCACAGATTAATAAATAGTTACTACGTAACAGATACTTCACTCCCATACAAAACTGAAAATACCTACTCTAAAATAGCCTAAAAGATCTTAATAATAATACCTGCTGCTCAGAACGAGAAGACATTTGCCAAACTACGCGAGCAAAAGGTCGAGATTGTGTTGTCCGCCGGGCGGGACACGCGCCAACGCGTCTTCGTAAAATTGCGCTAGGATTGTACCTATGACTAATTGAGAACCTCCACCTTTTTGAAGTTGGTTAAAAATTAAAACATTTCGAAATCACTGTGTTGAACTTCATACCTATTGATTGCTATTAATCCTTGTGAAAAGTGAATATATGTCGATTCAAACTTATGTCTTATTTAATTGATTATTAGTAACGAGATACAGACAGATGTCGGCCTGCGCCGACAGACGCTTATTTCTACCCACAGCAAAAATATCTAAGAAATATAAAATTATCCGACATTGCCCATTGTGTAAGTACTATATATATTAGGTGAGGTAACTACAATAGAAATTACCTATAAAAACAACACTTTATAATACCTGACTCAAAAAAACTTCTCGATTTACGTTTTACCTACTTATATTCAAAGAAATAAATGGTGACAAAATCCATAAAGATAGGTTTAATATACTGCTCAACTTTCTTCGTCTCTCGGCAATGAAAAAAACGACAAATTTTTGATTGTATTTTGTCTTTTACACCCATCTACTGCGCAATAATTACGTGGTTTCTGCAGTTCGAAGGGTAAGCGCGGGAAACGTGCTCAGACGGTCGTTTGGCGTCCCTCTGTCGGTTGTATCGTCGACGATACGCCGAGCGGTAGGCATATAGCGCGTGGCCTTGAACGAGTGACGGAGGCCTGGCTCGAGTCTCGTCGTTATTCGACAGAATGTCCGCCTTGCTTAGCATTTGATCAAAGCGAATTATTATCTAGCTTTAGACGCAATTGTGTCAAATACTAAACTACTATCTCTGATATAAGATCTCAATCGAAGATTCACGATGATCAAGATTTCTTATTTATCGTTTTTTCATCTTTTGTTGTTTTTACTGTTTTCCAAATAAAAATTCTACATAACATAATATACATCTCTCTCTCTCTATACTTTAAAGTACAGGATAATGTTTTTAGTTGCCCATATTTGCACTTGTATCCAAGAAATTTTAAGGCCAATTGAATTGGATTAGGCGGCCATGATAGTTGATGGTAGATAAGCATATATATATAAGTTTTAACTTACACAGCAGTGTAAATTAAATCTTAGTGTTGTATCTATCTAAGGTGTGTAGGTACGTAATTTTCATTTTGAATATAATAATCACAGACATTTCCACCAAATCTGCCGAGACGATGACGCACAACATTTGATTACCTTAAATGTAATATTTGTGCCCTTCATTTGGTAGGAAGGTCTACCCGCTTTAAGATTAATTAAGAACATAAGGATAATTACCTTGGAGACAGGCTCCTCACTCCATCCTCCGCTGTTCGCCATGCCTTCCAACAGCGTCAACTCACTGTAACAATAATATTTTCTATTAAGGATATTATTCTACCTGTGCCTTCTTCTCTTCAACAAAAGTCATCAATGATCTAAGGGGAAGAACAGGGACAGTCTTAAAGACCAGTATAATTATTATCCTGGCCAATTTTAGGGTGTGATTTATGCCTAGTTGTTAGTTTTTATTGTATCTTTGTTTTATATTCTTGTCTTAATAAATGTTCAAATAAAACATTAATTCGTTTTTTGACTATGTAAGCAGGTAGGAACAATGGATCTCCACTTAGTTCGCTGCTAAATTAAACTTGTAGCTTTATCTAAAGTGACCGCTTTCGCTGCTTCGTATCACGAATGACAATAATTAACAAAATAAAGTTCAACTTTACGATATGTCTTACATCTACCAGTATAAGTAGACACGTGTCAAATTGACCAAATGATTCTCCAAACGCAGCCTCTTTAAGGCTCCTACCATGCTCTATTATCTTATTAACTGTAAAATCGTGATCTATCGTCATTTTTTCGTAACGAATTGTGATGTCATCAAGATCGCGGTGAAGATTGCAATCTCATCGATGTGGCCTACAAAATCTTTAATGGAAAATCATTTTACTTTTGGTGCAAGTTACAAACTTTAGAGATATTTATCAATTATAACACCTATTGTGTCATGTATTTTTGTTTATGTACTTCTATTATCTATACATGTAATAAAACTGTAGAGGTCAAATTTCTGTACAATAAAAAAATGGTAAAAGCCGAGTCAGGGGGGTGTAAGAAGTGAAATAGAAGTAATTTCGATTTTTTAAATTTTTTTTGTGTCTTTGTTTGTCGGTTTGTCTGTTTGTACCGGCTAATCTCCGAAACGACTGGACCGATTTAAATGAAATTTTGTATGATGGTAGCTTATATCCCTGGTCAACATATAGGGTTTTGATCCCGAAAAATTAAAGAGCTCCCGTGGGATAGTTAAAAACCGCACCACGCAGACAAAGTCGCGGGCAGAAACTAGTTTTAAAATAAATCGCTTAGCTTGATGTAAATAGCTGTTTTTGTATAAACATAATATATTGTTTGGCTTGGTGAATATATATTATATATGTATATATGTATATATATATATTATTTGCTACAGCTGGCTGATTTGAGGGATGGGACAGAGGGAATGAGTTGAAAAAAACGGACAGAAGAGATGGGATAGGCGGATAGGATAGAGGTGACAAAAAGTGAGTCGTCAGATTTCTTACTGACCGTATGAAATACCATTAGGTCAAAACAAACTATTTTACACCAATATTCTGTGAAAGGATGTTCGGTTTAGTCTGCCCAACTGACTGTAATCAATATAATGGTTCCAGTATGGTTCCACCATGTTTAAATACATAAATTAAATATCTGAAAACTTATACATTCATCTAATAAATAAGCAGAAAAACAACAACTACATTTTATTGTTATTGTTAAACAATAACAATAAAATGTATTTTAAAATATAATTAAACCTAAACCAGCGAGAGAAAGTTTTCTCATTCGGCTTATGGCGCCATGTAGTTTCGTTTATTATTCTTATAGGTAAAGAATTTTCATTGTATCCAACACAGCAACAAAAAACAGTGCTGTGTTGTACTACATTTTGCACAGCACAGACCTGACTGCCAACCTGTCTTAAATGGCGGCATACAATAATTTTAAATGTTTTATTTTTATTTTATATGTAATCTGAGGTTATGTGTGTGTCGCATTTAGAAATCTATCTGCTTTCTTCATATTAACATCTCACAAAGAGCGTATACCAGAGTTCAATAAATCGCTACTTCTCCTAAATTGTACCATAACGCAGCCCACTTTCCGAAGCAAAGCGCTGTGCGCAAGCGACATCGTATTATGCCTTCCAATCCACTTTTCATCCAATAATAAACGTAAATTTGTGTACTGTCTACGAGAAAACGTTATTAGGGAAAATCTAGGTAAATTACAGTAAATAACATCAATCATCTTGTTAATGAACTGCTTGTCTGGGATCTTAATACGTAAAAGTCACTGGTATAAGTATTAGGTACCGGTTTATTATATCTTACTATTCATGTATTTTATATTTGTGTGAATTTCCTGAGCGGCATCAGCGGGTGCGGTATACGACACATTTATTTATTACTTGAGATATACAATTATTTTTGGGTGGTTATAAAAAAAATAACCACGAAAGGCGGCTGCGAAACGAAGCGGAGCTTAGCCTTCTAACCTATATTAAAAAAGTTCGGATTAGTTCATAGTTAATAAATGTGCCGTGTATCTATAGATACACATTACACAAAATAATTATTTTCTGAATCATATTTTTTTAAACATTCGTGCTAGATCATAAAATTTTGGTTACAATATTGTAACGTTGCACTTGAACTATTAAAAAAAAACAGACAATGAATGACAGTACTAATGTCAAACTATGTCACTGTCAAGAGTTTTAAAAATGAAAAGCTGTGACTCTTCCTCCCACGTCATAATATCACTGATTATCCTTGCAAGAAGTGAGGAAGAATATAATTTCCTACAGCTAGGCAGCTTGTCATAAGAGGCGACAAAACAAGTGGTAGGGTGTTTGCCCGTCTGAATGACTACCACCCCTGGTCTGGGGCGCCGTGCGCCGCTTTAACAGCCTTGCGTTGTGTTCCGGCATTAGTGGCCAGGTTCTAGTCGCCCTCTAGAGAGTAGCAGTGTATTTGTAGAATCTTTAGTGCTCCCAGTGTCCATAGACGATGGTAACCGCTTTCCATCAGGTGCAAATTTTATAAAAATATTTAAAAGTATATGTAAGTATAAATCTCGCTTATCAGCATTAATAGATAATTTGTTCTTGAATACATGCTTTAAACGAAATTACAGTTAAATGGGGTCTAGAAAAACTTGTAAGTACGGTACAGAAATTGCACTACTGTAAAAGTGCAGTAGCCACAGGCAGTGACAGCGTTTGTCGGCATCACGACAGCACTTACTGGAGAAATTGCGACAAAATTACTAATAATTTAGTTATCTGTCCTATTAAAACGAATTCCAATCATTAGAAGACGGTTCATGTTCAATCCTTGCCTAGAATAAACTCTTTATTGTACACCATTACAGGAAAGTTGTAGCCTTAAAATATTTTATATATGCACAATGGGCAATGCATACATTTTAACTCTAATATTTGAAGTTTTTGGAGTGAAACTTCTATATAGACGGGGATGTTCCTGTCACGAAAAAGCGTTACGGCCGCGTGGAGGAGCGGCATAAATTCAGGACTCGACGTGGTGCGAGACGGCATAATTTTAGACTAGACTTTGGATGCGTTTTTTGGTTCCGTATCGAATTCAGTATTTTTGTTTAATAAAATAAAATATGGTTAAATAAAATATGCAAACCAAATCGTAATTTGCAGTAAACTTGTGAAAATTCAAAATGTATTAGAAGACACATATTAGAAGTGAAACTTCAACGTACAAGTGGAAAAACGAATGGCAACGGACTAGTGGCAAAATGAATCAAAAATACAAAATTGTAACTTTAAGTTTATAGGGCAGATTGTTAATACTTGTCCAATTTGAAAATCTGCCCGTAAAATTTCAAGTTAAACTTTTGTTGCGATTCGTTTTGCCACTTGTCCGTTGCCATTCGTTTTCCCCACTTGTTTTTATTGCAGGAGATCAGCAGAAAGATAACCACTTGCTATTAAATGGACCCGTTTGCCAATTTGCCTACAACAAAAAAAAAATCATTATCTGATGAATGAAAAATCGGACCTTAGAGAAGTAATATAATTTATCACGGAAATTAAAATGGCTATTACCGACCTATTGATTCGAAACGAATAACTTTTTATTGGATTGAAAAAACCAAACAAAATGAAGGCTACAAAACTATTTTCACGATTTACTGTCAAAATATTGTATACGCTTGACCTTAGACGGAACGTGGGAGAGTTACATTTGCATTTACAGTTTTTTAATACCTATTTATTAAATTTCACTTTTTAAAAGGATAGAATTTTAGATTTTTTTATTTTAATTACTATCTGTTGGGTATGATACAGAGAGTAAGTAGAGTAAAGAGATGCGAGCACTGCGCAGAATTTGCGGAGTGACGCTCGCGGACCGCGTTCTTAATACCGAAGTAAGAAAGAGAGTTGGTCTGAGAGTGTCGGAGTGAAGGTAAGGAAAGGAATGCTCCGGTGGTTCGGGCATGTAGAAAGAATGACTAAAGAGATATACAATGCAAAAGTGGATAAATGCAGAAATCGCGGAAAGCCACGACACAACTTCCATGATTAAATTGATCGTGTACTAGCAGAAGGTGATGTCAGGAGCTTTAAGAACAGACGCGCGTGCATAACAAGAGCTATGAATGTTAAAGAAGCAAGTGAGGTGTGTAAGAATAAGCCTGAATGGCGCTCTATTGTTCGTGCCTACCCCGCAAGGGACAAATACATACATTATAATAATACCAGCCCATAGATGTCCCACTGCTGGGCTCAGGCCTCCTATTATAGGAGAAATGGCAAGTATACCCGCCACGCTTGTCCAAGGCGGCATGGCAGGTTTGACACATCGGTCATTGAGGTCGGCCCGCGAACGCTAAGCTCACTGAACTACAGAGGCCGTCAAAATATATAAACATTGTCAGTTTCTTGAAGAGAAGAGCTGTTATTCAACTTCAAACAATAAGTTCAATGAATTTCGAACCACCGTAAAACGATAAAATAATGAACAGTTAAACGTGAACCACGTTTTTATGACTTCTAAGAATATGTAGACCATCGTCTTTGGTCACACGTGATGGGTAAGTCACATATGTACCCTACTAATATTATAAACGCAAAGCTTGTAAGAATTTATGGATGCATGTTTGTTACTCTTTCACGCTAAAACTACCGAATGGATTTTGATGAAAACTTTACAATAATACATATGGCTTACACATCAGAATATAGGCATAGGCAATAATTTATAAAGATATAGTGTGAATTATCCAAAATATAACGATTTTCTATCACCACGCGGGTGAAACCGGGGCTTGTATATTTATAAAGTTTATACTGAGTAGGTTCGCGTTTGACTGACATTGCGCTTGATGTCAGGTGGAACTGCTGTCTAAGGTGGAGCACGTTTACCTAGAATATATCTGTTCACGTGAGACTAAAACACCTAGATTGCATTTTTCAGGAAAAACAGACGACGGTAACCCACTGTCCCATCATTGCGCATTGCAAAAAATGTTAACCCAATGTACAATGTAACATGGGAAAACATCCCATATAAACCTGAAATAAAATATTCCATAGTACATTGTAAAAAATGTTAATGTATGCATTGTACTATATAATATAGGAAAACATCCCATATTTAATCTGTAATAAAATATTACATTGTAAATTGCATAAAATGCAAATTTTAAGACACCTAGATTGTATTTTCAGCAATAACAGACGACGTTAACCCACTGTCCCATCATTGTGCATTGCAAAAAAATGTTAATTTTACGCAATGTACAATGTAACATGGGAAAACATCCCATATAAACCTGAAATAAAATATTACATAGTACATTGTAAAAAATGTTAATGTATGCATTGTACTATATAATATAGGAAAACATCCCATATTTAATCTGTAATAAAATATTACATTGTAAATTGCATAAAATGCAAATTTTAAGACACCTAGATTGTATTTTCAGCAATAACAGACGACGTTAACCCACTGTCCCATCATTGTGCATTGCAAAAAAATGTTAATTTTACGCAATGTACAATGTAACATGGGAAAACATCCCATATAAACCTGAAATAAAATATTACATTGTACATTGTAAACAAATTAATTTAATGCATTGTACTATGTAATATAGGAAAACATACCATATAAACCTGAAATACAATATTACAAACGCGTACTACGTAATATAGGACATGTACTATGTAATATGGGACATGTTTTCCTGAAATAAAAAATAGGGAGATGAAACAGTAGGATGGGATTACGTGTATATTAAAGTCATTATAAAAAATTAAAGATTTAAATATTAACACGATAACACGATAAATAGGTCAAAGCTCTTTCACGCTGATATTCTGTCTAATAGTGCGGCTTCATATGGGAGAATGTTACAGACAAGCCGTTTCACGGAGTATGGCGGATGGATGTTTCACGGAGTATGGCGGATGGATTCAATGAGTTGTTTAAGATGAGACATTGTTAATGACGTTACATATTGACAAATAACCTATGCAATTACACTAATGTGGCAACGCGATAACCGTGTGATTTTCTAGCGCTTTAAATAAGATGTATTAGGCCAGTCTAAATCTTTAACATTAATGCAGATGAAGCCACAACATGGATTTCTCAGGTAAAACCAAACTGTATTTAAACTAAATGTAACTCTTTTATGATCGTCTTCTTTTGTTTACTTTGCGTTTAAATTTTGTTATTAGAAAACAGACAATTATTTTATTGTACACTTTTATGGCAGTTTGTGGCCGAGTCATTAGCCAGGTGTGGCATATTAAGTCGACTTAGATACGGAGATATTGCATTTGTGCACTATAAAACGATGACTTGGTGACAGAGGGGGAGGCAGTCGAGCGAAAACCACTCTATAATCTAATCTATTAGTGACGGACTTTGCGCATTTTATTGAACAATGACCTTCTGCATTACGTTTGAATTTGTTGTGTTTGGTTTTATTTGTACCTGTGTTATACGTGTTTGTATAGTTCTAATAAACTCTATAATAATTCTAACGGCATATTAATTCGAGTCCAGCAACTCGTAACAATATATTAAACAACGCTATAGGTACTTATGAAGTAATATAGTCAGACATTGTACAATTTCCTTGTTTGTACCCATTAAACTTTTAAGGAAACAATCAATTAATTAATGATAGCAAAATCAAGCAATAAGTACTTAAATATTACAATTATGTCAAAACAATTGATAGGGTTATTATTTAATTTACAACAAACAAAGATAAACGTTGCCACGATCCACTCTATTATATTATGTAGTGGTGTAGTCAATATATGATAAGTGACGTTCCACGTATTATGATAGCCTCTCATACATCATTTAAACTTTCCACTAACATAAAAAAATGTTTAATAATAATAAAATAAATCACAACCTAGTAGCCAGAATCATCCACCAGCAACTTGCTCTTCAATACGATCTGATAGCGACTGAGGTACCATATTATAAATATACCCCTGAGCCAGTTCTTGAAAAGGGTCATATCACGCTCTACTGGGATCGATCTATTATCACAGACAGGACTATTGTTGCCAATAAGCCTGACATTGTGATAATAGATCGATCTGCCAGACGTACGATGCTCGTTGATATAAGTATCCCGCATGACTGCAATCTCATAAAAGCTGAAACTGACAAAGTAACAAAATACCTTGACCTCGCGCACGAGATTGCGGCCATGAGGCATATGGAGTCAACGATCATCGTATCGATAGTGGTGTCCGTTAACGGTCTAATAGCGAAGAGTCTCGACCGACACCTAGAGAGGCTCTCGCCCGGTAAATAGGTGAAGGGCCAGATACAGAAGGCGGTTATCCTGAGCACTACACGCATTGTGAGGAAGTTCCTGTCCTTGGAGCCTTAACTACCGGTAGCTTGGCCCCGCTGCCGACGGACGTCATCTTTTTATATTTTTTTAATATGTGTCTATTTTATATATATGTATAAAAAAACATAAAAAAGAATTTAAATAAATATATATGTAAAATAAATTATTGCATAACAATATTATTTATTATGCAATAATTAGTCTTCTCTACTCTCTTTTTCTTCATTTCATATTATTGCGAGAGTTTTTGACGGGAACTGAAAGGAGATATGCTCTGCAATTTTATTTTATTTTAAATATGTAAAATTACTAAATTAATCTAAAACCAACAATAGTTGTAGTAACAATAGTTTGATAGTTTTTGAGTAGTTATTGTGTTTTTTTGAGAAATGTGAATTGTATAGTCAAATGTGGCCTTTTGAATTGCCGCAAGAACTCCGTTGAATAGCTCCAATTGATTACCTACAGCTGAGCTATACATAGGCATACGAAAATCAAGAAACTATATTGTCATCTAAGATCTGGCTTAAAGGCCTGGCTGCCAAGCCATAAACTTAAATAAATAGAATTCAAATTATTGTATGTTGGAGAGCAAAATAATATTCCTGCTACATCAAATTACTGAGGGGACTAATTAGTATTGATTTAATATTGACCGGGAGAAAAATTTAACTTGTGAAGAGATACAATATTCAAACTGTCGAGTTTCAATTATCGACAATCGATTGTAATCACAAGATGTTGTCTGATACATCAGGAAGTCGAACTTCTATAAATAAAAATGCTTGCAGTTTAAAGCCTTGTATAAATGCAACATTACAGTTGGATTCGCTTAAACAATTTGTTACAGTACGTAAAGTATCAATAATACAAATTGCTTGTTGCGGACATGTTTTCCGTTACTCGAGACATGACCTACCGCAATCACGAACTGAAAATTTATTATTTTATATGTTCTGATAGTTGTTGCTGTCGCCATGGATGCATGGGACGTACTTAGGCAGGTAGACAGAATTACTTACTACTCACTATGTGCACGTGTGTGTCTGTGTGCATGTGCGTGCATGTATGTGTGTGCTTTTAAGGAGCTACTACTTAAAACTATACTAGCGAAGAGTTTTGTAGCTGCGTATATAAATAATATAATTTCAGCCCATAAATGTCCCACTGCTGGGCTCGGGCCTCCCATTATAGGGAGAACGGACAGTATACCCGCCACGCTTGTCCAAGGCGGCTTGGCAGGCTTGACACATCGGTTATCTCGATGTGCAGGTTGCATTACGATGTTTTCCTTCACCGTTTTTAGCACGTGGTATTTGTAACAATATGCACATTAGATCAGAAAACTGACTAAGAGGTGCATGCGTTCCGGTCAGGATCGAACCAGCGGCCTTCGATTTAGGGGCGCGTGCGCTAACCATTACGCTACCACGACTTTTTTACGATTGTAGTTGCGTATTTAGGAGAAACGGGTCATTTTTGTTTTCATTACGTCCGTGTTTCTGTCTTTGTGTTCCGCAGTCATTTTCTTCAGAAACTATTGGCTTTCTAGAGAAAAAAATGTCACAAAGATGTAGTAGTTATGATGCATTGGTGTAGTTAGTGAAACTGTGAAAAAAGTAGTTTTTTCACCATTTCACTACTGTGTCATAACATATTTTTACCAGATTTTTGGCGGCTTTTTCATTATACGTCTATTATGTACGATACTTGCCTGTGAGGAGTCAATAGTCAGATCTTGAAAAATCTTGATGTTATTTTTCAATTAAGTACTTTATTATTCAAGATAATAGATACGGAGATATGAGCTGTCTAATTCGTTAACATTCCCGTCATCCTTTTGAATGAGCAAGTGAATAATCGAGGTAGTTGAGATCCAAAAATACTTTCAACGACAATTAGTTCGAACGATATCAGTTGAGTTGTTTTTGAGATACGTGTTATTTTCAATTTAATACATACATACATAACTTCACGCCAGGTCCCTTGCGGGGTAGGCACGAACAACAGAGTGCCATACAGGCTTTTTCTTACACACCTCACTTGCTTCTTTGACATTCATAGCTCTTGTCATGCACGCTCGTCTATTCTTAAGGCTCCTGACATCACCTTCTGCTAATACACGATCAATTTGATCATGGAAGGTGTGTCGTGGCCTTCCGCGACTTCTGCATCCATCCATCAATTTAATACTTTTATTATGTTTTGTAGCCAAATGACGTAAACCACCAATGCTTATCAATTCTGTAGAAATATTTACAATCCAACGACTACCACAAAGTATATATTTTTTATGACAGGACAGGGTGGGTGTATTTTTTATTTAAAAAGAAACTTGTAGCTGTTCCTAAATCCATCCCTTATTGGCTATAAGCACGATTTGAGAATCGCGGAGTTGCATCAGTGAAATATTTCTTCATTAGCAAATGAATAGGATAATATATTACCGAGACTATCTGGAATTTCATTGCTTCCAAGTATACGTATCCTGGGAAGTATTTGCGGTATTTGTGGAATGATCTTACTGGTAATGTACTTTGGTATCGGGTCAACCAGGATAATTTCAAACAGCTCTTATTGAAAATAGCTATCGTAAATCCTCTTTGTTTATAAAAAAAAGTGTTTTTTGAGGAAAGCTATTTTATTCTATTAGCTATGATCACATTTGTATAAAATAGAATGACATGTCAAAATTGTTTCCATTTACTAAACCAGAATTAGGTCCACATTAATAAAGCTTGTCTACATATTTCTCGTAGATAAATGCTTTGTTATTTATTTACTACAAGTCCTTTTGTGTTCCTAAGTTCATTATCGCTGTACCCAATTCCATCTTCTGCCCCTCAAAATTCGAAGGAATATTTCGGATATACGTTTCTTGGTGAAAATTGCTCAGTCCAAAATTGATTGTGCTAGTCTCATCGAGAAGCTTCGTTCGTCGCTTCGTTTTTATCTATATTTATAGATTACCTTGGAAGTGATGTTTCGGGCAACATTAACATTAGCGTTGCTATTCAACGAAGCAACATAGCCATGCTTTGTTTATCTAACTTTTTCTGACAACGGTCTCAGATTATTTTTTTCTACTTTTACATTAATTTTATTTGTTTAAACTTCGTTTTTATCTATGTTTATAGGTTACTTTGGTGGATATCTAACGTTTTTCTGACAAGGGTCTAAAACTGTTTTTTTCTACTTTTATATGAATTTTATTTTTTTCAATTTCGTTTTTAGCTATATTTCTCGGTTAACTTGGAAGTGATGTTTCGAGCCACATCAATATTAGCGTTGCTATTCAATGAAGCGACATTGCCATGCTTTTACTATCTAACGTTTTCCTGACAACGGTCTGAGACTATTTTTTTCTGCTTTTACATTAATTTTATTTGTTTAAACTTCGTTTTTAGCCATATTTATATGTTACTTTGGAAGTGAGCACTTTAAGTAAGCAGTTTTTTTATATCGTCAACTTCTCCTCCTTCATTTGCCTTTTTTGGGAAAATAAGAATTTCTTTTACTTTTTTTAATATATAATCTAATGAATGAATCAAAATTGGTTTGGAGGACTAATAAAATATAAAAGTTGATCAGAGTTTTAATATACGAAGAGACCATACAAATTTGCATAATAGAAATGGGAAGCTATAACTAATCCTCGGTGTGGTAAATTATATACTACACAATAATTGATCAGAGAGCAACTCATTATGACTGGCAGGTGTAATTAATTATTAGCAATTTTATTGATTGGTTACTAGACAAGAAGGTACTTTATTGGGTTCTATGTGATAAATAACTGTTACAGGTATAATAACTTATCAGTTAATAGTTTTCCAATCGAGGCTTTTAATTAACTAGTTTTATTTGTAGATATTTTACTGCTGGGAACTACATGAAATTCGATTTATGCATTGAATTATTCAAATGTATGGTTACATGTATGTTTTTTATCCGTGTAGGAACGGAGAAAGAATAAAATTCCTGCGGCCAGACGGCCTGTCGAAAGAGGCAACAAAACAACCCAAAGCCAGGTGGTACGGCATTTGCACGACTGGATGGTTACCATGGCTGTTTTAAAGTATGTCGCCATAACAACCTTGAGTTGTGTTCCGGTATTAGTGACCAGGTTCCAGTCTCCCTTAAAAAAGCAGCAACGCATTTGTAGCAGATTTGGTGTTGCAAATGTCCATAGGCGACGGTAATTGCTTTCCATCAAGTGGGCCGTCTGCCTGTCTGCTGAAGTCTTGCAATAAAAAATAAAAATGACATCTTTGGATTACTTTGGTTTATTCCTCCAAATTGAGAAATAGAAATGATCTGTCTACAAGAAGGTCATGTTAACTAGTTCACATAATGAATGTACTATATTAAATTATTTAAATACATCGTTGCTTATAAATCACTTATGAGAATTTTTTGAAGATGTCAAAACAATATCAATCGCGCTTCCTCGCACAGTGGAACTTTTAACGAGTCTGGGAGGATGTTTGGCCCTTCAGATTTGTCTGGCTCATTTGAAAACAATTTAAAATATTATACTTGATAATATATATGAAATTCAGCCTTCCTAAAATTACGTAAGTTGTTAAAAAAAAAATTAAGTGTCTGTCAAAAGTTATGGCCCACAGGAAGTATCTGGCAACTGTACTATATCTTTGTTTATAACAATATCATATATGACATATGTAAAACTAACCTCGCTACTTTGGACGTAAGTTAGCATGGTTTTTTTTTCCACCTTCGATACCTGCTACCTGAAAAACGGGCCGTTTTTATCTTAGTGAGTATCCATTCCATTCTAAGCTTATGTTAAACAACCCATCCTAAATATTTCATTTTTCCTAAAATCACGTAAGTCTGGGTTGACTGGGATCTCAGTCTATGTGCTCCTAATTATCCTAATATTATTTTAACGCTGGGTAATTATAATATATCGTGTTTTAAGTTCAAAATCGTATTATTATCTTAAATAATACCAATATCAAATAAGTAATATGTTGCAATACCAATGTGGTCGTGAAACACTTTCGACTCCGAAAAGTGATTTGATACGTGATAAAAGCTTAGCGATGACAAACAAAATGAAATCGATAAAATAAACGAGCAGTTACATGATTACATCATTTATTAATGCATGACATCGAGTCATTATTTTGTGATAATGCTTACTGATAAATTGGTCAAAACAACTGGAAGTGAATATTTTGCAAGCGTTTTACAACTTCGTTTATACTGGTAAGCTGGGTTTGTAATATGGAGATATGTGAAAAAAATTTGTACGTCATGTTTATAACTATAATAATATTTTCTATTCTTTTATTGCGCTCTGTCTTATTGAATATGGACTGTTTGCTACAACTCCATTAATTCTTCAAAAGTCATTCTGTAACATACTTCTGTATAAAACTTAAAAAAAAGAACTTGAAATATAAAGAAAAACAATTTTTGGCTAGACGTGTTGCCGGGGAGTTTCGTGCCGCTTCTTCTCCTTAACGCTAATAACACGTTGCGAAGCGGTCTACATAGATTAGGAAGTAAAAAAATAATAATTAAAAATAATAACCCGCAGGGGGGCTTTGTGGCGAAGCCTTAGGTGAGTGGCGACACCTCGTACCCGACTCCGGGGGCCGAGACAAGGCCCCCGCCTCCGTGCTTGCCTTAACCAGCCGGCACGGAGTGGAGATCGCTAGAGCTAAGACTCAAGCTCCAGGGGTGGAAGTGATAAATGGCCTAACGTCGGAAGTAGCTTCGGTGAACCTGCACCACACCTCTCTACACCCCTTAGCCACTCACACCCATGTTGCCCCTGCCTTTTACGGCATTTTTAGGGGCCCATGCAGGGAGTGGCGAATCACCGTCTGCCCATTTTTCCATGTTCCCTGAACATTGCGACGGGCAGACGCCATAGTCCCCATATTCCCAGACCGCTAGTACCACTAACAGTTCACCCCAATAGCCCGGTACTTTTTGTCCTCATTTCCCACAATAGTCCTACACTGGCCGGGGCTTGTCCTTGGGTGCATTATTGTATGGTGTAGACAGGGATAATCGCCGGTCAGTGTCACGCCACATATTTACATTAAATTTATCAAGGGGCCTCTGCGTGTTAGCCTCCCCATGGCCCCACGCAAGCCCTCCAAAAGTCCGGGCCATTTTTATGGGCCGTGGTCTTGAAAGACATACATATATTTTAACCCATATGTATGTATGACCTTCAAAAAGTGTTCTCCAGTGAAACTTATTTTGTATAAAAACTTTTGAATTTGAATTTACTACGACTCCCCCCATAAAATGTGACATAATTTATGGGTGGCCCATAGGAACTAGTATACTTTCTCTTTTTCTGCACGTATCATAGGTATTTTAATCATTCGTCGATGTCAGTAGCGCAGTAAAAAAAGCCAGACATTTACAGCAATTCCTTGTTAAATTAATTATAGTTTACGTTTTCTGAGTGCGGCGCATCTCATTATCTCAAATCTCCATGTGCAACGGTGAACCAACTTTGGCATTGACCTCTGTTATCAGTTGTTATTCTGGATGTAGTTCCGAAAGCGTTAAACTTAAACATTTTGTTATCTATAAACGTAATTAATGTGTTTATATAATTATTGTCGCAGCTGCTATCTTTAGGTGTAGGCAGAGATAATGGATATCCAGTTGCTATCATATTAGCACATGTTCCGGTGCATCTACTTTCATACTTAAATTAATCTCTTCATCAAGTTTAGCTTGTTTGAGATTACAACTGCCAATAGTTGATTAAAATGGCGCGATTCACGTCGATTTATTATCCCCGCAAATTGCTAATGCGCTGGAACCTTGTCAAATTAACATTCACGTGACGTCTTCCGCAACTCGATATGTACGCGTACTCGCCGGCCAATGATGCTAACAGTACTGAGTGTTCGGCTTATCGGTTAGGTCACCAAAATGGCGGCCAGGCGCAATAGCAATTTGCGGGGACAATAATAGTCCACGCTTGACTTGAAATTCCTGTTGGATTCCTAGCACACAAAAACCCGCAGCATTTAAATTCAACAGCATTCAAAAGAATGTAAGCTATCGTTTTAGTGAAAACTGTGTTGGAATAAGCCAATTTTTGTGCACCCTAAATTCCCGGAGGATTCCCGAGATAAAAATACAAATTTGATAACATAAAATCTACAAACTATCAGTGTATAACACATTAGAATTCGATTATTTTTAATGTAGCCATTTTAAATAATTCCCAGAAATATACCAGACGGATTACCAGGATAAAAATAGGATGCTGTCGATCAGCGAAAACCGCATCAAAATCGACCCAGTTTTACGTGAATGCCGAACAAACAGACACACCGACAAACAGAGAAGAAATCTAAATAAAATTTCTCCGTCGTTACAGTGTATTCAAGTTATTTTTTTAACAGCTTCAATGTAAAAACACGGCATTTTCAAAACATTATACCTTATCTTATGTAGAACTAGCTTTTACGCACGGCTTCACTCGCGATGTAAAGCTTATAGACAGATTGGAGACATATGCCAGAGTACCATATGCCATCTGTGAAAGACAAAAACAAATCTATCTTGCGGAAACCGTATTGTTTCCGGAATAAAAAGAAGCTATCGGCTTTTCCAGAAGTATCTATCTCTATGCCAAATTTCATCAAGATCCGTTCAGCTATTCTAACGTGATTGAGCAAAAAATATCTATTCCTTTCTTATCCGTGCCGGAACGGAGATAGAATATAATTTCGACAAAACGACGGCGACAAAACAACCCAAAGCCAGGTGGTAGGGCATTTACCCGACTGGGTGGCTACCACCCTGGTCTAAAGAATGTCGCCATTACAACTTTTGAGTAGTGTTCCGGCCTTAGATGTTATACCTCAATGTTTCCGGCATTAGTGGCCAGGTTCCAGTCTTCCTAAAGAGAGTAGCAGCGCATTTGTAGCACGTTTGGTGTTGCAAATGTACATAGGTGATGGTAACCGCTTTCCATCAAGTGGGCTGTCTGCCTGTCTGCTGAACTACTGCAATAAAAAAAAACATATTTTCGCATTTATTATAAAAGCTAATATTAAGCAGCAAGATTACAGATCGCTAAAACCATTTAAGTAGGTAACAATAATGAAATACAAAAAAAATCTTGATAAAACCATATTTACTTAAAGACTTAAAGATAATTTATTCAACAATTACCTACTAAAAGTAATGATAATTTATTTTTAATGAATAGATGATACTGTATGAATCATTACAAAAATACCTATCGATTCAAGTATGTATAAGTTACGCGATGCTCGCATTTCAATATAGTTCAAATTTCAACAGCGCAATCAAAAATATATGTGCATACCTGCTAAAATTCAACATCGACATTCCAATGGATTTATTCAACCATTCCGGTAGAACTGCACATCATACTATCGGTCGATTGACGCGCATCTTTATAACAACTAATAATTGCCCAGCAATTGAACGAAACAGTAGATAAATTGTTTATAGTAACAATTATCTATCAATATGTAGGAGGGTCTTTTTGCATTAGATGACATGTGCGAGATAACTAGCAAACTATGTAATCGGCTACGACATCCAAGATTAGATTAGAGACTTTATACTCAAGTTCCTAATCAACTTGATAAGCTAATTGATGAACAGTACTTACCCCTAGATAAACGCTTGCGCTTTATAAGGCGCAAATCAAACCGCGTATGGAATATGGATTCGATCCAGCGTCCCGCCGTTTGTCTCGTCGATGATATCATAGTGAAAGGCGGGGTAGAATCGCTTAACCTTGGAGAATATTTTGTCTCTGTCTTCACTTCTTATACTATCGTTTATACAAAGGAGAGTGTTTTATGATCTAATGCTTACATCTCACTTCTTGCACTGATTGTCATTTATCATCAGCGGAATGATCTCTCTCACTATCTTGAGTTACTACGCTAGGGTTTTTGGAACGTTTATTATGCATACAACAGCAATCTTAAGGAGGACTGGAGTAAGAGTTCTATCTACGTATGATGGGGAATTTCATGAGTTAGTTCTTATGCCTGTTAGTCTACTTCAGACCATAAAAAAGACTCCATAAATAAAACCATCCATCTAGATCTATCGTCCAATAATCAACGAGTAAAATAATTAGTACATTTTTACGTTAATCTTCTTTCAAGTTCCCGAGTGCAGTTATCGCTTTATGTATGGTCAATTAAACTTAAACGCCAATTACGGAGTCTGCAGTCTGATTCGATACGATTGTAATTCATATCAGTTGAGTAGCAGCAACATGGGCAAATAGGTCGTGAAAATAAATAGCATCATTTTAAATTAGACTCAAAAGGACAAAACCGTTTGAAGTAGTGCTTTAAACAAAACTAAAGTGTGGTGTACTGTGCTAACTTATTAAAGAACACATCAACAAAGTGTCTTCCCCTTAATAGAGATAATAAGAAAAGTGCTAATAGACACTTTCATAGTTAAATACTTTTAGTCAATTTAGGTTATATTTAAAATTACTTATTTGTCTTTTTAGATTAGATTGTACTATTGATGTGGTATTTTTAAATTCAACATTTTGTCGGTATTGGTGAACCTACATAAAAAATGAAACCATAATTTATCAGTTTTGAAATCCTTGTCCCTCCAATATTATTTGCACAGCTATTAAATGATTAAAAGCTGAAGCTGGGTTTTTTATTTCCTATGAGTCACATGACATACCTACAAAGACAACAAACAGATATATTAGCTACGAAAACAATACAAACATACCTACAGGAAATGCTGATAATCAGGTTCCGTTCGCGAGTCACCTTTGAACTGTTATAATAATAATATGTGAATTTATTTCGTTCAAACAAAAAAAGACTACTTACTAGTATACAATATTCTTTAAAGAAATGTTGTTAAGTTACGAGTAGGTATATATCGAATTAGTTAGATTATTTGACATCACTATCTTATATCATATGCTTAAAGATGAGATATTTTTGGCTGAAATATGAACGAATTAAAAATGACAGTCGTGTGACTCGTAGTTCGATTATGCCGTTCCACGTTTGAATTCAGTGAGACTATGAGGTTTTTGGTAGATAAGTTTTATTTAATGAGTGTTAAATCGGACTTATGAAAAACAAAATTCACATACATAGCTATAGGTTTATATCTATAACCTATAACCTTATAGGTTACTGATAATACAATTGCGCGGTCATTAAAATGAATATATTACATAGTGCTGCTTGTGAATTCATTATTGAGAGATGAATTATTAATGTGAGTCAGTATTGTCGAGAACTTTGTTATCGGCTTGTTAAAAGTCTGCCGCTTAGAACCTGTCCTGACAAGTTTTAGCGTTTACTACAACTGAGACGTAGAGAAAAAGGATGTTAGCGAATTTGGATAACGGAAAAACGAGAGCGCAACACTCTTCCTCTATGCACACTGCGTGAACTTTGCAATTGTGCTCTGCGCAATGACTTGTGCAAACTTCAAGGACGCATTAAAGTTTTGCGTATACTAAATACAGGAGAAT
This sequence comes from Dendrolimus punctatus, assembly GCA_012273795.1. NCBI lineage: Eukaryota > Metazoa > Arthropoda > Insecta > Lepidoptera > Lasiocampidae > Dendrolimus > Dendrolimus punctatus. The sequence goes on from CM022539.1 coordinate 19,094,653, forward strand.
TCATTATAATTTGACCAGTAATTATTTCAGAACGGAGGTCATTTCGTATAAATATCCTGTAACAAGAGTTGTTAGATATTTTAGGGGAACCTTGAAATCACCTTCAATTTAACCTTGATTCATATGTTCAAGGTCATTTGAAAGTGACGTTCTTTTACTCAATAGAAACATTTATTTTTCGTTTTAGAATTGAAATGACCAAACCTGAATACCTGAAAAATCGAATATCAGACAGAAATACTAAGTGATTAAAAAAATCTCCGTTATACTCTTCTGGAGTGATAAATAAATGTTTATATGAAGAGAAGTAACTTGACCTTCAATTGACCTTGAACATATACATCAAGGTCAATTCGGTCTAGAGTATGCTACCATAATAACAACCTTGAGCTACGTTGCGTCATTATTGGTCAGGCTCCAGTCTCCTTTTAGAGAGTGGCAGTACATTAGTAGCAACTATGATATTACAAATATCCATAGGCGATGGTAACCGCTTTCCATCAGGTGGGTCTGTCTACCAAACTTGCAATATAAAAAAATATACGTATAAAAAAATACGTAAGTTCATTTCGTCCTTTCTGGTGTTGGTGTCGGTAGCTGTGCAGCCCAGCAGACTTTACAAGACTCCTGGTAGAGAGCATCTCCAACATGAAGGTCTTCAAGTATTTTGTGAATAGGCTGTATTAACTTCAGGTAAAGATAATTCAGTTTAATGCAATTGCGAAAAATTAATTTTATTTGTAATGATGTATCATTTCACCTTCACATTGGGCTAGGTCATTTTGTCGCCAAGAGCTGTGTAGGCATTATTAATTTAAATAACGTATGCCATAAAAGCGTCTAGACGTTGTTGTTCACTTTTTGAAATACAACTGCGCAGTTAGTTTGTGCAAATGTCATCGAACTCTAACCTACAGACGCGACCCGAAACGAAATTTCAAGGCTACGCAGTCAGTATGATAAAATACGCTGCTCAACACTGGTTTTGTTGTCCTAGGTATTCAAGTTTTTGAGTAATTAATAAAAATATGAAGATGATATGATGATTTCAAATGTGACAGAGAAGTATGTCAGAATAGAGGAGAATGAAAGGACAAGTGAAAAGCCCCCCATAAATAATTGTGAGAAGGAGAAAGTAAAGAAGATTTTTATGAACTATTAATGATTTTGGAATATTGTATATAGTTTAATATTTTAAAATTCGTGGTAGCGTAATGGCTAGCGGACGCGTCCCAGACTCAAAGGGCGCGGGTTCGATCCTGGCCGGAACGCATGCACCACTTAGTCAGTTTTCTGACCTAATGTGCATATTGTTATAATTACCACGTGCTGATAACGGTGAAGGAAAACATCGAGATGCAACCTGCACATCGAGATAACCGATGTGTCAAAGCTGCCAAGCCGCATTGGACAAGCGTGGCGGGTAAACTGTCCGTTCCCCCTAAATGGGAGGCCCGAGCCCAGCAGTGGGAAAATTATGGGCTGATATTATTTATATATTAAAAAGCATGAAATATGAATAAGCCTTAACAATTATAAATTTTATTATCTAATATAATATATTCAAAAATATTACTAGTTGTTTTGCTTTCGTGTTTAATCTATTTGTTACATAGATTCTATATAACAATACTGTTATTTTATACTATGTAAAGCTGAAGAATTTGTTTGTTTGTTTCATTGAACGCGCTCATCTCAGGAAATACTGTCTCATTTGAAAATTATTTTCAGTGTTAGATAGCCCATTTATCGAGGCTATATAACATCACGATAGGCTATATAACATCACGATAGGCTATATAACGTCACGCTTAGACCAATAGGAGCGGAGCACCAATGAACAATGTTTCAAAATCGGGTCTTTTTTAACTTACTTTTTTTACTATTAGTTTTTTGCTAGTACATCTATATACACAAAAATGAACCGTAGAAATGTATCTACGCGCATAGTTTGAGAACGACTGTAACTTTTTAACCCCGAATTATTTCGATTCAGAATTGGAATTGGTAGGCGGCGCTGGGGTCGGGTCCTAGATTTTCATTGTTTCAGAGTAGGACAACGTCGGTTTGGACCTCTAGTACACGTATAATTATTTGACCTTAATCACCGAGGGACTGATTGACATATAAACGCTCAGCCCAAACTACTGAAAATAGAACCATGAACATTTGCAGGCGCGTTCTCTCTATACTGTAGATGCGAACTAAGAAAGGATTTATAGAAAATTCATCACTTATGAGGATGAAAGTTTCTAGATCAAGAGTATGAAAATCCGTCATTTTCGAAGTAAGAAATTTATTATACATACCTACTTCATTTAGTAATATTGGTCATTTTTTTATACAGGGGAAATCCGTTTGAGGACCGTAGGCCGCGCGAGAGGGAAAGGTCGCGGCCCGTGTGTGGGATTCGCCAGGTCGGGGTGGCACTAGCACCCCACAGGTGAAGAACTATTGTCACGCCTCGGTTAGGGATACCCACTAAAACCCCTGTCCGATCCCGAGCATCCTTTGTCCGGGCTGTGGGCTCGCTCGCGCATTCACCACCAGCCCGAACGGACGGTGGCCGGCCCCTTTGTGGGCTAGCCTCACCATTTGGTAACCGGAGATCTAGGTCCCTCCGGCTCCTCCACCTCACCGCGAAGTGAGACTGGGCGCGCGGATCGGCGCGTGTCCCTCCTCTCCGGCCTTTATGTGCGGGCGGGTCCGGTATTGGTCACATGTAACTGGTATTAACTTGGTTCTAGTCACTTTCTTACCTTGTAACTTTTTTGACTCCTTAAATTAAGATTATTTATACACCAGCGAAGCTGCGGGCAACAGCTAGTTACTGTGTATAGTGTTTACACAATTCTCCGTGCAGGGACGGAAAAAGAATACTAATTTATGCGGCCGGGCGGCCTGTCGTAAGAGGCGATAAAGCAATCCACAGCCAGATGGTAGGGCATTTGATCGACAGCAAGACTTCCATCCATGGCCTAGAGTATGCCGCCATAATAACCGACTTGTATTCCGGCATTAGTGGTCAGGTTCCAGTGTCTCTTTCAAGACAGGCAGCACATTGGAAGCACCTCTGGTATTGTTAATGTCCATAGGCGACGGTAATCGTTTTGCATCACAATTGGTCCATCAGACTGTCTGCGGTGCTTCAGCATTAAAAAAAAATTAAGAAAGAGAAAAACTGGTAAAAACTGTCTTATGCTTCAGAGAAAACATTTATAATTTTTTCTTCTATAATGTTTTTGGAGAAATTTGCCTTTGTAAAGACTAACAATAATCTACCGTCAGGTAACGGTCCCATCTACTCTGATACCTTCCAACCATCACTTGTCCTGGTGGAAGCACTCTATTTTCTCGCTCACAACATTTCTAAGATTATCAGGAAATCTAAGCCGGCTAAATGTAGGAGTCTACTCTTTATACTCATTTATTCTCTCTAAAAATCTTAAACACCTAAGACAATTCAATCCTTTCAGTTTTTGATGTTATAACGTCGTGAAAGCATGTCAAACGGAGAAACAAATAAATATATTTGTATCTCTGTTAATAGTAATAAATATAATATTGATCCCGGAAACATTCCCATTTTTCGGGATAAAAATTATCCTATGTTCCTGAATAGAAAAAATATATATGTAGGGACCAATCGGTCCCGTAGTTTTTCCGTGAAAGCGGAACATACAGAGTTACTTTCGCATTTATAATATTAATAATTTAATCATAAATACATATTTTTTAAATAGCTTCTAACTACAGACCCGTGTCTGTAGTTTAGAATTTTATAAAATTTCAAATTAGAATGAAACAACTGATATGCACTGAGCTATAAATATCCAGACAGAGATACGAAAATAAACCAGTTTTTTATTGCCTGCAGCGAGATAAACTACAGACACACACTAGGAAGTGTTTACCGTCGCCCATGGACATTTGCAACTCCAGGAGCATTGCCAGCCTCCAGGATAGGATAGACAGGATGATATTCCCCTATATCATACTGTCATGATAAGTCTTTCGTTCTACGGAATAACGTATAGCTGGGCGATGTAAGAGATACAGGATACCCCTATCCTGTATCTCTTACATCGCCCAGCTATGGGTAGGAAATGAAGAGAAATGGGATGTGGACCACTAAAACTCCTGCTCACCGTATGAAACACGATAGCTGAAGGTTAAGCATTTCACGCCGATATCCTGCAAGAGCGTTGCATCACATCAATCGACCCCACCCAGTAAATTGTATACAAGATAAATATACCAGCATGACCCTACCATGTCAAAGCTATAAGAATTCATATGATGTCGAAAAATGCCCCTTAATTTATTCAGTAACTAGCTGTCCCGGCTGATGTCGATATGCCGACAGCAGCGCCACCTATCGGGTCCAATTGTGACCCAACTGACAAACCTCTGGCTCGTGCACAACAACTTTGATAAAGATCATCACATGATCAAATGTATAGTTTACAATTCTATAAAAGACATACAGACAAGAATTCATTATTATGTATAAGATGAGAAGAAGAAGATTTAGTAAACCGATAAAACGTGGTGAAAACTGGAGTGGGAACTCAAACATTGTCCCGAAGCGCTTCTACTGGGATGATATAACAGGGATGAGATAGGAGGATGGTTAGGCGAGGTAGGAAGTGGGTCACCGGATCTCCCACTCACCGTATGAAATATGATTAGTTAAAGACTAAGCATTTCACGCCAATATTATGCTAGAGCGTGGCTTCACATAAGTCGACCCCACCCAGTAAATGTAAACATGATAAATATACCAGCATGACCTGACCCTACGAAGCGAAAGCTATAAAAATTCAAATGCATTATAGAAATGCCCTTTTATTTACTTAGTAATTTAATTAATCGAGCAAACACGGTGAAAACTGGAGTTGGGACTTAAACATTGTCCCGAAGGTCTTCTACTGGGATGATGTCAGAGGGATGGGATAGGAGGGTGGTTAGGAGAGGAAGGAAGTGACACGACCCCGCCCAGTAACCTGTAAACAAGATACTGATTAATTCCCAAAATACTTCTATTCAATCAAAACATCCCTAAAAACGCCCCTTAATGTACTCATGAGTTAATTAGTAATTTAGTTAAGTGATGTAAACTGGACTGGAAACTCAAACATTGTCCGGAAGGTCATCTAGAATAATGTAAGAGGTATTTTTGTTATAGCCAGGTTACAGCAGACAGGTTGACGGCCCACCTGATGGAAAGCGGTTACTGTCGTCTATGGACGTATGCAACGCCAGAGATGTTACCAACGCGCTGGCGGCCTCGAAGAAATTTTATGACACCACAACCATCTGTGAGTATGAGATAATCAACAACGGCTCGAGGTTGAATACAGTCCAGGGGATTAAGTTGGTAAGTAGGTGCTCCAGCCCAAAGGTGTGAGCAGTACTCCATATGCGGCCTGGGCTTTATAAATCACAAGGCGTTGCCGCGCTGTGAAGTATTAGTTAAAGTAAGTATGGGATAGGCGAGTTCCGGAGAAGCAGCCGAACGAGGCACACGCGCTGCTCAATATCTCGGATTTTTCTGCAGTTTTTCCGCACAATTTCCACTTTTGGAAAGCGATCTATTGCGAAATAGTTGTGTAGTGTTGTGTTGAGTGTATTTAGTTTCGATCCCGGCGCGGATTGCAGTGTTTTTGGCTATTGGGTGAGTCGTTGAATCTTTTTCGCGCGCGCCTTCTACGCATTTAATGCATGACGCAATCCTAACGGTTAATTTCGTGTAATAATAACACGGCGGAACGTGTCGCTGGTTTTCAGCCCGGGAGTGGGCATCCAGTAATGGATGCCCATGATTCCAAAATACCCCCTGGGCTTTCGGGGGCCCCTTGCAAGAGGGGCCACCTGGAGGCTAAAGGGGGTTGGCTCGGAGCTGAGATCGGCGAGACGCGAAGGAAGAAAGTCCTGTCGTCTTCAGTCGTTCGCCGCAGCAAATCTGCTGCAGGTCTACCAGGCTGCCAGGCCGTCGCCGTTATCACGGCGACGACCGAGGCGCCTGTCTTGCTAGGGCGGGCGGCGTCGGTGGTGGATCTGACCGCCGATGCCCCCCTTGGTAGGAATAACGTTATGGGGCCACCGGAAGGTCCCGTGACGCGTAGGCCCCCATCCGGCCGTGCGGCACGTAGTGCGGCACACCCGGAAATAGGTAGGAATACGCTGCGCGGATCGTTCTCGGCTGTTGACCTGGCCGTGAGCGATGCGCGCACCATAGACGGTGCCTTCGTATCGCCGTCGGCTTCTGCACGGGCTTCACCCGTGCAGGGGTACGGCGGGTACGAAGACGGCTTTCGCACACCGCTCTCGGGCAGCACACCAGACTCGCTGGATAGTGCGCTCGATGGTGCGGTTCGCGCATTTGATTTAACCTGCCCTACTCCGCCTGCCTGTGACCTATCGGTTCACACGGCGGCCGGAATAGAGGCGGCAGGGGGTGACCGCCCCACGACGACGGTGGCATACAGCGCACAGGCCTCACCTGCGCATTTGCTACCGGTTTGCGACGTAATAGTACGCAACGTCGGGGACGATCGTTCCGCGAGCCCGGTCGATGCGCGAGCTTCACTCGCGTCAACGACCGGATTCGCAAATAGGGCTTTTGTAGGCGCGGCAGCGGCGACCCCTTCGTCTTCCTTCCCTAATGGGATGGGAGTCGCTGTCGCGATGTCGGCGCCGGCGTGTTCGACGGCTGCGACGACGGCGGTGGCGGCGGCGGCGTCCACGTCCTCGTCTTCGGCGGCAGCGGTGGCAGCGGCCACACCATGTTTCGCGTCCACAGGTTCGTCGTCCTCGGCGGCGGGTTTGGTGGCGCAGACAACGTCTTCGGGGGCAAGCGTGCCCCCACCATTGTGTACCCCGGTATTCGCGGCCGGATCGAGGTCACGGTTCTGGGATCGGTCTCGGAACAGTGACGCCGATTCGGCGACCACGTCGGGTGCCTCCACCCCAGCGCGCGCGCGCTCGCCTTTGCGCCCCACGGGGGGCGCAACCGCGTCGGTCGCGTCGGCCGCGACCGCGTCCGTTCTCGCGGGTGCGGAGGCCTTCCTTCGCACCGAGGGGGGGGAAAAGGGGCGCAAGGCGCGCAAGGCTACCGCCGCCAAATTGGCCGCGGCCAGCCGGTGCGCCGCCCTCGTAGGGGACGTCTCGTTGCTCGGCCCTGGGGAGCTTCGCCTCGCGGCAAGCGCCCAGGTGGCCGAGATAATTCAGATCGCCCAGACGTCGGGCAATCTGAAAGGGGGATACGTGCGTCGGCTGAAGGATGCCGCGAGCAGAGTGTCGGACATTGTCGACACGCTGGTCACGCGGGATCCGGAGGCCGAGGCATGGAAGCTCGGCAACGAGAACGCTCGTTTGCGCATAGAGGTGAATTCGTTGCGGGAGGAAAATCTTTCCTACCGTAAGGAATTTGAGGAAATGCGCAAGGCCCTTAAGGCCTCTGCTCCGGTAGCGGAGCCGGCGCCCGCCGTCGTGGCGGCGCCACCCCCCGCGCCTGTCAAGCGGAAGGCGCGGGCGGTCGCGGCGGGGGCAGCGGCGATTCCGGAATCGCCCGCTGCGCCCGTGGCGACTAAAAAATCGCGTCCGGCCCCCGCCGCGTTGGCGGGGCCAAAACCGACTTCCGCCGACGGGGCGGGGTCGGCCGCGGCGCCCGCCGACGGGGCGGGCTCGGGTTCGGGCTGCGGTCCGACAGTGGCACCCGCCGACGGGGCGGGTGCGGGTGTGGGTGCGACGTCCACCCCTCCGCTCGGGCTCAGCGGCGGCGGGTACGATGCGCTTTTGCGCGTCTTGCTCGACGCTGTTGCGCCATTAATCGACGCGAGGTTGGCCGCCATCGAGGACCGGCTGAACCCCGCGCCGACCCTCCGCCCGCCGCTTGCGGCGGACCGAGGTAAGGCGCCGGCGCCCAGACCGGCTCCTCGCGCGGCCGTCGCGCTCGCGGCCACCGCGGTGGCCACCGGACGGCCAAGACCGGCCACGGCTGCCGCCGCCGTCCGTCGAGGTATGGGGGAAGCGAGTACCCCGGCCCCGATGGAAGTGGTGGTGGCGGCCCCGGTCGCAGGGGTGGCGGGCTCCCCACAGCCGCCGCCCCCGAAACAAAAAAAGAAACACAGGGGAGGTGTGAGACGGACGCTCAGGAGGAAGCGGAGGGCGGAACGCGCCGCCGCCGCTGCCGCCCCTGTGGCCTCCGTCTCGGCCCCCACCCCTGTGACACCGGCTCCCAGGCGTCGGGCGGCGCCCGCGGCCGCGACACCGGTCGTCACGGCCCCCGCCCCCCGCCCTCGAGTCGACGTCGCCGTCGCGCCACCGCCGGCGCCCGTGGCCCCCGCCCCCACCCCCGCTCCCGGGGGGGAGGCGTGGACCACGGTCGTCGGGCGGAAAAGGGGTAAGGGGGCGAGGGCCAACGGGCCCCCTCCCCCCCCCCAGGCACAAGCTGCTGCCCCTTCGACGGGAAGGAGGCAGCAACCGCGTAGGCAGGCTCCGAAGCCTGCCGCCGTCTACCGCGAGCCGAGTACGGCGGCAGTTGTTATCAAGCTGCTGCCGGACGCGGTCGCGAAAGGTGTCGGCTACCGCGACGTCTTCGCTAAGGCGAAGGCCTCGGGGGTGGTCGACATCACCGCCATGGGTCTCCGCGAGGGGCTGAAGGTGGTGCGGACCGCCAAGGATGGGCGCCTCCTCCAGTTCCAACCGGGACCGGAGGGCGCCGCCAAGGCGGACCGCGTCGCCGAGGCTCTTCGCGGGGCCCTTGCAGGGTTGGCCGAGGTCATCCGCCCAGTAAAGCGTGGGGAGCTTTACATATCTGGGCTGGATGACTCGGTCACTATCGATGGGTTGCGCGACGCGGTCGTGTGCGCCAGCGGATGCAGGCGCGACGACGTGCTCGCGAAGCACATCGGTGCCGGACCGGGCGGCCTGGGCGCAACATACGTGTTGTGCCCGGTCGCTGCCGCCAAAACCATCGCCGAACTGGGCTACCTCGTGGTGGGCTTCACTTCGGCGAGGGTGGAGGCAATGGAGGCTAGACCGATACGTTGTTACCGCTGTTTCAACGTCGGTCATAGCGCCCAACAGTGCCCGGACACGTGCCCGGACCGGTCCAAACTGTGCCTCCGCTGCGGTAAAAGCGGACACAGGATTCCGGACTGTAAGGCGCGAAAACCCCACTGCGTGGCGTGCGCGGCGGGGGGCCTTAACGCTGCCCATCCTACGTTGGCGAGGTTCTGCCTACCTCCCTTCGTAAAGGGCAAATTCGTCCACCCGCGGACGAGACGAGGTGCGGCTGCAACTGCGGCGACGGCTGTGCAGGCAATGGACACCTCCAATGCCTAGTACACCCGCTACAGCGTTTTTTCAGGCCAACGTAAACCACTCCCCCACCGCCCAGGACTTGTGCCTGCAGGCGATGGCGGAGTGGCGAGCGAACTTGGCCGTTATTAGCGAGCCGTATTACGTTCCCCCCGCCGGCAACTGGGTTGGCGATCTCGACGACACGGTAGCGGTGGTGGCCAGGGCCGGATCTGGTACACCGCTTACGTGTCTCGAAAGAGGAAAGGGCTATGCGGTGGCGGAAAGCGGGAGTATCGTCGTCATCGGCGTTTACTTCTCGCGAAACCGCCCTCTGGCGGAGTTCGAGCTTCACTTGGACGCCGTCGGGGCTGCCGTTCGCAGATTGTCACCCAAAACGACTTTCGTGATGGGCGACTTTAATGCGAAGCACCAATCCTGGGGAAACGTCATCACGGACCCTAGGGGTCGGGCAGTTGAGGATTGGGCTCTTCAAGCCGGCCTCACAATATTGAACCAGGGGTCGGTCCAGACCTGCGTTCGCGCACGGGGTGGATCGATCATCGACCTGTCATTCGCCACTCATGCGGCCGCCCGCAGAGTGACCGGATGGAGGGTGCTGGAGGAGGTGGAGTCGCTCTCTGATCATCGGTATATCAGATTTGAGCTAACGACCCCCTCCTCCGGTCCGAGCCCTGTTCAACGTCGCCCCCCTCTCCTCCCGCGTTGGGCCCTTACCAAGCTCGATCCGGAGCAGGCCGAGGAGTGGGCATGTACGGAAAGCTGGGCCTACCCAGCCGATTTCGCGAATTTGGACACGCAGGCAGAGCACATGCGCAAGACCCTGACGAGGGTTTGCGACGCTGCGATGCCACGCGTCTCCAAACGGCAGCCTTCGTGCAGGCAGGCGGTCCACTGGTGGACCGAGGAGCTCGGCGAGATGCGAAAGGCAGTTCGCATCATCAGCCGCAGGCTCAAACGCTGCAGGGCGCGCCGTCCTCCGGACTATGTCGCGGAAAATGGACTCGTGGGAGAGTTTAGGGAGGCCAGAAAGGCCCTTTCGATTGCGATACTGCAGTCGAAAGCCCGGGCTCGGGCCGAGCTCCTCGAGACGCTCGATCGGGACCCTTGGGGGCGTCCGTACCGTGGGGCCCGCAACAAGTTGCGGCCTTGCACTTCCACGGCTACGGAAACGCTCGAACCCGAGGTGCTCCGCTCGGTGATCGATGGGCTCTTCCCGGATCCGGGGAACTTCACTCCCCCCAGTATGGGTGCACCCATTCCCGACACCCCCACGGATGAGGAGCCTCACTCCATCTCCGAGGGGGAACTCGACGTTGCCCTGGACCGGCTCCGGGGCAGGAAGACGGCTCCGGGACCCGACGGGGTCCCCGGTCGCCTCCTCTTCCTGGCTGCAAAACATCTACGCAGCCAGCTGCGGGACCTCTTCGAAGCCTGTATTCGCGCAGGTAGGTTCCCGTCGCAATGGAAGGAGGGGCGTCTGTGCCTTCTTCCCAAGGGAGGTCGTAAACCTCCCGACGATCCGTCCGCCTACAGGCCCATAGTGCTGCTGAACGAGGTCGCCAAGGTCTTCGAGAAAATCTTGGCGGAGCGGCTCGTGAAGCATCTAGACACCGTGGAGCCGGGGCTATCAGATACGCAGTTCGGGTTTCGGAGGAGGCGGTCCACGATGGACGCCTTCGAGACGCTGCGAACGGTGACGGACGAAGCTGTCCAAGCGAAGGACGTCGTTCTTGCGGTGTCGCTAGACATAGCGAACGCCTTTAACAGCCTCCCTCATGAGACGATCAGGGAGGGGCTCCGTGCACACGGAGTCCCCCCGTACCTCACGAGGCTGTTAGGCGAGTACCTGCGGGATCGACACATCCTTTGGGAGGGCGGTGAGTCCGTCAATCACGAGTTAGGTCGGCGACGTGTCGCGTGCGGCGTTCCACAGGGGTCGGTCCTCGGGCCGATCCTTTGGAACGTAGGCTATGACTGGATCCTTCGGGTGACGGTCAGGCCCGGGGTAGGGCTGATCTGCTTTGCGGACGACACCCTACTCACGGCACGCGCCGCGTCATTCGCGGAGTCCGTGGACGTTGCCAACGACGGGTTGGCGATAGTCGTAGACAGAATAGCTAGGCTGGGCTTGAAGGTCTCCCCCGCGAAAACGGAGGCCATCATGTTCCATAGGAAGTTTCGTAATCCACCCCCGGATCTGTCCGTTACAGTCCAGGGGGTGGCGATCAGAGTAGGGCCCACGATGAAATATCTTGGGCTAGTCTTAGACGGGAAATGGCTGTTCAAAGCGCATTTTGAACAGTTAGTTCCCAAACTCGTGAGTTCCGCGGGCGCACTCTCAAGGCTTCTTCCCAACGTGGGGGGGCCGGGGGGTGCGACGCGGAAACTATATTCTGGCATCCTGAGGAGTATGGCCCTTTACGGTGCCCCCGTCTGGTTCGAGTCGCTTCACCGCCACAATCGAACCCTGCTGCACCGGGCGCAGCGGGTTCTGGCCGTGAGAACCATACGTGGGTATCGTACAGTGTCTTGGACGGCGGCGACACTCTTGGCAGGCGAGCTGCCCTGGCCTCTCCAGGCAGACGTCCTGTCCAGGGTTCGTCGTACCCAGCAGGATGCCCTAGCTAGAGGACTGACCTTCTGTCAAATCGAGATAGAGACGGTCAGGAAGCGGGAAACCGCTTCCTGCCTCGTCGACTGGTCTCGTGACCTCGAACACCCTGCGGCCGGCGGCTTTACGGTGGACGCAATCAGGCCACAACTGGAGGAATGGGTTAACCGCACTAGCGGCACCCTCACCTTCAGGACGACGCAGATACTGACCGGACACGGTTGTTTCGATCAGTATCTGTTTCGCATTGTGGGCTGCTTGCCTTCTCCGGATTGCCGACAGTGTGGCGCGCCCGATACGGCGTTTCATACGCTTGTCGAGTGCGCTGCCTGGGCGCCGCAGCGTTTCGAGCTCGAGACAAAGTTAGGAGCCGTCGCATCGCTCGGCGATTTGGTAACGGCCATGTTGCAGAGCGACGACCGCTGGGATACTGCGGTTTCTTTTTGTGAGGCAGTTATGTCTCTAAAAGAGGCCGCAGAAAGGGATAGGGAGCGAAGTCCTAGGGCGCGTGCTACGGTCTCTTCTCGAGGTCGCCGGCCTTCAGCCGGCACCCGGAGAGGCAGGTACGCGCATTACTTCCCTCCCTGAGGTAGGATCCGGAACGATGGGGGCCCTTAGCTACTAGGTTAAAGCAAGGGACTTAACAACTACCCCCGTTTCGTAGTGGAGTGTGTTCTCCCGGGGCACACTTCAGCACTTTATGCGCTGGATCGACTGCTGAGTAACTATGTTCTACATCTCAGTCTTTCCTTCACATCAAAGCGCAGGGCCGCGAAGGGAGGAGGGGTTTTTTAGTGGGTATTGAGGTTGCTCGCCCGTGCGGCATCGCTCGGAGTCTCCACACTCCTCTGTGTAATCCATAGCGGACGAAGCGCAAGTAGAGCATACAATTGCTAGCGTTATCGCCCCCCGTGGATTCGTGCCGTTTCCTAGTGACGGCCCAGAGAGTGCGTAAATCGGTTAGTCATTTTTCCCCGCCTCAAAAAAAAAAAAAAAAAAAAGTATGGGATAGGCGATCGGTAGGAGAGAGAGAAAGAGAAAGTGAGCCACCGCAACTCCCACCGTATGAAACATAATTAGCTCAATGCCAACCATTTTACGCTGATATTCTGTGAGAGTGTAGTATGACACCGACCGACTCCGCCCAGTAAACAAGATAATTATTATTATTAGTTATAACGCTATTGTGTGAAAGCTACAAGATAACCTAAATAAAAGTAATTTGCAAAACAATTCTTTTAACTCAAATTACGAGTAGTTCGAGAAATGTCCCTTAATTTACACGTTAGTCAATTAGTTAATCGATAAAACATGGTGGAAACTGGAGTTGGAACGCAAACATAGTCCCGAAGGTCATCTACGAAAATAAATTCGCATCATGTTGTTTTGATACCTAGTGTGCTATATACATGGAATACACACTTAAATCTAATGTGACCAGGATAAAAATTGTGAGACGAAATGGTCAATATTTACCCAAGTAATTAGAATTTTTCTGTTAATAAAAAAAATAAGTATTTTTTATAATACTAGAAAGCCTAAGACCAGATATCTATCTATGCATTCATTGATATGTGAAAATCACTTGCATTAAAACTTTAGCAGCTCGTTTTCGCAACCTGGTAATCAACTGATAACTATATTACGTAATATTAATATGTAACTAGCTGTGCCTGCGATTTTGAAAAACTCTTCAATGGTTCTCCGTTCCTATTTACGTTTTAGCATGATAATATGTTAAAAATGAGAGATTGAAATTTTTAATATTAATATAAAATCATACGTAGCCAGACACCTCATCCATACAAGACGGTGATCTAAGCTTCTAAAGTATTCTACTTTTAGTCTTGAGGTATAGGTAGAATACAATACAAATAAGTAAGTTTTCTTTTATTTTATTCGATTATTTATAAATTTCTTCAGTTTATTGTAGAGTGAATAATATATTTAATAAATAGGTTAATAATAACTTATAACGAAGAAATGAAATATACCTAACAATATTAAACTAAAGAGTACCTAACGTATTCATAGAGAGTTAAGAGTTTTTTTTTTTTTTTTTTTATTGCAGGAGATCAGCAGACAGGCAGACGGCCCACTTGATGGAAAGTGGTTACCATCGCCTATGGACATTTGCGACACCAAGGTGCTACAAATGTGCTGCTGCTCTCTTAAGAGGGACTGGATCCTGGTCACTAATGCCGGAACACAACACAAGGTTGTTATGGCGTCATACTCTAGACCAGGGGTGGTCGCCATCCAGTCGAGCATATATATAATACTCTCCCACCTGGCTGTGGGTAGTTTTGTCGCCTCTTACGACAGGCCGCCCGGCCGCAGGAAATTGTATTCTTTCTCCGTTCCTGCACGGATTAGAGTAGGATTGAAAGAAACTTTAGAAGCCTTAAAGAATCGATCAAACTTTCTCTCTCTTTATAAATAAGACCGTAACTCTGCTAAAAATATTACACACCCACTTGGTACAATATGTATGTATTTCGGGTGAATTTTAACAAAGTTTACAATGGTAACACTGAATGTGCGGTCGAAGAATAATAATAAGTGATGGAATATAGTTACAGCTTTAGCTTAATCAGTGACTAGCGACATCTTGCCGATGCATGTGCTCTATTAACCCAGACATTAAAACAATTATCGATTAAAAAAAAATAATTGTTAGTTTTTAAGTATATATATAGTGGTTTTAGTAACGTAATATTATGTGTATATTACATAGAAGATAAAATTAGAATATAACTAGTTCTTTAAATTAGACGTTTGTAAGTCATCATGTTGAACTCAGACTATTATTGGGTAAGTAAAATTACTTTTTTCCACTACATTCAGGATCAGGTTAATTGTCCATTAAACATAACACGGTTCAATTTATTTTAGACTTTCATATTTTTAATTCGCGTTAGTTTTCGAGTATACACCAAGTCATCATGGAACTTAGATTGATGCAAAGTATCGAAGTTTAAACTAATTGCGCATCATTTAAACTATCGAAATGGAGTATAAATGTATATTTATATGGTAAACTTACTTTACATAAAAGATTTGTCAAACTGATATAAACATAATATATCTTCTATATATACGATACTTAGATCTCACGCTATATGTCAAACGTCAATAACCGCATAAATGGGAATATATTTAGTGTTGGGAGGTGCATGAAACTCAAACAAAGGACGAAATCGCGTAACTCTGAGTTCGTGAAATTGGTAACTATAATTTTATTTATTTATAACATGCTTTCATTCTTGTATATAATAAGAACGTATTCGCCTGCTATACAAAAACCTCACGGGTATATCCGTGCCGCAGACTATCGTGTAATATATGTAACATTTAAAGTGACTGTGACTAAGTTAGAGGCTGGCAACGCTGCTTCAACAGCTGAAGATCTCAATCGACGCAAATATGGAACCCTAGGAAGGGGTTACATATTTGTGCCGTTTGGAGTTGAAACTTTAGGTCCGTGGGGTCCATCGGCAAAGGGTTTCTTCAAAGAAATTTGTAAGAAACTCTTTGATATCACCTATGATCAGAAGGCTGGTTCGTATTTCGCGCAACGAATCAGCATTGCCATACAGCGTGGCAATGCAACCAGCCTTCTGGGCACGCTTCCCTCTGGCAGCGATTTGCTACATTCTTTATATTAATTAATCTATTTATTAGTAATTAAATATTAAATTAACTAAATTCTAAATAATTTAGTTTATTTTTAAGTTTTGTATTTAAAAAATGAGCCATATTATAAATGTCTACCTATCTAATATAAACTAATTTTAGTCGGAGGTATTTTTGTAATTTTACACATTTAAAATATTTGTACATGTCTAGTAACCCAATATATCAAATTATATCAAAAATGGGAGAAAACTCAGTGACTGGACATCATGCAAGTCTTTATTTCTTATTGCATAATAACAAACGGAGTTATCGTCATACTAGTAGTTCTGATTCCCAGATTTGCAGTTGTGAATATTTGTGCATATCTCTCCGGTAGTATCTATTTTCTATGTATCATCACAGCTGTTGTTGAAAGCTAGTTCTATATAGATGAACTTTGAAACAAATGCGTTTTTTATATACCGCTTTATTATGTGTAGTGAGTTGCAAATTCTAAACAGAAATTAGGGGAACGTAGGTCGTCACGGACTTAATTGTTAATTAATTTATCAACATTGTTCTTAGTATTTTTGTGTAGGTATATATTTATTTTTATTACAAGCTTTTATTTAACTTGCAATGGATGCATGAATGTAAGTTCGGGCGGAATCTTGCAAGTTTAGTTTGACCAACTTTCCGGTTTCCGATTGAGCTGAAATTTTGCACGCATATGTATATCGCGTGACAATGCAATAATATGGTACCATGAAGCTGATCTGATGATGGAGAAAGGTGACCAATGAACTCCTGTACTAAACAAGATATACCCGGCTGTTTGGGCTCGTTTTACTTGTCTTGGCTAGCACTCTGCTACATGATATCCAGGATCTCAAAACCTTGTATTTAAAAACGCGTATTTTACACCTGGAATTACAAATAACGTTGTTAGGATTTTGTTGCCACTTTGGCATAAAAGGAACCCCTTGGTCTTGCTAATTTGTCAGTGCAGCAGCGGTGAGATATCGGTATACTCAATATTCGCGGTACCGAACGCTTTTCAAGCTCCGATATTTCTATGTGCGTCACTTGATTCACTCGGCGTGTGCCGCGATAAGTCTGGAGTGGTGTACTACTGAGGGCCTATATGTCTATGTGTGCTCTTGATTTACTTGGCGTGTGCCGCGATAAGTCGGGAGTGGCGTACCGAGAGCCTATATTTCTTTAAGCGTTTCATTATTACTTTCAAATAGTCTGTTCGTTTCAACAATTATGTCATTTCTTTCATTTGGGTTTTACTGTGAAGAAATATGACATTGATAAAATAAACGCTTGGAAACAGTAAATAGGCGTTCGATAAGCTTTCGGTACTGCGTATAACAAGCGTGCCAATACCACACCGCTGCTACACCTATAAATTAAAAAGCGGCTTTATATTTTTGCCATATCCGTTCGTCTGATTTTTTAATAAATTCGTGGGAATTAATTATCATACCACATAACATTAAAATGAATGGGTTTATCTTCGTAATGGCGCAACCAACGCTTGTGCCCATTACTAAATAGACCAATACATAATATTTTCTTAAGGTTTCGCGACTTGTACACATAATAAACACATAATTGATTTTGATTTATCCGACGTTTCGGCCGCTTTTCAGGGGCCGTGGTCACGGAAAGCGGCCGAAACGTCGGATAAATCAAAATCAAATAAATTACCGCGCTTAAAACCGTTAAAACGTAACTACTAACTACTCGAAACAGGCTGACGGCCCACTTGATGGAAAGCGGTTACCATCGCCTATGGACATTTGCAACACCAAAGGTGCCACAAATGCGCTACTGCCCTCTTAAAGGAGAGTGGAACCTGGTCCACTAATGCCGGAACACAACACAAGGTTGTTATGGCGACATACTTTAGACCAGGGGTGGTAGCCATCCAGTCGGGCAAATGCCCTACCACCTGGCTGTGGGTTGTTTTGTCGCCTCTTACGACAGGCCGCCCGGCCGCAGGAAATTGTATTCTTTCTCCGTTCCTGCACGGAGGATGAACAAATATTACAAACCAGTATTACAACATATAAAAATTCAAATGATTTATAGAAATGCCCTTTAATTTACTAAATTTAGTTAATCGAGAAAACATTGTGAAAACTGGAGTTGGGACTTAAACATTGTCCCGAAGGTCTTCTACTGGGATGATGTCAGAGGGATGGGATAGGAGGATAGTTAGGAGAGGGAGGAAATGACACGACCCCGCCCAGTAACCTGTAAACAAGATATTGATTAATTCCCAAAATACTTCTATTCAATCAAAACATTCCTAAAAACGCCCCTTAATGTACTCATGAGTTAATTAGTAATTTAGTTAAGTGATGTAAACTGGACTGGAAACTCAAACATTGTCCGGAAGGTCATCTAAAATAATGTAAGAGGTATTTTTGTTATAGCCAGGTTACAGCAGACAGGCTGACGGCCCACCTGATGGAAAGCGGTTACTGTCGTCTATGGACGTATGCAACGCCAGAGATGTTACCAACGCGCTGGCGGCCTCGAAGAAATTTTATGACACCACAACCATCTGTGAGTATGAGATAATCAACAACGGCTCGAGGTTGAATACAGTCCAGGGGATTAAGTTGGTAAGTAGGTGCTCCAGCCCAAAGGTGTGAGCAGTACTCCATATGCGGCCTGGGCTTTATAAATCACAAGGCGTTGCCGCGCTGTGAAGTATTAGTTAAAGTAAGTATGGGATAGGCGATCGGTAGGAGAGAGAAAGAGAAAGTGAGCCACCGCAACTCCCACCGTATGAAACATAATTAGTTCAATGCCAACCATTTTACGCTGATATTCTGTGAGAGTGTAGTATGACACCGACCGACTCCGCCCAGTAAACAAGATAATTATTATTATTAGTTATAACGCTATTGCGTGAAAGCTACAAGATAACCTAAATAAAAGTAATTTGCAAAACAATTCTTTTAACTCAAATTACGAGTAGTTCGAGAAATGTCCCTTAATTTACACGTTAGTCAATTAGTTAATCGATAAAACATGGTGGAAACTGGAGTTGGAACGCAAACATAGTCCCGAAGGTCATCTACGAAAATAAATTCGCATCGTGTTGTTTTGATACCTAGTGTGCTATATACATGGAATACACACTTAAATCTAATGTGACCAGGATAAAAATTGTGAGACGAAATGGTCAATATTTACCCAAGTAATTAGAATTTTTCTGTTAATAAAAAAATTAAGTATTTTTTATAATTACTAGAAAGCCTAAGACCAGATATCTATCTATGCATTCATTGATATGTGAAAATCACTTAAATTAAAACTTTAGCAGCTCGTTTTCGCAACCTGGTAATCAACTGATAACTATATTACGTAATATTAATATGTAACTAGCTGTGCCTGCGATTCTGAAAAACTCTTCAATGGTTCACCGTTCCTATTTACGTTTTAGAATGATAATATGTCAAAAATGAGAGATTGAAATTTTTAATATTAATATAAAATCATACGTAGCCAGACACCTCATCCATACAAGACGGTGATCTAAGCTTCTAAAGTATTCTACTTTTAGTCTTGAGGTATAGGTAGAATACAATACAAATAAGTAAGTTTTCTTTTATTTTATTCGATTATATATAAATTTCTTCAGTTTATTGTAGAGTGAATAATATATTTAATAAATAGGTTAATAATAACTTATAACGAAGAAATGAAATATACCTAACAATATTAAACTAAAGAGTACCTAACGTATTCATAGAGAGTTAAGAGTAGGATTGAAAGAAACTTTAGAAGCCTTAAAGAATCGATCAAACTTTCTCTCTCTTTATAAATAAGACCGTAAATCTGCTAAAAATATTACACATCCACTTGGTACAATATGTATGTATTTCGGGTAAATTTTAACAAAGTTTACAATGGTAACACTGAATGTGCGGTCGAAGAATAATAATAAGTGATGGAATATAGTTATAGCTTTAGCTTAATCAGTGACTAGCGACATCTTGCCGATGCATGTGCTCTATTAACCCAGACATTAAAACAATTATCGATTAAAAAAAATTAATTGTTTTTTTTTAAGTATATATATAGTGGTTTTAGTAACGTAATATTATGTGTATATTACATAGAAGATAAAATTAGAATATAACTAGTTCTTTAAATTAGACGTTTGTAAGTCATCATGTTGAACTCAGACTATTGGGTAAGTAAAATTACTTTTTTCCACTACATTCAGGATCAGGTTAATTGTCCATTAAACATAACACGGTTCAATTTATTTTAGACTTTCATATTTTAATTCGCGTTAGTTTTCGAGTATACACCAAGTCATCACGGAACTTAGATTGATGCAAAGTATCGAAGTTTAAACTTTAATTGCGCATCATTTAAACTATCGAAATGGAGCATAAATGTATATTTATATGGTAAACTTACATTACATAAAAGATTTGTCAAACTGATATAAACATAATATATCTTCTATATATACGATACTTAGAACTCACGCTATATGTCAAACGTCAATAACCGCATAAATGGGAATATATTTAGTGGTGGGAGTTGCATGAAACTCAAACAAAGGACGAAATCGCGTAACTCTGATTTCGTGAAATTGGGAACTATAATTTTATTTATTTATAACATGCTTTCATTCTTGTATATAATAAGAACGTATTCGCCTGCTATACAAAAACCTCACGGGTATATCCGTGCCGCAGCCTATCGTGTAATATATGTAACATTTAAAATAAATATTTTAAATGTTACATATATACATCTACACATGTACAAATGTACATGTGTAGATGTATATATATCAAAATAATCAATCAAAATAATCAACCAATATATCAAATTATATCAAAAATGGGAGAACACTCAGTGACTGGACGTCATGCAAGTCTTTATTTCTTATTGCATAATAACAAACGGAGTTATCGTCATACTAGTAGTTCTGATTCCCAGATTTGCAGTTGTGAATATTTGTGCATATCTCTCCGGTAGTATCTATTTTCTATGTATCATCACAGCTGTTGTTGAAAGCTAGTTCTATATAGATGAACTTTGAAATAAATGCGTTTTTTATATACCGCTTTATTATGTGTAGTGAGTTGCAAATTATAAACAGAAATTAGGGGAACGTAGGTCGCCACGGACTTAATTGTTATTTAATTTATCAACATTGTTCTAAGTATTTTTGTGTAGGTATATGTTTATTTTTATTACAAGCTTTTATTTAACTTGCAATGGATGTATGAATGTAAGTTCGGGCGGAATCTTGCAAGTTTAGTTTGACCAACTTTCCGGTTTCCGATTGAGCTGAAATTTTGCACGCATATGTATATCGCGTGACAATGCAATAATATGGTACCTTGAAGCTGATCTGATGATGGAGAAAGGTGACCAATGAACTCCTGTACTAAACAAGATATACCCGGCTGTTTGGGCTCGTTTTACTTGTCTTGGCTAGCACTCTGCTACATGATATCCAGGATCTCTAAACCTTGTATTTAAAAACGCGTATTTTACATCTGGAATTACAAATAACGTTGTTAGGGGTTTGTTGCCATTTTGGCATAAAAGGAACCCCTTGGTCTTCCTAATTTGTCAGTGCAGCAGCGGTGAGATATCGGTATACTCAATATTCGCGGTACCGAACGCTTTTCAAGCTCCGATATTTCTATATGCGTCACTTGATTCACTCGGCGTGTGCCGCGATAAGTCTGGAGTGGTGTACTACTGAGGGCCTATATGTCTATGTGTGCTCTTGATTTACTTGGCGTGTGCCGCGATAAGTCGAGAGTGGCGTACCGAGAGCCTATATTTCTTTAAGCGTTTCATTATTACTTTCAAATAGTCTGTTCGTTTCAACAATTATGTCATTTCTTTCATTTGGGTTTTACTGTGAAGAAATATGACATTGATAAAATAAACGCTTGGAAACAGTAAATAGGCGTTCGATAAGCTTTCGGTACTGCGTATAACAAGCGTGCCAATACCACACCGCTGCTACACCTATAAATTAAAAAGCGGCTTTATATTTTTGCCATATCCGTTCGTCTGATTTTTTAATAAATTCGTGGGATTAATTATACATAACATAAATGAATGGTTATTCGTATGGCCCACGTTTGCCATTACTAAATAGACCAATACATAATATTTTCTTAAGTTTTCGCGACTTTTACACATAATAAACACATAATTGATTTTGATTTATCCGACGTTTCGGCCGCTTTTCAGGGGCCGAGGTCACGGAAAGCGGCCGAAACGTCGGATAAATCAAAATCAAATAAATTACCGCGCTTAAAACCGTTAAAACGTAGTTTTATTACACCAATACAAACAAAAGTTTTTTGCCCTTCTGATACAGCAACTCCGACATTTTTTTTAATTGCTGCAAAACAAAATACAATATTTTTATTGTTGGACTACTCGAAACAGGCTGACGGCCCACTTGATGGAAAGCGGTTACCATCGCCTATGGACATTTGCAACACCAAAGGTGCCACAAATGCGCTGCTGCTCTCTCAAGGTGACTGAAACCTGATCACTAATGCCGGAACACACCTCAAGGTTGTAATGGCGACATTTAGACCAGGGGTGGTAGCCGTCTAGTCGCGCAAATGTCCTAATGCTGCGGGTTGTGTTGTCCCCTCTTACGACGGGCCGCCCGGCCGCAGGAAATTGTATTCTTTCTCCGTTCCTGTAACGTATATATAGTCCTCCTTGACGTATCCGTCGACGGCGAACCTTTTCAAGTCCGGCTGTGCGAGCACAGGTGGCTGAGAAACCAAATTCGGTTTTAAAAGTTCTTCTGCAAGGAACACAATACAGCTGTCCTGTTGAGTCGTAAGTGAAGTTGTAAGAGATTTTACGGCGGTTCTTTTTGATAAGGCAGTGCTTGTCAGAGTGGTCTACTCGCTGCGTTTCGAAGGCAGCAACAGCCTTATCAATAGAATTGCGCAACTCCCTTCTTTGCAAAGCAAGATCTTCCAGCCGTCACTCGGGATATCACATGCCGATAGGTGGCGCTTGAGTACATCTCTGTAACGCAGAAATTGACCGCCAGATTTGCGCTTTCCATCCTTAAGCTGTGAGTAAAAGACAACTTTAGGCATTCTAGTGTTTTTCATGCGTATAACTGTAACGATAAACAGTTTAAAACAATATCTAATAGTTGCATATTATCACCATATCTTGTATATGTTTATAACTTGTGTGTATATTTGTATATATAATATAGTTATATATTTATTATTAAAATGTAAGTAATCGTACAATAATTATGTATAATTGTATATCACCATCGCCACTCCTAATCAAAATGTTCTTGCCACGGGTTGTCTGGAAGAGATCACTTTTTAGCGATAAGACCGCCCTTTGTACCCAATTACATTTAATACTAGTACGTAAGTTTCTGTAATGGTGTACAATAAAGTGTTATCTATCTATCTATCTAATTTGAAGTTTACCATCATTGCAGGAAAACAGAAACTATTACAAATACTACGCGGTAGAAGTTCTACTTCTAGAACCGCCGAACGATGAAGTTGAAAAGTATCTTTGCGTACCCTTAAATTGGATATGTATACAAAATTCTTCAGACAAGAGTATTACTTTCAAATATCCGCTAGAAGATATATCAGTAACAATGCAACGTGTTAAAAGAAAGGAAGGATTCTCAAATGATTGGAATATGTTCACCGGCCGTATAAAATACGCTAGTGGTAAGAATTATTATTATAATATTAAAGGTCTGGTCAAACAGCGGACGGGACGGGACCAGACCTTAAACGTTCTTATCCATATGGAGTTATAATAATTTTGTCAGACACTGGAATGTCTGTTTTTTCCCTTAAAATATGCTAAACAGTAAAAATATTATTAAAAAATGAATAATTACATATTACGATTTTTACACTAACAGTTGGAGGAGCAAGTTTTTGAAAAGTGTCTATCAGCAAGTTTGATCAAAATAATTACTTTTTAAGCTACATTCTACCCATGTTTTAATTCAGTTTTTCTGAGGTGGTGGAACGTATGACAGTAAAATATGTTTAATTTTTCATGAACTTGTGTTTAAGCGAACTGATTTTAACTGAAAACATACCTCGTCGATAAGACGTTATAATAATTACTTTTTATATTTATGTATAATACATACAAATTATATAATTTTCTATATGATTCAGAATCATTTTTGGTATTATTAACACCCTAATAAAACCTTTTTGACTTCTTATTGCAGATTCGTATAAAGACCTTAACAATTTTATTGAGCTATTAAAAACTAGAGATGCTGCAGATGATGCTAATGGTATGATTAATTATTATTATTATATGCAATTCCAATGCCAAAATTTGGCTTCTTTCAATAATATGTGAAAGAAAAGGTAGCTTGTGTGTGAGTTTCTGACATTGTAGGGTGTAATCTCTGGATCTACTACACTGATTTTGAAATTTTTTTACTGTTCGAAAGCTACGTTAATAGGGAGTGTCATAGGCTATATAACATGATGTTATATACCACGGCAGCGGGACAGGGCGCGGGTGAAACCGCACCGGGTGGCTAGTTTTATATAAAAATGTGAGTGTCAACTCCGGTGTACGACTAGAGTTTTATTTATTATGTATGATTGTTTTTTAATATACCCTAATGGATATTATTAAAGATCTTATCTCATTGCATTAAAGTTCGAAATTGTATAATAACAAAAAAAATTAGTTAAATCTTGTATTAGTCGCTCCTCATTACATTTTCATACCGGGGGCCTTGTATGTAGATCAATCCATAAGGAATTAATTAACTTCAAAAACCCATCTGTAGAATAGCCAATTGTTGCTATAAGTAATATTGTATGATCCACCGGGCGACAGAGTATTGAGTGTAAACAGACTTATCTTAACTGGAGCTAAACTGATATTTAGCGGTAAGCATGATGCTATTGTATGAAGAGCTTGTACAATGACATATCTTCTAAATTCTATCCATCAAAAACCAGTAAGTAAGAAACTGAGGAGATACAGTGAAGAACGCAAAGTTGTTTACGCTCTAGCTGCAGCAGTACCACCAATTTTTGATGGACATTTTAATAACAGAGATTCTTTCTTTACTCTACCTGTAAACGATGGAAGACATATGACAGCGAGGATGATAAAAGTGTGCCGGTTAAGTGCCGAGGCACACTATTATGCCAATCACAGTTCAATCTCACTCCGGTCTTGGATTGTTCCCGACCTGGTCAAATATCTTTACACGAGAAAGAATCAGAGAATTCTCACTATCGTATCGCTCTAGTTTAAATCCGAAATCGCGCCGGTTCGTATAAAATTATATTTGACTGAAGGGAGATCTGATCTGCCATGACGTGTACCGATAGTGTGAATATGCCTTTGTTTGAACTCCAGACAAGTAGTGTAGACCCAGCGAGATTTGATCGACCGAGACCAGGACGAGATTGAACCTTCAATGGCATCATAGTGTTAATCCTCCTTAAATTTGCTTTGCAATAACGATGCACGATGATGATCTGTGCAATCGACTAATTGATAAAATATCATGATGACTTTCGATTGTTGTCATTCGATGGAGAGACAGAGAAATGAAACAACGCAACTTACCGAGTGCCAATCAAGACTCGAATGTTTACTGGAATTAATCGGAAAACATATCGATTGTTCAGTTGACGATCGACTTGGTTTTCGTTTCGAAGCGAGAATAACGAAGAGTGTTTTCGAATGTAAATTTGCGATTCTTTCGTATTTTTAAACAACTTGGAACCGCTTATACCTATTTAACAAGAATGAGATAATAAGAAAGATAGAGAATTTTATTAAATTCTCTATCTTCCTCACACTTATTTTCACCCACACTCTCATGGTTCCCCTGCTGGTGGATGATGAAAGTATTATGTAAAAACTTGTCGGTATATAAATAAGACTAGACATTATGTTTAGTGTAGAATATAAGATAATTGAAATCAATACATTTTAATTTAATTATAATTCCAGAAATTTACTGTCCAGAATTACGAAAACAATTAACACTTCGAAAGAAGTTAGTTGGACTCGAAGAACCTGAATCGAAGCGGTTGAAATTAACTCAAACAGACGCAGCTAGGGCTTCGTCAGTATGTCAAGAATCAACAACGACAGAAACAATTTCTACAACATCAAAAAATATTGATACTCAAGAAACTCAGAACAAAAGAGTTAAAGTAAGTATTTAAAAAAACAGAACTTTGCTCGTCATTGTAGATTTTTATGTGGCTTTAGTTACTTCTACAAATCAGTTGAGTTACAAATAAAAGTAATAATAAAACAGTGTAGTTATCGTAATTAATATCACTAAACAACGTAAATGATAATTATGTTATGACTTATTAATAACATAGAAGTAATGTAATATGGACAATAATGAAAAAGACGAATATTTAGACAATGTAGTTGAAAGACACCAACCGACTGGCAACAGATGTTTAATTGTATTGAGAAATCATTAGTAAAAAGTCTTTGGTGTTTTTCGATTTCTGCAGCATCAGAAGTTTAACTGGACACTTTTTTTTATAAATATAATATATTATAATTCAAACATTAAGTCCACGGAGTAAAGTCCCTTTTTTATAGATTTCTTCTTATTTTAGACAAACCCAAAGAAATATCAATACTGTGTGGTTGAATTCTCAAATATAACAAAAGAAATCGGTAAATTTATGTGCATCCCAAGTTCTTGGATACAATATTTTGACAAACGAACCCAAACAATTGTGTTCAATTATCGTGGTGACAGTTTAGAAGAAATGGAGGAACATGTTAGAAATAAAAAGCCCCCTTTACAAGTAGGGCGAAAGATTGTGGCTGGTTTTAAATATAGTACGGGTAAGTAATTGAGACCAAACATAAGTTAGTAAATATTGGGATTCTTATAAAATTTTACTTTAGATTCTCCCAATTATTTAGGGTCACATAATGTATTTTCCTTTCATAAACCTCTATTCTGACTTACTTCCTCTTTCGTACCACAGTATATCATCTTTCACACAAATCTCTTTTCTGGTTAACCTTTACATTTGTATCAGTAAATCATGCAGTTTAAAGTTCTTCTTGTGACGTGACTTCAGCCCTGTTACCACCATCCCCATGCTATATGCTCATACCACCTTAATATTCTTCCTCCTCATTTGTCAGTGACGAGTTCAACTTTGAAAGATCCCGTTATATACGTCCTTTTATTATTGAATGAGTTCACCCGACATGCAGAGGGTTCACCTGATGGAAAGTGGTTACCATCTTCTATGGACATTTGCAACACCAAAGACGCTACGAGTGCGCTACTGCTCTCTTAAAACTCATTTCGCATCTTATCCATTCTTGTAACAACACAAATGCATCGCAACATTTTCATTTCACCTGAGTGGAAACGTCTGTTGTCGACATTCAGACCCGTATAACATATACGGGTAGCTAGATTTATTATCTTCTCAATTTTCTCAATAACTACTAAGTTGTACATAATAGATGAAATTTCAGAAGGTGCTGCTACACTATTTTGGTTTTGTAATATTGTTGTTGCCTTGTTACTTTTCGGTAAAATAAGAAGATGGTGAAATATCGCCTCTTTGCTTCTATTATAGCATTATTTACTACGCGTTATTTAAAAAAGTGAAATTTAAGAGAAGAGTTTTTCTAACTTTCAAAAATTAACTGTATCGAAACGAACAACTTAGTTTTTATACCAATTGTAGATTTACAAAGAAAAAAATGTTTCTATAGAGACAAATCTTGTATGGAACTCAACAAAGGCTCTTCTAAAATAGCAATTTTTCAAGATAACACATTATTGAAGCAAATAGGCCACATCTACTTCAAAAGTCATAGAAAATTTGACCCCTCAAATTTTTGAAACAGGTTAAGATAGTAAATATTATATACTACTCGTACTACTGGGAAGATTTTTGCTGGATACTAAGAATATTTTTGTGGCTAGGAGGTTTTCCACAGCATGTCGCTTTTATATACATACATAACTTCAGGCCAGGTCCCTTGCGGGGTAGGCGCGAGTAACAGAGTGCCATTTAGGCTTATTCTTACACACTTCACTTGCTTCTTTGACATTCATAGCTCTTGTCATGCAAGCTCGTCTGTTCTTAAGGCTCCAGACATCACCTTCTGCTAGTACACGATCAATTTGATCACGGAAGGTGTGTCGCTTTTCTGAAAAAAATTAACTTCACCTCGGATATCCAGAATTTCTACTTAAATAGTACATTAAATTTAAATGTTTTTGGATAACTAACTAAAAATATAATATTAAAACTTATTTACAGATTCATATGAGGATGCTAAGATGTACATTATAACACTTAATGGTGAGTTAATACAGAACCTAACTACTTCAATATTTATTTTATTATCTTAAATGCATGAGATTCTACTGTCTGTTTGTGATTTCAAAATGCCACATTTTAAACAAATATATATACTTATAAGACTGATTTTTACAAATGCATATTGTTACTATTTTTGTCACTTTATATTATACACTTTACTACTAAATTTGACAGGAATAGACTCTTCAGAGGTGGGATTAACAGAGTTCAATGCAAATTTTTAGAATAAAACAAGTTTCGCAATATATTTTAGTGCAAAAATCTTACAAATAATGTTATTAGCACAGTACAATATTATATTTATAATTATTCTACTACTATTTTTGAAAATATTACAATTATCGCTTAATCTGTTAAATAGTTTGTTTTATTATAGATAAAAATTCATCTGGGCCAGCTGAACCTAATTCAAATCTAACACCGACCAACTATCTTCAAATGTCTACGTCTTTATTAAACAATAATGAAGAGTCAGCATTAGAAAATTCATTACTAGAAACAGTATGTAACAGGTCTAACGAAGTAGACAAGACTGGTTTAATTGATAAAGAAGGCTCAGTCAAAGACATTAAAGAAATAATTAAAGATACTCCTATGGCTTTTATGACTGAAGTTTTAAATAGAGAAAAACATCTAGACGCATTGTGTGGACCTAATTTTTTAGAATCACTGGAAAATAAGTATTCCAATTTGGAACATTTCTATCTAATGGCTCAGAAATTGAGTGACGGATATCATCAACGCTGTTCGACACTAAAAAGTATTATTGACTCTATAAAAAAATACAATAAAATGAACAATGAACCAATAGATTTAACCCCAGATGATATAGTCCATAAACAATCACATAGTACGGTGGACGATCAAAAGATAAAGACGGAAACTAACTACGTGAAACACCAAAATATGGAAAAAGGAATGAATACAGCAACACATAATAAAAATAATATGGAAGTTGTCATTAATGAGAGCGGAAGAGATTTTATTGATTTAACTGAAAATGATACAACAACTACCGGAACGCAAAGTGTGAATTTAACTGAAATAATAAAAGTTGAAACGGACTTTGCAAACGGCTTAAATGCTAAAAGAAAAATTGATGCAACAAAACAGAATAATAATGACTGTAGCGTAATCATTCTTGATGATGACGATGATGATGTTGATGATGCAATACAAACGCATTCAAAAGCACAACAGGATAACTATGTTAATACGGTTCCGGTAGTAATTGCTTCATCGCCAAATTATGACAATAAAATGTTTACGTCAACTTTGAGACATAAAAATAAAACGAATAATGTCACAGAGCTTCTAGAAGAAGGTTCAGGCGTATATGTTAATACGAATAAACTTGCGATGAGTCTTAATACATCTGACAACAGGAAATCTCTTGCATCAAAATTAGTGATGCTAATTTTTTCAGATGCTGCATTATTAAAATGCTCCTTAACGGGTTATAAAACTAAACGACCTCCATTAGATGAATATGCAAGAAATATAATGTTCGAATTTGTTGAACTTTATGGAAACCACAAGAATTGGCCTGAAGTAAATCGAAAGGACATGAAAAATTGTATCTCTAATGTACTATACAGGCTGAGGAAGAAAAAAGGTTGGTACGATTAATGCAACAGGTTAAATTAATTTTAGACTTAATCATAGTCAAACTTGAGTTTTAACGTAGCTTCGATAGCCTAACTATACTTATGATACAATACCTACGAAGGCGACACTATAGTTTTTAGAACTAGCCACTTTTATAGAATATATTAAAAAAATAAGTTTAAATTTTGAAAATAGAACTCTGCTAATATTATTGAGTACCAATTCATTCATTTGTCATTTTTTTACGATTTGGCGGCAAATTGTAATTTGTCTGTGTCACGCCAGCATGAATTTAACGCGAGAAAATTTTCGTACTATGATTTTTTATGACTTTTGGTGTCATCTAAGTCAACAAGAATGTTATGACAGACTTCGATGGGCCTTTCACGATGAAACCCTTTCTCGGGCCACTGTTTATAACTGGTTAAATGAGTTTACATGTGTTCGCACCAATCTCAACGATGTTCGGCGTGAGAGACACCCTTCTACGGCAACAACTGAAGATAACATCAGTTTTGTGCGGTGTGTGATAGAGATTGATTCAAGAGTAACCTACCACCAGATTCGGACAAGCTTAGGCACCGGTATGAGTCAAGTGCTCAAAATCCTCTACAAACATTTAGCCTTTAGGAAGCTTTGTGCCTGGTGGATACCTCATTATTTGACCGAGGCCCAAAAACTCCGTCGTGTTGATTGGTGCCGTGAAATGATACAAAGATTTAACAGAGGTGACTCAAAAGCTATGTTCGACATACTTACGGGTGACGAAAGCTGGATTTATTGCTATGATCCGGAAACCAAATGAGAATCTGCTCAATGGGTGTTTCCTTTCGAGAAGTTGCAAACTAAATTGAAGAGAGGTCGAAGTGTAGGAAAAAAGATGGTGGCCTCATTCTTCAGAAGGACTGGTCATTATGTGACAATTGTTTTAGAAGATCAAAAGTCAGTTACGGCAGCGCGGTATACTAACAAATACTTGTCACTTGTCTTGGAAAAAGTTCGAGAGAAACGACCTCGCAATAGGATCTATGGACACCAAGGAAGCAGTGGCTGCGTCCCAGAAGGCCATCGAAGAACCCCTAAGGACGAGTGGGCAAAGTAGCTAGTTAGCGTAGTAGAACGGCTTGACACCATAATACATCGTATAAGAATATTAGAGATGGATTACTCTTCCAAAACCAAATGACATGGATGTGGAGAAAGCTTAAATTATAATTTTTTATATTAGATTCCACATCACGTAGATTTCTCAAATAAGAATATTTGAACTTATATCCTATTGCCTATGGGGTGCGTGCGAGGTTAATTATGAGACTTTCAAAGCTCAAAGAAATTGATTTTTAAGTTGCGTTCACATCTGTGTTTAGCGATCTCAACTTATATTAATTTGTATTAAATAATGTATTGAAATTTGTTTTGTATTCCTAAAACACGGGCATCATTTTCGCCCCGTGTATAGCATTGGGCGATCTCAAGATTTGCAATAGACCCAAAATTATAATGGACTCATTGCTCGGCTGAACAATTAAAACTTTTTCAATGGTCCAAGATCCCAATCACCCCAGACTTACGTTATTTTAGGAAATATGTTTTTTTTAGGATCGGTAGTTTAACATAAACTTAGAAAGGAATGGACACTTGCTAAGCTGAAATATCGTTTTTCAGGTAGCAGTCATCAAAGATGGAAAAAAACCATGCTAACTTACGTCCAAAGTAGCAAGGCTAGTTTTTACATATGTCATATATGATATTGTTATAAACAAAGATATACAGTTGCCAGACACTCCTTGTGAGCCATAACTTTTCACAGACACTTTAAAAAAAATGTGGGAACTTACGTCATTTTAGAAACGCTGATATATATTATCAAATATAATATTTTAAAACATTTTCCAATGAGCCAGACCAATCTGACGGGCCAAAAATCCTCGCAGACTCGTTAAGAGTCCGCTGTTAGCAATTATGGTTGCCAAGTCGTTAAACTAAATCGATAAGAAGATATAATTATATAGTTACGCTACCGAAACTAGGTAAAAACCCAAGTTTGACTGTGATTTTGTGCCAAATACAGGCCAGCCTCATAATTTTGGCAGAATCTAAGAAACTGCGCCGTAAAAAAGTCCCAAAAACTAAAGTGATAACTAAGCTATTTTATAGAATTTTGTTCGTAAAGTAGTCAGGAAATAAATTTACAGCTTCAATTGTGGAATACTTTGTTATTTTTATTAGCTACATCGATTTAAGGATTAGCAGATAATTACTGTTCAAGGATTAAGTTTGGCGATTGCACCGTCGCATCTGTGGGACTTTTTTGTGACGAGTATTATAGTAGAATTATTTTCTCCGTGCAGTTTGGGTCATAAATAATCGGAGTATTTCGCTCTCTCTTCCACTCACGGGCCTTATGGGCAGGCATAGTGATACGCATTATTGTTGTCGATAAGCTTTATTGATAATGTATTTAATTTTGTCATTTTGTGGGTTAGTGATATAAATGAAAGTTTTTTTTTTAGATAAAACATCGTATTTATTAAAATAAGAATAATAATGATTTAAAATAAACTATTAATTGGGTATCTATGTATTAAAAAACTTTAAGTAGAAAAGTTTAGAATGTAAAAAGTTATATTAAAAACAAATATAAATACTTATATCTAAGTTTTATAAAATTAACAGCAAAAAAGATGATAATGATTTTTATAAGAATTAATCTTTCTTTGATAAGAACGACTTATTATCGATAATGGCGTTGCGCCCACGCAACATGCTCACCGCCCTAGCCGGACTGAGGCCGAGTTTGATTTATGACCCAAACTGCACGGAGAAAATAATTTAATATAGGTGTATTTCAAAAATTTTGATAAGACTTGATAGAGATGATAAATTATACAATTTCTTAAACCATACATACTATGATTAATCTGACAACTGTTTAGTTGTATGATAAAATCTATGGCAATGTTTACAAATTATTTTTTAAAATATATCCCAGGTGTTATTTTTAAGATAGATTTCTTAATGATAGTACTTATTATACTTATTACCGCATTTATTATCTAAGTTAAGGTCCCTATAGATTAAGATACTACCTCTTTAGACTATAATACTTTGGAAGTGTTTTTCAAAAATGTGTAGAGCAACATTTGTGTAGTAGAAATTTTCCACGTAAGAATTTCTACAACTTACTATTCATTAATTTGACTTACTATTAGTTAAAATCTGATAGTAATTCTATACCAGCAATGTAAATTCAATTTATTACCAGTGACGCAAAATTATGGATCCATTGAGGGCCGATTTTTCAATCGATAAAGTTACCAGTAATAATTTGTATTTGGTTATATTCGTCAATTTCAAATTTGTAATATTTCCTTTTTATACTTTATTCTATGTATCGTTTTTATTCGGCGATTGAAAAATCCGCCCTAAGGGACAAAAGCGACCTTTTAAAAATAAATATTATATTTTGTTTTTAAAAATAGTATTTAAAATTTATATCATGTTTATACTAGATTAAGAATGTTTTTTAATGATAAAATAAGTAAATAAATAAATATTACTATGAATGATAATCATCCAATTTTACATAACTAGATGGCGTAACGGGTCTTTAGTTTTTTTGAGCAGACTATCTCTTTCTTTCTGTTATTCCTTCTATCCCAAGTCCGTTATATTATAAATAAAATTCAGGAGTTTTTCAATCTTCCGATCGCAGATAAAAGGACCAATAAAAAAAATGTCATAATGAATCTCGTATCTATAATGCTGTGTATTTATACAAAATTTAACATTAATATTTATAAATGTTTTTCTGGTTTTATAATTAGCGAATAAATTAATTAAAAACTCACTGTATATCTAGGTCATGTTTGTTGTATTTTTCTATTAAATGAATTATAAGTAAATATCTTTTCATTCTCTGTTTATAATTTCTCTGTAAATGCTTAATAGCAGTACTGTACAGTTTATACATTTGCTCGTCCTTGTAGTGGTGGATGCTGGCAGCTGTTGGTGGAGTGCTGGTGCGTTCTTGTAGTACTATGAAGAAAATACACCTTGTAACTTTCAGGGATTTATTCTCGTAGTAGTTTGGCTTGGATGCTGATCCATGGTTGCAACTCAATAGCGATCACAATATATTTGTGAGCGTTATTTATAGTTATGTTATTATATTAAAGTAGCCTAAAGTAGGCCGCAGCGTCAGCAAAACGCTGTACGTTGAACCTACAAGTACGTTATCGAATATTAGAATATTTGAAAATTTATTTTAAATCAATGGTAAGCCGCATTTATTTGGATGTTGTAATTTTATCTATGATACATTTTTTGAAGCTATATTTAATACTTGTGCCAACTAAAATTAGTCTCGGTTGGCCTGAAGGCGGTGTACTTATTACTGACTAGCTGCGCTCGCGATTTCGTCCTCGTGGAATTTGTATTAATTTAATTTGTGTTTCGGTGCGGCGGTAGCGGTGGCATGCGCGAAGGGCTTTTAATTAAAAAAAAAAAACACCAGACTGCATTTACATAGCTACTAGCTTCAGCTTTATACTATCTTCTGTATAACGTTTATATTTTGTATTCGCATTACAAAGTAACTATAATACAAATCCGATGATTTGCAAAGTATCAAATAAAAAGTGTATATTAACTTATAGTGTGTAGT
Organism: Dendrolimus punctatus; assembly: GCA_012273795.1. NCBI lineage: Eukaryota > Metazoa > Arthropoda > Insecta > Lepidoptera > Lasiocampidae > Dendrolimus > Dendrolimus punctatus. The sequence continues at coordinate 19,128,896 of CM022539.1, forward strand.
ATACAAGTGGTGGGCGCGGCAGAGATGGACATTTTTAGGTTTTTCTTTTTTTGCAAAAGTGGTATCCTAAAGCGCTAATCTATACATTATGGAGGGTAGAGGTAAGGAGAACCATCTCAGTATATTAAAAGTGTCCACTAAGGTTAGCAAATTAAGATGGCGCAATAATAGCAAGTGGAAAGTATTTAAAAACAGCGCCACTAATAATTAGAGTAAGATACTAGATTAAAGAAGGAAAGATTTCCTTTTTGACACCGCGCATGCGTTTTTCAACCCAGCACTTCACTTCGTTTATAAGTGCTAAATTCATATCATTTCCTTTTCCTACACTAGCGTTATTTTGACGAGTTTTTGAAACATTATTTGCTGTTTACAGGTGGAGACTTTTTCAACTGATTCCCTATACTAGATAGTCCTCCTTACCTCTACCCTCCATACTATACATAAAGCTTGATTTTTTACCGTTTTTGAAGTGAAACCTTTTTAGAGAAGAGTGAATTCTTTCAATGAGAACGAAAAGGCGTGACGCCGTGAATTTAATAATTTAAACACTATTTTTCTTATCACACTAAGTTTTGAAGTTCATAAATCAAATTGAAATTGGAGCATTTGTTGCCTGTTTTAGTTATCACAATCCTCTCATATAATTTGTTGAAAGTGAAAACATGGAATCTGAATAATATGTGCTATAATATATTTTAAATGTGTAATATATAAATGTAATATTTTGCATCAAAATATAAAATAATTTTTGAGCTTAATAAGAAATACTCCTAATATCTCATTCTCTCGTAGGCTACTTTTCTGAAGTTTCACTGAATTCCATACACACACATTTTTTAGATATACTAAAATGTTACACAACCTAGACATGTTTATCGCGTTTTTCTCGAAACTGCCAATTTGCAAGTACTGCGTTTGCTATAAGGAGGGTAGATTGTCCTGTGCAGGCGACCGGCGGTAATCCGGACCCGCCCGCAATAAAGGCCGGAGAGGAGGGACGCCGCCCGATCCCGCTCCCCTCTCGCCTCACGGTGAGGGCGAAGACAGAGAGACCCAGATCTCAGGCTAATTGATGGTGATGTCAGCTTGCAAGGGGCGGGCATCGTCCATCCGGACTGGTAGTGAATGCGTGAGCGAGCCTACAGCCGGACGAAGGACGCTCGAGGATCGGATAGGGGTTTTAGTGGGTATCCGCGGTGTGGCAATAGCATCACACACATGAAGTGTTAGTGCCACCCCGACCTGGCGAATCCCACACACGAGCCACGTCCTTCTCCTCGCGTGGCTCGCGATCCTTAAACGAATTTCCACTGTATAAAAAAATTCCTGCCTAAAAAAATCCAGAACTCGATCGCAGCGCAATCTACCGGATCCAATTGTAAATCTAACTCTAAACGGCCTTACTTATAATAAAATCGTTAAGAAACGATTCGGTATCTCTTAAGTAAGAGAATCAGGGCCTTACTTATAATAATCTCGTTGAGAAAGGATTAGCCATCTCTTAAGTAAGTAATTTAATAACACCATGCTGATTTTATATTGGTTGATTTTATAAAACTTTTAGCATTTCTTTTAAAAATTTTCACTTTAGATATGGTAGCGCCACCAATTGAATGCCTTTTGCCGTTACTTTACTACCTCTTATCCTTAAGAGGAGTTTATGGGTTCGGATTTTCATTAATCAGTTGCTGAGCAGTTTCTTAAAATTTAACAAATGATTATAAGTAAGGCCATCAGTATCAGACCCTAATCAATGAGTATCTTTTTTTTACTTATAAACGTGTAATACCAGTTTTTTACCTAAGAGTACACAGATAAACGAAATTTGAATGATTAACCTAGGTTTTAGCCAAAATATTCGACTAAAGAGGAGTTTAGGGGTAAGATTTTCATTAATCAGTTGCTGAGCAGTTTCTTTAGATTTAAGAAACGATTATAAATAAGACCCAAACTAAGCACTTCGCTCTCTTCCGGTTTTAGATTCTGCAACGCGTAATTCTAAGCCAAGACTTAATTATTACTTTCATGACAATGATATCCGTTCGACATAACATTCAGACGTTATACATTTGCTTTTTGTGATCACAAAACAATGTATAAGTTACATTAACATGGCCTACTTTTACTTGTGCCATAATAATTAGTTTTTTGTGTATAGAGATTCATTTCCCATGATTATTATTGTTAGATGTACTTAAAAGTATTTTATGGCTGCACTCAGACCTAGCGGTGCGTAACTAACCGAGATTTAAAAAAACGTAGTCATCCGGCTATTGATATTTCATTAGCCAGCTAGAAACAGCTGACGGCTGGTCGGTTATTGAGCGGATGACTCGCCAACCGATAGCCAACGTCTGACGGCTAATGTTCGGTTCCTATATCTTACTAACCATTTATTTGCCCTACCATTGATTGAATTTTGAGATTACTCGTATGAAGCTCATGTCAAATCTCAACCGATAGTAAGGCAATTGAACGGTTACTAATGTTACGCGTTGCAGACGTAAATAGATTCCTGATTGTACACACGTCATGCCTTGATCGTAGTTTTCGCTGAACTGTCCCCTATTCCCATCAGGCCGTCGTTTTATACTCCACAAATACCAAAAGAATCCGCAACACCTGACTAATGATGCTAATGAGCGAGTACGATAGGACAATAGGCCATAATAATTAAAAACGTATGCCAATAAATAAGTGAACAAAAGAAGACGATCACAAAGGGATTACAATCAGTTCAAATGCTGACAGGTAATACAATGTGCTTTTACAGTTTTTACGTGGAATTTGTCTTTCGGAGCCTAGGTTGTAACAGTAAGTTATAGTAACGGAGAATTTATGAACAATATATATAATACTATGACAATCTATAATATTATAAAATTATAAAAATGCAATGCAATGCGGTAAACTCTCACAACACCAGCATGTAACAGATACACTCTACATTAATATAAGTTAAGTATTAAAATTAGATGAAAAGATAATTATATAAGTTACTCTTAAGGTACACAACACAACACAAAAATCACAAAATTAATGTCACACACACATAATAACACATAAACAATAAGCGTGTATTCAAAAACCTCTAACAATAATTAAATTGTAAAAAGGGTACGGAACTAGAGCCCGTAGATTAGTTAATTTAAAAAAAAACGATGGTAAACACGATGCAAGTTTTTTTACATTTCTTGACTGCTTTTTCGGGATTTACGTAAAAACTACCGGGCCGATTTCGATGCGGCTTTGTCTGATCGGCAGCCAATTCTTAGATTTAAAATGTGCTCTCCTTTTAACCAGGAATTCCGTGGGAATTTTCCTGGGAATGATATGAAATGGCCAGTTTGAAAAAAAAACGAATTTCAATGCGATTTTTCACTGATTGAAAGCAAAGCAAAAAGGAAGACGGCCTCTGGTGGAGCGGAATAAGCCTTTGCCGGCCTACTTCACTACAACGCTCCGGGTTCGATTCCTGGTATAGTAAATTTCGGAAACGTATTTTCTTCGTTTTTTACTATGGTCTGGGTGTCTGGGATCGGCCCCAGAGTAGTCCGTTGTATATTACCCGTAACACAAGCGTAACTTGCTTAATTGGGGATATACAATTTGTGTGTTTGTCTGCAGATTAAAAAAAAAGTTTATTTAATTAAAATGTGTGATATTTTTTAACCAGAGAATCCCGTAGGAAGCTTCCCGGGTGCGGTTTAAAATTGTTCGGGTGCGTAAAAATTATTCCGACATGACGCATACATAGGGATGCCGATTTTGCCAAATACCTTATTACTATGGGAGCTGCATACATCTAGTCATCGTTGTAGGGCATTGTAGCCCAGGAGTAATAAGCTGGTTCGATTATGGACTGTATGGAAGAGATATGACCTAATCCTTGCACTATAAAAGTAGAAGCTCCACTAACCTTGAGATCAGCCCTCTCCTGGCTTAGTTCAGGGTGCACTCAAGAACTCGGGAACAGAGCACGGCACTATGTCTCACTTTAGAGCCACCACAGTCGTCCACAGTACACAGATTAAGTCCTTGAAAGTTTTGGCACGGCCAATAACAATAGGTAATTAAATTTAATAAATAGTTGAGCGCACGGCGCGATGTATTCAATACTTTGACTGTGAGTCAAAAAAAATGGCTGCTCTTTACCCTGCTGTGAGTAGCCGTCGCCTCACACAGAAAGAGGGTAGTTAACAAAATTAGCGGAGCGATGTTTTACCTACTTATATATAGGCAAGGACCGAACAATCGTAGTGGAGAAAGAACCACTGGCTTACATATGTGTCGTTCGCGAACGAATCAAACGACCCGGGTGTCAAGATCCGCACGAACGATAGGGTCACTTTGAAAAATATGAGTCGTTCACTAGATCGATTCGTTCAGATTCGTTTAACAAAACTTACGAGTCAGAAAAAGAGAACCATACGACAATCAATTCGGGTCATTTCGGGTTGCCGCGTCTCGGTCAGTCGCTGGTTGCCGCATCACGTATTTGAATTGTTTTATAACAGTTCCTTTATACTTTCAATACTAAACTTTATTCCTTAGACTATTATTAATGTAAGCAAGATTCTACCTAAAAGATACCTACTGAGTTAGATTTCATTTTCAGAACTACCTATTAGAATTTTTACCTATTATCTTAAAATAATTATCTTTTAACTTTTCTAGGAACTTTTATTAATACAAGCTTCAAGTTTTTTATGATGTTTTTTTATATTACCCGCATAATATGTATATAAATAAATACGACCCGCTTGGTTGTATGTACTTGGAAGGTACCAAAAAACCAAGCGGCTTGGTTCGTGAGCTAGTTTGCGTACTGAGACGACAATCGAGTGCCGAATCCTTTAGTGAACCAATCGATTGAGCGGGTTGTACGATCCGGATCATTTTGTCAACAGGTCAGTATTTATCCGAACCTCTAAAATTGCACGAATGACACATATCTACTGGCTAGCGGAACGCGGGTAACGCAGGAGCGCACATATTAATAGTTGTTCTATCGCGCTCGCACATCGTCCGTCCCACTCACACGTTATTTATTGTACTGGCTGTACGACTTGTAATTATTCCGCTACCGATTACAAGCCTCGGCGAAAGCCTCTCGTGCGACGACCGCGTAATGTCCTTACGGACAAGGCCGACGCTATCACAAAACGGCTGGCCCGGATCAGCCCGCCCGCGGTTAGGACGGCAGGCTGGCAGGCACCGACAGACAGACGGCGGCGTCTCAGACAACGCCAATCACGATCTCTCCACGTCCTCGCGAGGGACGCCAGGAGACATAGCCCCCCACAGGATAGACTAGGCGTGGTGCTGGGAAGTTTCTTTCGCCGTTTCTTCTCTCCCAGCCATAACACGCTGCGAAACGGCAGTAAGATAGCGTAGGCCGCCGCGAACCGCCGATCCCGGTCCGCCGGGATCCTTCTTCTCGAGCTTTGTATTACCCGTCGCCCGTTCTCAATTAGCTCATTGTGTCGCCCATTGGCGGGCATCATCAGATTCATCTCCCTCTCATGGCAACAGTCCTGCCGAGGTAAAACTCCCTAGGGAGCTCCCTCAAGCAAGTTGCCCCCGGGCTGCGAAGGGCTGCTTCGCCCTGCGAAGGCGCTCGCCCCAAAAACCCCGGTAAAGTTGTGAGGTCTTCGGACCAACAACATAAAGTCAAGCCAAATAAAAAAAAAATAATTATTTTTTGTCTGGTGCGCAAACCGACGATTACCAAACCCCGGCACCCAATACAGTTAAGACGTCCTTGGATCCACCTATTGACTTGGGGAACGAACTAACTTGAAAATATTCATATTGGAATATTGAAGTCAGCACCGAGGGTGCGCTTGGTGCTTCAAATCAATGTACACTAAACCAGTATGAAGTCAGCATTAGCTTTATTCCAATTTAAAGTCATTAGGACGATCTATGTAGATAAGCTCTTTCATTAGTTAATTATCTTGTACCTTATTTATTTATGTGATAAAGAATATGTTGGACATCAAGAAAGTGAACTACGAAAATGACAGCGATCATGCTTTAATAGCTAATGCGCAACCAAGATTAGATAATGTAGAATATATCGATGACGTTAATGTGACAAGGATAAGAAGCTCGGGGAAAATATGATATGGATATCAAGAAGATGAATGAACTACGAAAATGAAAGCGATCATGTTTTAATAGCTAATGCGCAACCAAGATTAGATAATCTAGAATTTCTAGAATATATCGATAACGTTAATGTAACCAGGATAAGAACCTCGGGGAAAATATGATATGAATATCAAGAAGGTGAACTACGAAAATGAAAGCGATCATGTTCAATAGCTATTGCGCATTAGCTATTGAACATGATCGCTTTCATTTTGTTTTTCCAAGATAAGATAATCTAGAATAAATCGATAACGTCAGTGTGAACAGGATAAGAACTTCTGGGAAAATATGGTTAATACTTAATTACCTAAATATTTTTTCCCAAAAATAAATAGGACAAGTGCGTGTAGTATCAAGCACACTGACAGATTTGTGTCGAAGATGGAGCACGCTTACCTAGATTGTACCTAATCACACTAGACCTAATATAGAATATACCTAGATTGTACTTTTCGGGCAACACGGACTCTGGTAGTGCATTCCACAATTCCGCCGCCTTACGTAGAGGAAACGTGCAGGCGAAATGTTTAATTCGCACTGGTAGCGTTTCCATTGTGAAACGATTGTGTAGACCAGAGCACCTTGTGGTCTGAAGATGGAATGGTGTAGGGGGAATCAGGTCGAACAGTTCAACCGCACACTCTCCGAAATGAAAAATAATATCTAAAGTTTGTATCTAACTTTAGATATTCGTTAAACTGACTACGGCTGGTGTGGATAGACATTTAACCAATGGTTAAAAGAAAATAATCGCTGTTTAGCCATATAATTTTGGCGATTATTTATTTTAACCATGGGTAAATTTTTATGCACACCTAAAATCATTAAATAAACATTTTTTTGTTTAAAATAACAGTGGAACATAAGTAAAGACCGACACCAGTAGTAAGACTATTATTACGTTAACTGCATAAAAAAGTTCCTTCAAAAGTCCGATTAAAGTTTACCGGTGTTTAAACGGCTCAGATTTGCTCGTTTAAGTTAACCAACTCATTGTCGTCGATAACCATGAATTATTTTATGGTGAACTTTAAAAGTTGCCTTAACAGTGGTTATTTTATTTTAACAGTCGGTCAAATGTCTATGCACACCACCATTAGACATTTAAACATCATTACATTGATCGCAAAAATCGCGTGTGTGATGTACTAAAATTATTTTCTAAGCAAAAACAATGTATTAGACTAATAAATATATGTTCTTTTAATATTTTGAGTTAGTTTTATTAAAAAAAAAGAAATAGTGCGGACCGCCTTCTTTTATAAGTCGGTTAAAAATAAATAAACAATCCTATTTAATAAATAAATTGATTTCAATTTGGAATATTTTTATATGATTTGGGTAAATTTTGATGATGTTTGATAAGGTTACAACACTAAAGGCGTGGTTGATAATATTATCAGAATGTGGAATATATATATATATTATGCTTATAATACTTAGTGCTTATTCAGTGACTATCAATCGCTTTGCGAAGGTCTTACTCTAACCTGACAATAAAGCGACAAGTCAAGTCAAGTTTAAAATATCTTTGATACATAAGATATAAACTAATTTTAATATCAATTCACACTGAAAGTTCAATTGAGTCATCATGTCTAATCCAGAACGTTCGGTAAGTGAAATATTATTTCAAAAATTTAAGAGTTAATGCTCTGTTAAGTTATAACCTATACGCATCCGGTTAAAGTTCTACTCTACCCTTTTAAATGTTTAACTCGCTTCAGCTGGCTGGGTAAAAGTAAGGCACAATAATTTATATTAAGTAAATATATCAACTTTTCAATTCTAAATCTTAAAATAAACTATAACTGCGTATTGATTAAGCTGTCTACGAGGAGCATAATAAAAATATTATTTTATATTTATGGTGTACCTTATATACCTATATGTTACCATAAAAGCCCGAAGTGCAGTCAATCCTGGGGTTTAATAACATGAGTCGATAATCATCATCACAGGTTTTACCAATGACTGTTGGTAGATTCTGGTTTAGACTAAAAACAATGAGTTCTTTTTTGACGTATACAGCCAGTTTGCGATTAATAACGCCAATGCATGCTACAAATTTTTGAAAAAAATCTTTTGCTGTTCATGATAAGCAAGTTAGTGGAATGCAATTTTGTTGTATTTTTTTTTAATTCCAGAACTTATATTAATTTTAAGCACTTTCCCTGAGCGTGAAAAGATTTTCCATATAAAATAAACGTAAATCAAGACTTTTTTGACATTTCTATAACTCAACCGCATTTTAACATTTGACGGCCTCTGTAGTTCAGCAGGCTAAGCCTTTTCCGCCTACGTCACTGCTATGCAGAGGCTCCGGGTTCGATTCCTGGTATAGTAAATTTCAGAAATGTATTTTCTGCGTTATGTACTATGGTCTGGGTCTGGGATCGGCCCCAGAGTAGTCTGTTGTATATTACACATAACACAAGCGTAACTTGCTTAATTTGGGGATATGCAATATGTGTGTTTGTCCGCCGATTATTATTATTATTTTATGCTATCACATTGGGCTTGGTCGCGATTTACTGAGAATTAAACCATCTACAATAGCGCCCACTGCGGCGAAACTAACTTATAGTGCGCTGGTACAAGTCACTGAAGTTGAATTTCAACTAAATTTCTAGTATTTTGCTGTTATCTCAGAAGCAATGGACTTTACAATAAAAATGTAAATAGCAAATTGTTGGGAATATAATTACCTATAAAATAGCTCCACAATGTAATTGCTTAGATCAATATTTTCTGAGATATTGAACTTTAATTCATAGTGGCATTTTTATGGTTAATTATTTGTCTGATTGTTTTATATATGTAGGTATTTAATATTAATGTATTCATATTTTATATTAAAATTCACTTGTATATATGTGTAATTATAATTTTAATAATTTAATGTGATATTTCATTATTATTATTTAGTTACCACTAACTATTATTTTACTTCACTATTGCGTACCTACCTACTGGATATCGACCAAATCTTTTACGCAAGCCTATCTCTAGAAGGTTGTCTGGAAGAAAGACAAGACCAGCGATTGTACTATTTAAAAATATTGTTAATACCTATGTAAATTACTTTCTTGTGTGCAGTACAGAATATTGTATTTTTCTTTTTAATCATCTATTTTAATTTCGTATTAGTCAAAACTTTACATATTTTTACCGTTCTTAACGTTAACATATCTAGATCACCGGGCACAACAATCATACAAATGCTATAACGAGCGTGTAACATTTAAAAATATACTTTTAAATGTTACACGAAATATAAATGACATAACTTTTTTGATGAAGTTGGCTACATATTGATTGCCCAGATTTACGGGCTAATCAGTTTGGTCTTAGACAGAGCGGTTTTCTTTATACACCTTTACTGACCACTAACTGTAGACAAAACACCATCATTTTACGAAGCTCAAACTGTTTCAACAAAATAGTAGTAAAATTTAACCTAGACTTATACTGCACTAGTATAAATTCGGTCAAGCGAATACTGGCTCAAGATTTTTTGGAAAGACAGAAACTTTGTAACTATGGGCCTTACTTATAATAATCTCGTTAAGTAAGGATTAGTCATTTCTTAAATAAGAGACTCTTAAGCCCCTAATTAATGGCTGTTTCAAATAAAACTTGACATCATGCCTCTTAGCAGTCACTTAAACTACCTCTCGATGTTGGTTATTTTTGATAGTTAGATATGAGTTACTTTACCACCACCTCTTATCCTTAAGAGGAGTTTCTGAGTAAGATTTTCGTTAATCAATTGCTGAGCAGTTTCTTAAAATTTTAGAAACGATTATAAGTAAGGCCATATATTATCAATAGGAATCGTGTATGTACGTGTTGTTACCAATAGGTGGAGACTTGTCAGCATTTCTTTTTATGCCCTTTTTTACTATACTAATATGTATTAGTATGTAAGCCTTCCTAAAATTAAATAAATAAATAAAAATAAATCGGTGGCGGCGACTAATGTGCGGATTCCTTTAAATGTCTTCATTCCTAATTTGATGTTTTCCACCCATATAGGACACCAGGTCTGTGATCTACGTGGTAGAAGTTATTGATCCTCCAAACGATGAATTTAAGCCAGTCATTATGGTTCCGTTAATTTGGACAATCAAGAAAGATCTGCTAAGCAAATGTATTACTTTTAAATATCCTATTGAAGACATGACAGCAATATCAGAACGTATTAGAAACAGGACACCTTTTTCTGCTGATTGGAATACTTTTACGGGATACGTAAAACAAACTCGAGGTAAAGTTACTTTTTTAATCATGCAGCATAGTCAGTAACATTAATCATTACTTCCCAAGCTTATCAAAAAGTAACCCACAGCCAGGTGTAGGGTATTTGCCCGACTGGATGGCTACCACCCCCCAGTTTAGAGTATGCCGCCATTACAACCTTGAGTTGTGTGCATTAGTGACCAGGTTCCAGTCTCCCTTAAGAGAGCAGCAGCGCATTGTAGAACCTTTGGTGTTGCAAATGTCCATAGCGATGGTAACCGCTTTCCATCAAGTAGGCCGTCTGCCTGTCTGCTGAACTCCTGCAACAAAAAAACTTTGTTACAACATATTTAAAGAGAGTAATAAGTAGCAATTTTTTCCACAATGCCAGCCTTTTCATGCAAAGCCTAAGCTTCGTGAGCAGATATGGTGGCCTTAGATCATTAAAATTAAATGGAAGGTGGAGACGAAAATGGTTATTTTTTCAAATTGACATTGCTCGGAATTTTAATATAATTTGACTGAAACAAAGGAACAAAAAGGGAACGTTCACGAACTAAAGATGAGAGCACAAATCGACACGAGAGCCACAGTCTGGTTTAAAAAAAAAGCTTTTGAGATCTGTCATCGTGTTGCCGTCAATGTTTACATTATATTTAATTATGATTAAAATTATAAAACTTAATAAATTAGATTCCAGTCGATTAATAATGATCGTCAGCGTGGCCAGAGTATGTCCAAAGGCCAAAAACTCTTCGAGTCTGGGCAAGATTTTTAACGTTTATGATGTCGAACTAGCTGTAAAGTATGGTAAAGAACTAATGTTAATATCACTCTAAAGTGTTAGGAATTCCATGTCAAAAAACCTGCTTTCTGAATAATAGTAAATTTACACAACGAAAATCTGCTATAACCCCAAATAGACCCAGCTTTGTACTGAAAATATTCCCCAACCCTCTGCCTGTTGCGACGACTCAAGTTTTGCAGTGTTTTAAGTATTTTTAATTGAGTTAACAACATACATATTATATAATTATAGTAAATTTACCTTTATATGTAAACTTTTTTATTTTGTTCCAAGCAAGTATCTTTAAAGACATAAAATTTTAACTATTTAAGTTTAGGTCTGTGTATGTTTAATTAAATACTTTTTTCGTAGTTTTACATAAAAATGTTCCATGTCCAGTTGTTTTTAGGATGTCCCTGAGAAAAAGGGTAGATTTGGCTGCTAAGCCTTATGAATTATTATTGGAAAGATTAGAAAATGTTTCGAAGTAAAAATTGTAACCAAATAAAATACTGCACGCTGTAGTAAACGTTCACACACAGTTAGAATATCGCAAATCAAGGGAAATTATGCGAGGCACAACAGATGACAATTTAAACATAAAGTTTATGAGACAAATGGCGATATCAATAATATATCTCTAACTGATTTCCAAAAAATACTTTGATCACGGACAACAAGGATATAATTTCTTCTTCTGGGTCCTACCTTAGCTCCATAAGTTCTGTTTATAAAAGTCCCATTTCAAATGAGAATTTAATTATAATACAATCTGTGGTTAGGTATAGGGGGTACAAATTCGTCAAAGGCATTTTGTACTGCCTCTCTGGTATTGAAAGATTTTTCGCCCAGAAGTTATCCAAATTTTGGAAAAAGACGATCTTCTAGCTACAAGAGCTGGAGTTGGTGGAAGCTCTCTGTCATCTCCCGTACTCACCTCACCTTGCGCCTACAAACTCCTACTATTTCCAGAAGTTGCATAACTTCTTTGGGCATTCAATACCCGAGAGGCAGAATAAAATGCCTTTGAAGAATTTGTTGCCATCCTTCCAGTTGATTTCTTAAAAAAGGGCTTCGAAAAACTGCCACTGCGTTGGCAAAGAAGCATCGATTGCATAGGTGATTACATTGATTAATTTAAATAAAAAGTATAGAAAAAATATTACGTTAACTTACTTATAAAAAAATGGCAATTTCAAAGGTACCTACAACACCTAGTATTTAGATAGAAAATTCTTTATTATGGACTTAAAGTGTTAATATAGTATTCTTTTTTCACTATGTTACCCAAGAATTAAAACCTCAAAGTCAATTAAAAAGTGTGCTTGGTGAACCCGAGTCGAAGCGAAAAAAATTAACCCACACAGACGCAGCTGGAGCTTCCTCAAAACATCAAGAATTAACACCAACAGAAACAATTTCACCAATACCAAAAACTGTTACACAAGAGACTCAGAACGAAGTAGATAAAGTAAGTATTATACACGGTTTTATTATATTTATTATTATTTTAGAGCATCATCGATAAAATTCAGTTTGTTTAACTTTATGTTTAAAAACAACACCTGTATTTTACTGTGTTGAATGTGTCAAGTTTTTTACTAATAAATCAGCTTCTACGGGAGAATTTAGTTTATGGCGTTAATTGGAATAAAACTGCAACAGAAGCATTATCTAAACCTTCAAAAAGTTTATATTTTATTATTATTCAATTATATAGCTTCAAGTGACAAATCATGATACCGGAGAAAGCTCTTCCTATTACTTATTGATTTTACGGGTGCAGCATAATTTGGCAGATAACTTCACAGTTCACTACTTTAATAGCAATTTAAAATTTGGCCGACCTGAGAAAGACGAAATGTTATAGAGGTCAAATTCAAAAATTGCCCGAGAAGTTGGAAAAAGTAGTAATTAATTTATACAGCAGGTTTTCGCTGTGAAATAAATGCATTTTGATCACATAAAACCGGATCGAACTAATTTGTACACTCTATATTATTATTTAATAGACCTTTCTGTTATTCTAGATAAGACCGAAGAGTCATGAACGATACTTATGGCCTTACTTAATCGTGAGTTAAATTTTAAGAAACTGCTCAGCAACTGATTAACGAAATCTTACCCATAAACTCCTCTTAAGGATAAGCGGTGGTGATAAAGTAACTCATAAATAACTGTCAACAATAACCAACATAGAGCGGTAGTTTAAGTGACTGTTAAGAGGCAAGATGGCAAGTCTTATTTGAAACAGCCATTGATTAGGGTCTTAAGAGTCTCTTATTTAAGAGATGGCTAATCCTTTCTTAACGAGATTATTATAAGTAAGGCCCTTAGTGTTTAAATATTCCGTTGAAAATATTGTTTGCGTTCTGAACACTTGGATACTGTCTTACAAAGGACGTAATAAAATTTTGATGACCTGTTCATCAATAAAAGCGTTAAAAATAGAAAAATTGATTGTTTGTTTGATTTTTACAGACTGGGCTACAGTTAAATACGTGAGTGGTGAGTTATCCATACTAAATATAGGTGCTTTTTGTTGTACTCTAGCAGTTATATCAAAAACTAACAACCTTGTACAAAAATGGCTTCAATCTATATAACATATCATTTCCCCAACTATTAAGGCTATCTATGTACGTAAATCTTGCGGAGATGGTTAGTATAGTGGTGTAAAAAATCGCTAAATAATAAATACCACCATAGATGTATGTATTTCGAATTGTTTAATATTCGGTATGAACAGAGGTTTAAAACATCAGTGTCCATCACATGCTACAATAATGAATTTGGCACTTCTAGTAAACTCCGTATGTTGGAGAAAGAATCGATTGGTTTGCTAAATATGCAATATCATGTTTATACCAGACTCCCAAGTCTACTATTATAGTATTGTAAGTGGTAACGCCATATATCCGCGAACGTTGAATCTTCCCCAATACTTTTCCTCCTACGGCTCACGCCGCTCACTCGCGTAGCTCATTATGGGATCCGGTGTGCTCACAAGAGACACGAGTATTGATAGCTATTAGCCTTCACCTAATCGTGTTTCATGCGATGAGTGAGAGTTCCGATGGCCCAATTTTGGCCTCACCCATTCCAATTCCATACCGCATCTTCTCTATTACATTACTAAGGTTTGATTCCTCTATTACAACCCCTTATCACTTACCCACTACCACTTTATCCCAGCCTAAAGGCTGGCAAAGTGTTGTGTTCGCCCCTGGTTTTGCAAACGGACGGTAATCACTTTCCATGAGATGGGCCGTCTGCCTGTTTTTCAGCAAAGAAATAAGCAAAAACCTAACTTTTATGTCCAAATCGTAAGGCCTCCGGTGGTGGTCATTTAGATGAGCCTCCCATAGAGTAAATAATAATCATAAACAAAATCAAACTAAATAATTAAAATTAACAAGTTGGCGGCAGGCTAAATAAAAACTTAACCAATATTCAATGACATTTGACAGTTTTGTCTTCCGTAACCACGGCTGCTGAAAAGTTTTTTATTTATTGCGTGAGTTTAGCAGACAGGCAGACGGCCCACCGGATGGAAAGTGGTTACCATCGCCTGTGGACATTTGTAACACCAAATGTACTACCGATATGGTGCCGTGTCTCTAAATGGGGAACCTAGCCACTGATACCGGAACACAACTCAAGGTTGTTGTGGGGGCATACTCTAGACCAGGGTTGATAGCTATGAAAAGAAAATACCCTACCACTTGGCTGTAGGTGTTTTATGCCTCTTACGACAGACCGCTCGGCCGCAGGAAATTGTATTCTTTCTCCGTTCCTGCATGGATAAAAGTGCAAGCGACTGAAAAGACGGTGTAATAAAAATCCAATAAATTACCGCGCTTAAAACCGTTAAAACGTAGTGATAATAACACTACGTTTATTATTCGTAGTATGTTGTATTGTCGTACGTATGTTAGTCGCGACAATTTAAGAAAATATTCTGTCTCGATAAGTAACTAAATACATAACACAGATTGTTTATCAACAGGTTCATACCAGGATGTCAAGAAGTTTATGATCAAAAACACAGAGGTGAGTTAAGAGAGAATTTAATTGATTTTTAAAATATATGTAAAATAATAAATTATGTTATGTGGACTAGTCGCGAAAACTTAAGAAAATATTATATAAATATGTAAGAGTTTAATATATATTATAAGTGGTACTTTATATTTATTTAAAACTGGTCTTCAATAAACTGCCTCAACAAATTGCAATTAGACTTTTTGGGAAGTCGAAATTGTTATTAATATTTAATTTACTGATCCAAAACTAGATGGTGCTGCCCCATTTCAGAACTTACTACGGTTTAAAGTATTGTATAATATAACATTAATATCATATAATATATTAAAAATAATATTAATAAAAATAATAATACAGTTCGATTCCAGTAATTCAGCCAGTAGCGAACACGCAATTACACATAATTTAGAGTATATATCACGTTTATTTCATTTTGCTTTCCTCATCCCTGGTAGTTTTTGGGACTTTTTCACAGGGGATTAGAATATAAATTTTATCTTAAACTAGAGTTTTCCTTTATGTGTATGATTATTTCAATTCGATACTTTCCAGGCTTCAGAATACATAAATATAAAGTGCTAATCCCGTGTAAGCGGTGTGGCACCCATAGCTAGTAAGATAATTTAACTTTAAAAGAAGAATAAGAATTGTTTGATAATTTTAGATTTTTCTCCATTAATTAAATAATTTGTATTTTTACAGATACCAATGCGACTACCTCATCGGATAATTCTACTGAACCTACGACCAATTTGATAGCTACCAACAAGCCTCAAACATCTACGCCTTTATCAAACACTAACAGACGAGCCATGACCGATTCACTTGATAAGGAAGCCCCAGTATTACACAACAAAGAAGAAATCGCTAAAAAAAATCTTGCTGCTTTTACTACTGCAGATTGTAAACAAGAAAACTTTTTGTCACACGAAATATGAAGGAATTTGAAAACTACTTAATGTCGACAATGAAATCTGAATTTGAAAGATTCCATCAAATGTTCATTACACGGACTTTTGAACAGTACAAACATGTTTCACCGCCAGAAGAAAACACTGATTCAGTTAAAAATCACGATGATATGAACAGGAACTCTGTTAATTTACCTACGGTCGCTGTAGCAGATAAAAAATCAGAAAACATGAACGTTAGTGAAATTATACAAGTTGAAAAAGATATTGGAGACCACCGAAATTACGAACAAGAACTGGATACAGCAAAACATAACAAAAATGATAACATGCGTATGGTCACTGTTGAGGTTAGCAGAGAAATTGACGATATAGCTACAGAAGACACAAAAGTTATGATAACACAAGATATTAGCATAAATGTTAATATGCAAAATGAAACAGGCAAGATTATAAATAATAATCGTATTGATTCGACTCCGAACGATATAGGAGATAGAAAATCACAACACAATAACGGTGATAAAAATGCACAAAACGAAACTAAATTTGTGAACCGCCACAATACCAAAAAAGAAAACTATACAACCAAACAAAACGAAAACGATACTATGGAGGTTCACATTTCTGAAGTAGACAGGAATCTTAATGATTTAACTACAGAAGATAGGGCACCTCCAGAAAATATAACAAACACACAAAAACAAGATATAAACACAAATACAAATATGAAAGTTAATACAGATATTACAAATGACCCAAATACTGAAAAACAAAATGACGATGAAGAACTGAATGATGTAGAAAATCGAAATGATGAAGAAAAACTGGATGATGAAGAAGAACCAAATGATGAAGAAGAACTAAATGGTGAAGAAGAACTGAATGATTATGATAATAATGATACAAGACAGACGAATGAAGCAAACCAGAACGAAAATCCTTTTACAATACCTGTAATCATGTCTGATAGTGAGAGATATCAAAACACTATACTATTAAACTGTATAAATGATTATTCAACCTACCCTTATAAGCAGTCAAGGTGGACTTTAAGGCATCGAAGTCTAGCGGATAATCTCATTGAACTTATAAAAGATACAGGCGTATTAGTTGACAAGGGTGAAATTAATAAAATACTTAATTCACCCCATTCTAGGACAACCTTTACAAAAACGTTGGTAAGATTAATTTTTTCTGATCTTGCGTTAAAGGTATGCTCTGTAACAGAAAATAGCCCTGAGCGACCTGCGTTAGACCAACACGCAAGAAAAGTAATGTTCAAATTTGTTGAACTTTATGGGGTCTATAAACAATGGGATGGGTATGACCCGCAAAGATACATCAGGGATTTGTTTCGTAAGGAGAGGAACAAAACAAAGGAAGTTCTAACAACTTTAAGCTGCATCTTGTGACGTACTCGAATCTGTCTAAGAGAACCGGGCGATGCGAAAAAGGCGCATAACTTTTTTACCCGTTACCAATTTACTTTTTGATTTCGAGAAGCTTCCTAATTTTTATCATAAATAAAATAATATATCATATTAACTTTTATCCGTCCAGGAACGGAGAAGAAGTTTTCTGCGGCCGGGCGGCCTGTCGTAAGAAGCAGCCAGGTGGTAGGGCATTTGCCTGACTGAATGGCTACCCACCCCCTGGTCTAGAGTATATCGCCAGAACAATCTTGAGTTGTGTTCCGGCATTAGTGACCTGGCTTCAGTCTCCCTTAAGAGAGCAGTGTCCACTGTCCATCAAGTGGGCCGTCTGCCTGTCTGCTGATCTCCTGCAATAAAAATAAAAAAAACACCTTTCTTTTCTGTTTGTCCAAAAAAGTAATCTGCAATACCTGTAATTTTTATCGCAGGAATTCAGCAGACAGACGGCCCACTTGATGGAAAGCGGTTACCATCACCTATAGTTATTTGCGAAACGAAAAGTGCTGCTGCTCTCTTAAGGGAGACTGGAATTTGGTCACTAATGCCTGAACACAACTCAATATACTTTAGACGAGGGGTAGTACTCATCCAGTCGGGACCTCTCAGTCTCACATATTCACTAGCAGCAATATTTCACTTTTCAAAATTCGACAATCTGAATTCGGGACTGATTTTTCGCAGGCAACCCCTTTACCACCGTGTTCATAATGAAATAATTTTTATTTTCATTTAGTTTTCATGTAATAATCATACCGGTGCAAAATGCTATCGATTTATCTGTTTATACCTAGCTACCCAAGAGTTGTGACCGGAAAAGAATAGGCAACCTAAAATTTTTCATATTCTATGGGCTTCATTCTTTCGATTGGTATAGAATTTGTTTAATAAACAAACCGGTGAAATGTCATTTTTTTAAAAATTATTAATTAATCATATACTGGACTGAAATTTTTTAGGCAACCCATATGCAATATATTTATTGACACATTAAATTTAATGTAAAATAGGATTCAATCAAATAAGCACTAGGTGAAGGTCGTTGTATAGCGGGATCCTATACTATGTTGCTTGTGTATATTTACTGTGGTGATGGGTCAAATATTATTAAAATAAATGAGGCGGGGTCGGCACTGATAATCAGCGTTGTGGTGGAGGAATCTCCAACACAGCATGAAGCTGAGTTGCCAACCTCATTTGTAGGAAATACTGTATAAAATATATATAATGAAATAAAAAAATGTATGTATAAATATTTCTGTATCATTGTATCGATTGCCTAGCAAATAAAATATTTCTTTCTTTCTATCTTGTATCATCAATAAAATATACTACTTGTTTCATTAAATTTAAAGAAATGTCATTGGTAGATCGCAGTGAGTTTCGTCAGAAAACAGTAGATCTTGATTCTAACCAAGTCGGCCACCCCTGATATAGATCAAATAGTTGCCGAGAAAAATAACTACGACTGCACATAGTCACGCGGACAGACAGACAACCAACATGACGATGACACCCTATTCTGTTTTTACCAAAACCGGTAATTAACAGTAATGAAAGTGAAAACTCTTTTGACAGTGACATAGTTTGACGTTAGTACTGTCATTGGCTATGGCTATGTTTTTTTTAATGGTGCAAGTGCAACGTTACAGTCTTCAAATCCATGTGAAGTTTGAGGTATTTCAGGAGAGTTTTAAATAAAAGTACACTCTTTATAAGGAAGTTAAGACACAATATCTAAAAATCTTAAGTATTACAAGCTTAAGTTATCACGTGTGGATAAGCAGCAAAAACTTGACGTGCATTTAGTACCAACTTGGCAAAAGGACAGATGGCTCAACTAAGCAAGCTGACATGTCTATTTATCGTTCTTGAGAGCTTGTTTGTTACTTTGTGACTGTTACGTATTTCAATGAACTATTTGATGGCGTCCCTTGCTACGGAAGGTATTCAGGATCATTTAGGGATTCATTAATCGTCAGATAAAAGTTATCATTCAATTAAATTATAACCTGACTGAATTCAACAAGTATAACAATACAACTCTTTTACTTAGGTAACCGTTATTTTTAATTTTTCCATGACTTGTTTTATCCAATAAATATCCTTTGCCCTTAAAAGACGAGGAAAATCGATCCATAAGACTTTCTTTTATTGCTGGAAAAAAACAGCAACAGCAGACAGGATGACGGCTCAACTGTCATGGAAAATGGTTACCGTCGCTTATGAACATTAGCAGCTCTAGAAAGTGCTAGATGTGCTGCCGAACTCGTAGATGGGATTAAAATATGGCCATTAATGTCGGTACACAAAACTAGTAATTGATTAAGAAGTAATAAATGTAATAAATTAACATAAGCAATAGAATAAGGGAAATGGAAATATAACTTTAAATGACCCGAAGGAAGAAGGAAAATAATGTAAGGCAGTAAAATAGGAATAGAATATATTATATTGCATTAGATCAGTGTTTTTCAAAGTGTGGGTCGCGACCCCCTAGGGGGTCGAGAAGCTTCTATAGCGTCGTTACAAAAGGTTGGGAAAGCTAAAGTCTGCAATATCCGTAGATTCAGCAAATTGTAAGGACATAAAAGTACTTTCTTTTATTTTTCTATGACTAGATCACGAACATCAGTCGCCATATCGCTTATCCTGCGTTGAATATCGCCAGATAGAAGTATACTTTTGAGTTTTTCGACCTCTTGTTTGCCAAATAAAATCTCCGCCATATCTAAAGGCGCAGGTAAAATCAAAGTTTCGGCAAGACGGCAATAGTATTAGCATTTTCTGCTTTAGATACACAAAGAGCTACTCAATAGCAACGCTTTCTCATTTAAGCGGGGAGGGGCGGGGTGGCCGGCATCGGACGTGGTCATACGTATGCGCGTAAATTGCGTTATTTATTGACGACGCATTCGATGTAAAAAAATGTGTCTTAGGTACTTAATTATGTATTTATTCGAACCTTTATTATGAAAATGAATAAATATGTTGGATTGAATATTTGTCACAAAATAAAATACTTACATGAAAAAAAGCAACGGGTAGGGGGTCGCGAAATACGTCTTCACACTAAAGGGGTCGTGTGATGAAAAAGGTTGAAAAACACTGTATTAGATAATAAGATTAAATGTATTGAAGTAAATTATGATAAGTAGCAATAGATAGTAATTTGTAATAGATAATACGCATAAAATGTGATCGATTTAAGAGTTATAAAGCAATAAAAATCATTATTCAATTCTCAATGGGTCTTTGCTTGAAGAATATAACAATGTGAACGAGAGACTTGTGACGCAAGTAAAATTAAAGATGCCTGTGCCTTCTCTGGATCTCTTCAGAAGGAACTGTATTAACATGGCTTATTTATATTAACTCTTTGCAAATAATATTATAAACGCACCCTCGAGGAAATTCACTGTAGAATTAAAAAAGTGGCTTATCAAGGAGTGTTTCTATACTGTAAATGAATTTCTAAAAGAAATGCTTGTCGTTATTATCTATATGGGAAATTTTAGTGATTTATTTGTTATTTTTTCTTTTGACATAATTTGATAATTTATTACCAAAGCTTAATTGACATTGTTCTAAATAAGAATATTTATATAAAATTTAATTTTAGTTTTAAAGTCATTTTGTATACCAGTACGTGTTAGAGTGTACTGTACCTCTACAATTGTATAATACCTGTATATAGTGCATTCTTGCAAATAAAGACATTGATTGCAAAGATAAAAGAAGAATACAAAAGAATAAATATATAAAAATACTAGCGGCCCCAGCAGACGTTGTCCTGCTCTGAAAAATATGACCCGATCCCAGCGCCACCTACCGGTTCCAATTGTGGATTTAAACCATCCGGGGACCCACTCAAACACACAAAAACAAAATCGCTCCCCTTTGTTAAGAGGATTCTAGAACCCGATCTCAGCGCCACCTACCGGTTCCAACGGTATAAAAACTATCCTATCTTTCAAGTTGGATCAAACTGGACACGGAGTGCAAATTTGATTAAAATCGGTTGAATAGTTTAGGAGTCCATCGCGGACAAACATCGTGACACGAGATTTATATATATAAGATAATATAAAGATGGAAAAGACCCTGACATAATTAAGTTCATAAGGATGGAGGAGGTTAAATTAATATCGGTACACAACTCAAAGTTCTTGTGGCGGCACACTCTTGGTTAGGGGTGGTATTCATCCCATCCAGACGGACATATACCTGGGGTTGTGTTTGTGCTTATAAAGCAAACTAGCTGCAGCCCGCGGCTTTCTATACCTTTTTAACCACTTTAGGGTTAAAAATGTCGACGTACAAATACATCTCCTTCTATCCAGAAGCAGGTGTACCAAATCTCATGCTTCTATTTCGACAATGACGGATTTCATACAAAATTTTGATTCTCGTTCTCACCCCTTTTGGGGTTGAATTTCCAAAAACGACGATACACAAATAAATGTTCGCCATTATCTCTAACCAGAAGCAGGTGTTTAAAACTTGATGCTTCTTATTTTGAAAATTACGGATTTCATAAAAAAATTTGATCGCATTACGACCTTAACGGTTGAATTTTCAAAAATTATTTTTTAGTACGAAACAACTAGTTTGAATGTGTAACTTTAACACACTAACTAATTACTAATGTAATGTAAGAATTTAGTTTCAAATACCATTTAATAATTCAACGTCTAGATTCATTCGACACTACATCATAAAGCTTGCAATAAAATATAAAAGGCTAACATAACTCAGCCATCTAACATAGAACCCTCCGTATCAGCCATGTGTATCAACTACCGCGAGCACCTGCTTATAAATTACGAACCCGCCTTCACACGGGTTAAATTATAATACGGCGTCCTCATACAACAAATGTGCTAGTAACTACTGAGGTATTGCGTTAAATTAACTGAAGCTACCTAAATGGGATTCGATATGTCCAGCTCATAAACGTACCACTGCTGGGCTCGGGCCTCCCACTATAGGTGAACGACAATATACCCGCCACGCTCGTCCAGGGTGGCTGGGCAGGTTTGACGCATCGGTTATTTCGATGTGCAGATTTCATCACGATGTTTTCATTCACCGTTGTTCGGATGTGATAATTGTCAAAATATAGTACATATAACGAATGAATCGGCGGCAAACCCATGTTCTTTGAGTTTGGGTCGCGTGCGCTAAATACTACCCTATCACGACTTATCAACGCTCGAGCATTACTATATTTATAATGATATAAATTTAAAGAATTTACTTATGACAGATCTGTATTCCACATGTCTTAACAACACACTGTGGCGAAGCTTCAGATTAATAGCGACGCCTCGTACCCGACTCCGGAAGGCAAGGCTCCCGCCCCAGGCTTGTCTTAACCAGCCGGCAAGGAGTGGAGATAGCTAGAGAGCTAAGACATAAGTTCCAGGACTGGAAGTGATAATGAACTAACGTCAGAAGTGGCCTAGGTGAACCTGCAGCCCACCACTCCACATCCTTTAGCCACTCACACACATATTGCCTCTCCAAATTTGTACGGCATTTTATTGGTCCAATGTAGGATGAGGCAAGTCACCGTCTACCCACTTAATCCATATTCCCTGAACATTGTGACGGGCAATCACCATAGTCCAAAATCCCTCGTTTCACTAGCCATTCATCCCTATAGTCCGGTACTTCTAGTTCTGAACTGCTACAATAGTCCTGCACTGACAGTGACTTGTCCTTGGGGGCATTTTATATGGTGCAGACAGCGATAATATCCGGTCAGTGTCACGTCATGTTTACCTACATTTAATTAGTCAAAGGGGACATACGAATTACGAAAATTTCACTGAAATTTGAATTTGATTTCGTACATATTGTTCTATTTATAATTTTTTTTATGAAATCAAATCTTTACAAATGTTAAGTTGTGAGTTATTCGTAATATTTTTGTTGAGAATCATTTTGTCTAGGGGGGTAGCCAAAGAGAGGGTTTTGGGAGTAACAAATTTGCTATGCCCGCGGATACGTCTTAAATAAATGGTGCCAATTTATATTTTCAAAATGCTAGATTACGATTTCATTTTAGGTAGCTCAAACAATGTAATCAGATTTTAGAAGAGAAAAAAAACATACTTTTGAAGTAGAAAATACGTAGTAACCTCATCCTGAAGTGAGAGATATAATCTTTATGACTGACGGCAATAGAAATGCAGCTTGTGAAGCGACATGATTAATCAAATACATCAAACAAGCCATTCACATCAGGTTTTCTTACAAAAAACTAGTCTACAGGACCGGTTAGTCAACTTGTCACAATTCACATAAATAACATGTCGGAGATATAGATCGAAAGAAAGGAATTTACTTATCATGATAAACAAGTAATAAATCTTTATGGGCAGTTTTTTGGAATTTATTATTTTTAACATGCTTCGTCATGTCTTCTCGACGATCTTTGCGCAATGATTGAAGACGAAAGTATTCGAGAAGCACGCCTTACTGTCTATCGTTCAACGTACAGCGTTTTGCTGGCTCCGCGGATTATATTAGGCTACTTTAATATTACTATAGATAACGCTCGCAAATGTTTTGTGATCGAGTTGCTACAACAGCCACGAGCAGATAACAATTAGTCGTAAAATACGACTTCAATTACTAGTAAGTTAAACTCTGGAGTCGAAATCCAAATTCTCCAACTTCAATAATAAATCCTTTAAAGTAACAAGGTGTATTTTCTTCACCTTAGCATAAGAAGCATAAGCAAGAAAAAGTGTACAAACTGTACATATTCCTTATGACATACGATGCTAAGACGTAGACACTGATAATCGTAGTAGTCAGTCCATTGCTGGACGTAAGCCTCCCTAAGCCAGCGCCACTCATCACGGTCCTCCACCTAACTCTTCCAGCGCCTATAAATCATGCGCAGAGCCGTCGGTGGTCTCCTCTATATGAGTAAAGTCAACCTCCATCGCGATCTGGAGCTTCCCTCCATCAAAAACTTCATACTCTCAAGTAAGTATTTCGATCTCGCGCCGAACCATCGAAATCCACTCGTCGTGTAACGGACAGCGTTGACATTATTATAAAACGGCTGGGCCGGATCAGCCCGTCTGCGATTAGGACGACAGGCTGGCAGGCAGCGACAGACAGACAGACTGCGGCATCTCAGGCACCGCAATCTCTTCACGTCTCCGCGAGGGACGGCAGGAGACATAGCTCCCCATAGGATGGAGTAGGCGCGATGCTGGGAAGATTCGTTCGCCGTTTCATCTCTCCCAGCCATAACACGTTGCGAATTGGCAGTAAGATAGTATAGGCCTATTCCAACTACCGATCCCGGTCATTATTTCAATTCCGTACCTTTCAACCAAATGTATTCAATTTGGTTGATCACTCTAAGCAACGTCATGAATGTTGCTAACATAACAAGAACTATGAATGTCAAAGAAGCAAGTGAGGTGTGTAAGAATAAGCCTAAATGGCTGTTGTTCGTGCCTACCCCGCAAGGGACCTGGCGTGAAGTTATGTATGTATGTACTCTAAGCAACAACATTAATGTAAATTGGAAACTGTAGGAATAAAACCAATCTGATAAGATTCCGAAGCGCGGACTATTCAATACATCACTATAGATAGGGCTTTTTCAACGACAAAAATGGTTGTAGGAAGTCCAACAATCAACCAAATCCATCAACGAACTCCTGAGACAAGCGAGTAATGATCAGAATGTGGTTTGACAAAAACATGGATATTCTCTCATCCTACAGTTACGGATAAATCCTTATTTGTCGTTAATCCATTGAAATCAATTAATAGTGTTCTTGTTGAAATACAGATGTCGTTTCATAGCCTGTTGAGAGACTGTGGGAACTGAGGAAATGACTTCTAATCTCATACATGGTATAACAAACACCCTTGATCAGATTGACGTGTAAGGCTGTATGTATTATGTAACGAATCTTCTGAAGCTATTTCTACCCTCATCCAGACGACTGATCAACTTGATTCACACGTTATTACGTGAATAACCCCAATATTGTAGGGTATTGTTTTTAGTAACTTTTATACGTTGATAGGTGGCGTGATATTCGCTTTCAAATTCGCAAAACAAACTCCGATTTGCGTAAAGAATATTAAAAGTTTTGTAAAAAAAATAATTTATAAAAAATCAATTAGTAAAAACAAATTTAACACCTGTATGTGATTTATAACAGTCTTATCCATCAAGAACACGTGATTTATTGTATTTATTCCATCCAATTAACCTTCTGAAGATATTTAGTTACTCTGTGCTACCGTTACAAGTTGATAGAATATCAAATGGCAATGCCTTTTGAAATTAAGTATTATGTGAAGTATTGTGTCAATTCATATTTTTAGTATATAACATCTTATCTTGTACTAATATCTCCAACACAGTATTATACTACAGCAGTTGATTGCCATACCAAATTGTTTTCTGTACATTAATGATTTTGGTTTTGAATAAATTCTTTCGAACAAGATTCTCTATTTTCCATACAATAATTAAAATGCTCTTGAGAACCTCTATACTGTTATCATTGCCATGCAGCATTCAACTCGTTTGTTAGGAGTATATTTATTTGAATCATAGTGAAAGCCCTCTTTAATGTAAAATAAACAAAGAGAAAACTCAGAAAAGACAGTGCCACTCTCTCTACCAGATTATGAGATAAAAGTACATAAATATTGTATATCTTCTTTACTTCATATTGAAAAGCGAATTCAGGTCAAACTACTAGTATAACTAAACCACAAAATAATTTCTAGGAGCCATCTCAACACCGCAAGGTTATAAATCCAATCTACCCGCAAAAACAGAAATGGCATCGTAAAGATAATGACGTCATTTAACAAAACGACAGGTAAATGTGGGTGCTGTGTGGCTGTCAAACTTTTTAACTTCTTTTTCTCGTAGTGTCTCTTATTTTGAAGAATATTTGTATATACTTAAAGTAATTGAATACCTGTTTTGTGTTTGTATTGCATTTCCAGATTGCATGTCAAATGTCTCAAATAATTGAGCAAAATTTTATAACTAAAGAATGGCTATACCGATTTGGCTGAAAATTGGTGTGAAGGTAGCTTAGAACCAGGAAACGGACATAGGATATTTTTTATCCCGTTGGAACCGGTAGGTGGCGCTGAGATCGGGTTCTAAAATCCTCCTAATCAGCTGGAGGATTTTGGTGATTTTGTTTTTGTGTGGTTGAGTGGGTCCCCGCTTCCTGACATAAGCTCCATAAAAGTAATATCAAAATTAAACCAAATAGTATGGCAAGTAAATGTAAGATGTTATTTGTTACGTTTACTGTGGTGATGCAGTCTACATATGTCGAATTTAATCATAAATATGTATGTATAAATTATTTCTACATCCTTGTATAGCTCGTATGTAGCTTTCCTCGCATATAAATTCTTTCTTTTCTTTCTTTCCATCATTTCTTTGACTTTCTATCCCTTATACAACGTGTTTCATTTCAAATGATAATAAATCATAATTTTAGCAGTCTTACTCCATACAAATTGTTTGGTACTATTAAATCAACCGTAATGTCAAAATTTTAAAAAAGCAATTTCTGAACAAATTAATTACGATAAAAAGACAATAAAAACAGAACATCTTGTAAATATTGGTTCACTGACCTTGGTAAGAATGAACATCTTCCGCGTTTAATGATGAAGAGACGAGCTGGCAACATGATACATTTGGTCACTAACCTACCGGTTTAGTCACAATAACAGATACATGTTGTTGTAAAATTCTGAAATGAAAAATGAGGTCCTGTGGCTAAACCAAAGAAGCAACCTTGATTCGTTTTTGTATTTGGGTAGAGTACGTCATGACGAAAACGTGGTCTGATTTATTGTCGTAAGGCTGAAACACGCTGTATATCGCGATTTATTGAGTCCGGGTAGATATCGTTGGGAACCCTAAATGAAGTCGTAAAATACTCCCGCAATATGACCCCTTGGTACAGTTTTGAGGTGTTTACTTGAGAAAAATCTAGCTTCTTTATGACTCGGTGTCTTTTGTTTAAACATTTAAAATAATTCTAACAGATGAAATGAGGTTTGTACGGGTGTTTTACAACTTATAAAATCAGTTATGTTATTTCTTTCACACGTTTGCAGTGAATGAATAATGTGACTAATAATGTACAGTGAATACTCGATTATCTGGATTAGCAACTTTGCAGTTCAATACATGCTTGTACCAACATATCGCATGTATATTCATATATTCCTATGTACAGTCGTGGCATGAGGATGTTCGTCAATTTTCAAATTGATTCATTTGTTCCGCGAGCACTGTTACTTTTTCAAACTAAGTCACAGACCAGACTGTTCCACAGAAAAATCATGTTTAACTATGTAAGAATAAAGTTTAAAATTAATTAGACCAAAGTTGTTTGATTCTCTATATTTTCTGAGGAGATTTTCTAGACATGTAAACCCCTTTCATAGGTTTTAATATTTATGTTAAGCGTAGTGATTACATCCTCTTGATTACATATTGTTAATCTCAGATTTTCTTTTTTCACGTTTCTATATTATATAAACGTAACAATTTTCTTGCCAATGTTGCTTCTTTTGCTCCTGCAAGCAAATGATGAACATTTTCATTCCGCTACTGTACAATAATGTGTTAAACATGCAATGTGGTTGATAAGCTAATTTGTTATTTTGAGTAAATGTATAATTATTTTGAATATGTGTATACGCAGACGAGGTAATATTTATCATTTTTTTTGTGTGACCATATGGCTCAGTATTTTATTCAAATTCAAAAGTTTTTATTCAAAGTAAGTTCCACTGGAGAACACTTTTTGAAGGTCATACATGTAGGTTAAAATTTAATTTTACTTTTTAGTCTATGTACATTTATAGCCACTATTTTGATATACTTATAGTCTTAAGGGGGTTATAGATAGTGTACAATATAACTAAGTTTAGATGTCTTCATTGTATTAGTTGTAAAAACGAATCTCAAATTTTGGGAGAGAGAGAGAGAGAGAGATAACTCTTTATTGCACATCACAAATTTTGTTGCGATTTGTTTTGCCACTTGTCCGTTGAAGTTGCATATGTGTCCAGCACACATTTCGATTTTTTAAAAGAAAGTATTAATTAGCTTAATACTTAATTAACTACACATACAATATACACATTATTCATTTACTACTATGTGTAAAGTGCTGTATTGTTGTCTAAATGTGTAATATGAATAGAACATCTTGTTAAATCGAAAAATTATGGTCGAAATGAAATTTTTAGAA
Source organism: Dendrolimus punctatus (assembly GCA_012273795.1). Taxonomy (NCBI): domain Eukaryota; kingdom Metazoa; phylum Arthropoda; class Insecta; order Lepidoptera; family Lasiocampidae; genus Dendrolimus; species Dendrolimus punctatus. The sequence continues at coordinate 19,157,766 of CM022539.1, forward strand.
AGTAAAGACGCGATGACTTGAGCCTTAAGCTTCAATGTCTACTGTGAATAACAAAGACGGGTACTTTCAACGAAAGTGGTCGATGATGGTGCACATTCTGGAGATCGATGGTATACAGATCTAAACAGCCTGTGTAACTATATTTCACTATACCTTAATTGGGAAACCAGCAATCTATACATATAAATAAAATTGGAGTGTCTATTTGTAATATTGAAATAACTGCTTTTTACTACATGCATATGAATATATATAAACAGACAACCAAAAATCGTAAATAACATTTTTTATGATTTTTGTTTGTCTGTTTGTTCCGCCTAATCTCTAAAATGGCTGGACCGATTTTGACGAGACTTTTATAGGTAAGTAGCTTATGAATAAGGAGTAACTTAGGCTATTTTATTTCAGAAATATTATTTTATTTTGGAATTATGACGATTTTCAATCACCACGCGGAAGAGACCGCGGGGCGCAGCTTATCATATGTTTTTCTTCTTCCTAAGGTTTACTTATTTTTGTTAAATTTATTACCTTGATTAGGCTACATTATATTTGAATACAGTACTCAGAAAACACTACTTTTCTTAAATAATATGCCTATATCTTATACTAATACATAAAGCTGAAGAGTTTGTTTGATTGGACGCGCTAATCTCAGGAGCTACTGGTCTGATTTGAAAAATTCCTTCAGTATTAGATAGCCCATTTATCGAGGAAGGCTATAAGCTATATATGATCACGCTGAGGCCAATAGGACTGGAGCACCAATGATGAATGTTTCAAAATCGGGGGGAGTATACTTACGTTTTATTATCTTATATCTTATTTCCTTTTTCCATCATTTCAATACCTTATATTCGGCCACTCTTAGAATGCGTTCCGACTTCATAAACATATTACTGCATAACATTGTAATAACAAAGAATTTACGATTTTTTTTCTATATTTATTACTGATTCAAGATTTAGATAAAATTCATATCACCCACGACGAGTTGCAGGACTCCAATTAAAAATGCCATGGGAATTATTATAGAATCTATTAGAACTATACAAACACGTATAACATAGGTACAAATATAACTGAATATAACCAGTATAAAGGTAATGCATGATTCAATAACACGCGCAAAGTCCGTCACTATATAGCTTATCGAATGTACTCACACGTCTTGCCTAGCTTGCGGTTATAGCTTGACTGCCTCATCCCTCCGTTCGGCCATTATTTTATACTAAACTATACAATATGTCTCGACACAATACTCGGCCGCATAACAATAATTTCTAAGAATCACACCTGGCTAATCACTACCATCCATAGGTCGCTGGTTTATATCCGGCTCGAAGGACCAAATGATTAAATCAAACTATTAAGGAAGGGTAAAATTTGTACTGCGAGAGATATTTGATTAATATTTTAAATTTACACCATTAAGTTGTAGGAAAAAATTTCTGTGACAAAATCAAATTTCAATGTTTTTTGGTGTTGCCAACATAAAATATTACAATACACAGTAGGCTATTTTTCTAATTACCATTTTTAAACACAAAGTATACAAAAGAAGTCCAAATAACGAAAATGTAATAAACTGCGTGTGAATTGTTCTTTGTCGGTCGTAAAAATATAATAATAACAGTCTATTAACGTCCCACTACTGGGCTTGGGCCTCCACTATAGGGGAACGGACAACATAGCTCGCCCAAAGCGGCTCGGTAGGTTTGACACATTGAATATCTCGATGTGCAGATTCCATCACGATGTTTTCCTTCACCGTTGTGAGCACGTGGTAATTGTAACAATTAGTTTAGCACAAAACGCCAGTTCATGCTAATACCGGCCGGGCTATAGTCTATTTTAAAAGATCGATAAATAGTACAGAAGGTACTTGTAGGATTAAATCATTACAGTCAACCTCCCTTTTCATGTGAAATGCAAATAAAGTGATAGCAATTAAGTTATGCATTCTAATAACTTACATTAATAAACAATATGTAACACGTAGAATATTTTATAGCCGGCCGTGGAATGAATTTTAATACTGGCCGTAGTGGTGTGTCGTCCGTTAATTTATTTTATCGATAAAAATATTCGATCACATAACATTCAGTTTTATCGATGTAAATATTCGAGCGTTAAAAGTATTACCACATAAACATTGGAACACGTATATAGTGGGTTTTTTTTAAATATTATGTAATAATAAATATAACTTTTATCTAAATAGTGCAATAAAAAACACAAGGTGATTAATGTGATACATTATTTATGTTTTTATCTTAATTATCTTCGTGATATTTTTTAATTATGTATATATATACTTTAAGGTTTCGTAGACAAAATATGATAAAAATGGTGAAGTTCTAGAACCCTTTACTGTGCGTGATCGCGAGTTTTTTACGTTTTTGGGAGGTACGATTTGTTGTATTTAAATAAGCCGTATTTATGTTTCCGTTAATTTTCATATTTTTTAGAGCACAAAATTTATAGTTATCTTTTATATAATAATTAATTTAGTGAAGTGCTAAAATAATGTAGTTAATCTGTGTAAACAAAGATTTGCACTATTTTAACTAAATTCAAATACTAATTCGTCATGCCCTGAGAATTGAAAACGACATCACTATTACGGTTCGATAGTGACCAAAATTGCTTGGAAAATACTAAGCGAAAGTGCCGTGCTAACTAGCTTAATCTTTGCTCGTTGTCGGTGATCATCTGTAAAATATTACAAGAACAATATCATTTTAATGCTTCATGCTTCAAGGCCTTAAACAAATCGATTTCACTAATTTTAATCGATATCGTTTATGTTGCGAACTAGCTCTGTTCTACTTTATTTCATAGACTCAAATTTAATATTAAAGCGACTCGAAATTTATTAGAAACATTAAAAATTAAATACCTAATTAAAAACGTGCACAGCACGTAATGCCCCTTACTTTCATGTTTGCGTTTAATGTACTCGGGTCGTAATAAAATAATAAAAGTATATTGAAGTAGCATTTTATAGGTAGACAGGCCTAGAAAGAGAGCACAAAATATTTGATATAATATACAACGTGTTTCATTTCAAATGACAATAAATCATAATCTTAGCAGTCTGACACCATACAAAGTTTTTGGTACTATTAAATCAACCGTAATGTCAAAATTAAAAAAAAACAATTTCTGAACAAATTAATTACGATAAAAAAGGAATAAAAACAGAACATCTTGTAAATATTGGTTCACTGACCTTGGTAAGAATGAACAACTTCCGCGTTTAATGATGATGCTGGCAACATGATACATTTGGTCACTAACCTACCGGTTTAGTCACAATAACTGATAATGTTGTTGTTATTATCTGAAATGAAAAATGAGGTCCTGTGGCTAAGCCAAAGAAGCTACTTTGATTAGTTTTGATTTGGACTGAATACGTCATGAAGAAAACGTGGTCTAATTTATTGTCGTAAGGTCTAAACACGCTGTATATGTAATATAGTTTTGAAATTTAATATAATAATTTAAAGCAATTATCAAAGTTTTGGATGAATTCGGGCCTCCGTAATCCACGTTTGTTTAAGATAGATACCAGAGCTACCTACACACATATATAATTCCTTATAATTATTATAATAATATGCAAATTAAGTAATAAGAACTAGTTCTAGATAGTTCCCTATTTTGAATTTAGGATTTTGTACATTTTTCTGTGATATTTTTTTTTGTGAAATTATCAACAAGTATTACTATATATAACCAATTTGACGCAAAAAGGAATTAAAAAACATGCAGTCACAATATCCTGCACTTGTGCCGACACAATGACGACATTTTTAAAACATCACAAATTAAAAACTAGACAAAAAAATCGATAAATCACCGACGCATCCCTAAACACTGGTTTTCTCACGTCAATGTACTTCACGCGGGGTGCACACAATATGCACGACGCAGTGTGTTATTATTGAAGCAAAGGGCAATGTTTCTTGTTGACTGTGTTTTTGTTCTTTTACAAGAAGATAAATATAATGTTGCACTTATAGTCAATAATATGCTATTAACCTTCTTTTTTATTGCATGAGTTCAGCAGACGTCCCACTTAATGGAAAGCCGTTACCCTCACCGATGGCCATTTACAACGTCAAAGGGAGACTGGAACTGGTCACAATGCCGGAACACAACTCAAGGTTGTTATGACGGCATACTCTAGACCAGTGGTGATAGCCATTCGGGCAAATACCCCTACCACCTGGCTGTGGGTTGTTTTGTTACCTCTTACGACAGGCCGCCCGAAAGCAGGAAATCGTATTCCTTCTCTATTCCTGTACGGATTAAAAATAGTGGTTTTTATGCTGATCGATAGCAATTTTATATAATAAACTGTGTGATATTTTTTGTTCCGAGAATCCCGCGGGAATATTCCCGGGAGCAGTTTGTAGTTCGGGTGCGTAAAAATGTATCCGTGCTGGAACGGATGAAGACTACAATAACCTGCTGCCGGGCGGCCTGTCTTAAGAGGCGACAAAACAACCCACAGCCAGGTGGTAGGGCATTTGCCCGACTGGGTGGCTACCACCCCTGGTCTAGGGTATGCTGCCATAACAACCTTGAGTTGTGTTCCGGCATTAGTGACCAAGCTCCAGTCTTCTTTAAAAGAGCGCATTTATAGCACCTTTGGTGTTGCAAATGTCCATAGGCGATGGTAACCGCTTTCCATCAAGTGTGTGCTGAACTCATACAATAAAAAAATGCTTATTCCGACACAGTTTACAGCAGAATAAACTTATTCTATGGAATGAAAAATGACAGTTGCACGAATAAAATAGTTGAATTTAGTCAGGTTAAAATTCGATTCATAACTTTTATCTGATGGTAAAAAAATCGGCCCTGAATCCCGTTTTGTTTCATGTCATTGAATTGCTACACTCACCGTATGGTCATTAGTCTTGCAACACGACCATAATGGAGCAGACAATACACATCACATGCAAGTGGACACGAATAAGGATGTATTGACACTTATAAAACAATAGCGATTCGCCGTGAATTCTGGTAATCTAACAATAACAATTCTTGGCAATACATCTAGTTACAAGAGCCATATAATTTTTTTATGCTTTAAAATTTTACAAGACTTATTTCTTTATACCTTATTTGTTTGATATGACTAGTTTTATATTGGGATTTCTAATTTACTGAAAAGGTGCATGTTTTCTGGTCAGAATTCGAACCCTCGTTATTGGAAAGCGATTTAGGGTTTTATATATTTTTTGACTTCTTAAGCATTTTTTTATAGTTACAATAAATTACCCGAGAAATAGAAAAATAAAATATAAAAACCTCAATATAGCAAAAGGCCCGGAAAATCCCGTCTGACCGGAGGAAATTTTTTTATAAAAAAAAGACAAAAAAAACCAATGTGTGAGGCCAGTCAATGCGTTTTAATTTGGTATCGTATAAAAATTTACCACCAGTTAAATTTTAACCGATAGTAAGGCATATAAGCGGTTGGTAAGATTTGTTTCTCTATTGCTTGGGTTCAGGAGACAGGCAGACGTCCCACCTGATGGAAAGCGGTTACCATCGCCTATTGACATTTTTACCTAACACCAAAGGTGCTACCAATGAGCTGCCGCTCGCTAAAGAGAGATCGGATCCTGGCTACTAATGGAACACAACTCAAGGTTGATACGGCGGCATACTCAAGAGTCTAGACCAAGGGTGGCAGCCATCCATTCTGGCCTCTTACGACAGGCTGCCCGGCCACAGAAAATTGTATTCTTTCTCCGTTCCTGCACGGCTGAAAATATGGACAAGATGTACGCACCAGCCATAGTCATAACAAGTTTGTCTAGGAAGTGACTTGATATATATCAATAGTGTTGACAAGAACGGACTTTCTTAAATAGACTCTAAAGCGAATGTTTTGAATTTATTCTAAACTAGCTTTTGCCGCGACTTCGTCCACGTGGAAAGTTCTTTTAACTAACCCCATATGTACACCAGGGATATAAGCTAGCACCATACAAATTTTTATTTAGATCGGTCCAGTCTTTTCGGAGATTAGCCCATACAAACAGAGAAACAAAAAAATTGAAAAAAATCTAAATCAGTTCAATTTCACTTCTTACATCCCCCAACTCGATTTTTAGCATTTTTTTCATTGCACAGAAATTCGACCTCAACAGTTCTATTATATATATAGATTTTGTCACATGTTATGCAAATAAGATTTAAAAATTAAAAATAATTAAAAGCACAATAAAAACTGTAATAAAACATTTATATTTTAAACGCAGTAATGAGTTGTAATTTATTATAGGACACAAGCAAGCATGAGAAATTTATATGAATAAACTAATTTTTAAATAGTATGCAATTAGTAGAAAAACGTGTTGTCATAATTTCACGAAACATTATCTTCTAACTTACAACCGTTTTCCGGTATTATGAAATCAACGGGTGGTAATTAATAACGTGTTTGGTTGATACGATATATCGTAGTGCTTTACAGTGCCGTATTATAAATAGCCTTTTATGCGCCCTATGCGAGCTACTATAACTGCGCACTTGTTTTTTAAGACATAAGATATAGACGGGGGGGGGGGGGATTTTCTGTCACGAAAAAGCGTTACGGCCGCGTGGAGGAGCGGCATAAATTTAGACTAGATGTGATAAGAGGCGGCATTATTTTAGAGTAGACTATGAAAGCGTTTTTTGGTTCCGGATCGAATAGTTTTTTTTGTTTGATAAAATATAATATGTTTAAATAAAAAACGCATTCATTAAATGTACCTAAGTTGACCAAATCATAATTTGCAGTAGACCTGCGAAAATCGAAATGTGTGCCGGGACACTTAGCAGAAGTGAAACTTCAACGGACAAGTGACAAAACGAATCGCAACAAAAATTTACTTGATGTTTTACGAGCAGGTTTTCAAATTGAACAAGTACATTATAATCTATACGTATAATAAAATTGTAGACGTCAAATTTCTGTACAATGAAAAAAAATGCTAAAAACCGAGTCAGGGGGATGTTAGAAGTGAAATAGAACTATTTTTTTAAAAATTTTGTTTCTCTGTTTTTTTTTTTTTTGCAGATCACAACAGCAACGCCCTTGTCAGCGTTACATCGCTGTGACATTGCAACACCAAGTGCTACGATGCGCTGCTGCTCTCTTAGGAGCTGGAACTGGTCACTTGCCGGAACAACTCAGGTTATAGCGACATACTAGACAGGGTGGTAGCCATCGTCGGCAAATGCCTACCTGGCTGTGGGTTTGTCGCCTTACGACAGGCCGGGCCGCAGGAATTGTATTCTCCGTTCTGCACGTACGGCTAATCTCCGAAACTACTGGACGGATTTACATGAAATTTTCTATGGTGGTAGCTTATATCCCCGGTCAACATATAGGATACTATTCATTCCGGAAAATTAAAGAGTTCCCGTGGGATAGTTAAAAAACCGGACCACGCGGCCAAGGGCGCGGGCAGAAGTTATCGTTTATATGGCAAAACAACGTTTGTCGGGTCAGCTAGTGTGTACATACATACATACATACATAACTTCACGCCAGGTCCCTTGCGGGGTAGGCACGAACATCAGAGCGCCATTTAGGCTTATCTTACACACCTCACTTGCTTCTTTGACATTCATAGTTCTTGTCATGCACGCTCGTCTGTTCTTAAGGCTCCTGACATGTGTGTACATAAAAATGAATAAACTGTTTCTTTTTAAGGTAAGAATAAAACCGATAAGTTTTGTACGTAGGATGTAACCGGTTCAACTTTTGTACACCGGTTTTCAAACCTCGGTTTAAACCAAACAAGTTCGACCAATTAAGAGACTTAATCAAGGATTAAAGTAAACAATGGTACAAACGTATATATCGCCGGAGAACATTAAAGTACTATTTCAAATTAACCTCGCCCGAGTTACTTCGAACCGAAACAATGGCTTGTCGAATGTTCACACAGCGTTTCCTCATTTAGTGCAACGTTCCTTGGAAATGTTATTTGTTTTAAAAATAGGTACACGAAATACGTATTAAGCTGAATCTGTTTTGTGAAATCTCCCTGAATTCAACAAGAAACAAATGTATTCGTTATTTTTAAAATTTCGCTTTTCTTTTATTGCAAGAGTTCAGCAACAGGCAGACGGTCTACTTGACAGGAAGCGGTTAACATCGCCTATGGACATTTGCAACACCAAAGATGCTATAAATGCGCTGCTGCTCTCTTAAGGGAGACTGGAACCTGGTCACTAATGCCGGAACCAAACTTAAGGTTGTTATGGCGACATACATTAGACCAGGGGTGGCAGCCATCCAGTGGGCAATGCCCTACCACCTGGCTATTTGAAAAGCTATTTCCCTTCTTAATTACATTGTGAAAGGTAAATTGTTTCAACCAAGTGTATTGCATGAAATCAAGTTGAACATTTCAGCGAATTTTGTGAACAGCACCAATGTTTGTACTAACATATGGCAGGACCAAAACTTGCTTAATGAGGCGCAGATAGCACAGGGCTTGCGAACATTGAATGTCAAGAAATTGACATTTTTATCTGTACTGTGACTGAATTCACAAGAATTGCATACTATATTGTATATTATGACGAGTGGCTATGTATGTATAACTAGCGGCCCAGCGCGGTTTCACCTGTGCTCTGTCCCGCTCCCATCGTATATAGCGTCATGTTATAAAGCCTATGACACACTCTGTCAACGTAACTTTGCAACCGTAAAATAATTTTTAAAATCGGTTTAGTAGATCCAGACCTACAACGTCACAAAGTCACATCTTTATTATATTATATTAAATATTAATATTACTGTAGATGTATTACGTGAACCACGATATCGTATTGATGACAACTGTAATAGCGATGTTTGTAAGTTAATAAACAAATAAATATTTGATTAAGTGTTACTGACCATTTCTACGTAATAAATCGTATTAAGGCAAAATATTCATTGTTTTCTTTTACTACAGAAAGATAATATGTTTGACATTTATTTGACCTTCAATGACGTCATCACACACTAGAATATACAACAGAAACAAGTCCACTTTGTTTCTATGTGAGATGAAAATCCCTTCATTTATACTTTATATTGAGTATAAAGATTTTCCGGTAAAAGCCTTTTACCGGAAAATCTTTTTTTTTAAATTGGTGCTGTCGTTGTAATTCACTATCAAAAGTCGTAGTGGTAACGCGAACGAAGTTTCACTTGTTAATAATAGTAAAATATAAATTTGAGAGTTTTCAGTTTTTTGACAATGGCATCTAATTTGGTTTTGTTTTGCCAGCTACTTATCGGTGTGAGTGCAGTGATAACTGAACACGGGAAAAATGAAACAAACAAACAATGTAACTGAATGTCGTATTCAAATGAATCTAATAGCAAGAATAAAAGAGGAAGTAACTTGATTTTGTATTTCATTAAGTTAGATTAAGAGCGAGCCCCATCTCAACGTGGTTTGATTTGTCAATAAAAATCTTGACTGATATTTAAACTACGACAACAATATTAAAATAAAAAAACTTCATCTGTGGAATTAAATTTACTTCCATACAAAACTCTGTATTTGAATTTATAATACGTAAAAAATTATATATACTCTTTTAATATATTTTTGTCTGTTCAGTTTTTTTAATGTTTAATAATATAAAATGTATTTAAACAACAATGAACTATCATTGAAATCTTACAATTTAAAGACCGCATTTGAGAGGATGGAATTTTATTTTTGGGACATGTGTGGGGGTCAATAGAAGCTTAACTCAAGTTTGTGTGTCGCCATCCTTATCCCACGGGATCTCTTTAATTTTTTCGGGATCAAAAGTATTCTATATGTTGACCAGGGATATAAGCTATCACCATACAAAATTTCATGTAAATCGGTCCAGTTGTTTCGGAGATTAGCCGGTACAAACAGACAGAAAACAGATAAACAGAGAAACAAAAAAATTGAAAAAAACGAAATTAGTTCTATTTCAGTTCTTCGGTTTTTAGCAAAAAAAAATATTGTATAAAAATTACGTCTACAATTTTATTGTATGTATGTATAGATGGCGGTCCAAACCCAACTGCGGGACATTTATTTGCTTATGTTACTAGTTTAAAATAATAGTTTTCTTGCAATAACAGTTACGTATTTGATTCGGTCATATAAACAATAAATTCTTTACATTTTTAGTGACAATGAGAGTAAATATAGAAAAGGATGGGCTCTTAAATGATTGTGTAAAGAGTCGCTTGCTAATGCGACACAGTAAGATAAGCTAATTAACTAAGCACTCTTAATTTTAACCGAGAAATTATGATTTAACTAGCCATTCCGTCAATTAGTTTAATCATTAAGTATGCAGTAAGATTTCTGTTTAGAAAGTAACAATTTGGAGCAAATAAATTAGCCGGAACAGCTATTTATTACTCAGAGTGCTTTTGAGATTATTATAAGACTGGAGGACGTGCAGTTATCCTGGGTGTATGACAGTATCCCTCGGCATTGAAAGAGGCCTCATGAGGGTAGCTCACGCCTGCCAGGGCACGCGGAGATGGGCAGCCCAATACCTGTAGCCCTGACATAAGGTACAGACGGAACACCCAGGGGTTTTAGTGGGTATCCCTAACTGGGGAATACAATAGCGTGGTACCTATGAATGGGCACGCTAGTGCCCCCCTATCTGGCGAATCCCACACTCACACGGGCCGCGAACATCCCCCAAACGGACTTCCAGTGGACAAAAAAAGGTGTATGACAGTATTGTGAATGGTAGAGTTGTTGCCGGTAGACCGAGACGAGCACGCCAGGAGCACATATCAGAAGTGTTAAAGAGAGGTTAATGAAAGTAGGTGAAGCGAAAGTTATATGTCAGGATCGTCGAAAGTGGAGATCCATAGTCTCTGCCTACCCCCACGGGAAACAGTCGTGATATAACGTATCTATGTGTAGATCATTTTGTCAAAAAACGATGCAAAAATTAATTGTGAGACACGTTTAGTCGGTTTTTGGTGGAATCTTGATATTTTGCTGTACAGTTTTATTGTCAAAGAAATTGGGTGAGTGTCTTTACAGTTCACGCAGAAAATTGAGTTCCATAGAGGTGACAAAACTATCGATGGTTTGATTATTTGACTCCGGAACTAAAAAAAAGTTTTTATCAAAATACTTGTACATACAACCATATCTCAAAAACTACGCGACGACATTGATCAAAAATATTAAAAAAATGATTGATTTATTTCCGATTTTTTCACTTCGTAGTTTAAAAGTGAGAGTCGCAATTTTCAACACTCTGAGAACTAAAGTCTGACTTTCATGAGTTAAGTAACTTACGTAACTAGCGAGTGGTCTTGAAATCATACTTTTTATATACCTACATTTTTAACCAATCTAAGTATCTTCCATATATTAACGTAATAGGTAGAAATTTAAACTGCCTTGGTATAACTGAAATTTACTATAACACTAATCATTATTTGCATCTCAAAACCCAACGTATACGGAAGCTAAACGACCATGAAAAACACAAAACAACTTATAAAAAACCATAATCAATGAACTTAACAGTACCGAGAGATTTTAAACTTTTTCTCTCTTTTCGAATAAAGTAAACAAACGTTCCGTTACTAGGCGTCCATGATCTTGAAAGAGGTTGGCGACCGTGAAAACCGATGTCATAATATTTGCTGATTGAAAGTGAATCTTATTCCTATAGCAATTGGGTTCATGATTACCGTTAAAGCTTTTGGTAACATTTTGATTGGATATTCTGCTTGTTCGAATCACAAATAAGTACAGTGCGTAATTCGTATGTAGAAAAAATAAAATTTAAAAAATATTATAATGGTATACATCGTAACCTCGTACCTTGAAGCTGTAATGTGTGAATGTGTGATGTACTGAATGATATTTTCAGTTATGGGTGCAATGGGTGATTTTTTTATATATTGTGTTGAATAAAATATTTATATCTCTTTGTTATAAGTGTGAATCCTGTTAGTTTTACCTTTTTTATGTAAATTCATTCTCTCCAATAAATATTACTTTCTTTCAAAGTTCAATTATGCCATTCAACCACACACCCATTTCAACATACTTTTATCTCAGCAGAGTGGAAGCTTTTGATATACCACTTTATTGGCCAAGCATTCGGACTCGGAATATATAGTATGACCGGATATATTGCAGACTAGCTTCAGCCCGCCGACTTTGTCGCCGTGGAATAGTAAAAAAAAGTAAGTTAAAATAATCGCCCGATTTTGAAACATTCTTCATTAGTGCTCCCTCCTATTGGTCTTACCCTGATGATATATAGCCTATAGCCTTCCTCGATAAATGGGCTAGCTAAAACTGATAAGATTTTTTTCAATCAGACCAGTAGTTCCTGAGATTAGTGCGTTCAAGCAAAAAACAAACAAACACACATTAACTTTATTATATATTAGTATAAGATTTATAGAACTGCGATAAGGCTGTGTTTGAAAATATTATTTGAAATAAAAGGTGGCAAAGATTTTATTCCAATTTGTTGGTGTACCAAATACATTATCGATATTGCGACTACTTGGTATATGCCGTCACATCTCTAGAAAATTGTCATTTAGACCTATCGTGAACTATAGTTACCAGGATAACAAAACGGCGTAGTAAATATAGAGACCGCGCCACCAAAGAAGTACCACAGACGCGGCGCTGTTGTCGCTGTTCTTAATCCCGCCAGAGAAATTATTCGCTAATCCGTAAATCGATATAGATAATTATTGACTAATAAATAAAAAAACATTCCATAATTAAAGATGTACATTTTCTTGGCAACTTTATGAACAAAACGCTATCAAATAGCTGCTGCCACTTTTAGCTCCTTTATTTTTCGTAAGACTTCGTCTGTGGCGTGGATTTTACCTGTCTACACCTACCAGGATAACAAAACAGCGTACTAAAGTACTAAAGATACAGTGAGAGTTTAAACGAACTTTCGTTCCAAATTTAAAAACAGATTAAAGATTATAGATAAAATTGCAACACCGCTTATACATGAAAGAATAATGTGCACAATAAGGCTGTGTGAATTTTTTGATTACTTATTTTATTGTCTTCATAATTTGATAATTATTCCCTTAAACTTTTTAGTCTACTACAATGTCTTCCCAATTAATTTAAATTAGTTATCAAAAGACGATAATAGGGAAGTGGATAGTAAAGGTATTTGGGCCTCGTAGATTTTGTATGAGAATAATTCGAATCGATAAGTAAATAAATATACAAATAAGAGGAAGCGAATTATGTATTGTTTTAAAAACAGTAATAAATATTAATTATATTGTGACATTTTAAAAGTAAGATGGGACGTTATTTTAACGCTTGTTCTTTTATATGTTAGAATTTATTGTTGATAGTGCCTGATAATAATTATGTGCTTTTTAAAGAACCAAAGAATAAAGATGTCAATATTTTCAAATATATGTTGTAATTATTAATTCTTATATATTATAATATTTATTTATTTATTATATATTTGTGTTTATTTAATTTATACAGTAATTTAAATATGTTTGTTTAAATTCTATCTAAAAACTGCACCATTGTACTACCTACATCGCCAGATTATGTTAAATTACTCCTCAAGTCAGGTTGCGTGGAACAGATTGCTTGAAGCGATAGGGCCGCTTATTATATATTTGGTAAGCAATAGTGTTATTGATTATAATCTGTTGTATTATTGACGAGTTGGTACATCCCTATTGGAATAGACATGTGATAGAGGTTCTTGCACTCTCATAGATTGTTTTAGGTCGCGCCGACACCGCGCTTCTATTTCGTGAATTTCTGTTTAGATTCGAACATTGTCCGCTACCTCACCACTAGCGAACGTTTGACAGCGAGATTATCGCGGCTGCAGCGGAGTAGCATCGCGGATGTACTATCGAGCGGTGATTTAAGGTGCCATTTGAACCTCGGCTACAGGCTGCGGATGCAGGCAGCACATGCGGCGGCTGCACGTAGCCGGCTGTGGCTGCACGACTGGTTTTCTATGTAGTAGTAGATTTCTGTGAAAAACATTCCGAACGCGGCTGCGGCTGCACGTGCTGCCGAGCCTCGGCTGCAAGTGCTGCTGCGACTTGCAGCCGCAGCCGATCGCAGACCAGTAGTGCTGCGGCTGCAAGCCAATCCGCGCTTAGTTACGTCACTCCAACCTTATTAAGTCGACAATAATTGCTAAACTGATCGTCATTATACTTCAAGTGTTTCTTAATTAGTATTGAGTAACTTCCATCAGTGGGTCTACATATTATATAAGGACGTGTGGCTACTCTTCTCTGACTAGTTAACAATGACAACATATCATCATCATCCTCTTCGTCTTCTAGTAAAAGATATAACATCAAACTATTTCCACGACTATTCCTCACGTCCGACATTCTAAAATATTGGAAGCGATTGGCCACCACTTTCTGCCTGCCGCAGCAAGTGCAGCCAGCCTCAGAATCACTCCCGGCTGCGAATTGAGGCAGCGGCTGCGTGTCATGCGTGTGCTACCTGCATCCGCAGCCTGCATCTGCAGCCTGCAGCCGAGGTTGGAATGGCACCTTTACTATTGACCATTTAGAAGATATTGTACATATAAGCTTAGTTATTTATTAATAAAATATATTTTAACAGTTTCTTCGAGCTACCGTCATAGTCACAGGAAGGTAACGGGACCAACATGCAATAAAATGTGTCAACATTAATCACTGCATCGTGCATACGCATTTAAAATGGGCACAAACAGACCGCTGCATTTTAATATATTATATGTATATAATTTATGTACTGAATTTAACACACTGCTCACTAGGAGGTCTTGGTGTGAAATGAAGTTTATATTATCTTTCAATTAATACATACAAATACATATTGTCACGCCAGTTTCCCATTGAGGCAAGACGATGGATTTCCGCGTTTATGTTTATCTGCTTTTTATCTGACGTTTCTTCAAAATATCTTCAATTTGATCATGGTGAGTACGTCTCGGTCTACCGGTACCGACTCTACCAGTCACATTGCTGTCATATACTTGTTTTATGATTCCGCTTTCGTCCATTTTCTCTACCAGCCCAAACCACCTTAAATTCATTCATCCTTCCAACTTCGTTGAACCTGCAGCCCACCTTTTGAAACCTGTTAGCCACTCATACCCATGTTGTCCCTTGCCAATTTGTACGCCATTTTTTGAGGTCCATATAGGGAGTGATGAGTCACCGTCTACTCATTTTATCCACGTTCCCCGAATATTACCGGCAGACGTCATAGCCCCCATAGCCGGGTCTTTTATTCTCACTTCCTACAATACTTCTACACTGCCCGTGGCTTGTCCTTGGGTACATTTTTATACGACGTAGACAAGAATAATCGCTGGTCAGTGTCACGCCAGTTTTACATTAAATTTGTCAAGGAGCTTCTGCGTGTTGGCCTTCCCATGTCATTGGCTTTCCCCACGCAAGCTCTCCAAAAATCCGGGCCATTTTTATGGCACATTGTATTGAGAGACATACATAGACAACACTTTATTGTTCACCATAACAAAAATTACAAAAAAAAGCACAACAAGACAATAATTACTTGGTAAAACAAAAGGCGGCGTTATCCCTAAAAGCGATCTCATCCAGGCAACCTGACTTAAAAGGAATTCTTAAATTAACATACATACATGCATAATTCATTAAGTTTCTCTAATTGATAAAGGTTAATAATAGAGCAAGAAATTAAAATACAAATCGCGTTATGATTAGTTTTTGTCTTTTGACAATAACATTCCCATAGACTTGAATATTTCAGTAAAAATAAAAAATCAAAATATTTTTTCAGTGTTAAATGAGACCAAATATATTAGATCTAGCAACGATAGCGATAACTTGGCAATGGTGACAAGAGTAGTTCCGATCAGCCTTCTTCGCGTCACCCGCAGTTAAGCCCAAAGTCTTGGCCGAGTCGTATAATTTACACATGCGCGAGACGGTCCCAAGCTTCAGAATATTTATCTACGTGGCAACAAGTCAAGTAATAACATACCACCGCGTCCGGGATTAATTCCAGGATAAAGAAAATTACATGCCACGTATAGCGGTTATCTAGTAATTGTACGTTAAGTTATGTCAACACACGTGACCGATGCGCCGGCGCATGCGGCTCTTTGACAGGCAGATGCCGCACTCAGATGTAATTTCATTGTAATAATGTCACTATAGTTACTTTATCATAATAAAATTTCCTAGTTATGTAGAAATATTACGGGAGTAGAGTCCAGTTATATTTTTACATCTGAAAATACGATAAAGCGGCCTGTAGGTAATGTCTCTGAGAACGAAGATCGCAGTATAAAACACCTATCTCTCGAGGCTCATATATGCATCCCCTGTATGGTGTGTGCTGAGTTTGCCACGAAGAAGTAGCTGACTCAATCCCAACAATACTCGGACATCGCCTTGTGTATATGCACGAGTGCGGGCCGATATGTCAGGAATCACGTCATCGTCTCCGGCTTGGAGCTGAAGGAGTTCGTGGCAATGACGGCGCATTGGTGGATGGATGGATGGACAGTCCTTAAACCGACTAGCCTCGTTAATAAAAGGATCCGTCTATAGTTTTATTTTGTCTCGTCGTCATCAGCCATTCGCAGTCCACTGCTGGACGTAGGCCTTCCCAAGTCAGCGCACTCATTTCTGTCCTCTGACTTCCTCATCCAGCGCCTACCGGCGACATTTTAGGGGTCGTCAGTCCATTGGGCTAGGGCGTCCGACACTACATTTACCGATGCGCGGTCTTCACTCCAGGAATCATCTGCTCTATTGGCCATTGGTTCTGCAACAGACGTGACCGGCCCACTACCACCTCAACTTGCTAATTTTGCGAGCTATTTCTGTTATCTTGGTTCTCTTACGGATATCCTCATTTTTAATTATATCTATGAGAGAAACACCCAACATAGCTCGCTCCATAGCCCGTTGAGCGACTTGGAACTTGTGGGCCAATCCTGCCATCAGTGTCCATGTCTCGGCCCTGTAGATCAGTACGGGGAGGACGCAGTGCTCGAAGACTTTCGTCTTCAGCATTGCGGGATAGTCAACGAGAAGACTTGACGAAGCTTACCGCTATAGCTTATTTTGTCTGGAATTTAATAAATAATTCCTTGCTTTGACGCTCTTCCAAACCAACTAATGAGTCAACAGCCTTAAATAAAATTTTCTTCTATAGCTTCTTAAGATACAGTTAACTATAGGTGCAGTGTTAATTGCCAGTTTTACTGTTGGTGAAATTTATTACTTAGCTAGCTAATAATACAGTTTAATTAGCCTCCAGTAAAACTAATTATTTATCACGGAAACGTGGGCGTTGCGTGCAATTAATCCAAAAAGTTGTAGATTTTATTTATCTAATTAATAATTGAGACATTTAAGGGAAATAGGATGTAGTTTCATGTTATGTATACAGGCAGACGGCTCACTTGATGGAAAGCGGTTACCATCGCCTAGGGACATTTGCTACACCAAAGGTGCTACAAATGCGCTGCTGCTCACTTATGGGAGACTGGAACCTGGTCACTAATGCCGGAACACAGCTCAAGGTTGTCATGGCGGCATACGCAAGACCAGGTGTGGTAGCCATCCAGTTGGGCGAATACCCTACTACCACCTGACTGTGGGTTGTTTTCTCGCCTCTTACGACAGGCCGCCCGGCCACGGAAATCGTATTCTTTCTCCATTCCTGCACGGATGGATTGATTGGCTCCTGAGATTAGCGCGTTTAAACAAACAAACAAACAAACTCTTCAGTTTTATATATTAGTATTAGATTAATAAAAGTTAGAGAAGAATTTTCTGCGAGTGTATTCTCTGAAGTTTCACTTCCACTGCGTGTGAAAAGCACACACAATTTGTTTGTATAAAAGCTAAATTATTCCGCGAAGTGACGTGAACTTTTTGAACTTGATAACCCAAGTGTCAAGTTATCGTGAATGCATAGTACTATGGCAAATTAATTAATACCACAGACAGTTTAATTACTTTTTTATCAACTTTCAAAACGGAGGAAATCCCCAATTCGTCATCTATACAAATATTATAAAGAGAAGGAATTATTTGTTTGCATTGAACAGGCTCCGAAACTACTGAACCGATTTGAAAAATTCTTTCACTTATATTTCACTGAATAAATGATTCATTAATTTATTTACTTTCAAAGTCGATTTTTTCTACTTTTTTTAAGATTGACTCAATTTAGTTGTTGCGGTTGATTTGAGTATTGAATGCATATTCTTCATTCACCATAGAAATGAGCATTGCATGCAAACAATAGCCGTATAGAGGCGTTATTTATAACCCAATGGGACAACCGGCCGTGGCATTCCAATCAAATCATAAGGGAGTAATCATATCTCATGGGGAACTTAGTACATTTTCTCATTCTTTTCTCTCTCTCTGTCTTTTTTCACTTACATCCAATTATTTAAGGGGACTTCAAATCATCATGTACATTTTTGATTGCTGACGTGCAGCAGACAGGCTTACGGCCCAACTGTGGTGGAAAGTGGTTAGAGTCGCCTATAGGCATACGGTCAGGTATTAGCAATACCAGAGGTGCTACCAATGTACTGAAGGCCATGAAAGAGAAACTTGAACCAAGCTACTGTTGCCGGAACATAACTCAAAATTGATATGATGGCATACTTTAGCAATAAAAAAAAGACTGTGCGTGTCGGGTCACCTGACAGAAGTGATAAACTAATCTAACGTGAGAGAGAGGGAAGCCAGACAGACTGACACCGTAACGCGTTACGTAACGAAGCTGTTTACCCTGCCATAAGAAGTTATCACTTCAAAAGGTTTATAAGCTCATTAAAATAGTGTTATTTATAATTGCATAAAAAAATGAAAATATTTCCGATATATATATCAACAAATATATTTTCGCGTAACATCTCAGTAAAAGTTTGTCATTGAAAAGAATACTTAATAATAATAATAAAAACTATGACATGTTTATTACAGTATTTTACAAGCTCTAAGAAATTTAAAACATTCTTGCATAATGTGTCATCTATACTAATATTATATAGCTGAAGAGTTTGTTTGTTTGTTTGAACGCGCTTATCTCAGGAACCGCTGGCCCGAATTCTTTCAGTGTTGGATAGTACATTTAGCGAGGAAGGTTGTAGGCTATATATCATCACGCTAAGACCAATAGGAGCGGAGCACCAATGAATAATGTTTCAAAAGCGGGGTTTGAAAACAATTTTCACGCGGACGACGTCGCGGGCACAGCTAGTATTAAATATTCCGATAAGTGTGGTGTTGCCGTAAGCAGTGATGTTTATTTGTTTATATGAAGTACCGTTATAGTAATACTGGTGTGGTTTGGATTAGCTACGATGTGCTACCGTACAAGCGCGATGTAAGGCTGTCTTGTTATATCTTTAAACAGATTCATACTTCAATAGGAATGAAAGACTAAAAACATAGCTAATACTTTAAGCTAGGTGTCCTATTCTTTAGCGGTAACAAAACATTTTAGTTGTAGTAACACCAGCAGTTTGTTTCCAATAAAATTCATTAAAGAACATTATGATGTTTCAATACGTGACGACACTTAAAAATATTACACCTATGTATAGCACCATATAGACTAGATATTCCTGCCAAATTTCATCCATATAAACCAAATAGTTTTTACAAGCTTTAATTTAACTTGCAATGGATATATGTATGTAAGTTCGGGTGGAATCTTGCAAGTTAAATTTGATCAACTTCCCGGTTTCCGATTGAGCTGAAATTTTGCACGCATATGTATATCGCGTGACAATTCAATAATATGGTACCACGGAGCTGATCTGATTATGGAGTCGGAAGGTGGCCATACGAACTCTTGTACTAAACAAGATGGAACAGTCGTGTTTGGGCTCTTTTTACTTGTCATGGCTAGCACTCTGCTACATGATATCTAGGATCTCAAATCCTTTTATTTAAAAACCTTTTTAAAGAAGCTTATTTCAATTGGGGTTCTATTTAGACATTAACACGAGTTTTCTAAATGGCTCTTATGTTATTTACCTCGGAGCAGCACCAACATAATTCTTGTACTTACATCACAGGTTAATGTACTTACAGCTATTGACGTCAAACACCATGAAGTCATTCACATACCTGCAACAAAAAACAAACTTCATGTTACTACATTTTTTTGCGGCACACTTTTTTAATCGTCATTAGGTAGTTACCCAATTGAATCTAATAAAGCTTAATACATAATGTTACTCGTATCATGATTTTAATGTAGTTGGTACATTATTTTTGTGATCGCCCTGGGTGCATATTTAGATTTAAATAATTTTATGAAGATAATTATAGCATACTAATGCACTGTGAAAGTAAATATGATTTTCTTGTTCATCCCCTGTCAAAGATGGAAAATTATAAGTACTGTTGCGGACAGAAAGCAGCCCCTGACCGGCCCGCCGGAGCACACCTACTCTCCGCGCCCCGCATACCACCGACGCCCATAGCTCGCGCAATTAGCAGCTAGGCGCCGCACGGGATGCAGGACATAGAAGCGGCCTTGGAGGCAAAATTAATACAATTCTCTTCGCAATTCTTATTGACGACTTAAACTCTCTCTCTCTCTCGCACAATTTGTAATTACGTACTTCTTTATGTTTATTCTAAGTTATAGTTTAATAATAATCATACAGTCCAATTTTATATCGAGTTTCATTTCTTTGGACACAAAGAAGAAGCAACTGCCACCAATACTCGTAAGTACAATTCATGAATATAATTAAAATAAAATTTAAAAATGTATACTATGTAGATTAGTACATCTGCGTCATTTATTTATATTATAATTATAACTTACGATATCACACTAAAAATAACTTAAAAATATATTTAAATACTAAAAGTAAACTAATTTATAAACATAGATTAGATACTTTGTAACAAATTGCTGCCAGATTGGAGCGTGCCCAGTAGGCTGGCTGCATTGCCGCGCTTTGTAGCGACTCTTATTTGTTAAACGGAATACCACCACCTTGCTAAATACGGATGACATCAAAAAGTTTCTTGCAAATTTATTTAAAGACACTTTTTGCCGATAGAGCCCACGGACCTAAAATTAAGGTTAATTATTCGATTAAATTTTAACAGACTTATTTCCAATAAGAATAAAGAAAAGCGTCATAAAATATCTTAGAGATTTGGCAAAGCCTCGGCGTTACCTTCCCTAAACAGCTTACCTGATAGAAATTACTATCAACAGCTATCGTTTGCTAAATCAGAAGTGTTACCAACGTACTGCCGACTTTACACTTTTTTTTGTAAATGAAGGTTTCTTAAGAAACTCATAGTAATGCTGTGTGAAAACTACAGCTGGGAGCTCAAGATTATGAGAAGCAAGACGAAAACGTAACCGATGGCGAGCAGTGTGGCGGTGACAGAACTAAGACGAACGTACCATTTGGATTATTTACTCAAAACATTTTGCATTATAGAGACTGTAAAGATGCAAAGGAACGCAATCTCACATTTAAGGCCAGACTTAAGTATCTTTACCCTCTATGAGTACAGGATCGTCATAATTCGAATGGCATGACATCAAATCGAATCCATAGGATTAAGTGGGTAAGTGGATAAATATGTCTTTCTTCTTTCTTCTGGGTAGGGTGTTGTCTCAGCCTAGACGTATCAGCAGTATTTTATAAATTTTATGTCTAATTGGAACAATCCAGCATCCAACTAGAACGGAAAAGCTTAGCTCAAAAACTGTCTATCGAGTCACAGCTCGAAGTGCATCACGTGTAGACCTAATACCGATCTGGCAGACCACTCGCCAATTCGTGGATCACACACCGTTCACTGGTTGACCACTTGAGGTATAGCGGTACTTGTCGGTTGCTGGGTGGCTCTTATGAGCTATGACCCTAAAGTACAAGACACTGCCGCGGTATGAAGTACTGCTTGGACCGGTTTAGCACTCCCAGATTCTTGAAAGCATGTTTTGCCTTGCCTTCAAGATAATCCCTGAACCGGACATAATTTGCGATTGTGACGCTAAGTACACCAATACTCTAATACTTTCTATCAGTTTGGCCGTCTGCCGTTTCGCTTGCTTCAGGCAATAAATCATATGTAATAATAAGTTAACAACTGAAGACAGTATGTGCACGCACTCATAATATATGTACCTTCCCAGGTTTTTGTATTGAATCGTGATATAATTAATGATATGTTAAACACGCTATGATGCAGCTATTGTTCCTTTATTCATTTTAATAATAATAGACTGTTCAGCACGACATGAGCTAAGAAACATTTATCGTTTTCAGGGTCATAGGGTCCTTCTAGAACGTTAGAGATTACAATTAAATTTAAAACTTGTTTGACAATAATAATTTACAAGACTTAAGGTATTATTTAACGTAGAATAAGAGATGGATGGCTTGTGTGAAGGATGAAACGATGATTTGAGGTGTGTCAGAGGACGTATACCAAAATAGAGGAATATGGAAGAAAACGACATATTGTGCCGATCTTAAATAATTGGGAGAAGTTGAATAAATATGGAACTGAACCCGGTTTTTTTTAATATTCAGGCTTTGATTTTAGAGTCGGTCATGTATTAAAAAAAAACTGGCAAAAAAGAAAAAACTCCGAGAGGAACTAAAGAGCAGAAAAAGTAATTTTCTACATTTTTCAAATTTGTTGTGGTATTTTTTTAATGTTTTACTTGTCACCAACTTCAAGATGCAATTGAAAATATAATTTTGCTTTTGAGTTACTTTTGAAGTCTGTTTTGGTATTTGTTTTTATTTTCTAGTTTTTAGTTACTCAAATACATGAATAGCTTTAAATGCAATATACGTGCCTATAATATTCGAGAGATGCTCTCGATTTCCGTGGAATCCACTCCTCAGGTCCTGACTTGGTGGCGATCACATCTCTTTCGAATAAAACAAAACTATAATCGGTCTACAATTGAGTATGAATTGTGGAATTGAGAACCTTCTACTTTTTGAAGTCAGTTAATAAATAAATACGATCGATAGAGCAGGTTGTATGTACCCTCTTATTACAGCCTAATTATTTACTAATACAATAGTAATGAGAAGATACGGGGTTCGATTCCCAGACTGTCCTTTGTGCAGTCGCCTCCTGCAAGATTTCAAAGTTCCCAAAGAGGCAGTGGTGTGGGAGAGGGAGCAGACCGTCATGCTCCCCTCCCACCAGAGTTGGTGGTGAAATCGGATTCACCTGCATATAAAGGTCAGAGAGGAGGGATTTTGGACTCTGACCTAGACGTGAGACCCGAGGTAGCCGTAGAGACCCAGATCGCCGGCTAGCAAATGGTAGGACAAGCCAGTACAGAGAGCGGCTATCATCCGTCCAGACTGGAGGTGAATGCTCGAGCGAACCTAAAGCCCGGATAAGGTACGTTCGAGGATCGGATTTTAGTGGGCATTCCTACCTGCAGCGTACAGGCAGTAGCACTTCACACGTGAGGTGACAGTACCACCCCGACCTAGCGAATCCCACACACGGGTCGCGACCTTTCAAGTAGCGTGACCTAGGGTCTTCAAACGGATTTCCCCTCTTTAAAAAAAAAAACTATGAACATTCCTAAATTAAAAAGCCGTCATATCCGGTCAGGTGTATTGTTACAGTTCAACTAATGCTTGTTCAGCCGTTAAACAGATTTGTCACAGCAATGAGAGATCCAATAATGTTTCCTTGATGGCAAACTAATTAACGTCTGTCAAACTCTGCAAAGCTTGACGTAAATCTGGTTGAATGGATGACAAAATAAAAAAATTAAAGCTCTATATTTATTGTAACTTCTGCATGTTGTACAGTCCTCAGAAGGTTAATTTTGGGATAGAGAAGGAATGTCAATAAATTACAAACCACTCGCTCATCCTTCGAAATTAATATATTGTCGTTTGACAACTATTTACGAGTAAGTATGCAAAACTGTATTTGCCACAAACTTTCTCCGGTGAAATGCGTAAAATACGAGCATACTTGAGTACGTGAATTATACTAATATGCTTTTTACTTTTACAAGGACTATCGTAATAAGTCTGAATTATGGCTATCAATTTCATACTGTTAACAAGTTAAAGAAATGTACACTTTCACACTGTAAATGTGTGATTTTTCTATAGCTGGGTACAACAGAAAAGTTGACGGCGCGCTTGATAGGAAAGCGGTAACTCTCGCCTTAATGCTTGTAACACCAAAGATGTGACCCCACGCGCTACCGGCCTCGTAGAAACTTTATGAAAGAAGAAATCAAAAATGTATTTGAAGAAATAGCGACGTACTTACCACAATATTTTATTAACAATGTTTTTGAACCAATAAACGATGATTTGGGTCTTTTTACAAGCTTTTATTTACTTGCAATGGATGTACCTAGATAGGTACCTACATAGATAATTATGTAACTTCGGGTGGAATTTTGCAAGTTAAATTTGACCAACTTTCCGTTTTCCGATTGAGTTGAAATTTCGCACGCATATGTATATCGACTGACAATGCAATAATATGGTACCATGGAGCTGATCTGATGATGGAGTCGGAAAGTGGCCATAGGAACTCCTGTACTGAATAAGATAAAACCGTCGTGTTTGGGCTCGTTTTACTTGTCTTGGCTAGCACTCTGCTGCTACATGGTATCCAGGATCTCAAAAGCTTGTATTTAAAAACTTTTTTAGTTATGGTCACCTAATGGAAAGCGATTATCATCGTCTATGAATATTTGCAACACCAAAGGTGCTACCAGGCCACTAATGCCGAAACACAGATTTGCGATTATCGACAAAGCAAACGGCTCGTAGTTGAACAGGCCCATCTGATGGAAAGTTACGCGAGACACAAGCCGACTAAAGCCGTAAAATTGAGTTCGGCCGGAATCGGATGCGCGTGCGCCTTTCTTATACAAGTCTGTGTTACAGATCATAATGTACCGTTACTCGATGTTTTTTTGTATGAAGACATTATTACGGCAAATTGTTGTGAATACCACTTATTGTATATTGCGGTTAGAGTAAATTGATATTCGGATTTATTATTTATGTTATTTTACTTGTACAACTGCTCGAGAATTCGTCTACGTCCAATCAAATATAATAGAGTTGTTAAAGAAGGGTGTCTTAACATGTCTTCGAGGTTTGGGATCCGATCATCAAAACTATTAAGACCCAAACAGAGCAAAAACCAATTACCATACCCGAAGACACTGTGAGTTCTTTCTGCGTACACCAGAACACAAACCAACTTGATTGATAATTTTTCTCTTGTTCCTCACACCAATTTTAATATAATATAAAATTATTGGAGCTTGACATGTTTACTGAAGAGTTGGTTGCGACGCTTCTTCTTTTCAAGTCAACATGTTGCGAAGCGGTCGTAAATTAGATTAGGCTCCCATCAATAAATAATAACCATAAACAAAATTAAAACTAAATAATTAAAATGAACAAGTTGGCGGTAGGCTAAATTGAACTTTAACAATACTCATTGACACTTGACATCTTGGTCTTCCGTAATCACAGCTACTGAAAAGTGGCCGAAACATCGGAATGATAAAAATCAAATTAATTACTGCACTTAAAACCGTTAAAACGTAGTTTTATTATTTTAGTAGGGATTCTAAATTTTCATATAGCCCAAATTAATACGGGATAATGTAGTATTCGAATGGTGAAAGCATTTTGAAATTGGTGCCGTTGTTCTTGAGTACATACAAAAATACGTATATATGCTCTTTATAGTAAATAATAGTATAGATATATAAGGAATGTAAATATGCCGATATGTCTTCAAATTCAGACATTCTACACCTGTCAACTCTGGACGGAATGCACAAGGCGTTCCCTGGATGGCATACGTGTTCAATATAACAACATATTTCGACACCTAATGGGTTTAAAAAGATACTGTAGTGCCTCGAGTATGTTTCTTGAGGCTAGATTGAACACGTTTTGTGCTATTCGGAGAAGTCGCATTGCAAATTTCTTGGCCAGGGTTGAAGGGCGTAGAAACAGCATAATTGCGGCTATAGCTAGCAGGTTACATCAATCCAAAATGTATCGGGACTGGTTGCAGATTGCTGCATAGACAAATAATTATTTTTTATGTAAAATATTTATGTAAATGACATGTTATTAGTTATTAGTAGTGAGGGACTGACCGACTGACAGCTGAAAATTTTCAATTTTAATTTTGTTAATTTATATATATATTTTTTTTTAGTTCTTAATTTAATTTATAATAATGTAATTTGAAATTGTAAAATATGTTGTTTTTTATGGATCTTTGTGTCTGAAATAAACACATTATTATTATTATTATTATTAAATACAGTCTTTTCTTATTTTCTTTCTTTCTACATATTAAATAGAAAACTAACGTTTATCGCACTTTTAAATTATGACACAGAATTCAATATTGTAGACCAGTAAATATTTGGTTGCGCATGAGTTGGTATATGTCACGTCACGCCTTCACAGCTCGATAATGTATGACAAAATTGTTCGCATGAAACGACTTGCTTTGAGATCAATCGTCAATAAACATTTAGGAATCCAATACAAATGAAAACTTAACTTATTTGAAACTTTAGGTCCGTGGGGTCCATCGGCAAAGGGCTTCTACAAAGAAATTTGTAAGAAACTCTTAGATACCAACTGTGATCAGAAGGCTGTTTCGTATTTCGCGCAACGAATCAGCATTGCCATGCAGTGGCAATGCAGCCAGCCTTCTGGGCACGCTTCCCTCTGGCAGCGATTTGTTACATTCTTTATATTAATTTATTTATAATTTTTTAAGTATTTAATTAAGTTATTCCCACTTATTTGTATTGTATTCTACCCATAGTCCCTCAAGACTATAAGTAGAATACTGAGCCCAGATCACCGTCTTCTATGGGTAAGGTGCCCAGAAGGCTGGCTACGTTTCCTCGCTGGGTCGCCATACTGATCTGTTACCCGAGGTAAGCAACAGCCCTCTGATCTGATACCTGGAGGTACATAGTGTTTCTAAACAAAAATTATTTATCTGCTCTTGAGGGCTTTCTCCGAAACACATTTTGCTTTCATTGAATCCACTTGAAAAATTCGACAACAATTATATTAGAGTAAGCCTTCTGTTCTTTTTTACAGGAGAAAGACTTTTAAAAAGTAAATTGGAACTACCGTCAGTACACATGTTTTTTACTTTGAAAGTATTATTTCAAATCGGGCGGGGTCTGAAGGTTAATACGCTCAAACACCTTCTTGCAGTTTGTTAATAATTTGTCAAATAAAGTTGTCAGAAAGAGATTAGTACGCTCAAACACTTGAACCATTTTAATGGTAATTTATATGAGAATAAAAAGTAAAATTTCAAATAAAACAAAACTAGATACTTTCTACCGTAATTACTTTCAAACTGTTTAAATAAACATAACATTTGAATACGATATACATAAAAGAGAGCTAAATATGATAGTAAACGTTTCGGCTGGGTAAAACTAAACAATCCACAGCCAGGTGGTAGGGCATTTGCCCGACTGGATGGCTACCACCCTGGTTTAGAGTATGCCGCCATAACAACCTTGAGTTGTGTTCCGGCATTAGTGACCAGGTTCCAGTCTCCCTTAAGAGTGCAGCAGCGCATTTGTAGTACCTTTGGTGTTGCAAATGTCCATAGGCGATGGTAACCGATTTCCATTAAGTGGCCCTTCTGCCTGTCTGCTGAACTCATGCAATAAAAAAGAACATATAAAGGTAACCTTTTACTTGTTTTTGATAAAACACCAACTTACGTAACATCTTTCGAATTTCTTCCGTCAATTATTCGGGGTATTATCATTATCATATATGATACCATTACCATCATCATTTCTATGAACAGCATGTTTGTTTATTTTTGGAACGGTTAGAGTGCGTGTCGGTCAATGCACGTGAAGTGTTCCTTCACGAGTGTTGACCGATACGTATTTTATGGATTCCCGTTTGTAGGGTTCCGTACCATCTTTTCTTATTTCATGAGCTCAGGAAAGAGGCAGTCAGAGACGGAAAGAGGCACACCAAAGGCACTACCAATGTGCTGCCGTCCTCTTAAGGGAGACTGGAACCTGGCCACTAATGGCGGAACATATTCAATATACAGGTGGAATTTCTTAATGCCACCTAGAGGGAAAGTACTCTAAATAATAGAGACAGTAAATTTTACTCCAAAGAAACATTACTTTATTTTTTAAAAGAAACACAACTGCATTCAAAGAGTTTAGAAAATTCTCTGGCTTCACCCGGAAATCGAACCGACTAAAA
The DNA here is from genome assembly GCA_012273795.1 of Dendrolimus punctatus. Lineage (NCBI taxonomy): Eukaryota > Metazoa > Arthropoda > Insecta > Lepidoptera > Lasiocampidae > Dendrolimus > Dendrolimus punctatus. Next base: position 19,186,110 of record CM022539.1, read on the forward strand.
TCAGATCTATCATCAATCTATGTAATTAATAAAGGTAATAATTATTATTAATTAATAATTAAATGTAATAAATACGACTCAAGTTGGACAAAAGGTACTTAAGAAAATAAATAACATATAACTAATTAAATAATGACGATTAAGATCCTGCTTACTTGCACACCAGTGAAACTGGTAAAATGTACTCAGCCATGTATTCATAGGAATAACATCTGTATACAACTACATTTATTCAAGAATAAATATTTCATTTCATTTCATTTCAAATCTGTAAAAAGTAGAACTTTTAATTTTATTGCATCGATCGTTAGGGTCAATCACATGGATGAAATTTCTCTAACATACTTGGTAAATTTAATGAAAGGAAAACCATGAAATCTCCAATTACTGTAATCCCACCATATGTGAGACCAATATGAAATTATTTGTGAAATAATTAAATATGAAAACCAAATGATATTTTCTAATGTAACATTCTCTATTTAAACCTCATACACGCAATTATGTCGCATCTAAGAAAGGAGTTTGCATTACAAACACGTGCAATCGTCTTATCTAAATAGTACTTAATTTGTCATTTTAATTGATAAATAACGTCAATGATAAATTATTAATTGAGTAAACAGACAGATGGATTTGTATGTTATGGACTACCATAGGCTTCCGTTTTTATTATTTTGGCAATAATGGAAGGCTATGACTCCCACGTCCGTCATTTCAATCTGTCATTGAGTTATTTTTATTATTGCCAAAGTTCAGCATACAGGCCCCCCTATTGGAAAATCGTTACCGTAACCTGTGGTCATTTGTAACACCTAAGCCGCTAGCAATGTGCTGCCGCTCTCTAAATGGAGACTGGAACCTAGCCACTTTTGAGATATGCAATATTTTCGATTAAATGCATTTTTATGGTTCCATGGCCAAAAAACCTACGTAACCTTTTAAATGCGGACTATCATACATACATACATAAATTCACGCCAGGTCCCTTGCGGGGTAGGCACGAACAACAGAGCGCCATACAGGCTTATTCTTACACACCTGACTTACTTCTTTGACATTCATAGCTCTTGTCATCATCTACTATCATACACTTACCCAATTTATTAATAACTAGTAGTGACAGAGAAATTTAATTGCCATGACGACGTGTTTATTATTGACTTGCAATGATGGGTACAAAAATCGTGCCCGTATCGCCCTCGTTTCTTTGTATTGCATGATTTTAGCAGACAGGCACAAGGCGAACCTGATGGAAAGCGGTTACCATCGCCTGTAGACATTGACAAGTCTTAAGGGAAACTGGAACCTGGCTACTAACGCCGGGACTCATCTCAAGGTTGTTAACTCAATTCGGGCAATCTGCATCAGCCGGCGGTGGGTTGTTTTGTCGCTTCTTAGACTTAGTCTTTGACAGGCCGCCCAGTCACAAGAAAATATATTCATTCGTTCTTGCAGGGATAAATCTAAATAACTCACGAAGTCATATTTTATTGGGAACAAAAATGTATCGTGATCTTTATTGATGTAACTAGATCTTTATTCAGTTTCATTTAAAACCGTTCAGCAGATAACTAACACGCGAGTCTCTAACGGAAAGACCAATATTCTAAAAACTGTTTCTTTCCGTTTTTGATCTGTTAGCCCCTTTGTTTTTTATTAATTCGTTGTAACCCCGAGCACTTTTATTATTATCTATATATTAATATGCGAAGCAATAACTTTGAACACCTTTTTACGAAAATTGCGCGGCTGGAATATTATGAAATTTCACACACTCATAGATTATATATAGAGAAGAAGTGCCGAATGCTATAATATATTTTTAAAGTTATGCATAAAAAATACATTAGCGCCGCTTGCATAATGATGGCCTTTAAATATAATTAGTTAATCATATTATACTGTCTTTACGTTTTACACTAAACCTATTGACAGTACTTTAAACATATTTAGCGGCAAATTTTGCGTGTGCAAGACGCTAATTGTATTTAAGGGTGTTAAATACGTTTTGTGTTTCTTAAATAACTTTAGGCAACCTTATGCAAACGGACCTAGATCAATAAGACAAACAAACTTATAGTTTATATAGAGGGGAAGCGTCGAATGCTAATAATATTTTTTTATGGATAAAAAATATAATAAATCAATAAAAAAATTACTTATTATTTTGTTTATTGTTAAAGTCATATTAACAGCGTAGCCTTGGCGAAATCTGTGATTATGAAAGTATATATAGTCGTTGACAACAAATTATTATGGTCGAATTTCGACCACTAGTTTTAGTAGATTGACTTCGGAACTCTGTATCAGAGAGTATTCATAAGTTCTCATTGAATACTTCAAATTCTTTTCATGACTTGCATTTTTCGACGGAGAAAGTAATTTTAAATATCCAAAAAGTATGTCAAAACGAACCTCGCAATGATCTGTGAGATACTCATTGCGTTTAAAATGATCAAGCATAAATCATTGATACACAACTTCAAGTGATTGATTAGAATATAGTATTTGGTAGAAACGGAAAGTTTGTGTTGAAAAAATTACATTCAGAGTTCAGAGAATTTAGATACAACTTTAAAAAGGAATTTAAAGTTATACACATTCTCAAACTCGCCCTAAATTCTTTAGGATTCGTCGTCGTCAGCCATTCACAGTCCACTGCTGGACGTAGGCCTCCCCAAGACGGCGCCACTCATACCTATCTGCTGCCTTTCTCATCCAGCGCCTACCGGCGACCTTGCGTAGGTCGTCGGTCCATCGGGCTGGAGGGCGTCCGACACTACGTTTACCGAGACGCGGTCTCCACTCCAGGACTCGTCTGCTCCAACGGCCATCGGTCCTGCGACAGACGTGACCGGCCCACTGCCACTTCAACTTGCTAATTTTGCGAGCTATGTCGGTTACTTTGGTTCTCTTACGGATATCCTCATTTCTAATTTTATCCATAAGAGAAACACCCAACATAGCTCGCTCCATAGCCCGTTGAGTGACTTGGAACTTGTGGACCAATCCTGCCGTCAGTGTCCACGTCTCGGCCCCGTAGGTCAGGACGGGGAGGACGCACTGCTCGAAGACTTTTGTCTTCAAGCATTGAGGAATGGTCGACGAGAACACTTGACGGATTTTCTTTAGGATTATCCATCTATAATTCAGGAAAAATAAATTGCACTAAGAGCAGTTTCCTCAGGTTCAAAATTTGTTTATATTGTTTTTTTATCAAGTTGATATAATCAATCAAAAATAAACTGACTGGCTGCCCGCTCTGCTTGCCCGCCTAACTCTCTTGTTCTATTATCATTTTACTGTCGTGCCATTGTACTAGTTAGGTGTGAACAAGGCATAATCCCAAGTAAACCATTACGGTCTCGGTTAGAGTAAGTCTGTAGGCTTCTTTAAGGTTCTTAAAGAACTCAATATGAATAAGACCGCTAAAGTATAGTCATTTCAAATACTTTTCGGATATAACGGATAATTCTTATAACCGCAAAAATGACCATGTACTGTATGAGTAGGTATGTACGGAGTTATATTTTATTAACACTTTCGTGATTACAAGCTATATTTTTTCTGTGTAACGGATTTATCGTAAATTATATTCGGTCCATATTCGGTTTACATCGAATACTGAAGTAATTATTTTGCTTGAATTGAGGTTTCTTATTTTATTTTACTTTTCCCTATCATAATTTTGGGGCGAACGAATTATATATTATACTAGAGCTACACCCCGCGGTCTAAAAATCCTTAATATTTTGGACAATTCACAATATATCTTTATAAAATTATAGCATATTTGTTATTCTGGTGTGTAAGCTATTTTATTGTAAAGTTTCATCAAAATCCATCCGGTAGTTTTTGCGTGAAAGAGTAACAAACATACATACATCCATGCATTCTTACAAACTTTCGCGTTTATAATATTAGTGGGGACATATTATTAGAATACATTTTTAATTTAATTTTTTTAATATTTTATTATGAATGTTTAGTTTTATCGAAAAAATCTGAAATTCATATTGGAGTACGTACTTAGAGTTTATATATCTTATCTGGCCGTTTATTTACCTCGTTACTGGGTAAAATTTAACAGATACCTCAAACTTCTACTAACTGTAAGGCAAATGAATGAATAATACGGTATAGGGTAATACGAATCCACTCCTATTCTGTCACAACGTATTATATTGCTGTATTAAGAAGAAGAAGCAGCAAGAAATTCTCCAGCAACATGATTTTTTTACTTAAGCTAAGCATAGCTAAGGTAAGGTAAGGTAAGGTAAGGTAAGGTAATGTAAGGTACGCATTAGAGTATACTCTCGGACCCCGGAGAGGTCACCGAGCAGTATGTGCAACTCCCGACGGCGCTAAACACAAGCTTCTGATACACAAACTTCTAATAAGAAGTTGCAAACACCGATCGTCAAACTGCCCACTAAAACTTCCAGCGTCCATCCGCATCGTAATGAGGTAGAGGAGACCGTAATATGTGTGAACTACCGTGACGCCTGGATGCAAGCCAACAAGAAGGAGTCCTTGGGGCCAGGACACCCCACGGCTTTCGGTATGACACGCCGGGAGGGTCCTCCAGCAATACGACTCAGCAAACATAGAGAAAATTTTGTCTTCTGTCTTTATTTGTTTAAAATAAATTAGTGTGTATATATTTTCAGGCAAACAATTCTCATACAAATCTTCATAGATACTATTCATAGAATAAGTTTCTAGAATTAAAAAAAAAACTGTAGTCATAGGTTAGTTTTTGAATTTGTAAGCAGTTGTAGAATTTAGTTAAAATGTTGTATAATAATAGGATGACGGTATGTATAAGTTAAAAAAGACAAGACTAATTAAACTGAAGACTGACCCATGATAGAGGACTGGCAATAAAAAAGTGTCACAGAAATCTCTGCCAGCCTTTAAACTTCAGGTTTATTCCATAGACCAGGGATTCCCAAACTATTTTGGGCAAGAGACCCCTTTTTCCGAAACGAACTAATACCTCATACCCCAATAGCCAAATTACTTTATTATCTATAGTTTTGTTGTTGTCTTGATTTTGTTGTATTGTGCACGCTTATCAACTAGTTGAGTTTTTTAGAAGTACAAAAATGATACATACTTCCTTCTAAAATTTTAGTCATTCTTATAAGAAGTTGGTACACGTAACACAACTAGTACAGTATCTTAAAAGTTTCAAAAAAGAACAGGTATAAATTAATAGGGGTTGCTTTTTAAACCTCATCGACCCCCAAAATCAGTTTTCATTGATATCGACCCCTGGGAGATCAATTCGACCCCAGAGGTTCAATATCGACCACTTTGAGAATCCTTGATATAGACCACTAGCGACCGGCCCCGGCTTCGCACGGGTGCAATGCTGATACAAAATTAAATACACTACAGAAAAACTATGAACGTGTATATAAAAACATAGCGCCGCTCGACTTGCACGGCATCACTACATAGAAACCTAAAATTAGCAATGTGCTAGATTAAATAAACCTCTTGAATCACTCTATCTATTGAAAAAACACAAAATTCGTTGGTAGTTTAAAGATTAAGCACATACGGATATAGGACAGAAAAGCGACTTGTTTATACTATGTAGTGATTAAGCTTTTGCTAACGATCATAGTCTCTTACTGTCAGACAAAATAAAACAATGGTCTATTAAACTTCAGCTAACTGAATATCGCATCATAAATTCGCCTTTCTCGTGTCTTACTTCTCATCACTCTAGGGAGTTTTAAATCTAGATACGTTATACTATCCTTCGCAATGTTAAAGCCAGGTAATTACCGGACAATTGATTAGCCATGCGCCAGTCTGTGTCATGGCTGAACTTCATTCCAAAAAAAAAATCTTTCAAGTTTTAGTGTAAAATGTGATTTTGTATTTATATTGCGTAATCTATAAAGAGGTGAAATTTTACTGAGTTTGTTTGTAGGAAATAATTTCTGGAATTATTCAACCCACTTTGAAAATTATTTCATCAGTAGAAAGCTACGTTATTTCAGAGTAATATATACTATATTTGATTGTAATAAATATTTTTTCTGACACCTAGCGAAGTGGGCACGGGTCAGCTAGTTATAAATGAAAGACGTAGTGTTGAGTATCGTTCAGTTTTACACAGTACGTAATTTGATATATTGTACACCTATTATAATATTGTATAGATGTTTAATTTATTATTGTACAAATACAGTAAAGTCACTCAACGGGCTATGGAGTGAGCTATTTTGGGTGTTTCTCTTATGGATAAAATTAGAAATGAGGATATCCGTAAGAGAACCAAAGTAACCGACATAGCTCGCAAAATTAGCAAGTTGAAGTGGCAGTGGGCCGGTCACGTCTGTCGCAGGACCGATGGCCGTTGGAGCAGACGAGTCCTGGAGTGGAGACCGCGTGTCGGTAAACGTAGTGTCGGACGCCCTCCAGCCCGATGGACCGACGACCTACGCAAGGTCGCCGGTAGGCGCTGGATGAGAAAGGCAGCGGATAGGTATGAGTGGCGCCGTCTTGGGGAGGCCTACGTCCAGCAGTGGACTGTGAATGGCTGACGACGACGACGACAAGTACAGTAATAATGAATATGTAATTATTATACTACATTATACATATTATCATTGGTATACTCTTAAGCTGCACGCCAACAATTTGTTGTGATTAAGATTCTTGTTTATCCAAAGGTTGCCTGGAAGAGATTGCTTTAAGCGATAAGGCCGCCCATTGTACTACCTTTTAATTTTAACATATGTCAATGTGTTGTTGTTTTAAGTTGGTTTACAATAAAGAGTATTGCTGTTGTTATTTTATTATTGTTGTTATTTTAATTATAAAATTACGTTTTTTTTAAATTATCTTCATGTTTTGAATGAAACTAAAATCAAGTATCAACCTTGGTATCATTGAAATTTACATATTAAATAAAATATTTATTTGTTTATAGTATAATAACTAACGGTAGATTATACGTTGGCTATTATGTTAATTACACTTGCTTAATATATTATGTATAATTAGTATTGTTTAATTTACCCGTTTTTAATGGAGAAATATTTCTGAGATTTTTCAATAATATCTATTATATTTTATGACGCGTCTATATAAAAATATCGCTGGCGTCAAGTGTAAATTATAATAAACAGTAATTTATGAAGATTATTTATGAATGTACTTAACACGTAATGTAATTTTTCTGTACCTATGAGAATAGTTAAGTAACAGACTTCTATAAGTTAATATCTCATTAAAATCTCCGTGTGCGGTTGTAAAATTAAAGAAGTATATTGATTATATATAGTTTATCTCAAATATGAAGGTATGTCTGACACATCGCATAGAACGTAACTTGATAATTGAACTATGAATCAGATAAAAATTTTAAATTATATAGAAATATACTAATGCTTCTTACTGTTTAAAACTGGCATTATAATTGAATTTACGATGTCTTCTCTTTGTTTACGTAATTTTCATCTAACGTTTTATTATTTAGTCTGACGTTTTAAAGTTACGTACTAAGGGCATAGAGTAGTAAACAGCATGACGTCGTATTGAGATCACAGAGTACTTAATGAATATAGCTTTCGTCTTTTACATATACAAGTATCATAATAGGAGTTATGAGTGATAGAAAAATTGAGAAGAAGATTAAGGTAATACTAAATGATTTATGAATGGATTGTAAAGGGTTATACCATGATTTATGGGGTAACAGACGTAGAGGAGTGTTGAAGGAAAAGACATATTGTCCCCACCCCAAATAATTGGGATAAGGTGAAAGAAAGAGAGATAAGAGTTACAAGTGATTATTGGCTTTTAAAAGCGAACGCCAAGCACATAAAACAACATGTCCTAAGAGTCGAACAACTCTGCTAAGTAGTAGCGTGTTGTGTATGGCTCCTGGGCTCTATAGTCACCTGTCAAAATGCATAATTGACATTCGAAACACCAATAATTTTAAGTATAGGTTAAAGACATTTCTAATTGACAAATCGTATTACAGTGTTAATGATTATTTTAATGATAGACTTTGATTTACTGAGGTAGTATACAATTTATTTTTTTATTTTTTATGACATTTATTTTAAAGAGTGACGAAATTTAAAGGTTTTTAAAGGTTATGGTTAATTTATTATTATTATGGATGACTTGTTTGTTTCTTTTATTGTGATTTGTTTTTATTAATGTATTAGTAATGACAGAACAAATGATAATTATAAATATAATATGTACAACATTTGGCACGCCCTAGAGGCAAAAACATGTGAAACGATGAAATAATCCTACCATCTTTTTTATGTACCATGTTTTATGCAATAAATGATGATTTGATTTGATTTGATTGATTGGTTGGTTATTTGTTACCTATGACACTAATTATAGATTTTATATTTATCAAAGTGTATAAGAAAGCCCAGGGAATCAAAGATCGAAGAAGTATAAAAACGACCAATAACAAGAGAAATTCTTTGAACAATTTCTCTAATAATGAAAACTGTTACCCATCATACCAAATATGAGAGAATCGAATGAAATGCGTTCCTTATTTGAATATAATAGAAATGGCAGCCAAGATGGCGGAATGGCGGGAAGATGACAATCAATTTATATGCAGGCATGCCAGTGCGTTTTGATAAATAATACTTTCGTAAAACAAAGGGACTTGCTTGTGATGAATTGGAGTATTGTGTTGGAGTTAGGTAGGTAAAATACCATACTCGTGCTTGCTTAATTTTGTAGCGTCGTTTGTGATTGACAATGGAAACTATTTTTTAAAATTATTACAATTAGCTACAATTGATATTGTTACGCGGTACGGGACTCGAATTATATAGGCTTTATATTTAGGGTAAACACGTATAACACAGGTACAAATTTAAAAACACGCCTAAAGTCAGTCACTAAATAGATTACCGAATGTAGTACACAGGTCTTGCTCTGCTAGTGGTTATCGCTTGACTGCCTCACCCCTCCGTTGGGGTATTGCTTTATACTGTATAAATACAATATGTCTGTAGACTGAATTTCTAAAAATCACACCTGACTAATGACTACCATAAAGATTACAATACGCAATTAGCTCCAATTTTCCAATTCCAATTCCAATCACAAATTTTAAAGACAATGTAAATAAAAGAAGACGGTCATAAAAGCGCTTCAATGTTATTAGCTCAACACCGACGGGTAATAAATGTGCTTTGTTTACAAATATGCAGGTGGCCCAAATTGTAACAATATACATATAACTGGTTGATATATTTCAACTCACTCTAATGCCTACAGAGCATTAAGAACTAACCCAACAGCCGGAAACTATATGTGGAAATACAAAATAAATCCACTGGACTATAAATACAATCTAATCTAATCACAAGTAGGTAGTCATGTTAGGAATATTACCATATCATGACGAGAATTATTGTAAATATCTTATAACGGTATAGGCTTTAAAACTTAATTTCCGCTATAAATAGAGTCATTTTAGTTGCTTATAGCATACGGTTGCGCGCAGAAAGCTTAAAGGATGATTAATTAAATAGCAATTAAAAGTCTTAATATTATTATTATAAACTTAGGGATTATATAATTGAGAGAGAATCGTAAATTTAGAGAATACAATATAAGTTCTTCACTTTACTAGTTTATAGATATAATGTATTTTAAAAAAATACCCTTAATTTTTTTTATAAAAAAATTAACATTTATATAATTCAAACAGATCGTGACAGTCATAAATTAATATTTGTTGGTATTATGAATATCACACCCTAGCCTATTTAAACATAAAATAAAAGAGTTTTAGATTTAAGCGATGTTTTCAATACTTTTGAAAAAACTTTTAAAGTTAAATAAGAACCTAAAAGCTTATAAGCAACGTATCATATTCGAAAAATAAGATTACTTGCAGATTACATTTGGTAACTTCTTCTTCTACTGGTTCTTAGTAGTTCTTTAGCGCGTGTGGACACAGCACTGTATAAACTTTTTTGTTTTGTTGCATAAGACAGATGGCCCATCTGATGGAAAGCGGTTACTATCGTCTATGGGCATTTGCAACACCAAAGGTGCTAGAAATACGCTGTTACTCTTTAAAGAGATACTGGAGCCTGGCTACTAATACCGGAACACAATTCAATTATTATGGCAGCATATATCTAGACCAGGGGTGGTAGCCAACCAGACGGGCAAATGCCCTGCCACCTGGCAATGCGTTGTCTTGTCGCCTTTTATAACAGGTCGCTCGGCCTCAGGAAATTGTTTTCTTTCTCCGTTTTGCACAGACAACTCAACTATGTGCGCCACCATGCCGTTGTCGCAGGGCCACTGCAATTTCACTTATGTCAAACTATATTTACAGAGTAGGAGCGCGGTAATGGCATAGTGGTGGCGTATCAGTCAACAGGTTCAATTACATCAAGATAAAAATAATCCATTATATTAGGACTCTCTTATCCCCATGAAAAAGTCTGGAAGAAATTGCTAATACTGGATAAGTACAGCAGTGCAGTATTATATTTTTTATTTCTGACTAAATTGAAAAATATCTTGCAGATCACTGACAGCGGGAGCGTGCCCAGTAGGCTGGCTGCATTGCCACGCTCTATAGCAATATTAACTCTCTGAGCAAAATATGAGCCAGTCCTCTAATCACGGGTAGAGTCAAACGGTTTCTTACAAATTTCTTTGCAGATGAACCCCACTGGCCTTATGTTTCAACTCCAAACCATACAAATATGTAACCTGTTCCTAAGGCTCCATATTTGTGCCATTGAGTCTTCAACTACAGCGACGGCGTTACCAGCTTCTGACTCTGTCGTTGGAAGATGTGACGGGGCTAGTGTGTCAACACAAGTCCCATTTTTATTTCTGCTAAAAGCATCTCTTAACACACAATAAAGTATATCCATTCATCCTCATTAAATGTCGTTTAAAACAAATAGGTCTTTCACCCTTAAATATTAAAACCAACACATTCCTACGCATTACTTCCCAGTTTATCGCCGCAACCGCTTCACCAAGATTCGTATTACCTGAGAATTGCTTTCTGATTGGCCTCGACGTGTATTTACTGCTAACAACGAGATCATCATCGATAATGCAACGAGTTTATTGCAATATTAAAACAAGTAGGATGTACGTAAGTACAGTTTTGTTTAATACGGCTTTGCATGGTTTGTTTGCAAGGTTAATTAAACATTTACATTTTCAAAAGCTCGCCATTTGCAAGGCGTGTATGTAGCATAAATAAAAAATAACAAAAACACCAACAATAAAGTTGGTGCAAGTAAAACTAAAAAAATTACTATATTTTACGATTTTGCATTGTTATTTTATGCTTTGCCACCGACTTCAAGGTGTAGAAAATATATATATTTTCTAGTTGCCTTTGAAGTAAATTTTTTAATGATTGATTAGTTTTACATATAAAAATATATTGAACATATTATACGTGCCTTAATATTCGAGGGTTTCTCTTAATCCCCTGGATCCACTCCTCAGATCGTGATTTAGTACATTCACCATCTCTTTCGAATAAAAAAAAATCACTCTACAATTAACGGAGAAGTCACGAACAAGTATATAAAAAAACTGAAGTACAGTTAATTAGGATCTTCCTTTTAAGCGTAAAAACACTTGATGACGTCTCGATCGCAGTTGAAACTATGTCTATTTCACAGAAGCAAGCAGGTCAGCGGTGAGGGAATTGAGCAGCGCGAGTATGTAAGCGCAACTTGTTTAAACATACTCGCGCTGTCCATTTCTCTTATCGCCCTACTTGTGCTGCCGTGGAATAGGGCATAATACAAACTAGGGGTTAGCCATCTCGTCTACGCCTAATGAACCTTAAAAAAATCTAGAATATTTCCCACACCATTTTACTCGTAGAAACTTCTTTGATTGTGATAGAGATCGCTGGTTTAATTAACTCTCGCGCATACCGGCTGCGCACGCACATCTATACCGTTAATAGTTTCAATTTTGAAGGAAATAATTTATCCAACACACTTTATATACGTCGCAGTGAAATAACGAAAACCGGCATTTTATCAAATCCCTAAAGGAGATGATCAATCATTTATAGGTGTTATAATAACAACTCTGTGGGTGATTTATGTCGCAGGTAATGTCGAAAACCGGGATTTGATCAAAACCCTAAGGGAGATGATCAATTTACTCGAGACGTTACAATCACAATACTGTCGGTGATGTCCCCGAAGAGCGAAATGCGGGAACGCACATATTAATAGTTGCTCTATCTCCCTTGCACATCATCCGTTCCGCTCACACATTGTGATAGCTTTATGACTTGTTAATATTTGTACTTAAGGTTACAGTCGACAGTAATACTCTGTCATCTAAAGTATCATTTAACCTATACCTCTCGTTGATAGAAATTCATTCATTCATACATTCATTCATTCCTTCCGAGACATGAGGTCCTCCTAGAAGAAGTCTATGGTATGCCATGTTTTCTCGCTGTCCTGCATTTCACCTACTGCGAACAAGAGATCACGACCAATGATGAAAATTTCTATCGGATAGTAACATATAGAAACCTAACTATTATCAACTCTCACGTATAGCTGCGCGGCTGCGCGTGCGCACTTGGTGAATGCGGCGTCAATCCATATTTCTTATTAAATTCGCGGAAAAATCAACACGCGGAAACCTAATACGTTTCAAGGAAATGAAGAGTAACTGTTACGCTTCTTATTAGGATCACAATCACTGCAGAACGTTGTTAGTAATAGGGTAGTTGGCGACAGGTCGAGTGAGCAATCCTAGTGATGTGTCGTCGTAAACCAGATTACCAATATCGATGTTTCATTTTACTACGCAACAAAAGGTGTGTAAAATATTTTAATTCAACAATTAAATATAAATATGTATTTTTAGACAGACAATTAAAGTTAAAAGAAGTAAAATAATTATCATATTTTTATTTCAAGTAATATTTTCAAAGACAGCCCTATCCGGTGTCTGGCCTAATCTGCTTAAACATTGATACGTTTTAGAATTTTGTGAATTGTACTGTTTGGCAGCTTGTGCAGAAGGGATAAATTAAAGAGATTATATTCATTTTGATGTGACATCACATTAATATTTTTTTGTTACGCAACAAAACGAGAGTGAAATTATTACCACCTTTTTTGTTTCAAGTAATATTTTCAAACACTGCCCTATCTAATGTTTGATAGACATAATATTTCTAGCAATTCTTTTTCTAGTTAGTATCATAATTTTCTAGTTGTCTGGCTAATCGACGTGATTGAGAATGGATTATTGTCTTTTATTTTATTTTAATACGTGAAGAAAGGCAACCAAAGCCACTTTAAAACTACAAATAATAATAATAATCGTCAGATAAACAAACACATTGTATATACCCAAGCTATTCAAGCTACTTGCGTTATGGGTCATATACAACGGACCACTATGGGGCCGATCCCAGACACCAAGACCCTAACGGAAAGATCATTTGCGAATTTGCTATGACAGGAATCGAACCCGGAGCTTCTACGTTCCAGCGAGTTCGTTCGGCTAAGACTTAGCGCGCAAACCACAGAGGCCGTATATTAAACAAACACCGTATTTGAGATCGATTATCAATGTTGATAAATTAATAAAATATCGATAATTTGATGTACACTTATGAAGCACTAAAACTTTGAACTTTCATACTGATTGCCATCTCGACATGACGAATGGCTGTCAGTCAAATCAACTGAAAAGATTTATTTTTAAAACTTTTTTTTGTGCTGGATCCAGCTGAAGAGCCGCTGATGACTGTTTCAGCGATACTAGCCTTAGTGAGCTTGACTCCGTGGAAGAGGAGGCGTTCAGCCCGGAGCAACGCCCTCGAGGAGGCACCTCTTGTGACATTCGCCTCATAGATTTTATGCGTGTGTAAAAAGTTATTACGTCATATTGTAGTGGTCTTCTTCCTCTTAGGTATTTATGGCGGCGAGGAGGTTGGGGTTTAGAGGTAAACCTTTTTGCCCCGGCTTCTATTCGACGGACAACTACCCGTCGGTGGCGGGGTTTGGAGCCATTGGAGCCTTCCTAACGGTGGTCTCTCAACGGCTCTCGTTGGCCAGTCTGCGTTATTACATCATAATTTTGTCGAGCACGTTGTAAGAGCGCGCAATCATTGTTTTTTGATAAAATAGTAGGTATTTTAATTAACAACTATTTAATCAAAAAACTTTTTTTTTCCAAATTCCATCTCCAATTAATTCAATTATAATTTAGATAGTGATATTTTAAAAGCAATAATGATAATATGCCAATTAACTCTCGTTTCTTTATTATGTAAATATTGTTAGTATTTTGATTTTAACACGTGTCATATGAAACGCGTTATAATAAAAATGACAAAACACATGAAACAATTATCTGAAAATTATAAGATTTATTGACACCACTTAATTATTATCAAATTGAGAACATTAATTATAACAACATGACAACTTTAAGTATTATCAAATGATAGTGGAATAAAACAAGATATTTTTCATTCCGAGGTTTGCATTCTGCGCTGCCATGGAAGGTGGTGACCACTTTCCTTGTCTCTATTTTTACCCGACCTCAAAAAAAGAGGTTCTCCATTCGTTCAAAATAGCTCCAGCTTCAAAAAAGATTCATTTTTTTTCTCTATTGGTTAAGTACATAATTTAAGAGTGTTTTTTTTGCCAACAAGGAAACCGACTCCAAAAGTAATTGCAGAGCAAAAAATAAATTATTATATACAACAAAAAAATAATAAGAATTTTGCAAAATGTACAAAATTTTATCAAAACAGAGAATACTATTTATGTAAGTTTGTTTTTGTTAGAATTCTTTTTACATGTTGTAAAATATTGTATTTCGTCATTAAAGTAATCCATATAATCATAAAGTAACTTAAAACATATAATTAAATACTAAAAATAAATTAACCTATTAATATAAACCTAAATATAAATACAAACTACACTATGAACTATATAAAAACTATATATTCTTTTTATTATTTTTTTATTGCAGAATTCATCAGAAAGGCTGACGGCCCACGTGATGGAAAGCCGTTACCATCGCCTATGGACATTTGCCAAAGGTGCTACAAATGCGCTGCTGCTCTCTTAAGGGAGACTGGAACCTGGTCACTAATGCCGGAACACGACTCAAGGTTATTATGGTGACATGCTTTAGACCAGGAGTGGTAGCCATCCAGTCACGCAAATACCCTACCACCTGGCTGTGAGTTGTTTTCTTGCCTCTTACGACAAGCCACCCGGCCGCAGGAAATTGTATTCTTTCTCCGTTCTTGGATGGATTTTATTTAAAGAAACCTATGCGAAAATCTTACTCAAAAAAAGCTTGTATTTGAATTAACTTTTCTACAGGGCCTTAAAGTACGTAGGTTGTCTATCTCTCCACATTCTATTACATAGTCTGAGGGAAAATGCCGGTAGTCAGCGAATTAGCGGCTCGTAAAAGTAATTGCTGTTAAAGAGAGGCGTATCAGTATAATTGGCTGAGTACAGTTGCATGCAATGCGTTTAACCATTTGAATTCTTAAGATCGGAAATCGGAGATTTGAATATGCTTCTGGAGGCAAATGTGAAAATCCACTGCGTAAGACAGTGGCCAAACTTGAATCCACAGAAACACGTATAACCTACACCAAAATATATAGTTCTTTATTCTAGTTATATTTGTAAAACCCGCATGTTACACAATTTTTATGAATCCAACCTAAAGTCGTCTAGAAGAAATGGTTTTTAGTGATAAAGACACCTTATTTTCTGTAGTTAAACTTCTTTAATGCTATGCAATACTAGATTGTTACACAAGAGGTGAAAGTGACTTATTTAGGCATGAGAGGGTTTGGCACACGACCGTAGCGAGGGCGCTAATAGTTCAACAGCTTAAACAGGCTTTTCACCCGATAAAAACTGATTAATTAAATAAAGAACTACTTCTCTAATAAAATCAAGCATTAAATCCATATCTAAATCTGATGAACTTATTTCATACGTCGCATATGAAATGTCAAGTAAATTTTATTTTCTGTGCAATAATAATTACATAATTCAATGTGCATATTATTGTAATAACCACGAGATATGCTAACGATGAAGGAAAACGTGATGATGAAATCTGCACATCGAGATGACCGATCAAACTCGCCCTAGATACGTGTGGCGAATATGCTCTCTACTCTCATCCTATGAATTGGCAGGCTGGAGCCCAGCAGTAGGACGTTAATCAAATGTTATTATAATAAAAGTATTATAATATTATAACCTGCATCTTGCGGTCAGAATAGGCATCAGAACACATAGTAGCCAACAGGAAAATTATAACGGAATCAGCTACTAGGCATACCGCTTCCGTACCAAGAACTGAACCACTCACTAGTAGATTTGTATCTCTTTGCATGTTGAAAGCTTTGATATTCATCAGCTTGCGAGTCTATAAATCAACTAGGAGTGCCAGCGATTTGTTCGCATTGCTAGGACGACGTGATTGTTAGTGGGGTGCAATGGCAGGACCGTACAAATATAGTTGAACACAATGATTACAAACGTAATGCACGATTGAATAACACGCGCAAAGTCCATCACTATATAGATTATCGAATGAACAGACTTCTTGCCACACTTGCGCTGATCGCTTGATTGCCTCACCCCTCCGTTAGGCATTGCTTTATACTGTATAAATACAATATGTCCCGACACAATAATCGATTGCGTGGACTGAATTTCCAAGAATCACAACTGGCTAATGACTATCATAACGATAACAATATACAATGTCTTTCTAATTACAAATTTTAAACACAAAGTAAACAAAAGAAGTCCAAATGTGGGGGGTAATAAATTGCAGGTGTGAATTGGTCTTTGTCGGTCGTTACAGTATTCTTGGCTATATGTGTCTACCATAACATAAACATTATTCGTGCAGGAACGGAGGTGAGTAAGAAGCGACAAAACAACCACCCACAACTGTGTGGTAGGGTATTTTCCTGACTGGATAGCTACCACCCCTAGTCTAGAGTATGCCGCCATAACAACCTTGAGTTGTGTTCCGGCATTTGTGACCAGGTTCCAGTCTCCCTTAAGAGAGCAGCAGCGCATTTGTAGCACCTGTGATGTTGCAGTCCACAGGCTATGAGAACCGCTTTCCATCAAGTTGGCCGTCTGCCTGTTTGGTGAACTTAAGCAATAAGAAAAAAAGCAGTACTTATCGTTTATCGGCATAAAAGTTATAAGTATTTAAAATTCAAATTCATTTATTTGATTGAAACACGGTAGGTACATAAGTACAAGATGACATGATACTACAAAATTCACATATGTTGCCAACGAAGCGTGCAATTGCTTCTCAAAATTAATAAAAATATTAATTACAGATATAAATACTTACTATAACATAAATACATTCATATCAATTATACGGATAACAAAATTAAAAGTAATTAATTAAAATGAACAAGTTGGCGATCGGCTAAATCTAATATATAAATTCTCATGTCACAGTTTCGTTGCATACTCCTCGAACGGCTTGACCGATTTTGATGAATTTTTTGTGCTTATCCGGTATCTATGAGAATCGGCAACATCTATTTTTCATCCCCTAAATGTTAGGGTAGTCACCCTAATTTTTTTATTTATTTTTTAACAAATTTTTAATTTCTATTTTTTATGATACAACATACAAAATACATACAACCTGGATTTCAACCTCTACGATCAACCCTATTTTACCGGCAGGACGACGTCTGCCGGACAGCTAGTAGTATATAATATACAAATACATCTTTGTCTTCCGTGATAATGGCTACTGTAAAATTGCCAAAACGTCGAAATAATAAATAAGTTTTTTAAATAGGTTTTTAAATACAAGATTTCGAGATCCTGGAAATCATGTAACAGCAGTCCTAGCCAAGACAAGTAAAACGAGTCCAAACTTGACGGGTCTATCTTGTTTAGCATACGAGTTCCTATGGCCACTTCCGTCTCCATCATCAGATCAGCTCCATGGTACCACATTATTACATTGTCACGTGATGTACATATACGTGCAAAATTTCATCTCAATTGGAAATCGGGATGTTGTGCAAATTCAACTTTGAAAGATCCATTACAAATTAATAAACAAAGCATTTAAAATCAAATAAATTGCCACGCTTAAAACCGTTAAAACGTAGTTTATTGAAGATTCTCAGTTTCAGTCAGATTTGGTTGTCAACTACCACTGTAATTAATTAAAGTGCGTGTATAATTAATACACAGTAAAAGCAAGGCATTTATATGCAGGGAATAAAGCATATGCAAGATGCAGGCAGGTGCAACCCATTCTTTTTTTCAAGACATACGACAGGATGGCTCTCGCATTCCTTCGCCTCGGGATCTTATGAATGTTAGAATGCTCCTGTTGCAAAATTCCCATAAATTCTATTTGTTTTTATTCTTAACTAGGATACACCTGCCTTTTGATTAGCTTAGAATGGATAATGGGATATTTTTAATATAATATTGTTACAACTTAGCCCCTCGACAAAGACAAATTCCACGAAACACATTTTATTACCTGCCGGCATTTGAACTGATTGTAATACTTTTATGATCGTCTTCTTTTGTTCAGTTATTTCTAAGTTATTGTGGTGAACAGCCCATTGTCCTATTGTACTCGCTCATTTGCATCATTAGCCAGGTGTTTCAAGCTAATTCTAGGAAACTGTGACGACGTTGCCGGGCGAACACACATTTGCATTTGTGGAGCATAAAACGAAGGCCTGATAGTGAGAGGAAGGTAGTTCAGCGACAACTACGATACGGGAGTGACGTTGGTATTACAATCGGGAATCTAATAGTGACGGACTTTGCGTGTTTTATTGAATTACGGCCTTCTGCATTGCGTTTGGATTTGTTGTGTTCGGTTATATTTGAACCTGTGTTATATGTGTTTGTATTGTTCTAATAAACTCTATAATAATTCCAACGGCATTTTATTTCGAGTCCGCAACTCGTAATAATATATTTAGCAGCCTTCAGTGACTATGACACAATATTAGCTGCATCAAATCAAATAATTGATTTGCTTAAAAACATGGTTAATAAAAACATTAAGGGCCTTACTTATAATCGTTTCTTAAATTTAGAGAAACTGCTCAGCAACTAATTAGTGTAAATCTTACCCATAACCCTCTTTAATCGAATAATTTGGGTACATCCTACGTTAATCATTCAAATTTCGTTTATCTGTGCTCCTCTTAGGTAAACAACATGTAATACACGTTTATAAGTGAAGAAAGAGATACTAATTGATTAGGGTCTGAATCCGATTCTCTTGCTTAAGAGATGCCTTATCGTTTCTTAACGAGATTTTAAGTAAGGCCGTCTACGACATTATGTTATTTTATGTTTCACATGTTTTTGCCCTTTCAGGTATGCAAACAATAATTCAAAGTTGAAAACAAACTAATTAGAAAAAACAGACTGTAATCCACTGAATCAACTCATTCTTTCTAGGTTAATACAGTAATTATAGATATCAAGTGCAGAGTTATTCTATATAGAATGCAATATCAAAAGTGTAAAAAAGAAATATTAAAATAATAAAGTTTTTTAAAGTATATATTACTAGCTGCGCCCACGGTTTCACCAGAGTCGTGATGGTAAAATCGTTATATTTTGGATATTTCGCACTATATTTGTATAAATATAAATATTTCTCCGTGCAGGACCGGAGAAATAATACAATTTCCTGCGGCCGGGCGGACTGTCGTAAGAGGCGACAAAACAACCCACAGCCAGGTGGTAGGGCATTTGCCCGACCGGATGGCTACCACCCCTGGTCTAAAGTATGTCGCCATAACAACCTTGAGTTGTGTTCCGGCATTAGTGGACCAGGTTCCAGTCTCCTTTAAGAGGGCAGCAGCGCATTTGTAGCATCTTTGGTGTTGCAAATGTCCATAGGCGATGGTAACCGCTCTCCATCAAGTGGGCCGTCTGCCTGTCCGCTGACCTCCTGCAATAAAAAAAAAATTAAAAAAAAATTATAGCCTATGTGTTATTCTGATGTGTAAGCTATATTGTTGTAAAGTTTCATTAAAATCCATTCAGTAGTTTTTGCATGAAAGAGTAACAAACATACATCCATTCTTACAAACTTTCGCGTTTAATATGTTTATAGAGATGTATTGGTATGGGCATATAATGAAAAAAAGAATGTTAAACTACAAGATGGATGGATTGTGTGGAGGTAGACCAAAGAAATGATGGATGGATTGTGTGAAGGATGATATAATGATATGTGGTGTGACAGAAGATGTATGTCAGAGTAGAGGAATGTGAAAGGAAAAGACATATTGTGCCGATCCTAAGTAATTGGGATATGGTGAAAGAAAATTAAAAAAACTTCGTTCAAAAAACCGACTTCAAAAACTAAAAAGTATAAAATAACTTATTTCTAAAGCTATTATTATTAATATAATATAGTATCTAAAACATTTTGAAGTCAGTCAGATTTTTTAAACGAAGTTTTTTTTTATTTCATTGTTACTTTTTAGTATTTAGCTATGGGTACGCCTACGAAAAATGCCACGCGGTATGGAATTTTTTTCATAAAATATGTTCATAGAATAATAACTACTGGGCCTATGTCAATTTTTTAGGGGACCAAATGGCAGCTACTTCGCGTCGAACAAAAAAGAATCACGTAAATCGGATCATAAATCTCGGAGATAATCGGTAAACATACATAAAAAAAAGATTTCGACGAATTGAGAACTTCCTCTTTTTTCAAGTCGGTTAAATTGACAGAGAGATGTATTGCCGAAATTCACTTAGAATTGATCATGAAGAAAGTTCTTATCGTCGTAATAGGATTTTTTGATTAATATCTTTTGTGCCTCTTTTTAAACAAATCTATATATTCAGATCTGGGTACTTTATTAAATATCACTGGCGCCATGTAGAATACACTTTTCTCTGTTAAAGCGGTTCTACGGGCAGGCATAGAAAGCTTGTCATGGTCGCGTCTATTGCGACTAGACATGTCGGAAAACTTACTAAGCAAAGGCGGTTTCGCTTTTTTTATTGCAGGAGTTCAGCAGACAGGCAGATGGCCCACGTGATGGAAAGCGGTTACCATCGCCTATGAACATTTGCAACACCAAAGGTGCTACAAATGCGCTGCTGCACTCTTAAGGGAGACTGGAACCTGGTCACTAATGCCGGAACACAACTCAAGGTTGTTATGGCGACATACTTTAGACCAGGGGTGGTAGCCATCCAGTCGGGCAAACGCCCTACCACCTGGCTGTGGGTTGTTTTGTCGCCTCTTACGACAGGCCACCCGGCCACAGGAAATTGTATTCTTTCTCCGTTCCTGCACGACTCGCTTTTACAAACAGTGCTACTTCAAGAATATATAGACAGGGTAAAGTCAATATTTTATGTTCTTAAAATATAGCAAACAGCTATCCATCGTTTTGAAATTCAACATGGCCCTGATACATCTCTTTTGCGCTTTAAAAGCAATGTAATGTACATATATCATATACATTCATTCGTTCATTCATATGTATACAGTTTTTTGATAATTAGTATTATAAAGTACTTAATTTAGTTGTTAAACAGTGGGGTGAGGTTGTTTAATCTGACAGGTAGTTTAAACAGGTTATTAAATCTAAATAGTGTTTATGAATACAATTTTCTTTAAATAACTGTTTGAGGTATTCCTTAAAAATAATCAACGTTGATGAATAACGCTGTGAGATTCCAAAAATGTAACTTTTAGAATTTTTGCCTGTCTGTTCATCAAATCAAAACTAAGCAACGGATTTAAGCCAACTCAACACATAGCTAGCTTATATTCTGGGTCAATATTTAGGTTACTTTCTGATAAATGGCGTCGTTCCGTGACCGCTGGGCTTCACCTGCGATATTGTTATGATTATCCATAGTGGCCAAATGCGTTAAGAAATACCGGATAGCTATATCAGTGTACATACATACTGTTACGACCGAGGTGCCGACAAAGGCAAATTCACACCTGCAGCCCTGTAGAAACACATTTTATTACCTTTTCGGCATTTGGACTGCTTTTGTTTACTTAGTGTTTAAAATTAGTGATTAGAAAACCAGCCAATGAAAGAAATACACAATGGTGTATTGTAATCTTTTATGGCAGTCATTAGCCAGGTGTGATTCTAGGAATTTCGGTGAAGCGGGCCAGCAGACATATTGCATTCGTGCAGTATAAAACATAACCACAAGCGGAGCCAAAGTTTGTGTACATTCGGTAATCTATCAAGTGACGGACTTTGCGCGGGTTATTGAATCGTGCATTACGTTTGGACTAGTTGTGTTCAGTTATATTTCTACCTGTGTTATACGTGTTTGTATAGTTCAAATAAACTATAATAATTTCAACTGCATTGTATTATGTGTATGTATGTGTTATTAACAATGTTGCCTATCAAATAACGCATTAAACCTGTACTTGCATAAAACAGTCGATAGCTGTGACATTATCGCAGATGAAGAACCACCAAAACGAACACATCGTCGCCATGGAAATTCAGAAGAAATATCGTTTACACATGCTAATAAACTCTATACATATACATACAAATAAATAACATTGAAGTGTCTGTTGATAATGTCAAAATAACAGCTTTTTACTAAATGCATATGAAATGTATTATATATACAGTACTGGCATAAAAAAACAATTATAAAAAAAATCTCTGTATGTTTGCTCCGGCTAATATCTCAAACGGCTGGACCGATTTTAATGGGACTTACACTGGAAGGTAAGATGTTATAAGGTAAGGTAACTTAGGCTGCTTTTTTTAGGGTTCCGCAAAAAAGTCCACGAGAATGAAGCCGCGGATACAGTTAGTAAGGAATAAAAAGCAATCAAAATTTTATAAATATTAATGCTTCTATTGAGTAATATAAATATTAAATATTTCATTAGAATTATTATTACAAAGTTTAGTATATAAATGAGGATGCTCTGGCCTAACACTATCAGTTAGTCATCAAACGTACTGGAAGAAAGTTAAAAAAAAATGGAACAAGTTGTGTATTTAATCTTGTTAATGGCTCTTACAATTTTGTTTATGTAAGTATTATCATAAGTATCATATTAACCTTGGGGCGTAAATATTTATACATAGGCACTATAATTTCCGGATCAATTTATCAATCAAACCCACAAAATAAAAGTCGTTGTACTTTTGACCAGAGCCATCTAGCTCCAAATATGGGGATAGTTTGGTCTCACGCTGAATCCATATCTGGACTCAGTTTAGTCCATACACCTTTAAAACATTTGAGAGTTTATTGTCCAAAACACCGAATCTGGGATCAGTATGGTCTATGCACCATCAAAATTTTGAGGGTTTTTGAACTAAAACACCGTATCTGGGGTCAGTTTGGTCTAATACACCATATAAATTTTGAGGGTTTGTGAACTAAAACACCGAATCTGGGGTCAGTTCGGTACAAACACAACAAAATTTTAAATATGAGACCAAACTGATCCCAGATTCGGATTCAGCGGATCGAAATGCATAAGACTAAATGGGTCTGCTCAAAGGTACCAGCCATTTTTTTAGGCCGGTGCTATTTATATTCGTCGACCTCATCGTGGTGCCGTCACTCGTTATCGGTGATCCCGTGCTATCGAATTGTTTAGACACGTCTGACCTTGTTGGAATGTGTTTCATCTCTGTGTTCTCTATAGTCTTTATAATGCAGTGATTTGTTAAGAATGGTGCTTCCGTTTCCGTTCTATCTCCACACCGTTTACCATTGGCTGGGTGTTTATCTACATGTCCGAGTAGGAACGGAGAACGAAGACAATTTCCTGCGGCCTGTCGTTAGAGGCGACTAAACAGTCCACTGCCAGGTGATAGGGTATTTGCCTCTCTGAATGGCTACTACCCCTGATCTAGAGTATGCCGTCATTAAAATCTTGAGTTGTGTTCCGGCATTAGTGATCAGGTTCCTTGTTTCCCTTAAGAGTCCCTCCCTTGTCCGCTTAACAAAACATGAGTAAGACTAGAGGTGCTACAAGTGCGCTGCCGTTCTTTAGAGGTAGACTGGAATCTGGCCACGAATGCCAGAGCACAACTCAAGATTCTTATAGTGGTATGCTCTTCACCAGAGGTAGTAGCCACCCGTATGTATAAATACCTTACCACCTAGCTATGAATTGTTTCTTCGCCTCTTACGATAGACCACCCGGAGGAAATTATAATCTTGCTCCGTTCCTGGACGGATGATATTTAGGGTATAAGCATAAATTAAATGTTAAAAAATACCATATAGAGGGGTTTGGGTAAATTTGTTCGGTTGGCTTGATTTTTTTATGAGCGGCCACGGTACTGTAAAACGGGGTTAATGGAATTTACAGGGTAATTAGACACATTGGAGTTTGGGTAAAAGTGGCTTGATTTTTTAAGTTTGCAGCCAGCGATTACATTTATACAGTGGATAGTATAAAGTAATAAGTTTGGTAAACAAAATCGCTTAAGGGAACATGTGTTAGAAAATAATCTAAACAGAAGACGGGCTTATTTTCAGTCTATAAATGCGGCTGATCTTGGCGGAGATGAGTTTCCAGTTTTAAGTTAAGAGTTAGTCGAGCGTTTCGGGAGTTTATAAATATTAATATTGGTTAATATCTCCTTTAAATTGAGAGGATTTGAACCACCAGAGGAGTGCCAACAAAGGTTCGCGTTGTTGATGATCCCATACTCACAGACAGTGCAGATACGCCAGGCCTTAGGAGAGACTTTGCTATTCTACCGACTCTATAACGAGGAGCGTTCCGAAGAACTGTTTAGAATGATGCCTTCGTTCTATTCTTCTTCTTCTTTCTTGGGGGTTGGTATACGCTTCTTCAATAAGATTCCGAGTGAAATGTTAGATCTGCCCTTCACTAAATTCAAAATCAAAATAAAAAGTATCTTGCTTAAAAAGGGTTACTACACTATTGAAGAATATTTAAATGACAAAACTTCATTTACATAACAGCTCGCTCCAACCTCTTATACTGTGTTTTGTACGAGTATAACGTTTTTATCTTGTCGTACTTGTAAGGAATATATGGAGATATGTTGCAAAAAATAAATAAATATTACGTTACATCTTTATATTTATAACTATAATTATTTTCTATCCTTTTATTGCGCTTTTGTCTTATTGAATATGCACTGTTTGTTAGATTTGTCTATGAATATTGTCTATTACTGTTCTTGTCAATTGTGATTGATTATTGAATAGTAACGGCCATAGAAATGTACTCCACTTAAATAAGTAAATATATATATAATTCAATCTTTCTAAAGACTTTATTTCTTTATCTACTGCATGTTTCCACTCATCGTCTCGTTCTATTGCTTCTTCATAAGTCATTGGATATATTTCTGTCATCATTGCATGTACTAAATATGTTTCGTAATCATCATATCTTACTGGTGGTCTTCTTAATCTTTGAGGATGCTGAGAGCACTCACCAGTTGCATCTTGGTTTTAGTCTCCTTTTTCTTCAACAATTGTATATTCGGGTAAATCAGGTATGTTGTTTTCAACACATTCATATCTTAAATCAGTTTCATCAAATCTTACGTCTCTTGTTTTTAAAATTTTATTTGTTTTTGGGTCCCATACTTTGTACCCATTTTCTAAATATCCAACCATTCTTACCGGTATTGCTCTTTCTTGTAATTTGTTCGTTTTAGGTATGATCGTCATCCATCCTTTGGCTCCAAAAACACGTAACTTGTCCATTTTTAAATCTGTTTTGAAAATTTCAGCTGGTAATCTATAGTTGATAGCTTTAGATGGACTTCTGTTTATTAAATATACTGCACACAAGACCGTTTCTCCCCACAACTCCTTGGGCAGGTTCGTTTCACATAACATTGATCTCACTTTATTAAATATGGTTCTATTCATTCTTTCTGCTGTTCCATTTTGTTGTGGAGAATGTGGCAGAGTGTATTCAATTTTTATGCCTTTATTGCTACAAAATTTCTTAAATAAATTTGATGTATACTCACCACCGTTGTCACATCTAATTCTTCTTACTGATGTTCCTTTCTGATTCTCAAAAATTCTTATATAGTCTAGTATTTTTTGAGTGGCATCCGACTTGTTTTTCAAAAGAAAAACAGTTGTATAGTGGGAATAATCGTCTATAAAGGAAATAAAATATTTGTACCCTTCCGAAGTAACAATATTCAAAGGTCCAGCGATATCCGTATGGATAAGATCACCTATCCGATACGATTTTGCTCGAATGACATGTCTGAAAGGCAATCTTGTGGCTTTTCCTCTCATACATGCATCACATACTTTATCTGAAACCGGTAAATTCAATAATTTTAAACATCTTCTATTCATGTGTCCCAGTCTTTTATGCCAAATATCAGCGTCATCCTCAATGTTAGCTGCCAATGTGTCTTCAATTTTGTTATTTTGTATTTCTCCATCTAATATGAACAGTTGGCCTTGTCTTTCTAATTTCAGTATTTCATTATTTTGAATTAATTTTACTTCATCTTTATCAAAGACTACTTTAAAACCTTTTTTACACATTTTACTTACAGATAGTAAATTTTGACATACCTTCTGTACAATCAAACATTCAATGGTCATAGTTTTTCCTTTAATAGCAATATTTATAAAGCCTCTCCTTTCGGCTTTAATAATTTCACCATTGGCAATTTTTATGTTTATAACATTATCTAGTTTTATTATATTAAACATAAACTTCTCAAAAAATTCACTGATTAAATGATCAGTTGCTCCAGAATCTATTATAAACTTTATATATCTTTCTTCATTAATATACATAGCATTTTCATCAATAGCTACTAACTGAAAATTACTTTCATTTTCAGTCTCTGTTAAATGACCTTGTTGATTTCCTGTTCTTCCTCTTCTAGTTCGACCTCTAAAGTTACCTCTACCTCTATATCCTCTAGTTCTATACACACATTGGCTGGCGATGTGACCATTTTTATGGCATCGATAACACAAAATGTTGTGTGTACTCGATAGTACGACTTCCTCTTCAATTTGTGTGGATTTTATTTTAAGTTCTCCATCAAGTAACCTTGACTTCACAAAATTCATTGATAGGTCTTTAATGTTCATGGTTTCCAGTGCTGTAATGATACTTTCATATTCTTTTGGGAGTGTAATTAGTAAATGACATACCTGGTCCTCTTCATCGAGTTTGCAACCAATTGCAAGTAACTCATTCATAACAGTATCAAATTTGATAAAATAATCTTGTAAACTTTCATTAGTCGTATATTTCATTGATAATAATTTTCTTTTTAAGTGGAGCTTATTGAAAACGGTTTTCCTTTGAAAATTGGCCTGTAGCGCCTCTAGCATTTCTTGTGCTGTTGTACATTTTGATATTATTTCTGTGTATTTATCACTTATGCATTGCACAATAAGTGATTTAGCTTTTGCTTGTATCTTTTTATCTTTCTCTTCTATATTTTCTATATCAATACCTTTTTCTTCCAATATCAGTTTTACTCTATATATCCAATGATTATAATTCGTTTTTTCGCTTAAAATTGGGAATTTTACATCAGTCGTCATTTTTACTAATCTTCTTTTGTTTTTTATTTTTGTGGTTATTATTAAATCGATAAATTTTACTTTTTACACTTTACTTTTCACTGGGCCCATAACCTGATAAAGTTATGGGCACGCAGCGGAAGCAAACAACAGCAACGATTGAATTATATATATATTTACTTATTTAAGTGCTACAACTCCATTAATTCTTCAAAAGTTATTCTGTAACATAATTCTGTATAAAATCTTTTTTTTTTTAAAGTACTTAAATATAAAAAATAGAACAACAAATATAAAGAAAAACAATTTTTAGCTAGACGTGTTGCTGGGGAGTTTGTTGCCGCTTCTTCTCCTTAACAGCAATAACACGTTGCGAAGCGGTGTACATAGACTAGGAAGTAAAATTAAATTTTAACCTATATGTATGACCTTCAAAAAGTGTTCTCCAGTGGAACTTATTTTGAATAAAAACTTTTGAATTTGAATTTATTTCTACCATCACACCGCTCGCTATCGGTTGGCAGTTCACCCCCACTGCCTTGAGCCGCTTCGCTCATGTACGCAACGCTTCTGTAGAACGTTTCTGTTGCGTACCGTGGGGATTTGGGATAAGCTCCCAGCCGACGTTTTCCCACAGCGCTACGATATGGAGTTATTCAAAAAGGGGGTCATAAAATTTCTTCTAGGTCGGCAGCGCGTTGGTGACATCTGTGATGTTGCAAACGTCCATAGGCGACGGTAATCGCTTTCCAACAGGCCGTCAGCCTGTTTGCAGTACTCCAGCTGTAAAAAAAGTACCCCCATATAATGTTTGTATGTGTTTTCAGGTCTAGCTGTGTTTTCGCGGATATTGAACATGAATCGCTCCATCAAAAAATTCTAGACCCATATTACTTAGACGAAACACGCAACTCTAAGCCTGAATCTTTGTCAGTGGTGGATCTTCTTAAAATAAATAATCAAGGTTTCAAAACAAAGCCGCAAATTGGTCAAATTCGACCAATTGATGAATTGTAAGGACTAATTTGTAATTTACACTTTTTAAATCGTTTTAAATTCTGCTAAGCAAAAATTTTTGTACTTTTACTGCCTTAATATGCCGACTTCCAGGCGATAGGCAGTTTCAAGTATAAGTCAATAAAAGGTTGAGTTGGGTTCTTCTTTCTCTCTTTCATATATAATGCACTGTTTTGAAATTAACTGGTTTTAGTGCCTTTTTTAGGGCAGATAAATGTTTCTCTATATAATAAAACACAACATGGGAAAATTCAAATTGACAGTGGCATTAATAATGTTACAGGACTCGAATTAAAATAAATGCCGTTGGAATTACTATAGAGTTTATTAGAACTGTACAAATACGTATAAAACTGGTACAAATAAAACTGGATGCAACCAGTTCACACTGCACGATTCGATGCAATTCAACACGCGCAAAGTCCGTCACTATATCGCTAATCGAGAGTACTGCTAACGTCTTACTCCGTTCCGGCATTGTTTTATAGTAAACTGTATAATAGAACAAAGGATCGCGTTCACCGAGTTAATTTCGCACACCTGGCAAGCTTCGACGGCCATAAACAAGTTCAATAACAATAGCATGTTTTTCTGGATTAAAAATTCTAAACACAAAGTAAACAAAAGAATTCCTAAATCAAAGAAGGCAATAAATGATAAATAATAATAATCGTATTTGTTATTGTAAAGTAACCATATGACGGAAGTAGTCAATAACCGGATGTCAACGCATTTATTATTAAGCCAACGGATATCGAAAATGGAGTAACCGGAAGTTGGAAGTTATACGGATGGCGAAAGTTGGTGTTATGACGGAAGTGAAGTGGCGTTAAAGTATTACAGGATGGTGTCGCTGCAGACGCACTACGATGATCTTATAAATACTCCGTGTTCAGGCAGAGGAGACCCAGTCTACAAACGATAGTCAACTAATCTTCAACCAGCAATCTACCACGACGGTAGATCAGAGCAAAAGCTCTGTTGGGCAAGAGGCCCATAGTATATTGTGATCGATAATTACTGTTAGATAATGGTAGTATTCTTTAAGGGCAAATTGCAGCTCGACAACCGACAAACGTGGAGACAACTCTTGAAGTTGTCCTAATGTTTCTGTGTATTATTGTGCTTTACATGTGTGTTACATGAGCTTTGCATTTTTTAGAGGACGCAATTTTATTTTTGGGACATGTGTGGGGGGTCAATAGAAGCTTAACCTCGAATTTGTGGAGTCGCCACCCTTGTCCCCCGACCGCCATCTTGGAAAAAGAGGTGGAAACACTTTTTTCACGATATCTCGGAAACTATGCGTTATAAAAATTTGTAAAGTCATAATCTGTACCGAATTGTTTTGCCTACAAATATATTTATATAACTTTTTGCCCTAATTTAAAAATTAAAGAAGTTATAAGCAAAAAAGTGAGATTTTTTTATAAACACATGTCCCAAACATAAAATTGCGTCCTCTAAAAAATGCAATATTCGGTCCTTAAATTGAAAGATTTAAATAGACTATTGTTAAAAGCCTTGCAGAGATTTGGGTATGAAAGTACCGAAGATACCAAATATTAACTATTTGGGCAGAGTTTCCCCTTTATTGTCCAGCCTTTGGTGTGACTATTCCCACCACACAGTAAGCAATGAACACCGTCTACACGCCTCACCGCCTTTTTATACCAAAATACTACGAAACTACCCACCCTACAAAATAATAATATTACAATATTGCTAAAAATACCAATTATATCATAGTGTTGCCAGGACCATTATTATTATCTATGATGATTGTCTATGTTATATTAATATACTCTATGGTTCTCATAACTGCTGTGATGAACATCGCGTAACACTATGTAATAAACTTTGATTTTAATATTTCAGATTATTATTATTTTGCTATTACAGGTGTGCGGTCTTTATCAGTATATAACAATAAAACAGATGAATTATTGTTTCATTTTTGTATTTATTTAGGTACCAATTTATTGGCGAGATAGCTTTTATGTGATGATTAAAAAACCGCCGTTAGAAAAAAAAACATGTATACGTGTATTAGACTAGGTAGGTACGTTTGCTGAAGAGTTTCTTGCGTTGCTTCTTCTCTTCAAGCCATAACATGTTGCGAAGCGGTGGTAGATTAGATTAAGCTCCCATAGAGTAAATAATAACCATAAACAAAATAAAAACTAAATAATTAAAATGAACAAGTTGGCGGTAGGCTAAATAAAACTTTAACAATACTTATTGACACTAGCGTCGAAACGTCGGAGTAACAAAAATTAAATCATCACCGCGCTTGAAACCGTTAACACGTAGTTTTATTAAACATGGGTATGCTGTTATAGCGCTTGATATCTATAATAGTATAAAATTATAAACATGTTGTTTGATTGTAGCTATTTACAAAAAATAACAACTAGAATGGACTATATAAACGACGGGAAACACGATACATTTTTTTGAGATTTCTTGTCGGTTTGTCCATTTGTTCGGTATTCCCATAAAAACTACTAGGCCGATTTCGATACAGATGTCACTGGTCAATATCAAATTCTTAGAGTTGAAATCTTTCCGAATTTTTATCCCGGGGATCTCGCTAGAATTTTTGTGGGAATTATTTATAATGGCTATATACAAAAAACCCGATAACAATGCGATATTTTCGCAAAAAAACTATGTAGTAAAATGTTGTAGTATTTTATTCCCCATGGCAATTTTTCCTGAAACGGTTTATGGAAGTTCAGTTGCATAAAAATTTGCTTACTCCGACACAGTTTTCACTAAAAGGATAGCATGCATTCTTTTTAAATGCTGTGTCTCGGGAACCCCGCGCAAATGTCAAGTCAAGCGAGCAATTCTTGAAAGGCTTTAGAATAGAACCCCGTTTGAAACTTTTAATTTTGTAACAACGAAAATTATTAATAAAAAAAAATAAAAATAAACATTTCCTAATTTTTCCATCGGGTTCTATTCTAAAGCCTTTCAAGAATTGCTCCAAAAAAGGAAATAAATCTTCAATTTATAGTTTAACAATGATCACACTTGCAATGTTCATGTTCAAGCAAAAAAAAATATTACTTAACTATTTTTTATTTTTTTATTTTCATATTTTGTATGTTTAAATAATATTTATTCAATAGAGGGCCAATGTGGGTGTGGCTTGCGTAAGCCAGAGTACCCGTTTTCGGCCGTATTTTCATCCCTCTGGCAAATTATAAATATTAATCTTACAGTTTCGGCAGTCAAAATTTTCTTTAGGAAATTTCCTTCTCTTTTCGAATCTTTTTTCAAATTTGAAAAATCTTTATAACTTCTTGAGATATTTGCAAAAAACTAAACCCCCTTTTTTTTAGTTAATTGTTAATAACTTTTACAATTTTTGCAAGCGGAACTTCACTTTTTTTTTAAATCATCTAGATGCCATTCCGAATCGAATGACACCTCATTTATAATTTTCGTTGTTGGTCGTTGTCCAGAAGTTGGTCCAAAAGGCACTTGTTTACCAGTCTATGGCACCCTACTATAATAATACTAGTTCGTAAATTTTTCTGTAATGGTGTACAATAAAGTGTTATCTATCTAAATAAAATGAAATACTTGTGTTTTTCAGAGAACCAAAAATCAATCGCAACGATTACGATGAAGTAAGTGGAAACCAATTGTAATATACGAAATTAAATGCAAGCGCCCAATCTTACCTGTGAGTATTTATTTAATTATTTATTTCTATAGCAAAGCTGGAACTATGAAGAAACAAAGAAAGACTTTATTTGATTTGATTATTATACATAGAGCATATTTTGAGAATTTGTACCCCGCATTTTCAGCAAACGAGGTCTGCACTCGTCATATTGCTGTGCGAATATATATTCAACACAACGCTGATTTTCAGTGCAAACCTTCCTTTTGGCATAAGACCGCCGGTGGATAGAAGACTGACTAGGTATGTAATGAAAAGTGCTTACCGTCATCTATAGAAGTTTGCAACATCAGGTCCGAAGTCACCGAGTTACCGCCTTCTAGAGTGTGATAGAGGCTTAGAGACACTATGCTAGAAAGAGACCACAAAGAGAGAGTGTGGAAGGAGAGTGCGTTGGCGGACCTCATTCATACGAGGCAAACCTGGTTTCCGAGATACCTCACGGACGTTTCCTCCTGTGTTTTTTTTTATTTGCATGAGCTCGGCAGACAGGTAGATGGCCCACCTGATGGCAAGCAGTTACCATCGCCTATGGACATCTGCAATACCAAAAGTGCTGCAAATGCGTTGCTGCTCTCTAATTAAAGCGAAATTTCATACTCCTCCGTCTGCGCAATTTTCGTAAAATAGGGTGCAAAGTTTTTGCTTCTCGTATTAATATTATTATATAAACAAATTATTTTATTTATTTAAGGACACGTACAACGCCTTGGCTTCGTATTGTATTATCGTCGCTTGAGTATTTATTACAAGATTATTAATATTATTTAAATTATTGTTATTTGTGACGAAGTCAGATACCACCTAACTCGTATGTCTGTTTATGGATTTGTGAAGTAATTTTAATAGGAAAATATTATACTTTCCAATAACATTAGTATCGTATAATAAATTTAATTGAATTTATTGGTCTTTTAATTTTTTAGTCTATAACTAAATTGAGTTTTTTTAAACCTCTTTCACCCAGTGAATCGGCATTGCCATACAGCGTGGTAATTATATATACATTTTGTCTATGGTATCAATGCCGCCAGCGTTCTGGGCACGCTTACCTCTAGCAATAGCCTAAATTAATTTATTTTTAATTAAAATAATAATATTGTATTCAACTTTATTAAAACGATATCTAAGCTAAAAGGAAACTTTTTTTAAACATATTTAACTAGTTTAATATTCAACCTGTGCTAAGCCTTCCTTTCGATAATTCCCTTCTACTTAGAAGTGAAAAGTAACCCATATTTGCAATCTGTGTCAAGTTACACCACAGTTAACTCTTAAACCGTTAACTGCTTTTTTAACGGTTATAATATCATCCGAATTGCGTAACAACACAGTATAAATAAAATGACCAGTAGACGTACGGCGACGTATGGACATAGCAGTCGTGCGAAACGAAAAACAGCGAGGCGCTGCCGAATTACCATACATTTTTAAAACATGTATGGTGTGCTGAATTTAATGTTTATTTTATAGAAACTACTCGAAATAGCTGTCACTGGTATAATTGTTGTAATTTATTTATAAATAATATCAATCACTTCAAAAAAGTATTAATTATTCCCAAAAAGATGCCTTTGCTGCTTGTATAGTCCGATAGATCATATTACTAAAAAAAAACAAAATTTGAAAGCGAATTTGATAAATTGTTGCTTGCTATTTACCCTTAGATATGAACTAATTTTCGTAAAATTGGATAAAACGTAAAGTATAACGCAATTGCCCCCCACCAACACTTACTCACAACATCAAGAAAGAAATCTTAATATTTTCTGGAACAAAGTTTTTTTACGTGGTTTATATGAGTGAACAAGTAGAGATCGTCAAGTAAACAGCGTCGTGTCCTCTCCAGACCTGGGTGTGGTAAAACTCGCGCGTTGGCTCATTTAGCAAGCTTGGATTCCCGCGAACGCGCGTGCATCAATTAGCGTTGTTCGCTCACAGACGCGCGTACTTCGTAGAATGCATGCGAGTTCGCGCGATCATTTGTATGTGCATTACGTTGTGAAGATAAGGGTGAATTTCCTATGTCAACTTTAAGATTGACAATTGGTTTTGCTTTGATTCTGCGATAGCTTGAACGGGATGTTTGGGAAAATTAATAAATAAATCAAATTTAAATTCATAAGTTAGTATGAGTTTACTGTTAGTAATATATACACTGCGCTAACAGTGCAGTCAGTTTGGATATGATCTAACCCACCGGCGGCTGTTATTAATATGATTATTTATTGATTTACTGTCTCGACAACCTTGTAATTATAGTAAGTCAAAAATATGGACCGGATTATATATTTGTAAGATAAAAATGATTAAATAATCGTTTGTGAATGTTGCTCTAAATAATTAGTTTTAAGGATATAATGTCCAATTTACACATAACAAGTCGTGGTAGCGTAATGGTTAGCGCACGCGCCCCTAAATCAAAGGGCGTGGGTTCGATCCTGACCGGAACGCATGCACCTCTTAGTCAGTTTTCTGATCTAATGTGCATATTGTTACAATTACCACGTGCTAAAAACGGTGAAGGAAAACATCGTGATGCAACCTGCACATCGAGATAACCGATGTGTCAAACCTGCCACCTGCCAAGCCGCCTTGGACAAGCGTGGCGGGTATACTGTCCGTTGCCCTATAACGGGAGGCCCGAGCCCAGCAGTGGGACATTTATGGGCTGACATCATTACACATAACAAGTCATATAACTTTAAATGAGCCAATCTTGTATATATGTTATATATATTTCGGTAAGTATTTGTTGGAATTGAGCACTAGGGGCGCAAAACGTCTGTTAAATTAGACAAAACATCACGCTCATTTTTTGGCAGCAAACGAGCGAGAGTAGATAGATAGATAACTCTTTATTGTACACCAATACAAACATGAACTTAAGACTAAATTACATCTAGTTATGTACAAAGGGCGGTCTTATCGCTAAAAAGCGATCTCTTCCAGACAACCCGAAAAATGAATTTAGATGATAATGGCGATGGTGGTATACGTAACATATAGTACAAACTACTTACATTTTAATAATAAATACATCAATTATATATATACATAAGTATATGGAGAAATTTTATATATTACATAGATATATACTTAATATACATACCATACAAATACATATCTACAAAATATATAAATGTTTATAAGTGTTTAATCATAGTTTTAAATATCGCTAGTGATTTTGCTTGTCTGATTGTAACAGGAAGCGCGTTCCAGTGCTGTATAGCCTTAACAGTTAAAGAATTGTTATAAAAACTTGAGTTATGCGCAGGAGTGTTCAACTTGAGTTTAGTAGAAGGGCGTAAATTATGAGAGCACGAGAGAAATTCAAAACTAATGTTCTAGTTAAATGCTCTAGTTAGAGTACCTATAATATCTAAAAAACAAGGGCGCACTTATAGAAGCTCGCATAGGGCGCATAAAAGGTTATTTACGGCACTGACGGTTATGCCCATTTTGGGAAATTTCAGAACAAACCCGATCGTTTGTAGGCACATAAAAACGATTCCGAATTAAATTTACTTTAAAGTGATAGATATTTAATAACTCATTTTATTGCCACTGCGGTAAAATTATAATATAAAACGGACATAT
This sequence comes from Dendrolimus punctatus, assembly GCA_012273795.1. Lineage (NCBI taxonomy): Eukaryota > Metazoa > Arthropoda > Insecta > Lepidoptera > Lasiocampidae > Dendrolimus > Dendrolimus punctatus. The sequence goes on from CM022539.1 coordinate 19,222,047, forward strand.
ACACACATAAACGGTTATTAATAGCTATAAAACATTTTTAACACGCTAAGTGTCGTTGCAAATTGCAATCTTGCGCAACGCTAAACCTTCACGCTATATACTGTCCAATGTAAATTGTGATATCACATGTAAGATTTCATTTCGATCGATTTTTAAAAATATTACATTGAACGGTTCTTAACCAATTTTACCAAGGATAAAAGTGAAGTTAGCAATTTATTAGCCAGTCGTTCTAGTTTCACTCAATACTTGGCGGACTCTAATTGCAATGTTATCTATGATCTTTCACTTGGTTTTTAAAGGAACGAAAGTTTGTTTAAACTCTTACTATAAGTTTAGTACGTCGTTTTTGTGTTTGAGTGAGTGGGTCCCCGGATGGTTTAGATTCACACTTAGAACCGGTAGGTGGCGCTGAGACCGGGTTCTATAATCCTCCTAATCAACGGAAGCGATTTTGGTGATTTTGTTTTTGTGTGTTTGAGTGGGTCCCCGGATGGTTTAGATTCACAGTTAAAACCGGTAGGCAGCGCTGAGATCAGGTTCTAGAGTCCTCCTAATCACCGGGACCCATTTTGGTGATTTTGGTTTTGTGTGGTTGAGTTGGTGTGTCCCTGGATGTTTTAGATTCACACTTAGAACCGGCAAGTGGCGCTGAGATCAGGTTCTAGAATTCTCCCAATCACTTGGACCGATTATGGTGATTTTGTTTTTTTGTCATGAAACAAAGTTTTTTAATTCAGAAAATATGGCGGTACCAAGTTCGCCGGTTCAGCTAGTAATCTATAAAATAATAAATTGCTTATATTCAATTAAGAATCTTTCAATCAAAGTACCTAGAATTTAAGACTACGTTATACTTTCAACGCAATATCATCAACATGATGTGCTGGTTCCATAGTGATGCGACATTATCGATTTTATGAATCGATAACAAATATAAAACATTTTCTACTGTAATATCTAACATTAGGCTTAAGTTGTCTAAGGCTGGTATGCACCGACATTTAACCGGTGGTTAAAATAAAATAATCGATGAAATTGTATGCATAAACAGCGATTATTTTATTTCAACCGTTGATTAAATGTCGGTGCACACCAGCATAAGACATTTAAACATCATTATATAGTATGATTCATAACAAAAATCCTGTTTGTAATCTACGATGATGATGATGATGATGTGATTATCTTCTAAGCCTTTGGAACTTAAATAATTACAATAATAAATAAATGAAAGTGAAATATAGTTGATTAAATCATATCCATAACATCAGGGATGTTATGGATATGAAAATTCGGATTTGGATGTGTATATATATAAACAATATTATATCTGTAATAAAACTACGTTTTACGGTTTTAAGCGCGTTAATTTTGTCGCTTTTCAGTGGCCGAAACGTCGGAATCGTAGTTTTGTTACGTATACAAATCGCAAAAACTTAAGAACATATAATATTATATAGGTTTCAGATACGGTTAGGGTTATGAAATTATTGCGGATTATCCGTTACTTTCGGATATTTTCAGTAACGGATATCCGATTTCAAAGAAATTGAAAATGTAAAATACAAATAGATAATGATTTGTCTTTAGTTTTAGGTCTAATTAGTTATTATACCTACTCATTTTAAAGCGTTACTTATCGACTTCAAAAACAAAACAATGATGATGATGATGAAATGATCTTCTAAGCCTTTGAATCTTAAATAATTACAAAAATAAATAGATGGACGTGGAAAATAGTTGAATATGATTAAGGGGTGTTACGGATATGAAATTATTTCGGATTATCCGTTACACTCGGATATTTTCAGGAAAGAATATCCGATTTCGAATAAATTGTAAACGCACAATACAAATAGATGACGATTGGTCGTTATTTTTAGATTATCATTTTTTTTTTTTTTTTTATTGCACGAGATTAGCAGACAGGCAGACGGCCCACTTGATGGACAGCGGTTACCATCGCCTATGGACATTTGCAACACCAAAGGTGCTACGAATGCGCTGCTGCTCTCTTTAGGGAGCCTGGAACCTGGTCACTAATGCCGGAACACAACACAAGGTTGTTATGGCGACATACTCTAGACCAGGGGTGGTAGCCATCCAGTCGGGCAAATGCCCTACCACCTGGCTATCATTTGGTACAGTCTTATAAGTAATTAATACCTACTCATTATAAAGCTTTACCTATCGACTTCAGAACAAAAACTATAAAGTTAACTATAGTTTTGTTAAATTAAAATGTTCTTTGTCTATTAAATAAACAAAAAAATATATTAATTAAAATAATATATCAGATTTGGTTACGATTATGTATAGAATTTTATTTCGGATTTCCGATAGTCTCGGTTACGGTTCTTCTTATGATAATATTAGACAGATCAACCAAATTGAATCATTGTGGTTGAAAGGTGCAAAACTGTAAGAATAAGACGGTATTCAATAACATTGAATGAATCAAGTTTATGTTTATATTGCTCACTTTGGAAGATCCATACGAAATGAAAAACAGAAATGAGCTATTTAATATAGGCTTTATAAATATTATATATAATAAAAGCCTATAGATATCCCACTTATGGCTCGGCCTCCATCATAGCTAACCAATATGCCGCACGCTTGTCAAGGCGGCTTAGCAGGTTGAACATCGTTATCTCGATGTGCAGTTGAATCAAGATTTTTCACCATTATTAGCACTAGTAATGTATCAACATATATTAGGTCAGAAAACTGCCTAATAGTGCATGTGTTCAGCAGGATCGAACCCACGCCCTTTGAGAATGGGACGCGCGCGTTAGCCATTACTTTTTATATATTATGACTTTTTATATAGGCTTTATGTAAGTAGCTAATTCACTTTAAGTTAATTATGTTATTATAAATTATTTTCAAAAATAAAAATGAAAAGAAATTAAATTTTAGAAGAAAACATACCTAAAATATCCTTTTTTTTGTATAATAACAGCAATACTTAAACCATTTATTGCACACACATACACAAATCACGCACACAACATTCGTATATTGAAACCAATAACTTCGATATGCGCTTGCGCAGACGTTATTACGCGACGCGGCTCTTCACTTAACTGAACTGAAACGGTTCTTGAGATCGGATGAGTCCGTTTGAAAATGAAATGTGGTTAAAACTATACTCGTAAACTTTTTTGTTAAAGTACTAAGGTCCGAAAGACCAATGGTGGCTAAAACATTGCTAGCAGGCTATACAAAAATGTATTGGGACTGGTTGCAGATTGCTGCGTAGAAAAATTATTTTAATGAAATGCTTCGATCAAAAACTGATGTATATTTATTCATTTTAATTTTTTAATTTACATACATACATACATAACTTCACGCCAGGTCCCTTGCGGGGTAGGCACGAACAACAGAGCGCCATTTAGGCTTATTCTTACACACCTCACTTGCTTCTTTGACATTCATAGTTCTTGTCATGCACGCTCGTCTGTTCTTAAGGCTCCTGATATCACCTTCTGCTAGTACACGATCAATTTGATCATGGAAGGTGTGTTCGTGGCCTTCCGCGACTTCTGCTTTTTAATTTAATTGTTCAAATTTTATTATGTGTCTGATAAATAAATAATTATTATAGTATAGTAAAGTAAAGTATAGTACTTTATGTTTAAATATTATAAATTTTAAAGTTTGGTTTTTGTTTCTTTTGAATATCCAATGACAGTCAAACGACTAACAATAGTTTAATCTATCGATTAATTTTCACCCTGCCCAGAGGGACAGTTAAACTTCTCCGTATGGATTAAACGACGGTTCTGTCATCACTATCATCACTACATAGTATAAAACAAAGTCGCCTTTTCTGTCCCTATATCCCTATGTGCGCTTAAATCTTTAAAACTACCCAACGAATTTTGATGTGGTTTTTTTCCAATAGATAGAGTGATTCAAGAGGAAGTTTATATGTATAATACATGCATCATATACTAAGCAACATTGCTAATTTTAGAGGTTTCTATGTAGTGATGCCCGTGCAAAGTCGGAGCGGGCCGCTATGTTTTTATATACAACGTTCATAGTTTTCTGTAGTGTATTTAATTTGTATCAGCATTGCACCCGTGCGAAGCCGGGCGGGTCGCTAGTTGTCAATAAAGTTGAAAAACTTTCAAACTTATTTTGACAGAAAACTATCCAACCACACATTGAGTAGCACTATAAGTTGTATTGTTAGTACTACTATTTTTTTATTAAAATTTACATTTCGCACACTACCGGTTTCTTTACTAGGGATACCAAAGCGAAGAGAGGTGACATCCACGAATGGCGCCAGAGTCAAATCGCCGGCTTGTGTGGAGACTCGAAGACACTCCACTAAAACCACCCTCCTCCCATGTGCCCCGCGCTTATGGCAGGAAGAGCGTGAGACTTAGAACGTAGTTACGCCCACGCTAATCCTAGGGCACCAGTGCTTGAGAGTGCCCCGGAAAAGGCAAATTCACTTAGTCAACAGGGGTGAAGACTGCTCCCTAGATGCTAGAGGGCCCCTGAAGAGACGAAATACTTGTGGTAACAACTATCAACTAAGTATATTCTCTCCTATGAGATTAATTTACTTTGTGGTATATTTGTAGTAAGTTTAAACAATTTCGCAACATTACACAGGGTGTTTATCTGTAAGAAAAATCATTTTCTAAATGAAATTGTAAATTATTTTCCACTTAGCTGTAAAAATATATATACAGTAATGTTAAGTGAAATCTCAAGGTTTGCAAAACGATTAACATATAGAAACTTTATTTGCCTGATTCATGTTAGATTGCAAATTATACCAATTATAAAAAAATCGAACATTTTTAAGATGAAGAGAAACTCATAATATTAAACTGTCTTGTCGGCTCTTGTCACCGCCGGAGTACCTGCTGTCTTAGAACCGAACGGCCTGTGCCGCAACGATGGTAGAGACCCGATGGTATGTCATTAGTGCCCTGGAAGATGGGTCGCCCCTTAGTATGGGACGCTTCTTGGGATACTTTGGCAGAGTCCCATCTTCCAACTACTATTAAATAAATATAATAATAATTTATTCAATAATAATATTGTTACATAACGACAAAGGTAAACGCACACTTGCCTGTCGTAAAGCGCAACCTCCCCGCATTTAGGGTTTCTTTTGTTTACTTTGCGTTTAGAATTTCTAATTAAGAAAAATATTCTATTGTTAATTGTACTTGTTTTATGGCCATCATTAGTGTCAAACGAATCCTTGCTGTTGTTGTATGGATCGGTGCATTATAAATCAATGGCCCAAGGCGGGGAGGGCAGTCAAGCGAGAATGATGATGCGAGCATGACGTAGATTCGATCAGCGATATAGTGACGGACTTTGCGCGTGTTATTGAATCGTGCAGTTGGTACTGGCTGTGTCCAATTATATTTGTAACTGTTTTATTGGTGTTTGTACAGTTCTAATAAACTCTTTAGTAATTCCAACGGCATTTTAATTCGTACGCTATGTAGCTCGTAACAATATAAATTAAATTACAGGCAAAATATTGGGTATAATAATATTGTAATTGAGATACCATCTTAAATATTATATAACTAGACGACCTTCAGATTAGTAATTATCTAACTCTCGGTCATTTTTATGCACAAAGGTCAAATAATTATGTTTTAAAATGAATTCAGAATACGAGTATGAAACAACACGTTGTTAACTCTGTTTTAAGGAGCCTCTAAACTTCGTATACCTATTATGAAGGCGATTAGATCTCATTATTTAAAAATGGAAAGTCTTAATAAGTTTTTTATCTCTTACTTTAACTGGAATCAATAAGTTTTTGCAATACGTAAAATTATTAAAATTCGATACTAAGCGACATCTATCGAACAAGTGGCAATAAAAATCAAGGCGCGCCGACATGACAAAACACTTTTTTTTTTTATTGCGGAGATCAGCAGACAGGCAGACGGCCCACTTGATGGACAGCGTTACCATCGCCTATGGACATTTGCAACACAAGTGCTACGAATGCGCTGCTGCTCTCTTTAGGAGACTGAACCTGTCATAATGCGGAACAAACAAGGTTTATGCGACATACTCTAGACAGGGTGTAGCCATCAGTCGGGCAAATGCCTACCACCTGCTGTGGTTGTTTTGTCGCCTCTTACGACAGCCGCCGGCGCAGAAATTGTATTCTTTCTCCGTTCCTGCACGATAGATATATAAAGAACACTTTATAGTGAATAAGATTTTCATATCTGTAACAATTTTCATCTTCAATTTATTATCGTATGTTAAGGTTTAAACATGGATCACCTTAATTAGTGGGCTTAAGTAAGCGCCACCTCTTGAACATTTTTAAAACAGCTCAGTAAGATACTCCGTCAGTACAGACTGTACAAGTGAAAGTCTGCAGCATTTTAGAAAGTTCTGTTGCTTTCTGTTTTAAAAGTTAGTGTATCGCCCAGTTCGTAGATGGCGCTAGACTTCATTTTATGAGCAAACGTGCCTTGTATTTTTTTAATGTCACCTAGTGAGGTAGGCATGGGTGCAGCTGTCAAATATACAACAGCAATAACATTCCACGCAATAATTACGCAGTTCCTCATACGAGGCACTGCGAGTGCTTTCCGCTTTTATGAATTAAAGTTTACAAAGCTTAATTAAACCTTTATTTGCATGATTGCGTGCGTTTGTATTTTTTTTAAACACCCAGTGAGGTGGGCACGGGAACACCTGTTAAATACGTAACAGCAATATGGTTCCACGCAAGAATTGCGCATATCCTCGTACGAGGCACTGCAAGTGCTTTCTGCGTTTATGAATTTATTAAAATTTACAAAGCTTAATTAAACCTTGATTTGCGTGCTTGCGTGCGTTTGTATTTTTTTTAACACCCAGTGAAGTGGGAACGGGAACACCTGTTAAATACGTAACAGCAATATCGTTCCATGCAAGAATTGCGCACATCCTCGTACGAGTCACGCGAGTGCTTTCTGCGTTTGTAAATTAATTAAAGTTTACAAAGCTTAATTAAACCTTAATTTGCATGCTTGCGTGCGTTTGTATTATTGTAATGTCACCCAGTGAAGTGGGCACGGACACACCTGTCAAATACGTAACAGCAATATCGTTCCACGCAAGAATTGCGCACATCCTCGCACGAGGTACTACGAGTGCTTTCTGCGTTTATGAATTAATTAAAGTTTACAAAGCTTAATTAAACCTAGATTTGCTTGCGTGCGTTTTGTTTCCCAAATCTTATCTCGTATCTTAGTAAAATAAGATAATATTAGGATTTAGAACAAAAACATAACATAGAAACAAAATTTTTCAAGTGGGCCTTCAAATCATAAACTATACAAAAAAGCGAGAAAAACAATCAAAGGAGTCTTGAGGACGATTTTGACGAAAAGCAAAGCGGTGTCATTATATTTTGAGAAATTAATTACATTTGTCAGCAACCGAATCGGCTGCTTTTGAAAACATAAACACACCTGTATTATTATCATACCGAATCACAGTGTTGTAGATTGTAAGGATCAATTCTGTGAAGGAATGTCAAAAGGCGGACCAAGGGAAAGCCTTGATTTTGAACACAGTATTGTATTTTTCCCTATATTAATTAAACAACAAATTACGCCGATCATTCGTTGATCGCACCTCATTTTATTCAATTATCGAAGGGAAATTTCTATAGAAACGGGGATTATCTTAGGATTTTCCTGTCACGAAAATGCGTAATAGTTGCGTGGTGGAGCGGCATAAATTTGGACTAAACGGCTAACGACTGAGAGGCGGTATAATTTTAGAGTAATCCAGGGAAGCGTTTTTCCGTTCCGGATCGCATTCAAATTTTTTTTGATGAAATAAAATATGTTAAAATAAAAAATGCAGTAATTAAAATGTACCTAACCTAAGCAAATTATAATTTGCATTAAACCTGGAAAAAATCGAAATGTGTGCTGGGACACATACTAGAAGTAAAACTTCAACGGATAAGTGGAAAAACGAATGGCATCGGGAATCTAATAATGGCGGACTTCGCGCTTTTTATTAAATTACGATCTTCTGCATTACGTTTGGATTTGTTGCGTTCAGTTATATAATTTTTGCTGTGTTATACGTGTTTGTGTAATTTTAATCAACTCTATAATTATTCTAGCGGCATTTGAATTCGAGTCCCGCAAACTCGTAACAGTATTAAGAAATCAGATTAAATATTGTATTAGAAGACTTGGGAAGGAAAATATAAAGAAATAAATAGTATCCTAGTCCCTTTTTATGCAGATCAGCAACAGCAGGAACACTATGATACGACACTAGATAAAACAAAATACTAATCGCTGCTCTTGAAGAACGACTGTCAAAGCGGAACACAACTAAGGGTATCGACTATTAGACCATGTAGCATCCAGTCCAATGCCTACCACCTGCTGTTGTTTGTCGCCTTACGACAGGCCGGCCGCAGAATTGTATTTTTTCCGTTCCTGCACGATAGAACCTTTCCTTACATTAGTTGTTTGTTATACAAAAGAAATAAAGTGAAAAAGAAAACAAAACCCTCTATCCTTACATAAGATGGAGGAAGAAGGGGATAAAAAAGGTGAGGCTAGCTAAGAATGCCGATCCTGGCATACAATGGCAATAGCTACGATAACGCAGACACATGTTTACGCACACAAGTCTGTAAAAAATGCTTCACTTCAATTTTGTTTGGTAGGCTCCGTCTATACGTAAATGGTCTAAGCAAACGACTTTAATATTAAAACACTGTCCTTAAGAATGAACAAAGTTATAAAAAGATTAGAGCCAGTATAGCTGTTTTGAACAACATAAACTTCGCAAATCTACGTTCTGAGAATTTGCCAAATAATCTTCACATTTACAGTCCACAAAGGAATATCAAGATGTTTCTGAGAAATATTCTTCTGAATATCAAGGAGTTTGAGTTTTATTATCAACTAGAATATACCCGCGAATTCGTCCACGCTTGACTTGAAATTCTTGTGGGATTCCCGGGATAAAAAGTACCATAGCATTTGAAAATAATATAAGCTATTGTTTTAGTGAGAACTGTGTCAGAATAATTTTAATGCATCCGAACAACTACAAACCGCTCCCGGAAAAATTCCCGCCAGATTGTCGGGATAAAAATATCACATATTGTATTGCATCAAATTGGCTATCGATCAGTGAAAAAACCGCACTGCAATTCGAGATTTTATTAATCTGGAGATTCTATATCTTTCCCGCGGGATTCGTAGGTTAGAAAGTAGTGCATATTTTATGTCTAAGAATTTGCTGTCAATGTCAAATGTCAGTAATTTTGACTTGAATTGCGAACAAATTCTTTATTTGATTAATTTATTGAACAAACAGACAAATCGTCAATAAATCTAAAAGAAAATGTTTACATCATGTTCTACATCGTTTATATAGTCTATTCCAGTTGTTTTTTTTTAATGAAACTTCTATGTAGACGGATTTTGCTGTCACGAAAAAGCGTTACGGATGCGTGGAGGGGCGGCATAAATTTAAACTTGACGTGGTGAGAGGCGTAATTTTAGAGTAGACTATAGATGCGTTTTTTTGATTCCGGATCGAATTAAGTTGTTTTGTTCGATTAATAATATTTGTTTGAATAAAAAATGCATTAATAAAAATGTACCTAACCTAACCAAATCAGAATTTGCAGTAGTTCTGCGAAAAATCGAAACATGTACTGAGACACAGTAAAAGTGAAACTTCTAAAAACGAATCGCAATAAAATTTTAACTTGAAGTCTTACAGGCAGGTTTTCAAATTGGACAAGTACACAAACAATCGTAAAACATCAGGTTAAAATTTTGTTGCGATGTTTTGCCAGTTGTCCGTTGCCATTCGTTTTTCCACTTGTCCGTTGAAGTTTCACTTCTAATAGGTTTTAAATAGCTCCGATGTACAGACAGGGCATGTTTAGATTTTATAATATTACTACTTAGACTAGCGGCCATGCGCGACGTCTGTGTTTGTCTTGTAATTTTGCAATACGTACACAACCGTCAACGACGTTTGTCTGCATTCGATGACGCGCATCATTCTGCTCGCCTCCTCCAATGCGCACCGCCTGCACGTCTTGAGATATAACATTATATAGGCGGGCGTTTTTGTCGTAGATAGAGGTAGACAGACAGACAGATGTTAGAGGTAGGCACCGACTCTCTGATCATCTGAAGAGTCAGTAAGTCGCTCTGATACAAGTTTGATAAAACATTACAATCATTATAGCTAGCTCAACACTTGAAACAAAGTTATTTCATTACAGACATTACAGACCATACTTTATTATAATGAATAAACATAGAAGAACAAAAGCATAAAAACTTTCTAAAATTCTCCGAGAAACTTGAAACTTTATAAAATGTAAATTCATGTAACCTAATGAATCCCAAAAGAATCCTCCATCCTCCATTAAATCTTACTACGGCCTTAGGCGAAACGGGGGTTTTACACATTCTAAGTAAAGCTTCATGCCATTTATGAATATAAATACTTAGTAAATATGCATTTGTGGATACAAAGATGTATGATGTGATGGATGATAATACAAATATCATGGTTTGTGGCGTGACAGAGGACGTATACCAAACTAGAGTAGTATAGAAGAAAAAGACGTATAGTGCTGACCCCAAATATTAAGGATAAAGTGGAAGAAATAAGAGAAAGTAAATACCCATTTGTTAGATTTTTATACACACTGGCTACGTTACACTTGTGGCTCACAACTGCCAAAATGCTCCGTCAGCCGTTCCACATAGTGACCACGATTGTTATGACTTAATCACGAAGCGCTCACAGCATGTCAAAAGGTGGGTCGAAGTGGGAAGTGGGAAGTGGTCGAAGTGGTCGAAGTGACTGCAGACCATTAGTTCTCTGTATCAATACGTTGATAAAGGCGCGGTTTTCAAATCCAGCATACAGCAACCAATGATATTGGTATATTTCGTCGTTAATGTAATATACGCTTCATAATCTATTCCACTTGTGTTTATGATTGTAACGCCCGCAAGCAAGCGCAACAGGAAATAAAATCGGTCGTGAGCGTGGTCGTTGAGGGCTGTCAATGGAACGTACCCATTATAATTCGTATACCTACATAAAAATCTGCAGTGTGTTAGTCTATGTACTTACGAATGGTTTTGTAAAGGTAAGCGTCCACATTTTCGCATAGTAAACATCGAACCCATCGCATCTAACCGATTAGTTATTCAGAATGTGCCTACTGTATCGGCAGCGATCGAATTTGCTGACGCAACCACTAGCAATCGGATTGTTGATGCCTCTTCTTTCGGATTTTCGTAGTGAGCGTTTGTGCGATAATGGAGAAAATCAAAGAAGAGCACTTTGGCGTAATTGCTTATATGTTAGCAGAAAAGGAAGAAAAGCAAAAAAATCCGTATGGCGTCATCGGCATGCATTGCAAAAGTTGCGCGTCAGAGCACAGGCGTGGACATTGCCGATGAGCAGATTCGAGCGCTCCGTACTGTTAGTCCCGGATACTTAGGGTGTTTTGAAAAAAAACACTATAGTACTAGAGCTGAGATTTATTATGTACTACGCAGTACTGGAGCCTCAATCTACGGGACCTAAAAGGTCTACCGGATCCGGGTTTGGTAATGTAGTTTAGGGGCTATTCAACCGGCAGGCAGAAACCAGGTCCGTTGTTGAATAGCTTTAGCTAATTACCAGAAGACTCTCACAAATTTACAAAATATTTAGTATTTATAGGCAATTACTGCTGATCGATGCTTAGCCTATTGATGTCAGTGGCTTGCCGGCTCTGCAATAATTGCCTAGAGAGAGTAGGGCTGTAACAGTACGATGCGGATCAGTCGATGCATTTGGGTTACTTTATATACAATACGGACATTGCCGATGAGCATATTCGAGCGCTTCGTACGATGCGGATCAGTCGATGCACTTACTTTCTATAAAATGCGGGCATGTGGACGCTTATCTTAAAGGTCATAAACATCCACTATTTTCATTATTTAGCTACAGAACCGTAAAATGTCTTCCCTATGCCGTGCCCCTAGTCCATCCCCTCTATCTCATACTCTATCTCACCTATATACTATCTAAAGACCATATATATTTACGGTACCCTAAAAAGGTATGTTAGAGATATATGACATTAATAAACTCCGACAGTTTGACGGATCACCAAGAAAGTTGTCACATGCAAGTGTTTTTTCATAACGAAGTGCTACGCCATCCATTTCACTTTAATGCCATACCGACCACCTGGGGTCCAATTATGCTATTTCAATATGTTGCGAAGATATTTAAAGTACGATTTCATTGCGATAGTGACAAAAAATCATATTACCAATGCAATGGAATAGCGGTAGCTGAAATGGATATATAACTATTAATATTTCAAACATTGATTTCGCAGTTTTTCGTTATAAATAACTAGCAGTTCCAGCAGACGTTGTCCTGCCCTGAAAAAAAATAATCAAGAACCCTATTCCAGCGCCACCTAACGAGTCTAATTGTGAATCTAAACCGTCCCCGAACCCACTCAAACTCTATTTTTTTTACATCTTGGGTTACATTATTGAAGTTTTAATAGGAAACACTAATTTCTCTTCTTAAAAGAGAAATTAAGCTATATTAAGCTGGAATAACGTAGCATTATAATGGTGTAAGAATATTTGAAATCAGTTCGGTAGTTTTTTTAATTTTTTCATTACAAACATACAAAAATACAAATCTTTCCTCTTTATTTTATTAGTAATAGCAGCACCCGCGACTTCAACCGCGTGGTGATGGAAAATCGTTATATTTTGGATAATTCACACTATATCTTTATAAATTATAGCCTATGTGTTATTCTGATGTGTAAACTATATTTCCGTAAAGTTTCATGAAAATCAATTCAGCAGTTTTGGCGTGCAACAGTAATAAACATACATCTATACATCCATAAACACATTCTTACAAACTTTCGCGTTTATAATATTTATAAAATAGTTTAACAGAATGCCGAAATCAAGGAAACCTGCGATTGAGGCGATAATGTCCGGCGATTTTGAGAAGATAGTAATAGCAGAATTGGTTTGAAATTGATATTAAGCTTTTTGGTAAGAAATAAACTAATTTGTTTCATTAATTGTTTTTATAACACCCAGAAGAGCTAGTGAGTATGGTAACACATATGTATACAATATACGTACCAGCAAAATATATAAACATTTGTCGTCTCCCAAAAAACGTCACAAATTCCACAGAACCTTACAACATCAAGTATGTGTATGTATAGCAAAGACAGTTCTCGGTGAAAATGGTTAGGTGTTAACCTACCATCCTAGCCCACATACAGCTGCAAGGAATTTAATTGTTTTACCGGGTGGCAGGGGTCGTGGGGTGTGATCCCAGTACGGGCGTTAGATGTAGCGATAATAAACAATATTTAAATTATATAAAAAAAAATATTTTTTATATTACAAAAATATACTCATATTTCATGGAGGATGAATACTAATGTGAACAATATAGAATTTAGTTTCCAAACGCTCCTGAATCCTGCTCCAATGTTTGATCGATTGTCTTGGTCATCAGCTATAATGTGCGCTGGATGCGGCCGCGGCACTTCAACGATACTTTTTAAACTTAAAAACAGAGCAATATTTTGCGAGCTCCTTAAGCGTAATACTTATACTTTAGTTTTTATTTATTGTTTGAGTAAAATAAATAGACAGACGTTACACTTAATGAAAAGTACTTATCGGCCCTCGTCTATAGATATTTGCAACACCAGAAGTATTGCTAACGCGTTTTAAGTCGCGAAGAAACTTTAGGACTTAAACAATCCAGTATCGGTCTAACATATACCCCAAACCGACTTACGGTCGAGAAGTTTTACAAAATTAAGTATGTACCGTAACTTCGAGTGGCAGTCTAACTTATTTAAGATAATTTTTGAACTGATAATTTCCTATGGGAGATAAACCGCTTCGTTACGTAACGAGTTATAGTGCCAGTCTCCTTTTCTCTCACGCAAGTTATCACTTCTGTCAGACGTCTCGAGACGTAATTTTTTTTAAATTAATCCTGTACAGGTAAATTAGCTTCGAAACGTTTTTGCTTTTGTAGTAGTATTATTTGCATATTTACAGGACTTCTAAACTTTTTCTAAATTAGTATTAAAAATTATGTTTAATAATATTAATATTTTTATTTTTTTATTATTGTAATATCGTTTAATATTATTAGTTTCATATTAAGTACCTGCCTATAAAATTAATTAAAAAGTATTATTTTTTTATTTATGTGCTTACAGTATACTACTACAAACGCAAAAACGTCTCGAAGCTTATTTATCTGGACTATAAAATTATGTTTCTTTTTTGTTTGTTTTATGCTTAAGGTAAGCGTCCACATTTCCGCATAGTAATCATCGAACGCATCGCATCGAACAGATTAGATTTTCAGAATGCGTCGAATGCGTTAACAGCTATCGAATTTGCCAACGCAATCACCAACAATTAGATTGCATGTACCTCTTTTATCGGAATTTCGTAGTCAGCGTAGATGCGTAATGTGTTTATGGGATAATGGATGATCATGGAGATAAATAGTTATCTGCGTATCGTCACTGGAGTGAAGGTTATATCAATGGCACCCCAACCTTATTTACCCAGTGGCCAGAAAGAGACGGACTATAACAGGGGGCTTCATTACGTAATGGCACTAATGCCGACCCTCTTTGTGAGCTCAACTATTTGCAACAAAAATACAACGCGAGCCTTTCCTCCTTCAGCTTCTCAAATACTAGCTTTAAATTGCTCTTTAGGTGAAGCGAAGTGACCTATTTAAACAGAAATGTGCTAGAGCAAATCTACGCCATTATTGCTAAATGTGAGCTAGCTTTGGTATTTTTAAGCATATAAGTCCTGTAAGACAAAACTAAAGGTCAAATATATAAATTTGAAACACGACATTTGGGCTACTAATGTATTATAAAAGAAGTTATCAGTCAAGTCGGTCTGTGTTCCGGTGCACGCAGAAAGGGCTCACCAACTGCCAGACCTCAACACTGAGCCTTTTGTGAGTGCACCGGAACACAAACCAACTTGACTGATAATTTATTTTATTTTCCTTCCACCGATTTTAATATTATATAAAATTATTAGATCTATAATATTTTCTTAATTTTCGCGACTTGTACACATAATAAACTACGTTTTAACGGTTTTAAGCCGATAATTTATTTTATTGCTGCTATTTAATGAGACTTCAACGAAGCTCTGGATACTGCTCGCTAGCCGAAGATGTATAAAAGGTACGTAGATGATACTTTTGCCGTCCTCCCAAATGATAAAGTCTCTGCATTTCTAGATCATCTTAATTCCATTAACTGTAATATCAAATTTACTATGGAACTAGAGGCAAACCATAAATTAGCTTTTCTTGATGTGCTTATTCTAAGGAATTCTGACAATACTCTTGGCCATACGGTGTATAGGAAACCTACCGTATGGGTAGGTTTCCAGACAAATACCTTAATGGTTCGTCTCACCACCATCCTAGTCAGTTAGCTACCGTGGGCAAATCTTTGTTTCAGAGAGCACAAAAAATCTGTGACGGGAACCATGTGGCTGGAGAGCTTCAGCATGTCAAGCGAGTCTTACAACGCAATCAGCTGAAGACTCCACACCAACGTCACAAAGGCCCCAAACCACCTTCAGTTGAGCGGTGCCCTGTTACCCTACCCTAGTACATCAAGGGAGTCACAGACAGAATTGGTCACATCCTCAGGCGAGCTTCAATCAAAACATATTTCAAGCCGCATAAAAAGATAACCCAATTTTTGAGACCTGTGAAATGCAATATCCCACTCCAGGATGCAGATGTTTACAAGCTCGATTGTGAATATGGATTATCATACATTGGGCAAACAAAGAGGAGCATAAAAACACGGGTAAAAGAACACATTGCTGACATGAAACACGCAAGGTCTACGAAGTCTGCGATCAGTGAACACACGCTGGATAAACCCAACCATTACATCAGATTCGATAACCCACAAATCCTCGCGAAAGAGAATCGTTTCATACCAAGAATGATGCGTGAGGCTATTGAAATCAAAAAACACCCAAATTTCAATAGAGAAGATGGTTGGCAGGTACCACCTGTTTGGGATCCAATCATCAAAATTATTAAGACCCAAACCCAGCAAAAACTAACTGCCAGACCTCAAGACACTGTGAGCTCTTTCTGCGTGCAACGAAACAAACCAACTTGACTAATCATTTCTTTTATTTTTTCCTTCCACTCATTTTAATATCATATAAATTTTTTTAGAACTAGGCATGTTTGCTGAAGAGTTTCTTGCGCCGCTTCTTCTCTTCAGCCACATGTGAACTTAATAGTTAGCTCCATAGAGTAAATAATACCATAAACAAAATTAAAAAAATAATTAAAATGAACAAGTTGCGGTAGGCTGAATAAAAACTTGACAATACACGTGACAAATGTCATCTGCCTTCCGTGACCACGGCAACTGAAAAGCGCCGAAACGTCGAATAAACCTAAATAAAATAAATTACCGCGCTTAAAACCGTTAAAACGTAGTTTTATTATTTTTAGATATAGGTTTGTTTTTTTGAGTTAGTCTCCCATAGAGTAAATAATAACCATAAAAAAATTAAAAAGACAAGTTGGCGGTAAGCTAAATAAAACTTTACCAATACTCCTACTTTAACGGCCACTGAAAAGTGGCCGAAACTTCGGAATAGCAAAATTCAAATAAATTACCGCGCTTAAAACCGTTAAAACGTAGTTTTATTATTACACACACTACCATGTATTTGACACATACGCATATATACTCTTTTGTTTATTGTTGCCTTGGCGAAATCTGTGAGTATAGAAGTATAGTCTTTGACAACAGTTTATTATGGTCGAATTTCGACCACGAGCCACCACTAGTATTTATAAATTAGTGTAGGTGTGAATATTTAAATTGTACAGTCCATCTTGATTATGCTCCACCTACATCGCTAGATTATTTCAGAATTTCCTTTAAGCTAGGTTGCCTGGCAGATATCGCTAAAGCTAAAATTTAGGGCCGCCTGTTGTTTTGTAATTATGCATGTTGTTTTCTAATTTGTTTATTTTGGTGAGCACTAAGTGTTATCTAATCTAATATAATAGTTATCCGTGCAGGAACGGAAAAAGAATACAATTTCCTGCGGCTCGGCGGCCTGTCGTAAGAGGCGACAAAACAACCCACAGCCAGGTGGTAGGGCACTTGCCCGACTGGATGGCTACCACCCCTGGTCTAAAGTATGTCGCCATAACAACCTTGTGTTGTATTCCGGCATTAGTGACCAGGTTCCAGGCTCCCTAAAGAGAGCAGCAGCGCATTCGTAGCACCTTTGGTGTTGCAAATGTCCATAGGCGATGGTAACCGCTGTCCATCAAGTGGGCCGTCTGCCTGTCTGCTGATCTCCTGCTATAAAAAATAAAAAAAAAAATAGTTTATTTTTAAGAATAATTTAAGAAATTGTAAGTTTAAAAAATATCTACTTTAATATTTAAAAGTCTATACTGTTTGTTTCTCTATATTTTTCAAAATTGTTATAAGAATAACAAGAAGGATTAAGGTGATTTAAAATATTTACTTAATGCAAGAGTACCGTTTTCAGTATATTAAAGTTCTATATTGGTAAACAAGCTCATCATTCAGCGCAGAAATTGCAGAAAGTTTTCGAAAGCTCTCTAGAAGATTGCATTTTGCGCATATCTGCGAGCTCTAATAGAATCATAACGGTCGAAGCAATCGGTTTATGATAATTTCATGAGTTTGAATGAATAAGATTAAACTTACCTACTGTGATAATAAGACTGTATAATCATAAAAGAAAAATATTAAATACACGAGTGTGGGTGTATTTCTCACCCGTTGCACACGTCTGAGACGTCTCACATGTGTAAGGTTGGTGCACACCAAATCGACTCCAGCGTGGTCGTAACTAACTTCTAAGTCTCGCGCTTTTCCTACCATGAGCGCGGGGCACATGGGAGGAGGGTGGTTTTAGTGGAGTATTGACTAGTCGAGTCTCCGCACAAGCCGGCGATTTGACTCTATTGGCTATTCGTGGTCTCACCTCTCGTCGCTTTGGTCTCATTCCTAGTAAAGGACCCGGTAGTGTGCGAAATGCATTTCCCCCGCCTTAAAAAATGTGTGGTGAAACACATATTAGAAGTGAAACTTCATCGGGCAAGTTGTGAGACGAATGGCAACGGATAAGTGGAAAAACGAATTGCAACGGACAAGTGGAAAATCTTCAACTGACAAATGACAAAAAGAATAGCAACAAATTAACTTGAAGTGTTACGGCAGATTGTTAATGTACTTGTCCAATTTGAAAAACTTTCACGATGGTTGTTGAATTACTGAGGACTTGAAGAGTTATATAGGAATCAGAAACTGCTTTTGAAGAAGACCTATTTATTTTTACTCGATTGCTTTAAACCGTTTTCTTTAGACTTTTAAGGAGAAAACATTCCAAAAGAAAACGCTCGGTTCATAGCTTAACTTTAAAAAGAGAGGAAGTTGATGAATATCTTATTATGTATTGTAAAAGATTTAGAAGCAGGTGAAGTTTTTTTTTTTTTTTTTTATTGCAGGAGATCAGCAGACAGGCAGACGGCCCACTTGATGGACAGCGGTTACCATCGCCTATGGACATTTGCAACACCAAAGGTGCTACGAATGCGCTGCTGTTCTCTTTAGGGAGCCTGGAACCTGGTCACTAATGCCGGAACACAACACAAGGTTGTTATGGAGACATACTCTAGACCAGGGGTGGTAGCCATCCAGTCGGGCAAATGCCCTACCACCTGGCTGTGGGTTGTTTTGTCGCCTCTTACGACAGGCCGCCGGGCCGCAGGAAATTGTATTCTTTCTCCGTTCCTGCACGGATAGAAGTTAGCTCATTCACACGTATTTTTATCAAAATCACAGTTCAGAGGAACTCATGACCTATACGCCATGGTATAAATTAAGCCCACAATTTGCAAGTTGACATAAGTCTGACGTCTGAGACATAAAACTATATATACTATATATAAAATAGATAAATCTCTCTGGCATAATATATGAAATTATCCTCTACCCATCCCGATAGATACAATCGATAATTCTATAAATTCCACTAGTCACTAGATGGTACAATTGTAACCAAAAGTAGAAATCGGTTCCTATTTTGGAGGTCTTCAGGTAGAAGTGAAACAATGTTGTGTGTTTGAATTGCAGTTCAGGAATGCATGATGTAGGCTCGCTCCGCGCTTACTAAAGTACTACAAAAATGCAGACGCTTAGCAGCTAACGGAGTGAGCTATGTCCCCGCGGTAGGCGGGGCGTGGTCGCACGGGCTTTACGGGGGTGAGGTCAGCGGAGTGATTCTGTCCGCAACAATTTGTGAGCGGCCGCCGTGGTGATCGGACGTCTGCGGCTACACTATAATTTCTAAAATTTTCATGTAAAGGCGTGTGAGATTAACTAAATATGACCATCACTTGTGGTTTGATTTACGCTCTTAAGACCTTATCAGCGCGATGTTTTTATTCAACGATATTGTACAGCGCCATCTTAAGTGTAGTTAAGTGGACTAAATATAAACTACTTATAATTACTGTTTTCTTTTGCCCTCTTGATGGCGCTAGTTTTCATAATTTTTTTATTCTTCGATTATGTACGAGAGATTCACTGGGATGACACAATGTAGTACATGTCGTTAGACGACTTCATCATCCGGCGAAAATCTAGCATTTGCATACATAGCGCCGCATCGTATGGCATGGATCTCCTCCTCCTTGAGTCGTATTCCTTGCTCCTGCGGGTCCAAACGTTTACCCACTACTTTTTCATGCACTATGTTTACTTGCGGTCAGTGTGTAAGGAGTCATTGAGTGTGATGCGGATATGACCACCCTAGAAAAGTGGCGTTAACGCTAAACGAATAAAATAACAATGTATGGGAATAACAATACTTAGTGTAACGATATGTCATTGCCATACATTTCTTTTATAAATTATTTCTTTTTATAAAATTGTCTCCTTATTTTTGGCTGTGTCTAAAGTACTAAAGGATTTTGCGAAGGCAGATAAATAATGATGAGATACTCGTAATCTCTAAACAACTTGCCGCCATATAAAATATATAGGTGCTGATGTGCTCAGAACATGGCATACGTGGCCGACGTGTACTTAATGTAATTCTAGCTTAGGCATGCACTCTGTCATTTCTATAAATTCCTTGCACACAAAAATCAACTAAATGTTCATACCTGACACACTCCTGGGCACATTCTCGAAGCCGGCAGTAGCTGCAGCTGCATGATGAGTAGCAGGAGCCGTGGTCTGAGTCATCCATGCTGACAGAGTCGAACCTGTCCCCAAAACCTGCTCCAGAACTGGGCACAGTGTGAGAGCCGCGCCATCTGAAATCACGGTTATATGGATAGGTTTAAAGAAAAAAATCTGTTTTTCTTTCAAATCTGGGAAAAGTAATTGTATAATATACTTCTGTTTTTTATTACAAAAAGAGCCTCAGATAGGTTGAAGATTGAAATAAAAAAGGTGAATGAAGAAAAGTATTTTTAACTAGACGTATTGCTGCGGAGTTTCTTGCCGCTTATTCTCCGTACTGCGATTTTTTTATTGCAGGAGTTCAGCAGACAGTCAGATGGCCCACCTGATGGAGAGCGGTTATCATCGCCTATGGACATTTAATTACCCCAAAGGCGCTATCATCGTGCATCCACTCTCTAAAAGGAGACTGAAACCTGGCTATTACTGCCTGAGCACAACTCAAGTTTATTATGGTGGCATACTCTAAACCAGGAGTGGTAGCCACACAGACAGGCAAATGTCCTACCACCTGACTGTGGGTTGTTTATATTCTCCGTTCCTCCATGGATTTTATTCACGTTGTAAATCTCTTATTTACCTAGCACTTTTGGAGTCCATATGGTCGACGACGACATTCCAAGTCCTGTGTATAAGGTATAGGAGGAAGAGAACTCTCGATGATTCCGCTAGTAAGGGTGGATCACCCCTCCTCCATCTACGGCTCGCGGTGCTGCTGCCATTTCCCATCGTTGGGATTTGAGATCAGTGTCTCATTTTGGATGAGAGGGCTACCTGAAAAATGCAAGATATATTTTTGAATATATTTTCTATGTTAACATAATGTATGTTATTATATATGTTAAGAAATGTAATAATTTTATTGATTTGTGTCGAGGATGTAACAAGTCAGTCCGTGTCAATTTATAATTGTTGTTCTCTTACATTTCTTGTTTAGATGGACAGTATCATTGCATCTTTAGATTATCTATAGTAAATACTAGCTGATTCCCGCGACATCGTACGCGTCACGATCACAATGTAGAATAGTATAAGTGCCATCTGGTTTATTTAACATGATGATGATATGCTATGCTAGACACTGTTTTTGTAAGGTTTTACTATTTCGCGGAATCTCGTATTTTTAATGTATAAATTGTTTTATTGTATGATGATACCGGAAATATCAATACTTAATTAGGTGCATATGTTGTATAATAAGAAATTTAAGTAGTAAGCTTTTTAACTATCCCACAGGAACTCTTTGTTTTCGCGGGATCAAAAGTATCTTATATGTTGACCAGGGACATAAGTTACCACCATACAAAATTTATTTAAATCGGTCCAGTCGTTTCGGATATTATAGCCCGTACAAACAGAGACACACAAAATTGAAAAAAACTAAATTAGTTCTATTTCCCTTCTTACATCCCCCTGACTAGGTTTTTGCATTTTTGTTCATTATACAGAAATTTTACCTCTAAAGTTTTATTATATGTATAGATTTTGTTTATTCATTACTGTAATATCTAACTTTTGATATGTGGCTTAAGTTGTCTCATGTCATTTAAACATAGTTAAGTAGTGTACCTTCATTGCAAAAATTATGATTGCTCTGTAGCAAAATGATCCAAGGAAAAACAATATGTAGGTACACTCGGCCATAACGTCTAGAACATAACGAACGCCTTCTGCCAATATTCTATCTAATTTGTTGTCAATGTCAGTGTCAATTAATAATAGTAATAATAATAACCCCCCAGGGATTACCTTGTCGCGGTGGGGGGGGGGGGGGCTTAAAAGAAGGAGGGAACACATTCCCCAAATTAAGCAAGTTACTACACTCTGGGGCCGATCCCAGACACCCAGATCATGGTAAATAACGGAGAAAATACGTTTCCTAAATTTACTATACCAAGAATCGAACCCGGAGCCTCTGCGTTGCAGTGACGTAGGCCATTTAAGGTGAATTTATCTGTACTGGCTCTTACTTATAATCGTTTCTTAAATTTAAAGAAACTGCTCAGCAACTGATTAATGATATCTCACCCATAAACTCCTCTCTAGTCGAATATTTTGAGTACAACCTACGTTAATCATTCAAGTTTCGTTTATCTGTGCTCCTTTTAGGTAAACAACAGGTAATACACGTTTATAAGTTAAAAAGAGGTATTTATTGATTAGGGACTGATTCCGATTCTCTTACTTAAGAGATGCCTAATCGTTTCTTAACGAGATAATTATAAGTAATGCCGACTATTTTTAAGTTCAACGTTTATTCAAGTCATGATAAATACTAAGATTACATAATAACAATACTAAGTTTTAAAGAGTAGTGATTTTTCAAGTTTACCAAGGATGTCCAGTGGAATTTAAAGCAAAAATATATTAGTCATAATTTGACGATATTTAACATAGAACCACCGATTGCACAGGTTTGTAATGGATCGTTTATAACAACAGCCCATAACTGTCCCACTGCTGGGCTTGGGCCTCCCACTTTAGGGGAATGGACAGTATACCCGCCACGGTTGTCCAAGGCGGCTTGGCGGGTTTGACACATCGGTTATCTCGATGTGCAGGTTGCATCATGATGTTTTCCTTCACCGTTGCTAGCATGTGAAAATTGTAACAATATGCACATTAGGTCAGAAAACAGCCTAAGTGGTGCATACGTTCCAGCCAGGATCGAACCCGCGACCTTTTAATAGTTTAGGACGCGTATGCTAGCCAATCACGCTACCACGACTTGGTTTATACATACATACATACATACATACATACATACATATTGTCACGCCTGTTTCCCATCGGGGTAGGCAGAGAAGACGGATCTCCACTTGTTACGACCTTGACAAACACTTATCGCTTCATCAACTTTCATTAATCTTCTCATACATACACGCTTATTTAAACTACTTTTTATCTAGATACAAGCGCCTTTTAGTAGCGTTGTCGAGTCTTTTTTAATATTTACTTCCTTTAAATTTTTTTTCCTCTTTTTGTTTGCAATTTATCTATTATTATTTTTTCCAAATCATTATTTTCAAATTTCAATAGTTATTTCATAGCATATTATGTACTTATTTTAATTTATTCGAAATATGTCTATTCTTTGTTTTCATGGTGGTCTAATTATAAATTAATTGTTAATTAGTTATTTTGTTATATTTTTCTTCTGTGAAGGTGACGTTGCTGCTAGGCACTAACGGAAGACCAGCGTTGGTTGTTATCAACCAGCATCTGCTGAGTTAGGGCCTGTTTAGAGTTAGTCAAGTTTTTGGTTTTATTAAACTGTTTGTGTATTTTGTAATCACTTTGAATAACTCTAAATAAATATTATTTTCTTTCTTTTTTCTTTCTTTTTTTTCTTTTCTTTCTTTTCTTTCTTTTCTTTCTTTTCTTTCTTTCTTTCTTTCTTATCTGACCTTTCTTCAAAATATCTTCAATTTGATTATGGTGAGTACGTCTTGGTCTATCGGCACCGACTCTTCCAGTCACATTGCTATCATATACTTGTTTTGTGATTCTGCTATCATTCATTCTCTCTACATGGCCAAACCACCTTAACATTCCCTTTTCAACTCTTGTCACTACATCTTCTTTCAATTCACAACGCTCCCTTATCACACTGTTTCTTATCATATCACTTACATTAACCTTACATATACTTCTCAAAGCTCTCATTTCAACTGCATTTATCCTACTTTAATGCTTCTTCTGCCACACCCAACTCTCACTGCCGTACATTAGCGTAGGTACTAATACCCCTTGATGGACAGCCAGACGTGCCTACAGACACTTTCTGGCTGTTCATAAAAGAGTTCAGCGCTCCGTTCACCTTATTACCTGCCATCACTCTCCTTTCTCCTTTCCGTTTTTTTAGGTTCTTTTAATCAAATTATTTTTCTACTCTTTATCCCAAGATGTTGTAACGCTCCAATTTACAAAATTAATAAACATTATCATCATAGTCAACATCTTAGATCATAATAAAATTACATTTTAACGGTTTTAAGCGCGGTAATTTGTTGTATTTTTTTATTCCGACGTTATTCTGGTTATTTAACACACGCAGAACGTGTCCTCAGTGATCACAAACGTCGGAATAATCAAAATTCAATAAATTACCGCGCTTTATTTTATATACAAGTTGCGACAACTTAAGAAAATATGATCATAGATCATGTTGAGAGAAAGCGTATTACGTAAAAAAACAACTTGATATTTGCACACATTTGACATTGTGTTAAAAGTTAATAGTAAGCATCAAAATTACTCATGACAACACATTGAAGTTGCTAGAGTTTATACAAAGCGAATCAATCAATCAAATTACATAATACAAAGTTTTCAGTATGTTTTGTCATTCACATGACGTATAAATGCTTAAAATACCTAAACGTCTTGATGCTATAACTCTACGCTAATACTGTTACATGCCGGCGAAGGTAAAGGCTTTTCTTTTTTTTATTGCAGGAGATCAGCAGACAGGCAGACGGCCCACTTGATGGACAGCAGTTACCATCGCCTATGGACATTTGCACACCAAAGGTGCTACGAATGCGCTGCTGCTCTCTTTAGGGAGCCTGGAACCTGGTCACTAATGCCGGAACACAACACAAGGTTGTTATGGCGACATACTCTAGACTAGGGTGGTAGCCATCCAGTCGGCAAATGCCCTACCACCTGGCTGTAGGTTGTTTTGTCGCCTCTTACGACAGGCCGCCGGGCCGCAGGAAATTGTATTCTTTCTCCGTTCCTGCACGGATGAACACGGCTTTTGTTTACTTTCTGTTTAAAATTTGCAATTGTGTATTTGTATAGTTTCAATAAATTCTATAGTTATTCTATTTAATTTTAATTCGAGTCTTGCGTAACTCGTAACAATCCTTTAAAATTATTTTTATTTGTCAGATTAATAAAAATGAAATATTAATAACATATTAAAGTATTAAATTTGAAAATTTCAATGTCATTATCTTACTTCATTGTGTTATCATTATTATACAGCGTGTTTCAGACCTTACGACAATAAATCAGACGACGTTTTCTTCATGACGTACTAAATAAATACAAAATACAAAAATGAATCAAGGTAACTTCTTTGGTTTAGCCACAGGACCTCATTTTTCATTTCAGAATATTACAACAACATGTATCAGTTATTGTGTCTAAATCGGTAGGTTAGTGACCAATGTATCATGTTGCCAGCTCGTCTCTACATCATTAAACGCGGAAGTTGTTCATTCTTACGCTCTCGCTCGCGAACCAATATTTACAAGATGTTCTGTTTTTTATTCCCTTTTTATCGTAATTAATTTGTTCGGAAATTTCAAAATTTTAATTTTGACATTACGGTTGATTTAATAGTACCAAAAAAATTGTATGGAATACGACCGCTAAAGTTATGATTTATTGTCATTTGAAATGAAACACGCTGTATATGTTATAGTATAAATTATTTAATACAAAATTATCACATTGGAAAGTGGTGTCCTCCATTTTACTATATAGCCAGCCTGTAGGTACGTGTTAACTAACGGACTCAGGCTTAGTAAGTAAGGAAAACTTTGTTTACAAAATTTTATATAGCAGGAATCAAACCCGGAGCCATGGGATCCAGTGGGCTAGGTTTCTTTTTTATAAATCGGTAGACAATCACATATATTGTACTAGCCGTTCCCGCCCGCTTCGCTCGGCGAATGACAAACAAACAAACAAATTGAGAAAACATGGAAAAATATATAGCCTATAACCATCTACGATGAATTCCGCATCGAATGGTTGTGGTTTCATGCTGATCGGTCCAGTAGTTTTCGAGTTTACCTCGGACATAGAAAAGAAACTTTGCTTCACTACATAGTATAAAACAAAGTCGCCTTTTCTGTCCCTATATCCCTATGTGCGCTTAAATCTTTAAAACTACCCAACGAATTTTGATGTGGTTTTTTTCCAATAGATAGAGTGATTCAAGAGGAAGGTTTATATGTATAATACATGCATCATATACTAAGGCAACATTGCTAATTTTAGAGGTTTCTATGTAGTGATGCCCGTGCAAAGTCGGAGCGGGCCGCTATGTTTTTATATACAACGTTCATAGTTTTTCTGTAGTGTATTTAATTTTGTATCAGCATTGCACCCGTGCGAAGCCGGGGCGGGTCGCTAGTATATATATATATAGATAACCCCAAATCAAGCAAGTTAAGCTTGTGTTATGGGTAATATACAACGGACCATTCTGGGGTCGATCCCAGACACCCAGACCATAGTAAATAACGGAGAAAACACGGAAACAACAGTTAAACCTAAAACACGTCTGTTTTCTAATAGTACTTTTACAGTTCTAGGAAAGTTTCTAGCACTTAATAACTGCAATTTTCTTGTATTTATTGCAATGATAATATGTTGGTTAGTACATCGACACTTTCTAACTGGTTTCCTTGGTTATAAATATTTGATTTTATGTCTCTACGAAGCGTGTTATGAATTTCACGAAGTTTAGGCTGATAATGATAAGATGTAGATATTGTTTTTGCTTCTTTTCTCTTTTTGAGCGACTTTAAAAAGAAGGGAGGTTTTCAATTGGTATGTTTTTGAAGTGATAACCTTATATGGGAGGGTAAATCGCTTCGTTACGTAACGCGTTACGGCGCCAGTCTGTCTGGCTTCCCTTTCTCGAACGCAAGTTATCACTTCTGTCGGACGTCCCGAGACTCACACTTTTTTTGTTGTATGATTGTTACGCGATTTCTTCGTCAATTGTGGACCGATTTTCAATTTGTTTTTTATTCGAAAGAGTATCAATCAATTAACAGTTAATTAATCAGTCATTAATCAATCAATTACTTATATTGTGCACCAATACAAAAAACAATGTATTTTATTTAGATTTACTTTAATTATTTATTATTATGTATTCATGTGTGTGTGTAAGTATATACTTTTATATATATAAGGGTGGTCCTTATTTTGGGTTTGTCCGAGTTTTTTTTGACGATAGTTCTAAATCGGTTCTAAATCTATTAAAAAAATTCATGCCAACTTATAGCTCTTAATTTTAATTTTAACCCCCCCGATAATCAAAGTTTTACATAGAAATAACAAGGGAAAAAATCTGTTATTACTTTGAAATTTTTTACGTCATGAACGGATGAATAGATCATGTTGAAAAACAATAATTCTTAAAGAAAATTTAACGCTCTACAAAAAAGGTATCTTATGATTTTTTGCTAACTCTAACGGTTTTTGAGTTATATCCTATTGAGGTATATCCTATGTTACTTGTGATACCTCCAAGAATATGTGTACAAAATTTCATTATGATCGGTTGAGTAGTTTTCGCGTGAAACCGTAATAAACAAACTTACATTCGCATTCATAAAATTAGTAGGGATTACCTTCGAGAAGTTGTTGCGTTTGTAGTAGGTTGAATGAATGAATGAATGAATGAAAACACTTTATTGTTCACCAAAATTAAAACTACGTTCTTAAAAAGTAGATACAATAAATGCTGAACAAAGGGCGGCTTTATCGCTGGTGGGAAAATAAAATCACCACTTGATTTTTGAGGTTTTTGTGGACTGTATATTGGTTCAATGGGGGATGGAAGGAACTCACCGGATGCAGCTCTTGATTGGCTTCTTCTGCTCCAGGTCAACAACAGGTCCGAAGAGTTTTTCACTTATTTTTAAATTGTCACTTCGCGAGACGTGCGCACAGTCTTAAATTTAATAGCGGTTTTTTGTAACGACGGAGCGGTGAAATAAATGCGTGTGGTGCGAGCGACGTACTGAGACGGAAGGGGCTTGCATCACTTGTCGTGCGTTTTTAATTTTACAAATTATTAGATGCGGCGAGAATAGGACGGGCGGGGAAGGTTTAATTATAATGAAGGTATAAATAAATTAAAAAATGCGATAATTAATTACCATATGCCCCCCGCCTTAAAGGTACCCCTTTAAGAAAATAGAAAAAAAATAAAAAATAATACAGTAGCGTGGGACAGTTAATGAAAACATAGATGTAAGTGATATAAACGAATAAAAAAAAGAAACAAAATTACATAATTATGCATACATAAGTAAAATATAATATAAAAGTGATATGAAAAACTGATAAATATAAATGTTATGAATACTCCATCTACTGCACAGGTAGCGGAGAGAGCTTAACTATAGGACGTCGGTAAGTTTTGCTTGAGGTTTTAACCTCGGCTACCCTGGCAACACCGTCGTTACCGGGAAAAAGTTTAGTTATGATACCTAGAGGCCAATGAAGTGGTGGTGAATTCTCAACATTAATCAAAACTACCATGCCTACAGCAGGAGAATTAGATGAAATATTCCATTTATTCCGCATTTGCAGGCGATAAAGATATTTTAATATAAAACGGTTCCAAAAAGATTTATGAAAATAAATCCTTTTAGTATAAGTTTTGGCTAAATAAATAACGGGTTTACTTTCCCGTAAACGTTTATTTACGTTTAGACTAAACTTCCTAATAAGCCACTCATTAATGGGACTAGAAACCCACGGTGGGCCTGACAGCCATACATCGTTAATGATTTGACTTGGTCTTAAATCTCTAGATATAAAATCAGCAGGATTCTCTGCAGCACCTGCTATGTGAAATAAATTATAAGTTAAAATTAAAGTGTGGAATCGTGATATACGAGTGGCAAAGTAAATATTAAATTGATGAGGCGAAGATGAAATCCAACATAACGCAACTATCGAATCAGAAAATATATATACGTTATCAATAGGATGGCGGTTGGAAATTGAATCATAAACACTGCGAACTAACTTTGCTAATAAAACTAAAGAACTAAGCTCTAATCGAGCTAAAGTTACAATTCTTGACGGGGACGATACGCGAGATTTGGAACTAACTAAAGAAACTGTAGGTGTTTCGTTATCATTCTGAACATGTAAATAAATGACACATCCATATGCCTTTTCGCTGGCATCGGAAAACGCTAACAACGAAACTTTAGAGCTCCTTCTTATACCAAGGTGGCGAGGAAACCTTAATGTGGAAATTAATGGTAATTCTGAAATGTATGTTTGCCACATATCAATAATCTGCTTAGGCGGTGACTCATCCCAAGAAATTTTAAGTAGCCAAAGTTCTTTAATAAGCAGTTTAGCGAAAAGTATAACTGGACCTACGAGTCCTAAAACATCGTACAGTCTAGCTGTTACAGACAAAATAGTGCGTTTAGTACAATGGGACGGTGGTTGCGAAATCACGAAATAAAATGTATCTGTTGATGGTAAACACCGTAAGCCCAATATTTTAAAGACGTCATCTGTTTCAAATGAAACAGATTCTGAATGTCTATGAGAAACAGGGATGTGTTGCAAAAAATCGAGTGAATTACTAGTCCACTTAACTAGGTCGAAACCACCTGACTTAAATAAATTAATTAATTGATTTGCTGTCTCTACTGATTCCTCAAGAGAAGAAGCAGAGGATGCGATGTCATCCATATAAATATCTCTCTCTAAGATACTATCTGCTAATGGAAATTTCCTTCCGTCAAGCTTGGCTAGCTCGCGAAGCGTGCGAAGAGCTAGAAAAGGTGAGGAGCGAAGTCCAAATGTGACTCGAGTGAATTCATAAGTTGCCAGCTTATCATCAGGAGAGAAACGGTATAAAATCCGTTGAAATTTGCGGTGTTGAGGATGAATAAAAATACAAAGATACATTTGCCTAACGTCGGCAAGAAAAGCAATAGGAAATATTCTTACATTTAACAAAACATGAAAAATCTCAGTCTGTAAATTACAGCCAGAGTGCAAAATATCATTCAACGATAAATTAGAATCGGTCTTAGCACTGCCATCGAGTACGATGCGCAAGCGCGTGGTAGCCTTATCCTCACGCACAACTGGGTGGTGGGGTAAGTAGAAGCCAGAAGACGAAATATTATTTTCTGAAACTTCATTTAAAATATTCTGAGAGATGTAATCCCGAATGGCTTCATTATATTTTACATGAAGGTCTGGGCATCTAGCAAAACGTTTTTCTAAAAGCGCGAAGTGGCGTTTAGCCGTAACATAAGAGTTACCCAATTTATCAGGGTTTTCCTTAAAAGGAAGAGAGACGGAGAATGACCCGTCGTCATTACGAGTGGTGGTTGAAGAATAAATATTCTCACACTCCTGTTCATCAGGGCTTAAAAATGTCCTTTCTGGCAGTTCCTCAACTGCCCACAACTTTTGTAAAGCTCCTTCTAACGGTTCACCGGTAAAACTACAAAAAGCGCGGGAAACAAAACTGTGTTGATAATCGATAGGCGAATCACCCATAATGATATAACCTAACGTTGTGTTTAAAAAGGATGGAATATTTTTACCGTTTATAATTTTACCGTGTAATAAAATATTGCAAAATATATTTACTCCTAATAACATATCAATAGGGCCCGGTTTAAAGAAATCATCGTCAGCGAGCTTCAATTTATTAATTAAATGAGAAAAGGTAGACGTGTTTACTTGCACCTCAGGTAGCTGTGACGTAATTTTCTCGACAACTAAAGGTCTTATGTTATAAACCGGTTTGCTATTATGGCGCGATGTGAATCGCACGGCAGTAGTGCCGTGGATTGTTTGCGAAGAACCACCAATTCCTTGCACTTCCTTAAAACGGTGCTCTTTAGAAATAAATAAAGACAAACGTTGACAACATTCTAAAGAAATATATTCACTTTGACTGCCTGGGTCTACTAAGCATCTAAGTGAATGTAAGCGGTTATGGTTGTCAAACACATTTATTTTTGCGGTGCCCAATAACGTAACCGTATTGGAGCTTAAAGGTAATTGTTCATCACGTGATACAGAACAAAACGAAGTATGATTCTGAACCACATTGGTTTGCGGAAGCGGGTTTAAATCGCTCGAGCGCACGTGACTGTCACGTGACTGCGTCGCGGCGGTAAGTGAAGTTTGCCCATCGCGCGTAAAAGTGAGTGCTGAATCTCTGACTGAGTCAGCAGGTAGTAATTGATGACAATTCAAATTAGTTGAAATATTACATTGTTGTTTATCTTGAGTATTAAAATGTAAGAGAGAATGGTGTCTAGCTCCACAATGATTGCAATTACGAATTGAAGTGCATGCCGAAGTTTTATGATTAGTGCTTAAGCAATTATGACAATACGAATGATTTTTCAAAAAACTATATCTATCCTTAGGAGACTTTTTCATAAAGGATTCACATTGAAATAAATGTTTATGTTCTGACTGTTTGCACAAAACGCAATTAGAATGATTATTTAATTTATTATCTACAACAAAAGATTTTGATGATTTCACTTTAGAACTAGAAGTAGTTCTAGACAAAACCTTAGTTTGCTCTTTCAAGAACTGTACCAGGTCATTGTAGTTGGGAATTTGTTCCTTCCGGTAAGTAATTTCAAAAAGCTTCACAGTTTCTTGATCGAGTTTTTGAAGTGCGAGGTGTAAAATTATAAAATCCAATAAATCATTCAATTTTAATTGTTTAAGAGCATCGACGGACGAATTAAAATTATTTAGAAAAGATTCTAAGCCGGCAGCACTATTATTATTTATGGGTTTGAAATCTAACATTTGATTGAAATATGTGCATGCTAATGAACGAGGATCATCATATTTTTGTATTAATGCATTCCAGATTAAGGAATAATTCTCTCCTGTTGGTGGCAACCCTGCGCACACAGAGGTGGCCTTATCACAAAGTCTTCCAATTAGATAAAATACCTTTTCACTATTGGATAAAGACGCGTTCTCATGCACCATACTTTTGAACTGGGCGTAGAATAATGGCCATTTTTTGACATCGCCATTAAATGAAAGAAGATCAATGGGAGGAAGTTTTTGCTTTGGTTTGACAAAAGTAGAAGTATTTTGATGAGTTTCTCGCGAAGATGCCTGATAGCGAGACATAACACATTTAACAAAACTATACAAATCTTCGAACGCCAACCAAACCTTGTAATCTATTTGATACTTTGAGTTTAGTTCTAAACATAATGAATTATAGTCATCTAATATTTGTTCAAATTTAGAATGAATTTCATCAATAGTAGAACATTTATGAAGAAAATCATCTGGGCTAATATCAGATGATTTAGCATGATCATAAAGTTGTTGCATACGTTGAAAGTAAACTTCCCGTTTTGCCTTAAGAACAGCCAGCTGGGGCTGATCCAGACATTCTTCATATACTTCGTCACCCTTGGGTTTAGGCATGTTGAATTTAATTCAAACTCAAATGGAAAAAATAAATAAAAAATATTAATAAGCAAATGGTAAGAGATAGCCTACCCTTAACGAGTTATACGCGTTTTGATGTAACAAAAATATAAATCACAAAATATAAAAGTTTAATAATGTGGGTTGTGTAAACGCTCCCTTATGAGAGAACAAACGAAGTTATTCTTAACAATGAAGTTATAAGAATATAATTGCGGTTATAGTACTTAAATGATACGGAACAAGTCCAATATCCGCCGTAAGTAATGAACACAAAGTGTGAACGAAAAAATATACCGTAGGTAGATACAAAAATTACAATATGCACTGCGCAACTACGACTCGCGAACAAAGATGATTCCAGTACCTCAATATTATATGCGACAAAATAGATGCAATTCACAACTAAATGGAATACCAAATGAAAAAGGAATGCGGTGTAAATATGAACAATTCATCTAATTAATTGATAATTCATCCCACCGTAGTATCTTGCGGTTATAAAAGAAAAAGAGAAACGTTGCAATAATTGCAAACTATTTCCCGATATACGGTGTTCTGACCAATGTAATTAGCATAAATTAAAGGTAAAATGTATAGCGGGAACGTATATAAAACGGATCCCAGGGTTCCGAGAGTACTCGGGAACAAACCGGGATAAATGTATATAAGAGAATGAAATTATTAGTTGTGAAATACTATTAAATATATTACAAATAAGATGTACATTAAATATATAATATATAAAAAGAGGTACCTTCAAGGTTATTGGCTCGATATTTATCGAAAAAACTAAAAATCCGCTCGAAGTGGACCAGAAAATGGTGGGAAAATAAAATCACCACTTGATTTTTGAGGTTTTTGTGGACTGTATATTGGTTCAATGGGGGATGGAAGGAACTCACCGGATGCAGCTCTTGATTGGCTTCTTCTGCTCCAGGTCAACAACAGGTCCGAAGAGTTTTTCACTTATTTTTAAATTGTCACTTCGCGAGACGTGCGCACAGTCTTAAATTTAATAGCGGTTTTTTGTAACGACGGAGCGGTGAAATAAATGCGTGTGGTGCGAGCGACGTACTGAGACGGAAGGGGCTTGCATCACTTGTCGTGCGTTTTTAATTTTACAAATTATTAGATGCGGCGAGAATAGGACGGGCGGGGAAGGTTTAATTATAATGAAGGTATAAATAAATTAAAAAATGCGATAATTAATTACCAATCGCTTATAGCGATCTTTTCCAGGCAACCCCTTAAACTTAGGAAAATAATTTAAACATGACAGTGGCGGTGTAGACAATACATATTAGCTTAGTTTACTTACCAAACAAACCCTGGTGTTAGTGTTCTTTCATGAACTGCCTTTCGGCCGCTGACATTTTTTTTTTTTTTTTTTACATGGGGAAATGCGTTGCCGCACCGTCAGCCGCGCGGGGGATCATGCGCGGCCGGTGTGTGGGGCTCCCCGACGCCGGTTCAATGCGACCGGCTGCCGGTATACCCACTAAAACCCCATGGGAGCCTTCCTTCCGCCTAGCGCCGGGGTCGCGGTACATGCGTGAGCTTAACCCGCAACCCCGGCAGCGGCCGGCCGCCTCGTAAACAGAGGCGGCCTCTCCTGTGTGCGGGCCGGGGAATGACGTTTCCCCGGCCCTGAGAGGGACGCGCGGCTGCCTCTCGCGCCCTCTCGCGGCATTAGTGCGGGCGGAGGTCTATGTGGATCCCCCAGACCTCGACGCCCGCTGCCGCCGGGAGGGGGAGGCTGCGAGGATTACTCCTGCGCCATCACCCCTCCCTCTCCTTCCTCCTCCCCCCGCCGCCTCGCGCTCTCAGCAGCGTCAGCGGCGGGGGGGATTCGCGATGGGGGGAGGGGGAGGCTGCGAAGGATTGCTCCTGCGCCAACACCCCTCCCCCCTCTCCTTCCACCCCGCCCCCCCGCCGCCTCGCGCACTCAGCAGCGTCAGCGGTGGGGTGGGCCTCGCGATAGGGGGGAGGGGGAGGCTGCGAAGGATTGCTCCTGCGCCAACACCTCTCCTTCCTCCCCTTTTCCCCGCCGCCTCGCGCACACAGCAGCGTCGGCGGACGGAGCGGGGGAGGGTAGGTCGCCGGTCAGGCCGGCGGTGGTGGGGTGGACATCACCACCGCCGTCCTCGACGGCCAGCGAAGAAAATCTCGACGCTGGCGGTCGCAACGGAAGGGATGGGTGTTTGGGGAGGAGGTTTGGGAAGGAAGGGAAGGCATTGGGATTTGGAGGCGGAGAGGTGGGACACCACTGTCACGGAGTGAAAGGGGGATGTGACAGTGGCGGCTCGGGGCCCCGGGGACGCGTCCCCTCGTACCGCTTCCTGGACGGAGTAGAGTCCAGGGCGGCACCCCTTGGGGGGGCCGCTGACATGGTTCATGTTATGACAACCACTAACATCAGAGATATTAATGACCGATATCACCTACATAGGTTGATAGGTAAATAACTATTTATTTATTTTTTGCACTTAAAATAAAACCGTTTAACTTAAAAGTTTTTTCACCGATTTTTATTATTATTTAATTTACACTGAATTCGAGATTGTAGATTATTTATTTTTGTTCTTAAGTTACTGTACTACGGTGTCTTTTTTGCTAGAATATTGTTATGGTCTACCAGTATATTTGTAGCAATATAAATTTAAGACTTTCAACCGTGCAGGAACGGTGAAAGAATACTATTTCCTGCGGCCGGGCGGCCTGCCGTAGGAGGCGACAAAATAACCCAGAGCCAGGTGATAGGGCATTTGCCCGCTTGGATGGCTTCTACCCAGGGTCTAGAGTATGACCCCGTAACAACCTAGAGTTATGTTCGGGTATTAGTGCCAGGTTCCAGACTCCTTTAAGAGAGCAGCAGCGCATTTGTAGCACCTTTGGTGTTGCAAATGTCCATAGGCGACGGTAATTGCTTTCCATCAAGTGGGCCGTCTGTCTGTCTGCTGAACTCCTGCAATAAAAAAACCCCCGTGATTACATACCCATACCATCTTAATATAGTTTGGAATGTAGTCCCTATCCATAATCCCTGGAAAAAAATCGTTTTTTTTTTCTAAAATGAGACAAACATAAAAAAATATTTAAAAAAATATTCAGTGGTATTCTCCATTTTATTTCATAGGAATCGTTACCGGTGGCAAAATTTGGGATTTTACTATTGTCCAGGAGTGGGCTCTTAACATGAAGGTAGCTAAAAAATTCACCACACACACCCGATATACCCGTTGTGTATCATTGACATTCCAGGTTTTAAATATTATTCTCTATACCAGGATATAAATTTAGCAAGGACGTTGCCTTGCTAAATTTAACCATAATTTGTTCAGACTTTAACACGTTCGCGTGAGCAACGTCTTATGGCATCGTGTTGAACTATTTATGAAACGGCGCAACGTCATATGACGTCATGTACTTTGTTATATTTATTTCGACGGAACGTTATATTACGTCTAACATAAGGGTGTATTCTTATGACGTAACTCCTTAGCGCCATAATACACTAAATTTCGTAGTATATAATCGCCGCGTGACTTTCAAAAGTTCATTCTCACGGATAAACACACCCGTGTGTATCTGTGAAAAATGTACCGGAAAGATGCGCCTCAGCAAATGGATTCAGAAGCAGGATTGCTCACGCGAACGTGTTAGCTGTGAAGAGATAAGAAACTTACTGAGTTACATTAGCATTTATAATATTAGTGTTAATGGATTTATCTAAATATTTGAACAGTTATGCTTTCCTCGAACGAGTGAAGCTTTAACCTAGTGTTTACAGACAGACTTAACTGTCTTTGAATATAGATTGCTTGTAATGAGTTGATTTAAGTAGTACTGTTGTAAAAGTTGGTCTTGATTTTGGTCTGGTCGTTATGTATTTTACATATTACATAATATTTATTTTCAATATGTGAAGGGAAATCTCTGTAAAACACTTCTAGTAGGGGAGGTGAAAGGGGGTTTTGCTCGAGCTTCGCGGGGACATATTGAGGTTTGAAAACAGGAAACTTGAAAGTCTACACTATTATATAACGTTTTCCTTTTAGCAGTGGGGGAAGCCTCTAGCAGTATTCAAAAATATGGAGAGAAAAAATCACTGTCATAGACATACTCGAGCGCATCAGATAGCGCATAGGAGACTAGACCTAATTACATGCGACCGAGATCTGACACATGTAAATATATTATACCTAAATATAATAATGTGTATGGGACAAGGCGCGAGGAATATATGATACCAAACATTATTAATGATCTCCCTGAGGACCTGCAAACCAAGTACAAAAATAACCACAAATTAATCAAGTATAATCCTAAAAGATTCTCATCATATACTAGAATGATGATACTCTTCGGCTTTATTATCAAATCGGAATTAAACACTAGAATGATGATAACCCCTACTCGCCTCTGCTCCTATTTATTAAAATAAAAATATAGTGTACACGACTCCCTGCGGCACAAATAATCCCATGCGGTTCCTGTGCCACAGTTCAAATGTGATTGTAATGTATATGAATGTAAGCATATTGGATAATAATTTTTTTTTAAAATACAAAAAAAATATATATTGCCATACGGAAGGGTAGGAAATGCTTTGTTTGTTTGTTTGTTTGCAGCGCTCGTATGCCAAAACTATTTATTTTACAAAAAAGTTGTTGTTACAATCAGTATAGGAAATTTTCTCAAGTTTAATTTTGTAATAAATATTTTAATGGTAAAGTGGATTGGCAAGGAGATATTGTCAAAAAACTGCGATTAGGTGCCATTTTTCCAATATGGCGGTGCAAGCGGTCAATGCACTAGGTGGCAATGGTCAAATCTATAAATATTTTTTCCTTAACTTAATTTTTTTTGTACAAGTTTGTGACCCTCCCTCTCCCTTGATTTACGCTAAAATAATCAAATTTGTGATATCTACGCTATTAAGCTAGTAATTAACCGACCAACCTTAATCTGACGCGCTTGAGTAAATCCAAAAATCCACATTATATTAATATGTTAGCGGAGTGTAAATGTTTTAATAATTAAAACTGCACAACTGAATGCATAGATAAAACTTTTAAAATTGATAGTAAAACATTGACATTAAAAAACAAAAGAATATCATTAGAGTTCTAAAAACAATATAATTATTTCGTGGCCAGTACTCACGCCTTATCACTACATAGTATAAAACAAAGTCGCCTTTTCTGTCCCTATATCCCTATGTGCGCTTAAATCTTTAAAACTACCCAACGAATTTTGATGTGGTTTTTTCCAATAGATAGAGTGATTCAAGAGGAAGGTTTATCACTACATAGTATAAAACAAAGTCGCCTTTTCTGTCCCTATATCCCTATGTGCGCTTAAATCTTTAAAACTACCCAACGAATTTTGATGTGGTTTTTTCCAATAGATAGAGTGATTCAAGAGGAAGGTTTATCACTACATAGTATAAAACAAAGTCGCCTTTTCTGTCCCTATATCCCTATGTGCGCTTAAATCTTTAAAACTACCCAACGAATTTTGATGTGGTTTTTTCCAATAGATAGAGTGATTCAAGAGGAAGGTTTATCACTACATAGTATAAAACAAAGTCGCCTTTTCTGTCCCTATATCCCTATGTGCGCTTAAATCTTTAAAACTACCCAACGAATTTTGATGTGGTTTTTTCCAATAGATAGAGTGATTCAAGAGGAAGGTTTATATGTATAATACATGCATCATATACTAAGGCAACATTGCTAATTAGTCGGAGCGGGCCGCTATGTTTTTATATACAACGTTCATAGTTTTATAACCGTGCGAAGCCGGGGCGGGTCGCTAGTCAAACATATATAACCTTTATGTTGGAGATTTAAATATTCTCTATATTACATTACGAGACGATTAACACATATAGTCAAGGTGGCGCGAAGTACGCCAGTGGGGTAAGTTTACCACCACTGGTTTTATAACTTTAAAAAATGGAATTTACCTCCAAAAATATAATTCGAAGACATAATACATTTTTAAGCTATTGCATAGCTTTTATCGCGGGGTTTGAGAGCGGCCGAATCAAGAAATTCCGTAACGAAAATAAAACCTAACACCACCCACCACCTCCTACCTTGCCAATTTAAGTAAAAAATTACATCGTAAGAATCAAAGTATATATAGGTCACAACACGCAAGCGCTATCAGCCCGGTATTACTCATATCAAGATTACTAATTTGTGAAAACCGCTAATCGCCTTGTAATATCACCGTCATAATATAGATAGACTACGTCATAGACTAACGGAACTAGCAGACGTTGTCCTTCCCTCAAAATAAAATATAGAACCCGATTGCAGCGCTACCTACCGAGTCGAATCGCAAGACTAAACCATCCCTAGACCCACTTATTTTTTATATTTTTTAAATATAGTTTAGTAACTTATTATTTATACTAAATTAGATTTTTATGATTAACTTATAAAAATAAAGCAGAAACAAGCAAAAATACAGTTGAATCTAATAAAATCATTTGACTTCTTTATGATTCTAGATAACATGAAGTAATTTTCGTGAAATATGGTACAGTTATCGTAATTAACGTAGCAGATAACAATATATCAAAAAATCCCAAGTGGTAAAATAACATACGAACTGTCAAATTTTATTTGATGATCCAGCTGTGCTTGCGATTTCACTGGAGTGAGGCTTGGACCTTATGCTGTTTAGTCATATATTTTTGACGATTACTTGCTTATTAACCGTCAGTTAAATGTCAAAAGCCTTAGGGCCTTTTCACACGCATACGGTTGCTGCCTCAACGGCTTGGCACCGTGCCGTGCTATCTCTTTTACATATACACAGATTACGCACGTTCGCCTGACGGCGGTGAGATGGGGTGGTCGCAGTATTATTGAGACACTAGACTGAAGAGGTGTTTTGTTATTAGTGGAACGAAAAAAGCAAATAGTCTTACTCCTATTGTATCGACGTCATCACATACGTGACAGAATATGTTAGATCCAGCCATACGCCATACGCATTGCATTCCCCGCGCTCGCCGTGCCGTTTTGCGCTCGTGGCATGTGAACGAGTCCATACAAGTCAATATATTACTGCTAAGGCAGTTGCCGCGTTGAAACCGTGTTTTTAGTGGATAAGCACGGGCGACACACGGTCACGGCACGGTCGCCGTGTCCTGTGAAAGCTATCTATGTACAGACCGTATGCATTTGAAAATGCTCTTAGTACTCACACTGAATAAATCTTCAATTAAATTACGTTTTTACCGACTTCAAAGTTAGAAAATCCCAATAAAATATACAACTATGTAGTTGCTAAAGTAATTTCATGTACAATTAATGTACCTGAAATTACTTTAGCAGTGATAACTACAAACATTTGCAAGCAGCGACGGGATATTCACCCCCATTCCCGTGAGCTCTCACCAAAGAGTCGTCGTCGTCGTCGTCAGCCACTCACAGTCCACTGCTGGACGTAGGCCTCCCCAAGACGGCGCCACTCATACCTATCCGCTGCCTTTCTCATCCAGCGCCTACCGGCGTCCTTGCGTAGGTCGTCGGTCCATCGGGCTGGAGGGCGTCCGACACTACGTTTACCGAGACGCGGTCTCCACTCCAGGACTCGTCTGCTCCAACGGCCATCGGTCCTGCGACAAACGTGACCGGCCCACTGCCACTTCAACTTGCTAATTTTGCGAACTATGTCGGTTACTTTGGTTCTCTTACGGATATCCTCATTTCTAATTTTATCCATAAGAGAAACACCCAACATAGCTCGCTCCATAGCCCGTTGAGCGACTTGGAACTTGTGGACCAAACCTGCCGTCAGTGTTCACGTCTCGGCCCCGTAGGTCAGGACGGGGAGGACGCACTGCTCGAAGACTTTTGTCTTCAAGCATTGCGGAATGGTCGACGAGAACACTTGACGAAGCTTGCCGAATGCCGCCCAGCCCAAAAAGTACATACACCAAAGAGTACATTGAATATATAAAGAGCTCCCAGCTCAACTACGCAAAGATTCTCTAGAACATTAATTCTGCGTAGAACAATGATTGAAGGAAACTTCCCGCCGCGGTTTTCCCTTTGCGCTATGACATGGGGTTCTTTAAGAAGGGCGTTATAAAATTTCTTAGAGACCGGCAAGGCGTCGGCGACACCCCTGGTGTTGCAATCGTCTACAGGTGACGGTAACCACCTTCCATCAGATTGACCGCCTGCCTGCTTGGCTATAAAAAAAATTACATACAAACACTTCTTGTATTTGTTGGTGTAGATTATTTTATCACGTAGTAGTGATTAATTTTCAAGCCATTACTCGATCTAAAGCGACCCCTTCCCGTTTATTCCATATCGTGTTTGGCAAGATGGCTCCCGTAAATTTTAGCCCGACAATACCCTATTAATCTTCTATTGTACAGATTAGCGTACCCGGAAATTAGCGCAATATCAACCGGTTATCGTTAACATTTGATGTTTAGAATGGAGTATGCATAGCTATAATATGATTTAATGTAGTAGAGCCATCCATCCATCCTTGATTACAGCTCTTAGGCTGGTGTGCGCCGACTTTTAACCGATGGCTAACATAAAATAATCGCCAAAAATGTATGGAAACCCAGTGATTATTTTTGGTTAACCGTCGGTTAAATTTCGGTGCACACCAACCTTAGAGCCTGCTCGATATGTATTGTTACATACCGACAAAGAAATGCGCACCTGGTTTATTAACCTTCCCGCATTTGGAGTTCTTTTGTTTACTTTGTGTTTAAAATTAGCAATTAGACAATAGTCTATTGTTATTGTTTTCGACTTTGTTGACCGTTCGCAGGAATAATTAACCAAGTGTGCAGATTACGTTTTCTCGGAAAACCTCAGTCAACGCAGTCGTTTGTTGTATTATACAGTTTTGTATAAAACGGTGCGACGATTACGAGACTAGAAAGACGTGTGTAGTACATTCGATAAGCGATATAACGATGAAGTTTGCACGTGTTATTGGATCATGCTGTTTGTACTGGTTGTGCCTAGTTATGTTTGTAACTGTTTTATACGTATTTGTATTTCTAATAAATTCTATTATCCAACGACATTTTAATTCGAGTCCCGCACTCGTAACAGTATCTCACAACGCCCAAAATGCTTCGTTTGCCGTTCCACATGGCGACCACGGTCGTTATTATCCCACTGGATCTCCCCTAGATAATCGAATAATAAAAGAATGTACGGGCACCATGGGGTGGTCTAGGAACATCAAAATTATAATTAGTTTTTATTTAGTCCACTTAACTTCACTCAAGAGGGCGCTTTCAATCGTCGTCAGCCATTCACAGTCCACTGCTGGACGTAGGCCTCCCCAAGACGGCGCCACTCATACCTGTTCGCTGCCTTTCTCATCCAGCGCCTCCCGCCGACCTGACGTAGGTCGTCGGTCCATCGGGCTGGAGGGCGTCCGACACTACGTTTACCGAGACGCGGTCTCCACTCCAGGACTCGTCTGCTCCAACGGCCATCGGTCCTGCGGCAGACGTGACTGAGAAGTGAAGAGGGCGCTTTCAATATCGTTGAATAAATACATCGCGCTGACGAGATCCTAAGAGCATAAAACAAACCATAAGTTACGATCATATAGACGAATCTCTATGGTTGTCATGGTCTAGAGGAAAAGGACACTAATGACGTCATCACTTTCGATCACACAGCGCTCACAATGACCCATGTCAAGAGGTGGGTCGAATAACCTTTCCACTTGAGTATACGATTGTGACGCCGGCAAGCAAGTGGAATGGGAAAATCGTGGTCGTTCTAAGTCTCTAATGGAACGAAGCCCGATTAATTTAAAACATCACAATTAAATCTCGTTAAAATATCCATAGGATTTAGTGCGAGAAATCCAATTTGCCACGGATAAAGCATAACTTTTAATTGTTTTAGACTACCGTCTCGCTTACACATTGTAAGAGGAAAAGAGATGTCGGATATCAATTTGCATCGAGGGCTGGGAATATGGATTATGGCTGGCAATATTAATATAGAACCGTTTTATAACAGTATTGAGTGATTTTCATTTTATTTATATATCTTTCTGTAACTTCCAAGAGATATTGTATTAAAAGGAGATACGCTTTGACAGATTCTTGGGCCCGGATTGTAAAAAGATAAGGACGATATTGAATTATATTTCGGCTACATCGGGTTCAAAAATGTATCGTTGATAATTACATTTAGTTTACGAAGTTTAAACTAGATGGCGCTGTATTGTTTTTGAACGCACTATGGTTTTAATTATTCTATAACACAAGTCTAATTATATTTCTAAGAAAAGCTTTATACAATTCCAGTAGCGAATATACATATTGTTGAGCATCCGTCACCTTGTTTAATTTCGTTGCATATTTCATTCATTGCATTGTTCACTGCATTGCTTTTGGGACTTTTGTTCAAAATTGTTTCTTACAGTGTTTATAATTTATCTTTCTGACTGTTTCTGTTTATTACAAAAAAAGTAAATATAAATACCCTAAATTTTATTAATTAATGTAAAGGCGTGTTTGTACTTTAGTTTGATATCTAATATATAAAATTCTCGTGTCACAGTTTTCGTTGCCATACTCCTCCAAAACGGCTTGACCGATTTTGATGAAATTTTTTGTGCTTATCCGGTATCTATGATCGGCCAACATCTATGTTTCATCCCCCTAAATGTTAGGGGTAGTCCACCCCTAATTTTTTTTTATTTTTACCGGGCAGGAGGTCCTCTGTCGGGACAGCTAGTTTTACTATATGAATAAGCATAAGGCTCAAGTTTGAGTCAAATGTAGTATGATAATTATTATTTATAAGAAAATAGAAAATAAAGATTCGAGAATATCACGTAATTAATAAAAATATTTAAATATTGTTCATAAACCTTAGTCTTTTTTTAAAATATGAGGTTTTTCTTTAAGTGTTTTGGGAGTGTGGTCATAAAAACCACAACTCATAGGTATATCAAAAACTTCAAATCGTTAGAAAAATATTCCAATAAAGGCCTTAAATACTATCCCACAATCTATCCATTTTTGTGGGACACTTCACTGAGAAATTATCACAATATCAAATAGTAGTACTACACTATCACATAGTAATTTCAATTGTGTAAAATTTACTGTGAACGTATGTAGGAGTTTTTAATTTCTTTTATATTTATGTATAGCGTTGTTTTTATAAGTCAATAAATCTTTTTCTTTCTTACACTTTTACAAATCTATACATATAGTAAAACTGTAAAGGTCGAATTTCTGTACAATGAAAAAATGCTAAAAACGTCAGGGGGATATAAGAAGTGAAATAGAACTAATTGAGATTTTTTCAAATGTTTTGCTTCCCCGCTTGTCTGTCTGTTTGTACAGGCTAATCTCCGAAACAACGGGACCGATTTCAATGAAATTTTGTATGGTGATAGCTTATATCTCCATCTCCGCTCAACATGTAGGAGACTTTTGATCCCGAAAAATTAAAGAAACTTTCCACGCAGACGAAGTCGCGGGCAGAAGCCACTATATAATATTGTTATAGATATTACATACGTACCCGGCATAATTATACTTGTATACAAACCCACGACGAATTTGACATAACGAGTAATGATTTGAACTCTTGACATTAATTGCAATTTACATCTTATTACCGCCAATGTCACTTTGGCATTTCGATAATTTGACATTTACCACAGCGCATCCTAATACGTATTTAAATATCAACTGTTATTTAATAATAGATCATTTGAATTGCAAATATAAAAAAAAACTACAATTTTATACTATTT
Source organism: Dendrolimus punctatus (assembly GCA_012273795.1). Classification (NCBI taxonomy): domain Eukaryota; kingdom Metazoa; phylum Arthropoda; class Insecta; order Lepidoptera; family Lasiocampidae; genus Dendrolimus; species Dendrolimus punctatus. Next base: position 19,266,478 of record CM022539.1, read on the forward strand.
GATGACTATATAAATTATGGTTGCACAGTCTCTTTTGCTACCTATTTTATATTTTTTTGTTTCAGATGGGGGAAATGCATTTCATGCTAGGGATTAGACCGTTGTCAATCACGAAGGCATTCCACTCAGGGCAATCCAAACAGTAATCGGCCGGCTTGTGTGGAGACTCGAACCAATGGACAAAAGCCCAAGGGCTAATATCCCACAAAAACCATCCTCCTCCGATGCCCCGCGCTTATGGTAGGAAAGCCATGATACTTAGAACGTAGTTACGCCCACGCCGATCCTAGCACAATAAGAGTGCCTCTGGCCCCAGAGCAAACTCACTTCGGCGAACCATTTTAGGTTACGCTGACGCCCGCTAACTTGACTTAACCGTAGATCATCTAAATAAACTTGAGCGTCTTCAGAATTTTTGCATTAGGTTCATATTTGGCCTGCGAAAATATGACGATATTTTTAAATTTCGTGAAAAGCTCAAGTGGCTCCCTATTCGCTTTCGCTGTAATACTCACGTTCTCACGCCACTTTATAACATATTATTTTTTCCTAGTAGTCTTCCCTGCCTTAAAGAACGTATCGAATTCCTTCGCCTTTCTACTTACTTCATCGTGAGCTCACAACACCTACACACACTCCATCCTTTTACGATAACTCTTTTACAGTGCATGCTGTCAAACTTTGGAATGCGCTGCCACTTACTGTTAGAGAGGCCGAAACATCGCCTGCATTTAAGAACGCACTCAGAAAACACATTTTTTTCCTAAATATATATTACCTTATGATATACCTAATAATTTGAACCACCTACATCGCCAGATTAGGTTAAACTATTCCTTCAGTTAGGTTGCCTGGAAGAGATTGCTTTAAGCGATAAGGCCACCTATTGTTTATACCATGACAATATTGTAATTGTGCACTTTTTGAAATTGTATATTTGGTGAGCAATAAAGTGTATTATATCTATCATACATAAAGAGTTAGTATGTATAACTAATAGGTTTCTAAATCTTCTTTTGCTTTTAAGTATGGTTTACTTGTCTAACTATTGAATTACGTAATAATCGGAACTTGAAAGTAGTCAGAATTGGCTTTTAGAAACCAGTTTTTTAGAATAATTACTGAGATTAAGATGTTGTTTGATTTTTGATTAAAAGAATATAAATAATTATGTAATAGCAAAGAGCTTCGATCGATATCTAAAGATGCTCTTGCTTGATAAATGGAGGAATGGCCAGATACAGAAGGCGATTCTCCTCAGCGTGGCACACATTGTGAGGAAGTTCCTGTATCTGGAGCCCTAACCATCGGTAGCCTGGACCTTAGATTCCGCTGCCGGCTTTTTATACTTTTTTAATATGTGTTTACTTTTGTATCAAGCAATAAGTCTTTATTGCGCACCATTTTTTTTTGTATTGAATGAAGCCAGCAGACAGGCAGACGGCCAACTTGATGGCAAGAGGTTACCATCGTCTATGAACATTTGCAACACCAAAGATGATACAAATGCGGTGCTGCTCTCTTAAGGCAGTCTGGAATCTGTTCACTAATGCCGGAACACAAATCAAGGTTGTTATGGTGGCATACTCTAGACCAGGGCTAGTAGCCATCCTGGCTGTGGGTTGTTTTGTCGCCTTTTATAGGTCCCGCCACGTAAAAATAACGCTGAGCGTTAGTGGAGGGGATGTGTCTGCGCAGGTGTACAGTCGTATCTCATAGACGCCGCAGATGGCCACCTAAAGCCCGAGGTGGCCATCAGACTGGCCAACCATGCCGCAGACGGAGCCAACGTGAAGCCCGCGATGGCCACCGAAAGCCGCTGATTGGCCGACGCGAGCCGCCGACATACCTCTATGTGTCTGGCGGCTCCCGTACCCCGTCACCGGGGGGTAGTTGCCCCCTGCGAAATTAGACTGGGGCAAAGAGCGTCAGCTCGAGGTCCCATACCGGCTCTGCCTCCTTTAGGTAAAGACGATGACCTACTCAAGTATCTTATAGTATCACCCCGTCTTGCCCCCTTCATACCACCAATTTGATCGATAAAACGCTCACTGCGCAGGTTCAGAGCCAGCGTTCTTTTTACATGGCGCGAACTATATGACAGGCCGCTCGGCTGCAGGAAATTGTATTCTTTCTCCGTTCCTGGACGGATAAGGCCACCCGTTGTTTTGCCAAGAAGTATTGTAATTATGCATTTTATTTCTGTACTTGTTTATTTTGATGAGCATTAAAGTGTTATCTATCTAAAATCCATTTACTTAAAATTTTGATTTAGGCCTGTATACTGACAAAAATTGACCCACACGAATCTATTACAGCCCTGTGAGTAGTTTCTTTCTATTGAAACAATGTATTAGGTATTAATTCAACAACTGTAATATTTAGGTTATGTATCGTTACTGATCACTAGACATTATAACACAATTGTCCGTTATCGGCTGCACGGATGCGCCTGCGCACCTGTGTTTTACGCTTGCCGGCGCGACTTTCCAAGCTGTGGTCTAAATCATGGAAGTTACAATACTAAAATAAATACAAGTCATTCAGAATAGGAATTGCTATAAAATAAAAAAAATACTCACCTGATTGCGTTCAATTGAGGTGCGGTCAAATGACCGACGCAATTTAACGTGTAATTAATTAATGTATGGAAAAAAAAAACAATCCTGTCCATTGGTTTGCCGTTTATCATTCCTTCGTAGAAATCGATTTTTGCAAGCTACCCTATAAATTTATTTTGAATATTTTTTCAAAATCAACCGATTTGATTCCTGAGAAGGTTATAGATTTTTTCTAAAATCTAATGATAACATTTTGGTTTTCGGCAAAATCGTCCTCGAGACTCCTTTGAATGTCTTCGCCATTGAAAACCACTTGAAAAATTTACCCTTTAAATGTAAATATATTTGAAGATGCGTGTATATTGATATTTATAGTTTGACTTATAATTCTTAAAATAAGCGTTGCCATACAACGCGAGAACACACCGTTAAATTTTTGGCAACGTTCCCGACAAGCGATAGTAGTTTAATAGATATTTAATTATTACAATTTGCATTCTGTATTTTTTATAAGGCTGTTTTTATAACCTCGTGAATGCCGAGAAACATAAACAAATAAAGTATATTGATCTTGCTCACGAGGTTACCGCCATGTGGATCCTAAATTCTACAATCATGTACCGATAGTGGTGTCAGTGAATGGATTAATAGCGAGGAGCCTTGACCGCCACCTTGAAAGGCTCTCGCTTGGTATCTGGTTGAAGGGTCGGATGCAGAAGGCAGCTTTGTTGGACCTGGCCCGTATTGTGAGGAGATTCCTATGCCTGGAGCCTTAACCACCAGTAGTCTGGACCCTAGGCCCCACTGCCGGCTGTTCAATTTCTAGTTTAATGTTATTTTTTACTGCATTAGTGTTAAAATTTAATCCCTGTAAATATAATAATACTCGTAGACAATTGTCATCTTTGTCGTCCGTGAGCACGGCAACTAAAAAGCGGCCGAAACGTCGGAATAACCAAAATCAAACAAACTACAGCGCTTAAAACCGTCAAAACGTAGTTTTATTATGTATACAAGTCGCGAAAACTTAAGAAAATATTACCCTGTAAATATTCCTGAAATGATTTATTTAACAGCAGTTTAACATAATTTCAAGCCTGATTTACATTTTTATTAATTATAAAGCATGTTAACTTGCTAAACTGACGAATTAAGTTCTTATAATAGTTGGAACAGAAAGCTAGTTAAGCTATAAGTTGCGGTACAAGTAGATCTCTGTCAAAACGATGATGAGAATGACACGCCAGATTCATAAGTTAACTCGCCAGTTTCACAAGGTCACTCGCCAGTTACGCAATTTCACCAGTTTCGGCAACTTACCTCGCTGTTTAACTAGTGCATATTTAATTATTAACACGCTGGCTTTTCTCAACTTATTCCAAACAAAATATACACACATAAAATTGTCACTACACATAAATACGCGGAAGGAAATGTTTTGTTGCATGAAGCCGGTCAAGCGCGCCATCAGCACTACAAGTTTGTTTGCAAGATTGATTGGATAAAAGTTACCATCTACTAATTGCTATGTTGGAGTTATAGTCATTTCCTTGTTAACAAGTTGGGTGAATTGGGTTTTAGTGAAACAGATTATAAGTTTAGGTTATAAGTTCTTCTGTGTTTTCTGTAATTGTGTATAATAAAGTGTTATCCATCTATCTATAGAACCTTCTTAGATAAAATAAATAAATAACCTTTGATGTCTATGAAATAATAATAACATAATGATGGTGATGTAAAGCATCTAAGTTACAATTAAATTCATATTATTCAATTTATGCTATTTTTTAATTAAATTAATAAAAAAACCTGGTTTCCTATATATATATATATATATATATATATATATATATATATATATATATATATATATATATAGGAAACCAGGCCCACTGTCACACTACCTTTGTTCCGTGGCAGTGGTGTCCCACCTCTCCTTGTTTCCAGTTTCCTTTCCTCTTTATTCCCTTCCTTCCCATTCTCCTTATCACATTCCCTTCACGCCCCAAGTATCCCTCCTTTCCCATCCAAACCCTCTTCCAGTCGTAGCGGTTCCCGCTCCATTGGGCCCAAGAGGGGGAGGACGAGTGTGTGCACCTGTATTTGCGCAAATTCTTGTGCACCTAAATATATCCTGCGTACTTGACCGCTTCCGTTTTACTGGATTTTGATGCTGAAAAGCCCTATGGCGATGGGTAGAGGTAGAGAGGTTCGGGCTGATGCAAACCAGGCTTTGTCTAATACCTGCACATAGGCGGCTCTGGGGATGTGGTAAGAACATCGTGGTCGCTTTGCTCTGCGCTTGGGGGGACAGAGTGTATTCGGCAGCACCCAGAGTGTCAGAGCAGCCCTATTTAGGGATGCACTGCTCTCCTTGCTCAGCCAGGGAAGGGGCTAGAAAAGGTGCCCTAAAAAAAGTCTCCCCATCTCTCTTAAAGGATGGTAGTAACCACGGCTGCCTCCGCATCTTTCAATTCGTGGTCAATGTCACAAAAAGAATAATTATAAAAAAGAATCAAAAATGACATTTGGCGCGTGGAACGTTCGTACACTACTGGACCGCGAGGGCAGTGCTTGTCCAGAACGAAAGACTGCCATTGTAGCTCGAGAACTTCGTCGCTACAACATCGATGTGGCTGCACTGAGCGAAACACACTTAGCTGACGAAGGAGAGTTGGTGGAAAATGGTGGCGGATACACATTCTTCTGGAAAGGAACGGCTTCTACTGAACCGCGGAGGTCAGGTGTAGGCTTTGCAATTAAAAACAGCCTGACCAAACATCTCCAGGAATATCCCAAACATATCTCGGATCGCGTCTCCACACTGCGCCTTTATCTGGACAACAATAACTACTTAAACATCTTAAGTATTTATGCGCCAACTTTAGACAAGGCAGATGACATTAAGGAAAAGTTTTATGCTGAACTGACACATTGTCTTGAAAGGATACCTATCAGAGAACAGATTTTGCTTTTAGGCGACTTTAACGCTAGGGTTGGGCGTGACTATGACGCATGGCCAAAAATCTTAGGGAGACATGGTGTTGGAAATATGAACAATAATGGTTTATTACTTCTTAGTTTATGTGCTCAGTTTGACTTGGTGATTACCAATACGATGTTCAGACTTCCTGCTAAATACAAAACAACCTGGATGCATCCTAGGTCGAAGCATTGGCATCTGATTGATTATGCTATCGTTCGGCAAAGGGATGTTTCCCAAGTCCAAGTTACTCGCGTTATGCGAGGCGCTCACTGCTGGACTGATCACAGGTTACTGGTTGCTAAGTTAAAACTCCTCCTACATCGTCCTCGTAGATGTGAAAAACCCAAGTCTACATATTTAAACTTGGACAAACTGAATAATGCCGATGAGAGGGTAAAATATTCTGAAGCAGTGACCAATGCACTGGCTTTGTGCAATGTGACCGATGATCTCGAAGTTGACTGGGAGACTTTATCTTCTTGTGTGGTAGTTGCAGCGAATGACACTCTGGGTCAAAAGGTACGTAAGAATGAAGATTGGTTCGATGAGAATGCCGGAGCCCTTACAGAGGCAGTCGACAAGCATCGTACTCTTCTACAAAAGAGAATTCGTGAAGAAAGACCGCAAAGTGATGTCGAGCTAAAGAAAAGTGAGCATGACCTGCGAAAATTAGTGAGAGAAACTAAAGACAAATGGTGGCAAGAAAAGGCTCGATATATTCAGTGGCTTTCCGACTCAAATCAGCTAGGCGAATTTTACGACGAGGTCCGAAAACTAGTCGGCACTACCAATCACGCAAAAATTCCCCTTAAAAGTAAGGGTAATGACCTCCTTTTGAAAAACAAAGATGAAATTCTGAGAAGATGGGCTGAACACTTTAACAGTTTGCTTAACGTGGATCGATTTGCACATAGTCAACATATACGTGAGATGCCCAGCTTCCAATAGATCCTAAACTGGACATACCACCTTCATATGACGAGCTCCTTTTAGCTTTAAAGCTTCAGAAAAATAAGCGAGCTGTTGGCATTGATTCTATACCGGGAGAACTGCTAAAATATGGAGGAGAAAAACTACATCAAACTGTCTTGAAAGCTTTTGTCAAAATGTGGGAGGACGAATGTGTGCCTTCTAGCTTCAAGCTTTCACGCATTAAACCTCTCTATAAAAACAAAGGTGACCGGTCTGACTGTGATTCGTATCGCGGCATATCGCTTTTATCAGTCCCTGGAAAAATCTTTGCCAGAATACTTTTAAACCGACTTCAGAAACTTTCAGAAAAAATTCTGCCTGAAACACAGTATGGTTTCCGTCCTGATCGAGGCACCTGCGAAGCAATTTTTTCCGTGCGGCAACTGCAAGAAAAATGCAGAGAACAAGGCCAGTTTTTATATTTATGCTTTGTTGACTTGGAGAAGGCCTTTGACAGTGTGCCACGTTCTGCTCTTTGGACAGTTTTGGGTAAACTGGGATGTACGGATAAGTTTCTAAGACTCCTTCATGATGACATGAAATGTTGTGTTGATGTGAACGGGGAACAGTCAGACTTCTTTACAGTTACTTGTGGGGTGAAGCAAGGTTGTGTATTAGCGCCAACCTTGTTTGCGTTATACTTTTCAGTCGTTGTTTGTGAGGCAACCCAGAACTGTACTGAAGGTATTCGAATTCGTTTCCGTACTGATGGCAACTTTTTCAAGCTAGCCCGGTTTAAATCGGAAACTAAAATTTCGTACGACTTGATTACAGAGATCATGTATGCGGATGACTTGTGCTTCCTGGCGGAATCTTCAGATAGCCTACAAAAGCTCATGTCCAGATTTTACGAGAGTTGCCGTTTGTTTGGGTTGAAAATCAGTATAAAAAAGACCGAAGTTATGTCTTTAGATACTTCTAATCATGAAGACTTGAATATAAATCTCGGCGAGGACCAGTTGAAGCAAGTCCACAAATTCCGTTACCTGGGAAGTAACATTACATCCAAATGTGACCTCGAACCGGAGATTAACAGCAGAATATCTACCGCAGCTGCAGCATTTGGTAAGCTGGATGCAAAGGTTTTTCGCTCACATGATTTAAAATTAAGCACCAAAATTTCAGTTTACATGGCCGTTGTATTGCCAAGTTTATTGTACGCTAGCGAAACATGGACTCTTTATTGTCGCTATATTCGAGCGTTAGATCGCTTTCACCTGAGATGCTTGCGAAAAATTATGAATATCCGATGGTCCGATTACGTAAGGAATACCGAAGTGCTACGTAGAGCTAATGTCTGTGGCATAGAGGCATATCTCACGAGACGACAACTTCGATGGTCTGGTCACGTTACTCGGATGGTGGACGTTAGAGTAGCAAAACGAATCTTTTATTCAGAACTTGCAAGTGGCAAACGCAAGCAAGGTGGGCAATTGCTACGATACAAAGATGTACTTAAGCGTCAAATGGTAAAGTGCAATATTGATCCCAATCAATGGGAAATATTAGCTAAGAATCGTTGTGACTGGAGATTCCGGGTTAAGTCAAGAGTGCAAGAATTTGAATCCCGTCGACGCATCGATTTAGATAAAAAGCGGGACAAACTTAAGGCCCGTCCACCTGCGGCTATAACTTATAATTTTGTAAATGGTGTTCTGACGTGTTCAAGATGCAAGCGCGTTTTCATAAATAAGGTTGGCTACGCAAGTCACCTCCGTGCGCATGAACGTCGAACAGCCAATAGCTGAAGCGATCGCCGTAGCCGAAATCGGTTAGGACATCATCATCATCATATATATATATTAGGGTGGTCGTTAAAAATTAAATTTCATGCGACGCCCCCTAAAAAGCTTCCTTTTAATGAAAAAACACTGGGATTTTTTTTTATTTTTTTTCAAGTCAAGACAACACGTGCCTCAAGACGATTCAAGTTAATTTTTGGGTAATATCATGTTTTTTCAGGAAACTTCTTCATACTTAGAAGTAATAATTATTTTGAAATTGGAAAAGTTTTAACAATGAAATACCTTCCTTATTATCATTCTCAGTGATGAATTTCAAATTATAGTTTCAGAAAAAGTTTAAAATTCTTCGTGATTCAAGCTTATCTTTCAATTTTTCTTATATTTTTAGTTTTAACTTGAATCGTCTTGAGGCACGTGATGTCTTAACTTGAAAAAAATTATTAAAAAAATCCCAGTGTTTTTTCATTAAAAGGAAGCTTTTTAGGGGGCGTCGCAAGAAATTTAATTTTTAACGACCACCCTAATATATATATATATATTCTCTCTTTTCATTCAAAATTATTTATTAAATGCGTTTTTTATTTCATTTAAATCCTTGAACTCTTGTCGTGACATATGTTCAAAATGGTGCTTGAATAAATAACCTTTCATCCCTTGAATTATATATAACAGTAAATTTTAATGGTTCCTTTTTTCGCAATTATGGAACCGTGTCTATACTGTATGTCATATATCTTTCTATTCTAGGGCTGCCACGTTTCTTAAAAATTAAATATAGTATTTCTGTTGTTAAGCTTTAAAAGTGTAGTACTTTTCGGAAATTTAGGTGAAAAAAGATTACATAATATACATTTTTCATTTTTTTAACAAATCTACGGACTCGAGTTTCGTACCCTTTCTACAACTTCATTGCTATGAAAGTTTTTAGAGTTCATACACGCTTATTGTTTACTTTTGTTACTGTGTGTCACATTAATTTTGTGATTTTTGTGTTGTGGTGTACCTTAGAATAACTATAATATAATTTTGAAGTGAAACTTCTATAAAGATTACGATTTTTCGCTCACGAAAAAGCGTAACAGTTACGTGATCTAATTCTTACATTTTTAAACTCGTGATATGTTTCGAATGGGATGTCAGAATTGAATAATTCAAAAAGTTATATAAAGGTAATCAATCTTGAATATAAAGTAATTTATTTTGATAAGGATTAATACCAAGATAAAAATAAAGAGCCTTTTTAGCGGCGGCAATTAAAATACCGCAATGTAATTTTTAAAATTAAAATACACGTATTGTGGTATAACTATAATAGTTAGACATATGCTGTCGCGACACTTTTTGTAAATAATGATGTGTTCTACAAAGACGTAGTACATTATTTTATTCTATCATCAATAGTTTTCGCAGCGCAAGCGATTGAAGTAAAAAAAATATCACCTTGGGTATCATTATTGGAGTTTTACAAAGGATCCCTAATTTTTTTGCAAATATAATATAGCATATGCCACCCGGGAATAGCGTAGCTTGCCAATAGTGAGTTCAACTGTTGCGTAACTATGTTCTATATCTCAGTCTTTCCATCACAAACAAAAGCGCAAGGTCGACAGGGAGGAGGGGGTTTTTAGTGGGTATTGAGGTTGCTCGCCCGTGCGGCATCACTCGGAGTCTCCACACTCCTCTGTGTAATCCATCTCGGACGGAACGCAAACATAGCATACTATTGCTACCGTTATCGCCCCCTGTGGATGCGTGCCGTTTCCTTGTGACGGCCCAGAGAGTGCGTAAATCGGTTAGGCATTTTCCCTCGCCTCAAAAAAAAAAGCTTGCCAATAGTGAAAGAATTTTTCAAATCGGTTTCGGAGCCTCTTGATCAAAACTGAGCAAACGAAATATTTTTGAATTATTTTTTTGGAAATATCTTTCTGTTAACATAATTTGAGGTGCGACTGAAGATTGATGACGAAAGATGCGCAGTTGTTAACGTTCCGTTGTATGTGTATAATTTTAGAGTAGACTATGGGTGTTTTTTTTTGGTTCCGGGTCGAATCCAGTTTTTGTTTGATAAAATAAATATGTTTACATAAAAAATGCATTAATTAAAATGTACCTAACCTAACCAAATCGTAATTTGCAGTAAACCTGCGAAAAATCGAAATGTGTGCTGGGACACATATTAGAAGTGAAACTTCAACGGACAAGTGGAAAACTTCAACTGACAAGTGACAAAATGAATCGCAACAAAATTTTTGCTTGAAGTTTTACGGGTGTTGAAACTTTTTGGAATGTTTTATTTTTCATAATTTAAATTTATATGTAATATCATTTCTTTGTTTTCATGTTTGTCACTTGTGAAAATTTTCTGTACGAACAAATCAAATATAATAAATTTTAGAAGCGAATTTTATTATTTGCGTTTTCGCTAATAAATTTATACAACAAAATAATCCGTAACAACGGGCAGGTTTTCAGATTGGACAAGTACATTAACAATCTGCCCGTAAGACTTCAAGTTAAAATTTTGTTGCGATTCGTTTTTCCACTTGTCCCTTTTTTTCTAATTTTAATACTAAACTTATACTAATGCAGAGTGTATTTGTTTCATGCTGGTGTTACGATGAAGTGCATGTGCAGTGTGTAATAAGGCACACACTGCACATTTAATTTTATTTATTTCATTATTGCATTTTCCATGTGTATTTATTACTACTTTTACTCACTTTTACTACTTCAGTTAGCAAAGATCATTTATTTTCAAAATAAGTATCGGAACAAAAAGCACGATGATCGAATTAGCGATGAAAATATTTCATTTCATACTATATAATTTTTTTTAATATATATATAATACAATTTGCTAAAATACAGAACGATAGTACATATTATAGAACGGTTGGCAACATAGATATGTCATTGTAATTTTTCTGAATTATCTTTTTTTTATTTTATTTTTATTGCAGGAGTTCAGCAGACAGGCAGACGGCCCACTTGATGGATAGCGGTTACCATCGCCTATGGACATTTGTAACACCAAAGGTACTACTAATGCGCTGCTGCTCTCTTGAAGGAGACTGGAGCCTGGTCACTAATGCCGGAACACAACTAAGGGTTGTTATGGCGACATACTTTAGACCAGGGGTGGTAGCCATCCAGTCGGGCAAATGCCCTACCACCTGGCTGTGGGTTGTTTTGTCGCCTCTTACGACAGGCCGCCCGGCCGCAGGAATTTGTATTCTTTTCCGTTCCTGCACGGATAGATCACTGAAGATACTGCCCAGCTAGGCTATGGTGGCTGCCATATATGTGGTAGGTGGTACTTGTCCGTATAGATTAGTACCACTGCTGATCTACAGTATGCCGCCATAACCTTGTTATGTTCCGGCTTTAATAGCCACGTTCAGAACAGTTTCGAGGCCGACAAGACTTTGGTACCTTTCGCAAATATCCTAAAAATAACCACTTTCCATCAGCTTACTTGGCTGTATTTCAGCAATTAAACAAAACTGACACTTCCCATTAGGAAACAAAGTTTTCAATGTAACAACAAATTAAATATTGTTTAAGTAGAAACGACATGTTGTGTAATTTTTTAGTAAAATGATTCACTCGAATAAATTTAGTACAAGGTGTTACAAAAAACATAAACAACTTAAAAACTAAGCAAAAAAATAACAGTCACAGTGCCAATTGCAGCGCGAATTATATTCATACCGATGGATGTCCCATTGGGATGAATATCATGTCAATGAATGTCCCATTCGGATGAATATCACGCCAATGATTGTCTACTTGGGATGAATACCACGCCAATGAATGTCCCATTGGGGTGAATATCACGCCAATGAATCCACTTGGAATAAATATCAAGCCAATGAATGTCCCATTGGGATGAATATCATGCCAATGAATGTCCACTTGGGATGAATATAGTATTATATAAATAACCTTGTAGACGGTCTCCACAACAGGTGTATTTTCCCATGCTAATAATTTAAGGCTCTTATGTCACAAAAAAAAGAAAATGGGGTGTAAACGAAACAGTTTTTCGTTGGTATATGGTATATGGTATGAACAATAATTTACAAAAAAATATCATAAATCTTTACGATATTAGATGGGATGTGGATTTTTCGTATATTTTCTATAGTAGTGATAAGAGTCGCGAGACTCGAAATAAAACGCCGTTAAATTACTATAGAGTTTATTAGAACTATACAAACACGTATAACATAGGTGCAAATATAATCGAACGCAACCAGTCCAAACGTAATGCACGATTCAATAACACGCGCAAAATCCGTCAATTATTAGATTCCCGATTGTAGTACACACGTCTTGCTTCGCTCGTGGTTGTCGGTCGACTTCCTGCCCTCTATCAAGTCATCGTTTTATACTGTAAAACTGCAACGTCCCCGTATCTAAGTCGACTTAATCCGACACACCTGGCTAATGAATGCCATAAACGAATACAAAACAACAATGGGCTGTATTGTAATCATATTTTTTAAACACAAAGTAAACAAAAGAAGACGACCATAAAAGAATCTAAATTTTATTAGTTCAAATGCCAACGGGTAATAAATGTGCTTTGTTTCAGATGTGCAGGTGGATTTTGTTTCTGCCGGGAACAGGGTTGTAACAGGAATTTCCAAATTATCGTCACGAGACCAATTTACTGCCTTTTTTTGTCAAAAGAAGATAATTAAAAAACTATACAATCGTCGACGATCTCGCGGGAATAGCATCCTCGTTTATAATATATTTATTGTTCAAATTAGTTAAACGAAAGAAAGAAAGAAAAGATTTATTGTCGCAAAATAATGCACAAAAACGGTAAGTACACTTGTTGTTACATGTAAACAATATAACAATGCACATTTAATCTACGACAATGAGGCTGGTCGCTCAGCGTTATGCTGTGGCAGGAGCTGACACAGCGCTGATTTTCAGTACCAGCCTCCTTCCATCCGTCCTGTTAAATTCGACCCACAAACAAATTAATTACTGTTTATCATTATCAAGCTAATACTAATAACAAAGATAGATAATATTATAAACTTACACGGATGTATTTGTTTATTTTAATTTTAAGTTTGTCTGTATAATACTTATATGAAAATTTAAAGCTCAAATAGTTACCCATTTTCTAACAAATAAAAATACCGAACTTACATGTATTTTATATAGACAGATCCTATTATACATACAAATACTGATAATAATTAATAAACACACTTTTGTACTTACTACAAGTTTTATAGAAGATATATTTTTAAGAGAAATAAATGAAGACATGAGTGGATGAAGGTGATATGTCGCATATTCGGTTTTTTGCTTTTTTTTCATAAATGAATATTATAAGTCGATACTGAATGACTACAGATCTTAGACCATAGATATAAGTTATATTTAAAAAATAAAAAGTTGAAAAAGGGGTTAAGTTCAGTTCAGTTTCAAATAAAAGTAAAACTTTTATCTCGATTTACTCAGAATTGGAATTATGCGACTTATTACTTTCATCTACTCATGTCTTCAAATATAAAACAAATTTCAATACTATAATATGTAATAAATATTGTGGAAATTATATAATGTGAATAATAACTTATTAATAAGTATATCGTATATTGCTATTAACAATCGAAATCAGATAAATAAATACAATACTTACAATAAATAATATAAATCGATGACAAAATAACTTAAAATGCTATCAGTGTAATTAATATAAAAGCAAGAAAATTATTGCAAAAATATGAATATTCTAGAAAGAAAACAAAAAAAACATCAATTTAGAATGTGTAAGCGCAAGGACCAATATTATCAAAAACATCCTTTCCATGGCATACTTTGAGAACAGGATCTCCCGGCTTGCGACGAGCAAGTACGCGGCCGCGCTTTGTCCATACGAACTGCCACCCGTTTTGACGACCCACCTCGCGCGCCAAGTGGAATAGCTGCCTATTTGTTCTGGTTAACCGTTCGTTTATGAAGAAGCGATGTGGATTTCCAGCTAATCCCAAATCACTCGTGGTCACCGTACGGTGGGTGCGTGCATTTTGTAGAATCTCGCCACGTATGTTGCGTCTTGCTAGACGGACCGCAATGGCTCGTGGTCTTTGTGGCTTTACCACGTCATCATAGTTCGACGAGTTCACATAAAAAGCGCCTCTTCTCTCTGCGCTAACGATATCTCGTTCTTCTATCTTTACACCTAACTTTGCGGCCATGAGTGTAACTAGATGCGTGGGATCCTCAGACTTTTCTTCAGGAATATTCCTGATATCTAAATCATTTAGAAGACTATCTTGTTCCTGTTCGTCGAAGTCTTCCTTCAGTTGTTTTATCGCCCTTTCGAAATCGACAGGTTCATCCATTTGCATGACGCGATGCTCCAAGGCTTCCATTCGGGATTCCAGACCTTCCATGCGCGTATTATAAGACTGCACCATAATTTTCAAATCTGTCATTTCTTTTCGGAAATCTAGATAATCGGTGCGCATTGCTCGTAACACTTCCATGATATCGCCCAAGGTAAAAGTTTTAGGATCCACGCCTCCTAGCTTAGTGGTATCTATTATTGCAGTGCTGCCTGACGCGCCACCATCCTCTTGTTCTTCTATGTTTTGTATATTTGTCGGCCTTTCATGTATTGAAGAGTCAGCTCTATCCCCTCTCTTATTACACGCTGGGCAAAGCCAATTTGAAGCTATTTTCCCTTTAGTTGGAAGTGTAACACACAATCTATGATATGGTAATCCGCATTTGTGACATTTAATACTCTCTATTAGTGATAGAAATTTGCGACAGCAACCACACCTTTCAGAAGGCATTTTATAAAATCAGAAATGCGACTTAGTTGTTACTGCACACACGAGAAATGAAAAAAAATTCACCGCTCTGGATCTGTATAACTAACAGTTTCTTTAATCGGAACTTGTTTATAATAAATCACTATTAAATACGTACTTAGTTTGGAATTAATTAAGTCTATAAAGATTTTTAACACTATATAACACTTGACGTGATGTATTAAACTATATTGATTATTTTACTCTATATTGTTACTAGTATTAATGCCTTGTTTAATTTTAAAACATTAAAAAATACGGAGCAAGTATTTAGGTCTCGATATTAGCAACTACCCTCGCTGAAAGAAACTTAACCTTGTTCTTAATATTGATTGATTTGTTCTAAAAAACAATGTTTTACATATTATAACTTCAAAAACGGAGAGAAATAGGACCTGGGGCCAGCTTTTAATCCGACTGATATCGGATGTTATTCATTCAAATTCAAATTTATTTACTTGCATAAAATATGGCTAATTCCCGGTTTTTGAGGTTACCAGTTATGAGTTCAATAATAACAATTGATTTCATAAATTTATCTAATAGATAGTTCAACTGTTAACTTACAACTAGTACCGCAATTTGACACTAGATGGATCTATATCTCATAATACGTCTTCGTGACACAATCACTTACAGTAACATTATCCCAGGTAGGGGCATCATAGCCAGTACGGGCCTCACATCGTTAGAAAATAACGCTAATAATAATTAAAAACTACATCTGTCCATTTTTAACTTCATCAACAATGTCGCATCTCAAATATCGTATTAATCACTTTCCTACATCTGCGTGACACAATCACTAACAGTAACATTATCCCAAGTGTAGCGGAGGCACAATTATATATTTTTAATGGACGACCGTTACCTATTAACCTGAACGCTGATTAAAGCATTCGAATTTTAAATCCGCATTTAAACGAACGTTCCAATTCGAAATTTGAAAATTGCCAATTAAAATGCGTGATTTATTTGATATCGTAGTTTATTCTATACCGGCCAGTAGCAAATCGATTGTTTACGTTTGTTTGAATACTTAATTTGTAGGCCGGGGTTCGGTTTTCTTATAAGAATTATATTGACCGAATTTAAAAACCGGAATTCTATTTTGGTATTTATGGTGTATAAGGCAGTGAGTGGGTTGAATGGGTCTCGAAAGTAAAATCGGTAAATATCTAAAATTGGATAAGTGCGTGTCAGGCACAACAAAGAGTTCAATAGACAAAGTAGTTAACTCATTAAAATTGATGAGCGTATTGCGAACTTATTGGGACAATACCATATCTTGATAGTTTTCACATTTTTTGACAGATATGATGCATCAGGATATGCCTAACAAAACAATGAATGTACAAATATTTATTAAGAAGAAAAATGTTAAAGCTTTTGAAATTGCAGCCAAGCAGTCCTAAAGGGACAGGCACTTAAATTACCTACAAAACTAATTATTATCTAAATGTTAATTAATATTCTACAATTCCTATTAATTTCCATCAAACATATTTGATAAAAATTTAATACTTTTTTTTAATAATTTACGAAAATTATTTAACTATGTAGAGTAAAAGCTAAAATAAACTAAGTTATAAAATACAAGCGATTATAGACTGTGTAACAAATCGCTGCCAGATGGGAGCGTGCCCAGAAAGAAGGCTGGCTGCATTGCCGCGCTGTATGGCGATGCTTATTTGTTGGGCGAAATATGAGCCAGCCTTCTGATCACGGGTGGCTTCAAAGAGTTTCTTACAGATCTCTTTGAAGAAACTCTTTGCCGATGGACCCCACGGACCTAATGTTTCAACTCCAAACGGCACAAATATGTAACCCCTTCCTAAGGTTTCATATTTGCGCCGTTTGAGCCCTTTAGCTTTTAAAGCAGCATTATCAGCCTCTAACTCAGTCATTGGAAGATGTGAGGGCGCTAGAGTGTCTACACATGTCGCATCCCAAACAAACGGCCGACCCATCTTCCAAGGAATAAGTGACATACCATCCGGCCTCTTGCCATCGTCGCGTACCAAGCCATTCGGTTCTAATACGGCCGGTACGCCGACGCTGACAAGAGCCCGGCGGATGATGTCATTGAGGCTGGCATGGCGAGATCTTCGGCCAACACTATGTAAACATGCTAATCCGTGGTGTCCAAACGGGTCCACCACACTCCCACACTGGCAACGATGTGGTACACAACATGGGGCCCCCAAGCGAAGGCTCGCAGCTAAACGAAAAGTAGCCTCATCTAAGAGTGTGCCTGTATTGAAGGTGGGTGTGCCTGCAGCCATTGTCCCGACTCCCAAGTAGCAACGGCTAAAAGGCGAGCTCGCTCTGTCGAACTGGAGCACGTTTGTAGGAGACTTTCCCGTGCCAGTTCGCAGAGCGGTTCGTCCCAAGCTCGTTGGGAAGTCGGAACAGTGGGCAGGGTAGAGTTAGGGCAGGCCATTGTCCAGGCTTTTTGGCATCGGTCAGATATGGAATTTCGTAATCTAAATTGCTTTTTTCTAAAAATGTTAATACTAAATCACTTATACTATAAACCGATGACAAAAAAGCTGGTAGAGCAACACTGGAAATTTTGCGGACGCCTAGGCCACCTAGCCTTATCAGTAGTGAGCATTGTGACCACGTTCGGTCGTCCATGTCCAAATTTAATATGGATATGAGGGTATCCCTCACGGTGCTATCCAGCGTAGTTAGAAGCAGAGTTTCCTTAAAAAGTTGGCAGCACCGGAGGGCATACGTAAATTTTGGGACGAAAAGGCAGTATCGGATGATAGTGAATGCCATATGGGTATTAATTTTGAATAAACGATCTGAAATATTACAAAAATTTTGAAAATTTTCTTCGACGAAACCCGGTAGGGCCTCGTCGAAGATTGGCGCGCCTAAGAGGCGAAGTGAAGACATATTAACCATTTTAATTTTGGGAGCTATTGCTTGTATTTTTGACAGTATTTCTTTTCCGCTGTCGATTTTATTCTGAGATTTAATTCACATTTATCAAAGTTTATTTCTAGGCCTATATTCTGTAGATCTGTTTTTAAATTAATTAAATCGTCTAAAACCGTATTCACTTCGCCTCCCAGAGTGCCATCATCCAGATACCAAACGTTGAATTTAGATTTCAAACGGGCAATGATTGGGTGGATAGCTAAGCTAAAAATGGCTGGCCCTAAGGGGTCGCCTTGCTGACAACCAGTTTGAGAATATAATAAATTGTCTTGAAAAATTAATTTTGAATTTTGACTGTAACACTGCCAAAGAAAGTGGTGACAATCAGGAATTTTGTCTTTGACCTGTGACAGCAAGCCGGACCGATCAATTGAGTTGAAGGCATTTTTGATATCCACCTTGAGCACCAAATCTCCACCACTGTGACGGAGGAATGACCGCAAAGCGTGGACAGCGGCCTCACATCCTCCCCGCGAACCAAAGCCTAGTTGATTTGGCTGAAAATATGTTTTTAGACTATCCGCCTTCTTTTTACAACAGCATTTGGCTGCGAGACGGCGGTAAGCCGTTCCCACGGCAATGGGCCTTATGCCCCCATCTTTTTTTTTAAGGCGCAGAGATTGGCACCATAAAGGATGCCCGTTACTTCATTAATAACTTTACCTGCAAGCATAAAATTTATTAATGCCATCAGGTCCTTCAAAAGTGACTCCCCAGCTTCGCTACTGCCCCCACCTATTAAATCTTTGAGATGTTGAGGCGTCAAGCCATCCAGACCCCCTGCAGAGCCACTCTGGAAGGACCCAATGGCACTGTTGACATCCTCCACGGTGACAGTCAGTGCATTCTCCGAATTCGGTGGATCTGGTAAAACAGTGTTTGGTGAGGAAGGTGGATGTTTGTCATGAAGAGCAGTGAGTGTATCGTTAGAATTTGGCGCTACTGCATCCGTAGAAAATAGTAAACGGGCTGCTCCTCTGATATCCCCGTCGCTGATCTTTCTTTCTACGATATGATAAATAGACGAATCTTTGCGGGATAATTCGAGGAGCAGCTTTGAGGGTTAGGTATATTAATGTTTTCGGAGTTTGGATCTAATAATGCGCAATTATTTTTTATTTTCTGTGTTAAAGATATATTTTCGTTTTGCTTTCTATTTATATGTAGTATGAGGTATGGAAAGATTAATAATTGCTCCCAGCTTGAAACGGAGTTTTGACTCAAAACATATCTAATCAATTTTGATAGGGTGTAACATACCGTTAAGCATGCGCCACGGGGGATTCTTTTTAGAATTGGGTGCTGTTTTTTTAATTTTGATAGTAGTTCCCAAAATGTTCTTCGGTAACTGGTGAATTTTGAGAAATGCTTGGGTTTATAGCCGGTGCTGAGTTATTACTGTTGATTCTGTGCTTTTTGCCACAATGAATTTTGAGGCCGTGGTTTCCTTTAAAGAAGCGGGGCTGTGAACAATGTGGACATTGGATGATGTCATTTTGTGATGCAGTAGGTCGATCAATTGTTGATGTTGAGGCTACTTGAGCTACTTGAGAGCCCCAGTCCATTACTTAACATAATTAAACGCTATAAAAAAGGGAATGCTAAAATTATAAGAACTAAATGTATCACAGGACACACTTATATAAAACAGATTATGTGATTTATAAAACCAAAAAGATCTAAATGTCTAATATATAAAAATGTAATAAAATATAGCTTATATGATTAAAAACTTATAGTAGAGATTTTTTTAAAACTAACATCTTTAGTCCACGATGGTACTAACTATATATATGTAAGTAATTTTGATGACGCTTTCTGAAAAGATTAATTAAAATGTGGTATATTACGAGTCGAACGCTGTGACTTTTGATTACATAACTTCACTGTGACGGATGTAAGGGCCTCAAAAAGTAGTAGCTTGGGTTCAGGTTTCTAGTTCAAATGAGTCCGGAGTCCAAAGATAATGCAGTAGGATGCTTGTTGAGTATATTGCGAGAATCTTGTTATACAATCAAACAGGTAAAGGGCTGGAAGATGAGAGCTTCGTCCACTGATCCACTGTTTCGATATCTGATCATTACCAGTAAGCGGGGACTTGGCCAGACAACAAAATAATTTCTGTTTCGTCGTTTACATTGAAATTTTGTATAATAATAATAATTTTGAATCAATTTAAAGAAGAAAAATTTATATAAATTATATAAATAATTTTTGTGTGACACCTTTTCAACTTGACATCCTCTTTGATAAAATAAAACTAGAAACAAAACATCACAGACAAAGTTGCAGCCAAAAAGTATATCATTTTTAATGCTTCTTTAATCATCTCTTAACAAACACAGGTGTTTCAGGAATAGTGAGTGGCACTACTGCTTTCTCTGAGATAAAAGGTGCAACTATAGGAATAGATTTTGCTTGGTGAACTAATTAACTCTCAGTTCAGCGTTGCTCTTTCCTTTCATCCACCTCTCTTTTCCATCACTCGTCATCACTATCCATGTCCTCCTTCTTTTTTTTCAATTCATTACCAAACTTCCCCTCTCTGCTGCTCGTCTCTTTGTTATTCGTTCAAACGGAGCTGGTTCGACTGTATGTGTTTGCTCTTTATATAGTACTGTAGGTGGTTTTTCTGCAAACTTGAAATGCTTCTCTTTTTTTTCAGATGAAGTGGTTGATGAACTGCTTCCGACTCCCTCGAAGAGCTTTCGGCACAACACGTTTAGTCCCCCTATGTTGGGCAGCAAGCGCGAGAGCGCGCCCGCCGCCCTTTTGAGCCTGGGCGCCAGAGTAAACTTTGAAAACTTAACACAGTCTTCAACGAAAGTGGATCCCCAACCTTCTCTCTTATTTTCAAAGAAAAGCCTATTTAAAGCGTTCAATTAACGTCTTATTATTAAAAAAGAATATTTTAATATACAAGGTATCAAGTTTGACTTTGTTTAGTTTCCGCGGTATTCCCAGGACACAAAATACCGCAGCATTTATAAAAGTATGTAAGCTTTCGTTTCAATGAAAAGTTTGTGGGTATAAGCTAATCTTTTCTGCATTCGAACAACTACGAACCAATTCCGGGAAAATTTCCGCGGGATTCCCGGGATAAAAATATTTATTCCATGAAATTTGCTATTGATAAGTGAAAAAATCGCATTGAAATTCGATTTTTTTTACCTGACCATTTTAAATAATTCCCAGAATACATTTCACGGGATTCCTGGGATAAAAGAAGTGAAGATTTTAATTCTAAGAAGTTGCTGTCGAATAATTTTGTGAATCTTGAACAAACAGACACGAAATAAAAAAAAATTGCACCATGTGCTCCATCGTTAATATAGCCTATTCCAGTTGTTTTTTTTAATAGCCTCAATATAGAGACACGGCATGTTAAAATTTTATTTTATTGTTACAACCTAGGAGTCAACAAAGACAAATTCCATGTACAGACAGCACATTTATTACCTGC
Organism: Dendrolimus punctatus; assembly: GCA_012273795.1. Lineage (NCBI taxonomy): Eukaryota > Metazoa > Arthropoda > Insecta > Lepidoptera > Lasiocampidae > Dendrolimus > Dendrolimus punctatus. Next base: position 19,288,008 of record CM022539.1, read on the forward strand.
TGACAGGTAATAAATGTGCTTTTTATGTCTTCTTATTTTGTTTACTTATTTATCGGCATACGTTTCTAGAGAACTTGCGGCTGTAATAATTAGCCGGATGTTACGGATTATAAAGTAGAAGCTGATTCTAGAAAATTCGGTCCACGTTGCCGGACACACATTGCATTTGTGCAGTATAAAACGATGGCCTGATTGAGGGGGTGAGGTAGTTCAGCGAAAACTTAAGGCGTGACGTGTGCACAATCGGAAATCTAATAGTGACGGACTTTGCGCGTTTTATTGAATTACGACCTTCTGAATTACGTTTGGATTGGTCGTGTTCGGTTATTTGTGTTTTGGTTATTGTACCGGTTATAAGTGTTTGTGTAGTTCTAATAAACTCTATAATAATTCCAACGGCATTTTGATTCGAATCTCGCAACTCGTAACAATATTATAGATTTATTAATTCTACATTTGCCGTAAAGGAACCGTTTATAGTGAAAGTCAAGTAATGTGCGGTTATCATATTTTATGCAATTTCTTCAATAGGTAATTATTACCTGTTGAACGTGGATTTTGTAATTTATTGTTGTTTAACATACAATAAACAGCCGGTTCCAGTATCTATTTGCCTAACTACTGGTTAAAGTTTGACATGTATTTTGACAAATAATAAATAAATAGTAAGTCACTATCAGTAGTAAGTTAAAAGAATAGGTAGTAAAATGTAAGAACTTCGATACAGTGGTAGCATTGGCTTGGGGAGCGTAAATGGACTACCTGGTTCGACACACACCAAGAAGAACGTGCTGGTATCAAAGAGCGTCTTTTGATCTCCGATCGCCTTTGAGATGAGAACACGCTTGTGTTTCGGCAACTCTCATCCCACCTCCCGTGGGCTGAACTCATTGGCAGCTCATATGTGACAGCCTCTGTGGTTAAGCGGGCTAAGTCTTTGACGGCTTACCTCACTGCAACGCAGAGGCTCGGGGTTCGATTCCTGATATCGTAAATTTCGGGAACAAATTTTACTATGGTCTGGGTGATTGAGATCGGCCCCAGAGTAGTCTGTTGTATGTTATCCATAACACAAGAGTAACTTACTTAATTTGGGGATATTATAATATGTGTTTGTCAACAGATTTAATATGTAGAAGTAGTATTTTCGTAAAGAATAAACTCAAATATTATTCTTTCACCATTCGATTGCTACGTTATTTCTAATTAATACATACTATTTGTTAGATTATATAAACTTATATATAACCTATTTTTGATATCCACCAGTTTTTATTTTTTATTTTACTGACATGTTCCATTTTTATATATTTTGCTTCTTGTCATATTTTTGCCTTTACCGTGTCAATATAATTTTTACAACAAATTATATCTTATTTTCTTATATAGTTAGAATCTATGATTAGTAGGCACATTCAGCACCTACACTATTTTCTTAAGTTTTCGCGACTAGTATACATAATAAAACTACATTTTAGCGAATTTAAGCGCGGTAATTTATTTGATTTTTATTATTCCGACGTTTCGGCCACTACTTTGTCTTCCGTGATCACCGCTGCTGAAAAGTAGCATCGGAATAATAAAAATTAAATTAAGTTGAAATGTAATTTTATTATTATAGGCTACATAAAATGTAGTAATTTAGTAGGGATCCCCTACTAAAACTTCAATAACGTAATCCATCTACCTATACAAAATACTTGGCGCTAGAATTGGTTTATACGATTTTGATGAAATTGTATGTGTTTGTGTGGGTTCCGGGGTGGTTTAGATTCACAATTAGATCCGGTAGGTGGCGCTGGAATTGGGTTCCAGATTTTTTATTTTATCATGGCAGGGCAACGACAATTACTTACTGACGAAAGTCCTCGTAATTCGAGGTACTACAACTTTTGTGCATCGAGAATCTGATGTAATGATGGAGTCAGCCAAGCTCTATTTTCCCTGTTTCTGACCTAAGGCAAAGGAGGGAACGTCGGTGGGTTTTAGTGGGTATACCAGAGTTGGTTGGACATAGCAGCAACACTATTACAACCACAGGACAGTTCTCAAACGGACTACTCTCTCCCTTTTCTGTCTCGTTAAAAAAACTTGCTGATTAAAAAAAAAACAATGCGGAATTTAACCCTAGCAGGGTTCAAATTTGGCAGTATTCCACCCTATTTTTTATATTGTTACAATAATAACGTGCTACGGTAAATAAAATCGGCGAGATAAAATCTCCATATAGAGATAACCGATGTTTGAAACACACTAAGCCACCTTAGACAAGCGTGCTGCGGATAACGTTCGTTTCATTCCTGAAATAAAGGTGCAAAACTCGTCTAGTAGCTTTATATTACATCTATCAAAAATACTTACCTAAATTAAAAAAAATCACTTCCGAAAAATTGATTATAGAAATATTTATATTCCAAGGTTATATATTAACACTCTTCACTCATGTTTTGATTAAAAATATCCGTAACAATTTTTTAGTTTACATCAAAAAACCAAACAGTTACAAAATTCGAAAAACACTGCACTTGTTTTATTAACAACTCGAAAACTAAAAAAAGATAATACAAAACTATATAATAATAAGATAAAAATTACTAATATTTCCTATTTGATATCTAGTAAGTTATTTCATAAAATAAATTAATAATTTTGAACTACCTTCAATTAAATTAAATATTTAAAAAATCTTAAGAGAACACGAAAGCGCGCTAAAGGAAATTTAAAAATCGAATGTCATTAGACGCGCACGCGTACAAATCCGATCGAGAGAACTGGAGATGTTGGCCGCGCAGTGGTGCGCGTGATTCGAAAACATTGCAGTGTACTGCGGCTTAGATCACTTGATACTTGCTAAGCAAACCTCATTTAGACATTTATTTTAATGATAATAAATCTGGCAAGCGCGCGTAATTTACGTACTATGAGTGGTTCCGTAGAGGCATAACGAATAATGAAATAATTTGACCATTTAAGTATAAAAAACGAAGCAACAATTTCTTTAATATTTTTCACTTATGGGACGTGAACTACTTACTCTGTGTTAACACAATTTAAAACTAGTATGGGGATTATTGATTGTCGCGTGTTAAATTTATTTATTTAACTTACTATTTTATTATTGTACTTGTTTAGCTTATAAATGGAGACCAATACATTTTTTTTAAATCTTGTTAAATCCTTAAACATGAACTACGTGAGACTTACCCATATGAACATCCTAGATCTCAATGTTTATTGCAAATAAATTATTTTATTTTGTTTTGATTTCAGGTAACAAAAACAATGTTGTTTTCAGTATGGCAACGGTACCACAATACAATTTTTAATTGAAATACTTAACTTGATCAAACAAATTTTCTTTGCCTATAATCTGAACTTATTTAGTAATTATAATCAGGTGGGTATTACGATGTTTTTGAAATCTATCCCCAACTATTTGATCATAATAATAAAAAATGATTAAAGCACATTGTCATAATTTTTCAAGACCTCAATAACGTTACCTTATACGGCTATATATCTATAACTATTCAAATTTTTTCAAATCTCAATTACGCTTGTATATGATGGCCACCCATAATTTTTAATATATTTTCCGCACTATTGTGTAGCACAATAAATAATATACATTCTTACAATATTTTATCCAAATAGATCCAGTAGTTACTGAGAAAAAAATTACTATGACCTACAAAGACAGTGGACTAAACAGCTAGATAGACGGGTATTTGCCAAAATAGCTACATAATCCTAAAACGAATTAACTAAAAAAAATTAAAACAATAATAGAACACTAATTAAGTGAGTGTACGTGATAAATGTTAACTTACAACTAATTTATGTTACTACAACTTAACACGATTATATCAAACAATGTTATATTTTTTTCACATTTCATGTAGTTAGAAAACAATTGGAATTCTTATTATTATATAATAATAATGACATAAGCATAATACAATGTTGTTTTAATTTTTTTCTTTTACTGCTTTAATAATTATTGTTTTATCTTTATTACCATGACTATCACCTTTTAGTTTTTGTAATCTAAAGCTTGAATTTCAGAAAGCAGTGAATTAACATAAGTAATGAATGCAATAACTTTTTGTTAATTTATATAGCAATTAACCAAAATAATTAAACTGAATTACTTTCGTTTTTACTTATAACATAAATATATTTGAAAACAGATCTAGAAAAGATGATACACATACGGCTAATTAACATCTCCGCAAGGATTAATAATGCAGTGTTTATCTGTTTTAGTTAACATATTTAATTGTATAAACTGAATAATATTTAGTCGTAGATTACAAAATACTTCATATCCAAATAAAAATATAAAAAATCCTTTAGCATTTTCTATTTGCACCATTTTATCACAGTAGGTATTACCTACTGTGATAAAGTAATAATAATATTTTAAAATAAAATTAAAGATGATTTATAGAATTCATAAAGTATTTCCTGATATTTTCACGACTAGTACACATAATAAAACTGTTTTGACTATATTAAGCGTTGTAGTTTGTTTGAATTTATTCCGACATTTAGGTTTATAGTAAATTATTCCTTTAATATGCCTTTCATTTTTTATTTATGGTAATTATTTACTTATGGAAGCCTACAACCGCTTCGCAACATGTTGTGGTTTAAATACCCCAAAAAATAATCAGATAAAGTAGCAAATAGATAAAATTGTACACGTTTTCTGAAATGCTGTGAATATATACAAATTTTCTACAAACTTACTTGTTTGTCTATTTTAAAGTCCTTGAGAGCTGTAAGTATTTTCGAGCCTTACACCACGTCTTTAGAGAATTCGTGTTTTAATTAATATAATTATTATAATAACATTGTTTCTTACAAGATTCGGTTACTACTGAACTGAGAAATTTCGCTGTTATTTTTTAGCATTAGGATATGTAATTAAAAGTAATTATTATGTAACAAAATCACGAAATTGAAAAGTTATTCATATCTTTAACAGAATTAGGCAAGTTTATTTAAATTTTAAATATAATAAATAACTACTTCCTCATATATTACTTATAGAACTTATATGTAAGTAATGTTTATTTGTTAATTAATTTTTATCTGCAATGATATACTGGTATGTTAATTATATTTTTAAATCTGGGGTTTCTACTTTCTATTATCGTTTTTTTTATAAGGGTCAATCTTGATTATACTTACTAAATTATTTTATTCGCAATCAAATAAAAAGTTAGGTTTAGCCGATTTTCCCTTTTCTTGACTTTGCATTGCCACTGCTTCACTTTCACCCTATTCTTCAACACCATTGTTATTAACGTTTGACCTTTAGAAGTTTAGTCATCGAGAAATTATAGTTGTTGTGTCGATAATATTAACATACTATTACGACTGATGTGCTGACAAAGACAAATTCACACCTGTATACCTGTAGACATTTTATTACTTTTTCGGCATTTGGATTTCTTTAGTTTGCTTTGTGTTTAGAATTTGCGATTAGAAAAAACAGCCCATTGTGTATTGTAATGGTAGTAATTAGCCAGCTGTGATTCTAGGAAATTCAGTTCACGCGGCCAAGCAGACATATTGCATCCCTGCAGTATAAAGCAATGCCTCAATTGATGGATGAGGCAGTCAAGTGATAACCACAAGAGGAGCAAGACTTGTGTACATACGGTAATCTATTTAGTGACGGACTTTACGCGTGTTATTCAATCGTGCATTACGTTCGGACTGGTTGTTTGTACCTGTGTTATGTGTTTGTATAGTTGCTCTCGGGCAGCACACCAGACTCGCTGGATAGTGCGCTCGATGGTGCGGTTCGCGCGTTTGCCTACTCCTGCACTACTCCGCCTGCCTGTGACCAATCGGTTCACACGGCGGCCGGAATAGAGGCAGTAGGGGGCGACCGCCTCACGACGACGGCGGCACACAGCGCACAGACCTCACCTGCGCATATGCCGCCGGCTTGCGACTTAACAGTTCGCAACGTCGGGGACGATCGTTCCGCGAAACCGGTTGCCGCGCGAGCTTCACTCGCGTCAGCGACCGGATTCGCGAATAGGGATTTCGTAGGCGCGGCAGCGGCGACCCCTTCGCCTTCCTTCCCTAATAGGATGGGAGTCGCTGTCGCGATGTCGGCGCCGGCGTGAACGACGGCTGCGGCGACGGCGGCGACGGCGGCGACGGCGGCGGCGTCCAAGTCCTCGTCTTCGGCGGCGGCGGTGGCAGCGGCCACACCATGTTTCGCGCCCTTAGGTTCGTCGTCTTCGGCGGCGGGTTTGGTGGCGCAGACGTCGTCTTCGGGGGCAAGCGTGCCCCCATTATCGTGTACCCCGGTCTTCACGGCCGGATCGAGGTCAAGGTTCTGGGACCGGTCCCGGAGCAGTGACGCCGATTCGGCGGCTACGTCGGGTGCCTCCACCCCAGCGGGCGCGCGCTCGCCTTTGCGCCCCACGGGGGGCGCAACCGCGTCGGTCGCGTCGGCCGCGACCGCGTCGGTACTCGCGGGTGCGGAGGCCTTCCTCCGCACAGAGGGGGGGGAAAAGGGGCGCAAGGCGCGCAAGGCTACCGCCGCCAAATTGGTCGCGGCCAGCCAGTGCGCCGCCCTAGTAGGGAACGTTTCGTTGCTCGGCCCTGGGGAGCTTCGCCTCGCGGCATGCGCCCAGGTTGCCGAAATCATTCAGATCGCCCAGACGTCGGGCAATCTGAAGGGGGGCTACGTGCGTCGGCTGAAGGATGCCGCGAGCAGAGTGTCGGACATTGTCGACACGCTGGTCACGCGGGATCCGGAGGCCGAGGCATGGAAGCTCGGCAACGAGAACGCGCGTCTGCGCATTGAAGTGAGTTCGTTGCGGGAGGAAAATCTTTCCTACCGCAAGGAATTCGAAGAGATGCGCAAGGCCCTTAAGGCCTCTGCTCCAGTAGTGGAGCCGGTGTCCGCCGTCGTGGCGGCGCCACCCCCCGCGCCTGTCAAGCGGAAGGCGCGGGCGGTCGCGGCGGAGGTGGCGGTGATTCCGGAATCGCCCGCCGCGCCCGCTGCGACTAAAAAATCGCGTCCGGCCCCCGCCGCGTTGGCGGGGCCAAAACCGACTTCCGTCAACGGGGCGAAATCGGCTGTGGCGCCCGCCGCCGACGGGGCGGGTTCGAGCCGCGGCACGACAGTGGCACCCGCCGACGTGGCGGGTGCGGGTGCGGGCGCGACGTCCGCCCCACCACTCGGGCTCAGCGGCGGAGGGTACGATGCGCTCTTGCGCGTCGTGCTCGACGCTGTTGCGCCGCTCATCGACGCGAGGTTGGCCGCCATCGAGGACCGGCTGAACCCCGCGCCGACCCTCCGCCCGCCGCTTGCGGCGGACCGAGGTAAGGCGCCGGCGCCCAGACCGGCGCCTCGCGCGGCCGTCGCGATCGCGGCCACCTCGGTGGCCACCGGACGGCCAAGACCGGCCACGGCTGCCGCCGCCGTACGTCGGGGATTGGGGGAAGCGAGTACCCCGGCCCCGATGGAGGTGGTGGTGGCGGCCCCGGCCGCATGGGTGGCGGGCTCCCCACAGCCGCCGCCCCAAAAAACAAAGAAAAAACACAGGGGAGGTGTGAAACGGACGCTCAGGAGGAAGCGGAGGGCGGAACGCGCCGCCGCCGCCGCCGCCCCTGTGGCCTCTGTTTCGGCACCCACCCCCGGCGCCCGTGGCCCCCGCTCCCACCCCCACTCCCGAGGGGGGGGCGTGGACCACGGTCGTCGGGCGGAAAAGGGATAAGGGGGCGAGGGCCAAAGGGCCCCCTCCCCCCCCCAGGCACAAACTGCTGCCCCTTCGACGAGAAGGAGGCAGCAACCGCGTAGGCAGGCTCCGTAGCCTAGCACCGAAGGCGGCAGCAGTCGTCATAAAACTGCTGCCGGATGAGGTCGCGAAGGGTGTCAACTACCGCGAGGTCTTTGCGAAGGCGAAGGCTTCGGGGGTAGTTGACATCACCGCCATGGGCCTCCGCGAGGGGCTGAAGGTGGTGCGGACCGCCAAGGATGGGCGCCTCCTCCAGTTCCAACCGGGACCGGAGGGCGCCGCCAAGGCGGACCGCGTCGCCGAGGCTCTTCGCGGGGCCCTCGCAGGGTTGGCCGAGGTCATCCGCCCAGTAAAGCGTGGGGAGCTTTACATCTCTGGGCTGGATGACTCGGTCACCGTCGATGGGTTGCGGGACGCGGTCGTGTGCGCCAGCGGATGCAGGCGCGACGACGTGCTCGCGAAGCACATCGGTGCGGGACCGGGCGGCTTGGGCGCAACATACGTGCTGTGCCCAGTCGCTGCCGCCAAAACCATCGCCGAACTGGGCTACCTCGTGGTGGGCTTCACTTCGGCGAAGGTGGAGGCAATGGAGGCTAGACCGATACGTTGCTATCGTTGCTTCAATGTCGGTCATAGCGCCCAACAATGTCCGGATACGTGCCCGGACCGGTCCAAACTGTGCCTCCGCTGCGGTACAAGCGGACACAGAATACCGGACTGTAAGGCACGAAAACCCCACTGCGTGGCGTGCGCGGCGTGGGGCCTTAACGCTGCCCATCCTACGCTGGCGAGGTTCTGCCTACCTCCCTTCGTAAAGGGCAAATTCGTCCACTCGCGGACGAGACAAAGTACGGCTGCAACTGCGGCGACGGCGGCGCAGGCAATGGACACCTCCAATGTCTAGTACGCCCGCTACAGCGTTTTTTCAGGCCAACGTAAACCACTCCCCTACCGCCCAGGACTTGTGCCTGCAGGCGATGGCGGAGTGGCGAGCGAATTTAGCCGTTATTAGCGAGCCGTATTACGTTCCCCCCGCCGGCAACTGGGTTGGCGATCTCGACGACACGGTAGCGGTGGTGGCCAGAGCCGGGTCTGGTACACCGCTTACGTGTCTCGAAAGAGGAAAGGGCTATGCGGTGGCGGAAAGCGGGAATATCGTCGTCATCGGCGTTTACTTTTCGCGTAACCGCCCTCTGGCGGAGTTCGAGCTTCGCTTGGACGCCGTCGGGGCTGCCGTTCGCAGATTGTCGCCTAAAACGATTTTCGTGATGGGCGACTTTAGTGCGAAGCACCTCTCCTGGGGAAACGTCATCACGGACCCTAGGGGTCGGGCAGTTGAGGATTGGGCTCTTCAAGCCGGCGTCACAATATTGAACCAGGGGTCGGTCCAAACCTGCGTACGCGCACGGGGTGGATCGATCATCGACCTGTCATTCGCCGCTCATGCGGCCGCCCACAGAATGGTCGGATGGAGGGTGCTGGAGGAGGTGGAGTCGCTCTCTGATCATCGGTATATCAGATTTGAGCTAACGACCCCCTCCTCCGGTCCGAGCCCTGTTCAACGTCGCCCCCTCTTCTCCCGCGTTGGGCCCTTACCAAGCTCGATCCGGAGCAGGCCAAGGAGTGGGCATGTACGGAAAGCTGGGCCTACCCAGCCGATTTCGCGAATTTGGACACGCAGGCAGAGCACATGCGCAAGACCCTGACGAGGGTTTGCGACGCTGCGATGCCACGCGTCTCCAAACGGCAGCCTTCGTGCAGGCAGGCGGTCCACTGGTGGACCGAGGAGCTCGGCGAGATGCGAAAGGCAGTTCGCATCATCAGCCGTAGGCTCAAACGCTGCAGGGCACGCCGTCCTCCGGATTATGTCGAGGAAAATGGACTCGTGGGAGAGTTTAGGGAGGCCAGAAAGGCCCTTTCGATTGCGATATTGCAGTCGAAAGCCCGGGCTCGGGCCGAGCTCCTCGAGACACTCGATCGGGACCCTTGGGGGCGTCCGTACCGTGGGGCCTGCAACAAGTTGCGGCCTTGCACTTCCACGGTCACGGAAACGCTCGAACCTGAGGTGCTCCGCTCGGTGATCGACGGGCTCTTCCCGGATCCGGGGAACTTCACTCCCCCCAGCATGGGTCCACCTATTCCCGACACCCCCACGGACGAGGAGCCTCACTCCATCTCCGAGGGGGAACTCGACGTCGCCCTGGACCGGCTCCGGGGCAGGAAGACGGCTCCGGGACCCGACGGGGTCCCTGGTCGCCTCCTCTTCCTGGCTGCAAAACATCTACGCAGCCAGCTGCGGGACCTCTTAGAAGCCTGTATTCGCGCAGGTAGGTTCCCGTCGCAATGGAAAGAGGGGCGTTTGTGCCTTCTTCCCAAGGGAGGTCGTAAACCTCCCGACGATCCGTCCGCCTACAGGCCCATAGTGCTGCTGAACGAGGTCGCCAAGGTCTTCGAGAAGATCTTGGCGGAGCGGCTCGTGAAGCATCTAGACACTGTGGAGCCGGGGCTATCAGATACGCAGTTCGGGTTTCGGAGGAGGCGCTCCACGATGGACGCCTTCGAGACGCTGCGAACGGTGACGGACGAAGCCGTCCAAGCGAAGGACGTCGTTCTTGCAGTGTCGCTAGACATAGCGAACGCCTTCAACAGCCTCCCTCATGAGACGATCAGGGAGGGGCTCCGTGCACACGGAGTCCCCCCGTACCTCACGAGCCTGTTAGGCGAGTACCTGCGAGATCGACACATCCTTTGGGAGGGCGGTGAGTCTGTCAATCACGAGCTAGGTCGGCGACGTGTCGCGTGCGGCGTTCCACAGGGGTTGGTCCTCGGGCCGATTCTTTGGAACGTAGGCTATGACTGGATCCTTCGGGTGACGGTCCGGCCCGGGGTAGGGCTGATCTGCTTTGTGGACGACACCCTACTCACGGCGCGCGCCGCGTCATTCGCGGAGTCCGTGGACGTCGCCAACGACGGGTTGGCGATAGTCGTAGATCGAATAGCTAGGCTGGGCTTGAAGGTCTCGCCCGCGAAAACGGAGGCCGTCATGTTCCATAGGAAGTTCCGTAATCCTCCCCCGGACCTGTCCGTTACGGTTCAGGGGGTGGCGATTAGAGTAGGGCCCAAGATGAAATATCTTGGGCTGGTCTTAGACGGGAAATGGCTGTTCAAAGCGCACTTTGAGCAGCTAGTTCCCAAACTGGTGAGTTCCGCGGGCGCACTCTCAAGGCTTCTTCCCAACGTGGGGGGGCCGGGGGGTGCGACGCGGAAACTTTATTCTGGCATCCTGAGGAGTATGGCCCTTTACGGTGCCCCCATCTGGTTCGATGCGCTTCACCGCCACAACCGAACCCTGCTGCACCGGGCGCAGCGGGTTCTGGCCGTGAGAACCATACGGGGGTATCGTACAGTGTCTTGGACGGCGGTGACACTCTTGGCAGGCGAGCTGCCCTGGCCTCTCCAGGCAGACGTCCTGTCCAGGGTTCGTCGTACCCAGCAGGATGCCCTAGCTAGAGGACTGACCTTCTGTCAAGTCGAGATAGAGACGGTCAGGAAGCGGGAAACCGCTTGCTGCCTCGTCGACTGGTCTCGTGACCTCGAACACCCTGCGGCCGGCGGCTTTACGGTGGATGCAATCAGGCCACAGCTGGAGGAATGGGTCAACCGCACTAGCGGTACCCTCACCTTCAGGACGACACAGATACTGACCGGACACGGTTGTTTCGATCAGTATCTGTTTCGCATTGTGGGATGCTTGCCTTCTCCGGATTGCCGACAGTGTGGCGCACCCGATACGGCGTTTTACACGCTTGTCGAGTGCGCTGCCTGGGCGCCGCAACGTTTCGAGCTCGAGACAAAAATAGGAGCCGTCGGATCGCTCGGCGACTTGGTAACGGCCATGTTGCAGAGCGACGACCGCTGGGATGCTGCGGTTTCTTTTTGTGAGGCAGTAATGTCTCTGAAAGAGGCCGCAGAAAGGGATAGGGAGCGAAGTCCTTCGGCGCGTGCTACGGTCTCTTCTCGAGGTCGCCGGAATTCAGCCGGCACCCGGAGAGGCAGGTACGCGCATTACTTCCCTCCCTGAGTTAGGATCCGGAACGATGAGGGCCCTTAGCTACTAGGTAAAGCAAGGGACTTAACAACTACCCCCGTTTCGTAGTGGAGTGTGTTTTCCCAGGGCACACTTCAAGCACTTTATGCGCTGGATCGACTGTTCCGTAACTATGTTCTATATCTCAGTCTTTCCTTCACATCAAAGCGCAGGGCCGCGAAGGGAGGAGGGGGTTTTTAGTGGGTATTGAGGTTGCTCGCCCGTGCGGCATCACTCGGAGTCTCCACACTCCTCTGTGTAGTCCATAGCGGACGGAGCGCAAAATAAAGCATACAATTGCTAGCGTTACCGCCCCCCGTGGATTCGTGCCGTTTCCTAGTGACGGCCCAGAGAGTGCGTAAATCGGTTAGTCATTTTCCCTCGCCTCAAAAAAAAATAAATGTGTTTGTATAGTTCTAATAAACTCTATAGTAATTCTAACGGTATTTTAATTCTTATCTAAGTTATTTGGCATACAAAATATAACCACTTCCGCCTTTAAAGTATCAAAATCATTTGAGCGTCACACAATATATTGGCAATACACCTATTACAGCGAGAACACAGAACCGACTCGCGTGAATTAACACGCAATGGTCCAGACATCTATTAATTATTTTTTAGCTTCTATAGAAAACTATCTAATTTTCCAAATGTTTATTTATTATTTCCTACTAAATTTTTCAATTAAACCTTTCCAATATATAAAATTCTCGTGTCGCTGTGTTAGTTACCAAACTCCTCCGAAGTCGCTGGACCGATTTGTATGAAATTTTGTGTGCTTATCGGGTACGTCTGAAAATCGGCCAAGATCTATTTTTCATACCCCTAAATGGTAAGGGTGACCCACCCCTACATTATTTATTTTACTTTTAGTCAATTTTTTTCATGAATCGGTATTAAATTAATAAAAATATTATCCGTGCAGGAACGGAGATAGAATACAATTTCCTGCGGCCGGGCGGCCTGTCGTAAGAGGCGACAAAACAACCCACCACAAGGTGGTAGGGTATTTGCCTAACTGGATGGGTACCACCCGGGTCTAAAGTATGTCGCCATAACAACCTTGAGTTGTGTTCCGGCATTAGTGACCAGGTTCCAGTCTCCCTTAAGAGAGCAGCAGCGCTTTTGTAGCACCTTTGGTGTTGCAAATGTCCATAGGCGATAGTAACCGCTTTCCATCAAGTAGACCGTCTGCCTGTCTGCAGAACTCCTGCAATAAAAAAAAAAAATACAACCCAAAAATTTTATTTTCACCGTTCTACCACCAGCCCCAATTTTTCAATAGCGATATTAGTGCTTTAAAAATTTTCTACTCTCGGCAGTCGATAATTGATCATACATACATACATACATAACTTCACGCCAGGTCCCTTGCGGGGTAGGCACGAACAACAGAGCGCCATTTAGGCTTATTCTTACACACCTCACTTGCTTCGTTGACATTTATAGCTCTTGTCATGCACGCTCGTCTGTTCTTAAGGCTCCTGACATCACCTTCTGCTAGTACATGATCAATTTGATCATGGAAGGTGTCTCGTGGCCTTCCGCGACTTCTGCATCCATCCACTTTTGCATTGTATATCTGTATGTATTCTTCCATCATTCATTCTTTCCACATGCCCGAACCACCGGAGCATTCCTTTCCTTACCTTCACCCCGACACTCTCTTTGAGACTCGAACTCCAACTCGCTTTCTTACTTTGGTATTACAAACGCGGTCCGCGAGCGTCACACCGCAGATTTTGCGCAGTGCTCGCATCTCGACCGCGTTTACTCTACTTTTATGCTCTCTCTTCCATACCGAACTCTCGCGTCCATACGTGAGCGTAGGTACCAGCTCCGCGTTGTGTATGGCAAGCTGGGCCTTCTGACTGAGGTTCTTAGCGCCTAGAAGTTTACCTAACGCTCCATTCAAACTATTCCCCAAATTCACTCTTCTTTCTATATCAGCGGTGTACCTTCCATCCCTGCTAAAAGCACATCCGAGATATACAAACTCATTCACTTGTTCCAGCATAACATCATCGACCATTATCCTTGTATTCGTTCTGGTTGTGTCTCTTTCAAACATTTCCGTCAGTTATATGATATGATCAGTTACCACTTAATCAGTTATTCCCGCAAGGCGTCTACCGGTGTCACTTCTCACCCCGTAAACAGCACGCAGCAGGGATGAGAACGAAGCCGGTACTGCAATCGGGTATATTTATTGAAGTTATAATTCTTTAGGCGCGTTAGAGAAAAATTATGAGAGTAAATTTTTACGATGCGCGCACACACCGTCACGAAAAATCGTCACCCTGAAATTAGCTATAGTCAACATTTTAGTTTTGAAGTTATACTTTTACGATGAGCGCATACACCGTCACGAAAAACCGACACCCTGAAATTAGCTATAGTCAACATTTTAGTTTTGAATTTTTACTTTTACGATGAGCGCACACACCGTCACGAAAAACCGTCACCCTGAAATTAGCTATAGTCAACATTTTAGTTTTGTAGTTATACTTTTACAATGCGCGCACACACCGTCACGAAAAATAGACACCCTGAAATTAGCTATAGTCAACATTTTAGTTTTGAAGTTATACTTTTACGATGAGCGCACACACCGTCACGAAAAACCGACACCCTGAAATTAGCTATAGTCAACATTTTAGTTTTTCTATTTTAGTGTCGTTTCTACAAACGTAGAGTAAGGTGAAAGATAACATTTTTGAAAATATTAGTTTATTTATTTCATTGTAGGAGTTGCGCAGGCAGCCACACGGCTCACCTGATGGTAAGAGCATACATATATATATATATATATAAGTATATAATTGTACATTATAATATATATTACCATTAGTATAGTGTTAAGCTGAACGTTAACAATTTATTGTGATTAAGATCATTGTCCATCCAAAGGTTGCCTGGAAGAGATAGCTTTAAGCAATAAGGCCGCCCATTGTTTAATACCTTCTAATTTTAAGATATGTAAATGTTTTACTGTGTTAAGTTGTTGTTAATTCTAGTTAATGCAAAGTGAAATACCGTTCAAAATAACGTTTATCAGTGTTGGTAAACAAAGGACCACTTAATATTCACTAAAGCCTTGCTTTCAATACGCTGCTTCCATTGGGTCGCCCACTATATCCTTGTTAACTAACTGTAATTAGCGTAAACTTGTATGTATGGTAGAATTGAAAACATTCAACGAGGCCTGATTTTTATGTGGAGGATAATGAATGTATTTAGTCAAATTGGAATTTTACAAGTTATTATTGAATTTTTTTTTTTTTATTGCAGTAGATCAGCAGACAGGCAGACGGCCCACTTGATGGACAGCGGTTACCATCGCCTATGGACATTTGCAACACCAATGGTGCTACGAATGCGCTGCTGCTCTCTTTAGAGAGCCTGGAACCTGGTCACTAATGCCGGAACACAACACAAGGTTGTTATGGCGACATACTCTAGACCAGGGGTGGTAGCCATCCAGTCGGGCAAATGCCCTACCACCTGGCTGTGGGTTGTTTTGTCGCCTCTTACGACAGGCCGCCGGGCCGCAGGAAATTGTATTCTTTCTCCGTTCCTGCACGGATAAATTTAGGAATTTACCACCACTTACAATTTAATTATCCCCCCCCCCCCCAATTTTGAAACATTCTTCATTAGTGCCCCGATCCTTTTGGTGTTAGCGTGATGACATATCGTCTGTAGTTTTCCTCGATAAATGGGCTATATAACACCAAAATAATTTTTCAAATCAAACCAATAAATAGTCCCTGCGAGTAGCGCGTTCAAAGAAACAAATTCTTCAGCTTTATAGATGAAAAAAGTTTAAAAGATTTTTCTTAAGTTTAATAACCAGCTATAGAATCGAGTGAGTAGTAAAATAGTTCTCAGTTTATAAATTGGGCCACACTCCACTTAGAGCTTGCTAATAAGGTCTGCTTCTAGCCATGCGAGCAAGGCGCTCTAGCGTAACACAAGTTCTGAACACATTAGAGCAAGATCCTTGAGGGTTTGTCTTTCTTATATATCGTAGATTTTTCTTATGTAACATCTTATTTACTTTGTTTATATGATAATGTTACGAGCGCGGGACTCGAATTAAAATGCCGTTGGAATTACTATAGAATTTATCAGAACTATACAAACTAACTCTGTTTACTAGTGTGACAATTAATCAAGATCAATTCCCAATCTTATAAAATCTAGGCGAAAGAGTTTCACCACAGTATCTGTGCAGGGACGGTGAAAGAATACAATTTCCTGCAGTCGGGTGGCGTTTCGTAATAGGCGAAAACTCAACCCACAGTGGTAGCGTATTTGCTCGTCTGAATGGCTACCACCCGTGATTTAGAATATGCCGCCATAACAACATTTAGTTGTGTTCTAGCATTAATAGCCAGGTTCCAGCTCCTTTTAAAGAGCGGTAGTAAAAATGAACACCTTTGGTGTTACAAATGTCCATAGGCGATGGTAACCACTTTCTATCAGGTGAGCCATCTGACCGTCAGCAGAACTCATGCAATAAAAAGGGCCATTAGTATTAATCGGTAGTAATAGTTTAAAGCTATCTTTCATGATTATTATAGTTAATACCCATAATAAGAAACGAGCAAATATATAAACAAACTTACAAATCTTTGTGTTATTATTGACGTGTTGTCAATATTTTCTGCCAAATATTGTGCTTGTAATACTATCGAGTAAACAAGAATATAAAAGTATGAAGAATCCGAAGCAATTTCCTATTTCGCCCAAAGGTACTTTCATAATGAAGTCTGAATGTATTCGCTCCAAAACTTATTAACAGTACTGTAATATTGTAAAACACTTATTAATTTTGTTAGTGGACTGTGTTTAAAAATGCACGTGCCGAAATAATGACGATATATATATATATATATATATAAAACAAGATATCGTGTAGGTCATGTCAGGAGCCTTAAGAACAGACGAGCGTGCATAACAAGAGCTATGAATGTCAAAGAAGCAAGTGAGGTGTGTAAGAATAAGCCTGAATGGCGCTCTGTTGTTCGAGCCTACCCCGCAAGGGAACTGGCGTGAAGTTATGGATGTATGTATATATAAAACAAAAGAATATCTATTCTCTAAATTCAAATCTTATATTTAAGCTACGTTCTACAAGATGCTCACAACGATCTTGTTCTCGACCGCGATTTTCCCATTCCACATGTCTGCGGACATCACAATCATAAACTCTAGTGGAACGAATTATGGAGCGTTAATTGCAAAAACGACGACGTATACGAATGTCATTGGTTGATTTGAAAATCGTACTTTTATAATTTCAATAGATAGGTTAGGAATCAATGCTCTATGTTCAACGCCCACTTCGACACACCTCTTGGCATGGGTCATTGTGAGCGCTGTGTGATCGAAAATGATAGCGTCATTAGTGACGTTTTCGCCACGACCATAACGACCGTGGTCCCTATGTGGAACGACTGACGGAGCAATTTAGGAATCATTAACAGAACGCGTCCTTGATGGGCAATCCCAAGTGTCATTAACCGTATTAAAACCATTTTGTTGGAGATCCCAACAATACAAGATCACCAATGATGTTGGTATCAAGCTAAAGACAATTCTATACTTACAGACAATCTAGACGTGCTTCGCCTTCGGAGAAACTTCACGTCTCTGCGATTTCTACTTCCATAATCCTAAGAACTATTTAGATACCCAGTGCTTCTCTACTCTTAATATCATCGCACCGCTCGTTATAGCTATAGCGAGCGGTACGGTGGTAGTAAGTGTTAAAATGAGGTCGTGTAACTTGGCACTGGCACCTCAGAAGTCATGTTATATTCGAATTGTTTTGACACCATGTTTTTGATGTATTCTTCTGTCCTCTTATGTCTTAATTTTTTCAGTCGTGTATTAATATTTATATTATATTAATATTCTTTTGTGCTTATTTTAATAACAGATAACATATCACTGCCGATCCTAATTTATCTACAGTAAGACTAAGGCTCTTACTTCTTTAAGTCGATACTGTAGGCAAAGGTAGTCGAGACAAAATATCAATTCAAAATATTATAAACTTTCGATGTTTTCACTGTTTTAGTCTAAAAAATATTATTATTTGTTTTATTTCAGTTATATTTGAACTATATTATATCATCGGTCTTATTGATTCTCTTACCTGTGCTACATAATCTAAAACTCGTATCTCTTTCTCTCGTAGGCTTATTCCTATGGATTATATGTGTTTATCTCTTTTTGGTATCGCTTTTTCATTTCATCGAGCTTAAATCAAGACGATTCTAAAGAAGTTTCACTTCAAAAACTTTAAAGTGGGTGTTAGTTAGCCATAAATAATTGCGCTTTTAGCTTTTTATCATGCAAAACTAGATATCTTCTATGCGACTTTCTACAACTAATATGGAAACGCTATAAAGTATGTCGCAATTTATACTTCGCGGTTAGATGTAACAGTTACTTTTCAAAAGTAGGGTACTATTTGATAAAGGCGCTTTGTTTAAACACTTTTAAAAATCTTCGCTTTGGTAGATAAGGCACAAGTTTGCGTTACATGACCCGATCTCCCGTCCCCCTCATCCAGCCCTTACCAGGGCCCTTGCGCAGGTCGTCAGTCCTCGAGGCTGGAGGACGTCCTACGTTACGTTTGCCGAGATGAGGTCTCCACTCAGGACTCGTCTGGTCCATCGGCCATCAATCCTGCGACAGACGTGACCGGCCCACTGCCACTTTAAATTGCTAATTTTGTGAGCCAACCGGCATACGGTTGGCTGTCGATTCAGATAACTTGTCTTTATATAACAGCATTCTTGGAAGAAAATGCAATGGGAACGTGTGGAATTCACCTAGTAGGGGTGACACTAACACCCCCGAAGAAGACTGTCATCCTAGTCAAAGATACCCGCTAAAACACCTCGATGTTCAAGATAGGGGCGCGACGTGTACCGCGCGCGTTCACCTCTCCTCCCGTGGGGCGAGCATACAGACCGCCCAGAGAGCTTGAAGATGCCGGGGAACAAATAAAGTAAATAAAGTGGAAGAAGCCTCGCGAGGCCCACGTTTGCCAGGGCTGTGGAGAGGATAGGTCATATACACGTAGTCCTGACATAAGGTGAAGGACTTACACTCAGAGGTTCTAGTAACTGAGGAGTGACAATAGCATGGCACCAATACTGACTAGGCATGCTAGTGTCACCCCCGATCTGGCGAATCCCACACACGGGTCGCGATCCTCCCAAGGATCTGCCCTTGTTGCAGCTTAGTCCTCAAATGGATTTCCCCTAACTAACTCCGTTGGCTCAGCGACCCAAAATGTGTCTTGGCCTCCGAAACGAGAATACACCACTTGTTTCTGTTCTGCGCGATTTCTTGCCAGTTAAGGGCTTGCAGCTCAAACAAGTCAGCCTTCACTCTGTTCCTCCACCGGTACTTGGGGCGACAGACCGGACGTCGCCCACCCGATCGTCCCAAATAGACCCTCTTCACGCTTCGATCCTCTCGCATCGGATCCACGTGACTGAGCCAACGGAGGCGGTGAGATTTTATCTTTCCTAGCATGTTAGGCTCGGCCACGAGGTTGGATTAAAAAAGGGAGCTACAAGATACGAAAGCTCGATCAACTCCATATCCTGCCCAAATTTAAATAGATTTCATTCGGTTTTCAGCCGCGGTTAGGAGAATTTTAAAATTAAAGTTAAAAAATCTACCTGTCTATGTACGGTGAGGTAGGTGGTTATAATCACCATGCATAATATTGAGTCTTTTCAATATATCACTGCAGCGATGACATAACTAATTACACAGAAGAATTAATCCGCATTGAAAATAAAGTCGGGAAACTTCCTTATGAAAGTACCCTAACATATGCCTCCCGGGTTAAAAATATCAACCATCGTGAACAAATGTTACCAAAATTAAGGGCTCGTGCGTGATCTTTTGTCTTGTTAGAAAGAATTCTTCTGATATATTTAGATTATTCTTTGTATATGTTCACTAGGATATGCCCGAGACATCGCTCACTCTTGGGAGGAAGGTAAGGTAAGGATATAATAAGCACTTTTGACTTGTACTGTTTGTAGTGACTCACGTCACGGTAATGTTAAATAAATAAATAAAAATGTTTTTATAAAAAATCTTTAATAATAATACTCTTACATCTCTCTTTGTAACTAAATACACAATATTTACAGATTCATTTAACTTAATTAAAAAACTTAAAATTAAAATAATGTTACATAATAAAAATTAATCAAACACGTTCAATTAAAATTCATCGAACATTTTTTGTCGTAAAAATATTTTTGTAAAAATATCAAAAAATATACGTAAAAAGTGGCAGTACATAAGGCAGTGTATTAGCTGATTTTTTGAGTATTTTATTAAAATTATCAATTTAATTACTTAATATTAAAATAAAAAAGCTCTTGATCGCTACTTAAGAAATTCCTATAGATACTGTCCCAAAAGTATACAAATAATGTCGAAATAAAATTAAAATTTGAATAAAAGCAGTGATTTTTATTTAAGATATAAAATTTTATCAATGTAAAACTATTTTAAAATTACATATTTTTATTGTTAAGTACTTCATTCTTATTTTTTTTAATCAATAATTACTTTTTGAAGTATTTTTTTAACTTTCCTACTTTGCATGTTTTTTTTTAAATATATTCTGGAAGATGGAGAGGAGTGAAGACAGATGGAGTATGAGGGATGATATGAAGATTAATGTGAAAGATCAAAACTAAAATATAAATGGTAAAGACGATACCGAGTGTAAATAATTTAATTTTATAAAGGAAATGTGTATTATTTAATAATACTTTGTTTTTTTTAAGTCAATAAAGCTTGTATAATAAATGTATAATAAAATGTGAAACAATGAATAAAATATATTTTTATAAACTTTTGTGGAGGTTTATAAATAGCTGATCTTAAGCTATCTTTGTAATGGTACTTTGTTAAACTTTAGTTTGTAAGATTTCAGCTGTTAACCACCCAAATAAAATAAAATAAAAAATAAACGTATATTTTTGTATTTTTATGTCAAATTAATTTGGAGAGCGTCTGCGTCATTTTTGTGTACCTTTGGGAGAGCGGAAGATAACTAATACACTAGAAATACAATTAAATAATACATAAAACTAATTTTCAGTAATAATGTTAAAGAAATTTACATTATATCACACATATACTTTCATCCACTTTTAACTATATGAGCCGACTTTACGCCAATAAATATGTAGTTGATAATATACCGTATAAGTACTAAGTTGGTGGTTGTCTGTATGTTTAAAATTTGATTAAAATTGGTAATTAATGCGTGATGTCTATTACTAAACTTGGTGAAATTATTTACGAGAAAAAAAATCATAAATAATTATTAAAGTAGTTTTTTTCCATATTAATTAATGAGGCCAATTGGATTATAAATTACTGATATTTATAATTCTTCAGTAAATGATAAAAAATACAAAATCTATATAAACTAATTTTGAACACTAACAAAGGTGTATAGGTGAGTTCTTCAAGTGGGCTTAGGAGTCAATTTTTTTTATTGTATGAGTTCATCACACTGATTTACATACTGATGTTACGGATAAGTAAAAATGCACCATCAAATCAAATTAAAACTATGTTTTAAATATTGTAAGTTAGTTTTTTAATCTGTGTTCTTAAGTGATTACGGGTACAATGATCAAAACAAAAAAAAAACAAAAAAATATTCAGTATCATTCAATTTTGAATAAAACAACATCTCTAACAGAAATTTGAATAAATGAAAATAAATTTGTTAACAAACTTTTTTGTTACACATTTGAAAAAATCACCTCTATATACAGTATATCTAAATACTCGGTACTTAAACGTGGTCTCTATACATTGCAAAGTAATGTCTTCTAATATCAACTCTCTAGTGGAAATAAAATTAATTATAAGCATTAAAGTTTAAGATTTCTACCGGTATCAAGTGACAACCTAACTTACCTTCTAGCCGCAGGTGCTTGGGTGTGGTGGGTGCAACCCTCAACATTCTCAGGCCAATCGCATACATTCTCGTTGTAATTGAAAACGAGGTTCTGGGGGCAAGGCATATGGTGTTTCCTCTCGCCTTCGCACATGTAGTACATAGTGCAGTCCGCTTTATCAGGGTGGTATGAGATGTGGCCGTCTTCTTCTTCGCAAGTCACCTCGTTAGCTGAAAGTTCACGGGAATGATGACCAGTTCCTGATCAGTTACCACTTTTGGAATGTTAGTCCTAACCAATTTTTACAAGCTTTTATTTAACTTGCAATCGATGTATGTATGTAAGTTCGGGTGGAATCTAGCAAGTTAAATTTGACCAACTTCCCGGTTTCTGATTGAGCTGAAATTTTTCACGCATATGTATATCGCGTGACAATGTAATAATATGGTAACATGGAGCTGATCTGATGATGGAGTTGGAAGGTGGCCATAGGAACTTCTGTACTAAACAAGATAGACCCGACACATTTGGGCTCGTTTTACTTGTCTTGGCTAGCACTCTGCTGCCACATGATATCCAGAATCTCAAAAGCTTGTATTTAAAAATCTTTTAAAAAAAGCTCTTTATTGCACTAGTTCAGCAGACACGCAGACGGCCCACTTGATGCAAAGGGGTTATCATCGCCTATGGACATTTGCAACACCAAACGTGATGCAAATGCGCTGTTACTCTCTTAAAGAATGGAAGCGGAAAACAACTCAAGGTTATGGCATACTTTAGACCCTGGTAGCCATCCAGTCGGACACATGCCCTACTACCTAGTCAGCACCATCTAAGCTGTTCCTGTGAATCCAAGTATCTCGTAGTCTAAGATTTAAAAAAAATATTCCTAAAGAACATTTATTCTCTAAATCATGGACGTGTAAGTCAGTTGCCGGACTATTAATGGTTTTGAAAATCTTATAAAGTGGAGTTATAATGTATTAAATAAGAAAACAGCGCATAACAAGAACCGGAACTAATAATTGCAAGTTGGAATGGTTGAGTGGTATAAACAATACTTACGATCCTTAGTAGTGTACTGTCCAGTAGGACTTGAAGATTCATAAGGACCGTCATACTCCAATCTAACTTTGTATTCCCCTAGTTCTTGCTTCATAGCAGTGATGAGTGGGTATTTGCCAGTTCCACATGATCCTCTGAAGTCATCCATGTCGATTGACCAGACCATGATTCCTCCAAAGCCTTCTTCTTTGAGCCAGGCCATCTATATAATAAACAATAATAAACAACACATAAGCATACGTAAGACTGCTTGGGCATATCAGAGAGCAGTGGCAAGAGTATTTTGATGAACGATCACTTTCGAAGGGCATATGGTACAAGACCATCCAGTGTCGGCTCCCTCGATGTCCGTGGTTCGCTTTGTCATCCATGGAATTGGACAGGAAAACTATTGTAGCTCTACTAAGACTTCGCTCCGGGCACATTCCTTCAAATAAGTTTAAATATATGATGAAGGTTTCGAGTTCACCAAATTGCTCTGAATGCCAAAAAATTGAAGATATTTATCACGTGTTGGCGGAGTGTGTCCGGGGCGAGGTGTTGCGGCGTCAGCTTCCGGTCGATTACAATGTCGGTAACTGGACGAGTATTCTGTCTTCTCCATTTTCTGGGGAGGCCAGAGTGCTCGTTCAGTTATTATATCAGTGTATTTAGAGTTTAAGGAAGGAGATATTATTGTAAGATTGGACGGGGTGACATTATCACAAAGTGACAAAACCCCGTATAATAAAGATTAAAAAAAAAAAAGACTGCTTGGCATTTTCTTCTATGTTCAATGAATAAACAATTCAATTAAATTATATGTGCGTAGCTCGTCGCATATAATACTAGCTTCTGCCCGCTACTTCGTCCGCGTGGAATAGTAAAAAAAATAAGTTAAAAAAACCCCCGATTTTGAAACAGTCTTCATTGGTGCTCCGCTCCTATTGGTCTTAGCGTGATGATGTATAGGCTATATATAGCCTTCCTCGATAAACAAGCTATCTAACACTGAAAGAAATTTTCAAATCAGACCAGTAATTCCTGAGATTAACGCGTTCAAGCAAACAAACAAACAAACAAACTCTTCAGCTTTATATATTAGTATAAGATAAGATTTATTATACGGTGATGGCGTGGGCGATATGGATATGGGCTCTGATCGTTGTAAGTATAAAAGTTAAACACTGTTAGTAGTGAAAACTTATAATAAATTACTTTAAAATGCAAATACGTGTGCCCTCGGCTACAACCAAAAAAGAAGAGCAAACAAAAAGCAACGACAGTGTTGCAAGTATAAAAATAATAAAGTATCTTATGCGGGTGTTGCCAACAAATACAGCATTGTTAATTTATGGTCATTTCTTTAATGTATATAAATAATATTAAATATATATAAATCTCGTGTCACGATGTTTGTCCGCGATGGACTCCTAAACTACTCAACCGATTTCAATCAAATTTGCACACCGTGTGCAGTTTGTTCCAACTTAAAAGATAGGATAGTTTTTATCTCACAATTGGATCCAGTAGGTGGCTCTGCAATCGGGTTCAACATTTTATTTCTTCAGGGCAGGACAACGTCTGCCGGGGCAGCTAGTAATATTATAATTTTTCACATTCAAATGCTACATTACCCTGATCAATGAAGTCTGTATGAAAATTAGGGACCCCTATTCAAACTTCAATAATCTAATCCATCTAGACAAAATACTTGGCGCTAGAATCGGGTTCTACGGTTTTGATGAAATTTTATGTGTGTTTGAGTGGGTCCCGGGGTGGTTTAGATACACAATTAGACCCGGTAGGTGGCGTTGGAATAGGGTTCAAGATTTTTTCGCCGAGACCTCTTACCTTCG
Organism: Dendrolimus punctatus; assembly: GCA_012273795.1. NCBI lineage: Eukaryota > Metazoa > Arthropoda > Insecta > Lepidoptera > Lasiocampidae > Dendrolimus > Dendrolimus punctatus. The sequence continues at coordinate 19,312,744 of CM022539.1, forward strand.
TTTTTAAAGATCTCTCGTCATCGAATCCAACCCACTGGTCGTCTCTGTAAGCAAACGGCACCATTTGTTCGTTGTCCCAAACAAGTGTTGTGTTATCTTCTCTGAGGAAATCACAGATCTCGTAGTACGACATGAATCCTGCTTCATTTGTGAATTTACCGGATTGACCTACAAAATAAAGAGTTATTTTATAAATTGCAGTTTTCTACAGTTAATTTTTATTAAACTATAATATTGTTACAATTTGGGGACACCTACATATCTCTAAACAAGCACATTTACCCGTCAGTCGTGGAGCTTATAACGTGGAAACGCTTTTATGACTATCTTCTTTTGTTTACTTTGTTTATAAAATTTGTCATTGGATAAACAGTCCGTTGTGTATTGTAATCTTTTATGGTAGCAAGCCAGGTGTGCTTTTAAGAAATTCGGTGTGCGCGGTCGGGCAGACATATTGCATCTGGCAGTATAAAGCAATGCCCCAATGCACAATACAAGGCAGTCAAGCGATAACCACAAGCGAGACAAGACGTGTATACATTCCATAATCTATATATAATGACGGACTTTGCGCGTGTTATTGAATCGTGCATTACGTTTGTACTAGTTGTGTTCAGTTATATTTGTACCTGCGTTATACGTGTTTGTATAGCTCTAATAAATTCTATAGTAATTCCGAAGGTATTCTAATTCGAGTCCTGCAACTCGAAACAATATTATTTTAAACACATTTTAAACTCTGTTATTCGTGCCTACCCCGCAAGGGACCTGGCGTGAAGTTATGTATGTATGTATGTATGTATGTATGTACATTTCAAACTGATTATACGGTTCAACGTATAGCGTTAAGCTGATGCTGCGGCCTAGTTTCATTTTAATTTTTGATAATTCAATCAATTCATAAACACAATCATTTTTACCCATAACCCATAGTCATACATAAACGCATACAAACTCTTTTAGATGGATTTTGTAGACAGGCGAGTTTGGTTAGAATAGAATAGAATAGAAAACACTTTATTGTTCACCACATAGACATAAAATAAACAATGTACATTATTTACATTAAAGAGTAAAAGTAGGAGCAATGGGCGGCCTTATCTTATAAAGCGATCTCTTCCAGACAACCCGGGCTTTGGATTTTATGAAATGGAATTTCAAGTGTATGACGGTGGTGTGCTAATTTAATACACATATAAATAGGATATATAAATATCACATAATACATATACCTAAAATGAAAAAAAGAGAGTAAACAATAACACATATTAATATTATATATATACTAATATATACATAATTAATATGTGTATAGCAACAGCAATAGCTATACAATATTAATAATAGTATTAATACATAACATATTAAAATTATATATACCTACTAATATACATAATATTAATATACAAATACACTAATAAATAAACATACATGTAATATGGTATTAAATATTATTTGGTTCTTATGATCTCCTATAAGTATATGGTTTTGATCGCAAAATATGCTCTAAGTGTATACTCAGGTACAAAAATAGTAAATTCGTTACCGCCACCGGACGCTGGAGCTCCAATGTCGAACTGGGTTTCATTGACAAGTGTGAACGATCTGCCATAAGTGGGCATGCCGATCATCAGCTTCTCTTTGGGAGCACCTTGTCGCACCCATTCACGTGCCGAGTAATCCTATTAAAAAAAACAGAAATAGTTTAATTTTGTACTTTACTCATAATAATTTTAAATTTGGAAAATTTTAACTATTTTTTTCTTTTACAAATTCAACGTTCGTAGTGGAACACCCACAAGCCAATAGATGACGCTGAACAATAATTGAGGTGGTAAACAATTCCCCAAAACGTACAAAAAATATATAAGTACAAATTTCCAACAATAATGGCCCATCCATTATCCTGAGAGGAACAACAATAGTCTCGAGCATATCATCTCGCTCTTCCACCACCTGCCACCATATGGGGCTCTCTCTTCACGGTCAATCTTAAAGTATCTTCAGCGAAATCCGCATCGAAATTGGCCCCACAGTATTTATAAGAATCCCAAACAAACAGACAAACTGTCCAATGGACAGGCCAGAAATCACAAAAATGCATAGAGTTCGTCATTGTTTATATAGTGTAATTCATTTTTTTATAGCTTCGATGTATAGACAGAGTAAAATATGGACAAGTAATAAGGCACTTACAACAGTGAGTTTCTTCTGGTAACTGGTGGCACTTTCCAGTGGGAACAACGGACTGTTGTGTCCGACTTGGCGCTCCCATTGTCCATGGAAATCATAGGTCATAACGTTAATGAAGTCCTTAAATAATAAAAAACATAGAATTAGTTATTTTCGTATCTTCGGGCTCTAGGTTTTGGGGTTTTTTAACTCAGTTTTTAATAGTATAAGTTCCACTAAGATTTTTTAAAGTCATTTCTTTCTATGTATGTTCTATGTAATGATTTGCACTACCTACATCGCTAGATTAGTTTAAAATATTTACGTTAGGTTGACTGGAAAAAATTGCTTCAAGCGATAAGTTTTTACCATGACAATATTCTAATAATATTTTTTTGTAATTGTTTATTTGTTGAGCAATAAAGTGTTGTCTATATCCATATCTATACTCTTTCCTGATGTAGTGAAGAAATAAAAAAGAACAGCCAAATCGTTTACCAAATACTTAGAGATTTCTGGAACGTCGTAACCAGCAGCGATAGCTTCGAAGGAGGCCGGAACAGCTGCAGACAAGAGCAGACGAGGCTGTCCTGAAGTCTTGGCTTCGCCTTCGAACGCCTGTCGAAGCTCTTTGAGGAGAGACACGTAAGCTGCTCTATCGTCGGCGCCTCTGTAAATATTTTGATTATGCGATTAATTTCTATGGTAGATAGATAGGTCAGAAACATGACACTGAGCTTAAAGTTCTTTATCGAAGTTAAAGATTAAAAAGATTATTAAGAAGATTAAAAATAAAAACTCGACACTAATAATAAAATTACACGCTAAATAAATCCCTGACATGATGATTGATGATTGTTCCGACCGTTTTCGGCCATGGCGACCACTTTGACCCTAGTCGGATAATTGGAGCTGGTGCGCGCGAAGATGGCTTATGTAGCCTATCTTGGCGACGAAACTCCGTGCACACTGAGGGCACGTGAGTACGCCGTAATAAATACATACTAGTGTAAAGAAAGCACTATAAACTATAATCAGTGCAGTTCGACCAGAACTCTGAATCTGAGCTGTATGCCTATAGTGATAGCATTACCTCGTTGAATGCAAGCACGAATCTTTTGAGCAAGGTAAATTCTAGTCTTCCAGTCACCTCTGCTCTCGACCAGCCATTAAAGTAATAAATATAATATAAAAGATCTGCCATAAGGTCGACACCTATAGTAAATAAATAAACCACACACCTTGGATACTCCCAATCAACATCTAAGCCGTTGAACTGGTAGTCCCTGAGAAACTCGATGGCTTCATACACGAACTGATTCATACGGAACACGTTAGAGGTGAGTTCTTTGAAGGGGGTGGAACCGAATGCCCATCCTCCAATAGCGAGGAGGATCTGAAAAAAACATAATATTAAAATCAAACATCATTGCTATTATATCTAAGAGATAATGTCAAATCCTTATATAAAGCAGCAAAACCGCAATAGACAATCGACTAATTTGCCCATGACGCCCTCCTGTTATGATGTATTAATTGTTTGTAATTTTGATTGATATTTCATGCCTACGTACGCTTTTTCAAGTCCCTTGTGTTTTCAAAATAATGTATTTGACACTAGTCCCAAAATTACGTACCTTCAAGTTAGGATTCTTCTCTCTGAGAGCGATAACTTTATCATACATATCAGCTGCGGCTAAAAAGGCGTCTTTATCATCAGCTTCAGCCAGCTTATGGTTTTTGAGGGTGGCAAAGGCATAGATGACGTGAGTGCAGAGTTTAGGATCAATGTCCTCAGGCATGAAACGTCCAGCACTGGGTCGCTTAGAAGACCAAGCAGTAAGGTAGCAGAGAATCTGGGGTTCCCGCTCTGTAAAAGAATAGTTATGAATATTATACTTAAGATTAATATCCCTGGCTGGAATCAATAGTCCCCTATTTCCTCTATAACAGAAATATGTATATGCACCTAATATTAAGAGACCAGACGGAATGTCGTTGGTGCCATGAAAGACAGGCCGCAACTTGTGTTGATTGGTGGCTTCCCATCTCTCTGTCCCAACCGTGTTAGCCGGGGCTGCTGCCACACACCAGGAGGCCCTAAAACGCCGTAAATATGTGTCCATTGGTAATGGTTACATATTTATGGCTTACGGGGTTGAAACCCTGGGGCCGTATGGGCCTGGATTACCGCGTCTAATTGAGGTCTAGCGTGACCAAAAGGCTTGCTTGCATCAGCGCTACGATCCAACGTGAAACTGCGGTCAGCAATTTAGGTTCGCTCCCCGCCAAAAGCGACCTTGAGTCTATATTATACTTATAGATTGTTATTTTGTAAGTATAGTTATATTTATAGTGCAGTTTAATTTTTATGTATATAAATTTATTTAGAACTTAGTTTATTTTTAATTGCAACTTGTGTCCCTATTATAACCGTGATAGGTTTATTTATTTTGATTCTATATTAACTATGTAGTTTACAATAACACTGAGATTAACAATAAAGTTTTAGCATATGATTTCTCAAATAATGTTAAATTGCATCAGAATTTATTTCAATTACCGAGATAAGGCTATATTTCGATGAACAAATATTGTTGTCTAATTTCAGTAAAACACCAAATATTTCCTTAGAATTTTTCAAATTCATTTTCAATTAGATTTATTATTTCTGTAATTTATTACAAAAGATTCTTATAATGAATAATAAATATTCCAAAAATTTACATACTCTTGCAAAACTTTCAATTAAAGCTCTCTGCCGCCATGACATAATATTTATTACCAGAAAGCAAGTTCTTCTGGCCAAAAGCGTCTACTTAAAAGATTTTCGAGGGCTCATAAACTTGTCGGCATTAAATCAGAAACCCCGTTTGACACGTAGCCATTATATTTGGGTCTTACACCCTTCCCTCTTTAACATGAATTTCAAAGCACAAAGGGGACATGTTTGGTCTTAGTGCGGTTCGAAAAATTTTGGCCGCTTTTCAACAATAGCCATTTTATAAAGATCTCTCTACTTGCTAATGGAAACACCACTGTTGAAATAGAGACCGATTTGATTACTACATTTGCTTGTTCCAGTAATGATAACTGACTATACATAAAAATCAACTTAAGGCGTAATTAATTCTATAGTTTACAGTTAGTGTGTACTAAAATTATACTATCCAAAAAAGAACTTAAAACCAGTATTATAAACCAATACAATAAAGAAAACTTAACCTTCATTAATGTTACATATATGCTACATTTCACAAGAGACCCACAATGACCATGTTCAAGACCGCGATTTTTCCCGTTCCACTTGCTTGCGGGCATTACATTCATAAACTCTAGTGGAACGGATCTTAGAGCGTTGTTGTCATTAACGATGAAATACACAAATATCATTGGATTGGATTTGAAAATGGAACCTTATTCAATGACAATCGATAGAGAGAATTAATGGTCTGTGGTCAACGCCCACTTCGACCGAACTCTTGACATGGGTCATTGAGCGCTGTGTGATCGAAAATGATGCCATCATTAGTGACGATTTCGCAACGACCATGACAACCGTGATCGCCATGTGGCAAGGTAGACGGAGCATTTTGGTCATTGAGAGATGCTAAAGAAACGCGCCCTTACGTATTCTACCTTACATACTCTTTATACTATATAAGTCGAATACTGAGCCTAGGACACCGTGTCCTATGGGTAAGGTGGGCTACGTAGTTTCGATCACCGTATCGATCTACTTGTCAAGTTTACAAGCCCTCTGATCACTAGATAACTCGATTAAGTGTTTCAAGAACTTTGCAGAAGTTTCCTAGAATTAGAAAATCCCGTTGGAATTACTATAAAATTTATTAGAACTATACAAACACGTATAAAACAGAAACAAATATAACTGGATACAACTAGTACGAACTGCACGATCCAATAGCACGCGCAAAGTCCGACATTATATCGCTTATCGAATGTACGACACACGTCTTTCTAGTATCATAATCGTCGCTTGACTACCCCTCTCCGCATTGGGCCATTGCTTTATAATACACCGATGCCATATCTGGCAAGCTTCGACGCAATACAATAACATCAAGAATTAGTTCGACACTAATGACGCCCATAAAACAAGTACAATAACAATATGTTTTCTTAATTACAAATTCTAAACACAAAGTAATCAATAAGTGCACTTTATGAGAGGCAGGTTTACGAAGATGCATTTACTGAAGAGATTGTAGATCAACTTTAATCAGATTTCCTATGCTTACCTACCTTATAGACTTCTACAAATATTGTTTTGACAATTCTTTCATACCTTTACCAAATTTAGATATGGTTGACACAGAGAATTAAGATTTTCGCACTAACATTGAGAGCAAGATTTAAAAAAAAGACAATTCTCTGATTTTCTACTACACAAAATAAACAACTGACGTTGGTTCTTATTAAAATAAAGGGACATTAATCCCAAACGAGGCATGGATCATGTTATTCTGGTCGTACCAATACTTGGACGCAAAAGCACTCCATGTTTCAAACTTTTAGCAACTATGTCCCATTCTTTGGGTGCTGTTAAGCCTAAAAGGGCTTAAGGGTGACCTTTGTGGTGTGCCCTATATTTTGTGGTGCCAACAGTGGAAGTTTGACGTCGTCGAGTACCTATTGTAAACGTACCAAGTGTTTGAAAAGCCAGTGAATGTGGAATGTTCTTTTGGAACTTATACACTAATTTCAATTATTTACTGAAGAAAGATGTGTCTGCAACGAACACGAATTTCTCTTTTCACAAATTAAGTTATAAATGTGGTGGCTTAATACAAGTAGATAATCAATCTCTTTCTGCTGCAAAGGTGTAATAATTTATAGTATATATATATATATTATAGGTAATACTAGCGGCCCGGCACACGCTGTTCTGATCTGAAATACTAAATATGTAGGACCCTGTTTTAATGCTTCCTACCGGTTCCAATCGTGAAACTAAACCACCCTGATACTTATGTAAGTTATTTGACATCAGAACTTATATTTACCGACCTCTCGGCTTTAAAAATTATAATGTTTTTTAATTATTATGAATTGAATAGAAATCTATCCTATGTCCTAAGTTGGAACAAATCCAGCAAAATTAAAAAATATCGTCAAAATCGGTTGAGTAGTTTTGGAGTTCATGGCGCTCAAGCACTGCGAGAAGGGAACTTACTGTATATATACAGAAGTCTCACTAATTCGGCACTTTAGTAGTCCGGTACGTCCAATAATCCGGCGCCCTTCACTCACGTCTCCTACTATTGTTCCGCACTTACGCACCGATTAGTACCTCAAAATTTATCGCAATTGTTTTGAAGTTGAAAATAATATAGCCAAATAAGTCAAGTACACGGCAACATGCTTAATTTTATGTATATGTTACGGCTAATACCCGAAGTGCGGCTACACCTAGTTCTAGCCGGCTAAAACTAGGTGTAACCACACTTCGCTTTTTAAACCTAGGTGTAAAAGATTTGTTCACGGCTAATATTAGGTGTAGCTGAGGCGTCTTTCCATTCTGTAAAAGGCCAAAACGCAAGGGTATGAAACTGATCACGTATAGATTGGAAATAAGTTTTTACGAAGTTCTTCCAATCCATACAAGAGCAGTACGCAAATACTGCCAGTACACATAGGGACTAAGCGTGTATGTTTCGGTAAATTATTTTTGGGTGGTTATAAAAAAAAATAACCACGAACGAAATTTTCTAACCTATATTAAAAATGAAAACATGTCACTACAGACCAACAGACTCCACGTAAGATTGGCTACATCTATTTGTAGCCAGCATAAAGAAGGCTATACCTAGTTTTAACCAAATGAACTTGGCTACACCTAATATTAGCCGTGAACAAATCTTTTACACCTAGGTTTAAAAACCGAAGTGCGGCTACACCTAGTTTTAGCCGGCTAGAACTAAGTGTAGCCGCACTTCGGGTATTAGCCGTGACATATATATTATTAATCTAATATATAAAATTCTCGTGTCACAGTTTTCGTTGCCATACTCCTCCGAAACGGCTTGACCGATTTTGATGAAAATCTTGTGCTTATCCGGTATCTATGAGAATCGGCCAACATCTATTTTTCATCCCCCTAAATGTTAAGGGTAGTAGGGAAGGGTCCACCCCTAAATTTTTTATTTTATTTTTTAGACTATTTTTAATTTCTATTTTTTTATGATACAGCATTAAAAGATACATACAACCCTAAATTTTCAACCCTCTACGATCAACCCCTATTTTTTACCGGGCAGGACGACGTCTGCCGGGACAGCTAGTTTTTCTATAAAATCCAATAATCCGAAATTTCCTATAATCCGACACCTAGTTTTTATTAGGGCCGGATTAGCGAGACTCTGCTAGAATAGAATAGTATAGAATAGAAAACACTTTATTGTTCACCACATACACATAAAATAAACAATTTACAGTAGTCACATTAAATAGTAAAAGTAGGAGCAATGGGCGGACGCTTTAGAGCGATTTTATGAATAGGAGATTAGCAAGTGTATGACGTTGGTGTGCAAATTACATACATACAAAATACATATATAAATAGGATATATAAATATCACACAATACATATACCTAAAATGAATAAAATATATAGGTATATATAAAAGATTATTATTTTCATTGATGCGTTAAGGATCTGTGCTATACTACTCTGGTAACGAAAGACGATTATATAGACTGTGCCAATATTTATGCCCTTTCCAAATGACTGTGGGATACTGAACAATACTTGGTATTGTATGAAGAAGTGTATATAGAGAATGCTAACTGATGTTGCCATAAAAGTTTGGCAATATAAGTGCCATTTTTTTGGAGTTTATGATAATGTTCTTTACTGTCATTGTGGTACAAAGAGGACAATGAATAATAATAACAGACCTGCATATTTTAATATATACATAATGCTATACTTCCAAAATAACATACGTCTATAAATAAATAATTGACTCCAAATCGCTGTTGGTGGGGGGCGTGCCCAAAATGCTGGCCGCATTTCCGCGTTTGATGGCAACACTTATTCGTTGCCCTAGGTGCGAGTAAGCCTTTGACGTGCGGAGTTCCACAGGGTTCGGTATTGGGGCCGATCCTGTGGAACATCAGCTACGACTGGCTTTTACGGGAGCCCATCCCGACAGGGACAAGAGTTCTCTGCTACGCGGATGACACTCTCGTCATGGCCAGAGGCAGTTCCTACGAGGAGGCTGCCCAACTGGCCACTGTTAGCACGTCGCTGGTAGTGGACCGAATTAGGCAGCTCGGTCTGAGGGTCTCCGCGGAGAAGACGGAGGCCCTCTTCTTCCATGGCCCTCGCAGGGGACCACCTCGGAACGCGCACATTGTCGTGCAAGGCGTATCGGTGACGGTGAAGGCCCATATGAAGTACCTGGGCCTCACGCTAGACGGCCGTTGGAACTTCGGGGCTCATTTCACCCAGCTGACCCCTAAACTGGTAGGGGCCGCTGCCGCCCTAGCTAGACTGCTGCCCAACGTGGGGGGACCGGGCTCGATATGTCGGCGACTCTATGCCGGCATTCTCCGAAGCATGGCGCTGTACGGTGCTCCTATCTGGGCCGAGGCCCTGAACCGCACAAACAAAGCCCGGCTGCATCGTTGTCAGAGGGTTCTGGCGATTAGGGCTATACGGAGCTACCGTACGGTATCCTGGACGGCGGCAACACTCTTGGCGGGTGATCCTCCTTGGGAGCTCCAGGCAGATGTGCTTGCTGAGATGTACCAGTTCCGGAGAAGCGTCCGGGATAGGGGCGGGAGGCCTAGTCCCGAAGAAATAAAACGGACCAGAGAACGCGCAGATGAGACTCTAATCCGCCACTGGTCGGAGGAACTGGAATCCCCGGTGGCAGGCCGGGAAACAGTTGAAGCAGTTCGCCCCCATCTATCCCGCTGGGTCCGCAGAAAGCACGGAACCCTAAGTTTCAGAATGGTGCAGATACTTACCGGGCATGGCTGCTTTGGTAAGTACCTGTACCAGATTGCGAGGCGGGAGCCGACCCCGGACTGTCACGAATGCAGCGCCCCAGTCGACACGGCGCGCCATACGCTGGAAGAATGTGCCGCTTGGGGACCCCAATGGCATGACCTGATGTCAATCATCGGTAGGGATCTCTCGCTGTCCAGTGTGGTCGACCAGATGCTACACAGCGAGAGGAAATGGCTAGCGGTGACCTCGTTCTGCGAGGACGTTATGTCCCAGAAGGAGGCTGCCGAAAGAACAAGGGAGGAGGACGAGCAGGTGGACCCCCGTCGCAGACGGCGAACAGGGGCTCACAGGCGGCGCTTTGCTCATCTCCTCCCCATAACATAGTGGGACGGGGGGGTCAGGGGACCCTCCCGACGAGCCACACCCAGAGCCGTGGGGTGTCCTAGTCACACACCTATATATATATATGTACAAACGCATTCCCCCAGCGTTGACAAAAAAAAAAAAAGGTGCGAGTAAGCCTTGTTACGCAAGACCTCAATCAGACGCGTTGAGAGGTCTCGATAGAGGTGATAAACTCCAGGCCCCCATGGCCCCAGGGCCTCCAACCCTAACATATTTGCGACATTTCAGGGCCAGCCCCGGCTATCATGACTGTGTCTGGAAGATGGGACGCCGCCAAAGTGTCGACAAATGTTGCATCCCATACTAGGGGACGTCCCATCTTCCATGGTACAAACGACATCCCGTCTGGTCTCTTACCGCCGTCGCAGCACAGCCTATTTGGTTAAAGAACAGCCTGTGCCCGGCGGTGACAAGAGATCGACATAACAGAGTATGGAAAAAAAACCAATGACACCAAATGTACGAGTAAAGGTGAAAGGACAATTCTTCATATAATATGAAAGTGCTCGCTGAATTCGTTCAATTCTGCGTCGCAGATTTTACAGAAACATGTTTGTTTACTTAAAGTTCGACATGTTGGGAGCTTTCTTTGAATTTGTTGTGAAAGCAAAAATTGCTTTTATATATTGTAAAGAGGTTTGGCGTTTACTGTCTTGTATTAAATATTTATGCCGTTGGTTCTTATTTTTTATTGGATTTATTTTAAGCCAACATGTCAATGTCATTTTGAGTAAAATCATCTGCTCCTTCAACCTCCATGATTTAGCTCTAAACCATTATCGCTTGCGCACAGAAGCTGAATAGCTTGTCTCATGACATTGTGCAAAAAATTACGTAATTTACCCCTCCAAAAGTAAGATTTGATGAGATTCGGCTCGGTTCTTTGCACGTGTCAAGAATTTTAGCGTCTTCAATTATTGCACAACGCCATCTATTGGCTTGATAGTTTTCCACTACAAAAATTTCGCCATAGAAGAAGCTTTTTCAGATTTAGACAGATAATTCAATCACGCAAAAATTCATACCAAGTTTCACACATTGAAAATCTATAGAAACAATTTCGAATTAATCTAAATATTTTGATTGATAGCTAAGAAGAAATCAGAAAGCAACTTTCACTACGGACACTAAAGTCACGATCAAATTCCTATTAATTTTCGAGCCAAGAATCTATCAATCAAAGATAGTTTCTCATGAGTTTTAGTGAAAAAGTTTTCAATAGAGCTTTTAGTAGTTTCAGAGTAAGTTATGATTTATTCTCTTCTCAATTCTACAGAAAACTAGAGTTAAACTCATTATTCTTTTTGCCATAAATTAATACTCAGTATAAGTATTTAATAATAACACTAGATTTATTAGGAATAAAGATTTAAAAACTTCTGTTGATATTCATGAACAAGGTTAGAGTAATAAGAGAGAAGACATGTGATTGAAGAGATATAATACGAAATAAAATAAAATAATATATATAAAATAATCAACATTTTCTTCTTGATTTCTACGTATAATATTGTAACTAAAAATATTTATATGCAACCAAAATAATGGTAAATAAAGATTCGCTAGGCAAACAGAATTGATTAAGAAATAAGTAATATTTTTTGTTTCAGTATGGTTGTAAACATTATTTTAAAGAAATTTCTACAGTTAAGCGAGATTACTTCTCATTTATAACAAGTAAAAAATAGCAATCATTGTAAATAATTTTATACTAAAAGATGCAGAGAGAGATGTAACACATTCTGTCTCATACCCCAAATAATAATGGATAAGTAAGTAATTTAAGAACGTATAAATGTTACTTACTGTTCTTATCGAAAATAGCAGCATTGTTGTTCCTTACGATCATAGTCTTAACGGGTTTCTTTACTTTACTCAACACATCAGATAGACTGATTTTAATTGGTTCAGGTTTTTCTGTTACTTCAATAACAACGCTCGCAGCTACTGACGACCAGTCCACATCCTTCGCGTCTTTGCCTCGTGAAATACCACGGAGTTCTTCCCTGGAAGCATATCATTTAAATAATTTTAAAGCGGTTCTTATGAAAGGTATTTTAGACTGTTTCTCATTTGTTTGGACTGATAAAAACTTGAGCGCTACAAAGTGCAAATCAAACCGCATATGGAGTACTGCTTAAATCTATGAGCTGAGATACCCGCTTATTAAACCGACCCTCTCGACTCTATCCAGCGTCGTGCCGTTTGTATCGTCGATGATCCCATACTCACAGGTGATCTAGATTCGCTTAGCCTTCGGTGAGACTGCTTCCCTTTGCGTATTTTACCGGTTGTACAACGGGGAGTGTTCTGAGCAATTGTTTGATCTGGTGCCATTGCCTTACTTTTATAACCACCCCGCTCGCCAGCGACGGGATGTTCACCCCCATTTCCTTCAGCACTCACGCTCAACTACGCAAGCGTACAACAATGATCTAGAAAGAACTTCCCGTCGTGGTTTTCCCTTCGCGCTATGACATGGGTTCTTTAAAGAAGGGCGTTATAAAATTTCTTAGAGGTCGGCAACGCGTTAGCGACACCCCTGATGTTGCAAATGTCCATAGGTGACGACAACCGCTTCTTATCAGATGGGACGTTATACTGTAATTTAAAAATCTAATCACAATTACAGTAAAGTACAAGAATATTTTAAATTATTCCATTTAAAATGTTCTTCTATTTACTGTATAATTAGATAATATTTTGATTATGATGAACTAACCTCATTGCTCCAATAAGTGGATACTTCACATTGTTGCCACAGACGTCGCCACTGAAGTCATCCATGTCAACTGTCCACACCATGGCACCACCGAAACCATTATCCTTGATCCACCTGAAATTACCAAATCAAATTAAGGCCAAACACCAGAATTATGTTTCATCTACAAAAAGAAAATCTCAAAGGAGTAGAAAGCTTTCAAAATTAGTATATTAAAATCACATTTTTTCAAAAAGCTGCTATAGTGAACATGAAGACTAAAATTATATCTAGTTATATACAAAATACGTTAGGCTAACTCATGAGGCAACTTGCACATCGAGATAACCGATGTGTCAAATCGCCTTGGCCAAGCGTAGCGGGTATTTTATCCCGTTAGAACCGGTAGGTGGCACTGTGATCGGGTTCTAGAATCCTCCTAATCACTAGGACGTGTAACTCAGGAGTGATTGATTTAAAAGATGTATATATAATCTTTCAAAATTCGAAACCACTCTTTAAATCTTTGATTTTAAAAAGACATCTTTAACTCACTACGTTAAGATTGATTTTAGTCATATGGAATGATGAAAACTAACAAATCAGATACTTGGATGTAGTTCGAGACAGTAGATACAGGATATTGTGAATTGAAATGAGATAACATGCACACTCTAAGAAATACAATGATGATAATAGTAAATTAGACTCTCTAGCGTTAAGCTTAAAACCGGTCAACTGAATTAATTATCTCATTCGATACTAAAGATTTAAAAGAGTGATTTAATTCTTTCAAAGAAAAAGATTTATAAATCACTGATCTCATTGGTGATTTACTTTGCGCATCGCTATCACTAGGATCCATTTTGGTGATTTTGTTTTTGTGTTTGAGTGGGTCCCTCCTCCTCGGATGGTTTAAATCCACAGTTGGAACCGGTAGGTGGCGCTCGGATCGAGTACTAGATTTTTATTTTTTCAAAGCAGGACAACGTCTGCCGGGGCCGTTAGATGTATCATGTATACAAATGAAACGTCAATTATATTATTAAATCTTGAACACCTCGTTACAAGGCGTTAAAGACTTCAAAAATATTTTTTAACCAGGTTCCAGTCTTTTTCCCTTTGGGGCCTATGGTAGGTTTACCCGTCTGGATACCGATACGAAAACAATAATAAACTATATACAAAATGAAGATAGACTTTATAGTTCGTAATAAAAACGAACAGCGCCATCTAGTGACAAATTAAATTTACTCAGAACCGGTAGGAAACGTGTTCATAATTTAAATGTATTTGTATATCCACCATGCTTTTATGTGATAAATTATTTGTTTTGATTTGGACGCAGAAAGAATACTAGTTTCTATAACCAGACGGCTTGTCGTAAGGGGAACAAAACAACCCAGGTAGGGTATTTGCCTCTGGTTTAGTGTGCCGCCTTGAGTACCGGCATCAGTAGACAGGTTCCACTCACACCCTGTCGAGGTCAGTAGCACTTTGGTAGCACCTTCGCTGTCACAAATTTGCAAAGGTGTCGGTAACAACCACTTTCCATTAGGTGGTGAGCGTGTTTGATGTAACCAGTTTTCATTTAGTAGGTGGACTGCCTGCTTCATATTCTCCAGTAATCAAAAATCTATCTATAATATCATAAAATTCTTAACATGCCATGTCTGTATATCTAATCTATAAAAAACAACTGGAATAGACTATATAAACGACGGAGAACTCGATACAATTTTTGTATATTTCTTGTCTATTTGTTCGGGATTCACGTAAAAAGTACTGGGCCGATTTCAATGCGGTTTTTGGTGAACGACAGCAAACTCTTATAGTCTGCGTTTTGTCCTGGGGCAAACGCGGGATTTTATTTTGGGAATTATTTAAAATGGCCAAATTATAAAAAATCTAATTCTAATCAGATTTACTGATCTATAGCAAATTTTATGTGAAAACATGTGTGATACTTTTTATATTGGGAATCCCGCGGGTATTTTGCCCGGAGCAGTTCGTACTTGTTCGAGTGTATAAAAAATAACATTTGCGACACAGTTCTCACTGAAACGATGGCTTTCATAGTTTTTTTAAATGCTGAGGTACTCTGTGTCCCGGGGATTCCGGGAACATTTCATGCCAAGCGTGGACGAAGTGGCGGGTTAATCTTAGTAAAACCACATATTAAATCTCATCTCTTTTCTTTCACCATTTCCCAATTAATTGGGGTCGGCACAATATGTCTTTTCCTTTCATACATCTCTGTTCTGACATACATCTTCTGTCGCAATCCATACATTTAATGGTAGTCTTTTTTTCACCTTTTCTCAATTGTTTAGGATTGGCATAATATGTTAAGCTTTAATATTCTTTTTATTGACAAGCAGTAAACAAAACAAGAAATTTAATGACGCGTTTCTTAAACGTATTTCTCTATTCTGACATTAAAAACATATTAACGCATAACGTTGGAACAAGGATAAGTGGGTTTTTTCATATAAGTGAACGGAGATACCGCTAAGATGTTAATTTAAGACTAATGCTTTTAACGGAATTATTTATTTACTGCTATAAAACCTGTCCATTTACCTAATATATTTACTTGTTTTTAACTCGATTGAACGATGATGATTTTCTAATTTAAACTAATGAAGAACAGCTGAATCACTCAAGCGGCGCAAATATGCAACCCTCAGTAAGAGTTATATATGTTTGTGCCGTTTGCTGTCGAGACGCTTGGACCGTGGGGTTCTGAGGACATGAGTCTCTACCAAAATTGATCGAAACGACTCACTTCACGGAACATGGAAAAATGGGCAGACGGTGACTCGTCACTCCCTGCATGAGAAGAGATGAGAGATGAAAAATGCCATAGAAGACAGGGGCAACATGGGTGTAGAGAGGTGGGCTGCAGGTTTACCGAAACTACTTCTGGCGTTATGACATTATTATTATTATTATTTATGATTACATTAAGAAGAGACATTAATTACTTCGTAGATATTAGCACGGCAATCTGACAAAACCATGTGTACTTTTAAACTGTCACATCCTTGTTAACCATGTATGTATTATAATCTTTATTTACTCACCTCATCTTATTCCTGATGGACTTTTCATCATCGAAACCAATCCATTGATCACCAGAGATCGCGTAAGGCACCTTCATCTCATCATCCCACACGTAAGCACCACCATTAAGTAGTATTTCGCAGACCTAATCAAATAATAATCAATATAATAGAATTTATTTATTTTGTATATAGGTATGACTATTATATTGATGTATGTATACAATTTATAAATTCGATGTGACTATTTGTACGGGTACTGGACGAATAAATTATATTTATTCGTACAGTTATTTTTTTTTTTTTAAATTAAGAATAAATTGGATGATTAGCTTGTTTTTTAATTAGGTTAGGTTAGGTTTTTTTAATGACATGTTTTAAAGTATTATTGAAAACATGAAAATAAAAATAAATTCTAAAATGAGGGTGGGGTATAGATACACGGCACATTTTTTTTTTTTCATTTATTTTGGCATCAAACAGATATATACATTTCAACTTAAATTAACAGTTACATTAAATTTATTCTTATAATCTAACAGTGCCTAAGATTTGTTCAATGAAAAGAAATAATTTTTAAAAGTGAGTCAGAAAAACAGTGAAACGTTACACAACTTTAAATTTAGAAAATTGAGAAGAAAAAGCAACGAAAAAAGAAGAAATAACATTTTAAAGGTTGATTACAGCAATATTTCATTTATTTTAATTTTGAGTCTATATAAAGGTAAGTTAAATATATCTATGTCTATAAAGTTAAGGTTATATGTATTGGTGCAACGAAAAAAGAAGCAATTGCGAGTGTAATTTTTGTGATAACGTGGGGGAGCAAAAAGAGGTAGTTTACGGGTGGGGCGCACGGGTAGTCGAACATTTACAGAAAAATCAATTTTTGACAAAAGTTCAGGAGAGTCAACAAGAGAATTTAGAATTTTATATAAAAATACTATATCAAACATTTTACGCCTATTACAGAGACTTAATAAATTATATCTATTCAAGGACGCGTCATAGAGTTCATTATCAATGTGGTTGAGGAAATTTAATGATTTAAGGAATTTTTTCTGAACTTTCTCTATTCTATTTACGTGTACAGAATAACAAGGATTCCATACCGTACTACAGAAATCTAGAAGGGACCGTACAAACGAAAAATATAGAATTTTATAAGTGATTGATTTTTTAAACGGTTTGCTTATTCTAAGTATAAATCCTAATCTTCGGAAAGCGCTGTTTACTATGTGGTCAATATGCATATTA
The DNA here is from genome assembly GCA_012273795.1 of Dendrolimus punctatus. Lineage (NCBI taxonomy): Eukaryota > Metazoa > Arthropoda > Insecta > Lepidoptera > Lasiocampidae > Dendrolimus > Dendrolimus punctatus. The sequence continues at coordinate 19,330,325 of CM022539.1, forward strand.
AAAGATAAAGTAGAATCCATAATTATACCAAGGTCACGAATATGTGTAACTCTCTTAAGTACTGTACTAACTAAGGTGTAGTTATAAATTATAGGATTTGTTTTACGCGTATAAGTTATAAAGTGACATTTATCTAGATTTAGAAATAATTGATTTTTATTGCAAAAATGTAGTAAATTGAATAAATCTGTTTGAAGTTTCACACAATCATCGTTAGACTTTATGACTTTGTATATTTTAGTGTCGTCAGCGTATAATAAATGATTGCTATGCATGAAGGCGTTGCCGATATCATTTATATAGATATTAAATAATAAGGGCCCTAGATGCGAACCTTGTGGCACGCCAGAGGACACAGGTAGAAACTGAGAACAATAGCCCTTTACACAAACAGCCTGACTTCTATTTTTAATGTACGACTGGATCCATCTTAGAAGACAACCGTGCACACCGGCCCTCGCAAGTTTCTCAATAAGCAAATCGTGGTTAATTTTATCGAAGGCCTTGGAGAAGTCAGTGTACACTACATCTACCTGCAAGTTATTATCCATTGCATGAGCTAGATGATCGGTAAAAGTAATCATGTTTGTATCCACACTACGATTTTTAAAGAAACCATGCTGGTGAGGAGATATATAATTACGGACAGCTACAGTAATGTGTGATGTTACAATTTTTTCTAAAATTTTACCAAAAGCACATAGTTTTGAGATTGGTCTATATTCTGTAATAACATTTTTGTTTTTGTTTTTTGGGATGGGGGTAATTAGACATTTATTTATTATGAACAAATCCGAACATTTTTAATATAGGTTAGAATGGTTATTTTTTTTATAACCACCCAAAAATATTTTTCCGACACATACACGATTAGTCCCTATGTGTACTGGCGCTGTACATTACGGAACAAGATCTGCTTATATGTTACTACAAAGTATACGCGAGTATTTGCGTACTGCTCTTGTATGGATTGGAAGAACTTCGTAAAATACTTATTTTAAATCTTTAATTAGGTTAGGTTAGGTTTTTTTTAATATCCTCTCTCCGGACGAACGAGGTTATCCGGGCTTAGTACCCGTATTAATAATTATAAATTGTTCGTACAGTACCCGTATTAATAGACTCAGCCTTATAAATTAGTGTAAGTATGTATATTTAAATTGTACAGTCCCATCTTTTTTCTGCTCCACCTACATTGCCAGGTTAGTTAAGAAATTCTTCTAAGTTAGGTTGCTTGGAAGAGATCGCTTTTAGCGAAAAGGCCGCTTGTTGTTTTGCCAAGAAGTATTGTAATTATGCATTTTGTTTCTGTATTCGTTGAAAGGTGTTATCTATCTATAATAAGACCAGGAGATGGGTATGTCCTAAGATTTATAATGAGATACCCCAAGACGTACTAACGAAAAATGTGTCAAAACAAAGTTTAAAAAGAATATTACCAAATTATTATTCAGCATTATGTCCTTGATGACGGTGCCATGTCCCGTTGCGTATATGTACGATTGATTGTTTTGTATGTGTGCATATATGTGTATATATGTATATATGTATGCATGTATATGCATATGTATGGATAGTCATGATATATGTAAGCGGTGGGATATGGTACTAGCATTAAGATATCAATGGAAACTTTTTAAACGATTTTACATTGGATTTTGTGTATATGTACTTTAGATAACGGTGATAATAAAATTGATTAATCCATTAATTAAATTAATATATATTACAATTTACATTAAAAAAGTATAAGTTGTAAGGTATAATAATGTAATGCGATCCGCGAGAACGCTGCCGACAAACTGCGCTGCAGTTTGGCAAAGTAACTGAATGTATAATCTTGTAACTTTAATTTTATTGAAAAATATTAAAAAAAAAAATTGAATATTCTTTAAATGCACACAAGAAAATAATTCACATGAATTAACAATCACTTATATAGTACAATCGGTGTTCTTATCGAAAACGACGATTTCTTCCAGACAACCTTCTGGAGATAATTTTACGTTTCTAATAATAGGTCGGTATTCAGTGGGCATAGTTTAAAATATATACATATATTAATAGTCTATAAAAATACACATACTTTTTACATACAAATATACATAGACTTACATACACATACTTACATAAATTACTGTTTACGAATTTAGATATCGATCTTTGAGGAGGAGAGGATAGGGATAATGTTACAATTTACATTAACATGATGGTAAACAAAATTAAAACTTAAAAATTAAAATGATCCAGTTGGCGGTAGGCTAAATAAAACTGACAATACTCGTTGTAACTTAACATCTTTGTCTTCCGTGATCACGGCCACTGAAAAGTGACCGAAACGTCCGAGTAACAAAAATCAAATAAATCAAATAATACCACGCTTAAAACCGTTGAAAAGTAGTTTTATTATGAATATCCATATAACTATTCTTATATAGACATAGACATAGACAACAATTATTATTTATTGTTCACCAAAACAATTATTACAAAAATGCACAAGATAAGCACACTGTAACTTGCTTAGCTGTGTATGCGCGTATATCTATATAAAATAAAAACTGCACATTTATTTTTTTATTTACATCATCAGCAAATGACTATATTATTAGACACGTGGTTTTATTATAAAATAATTAGGCTTCCATACAACCAATGTCTATGTAGGTTTCCTACACTTGGTAAAACAAAAGGCGGCTTTATCCTTCAAAGCGATCTCTTCCAGGCAACCTGATATTGTGTTGTTGCGTAAAAAAGCCCAAACATTATTTCTCCTTATATCGATATATATTTTTTCTATATAATTTTCTTCTACAGTAAAGCGACATAACAAATTCAAACAATACAAAAATATTAGGTCTTAAAAAGGTATTCGATCTTACCTCATAGTAAGCCAAGAAGCCGCTCTCCTTAGTGTATTCCCCTGCTTTACCACCCCCACTAGCGGGCGAGTTTACTTTGAAGTTGTCGGGGTTTGAGAGGGTGAATGTGCGGCCGTAGGTTGGCATACCTTTAATAGAAAGGGGTTATTGATAAGGTTTCATATTTGTTTGACGTTACAAGGGTCTTGAATAAGGCTTGAGTCTCTTTGTAATATAAATCTTTTAGTATTTTTAAAATACTGTTTCTTTAAGTTACCTAAAAACTAGAGAGATTTACAGGATGACATATATAAATAAAAATTAAGGATATTTGAAGTGATAACGCGTTACGGCGCCAGTCTGTCAGGCTTCTTTTTCTTTCACGCATACAGTAGCGGTAGGCAGGCTCCTCCTCTCTTCCTCTAACCCAAGCCGTATTTCGGTAATTAGATTAAATAATTATACTAATGTACATATTCAAGATTTGTAACTAAGAATAAAATATATTTTATAATCAATAAAATATTTTATTAATAAATAACCTTTCCTTACACTATCATATTAATATACATAAAAATTAAGTAATAACCTAAGCTTTTCTCAAGTTAAACAATTTCAATATTAAATAGTTCAACTTAGATTAGTTTAAGTTATCACTTTTGTGAGACGCACGCCATCTGTTTTTTTAAATAAATAAATGCTTAAAAGTAAATAAATTTCAATCTGGTGCACACGCACAAGAAAGTATTAAAAAAAATGTTTTAATAAGTGCCTTCAGTACTTACCAACGATGATCTTGTCTTTAGGTGCTCCCAGTTTGACCCAGAGATGAGCGGCGTGGTCGACAGACAGCTGTTTCCTCCATTCAGAGTCTGATGACGGAGAGTACAGAGGAGCGTTGTGGCCTGTTTCTCTCTCCCATTTACCGTGGAAATCGTAGGCCATAAGATTAATGAAGTCCAAATAACTGGTGGGAAAGAAAATAGTCTTAATTAATTTTTTTATACAAAAATAATTATTGTAAAAACACAAAATGTCCCACTAGTTGACTCGGATATATAAATTAGGTAAGCGACCCATAGACAAGTAAATAATTACTTTAAATTTACTCATTGACACTTGACATAGATATTGATGACTAGCTGACCCGTGCCCGACTGGGAATCAGAAAAAAAACTTATTATTAATTTTCAAAATCGGTTTAGTAGATTCAGAGATTACCCCATACAACGTCACCAACTCACAAAATTTACCTCTTTATAATATTAATATAGATGTACTTTGCGATTAAAGCTATTGAAAAGTGGCCAAAACATCGGGATAAAAATCAAATAAACTACCGTGCTCAAAACCGTCAAAATGTAGTATTATTATTTTTATCTATTGTTTTACTCGACATCTCTGCGTTTTCTGTCATTCTGTCATGGAAAGTATTCCAAGGAAATGTTTAGAAACGTGACTTCGTTCTCTTTACAAGGCTATATATCCTTATCGTTTTTGAATTAATGAATAAATTTCAGTCTTAAAAGTCATTTACATAATTAAAAAAGTTTTGAAGGTCGCCTTAATTAACCAAATTAATTTGTTTGCTGAAAGAAAAATTGCTTCGATATTACCTCTGGGGAAACAATGTAGGTTTAATAAAAAGAATTTATGGGCCCATTGCCGCGTTAACAGCCACCCAATAACTCATCATATTAACCTGAATTGATTTTGTGAATGGCTGTTACGGTTGACTTGATACATTTATTAGTTGGGGAAAGGAGCGGTGGAGAAGTTAATGACTTTAGGAATAGTCCTTGCAATTGACGAAGGCAAACAAAGGTAAGCGAAAGGTAAGTCCGGGAGCACATGTAAAGCGAGGTACTTGGTTGGAGTAACCTTTCATCCACCCTCGCACGTAAAATAGGCGCTATGTCGTCGAGTTGCGGAAGCCGCCTGGTCGCAAAAGAAGAACAAGAAGGGGGTGGGGGTGACAATGTGTGACGAAGGGATCTGAGGATCTGGCGCCAAAGATTCATTTTTGCAACCGCACCGCTCGCCATCAAAAAAATGTTCATTCCCCTTTCCTGGAACTCCGACGCTCAACTACGCCACGGTCCTCTAGAACGTTTGTTCCACGTAGTATTTTATTCTGGAGCATTTGTATTTCTGAAGAAATGCGAAGAAAACAAATGTGATGGTGTTTGAAAAAGAAACAACCAGAACGAATGCAAGGATAATGGTCGATGATGTTATGCTGGAACAAGTGAATGAGTTTGTATATCTCGGATGTGCTTTTAGTATGGATGGAAGGTACACCGCTGATATAAAAAGAAGAGTGAATTTGGGGAATAGTGTGAATGGAGCGTTAGGTAAACTTCTAGGCGCTAAGAACCTCAGCCAGAAGGCCCAGCTTGCCATACACAACGCGGTGCTGGTACCTACGCTCACGTATGGAAGCGAGAGTTGGGTATGGAATAGAGAGCACGAAAGTAGAGTAAACGCGGTCGAGATGCGAGCACTGCGCAAAATCTGCGGAGTGACGCTCGCGGACCACGTTCGTAATACCGAAGTAAGAAAAAGAGTTGGTATGAAAGAGAGTGTCGGGGTGAAGGTAAGGAAAGGAATGCTCCGGTGGTTCGGGCATGTGGAAAGAATGTATGATGAAAGAATGACTAAACAGATATACAATGCAAAAGTGGATGGATGCAGAAGTCGCGGAAGGCCACGACACACCTTCCATGATCAAATTGATCGTGTACTAGCAGAAGGTGATGTCAGGAGCCTTAAGAACAGACGAGCGTGCATGACAAGAACTATAAATGTCAAAGAAGCAAGTGAGGTGTGTAAGAATAAGCCTAAATGGCGCTCTGTTGTTCGTGCCTACCCCGCAAGGGACCTGGCGTGAAGTTATGTATGTATGTGTGTATGTATTTGTATTTTTTGGATGTATGTTTTATAACACGTCCCCATAACAGGATTCCGTAAGTCCATGATGGTTCAACGTGGCTTGATTCAAGACGCCGCTTCCAGCGTCCGTGACAATTCAAGGCCTGAGCCACGAAGAAACATACAAATAACCTTTCTAGGGCTAATTTTATGTATGTTTAATTCCAAACGCATAAGCTTTTTAGTCTAAGACAAGTTTTTAAGACATCTCTGATGAATATGCAACACTCAACAATGTTAACGCACAGATGATAACATCCAGGCATCAGATGAGCTTTAATTTGATACATTCTGATCACGATTCTATCTCTTATATCATAGCGTTCAAATTTGAACACATCGTATAACGTACCTCAGCTTTTCATTTTCACGCATACAAATCACTGACAACGTTATTCCTTACGCAATAAGATACAATTTCCAAGAGTATGATATCAAGTGGAAAACACTCGGAACTTGAGCTTCAAGCGATTTAATTTAAGTTTTATGTGCTAAGGATAAGGTTCAAATTTGTAGAATGTTTGGTCTATTTTAATAAGTTTGTCTTCTACACATTGCGAAATGTGATAAAAGGTATAAGCAAGGTAAACAATGTTCATATTTTCTCGTATAATAATGCTTTGAGAGGTGAGTGTGTCTACGCTTAAAGAGGTTTCTTTGGAAGAAATTCTAGCCTTTGTCCTTAGACGAATGATATATAGAAGGACCATACATAAATAAAAGCGTCAGATGAAGTGAAGCATTTTTACAATGGAATTAAATTAATTATTTATTTGTATGAAACGTTAATGTAAGATTTATAAATAATAGTGAAATATGTTTCGCCATTTTCTGGTATGCAATTTTTTCTTAAAACTAATATAGTTAAGTATCATTTAATACAATTATTTTGACTTTCTTTTTATATTACAGTTTTAGTATAACATTTGTCAAAGCTTAATACATAATGTATTTATATAGTTATACATGTTAACTGTCAATTTTATTAATAACTAGCTGTCCCGGCAGACGTCGTCTTGCCCGGTTAGAAATAGGGGTTGATCGTAGAGGGTTGAAAATTTAGAGTTGTATGTATTTTTTAGTTCTGTATCTTAAAAAAATAGAAATTAAAAAGTTTGTCTAAAAAATAAATAAAAAAATTTAGGGGTGGGCTACCCCTAACATTTAGGGGGATGAGAAATAGATTTTGGCCGATTCTCAGACCTACCCAATGTGCACACAAAATTTCATGAGAATCGGTCCAGTCGTTTCGGAGGAGTATGGCAACGAAAACTGTGACACGAGAATTTTATATATTAGATTAACTATCGAATAATATTTTAAAGTCATATTTGTGTTGTGCGACGAATGATGGTGGAATCATCTAGTTAGTTTTAGAACTTTTAGAAAATCTAGAACATCCTAGAAGGAAAAGACAAGGACGGATATAGTTTAGAAAGGGATAGACGATGAACGAAAGACACAGATAATATACATGGCTTGCCTTTGTATAAAGTCCATTTCACTTTTATTGAACATTAAAAATATTTTTTTTCTTAATCGTTTTATTAATATATATAGCGGAGTTTTGTTATAGCAAATAATACGAGATCACAATATTGGTTTAAGCCATTTAATATTTAGAGTGACAATTTCATTATTAGTTTTTCATAAACAAAATATAATTTAGATTAAAACCTAACACCACCCCTTAATCTAAATTGGTTTGAGTCCAAAATAAGAAATGCAAATGAGATTTTTATCTTTACACAAAGGCTTCGTCAAGATATCCGCAGGCATCAAATCTGATGACAAATAGTTTAAGTTAACTATTCCCTCATTAACCACCTGTCTTATAAAATGATGCCTGATATCAATATGTTTGCTTCTGCTATGCTGAATTTGATTGTTGCACAACTTCTGAGCTGATTGATTATCGTTATACATTACAATCAAAAAATGTTTCTGCAAACATTCAAACAAAAAACTTCTTATAAATTTGGCTTCTTTGGCTCCATCAGACAAAGCCATGTATTCAGCTTCAGTGGTCGAGAGCGCAACTGTTCGTTGCTTTCTGCTCTCCCAAGACAGCTGAACTGCCAACGTTGAAAACAAAGCCAGTATAAGAACGTCTATCAAGGTGATTAGACACCCAGTCTGCATCTACGTAGCCTGTAACAGTTAAATTAGACTTTTCGTAAACTAGACTAAAATTAATTGTACCCTTCAAATAACGCAATACTCGTTTTGCTGCTTTCCAGTGCTGTTCTGTATTACAGTTATTGAATTGGCTTAACATGCTGGCTGCATATGCTATATCTGGCCTTGAGCATACTGCAATGTACATTATACTTCCAGTTAAGCTCCTGTATTGGGAAATCATGTCACCATTATTACCTTTCTCTAATTTCAATCCAGGTTCAAAAGGCGTTTGCACTGGTTTACAGTCTGTCATTTTAAATTGTTCTAAAACTTTCCTTATGTAATTTTCTTGATCCAATATAATTTTTCCTCTCTCTTGCCTTACCCTCATTCCCAATAGCGTGGCTATACCAAGGTCCCTCATTTCGAATGTTTTCATTAAATCCGCCTTTACTTTATTTTTTATTTCACTGTCCTTGCTAAATATCAATATATCATCAACGTACAAGGCCAATATAATGAAATTCTCTTTATCAAAATATCTCATATAAACACATGGTTCATTGTTAGATTTCTTAAACTGTAGACTCAATAAAGTTGTATCAATTTTATCATACCAAGCTTTAGACGCTTGTTTTAGTCCATAAATGGCCTTATTCAATTTAAATACTAAATTCTCCTTTCCTCTTACTTTGTACCCTTCTGGCTGTTCCATATAAACTGTCTTCTTTATATCTCCATTTAAGAAAGCAGTTTTAACGTCCATGTGTTCAACTTGCATGTCCAAATTGGCTGCCAAAGCAAGTAAAATGCGTACAGTGGAATATCTTACAACAGGTGAATATGTTTCCTCATAATCTATTCCAAATTTTTGAGTGAATCCCTTGGCTACTAAACGAGCTTTATACCGCAGCAATTCTCCATCAGGGCCACGTTTCTTTTTGAATATCCATTTGCACTTTATTGCTTTCTTTCCAACAGGAAGTTCAGATAGTGTCCAAGCATTATTCTGTTCAAAGGATTGATATTCATCATTTATGGCAGCTTTCCAATGATCACTTTCGGGTCCCGATAATGCTTCTTGAATTGTTAAGGGCTCATCGCTGCAGTTAATAGTTGTTGTTGCAGTTGCTGCCCGTTCAACAGTATCTTCAAATTCATCCGAGCACGAGTCAGAAGCCATATTCGGTGTCCAAGTTGGATCTGAGGAATCATCAGGAGTCGAGATCGACTCTGTACTCGATTGTGAGTGAATTTCAGAGGAGTCTGAAATATTAATTTGGTCACTTGTTTCAAATATATTGTCATTAAAATTTAATGAGCAACTGTCTATATTTGATTTATTTTTCTCCAAATTCAAACTCAAATCCTTTACATATTTATTCTCTAGGAAACATACGTCTCTTGACTTAAGACATTTAGCAGGATTGTTTAGATCAACTAAACGATATCCTTTAGATTCGGAACAATAGCCAACAAATATGTATTCCTTACTTTTAGCGTCTAGTTTCTTGCGATTTTCTTCCGGTACCATAGCATATGCAACACATCCAAATACTTTCAAGTTAGATAAGTCAACTTTGTTACCTGTCCACACCTCTTCTGTTGTGCTACCTCTAACTGCTTTCGATGGGCATTTGTTTTTGATGCAAATTGCAGTATTCACTGCTTCAGCCCAAAATTCTTTACTTAGACCTGAATCCTGTAACATGCACCTTGCAGCTTCCATTATGGTGCGGTTTGCCCTCTCCGCCACACCATTTTGTTGTGGGGTATATGGAATTGTCGTCTGGTGTTTTATGCCATGTTCTTCAAGATATGTCTGAAAAACGTTACTAGTATATTCACCGCCATTGTCAGTTCTAATCATTTTAATTTTCAGTCTGGTCTTATTTTCTACCACAGCTTTAAATCTTTTAAATACAGGTAGCACTTCAGTTTTGCTTTTGATAAAATAGCCAAATGTCATCCTGCTAAAATCATCTATAAATGTCAAAAGATATTTAGCACCACTGAAGGAACAAACTGACATTGGACCGCAAAGGTCGGAATGTATTAAACCTAACTTTTCAGTCGCTCTTGTATAAGATCTTTTTGGAAATGGTAACCGCGACTGTTTTCCTTCCAAACATGCAATACAAGGTAAAAAGTCACTGGTTGTGAAACTTATACCATTTGCCAGTCCTTGTTGTAATAGCTTCATGCTTCTTATATTGAGATGACCAAGTCGCCGGTGCCACAATTCAACATCCGATATGTTTTTGGTTTGTAGTTGACTTATATAGGCAGATTCTTTATTTATATTATCGTAGACTTCAATATCAAGCATATAAACTCCATTTATCTCCTTACCAGTAGCTACAAGTTCATTGTTGTAAATAATTTCACATTGTCTTCTACTAAACTGAACTTTGAGACCCTTAGCTGTTAATTTACTGACAGATAACAGATTAGTGGCCAAATCTGGTACATAAATTACTTCTTTGATCATAGTGGGAACTGAGTGGCCTTTTAGCATGACTTCAATTTCACCATAGCCGCAACTTAACATTTTTTGATTATTCGCAATGGATATATATTTAGGTGAATCCATTACATAATGTTGTAAATATTGTTTATTGTTTGTCATGTGACTAGTTGCCCCCGAATCAATATACCATGCTGAACCACTTATATTTGTGGCTAAAGCTGTCAACAATGTGCCGTCCCATATATTATCAATTTCTGTTACCAAATTACACTTATCCATTTCATTGACTTTAAGTTGATTTCTTTTCATGCATTGTTTTATAGTATGTGGCCTGTCTTTTTGCAGTGAAAACATTTAAGTTTGCGATTTTTATTAAAATTTGTGTATAGCGCATTTTCTCCGCTGTTTTCGAAATCACGTCACATGTTTTCTTGAAGAAGTTTCGTTTTTACAATTTCGGATGTAAGCTTTATATTTGAATGTTCAAGTGCCATAATTAATGGATCATAATCAGTGGGTAAGCCACTCAACATCAAAACAGCTAAGAAATCGTCTTCTATTGCATAATTTATATCGCATAGTTGTTGATTTATATCACATACCTGCATCAAGTAATTTTCCATGCTTTTAAACTGCTCTAATTTCAAACCAAACAAGTTCCGCAGTAATCCAAGTCTTCTGCATAACCCTCGATCCTCGTATGCCTTCTGGAGACGTCTCCAAGCATCGTGTCCTGTTTTTGCATCACGAACATGTGAAAGGGACGAAGGCAGTATCATCAAGCATATCTTTGCCAATGCTTTTTGTTGTTTGCGCTCATCTGTTACGATTGGCGTATTAACACTCGATTCTTCAATACAGTCCCATAAGTCCTCGTGAATTAAATACATACGCATCATAAACTTCCACGTGCCATAATTTGACATTCCATTTAGTTTATCAAAATTAAATGAAGACGCACCAAAATTTGCTCCGTTTCCGGAAGAACTCGCCATTGTGAAACTTATTTATTTTTTGTTGTATTTTATTTTTATAGTAAAATAAATAATTAATTATGAGTATATTATGGCGCGTGTCGTAAGCCCATAACCTGTTATAGCAAATAATACGAGATCACAATATTGGTTTAAGCCATTTAATATTTAGAGTGACAATTTCATTATTAGTTTTTCATAAACAAAATATAATTTAGATTAAAACCTAACAAGTTTGGTAGATTTGTATACTAGAGCTTCCGAATGTAAAATCTAGGTTTATTAAATAGTGAATTTTTATGCAGAATCTTTTGCTGTACATAAATTAATATAAAAGATATATTTATCAGTTATTTGAATTTTTAGATAGATAGATAACACTTTATTGCTCACCAAATATACAATTTCAAAATATACAATTACAATATTGTCAAGGTAGAAACAAAAGGCGGCCTTATCGCTGAAAGCAATCTCTTCCAGGCAATTTTTATACATCGTTGAATGTAAAATATGTACAAAAAATAATTAACTTCCAAAATCTGTATCAAAACTACTTTTACAAAACAGTTAAAAGGTGTGTTTAATATTATTTGTCATTTTACTCGAGTTGTATAACTTTTTACGAAGTACTTTTTAATAATAGCCTATAACTAATATAATATTGTAATATGAACAATACAAATCATTGCCGTATTTATTTTATGACTAATTACGAAAAACTTGTCAAGAAATATTTGTGTTGTTATGGTGGTAACATCTCGTACGGCTTTTTATTCCAAAATCAGCTTCCTTTCACCGCAATAGTTTGAGGTTCCGTCTATTCATTATAAATAGTCTAAGCCTCTAAGCCTTTGCCCCAAGAATTAGATGTCTATCTAACTTACTTAGGTATTTTATTCAGAAGACAGACGGCCCAACTGATGGAAAGCGGTTACCATCGCCTATCAACATTTGCAATACCAAAGGTACTACCAATGACCTTCTCTAAAGGAAGACTGCTACCTGGATATTAATGCCGGCAGATAACTCAAGATTGTTATGGCAGCATATTCTAGACCTGGGGTGATAGCCATCCAAATAGGCAAATACCGTACCACCTGGCTGTGGGTTGTTCCGTCGCCCACTGCGGCAAGCGTAGCTTGGCCTCAGGAAATTGGGTATTTGACACATATTACAATAAATTCTAAAATAGTACTCATGTAAAAGAGTAGACGTGAAAATATCTTGTTCCTAGCTTTGCCTGCGGTTTCACCAGCGTGGTGATGGAAAATCTTAATATTTGCATAATTCACACTATATCTGTAAAAATAATAGCCTATGTGTTATTCTGATGTATAAGCTACATTATTGGAAAACATCAAAATCCATTCAGTAGTTTTTGCGTGAAAAAGTAACAAACATACATCCATTCTTACAATTTCTTCGCTTTATAAAATTTATATAGCGAAGAAATTATAGAGATAGGTATAGATTTATAGAGATTACTAGCTGTCCCGGCAGACGACGTCCTGCCCGGTAAAAATAAAAAATAAAAATTTAGGGGTGGACTACCCCTAACATTTAGGGGGATGAAAAATAGATGTTGGCCGATTCTCATAGATACCGGATAAGCACAAAAAATTTCATCAAAATCGGTCAAGCCGTTTCGGAGGAGTATGGCAACGAAAACTGTGACACGAGAATTTTATATATTAGATCTAACGCGATTTTTCCCAAGATCGGTTTCAAGTTGTATGACACGCAAAAACTAGTTTATGTCATCCAACGTGGACGGAGTGGCGAGCCAATCCTAGTTTGTGAGTAATATCTGATAAGAATACTACAACTTGCGAGCGCAGTTTAATATACAGATACCTATATGACATTGTTCTTAGTATGTGAGAATATGCCGTACAGACCAAACATTGTTCGAATGTGAGATAAAAAGAAATTTCGCAACCCTACACGGTTTTGTCACAATATTTGAAGTCATTCTGTATGTTATTCATTTGGGTCAATATTTGAATACGAATGTACACAGATGGGAAATTTATTGACCGACTTTTTTAATAATAAATATTGTATAGTGAAGTTCCTTAGTTCCTTAGGCCGGTGTGCAAAGACATTTAAATATTTAGTTAAATAAAATAATCGCTAAAACTTTATGGCGAAACCGCGGTCATTTTATTTTAAACGTCGGTTGAATGTCTATGCACAACAGTTTTAGTCGATAGAATCATACTAATTTTGTTTGTAACTCTGTATAACATGCTTTCATGGGGAAACATGTTATACAGAGTTTGTGTATAAAATTTGTTTTGCTTATACATATATGGCTTATTTTTAATATTATATCTGATGGGAATTTTTCACGGATCGATAAAATCGTTATTAAAACAATTGTAGCGTTGTTTTCTTTTAGTAACATTACTTATGTCGAGTCTTCGCTGGTATTTCCGGATCTTTCGTACTCAAAAATCCATTACCCTGCTAGAAATTACCTTTTATTTTATTTTTAGCAAAATAACTGTAATCTTTGTTACATGTCCAACGTGTACACAGTCAGTATAATATACAAACATATGGGTTTACATCTTTTTATGTTTTTGATAGTTGAAGAGACTTACCTAGCCACAGCAGGCACGTCATATCCACTCTTGATGTTGTCAGGACCTACAGGCACGGCGGCTGTGAGAAGCAGACGGGGTTTCTTCACCTCTTGGGCTTCAGCTTCGAAAGCTTCGCGAAGTTCTGGAAAGAGAGAACGGGCTGTTAATTCCAAATAACACTCCGTAGTACAAATAACGTGAACTACTTATGCATATATATTTTTCATTATTATACGACGAAAGATTTTTTAGATGATCGCACCGCATGGATATAATGCGATCAACTCTAAGCTTTTTTAGTAATCATTTATATAAGTTATTTCGTTAAACCGTGTATTAATATAAACTACATTTTAAAACTACAGTGTCAGCTCCATATAACGACACTGAACGGACTCTGAACTTTATGGCGTTATAGAGAGTTGTCGTTAAAAGGAGATGTAAGTCTGTCATTTTTGTCTGACGTCTTTTACTGCACCAGTAATTTTGTTGTTTTTTTTACTTATTTTATTCATATCTTGCCATATTGAGGCACCTTGGTGATAGAGGAAGTAGGTACTTAGAAATTTGAACACTGCCATCATAATATTCATTTTCATAAAGATACATTTAATCTTGTTACTATTTGATCATAATTTTATATTTAGAATCGCGATGTTTATTTTTCTATTTGCGTAATTATTCTCATATCGAATTTGAAATAGACTGTAAATACTTTTTTGGTATTTTATCCAAATAACAAAAACCAAACAGATGACGTTCATCACTTCGACGGAACCCTTTCTAGACTAACCCGCGTTTAGTCAATTTTCAATGGTTAAAATAACAAAATGGCAGATATAAATCTAGTAACTAAATTTGGCGTACAATTTGCCTTGTTCCGCTGGTGTGTCTGCGGACAGTGGAATTTTCGAAAGGTACATAGACAGTCTAAATGTAGCAAGGACGCCTCGCATTACGATCTGAAGATTAGGTATGCCATAGGTCTAAGATTATACATAGAGGATAAATTTGTTTCACAGTGCTTAAATGTTATGAAGTATGCTGCCGTCGTAATATAAAAAGTTAAATCATGGACGCGACTATAACTTAAAAATTCAAATGTCAACGTCAATGTGACACTCAAGATGAACATTACATCCATTTTTGAACTCGCTTTTTGAATACCGACTTTAACCGAGGGGTTCTATTCTTACAATAAATAAATTATTTATACTCAAGTAATTAGCGCCTGTCAATTCGAACTCTGGAAACTCAAACTGGTATATCTAATATTTTATTTATTTTTTGGTAAAATGAGTTCAAAATATTTCGTTGGTTTTCTGGAATAAAAAGAGGTACGTGTGTTAATGTATATATAATATATCTTAAACATTGATCTATCCTTTTGTATGGCAGTAAAACGAGGATTTTACTTGATCGACACAAGCAAAAGGTACCTGTTACGGAGATAAATATGCTGCAGTGGATTTGTGGAGTTACGCGGAAGGGCCGCGCAACTCTCGCATTATTAATAATCTCTATAGCCATGATACAACAGACAGACTGCAAGGCAGTCTGCCTATGTTGGTTAAAGACGATTTACGGAAACCGGCTGCTTATGTGGGTAACAAACATCTAGCCATGCCACCTCCAAAATGTCCCGGTAGAAGACCTAAAAAATCTGTCTTGCCTTCATGAAGAATAATACACAACAATGTCTGCCGAAGAACGCATGAATTAGAGAAGAAAATGCGTGAATTTGAATCGGAGCGCGGATGATGATAATGTAGATTAATTTAATGATTAATTTTGATTGTATTCTTGATACCTTTGAAACGTAAGTGAACTTTTAGGTCTTTAAGGTGCGACCCGTTTCTCAAATCAACAATGCCACCAAACTGGACCCAAGGCAGGGAGAATGGCTAAATGCCACCTACTGCACACCGCATTGATACCGGCCGTTCACTTTGCTAAGAACATCCTTTCACAAAATACTTTGAATCAATTTTGCTATGGCATGAACAAAGAAGTGCGCATTGGAGCTTTTCAATCTTATTCCACCGGCTTTTTTTATTTTTTTTATTGCCGGAGTTCAGCAGACAGGCAGATGGCCCACTTGATGGAAAGCGGTTACTATCGCCTATGGACATTTGCAACACCAAAGGTGCTACAAATGCGCTGCTGCTCTCTTAAGGGAGACTGGAACCTGGTCACTAATGCCGGAACAAAACTCAAGGTTGTTATGGCGATATACTTTAGACCAGGTGTGGCAGCCATCCAGTGGGGCAAATGCCCTACCATCTGGCTGTGGGTTGTTTTGTCGCCTCTTACGACAGGCCGCGCCAATGAAGGAAATTGTATTCTTTCTCCGTTCCTGCACGGATAAAATCTCTCTTCCATTATCGAACAACCAGACGTATTAGCATGCGAATCCGCCGAATGGTGGACGTATTATCACCTATACGATCGAACCCGCGCCCTTTCAGTGTAGGACGTGCGCTAGCCATTACGCTACCAAGACTTTTTTGGGTACCCTCTAGGCAAACAATGATACATTTACCGCCTCTCCTTCTTCAGGTTTCAAGAAAGAAGGTTTTTTATTTCTTCAGTTTTCACTTCTTTTCTTTTAACATAGTCGTAGGGAATAGGGGGTTCTTCTGTTCTTTTTATCTTTGTTCAAAATACATACCTGATTATATGAGTTTAATTTACATGGGAAGGCATAGTGATGTATTTGTCATTTTTTTTCTTTTGAGATAAATTATAAATATCTTATTTTATTTATTTATTACCTACTAAAGTTTATGTGATGACAGGTTTCTGAATAAGAATATAAGTAATTTTAGTATTTAAGGTTTTTTGTATATGTGATATAATGCACTGCGCATCTACAATTGCATAACATCTGTGTAATCTACATTCTTGCAAATAAATTTATTTTATTTATTACACCCAGACATTATTATGTGTTCATTTATACACAGGTGTATACATAACTAATCTAGTACTGAGTTTCTATACCATCCAATTATGCTATCGTTCTTCCTTGTAGTCGTCAGCCATTATGATGTTATTATGAAAGATGATTCGTGTTTTTTGATGTTTTCTTTCGCAAACTATAATCTAAAAGGCTTTTAAGGAAATCCTTTCAGATATAATGCTGTAAACAAATTCTCCCAATTTCAACGCTCTTTGTGGGGGGTTCACGAAAATGAATAAAGATCGTACATGCTACACGATACTCAGGTTGGCCCTGGATGTGTGAAAATTTGGATAAGGCAGTTATTGGTCGATTACAGTACAGTATTATAAGTTAGAGTTTTTATAAATTAGGGGCCATACACAAATAACGTTACCCGAATTTCATGATTTTTCACCACTCCCCCGTCCTGATCACAACTGGTCACATTCCTCGTTAGAGTGACATCATGTAATTAGCAATTTTATATCAAGAAATTATTAAAATAAAACAGCAGTTCCGTAGATACTTATATATAATACATTTTGAATTGTCACTTCACGAAATTTAAGACCCGTCCCACCCCTTGTCACACAATGTCACACTTCGTCGAACTCCGCGTTAACGTGTGCTAATATTTTATAAATTTAAAATGAATGAATTAATTTTTTATTTCTTACTCAATATTCTATAAATTTAAAATGTAAAAAAATGATTATTAGTGGTCCCTCTTGGGAGATTAACGGAATAGATTTTAAGTAATGATAGTATGTATTAAAAAAAAATTTCGATTTGAAGAGAGTATAGATAATGTTATTACAGCAATTATTATAATTATTTTATGTTTGTAGGAGTTCTTTGTTTGACGAGCATAGTCGGTTTGAATTCTTGGTAATATAGACAGATAGATACATAAATAGATAACACTTTATTGCTCACCAAATATAAAATTTCAAAAATACACAATTACAATATAGTCATGGTAGAAACAGTGGGCTAACTTATCGCTGAAAGCAATCTCTTCCAGGCAACCTAACTTAAAGAATAGTTTAACCTAATCTGGCAATGTGGGTGGTGCAGATTATTAGATATATCATAAATAAACATACTTAAACTACATATTTAATAAATTAAATACATACAAATGTATGTATATATACAGGATGGCGCAATAGAACGTGCATATTTAAAATATTGATTAAAAAATAAATACAAAAGGTATAGTTAAAATAAAACTGAGGTATTATTAAGAAATAACTGAAGTTTATTTTTTAAAAATAACATCGTCTAAATGATGACCCTCTCTACGACGACACTCCTCTAATCGCAAACGGAAGTTATTGAAAACTTTCTTCAGTAATGCTGGTGTATATGCTGCCATTTCACCACGGATATTCTCCTTGAGCTGATCGATGTTTTTCGGATTATTGCTGTAGACTTTGTTCTTGAGGTATCCCCACAAAAAAAAGTCAGGAGGCGTCACGTCTGGACTACGTGGGGCCATGGGATATCACCTCTT
The DNA here is from genome assembly GCA_012273795.1 of Dendrolimus punctatus. Taxonomy (NCBI): domain Eukaryota; kingdom Metazoa; phylum Arthropoda; class Insecta; order Lepidoptera; family Lasiocampidae; genus Dendrolimus; species Dendrolimus punctatus. The sequence goes on from CM022539.1 coordinate 19,348,730, forward strand.
TTCGAAATCAGTCTGCCAGGGAACATCTGTTTCACAACCGCCATGGAGTCATTTGATGTGTGACAGGTAGCTCCGTCTTGTTGAAACCAAGTCCTAGAATTCACTATTCTTGAATTTTCAAGCTCTGGAGCCAAAAAACCTTTCAACATCGCAACATAGCGTTCGGTATTAACAGTGACGTTTTGCCACCGCGCATTTTCAAAGAAAAACGGTCCAATTACTCCTCTACCAGAGATTGCTGCCCATACTGTCACTTTAGGACTATGCAGTGGTTTCTGGTGCTTGAGTTTGGGATTCTCACTATTCCAGTAACGACAATTTTGACGGTTTACGAACCCATTGATATGGAAGTGGGCCTCATCTGAGAAAAGGATATTGTCAAAATTGGAAAACCGAAGCATTTCATTAGCAAATGCGAGCCTTGCTCCGAAGTCAGACTCTTTCAATTCTTATGTTAACTGCAGCTTGTAAGGATGCAGTTTAAGATCCAAGTTTAAAATTCGTTGCAAACTTCGTCGCGATAAGTGTAAGATAGACGATATCTTGCGAGTAGACATTTGTGGATCTCCTCGTACAGACTGCATAACTCTCTCAATACTGTCGTCGGTCCTAGATGTTCTGGGACGACCTTTTGCTTGTGGTTTAAACGTTGAACCAGTCTCTTCAAAACGCTGTACCAATATTTTAATTAAATTAGCACTCGGAGCTTCACTAATTTGCCGTAGTCCATATTCAGAACAATATAAACGCCTAGTAACGATGTATGAACGAGAGTTCTCGTAAAATGCGCGACGCTTCCCGTCGAAGTGACTCATAGTGACTAAAACTCCATGAGCCCGCCTACCCAACGATGCAGGCTCCCCCCGCCCGCGCACCTTCTACCCCGCGAAAAAAGATGATGCAATATGCAAGTTCTATTGCGCCACCCTGTATATATATATATATATATATATATTCAATAGTCTATTGTATAAGTATTAGGCATAATTATTTAAGAAAAAGTAGTGTTTTCTGAGTGCGTTCTTAAATGTAGGCGATGTTTTTTTTGGCATCTCTTGTGAATTATAATAGTGAATTCCAAAGTTTGAGAACCTGTACTATAAAAGATTATCATAAAAGGATGAAGTGTATGCAGATGTAAGGTGTAATACCCTATCCAAAATTTCTCGAATCCGAGTAAATCCCATACATGGGTATACAGTATCCTGCGAACGTAGCTTTCTGTATTCCACGGAGCGGCGAAGTTTTAGTCCAAATAAGAGGTAACGCGTTTCCCAAAAATACAAGCTAAAATACAGCTTTTATTATAAACGAGAAAATACTTTTGTTGTTTATACAAGAGAATTGTTATTTTGGATATTGTTTTGTGTGCCGTTGGAATTATTATAACGTTTATTAGAACTATACAAATACGTATAACACGGGTACAAATATAACTGAACACAGCCAGTCCAAACGTAATGTACGATTCAATAGTTCGCGCGAAGTCCGTCACTAAATAGATAACCGAATGTACACAAGTCTTGCACCGCTAGTGGTTATTGCTCGACTGCCAATATCTCCATTGGGGCATTGCTTTATACTGCACAAATACAATATGTCTGTTCGACCGCGTGGACTGAATTTCTTAGGATCACACCTGGCTACCATAAAATATTGCAAATTTTAAACACAAAGTAAACAAAAGAAGTCCAAATTTTGAAAAGGTAATTGGACAATTGCTTATTGTTATTGTACTGGTTTACCCGTCGCAGGTGTGCAGATTATAGTTTTCTTGGTATAACTCAGTCTACGCAGTCGATTGTTGTATTATACAGTTTACTATAAAACAATGCCCGAACGGAGGGCTGGGGCAGTCAAGCGACGATTACGATACGAGTAAAACGTAGATTCGATGAGCGATTTAGTGACGGGCTTTGCGCGTGTTATTGAATCGTGCAGTTTGCACTAGTAGTGTCTAGTAATATTTGTAACTAAGCTATACGTCTTTATATAGTTCTATAGTAATTCCAACGGCATTTTGATTCGATTCCTATGTAGCTCGTAACAGTTCTACGTTTCGGGGATTGTTTGTGACCTTAATTATTGCATAGCGTCATCTATTGGCTTGTAAGTGTTTAATCACCTGCACATCGAGATAGCAGATGTGTCAAACCTGCCAAGCCGCCTAGAACAAGCGTGGCGGGTACAATGTCCGTTCCCTTATAGAGTAAACAAACTTGCAGGTGAGCTGTTATTTTAATACAGGATCTCGTTTTTCTATTTACTATTATAAATTCCATATTCGTACGTGAATTACAGTTATAGCAGAAACTGGAAATGTGCCAGGTCTGGAGTTGCCACAACGTGTATTTAAATCAGATTAGAAACAGTTAGGTTTGCTTGTGACAATTAGGAATAGCATCCACAAATGAAGCGAAGCAAGAATCTATGCTATTATAAATCTAAGGACTACCGCCTGATCACAGCAGGGAAGTGTGAAGTATTGCCAATGATGTCAAACTGAGATTATCAATATCCTGTTTGGGATCTGATCATCAAAACTATTAAAATTCAAATCCAGCAGAAACCAACTGCCATACCTCAAGACACTGTGAGCTCTTTCTGCGTGCACCAGAACACAAACTAAATAGTGTGTTCGATTTATTTTATTACATGTACTTAAAACTTTAAATATAATATTGTATATATATAGTATCTTATATAAAATGTTATCTACAATTTCTAAACAAGAATGCAAAAAATTGTTGTCATTCATAACCTTTAAATTAAAAGAGTATATCAACCCCTTCAATCAACTATCGGTTGTTGGATAGATGGCGACGTCTAAAAATATCTGTTGGGTGTCTAAAGTCAGTGTATGAAATGTATTTAAGCCCTAAGGTTCTCTGATTATAAGTATAGTGACCAGTGGCTTTTAATATCATAAACCCTTATGGGTTGTTGCAAGTATTACAATAAATCAAATGTCAAAAGTCTAAAATAAAAAACTAGTATCTGTCATTGTGGAATTCATTAATACTATAGTAAGCTTTATCTTGATATCAAGAGAAAGACTTTCAATACTTGTATTCTCCCCTGCATGACGGCTTCGAAACATTGACATTATAAGACAAGCAAAGAGAAAACTTGCTAAAGTAGAAAGAGCAATGGAAAAAAGCATTTTGAATATCAGGCTTAATGACAGAATCCGAAATTTGGAAATAAGAAGGAAGACAAAAGTAACGGATATAATAACTCGTATAGAACATTTAAAATGGAGTTGGACAGGACACATGCTACGTTGCAAAATAAATAAATGGAACATAAGGTACCTTATGGTATCCAAGAGAGAACATTAGAAGAAAGGGTCGTTCGAACACAAGATGAAGTGACGATATCCGTCTAACACTAGGACCATACTGGACCAGAGTTCCAGAAGACCGAGCTCAATGGAGAGAACTGGAGAAGGGCTATACCAAGAGGCACGCCGAATTCCAGGATATATTATAAGAAATAAAATTAATAAAAACCAAAATGTTAAATTGCATGTAGTTCGGAACAAAAGGGCTTTATTATTCTTATTAAGCTGTATCTACAAGTAAAAGAAATAATTTCCTTTTGAATTCACACACTTTGTTGTTACGCAAGGGATGAAAGAAACTCTGATCTGATAACTTCAAGCGTACTTTCCAAGCATGAAAAACGTAAATATTATTATATATTATGGACAACAAATATTTTTCTGTCGCAACGAGACATTAAAATTGAAGCAAGTAAATCTTCGCTTTTAGTGGACGAAACATCTAATGCGTTACAATACTGTTTCGAGCAAAATACTGTCTATAGTTGATAGTTTGTAATAAGGTATATTTTTGAGTTTAAAAATAAGTAATAGTAAATAAGTAAAAGTAAAACAAGCCCTGCCCTACTCATAATAAAATGTTTCACGTGCCATGTGGCTCCGCTTATAAAAAAAACTTTAATGAAGTAGATATTTTCTATTATTCAAAACAATTTTTTAAATCATAGATATTACAGAAAATATGGATGACATTTTAAATGTTTGTTAGGTACCCTAAACAGAAACAAACATAAACAACACGCCTTTGAAACGCCTCTATAGTTTTTATATATGTATCTGTGCGTATATATTGTTGTGACTCGATAAAAACAAAATCCACCTGCATGTCTGAAACAAAGCACATTTATTACCCGTCGTCATTTGAACTAATAACATTTAAATTATTTTATGGTCGTATTCTTTCACAAGTAAACTTGTGTTTAAAATTTGTGATTAGAAAGCAGCCCATTGTTGTATTGTAATCTTTTATGGCAGTACGGACATTGCAGTTGTGCAATATAAAACGATGACCTGATGGAGGGGGCACAGCCCAGCGAGAACCACGAACGAAACGAGACTTGTGTACTACAATCGCGAAATTTTTTGTGACAGACTTTGCGCGTTTTATGGAATTACGACCTTCATTACGTTTGGACTTGTTGTGTTCGGTTATATTTGTATCTGTGCTAAACGTGTTTGTATAGTTCTAATAAACTCTATAGTAATTCCAACGGCATTTTAATTCGAGTCCTGCAACTCGTAACAATATAGGTATTAGTTGGGCGGGCTAAGGCTTAGCCGGCCGAACTCACCGGTAATAAAATGTTTTCTATTCTATTCTACTCTATTGATTTCAGATATTTTTAAACTTAAATCAGTCATAAATTACAAATGTGGTCATTACGCGTAATGTGTTCTAAATATTAAGACGTTGTTTGAAATGTATAATATAAAATTATCAATAGATACCCATATAGTACATATAGTTCATCAGAAAATAAAGGGTAGTTCAATGTATAACAAACAATGAGGCTATTATGTAAAATAGCGGGGTACGGTCAGCGTAACAACCCGTGGTGTGTCGCAATTAATTAAACTTTTTTGCATCAATAATTCACACTTTATACGACCGTGGCATACATCGATCGGCCGACGACCGGTCTGACGTTTTTGTGCTATCAGCAGAAAAATCGCTTTCATGTTTTAAATGGGTTTGTTTTGTATAAAAGGTTCTATTTTCAAACGCAATTCTTTTTTCAAGCTAGGTTATTAAATCAACATAAAAGCCTACCAACTCACTAATTAAAATTTAAAATCTGGAGTAATTGTTGGTAGGTACCAAGGTCTCTCAGATACTTGAAGGAAACTCCGGATTTAATATTATTAGAATATATTAAGGTCAATTTATACGAGTACATATTTTTCCAATCACGAATTTTAAAATTTCACGGTTTTAAGCCTGGCATTTATTTTAATTTTATTTTAGAATTTTCGAAATAAAATCAAATATTGTGAGAATATTCTAGATAAGCGTGCTATATTTTCAATCGCATCATTGTATAATATTTGTTATCATCATCCGAGCGGTAAATCCTAGTTCAGTTTCAAGCGTTCACTTTTCTACACCACTTCGCGCGGTATTCAGCATCCCCCTTTTTGAAACCGTTGGTACGCATGTCATCCTTCACAACGTCAAGCCAACATTTCTTGGGCCTTCCCCTTCGACCGGGACCTGGGGGAGGCGGCATGGCTAGATGTTTGTTCCCCACGTAATTAGCCAGTCTCCGTAAAACGAGGCCATACCAGCGTCAGCAACACTCTTGCAGTTTGTCCGCTATGTCACAAACATGACGACTGCCGCGGATGCGGGAGTTTCTATAGCGGTCTTTTCGCATCACGCCACACATCCATCGCAGCATATTCATCGCCGTGACACGCAGTACTTACTTGTGTCACTTAAGTACAGACCACGCTACACTGCCATACAAAAAGACAGGTAATTATCTCCTCCGATATTGATTGTCCAGATATTCTATGTAAAGTCCACTTTAATATTCCAGCGAAGTCTATACGATTTAATCAACCAATAAATATACCTTTAAGTTTTACTAATTATAGACTAAACTCATTTCTAGTGCGAGCAAGTAATTATTTAAATAATGTAAGTAAATACTCTGACATCGACCCATTTGCAATCAGTATTTCAGGAGCAAAGCGGTGTATAAGCCTTAAATTTTTCAACAGTGACTAAACATCTCGGTGTCCTTTTTACGTCTGCGTGTTACTTTTAAGCGATAGCTTATTCGTTAAAACCTATCATTGGCTTTCTTTTGTTAATTATATTTATCCAATCAAATGTATTTACCTGTAGATTTTACATAAATATATATAAATAAATTTTTGGGTCACACATGTCTGTAGATCTGTAGTGTTGCAGGCCAGGTACTCAGTCTTCGCCACGTTTAGTTTCAGACCGCCATTCTCTAGCGACCACTTCCACGCATCATCGTCTAATACTGTATTTTCTTTTTCGTGTTAAAGAACTTTATTTGTCATGAAATGAAATGTAATTTAAGTCAACAAGTAAAAAAAAACTTATTATGCGTAATTTTTCTGACACTACCACAAAAATTCTTCATAATCGCGCAAAACGAATTTGGAGGTGGCAGTACTTAGCACATGCATTACAAAAGTTTCTATCTAGATAACTTTTATGTAATAATTTTTAATATAATATATAAAATTGAATTTGCCTTCAACGTGTTATAAGTTTTAGTATGTTGTAAATATAACATTATCCCAGTTAACAACTGACCGGTAAATGATATTGAGTAATGTTGACTTAGCTCTTAACGTAAATGAATAAACCCAAATTTAAATCTCGGCTGCGTCAGAAATATCCACTTTCCAACTTTTCTTCTCTACTATTAAGCAGATTATTATGCGCAGTACTTGTCTTCCACAAGTTATTCAAGAAGTATGTAATAATAATAAGATTTTATTGACATCCAAATTAAATTTACATTCATTTGTCTTAAAATTAAGATTGAGTACTAACACCTAAACTAGGCCAACCCTTTTAGCTGTTAGTCTCTTCTACGTAAAAATAACTATGTAAAAATTTAAGTAAAAGTATTCAAAAACAAAAAGTTACAAAGAAAAATAAGTTAACAGGTAGATTCAAATTATTTTAAAGCGAATGAGAAGTAAATATGTATATAATTGTCAATAGAACGAAAACACTTTGGAATTAGAATTTACGATTTCAATGACACTATTTGTAACTTGGTAACCACCAAAAGTCAGAACTGGCAAAAACATGACAGCAGCATAATATAATTCAAGCATTGTTAAAAGGCTATTTTATTTGTTATCAAATAATTTATTGTGTATTTATCACAGTCCACTGCTGGACGAAGGCCTCTCTAAGTCGGCGCCACTCATCAATTACTTTTAGTACACCTATATAATTATAGATGTAGTTGTAATTATTGTATTACTTATATATTATTATATTATATTATATATAACTAGCTGTCCCGGCAGACGTCGTCCTGCCCGGTAAAAAATAGGGGTTGATCGTAGAGGGTTGAAAATCTAGGGTTGTATGTATTTTTGTATGTTGTATCATAAAAAAAATAGAAATTAAAAATTTTGTCTAAAAAATAAATAAAAAAATTTAGGGGTGGACTACCCCTAACATTTAGGGGGATGAAAAATAGATGTTGGCCGATTCTCATAGATACCGGATAAGCACAAAAAATTTCATCAAAATCGGTCAAGCCGTTTCGGAGGAGTATGGCAACGAAAACTGTGACACGAGAATTTTATATATTAGATAACAGCCCATAAATGTCCCACTGCTGGGCTCGGACCTCCCGTTTTAGGGGGAACGGATAGTATACCCGTCACGCTTGTCCAAAGCGGCTTGGAAGGTTTGACACGTCGGTTATATCGATGTGCAGATTTCATCACGATGTTTTCCTTCACAGTTGTTAACACGTAATAATTGTAACAATATTTACATTTGGTCAGAATTGCTTAAGTGGTGTATATGTTCCGGCCAGGGTCGAACACGCGCCCTTTGAGTTTGGGACGCCCAACCATTACGCTACCACGACTTCTGCATATACTTGATAGTTTATTATTTCTAATCAAATATATTCTATGGCGTGACATCGCTCTTGGATTTGGAAATTGGAATTGGAAAAAACTTCTGAGTTTATTTTTATATAACACACACTTTGTACAGCCCTAAGCTAAGTAATTTACGCTTCTGTGATTGGTGATATACAACGGAGCACTCTAAGACCGATCCCAGACATCATAGTAAATAACAGAAAGGTCATTTCCGAAACACCTTGCCAAGAATCGAACCCAAAGCCTCTGCGTTCCAGCGAGTTCGGCCGGATAAGAGTTAGCCCGCTCAACCATGGAGGCCGTCATGGTGTGACGTGTGTGTCATTGTGGTGTGAATTTCCTTCGTTTTTGAAGTCGATAAATAATAAAATAACCAGTTATAGAAACCTTGGAATAGCAGCTGTAGTTCATAAAATTTAACCTCCAGGGGATCACCATTATTCAGTTTTGCTACTATGATATATTATCTATGAATCAATTAAACCAAATGTCCTTATATCAATCAGCAAAAAATCATGTAGTATAATGACGCGGAACACATTTAATAATAAATTAAATGTGAGGTCATTTTGACCCCACATGTAAACGCACTTGATCTTCCGGCATGGGTCAAGTACTATCTCTTATAATTACATAAGTATATATATAAACAATGCTCTTACGATAGCCGGTCACGAACATCTGTTTTTAAACGACTTCAAAAAGGAGGAAGCTCTCAATTTGTCTGCATATTTCTTTCTCGTATGTTCGTTACTCAACGTCAATTGTGAATTTGTGACATTCGTGCGTCTTGCATTTTGACCTATGCCTACGCGTCTAACGAATAGTATTTTGTGTGCTGGATGTCTCAGTGGTTAAAGTTACCTTAATAATGAGTTGTGTATTTGTTTGCGAAGTTTGAATTGGCCGCCCGGGGTATGCTGCCCTCCCTAGATGCGGCCCTGATGGGTTGAGTTTACTCTCAGTACTGCAGAAGTCTATAGGCGCTAGTAACCACTTTCCATAGGTGGGCCATGTGCCTGTTTAGTTTAGTTCAGCTTCGCAATAAAAAATGTAGCAAAAATGACTGATATGCCGATTGTATAAAAGGCTATTTACATGGAGAGATTAACTTACCCCCAAGACACAATTATCAAAATCAAGAAAAAAATATTATGATGTAAATTAAAGATAACATACGTGGAAGGGAATCTCCTGGTCATTGTATATTGACGTCTCTGTGTAAACAAAATACAAAATACTACTAAATACAAATGTCATACGAGTTCTAGTTTTTGCAATACTCGTATATATATCGTATTCACTCGTATAGAGTGAATTTGGGGAATAGTGTGAATGGAGCGTTAGGTAAACTTCTAGGCGCTAAGCCAGCCAGAAGCCAGAAGGCCCAGCTTGCATACACAACGCGGTGCTGGTATCTACGCTCACGTATGGAAGCGAGAGTTGAGTATGGAATAGAGAGCACGAAAGTAGAGTAAACGCGGTCGAGATGCGAGCACTGCGCAAAATCTGCGGAGTGACGCTCGCGGACCGCGTTCGTAATACCGAAGTAAGAAAGAGAGTTGGTCTGAAAGAGAGTGTCGGGGTGAAGGTAAGGAAAGGAATACTCCGGTGGTTCGGGAATGTGGAAAAAAGGTATGATGAAAGAATCACTAAACAGATATACAATGCAAAAGTGGATGGATGCAGAAGTCGCGGAAGGCCACGACACGCCTTCCATGATCAAATTGATCGTGTACTAGGAGAAGGTGATGTCAGGAGCCTTAAGAACAGACGAGCGTGCATGACAAGAACTATGAATGTCAAAGAAGCAAGTGAGGTGTGTAAGAATAATCCTAAATGGCGCTCTGTTGTTCGTGCCTACCCCGCAAGGGACCTGGCGTGAAGTTATGTATGTATGTATTGGGTTATTATTTTCCCTATTTATTGTATACACTATGTATGTATATAAATAATATAATAAATTATTTAAGATTCTACCTTCATGCTTTGCACTGATGTAATGTCTGCCAGGACAGTACCTTAAGGGCTTAGCGGAAAATCAGCGCTCGTTTTAAAAGACCAGCACTATGCTGAGTGTGATGCCCCTTTCAGGATACTGATCAGGATGTTGTTAGTTTTAAATTTATTAACAATAATGCCTATACTACACCAATGTAATTTGTTCTGAGTGAAATGATTTTCTTTCTTCTTCCTAGTTTAGACAAGTCGAGAAATCGTCGGCAAATATCTTAATGCGATTTTTGTCGTATTGCAAACAAAACTCTTGGTGATAATTACCTTACGATTATCGTATGACATACTCGTAGGCGAGTTTATCTTTTTTGGTTGAATGTAAATATCTCAAAGCGGTTATGGTGTTAAAAGTATCGCCCACGAAAATAGTATACGATCTTCCCCCAAGGAAACGTGCGATAAACTCTCCATGTAAATGGCCCTTAATTTGTGCATAAAATGGCCAGGGAATCCAAACACAAATTTCCTTGATCCATATTTGATTCGAGCTGGATCTTCTGTGATCTAACGCACTGTATGTACTGCGTGCCATTACTATTTTGACCATAGATGGGGAAATGTTAATTTCCTGAACATTCGCTTACACTGTTTACCGTTTCCGTGCGGAAATTGTAACACATATTTTACACCAGTAATTAATTATGCGTGTATGTCTATCATTTCGTAACTAGATGTTTCCCCTCGTCTACGTTTGCGTAAAAAGTGCATTATCCCGCGAAAATTATTCGTATTTTGCGATGAAAATTATCTAAGAACTATTCGAGAACATTTCGTCAAAATCGGTATGCATAGCCTGACAGCACTTATAATACATAAATATATTTTTTCTCAGAATTTATTGATTTTCAAAGATTTTAAAATTAAAAAATCGTACAAAAATATATTAGATTAATAAAACGTATGACTCTCTATGACGTATGACGTTCGACAGGAGGCGTGAGAGAAACGAAAGACAGACTGACGCCGTAACGCGTTACGTAACGAAGTGGTTTACCCTCCCATAAGAAGTTATCACTTCAAAAATTGCATGTGCTTGTATATATATCCAGGCGAGGGTCCGAACTTTCATCATTTGAATGACATGGGAACGCGTCAATCATTAAGCTACCATGACTTTGAGTTATGTGATTTAGGTGTCTGTATACTGAATTTTATTCAGTCCTAAAAGTTTATTTTACATATGAAATAAATAAAACTAGTGGTCACCCGTGGTCGAAATAATAATTAATTTTCAGTTTGAACATTATTAAGGTTCTGTTGTCAAAGACTATATATCCCTATTAATATTATAAATGCGAAAGTAACTCTGTCTGTCTGTCTGTCTGTTCCGTTTTCACGTAAAAACTACTGGACCGATTCGGCTGAAACTCTGTATATATATATTTTCGATACCGAGAATGAACATAGGATACTTTTTATTCCGAAAAGTGGGATAATTTCCGGGATAAAAATATATTTGTCTTTCTGTTTGTTATACTTTTACTGAAGAACTAATGGGCCGATTTGGCTGAAATTCGGTACGTATGTAAATTAAATACTGAGGGTGGACAAGGGATAATTTTCATTTTGGCATTTTTGGTCATTTTGGCATTTTTGGTAATTTTGGCCTATTTGGACATTTTGGCCTATTTGGTCATTTTGGCATTTTTGGTCATTTTGGTCTGTTTGGTCATTTTGGCCTATTTGGTCATTCTGGCCTTTTTGGTCAAGTTTTGTAATTTATTTTGTTGACAGATAGACGGGGGATGGTATAATTAGCGATATAAAATGAAGTGAATCTTCCGTGGGCAAATACATAAAAATGTAATATAATATAACCTGTAGCACTTGCTCTTTAAACAAGAGACACGCACTGGGGGTTAACCCGCGGCGCAGCCGCGGGGTAAACTCTAGTGCTTCTATAAACACAGATCTCGCCAAGGCTACACTGTTTATTTCACTTTAACAATAAACAAAAGAGTATATATACATGTGTGTGTTAAATACATGGTAGTGTGCATTATGTTTTTTTATTGATTTAATATATTTTTGCACTCCTTCTCTCTCTTCTCCGTCCGCGCAATTTTCGTAAAAAGGGGTACAAGGTTTTTGCTTCACGTATTAATACACATAACGATACTATATAGAGTCCCTTGCGACTATAAGTAGAATACTGCGCCTAGATCACCATCTTCTATGAGTAAGATGCCTGGAAGGCTGGCTACGTTTCCTCGCTGGATCGCCGTACTGATCCGATGTTATTAAAATTTTATTAACCATTGCAAGAAATAAATATCAAACACGCATTACTAGCTAGAAAGCTTAAATAAATAAAGTTTACAGAATCAAATTGCATTGACATACGAGTTTCCAATCTAATACTAAATTTACCAGCCTTAAAGCTTTGCTGGGATGTAATCAATGTGAAAGTGCTATGGTGTGGTCCCTTTTATACCGTTACAGATTGCTTGTGAAGATAAATACTTAATAAGTAAATAACCCAGACACGAAATGAAAAAACAACACAAATGGCACTAGTTAGGATAATATATATAGGTATAGACATAAGGCACATACTGCACACGCACTTCCTCACAACACCAGCAGGTAACAGATACACTCTACATTATTATTAAAATTAGAATAAATTAATATAGTAAGTGTACGCAGCTCGTCGCACATATAATATTAAATGTTGTAGTACGCTGATGGTGGTGGACCTAGGATACTCAGGTCGATGAAGTGGTAGAAGTTAAACACGGTTATTAGGTGAAAACTTGTAATAAAAAATCACTAATTCTACGAAGGCGTCTGCCTTCGGCTACAATTTAAGCAGAAGAAGCACAAAATAAATGAATGCAACAACAATGTTGCAAGTAATAAAATTAAATGCAATTTTATGTTGGTGTTGCCAACAATACGTTATTTGTAAGGTACACCACCACACAAACGTCATTGAATAAATGTCACACACAATAACAAAAATAACCAATAAGCGTGTATAAAATCTAAAAACTTTTTTCCAAATTAAATTGTAAAACAGATTACGGAGCCCGAGTCCGCAGAGTTGTTTAAAATTAAAAAAAACTCAATAAAAAGTTCAAACTTGATAGTATGTTTAAGTAGAAACTAATAGCATTACTTAGACTAGATTAAATAACCCATACGGCAGTAGATTATATTGAGGTCTCATATTTTATACAGAAGATAAAAATAAAATTAAATACATCTAACAGGTTTTGTGTAAATAAAATTTATGTTTGGACGTACCTATTGATGCCTAACAACTTAGTAATTACTATTTCTCAGTAATCTTAAGCATATGATAATTTAATCACAGTCACTAAAAACTCGTCGAGATCTCTGAATACAAGGAAATGAAAAAAAAACATGTAAAGCTAGCTGTGCGTGCAACTTCTTCCGCGTGGAATTATTATTTCTTGAAATCTTATAAAAGTAGCACACGTTAATTTTTATAATATCAGCTATCCTTCAGTGAAAGTTACGTCAAAATTGGTCCAGCCGTTTCAGAGATCAGCCGGAACATGTAGATAGAGAGACAGACAAAAACAATAAAAATTGCATTTTTGGAATCTCCTGGTCCAAAGAAACCTGCCTTTTCACATTTTTATTTTGACATTAGCTGCGCCCCGCGGTCTCTCCCGCGTGGAGATCGAAAATCGTCATAATTCCAAAATAAAATATTTTTTCTAAAATAAAGCAGCGTAAGTTACTCTTTATTATATCAGTTACCTACCAATAAAAGTCCCGTCAAAATCGGTCCAGCCATTTCAGAGATTAGCCGGAACAAACAGACAGACAGACAAAAAATGTAAAAAATGTTATTTTGGTGTATGTACCGTATAGTATACATATGCATGTAGTAAAAAGCGGTTATTTCAATATTACAAACAGACACTCCAATTTTATTTATATGTATAGATTACAAACAGACATTTCAATTTTATTTATTTTTATAGATAATAGTGTAATATCTGAAATCAGTGTCAATTATATGTAACAGTTCCGCAAATATACGATTGTACTGCCCAGAGTAATATGTTCAAGTTATTGGAGCAGCAGCGCACTTGTAGCACCTTTAGTGTTGCAAATGTCCATAGGCGATGGTAACCGCTTTCCAATAAGTGGGTCATCTGCCTGCCTGCTGAACTCCCGCAATAATAAAAATAATTGGAACACTTATAATTAATATTAAAATCCACTATACGAGAATGAATTTATTTATTACACTCAATCGACAAGATTAATAGGCGACATTTTGGAAGATCGGAAACTATTCAATTTACTTATTCAAATTAACATATTTCGACACTTATAATAAAACCGAATTAAATACAACGAAAAGACACAAAAACTTCTCTACAAATTATATTATTATGATATAAAATGCAAATAATTCAAACAAAACGATTTTAGCATAATACGAATAAAAGTAATTCAGAGGACGTTTCCCTTACAAGAGCAGATTAACAAATTGATATTGTTTATAAAGTATAAATGTATAAAGAAAACTATACTGGTATTATTTCTGAGATGGATGGATTGGAGGCACTATAACATGATAACGTACATAGGAATAAAGAAGTATGGAAGGAAAAGACATATTCTACCGACCGCAAATAATTGAGAGAAGGTGAAAGAAAATAAAGTTTGGTGTTTTATAAAACCTAAAAAAACGGTACACACGACAATACACACATCCAAAGAAAGATACTTTTACAATCAGATTTACAGAGATGAAGTACGCAAGAAAATATCTATAATATTATAAAATTCTAAACATATCATGTCATTAAAGCTATTTAAAAACACAATTGTACTAGACTATTCAAAGGAGAGCTAAATTGCGATACAATGTTAGATTTCTTGTCTGTTATTCATTTTGTTTGTTTGGCGGTTTTTATGTTTGTTCGGGGTTCACTTAAAAGCTACTCGGTCGATTTCGATGTGGTTTTAGTTGATCCACAGCAAATTTTAGACCTAAAATCTATGCTATTTTTTATCCCGGGAATTTTTCTGGAAATGTTTTAAAATTTCCAGAATAAGGAATCGAACTCCAATATGATTACATTTTACTGATCGATAGAAAATTTGATTCAATAAATGTATGATATTTTTTACCACGGAAATTTTCCCGAGAGAGTTTTGAAGCCGTTCGGATGCATAAATTTTTTTTTATTCCGACACAGTGTCCACTATAACGATAGCTTACAGTCATTTTCTATATGCTGCGATACTTTGTGTCCCGGGAATCCCCCGGGAATCAATTCAAGTATGGACAAAGTCGCGGGTAATGTAAAAGGTGAAAATAAAAACAAATATACTATCCAATCACGCTGCCACTGGAACCATACCGTTTAGTAGATCAACATTTTGAGCTTGGTATTGGGAGTGTACCCTTTGATTAAAATCCTCATTTGATTGTTTTGCATCGATGTTTTCGAGACCTTTCAATTTGGATACATTGCACTTCAGCTCTGAATTCCCACATGAAATGTGTTTTATAGCAGTCATTCCATTTCAGCTTATAATAAATATCATAAACGTTAAAAGCAGTTTTTTTCTTTCGTTACATTTTAGGAATTATAGTTAGTTCTAGCGTTTAGTGCTAAACTAATTTCATTTGCCGTAATTTGTCCTGGTGATATGAATTTTAAATAAATCTTATATATAAAAATGAATGTTGTATGAATGAATGTCCTCTATAGAATCGTAAACTATACATCCGATGTTGATGAAATTTTGTGTATGTGTTTGAGTGGATCTCGGGAATGTTTAGATTCACAATCGGAACCGGTAGGTGGCGTTGAAATCGGGTTCTCGAATGCTCCTTATCACCTGAACCGATTTTGGTGATTTTGTTTTTGTATGTTTGAATGGTTTCCCAGATCGTTTAGATAGACATTTGGAACAGGTAGGTGGCGCTGAGATCGGGTTTTAGAATCCTCCTAATCACCTAGACCAATTTCGGTGATTTTTTTTGTGTCATGGTACAAAGGCTTTTAGGAATTCAGAAAATAGGCGGTACGTAGGTCGCCGGGTCAACTGGTCTTGAATAAGTAATAATATAGAAACAAAATCGAATGTGTGCTGGGAAACATATTAAAAGTGAAACTTCAACGGACAAGTGGAAAAACGAATGACAAAGGATAAGTGGCAAATTGAATCGCAATAAAATTTGAACTTGAAATTTCACGGGCAGATTGTTAATGTACTTGTGCAATATGAAAACCTGTCTGATGTAAGTTATCGTACAATACTACGACTGCGACTGGGAGTTCATCCACACTTCCCTGACACCTGAAAGTTATCCACTTTACGTGGCGCTCGCTCTTTTATGCCATATGTGAGGAAGCTGTGGAATGAGCTCCCTCCTGCGGTTTTCCCAGAGCGCTACAATATGGGGCTCTTCAAAAAGGGCGCAAACAGATTTTTAAAGTCTCAACGAGGTAGGCAACGCATCGGCTCCCTTAGTGTTGCAGATGTCCATGGGCGACGGTAGCCACTTGCCATCAAGTGGACCCGTCTGCCAGTTTGCCTATACGCAAACATAAAAAAAACAATAATTATGTATACCACCATCGCCACTTCTAATCAGCAATATTCTTGCCACGGCTTGCCTAGAACAGACCGCTTTTTAGCGACAAGACGTCCCTTTGTACACAATTAGAATAATACTAGTTCGTAAGGTTTCTTTTATAAGTCGCGGAAGGCAACGACACACCTTCCATGATCAAATTGATCATGTGTTAGCAGAAGGTGATGTTAGGAGCCTTAAGAACAGACGAGCGTGCATAACAAGAGCTATGAATGTCAAAAAAGCAAGTGAGGTGTGTAAGAATGGGCCTGTGTGGCGCTCTGTTGTTTGTGCCTAGCCCGCAAGGGACCTGGCGTGAAGTTATGTACGTATGTAAGTTTTCGGTAATGGTGTACTATAAAGTGTTATTTATCTATCTAATGTTACCATAACTTATTTATTACTCTTGGTAAGGAAGATGTTGTTACTCTGAGGACACTAATTGTTTATTAATAAACTTGTTACAATGAAGTTAACATTTGGTTATGTAGAGAGTTATGTAGAGAGAGAGAGAAACTTGCCTAAAGTCAGAGCAATCTTAGGAGTAAGACATTTTTATTAATAAGACGGTCTCTCTCTTTTCTGTCACCATATTCCGATTAATTGGGGTCGGCACAATATGTCTTTTCCTTCCACACTCCTCTATTCTGACATACATCTTCTGTTACACCACCAATCACCACATCATCTTTCACGCAATCCATCCATCTTTTTTGGTCTACCTTCACATCTGTCCCCATCCATCTTGTAGTTTAACATTCTTTTTGTCACGTGACTTTCATCCATCCTCATTACATGCCCATACCACCTTAATCTTCTTCCTCTCAATTCTTCAATCACGGGTGCAACTTTCAAAGATCCACTTATGTACTCATTTCTCACTTTATCCATTCTTGTAACACCACATATCCATCTCAACATTCTCATCTCAGCTGAGTGGAGACGTTTGTGGCTTATCACTTTAGTGGCCCAACATTCGGACTCGTAAAGCATGTGTTACGTGTTGTTCATCACAGCACTTATGAGAACCATAGAGTATATTAATATCACATAGACAATCGTCATAGATGATAATATGATCCTGCCAACACTATGAAGTAATTGCTATCTTTAGCATATTATTTTGTAGGGTAGTTTTCGTAGTATTTTACGTATAAAAAGACAGTTTGGCGGATAGACGGGGTTCATTGCTTACTGTGCAGTGTGAATAGTCACACCAAAGGCTGAACAATGATGGGGAAACCTTGCCCAAATAGTTAATATTTGATATATTTGTTACTTTCTTACCCGAATCTCTGCAAGGCTGTTTACACATGACTGGTCGTATGACAGATTTATATATTTGACCTTTTAGTTTCAGTGGAATTAGTGTGTCGCGCGTCACAACGGTTACCTGTCTGCACTTTAGCCACGCTACATTTATTCTTCTCCTTACATCCCTCTCTATATCAGGACGGTAAAAGCATGAATAAAAAACTGTCTGTCTGTAAGTAGGTTTACTGACGATAGTTGAACGTAACAACGTCATAAGAAAATAGTGATGAAATTGTTTCATTTTTCAAAAGAAAATTTTAATCTTATTTGTTTAACATTTTAACATTTATGTTTTAATTTTTTGAAATCATAGCTACGCTCGATAATTATTTCGATCGAATAGTAAAAGCAATTGATTTTTTACTCATCGTGAAATAGTTCTTTTAACTTATTGTTATAGTTTTGTCATATAACATAACCTACAATCGCTGCACTAACGGACCGATGCTATTTATTTTAATGATGAAAGCAAGAATATTCGACAATATATCACTGAACATATATTTGATATCGAAAGAATCATTACCTTTATCGCTGCAGTTATCGTTGCTATAAACAATTGACACCACATTCACTTTTCACTGCACTTCATACTTGACGAAAATGTGTAAATGCATTATTGTATAGCAGCTGTCCACGCGGACGCATCGCTCACTCAAGTAGGAGAGAGACAGATGTCGAACGCGGAGGCCGATTGTGCCTCTTTGCCGCTCGTTCCGCGCTCTCGCTTGCACTTCAAGCCTTAAATGGAACGCCTCAGAGCGAGGTAACGCCGCATGAGTCATGTTTTTTCGTGCGTGCAGCCGGCTCCATCGAATCATAAGACGTTGTCACGTCAAAAACGCTAAATCCATTACAAGATGAAGTAGTTAATAATTATTAGTAATGTTAGTTAAGAGTTACACACGGCCATAAGTAACATTAACTAAGTATAATTAGGTACTATTTATTATACAATGTGACTAATCCAGGAAATTTCCCTAAAGCTATTTTAGACAATGTAGTTGGGAAGTCGCCTCGTTACCGCTACTGTTATTATGTGGTTTGCATTAAACCTAACACCAATTAGACTGTAGTTACCCTATTTATCACTACCCCATTGTAATTAAACCGGTCGTTCATTAGTCGGAGTTAACAAAGAGGGTTGGTCAATGTTTTACTTGTATTATTAATGGAAATTGAATACGTCTTGTTATTTATCACAAAGTAACTGGGTTAAATGCGGCTCGCTATCTCGCTCTCGCTGTACTTTTTTATATTCTGATGTTTCTTCCACTTTTCGTTAGCCATGATTACAGAAGACAAAGATCTCAAGTGTCAGTGAGTAATAATAAAGTTCTTGTTTAGCCTACCGACAACTGGTTCATTTTAATTATTTAACTTTTTGTTTATGGTTATTATTTAATCTATGGGAGCTTGACCTAACTTAAAGGTTTAAATAAAATATAAATTAACACAATTTACTGACGACAATTCTGTGTTACATCTTAACAGTAAAATTACGAATGTTTCGCTGAAATTTAATTTTATCATATACATTACTATATACTTACAATAAAATGATTTTTGTGATTTTTCCTCTTTTAGCACCACTATTTTATTCCTTCTATCCTATCATAGCGGTTAGCAACGAGCAGGCATATCATTTCTCCACTCTAACTTATGGAGTATCCAGTGGAAACATTGTGAATAAATTTGAAGTTTTGTAGCTGCACAATACTTTCAATAACAGGTTAAACAAGGTCCGTTTAGTAGTATTAGGGGAGTGTATTTTATTAAAATATTTTATGGTTCTGTAGCCAGATAATACAGTCAAAGTTGGGCTCTCTTGCAAGTACAGGCGCCTTCTTATCCGCGCGGACTACGAAGCACTTATCCACATCTCATTTGGTTCCGAAAGCCTAAAATTTAATTTTTCAAAAACGCACTCGTACACGTTCTATGAATATTTTTTAAAGTAAGAAGAACAATGGTGATGTTAATATAATTCATTGTTATTTATAAATTAAACGTTCAATAATACTACAATCTCAGACTTGAATCTTGAGCGGCTGTTATTCGCTTCGGCCATCACGCCTCGTTGCGAAAACATTGCCGTAATTTAGTGCTTAAACCTAACAGCCAAAGTAGACGAACGATTAGGATTTATAAGAAAAAAAGCGCGTGTTTAAAGCGTTGAGTTTACTCCTGATTGCAGTTTACTCCTACATTAAAAAATACAAACGCGTGCGTGCAGAAGTGATCTAAGTTGAATTATTTAATATTGAAATTGTTTAACTTGCGAAGGCTTAGGTTATTACTTAAATTTTATGTGTATTAATATGATAATGTAAGGAAAGGTTACGTATTTATAAAATCATTTATTGATCATAAAATAGGTATATTTTATTCTAAGTTACAATTCTTGAATATGTACATTAGAATCCTGTGTATGTCATACATTATTAGTATAATTATTTAATCTAATTACCGAAATACGGCTGCGCTACGGAGAGGAGGAGCCTGTCTACTAATGATGTATGCGTGAGAGATAGGGATGCCATACAGACGCCGTAACGCGTTACGTAACGAAGCGGTTTACAGTCCCATAAGAAGTTATCACTTCAATATGTGCACATGTGCGACCCATGCGACAGTGGCCCAATGTGCCTAAATAAGAGTGATTATAAGAGAAGAAAAAGATACAAACTGATAGAAAACTATTCAGCCAGTAGAAAATACACACATATAAGCACATAAACATATTAATTGAATATTAAAATCATATTTTAAGTAATATCAGATGACAGAAATATAATATTGTGGATGGATGCAGAAATCGCGGAAGGCCATGACACAACTTCCATGATCAAATTGATCGTGTATTAGCAGAAGGTGATGTCAGGAGCCTTAAGAACAGACGAGCGTGCATGACAAGAGCTATGAATGTCGAAGAAGCAAGTGAGTTGTGTAAGAATAAGCCTGAATGGCGCTCTGTTGTTCGTACCCCGCAAGGGACCTGGCGTGAAGTTATGTACGTATGTAGAAATATAATAGCAGTTTTGCTAAAACGTATCTTGGAAAGCAAGCTTACTGTAGGAGTGACATGCAGATTATAATTTAATTTATTTTTCATATTACAATAGCATTATTTCACTCCTTATATGAAAATCGATTATTAGGGAGTTAAGTCCAAAAAAGTCTTACTATTACTACTAGACGCTCGTTTGTAGTTGACTTAGTTTGAACATCTAAAACACGACTAAGTAGTTTCGTGACTAGAAAACAGTGATAAAACGTGTCCTGAGTTTTGATGTTACATTAATAGAAGGGCCTTAAGTTAAAATAATGATGTTCTTATAACGAAAGAAATTATCGATGTCTTTTAAACGTTCAAACTGTAAAAGTCTGATTATATGATATGATGTAGGTTATCCTTCTAAATAAATAAACATACCTAACAAACTTGTTTAATTAGCGAATATTATGTTAATTAATTAGGTTTCCGAAATTAGATTTTAAATTTATTATAGGATTTTCAACGAATTCAAGTATCGATTTAATATAAATATAACATTTTCCTTAGGTCAAATATATGGCCATGGCCAAACCTACTATATCTATCTATAATTTAAAAATTATAAATTAGCATATATTTTTTTAATTAAGTGCAAATATTGGCCTTTATTAATTGTAGTCCTGTTAATTTTATCTTATTATTATTAAAACACGTTTTATGATTAGTCTTAATCTTCAATATAAGAGTTTTGTGATATTGACAAATAAGATTTTTCTAAATTATAATCTACTAGCGACCCGCCCCGGCTTCGCACGGGTGCAATATAAAAACATAGCGGCCCGCTCCGACTTTGCACGGGCATCACTACATAGAAACCTCTAAAATTAGCAATGTTGCCTTAGTATTATACATATAAACCTTCCTCTTGAATCACTCTATCTATTGGAAAAAACCACATCAAAATTCGTTGGGTAGTTTTAAAGATTTAAGCGCACATAGGGATATAGGGACAGAAAAGGCGACTTTGTTTTATACTATGTAGTGATGATAATATAGACGCATAATTGCTTAGATGCAAAACTGCATATTCAATATGGTTATATTTAAAATAATTTATTAATGTTTAATCTATATTTTTTATTTTTATATAATAACTAGCTGTCCCGGCAGACGTCGCCCTGCCCGGTAAAAATAGGGGTTTGTCGCAGAGGGTTAATAATTTAGGGTTGTATGTATTTTTGTATGTTGTATCATAAAAAAATAGAAATTAAAAATTTTGTCTAAAAAATAAAATAAAAAATTTAGGGGTGGATTACCCCTAACATTTAGGGGGATGAAAAATAGATGTTGGCCGATTCTCATAGATACCGGATAAGCACAAAAAATTTCATCAAAATCGGTCAAGCCGTTTCGGAGGAGTATGGCAACGAAAACTGTGACACGAGAATTTTATATATTAGATTATCTACGTACACATATACGCAGTTTTTTTTCCAATTAAATACAATATTTAATGATGCGAGGAAATGTTTTAGTAAAGTTAAGGAACAACTGAATTTACGATCTAATAGTAGAAACTTTGAAAAAATTATATACACGAGTATATCTTGTAAAAAAAAGGCACGCGTGCACTGAGAAATTACATGTCTCATTTAAATATATGAAAGACATCCTTAATTTTAAGCGTATTCCCAATTTCACTACACCATTTGTAAAATGGCATATATGTATAATTAAATAAATATTCCTAACAAATTTCTCATAAACACTTAGTGGTTTTTGAGTGTAATACTTATATTAAATATCCAAAAAAATATTGAAACAATGCAATTTAAAAGTACAAAACTGAAAGTACAAGACGGTATTCAATGTCATTGAATGATTCCAGCTGGTGTTTATAGGTACCATTATGGTCGATTCATCTTAATTTAAAGAAATAAATGAACCGTATAATATAGGCTTAACATACGTCAATAGACAGACAGTTAACAGACTGGCTGATATGACGACTTCAATTTTGAAAAATTAAATTATTTGAAGTCAGACAAATATAATTGTATACACTGACATTTGATATATCATTTAAAATATGCTATTTAAATAATTTAATATTTTAAAAGTTAATATATACAATTATATTTATCAGACGTCAGTTAATTATATTTTATAAAATTGAAATAGCAAGGAAGTCGTCATATCAGTCAGTATAGTCGGTTATTATATTAGTCTGTATTTTTTAGTCCTTAAATTAATTAAAAATACACTAAAACTATTTTTAATGTAGTTTTAATTCATCTAAGGCCTTAAAATTACAGCCTATACATTATAAACTGGTTCCGTAACATCAAGTTTCCTCATATTGTTTAAATTTAAATAAATAACAAGTCTATCAATATTCATAAGCAATTGCTATATCGTGTTTAATAAATCATTCTGTATAATGTCGTAGAAACATCTTGATCTTTGTTGACTTAAAAATAACGATTCCGTTCAGCTTAAACCTTGACCTAGATATTTCAAATGCTAACTTTTAGTATAAATGGTATTAGATTGTCGTAGTGTTGTCATCTTTAAACACTAGTTTAAATAGATATAAAATCATTTTGAATAGTCTCTAAACAAGAATTATATTAAACGTAAACATGTATTTATTAGTGAATTGCAACGGCGGTACCAAAAGAAAAGCGACTGCAGCGCCATCTTTTTAGGTTATGTTCATAAACCCCACAGAGACGATGTCATTTATAATAAGACACGGTGTATATATGTATATACAGGTGTCTTAGTTATTTTAATAAAATCTGGTATAACGTTGGCTTAAATTATTTTTTTGTTATTTTCTGAATTGATAAATTAATATAGGATGTTCGGGATTGTATAGTCTCCATCCCAAAAATGAAAAAGTACTTTAAGTTAATGGCTTTCCCGTTCCGCGGGATACGAAACACGAAGGACGCCGCGTCGAGTACCCCATTTAAAATTTTCGAACAAATTTTTTTTATTAGGTAACACTTATAGATAACGATCTGATGTTTTTCTAAATATGTTTAAAATTTTAAAAATCAATTTTCAATGCGGCAACTTTGGCCCCCGGATTTGGTCAATTTGTTCATTTAATATTATAATGTTAACCTTTCGTAACAATAAGGTTATTGTGACTGATGTCTACCGAAGACCTATGGTTTGTCCTTCATGTGGTTTATTGATTTTTAAACGACTTCATTTTAATAATTATGATTAATTATAAAACAGAATATTTTCGTGATTAACATACATGTTTTTCCGATCTCTGATCACCGAAGTCTATAGATATTTGCAATATTAAAGAACTCGTCAATTACCACGTCTGAAGGATTGTAGAGGTAGGTAGGAGACTAGCCAAAACACGGCCAGATCGTTTTGGATAATAGTTTATTTACTATAACTGTTTTAGCTGTTGAGCAGTTATTTGCAGGTTTTTGTTAACTAGTCATGAAAAATGGAATACCTAGGACGACGAGCACTAACTACTTTCTTATGGAGTCAATTAGTACCTCGAATGTCCTAGTATTATTTATGTTTAATTGCTTATACTTTGAATCCATATTAAGTGGAAAGTAAGCCTATCTCCACTACAAAAATAGTGTTACGTTCACCTCGTAAAGAACTATAAAAACATCTGAACAAAGTCGCTATCACATTTATTTAATATATACATGAGAATATTGGTTAAATTAAATAGGAATAAAAACAAACAGTAAAATAGATCTTCCACTTAATTAAAATCTAGGCAGTGAAAAAAATTCTTGCCAAAAAATTTATCAATTTAAAAACAGGATTATAAAAGAACTAACCGTAAACTTCTGGCCACCATAAATAAAAAGCTGCTTTAAAATAAACGTTAAATAAAAAATATTCATTTAAAATTTCGATATTTTGCCAACACTGTCGACGACAGGTGCACCGAAGTACGCTCCCACCGATACGGTCCATAGATATCAATACATCGATAAATTGTATTTTGATAGTATACAGCACTAAAATCGAATAGAAGCGCCAATAATTAGGGTTTGCGAGCAAATTGACTTTGCGTGAATTACTTGTAGCAAATTTTCAGACAATTTGTTTTTACAAGAGATTAATGGGCAACTAAGCTTAGCTTGTGGCTTTGCGTGCTTTTATAAAGGTCTGTTTGAATTTTTTAACCCAAAATAATCTTGAAACCGCATTTAATTCGCAAACAATAATTTTTAATAAAAGTTTGCTAATATAGAATGTGTTGTTAAAAGGAAATTATATAGCATATTTTTTAACCGATTGCAAAAAAAGGAGGTTCGTTTCAATTCGTCTGTAAATATTTCTTGTACATACATAAATTGTTCAGCCATAACTTATTTGTTTATGAATGAAAAATTCGTAGAATACCGATTATTAGTAAGTAATATCTGTAAATGTATATATTCAAAAACCTGATACTTGAGCTGTATAGCCAACTATATTCAGGTAGAACGTAAAAAAATACACATCTAAACTTCTCATTATTAGCAATTTTAGAAAAAAGTGGATAAACTTTGATTGACGTATTAGAACTTAAGAAAAAAATGTAGTATAAAAAACTGGGTATTTCAGTGTTACTGTCTATATTTTCTTAACTCTTGACCAACAGCGCACCTGTCCGCGACCGTCTTCCGATATTTGCCAATATTTAGACCTTCCCGCAGATATTGCCAGTGAAAGATTACATATAAAACGCACTGTATCTGCTGACCGTTGAATTGAAGCGTTTGAGGGACACCGATTTATTTGTCCAACGAAAAAGGTTGGTATATTTTGTAATGTTTATGTTACCTCCTCTATATAGTTGTACCCGTATTTGACGAAAGGAAATTATATGTTTGTTCTTTGTTTAAATATGTGAAGCAATAACGTAGGTAGTAGACCGCCGATATAGATGCGTGGTATGAAAATGTTCGTCAGTTTTCAAATTACATTTAACGTTCCGCGAGCACATTTTACCTTTTTAAACTTAGTCATATAACAGACTGTTCCACAGAAAATTGTTTAACTTGTACTAACAGTATTTAATCTGTACAATAAAACGTCACTGTCAATATTGTTTGACAGTAATGACATGTGACTTACCACCGATCCCCTCGTCCCCTTCTACGAACCGAACACGGGTACACAAGAAACCGTTGCTAAAACTAAGATTTATTTTTAAATAATAGGTAATTTATAAATAAATAAAATAAATTTTAAATAATAAGAGCTAGTGTATAAATAATATTAAAATAAAAAAAATGTGTACGTGTACTAGTGTACACACGTAAGAAGTGAAACTTCTTTATGACCTTATTTTTCGAAAAATAATTTACAATATGCATCTTTACAGAAATTGGTTAAATAAATAAAGCCTACCATGGTCGAATCGACCGTGGTAGGGGCAAGAAAAAGATGGCCCATAACCGAAAAAAGTGACGCTAAATTTTTTTCCAACGCCGATAAAGAAGTTTTAGCTCAATAATAAAAAGTGTTTAACAATAAGTAATTTGTAAGATTCCATTTTGCAATAAATACATCCATTTTAATTTTGTAAGATGATAAAGAGTCTATCACTTGACTTGACTTACCCTTCAGCAGCATCACGAAATTCTTCTTGTCATCACCGCCCTTTGGGTACTCCCAATCGACGTCGAGCCCATCGAAGTTCCTGTCGCGAAGGTACGGGATAGCTGAGTAGATGAAGGTCTGGCGAGCGTATCTGGTCGCTGACATCTCTTTGAACTTCTGGGTACCGAAGGACCAGCCACCTGTTTGGAAATATTTTCGATCATTTAGTCGTGTATCACAAAGACTTTTGAAGGTAGCCACACATCACGTGACGCGTCCGTCGGATGCATCCGACGAAAGAATGATGGAATTGGAACATAATCCACCCACCAAAGGACGTAGGCCTTGTACAAACCCTTAAAATAGGATAATACTAGCTCTAAATTGACAAACTGTCAATGCAAAGTAATCTCTAATATATGATGTCCTTAAATTATAACCAACCCATCATGGTAACAAGTTTTAATTACACAAATACTAGTGGCCCCAGCAGACGTTGTCCTGCTCTGAAAGGATAAAAATTTAGGACCCGATCCCAGCGCCACTTACTAGTTCCAATTGTGTAATTAAACCATCCGGGGACCCACTCAAACACACAAAAACAAAATCACCAAAATCGGTCCAGGTGATTAGGAGGATTCTAGAGCCCGATCTCAGCGCTACCTGTCGGTTCCAACGGGGTAAAAAGCATCCTATGTCCGTCTCCTGGTTCTAAGATACCCCCCCACTAATTTTGAGGTAAATCGGTACAGCCGTTCTTGAGTTATAAATAGTGTAACTAACACGACTTTCTTTTATATATATATATATACTAGCGACCCGCCCCGGCTTCGCACGGGTGCAATATAAAAACATAGCGGCCCGCTCCGACTTTGCACGGGCATCACTACATAGAAACCTCTAAAATTAGCAATGTTGCCTTAGTATTATACATATAAACCTTCCTCTTGAATCACTCTATCTATTGGAAAAAACCACATCAAAATTCGTTGGGTAGTTTTAAAGATTTAAGCGCACATAGGGATATAGGGACAGAAAAGGCGACTTTGTTTTATACTATGTAGTGATATATATATATATATATATATATATATATATATATATATATATATATATATATATATATATATATATATATATAGAGTATTTATCAATAGGTGTTTTAAATTCAAAATTACTTTTGACATTTCTGAGAATTAATACGATAAAATCTACATAAACACAAGCGAAACCCCAGGCAAAAATAGTATGAAAATGACTTAAAAATCTCGAAATTCGAATATTTTAAGCAAAGTACTAACAATCGAAAGTCAATAAACTACCCACAGCCAGGTGGTAGGGTATTTGCCCGTCTGGAAAGCTACCACCCCTGGTCTAGAGTATGCCGCCATAACGGCCGGAACACAAAGTTGTGTTGCGACATTAGTGGCCAAGATTCCGTCTCTCTTTAAAGAGCGGCAACGCATTAGTCGCACCTTTGGTGCTGTAGTGAGGTAAGGCGATGGTACCCGCTTTCCATCAGGTGGGCTGTCTGCTACAAGAAACATGTAGGTACTTGTTTTTTTATTGGAACAACAAACAGCTACATTATAAAATCAAACACAAAATTACAACTTAAATGAAATATTAATCAATAATGCCACAGCGCTGTCCGCAGATTAAAATATAAATATATTATTAAAGCGATTTTGGTATTTTTTTGTAATCGCTAGGCTTTAATATTCAATATGTATATACTTATTGATACAAGAAAGGAAAAGAAAGTTAGTAATAGAAGAAGAAGAGCAAGGAGATAATAGAAATGGAATTAGTATTGTGTTTTTTTTTTATTGCAGGAGGTCAGCAGACAGGCAGACGGCCCACTTGATGGAGAGCGGTTACCATCGCCTATGGACATTTGCAACACCAAAGATACTACAAATGCGCTGCTGCCCTCTTAAAGGAGACTGGAACCTGGTCCACTAATGCCGGAACACAACTCAAGGTTGTTATGGCGACATACTTTAGACCAGGGGTGGTAGCCATCCAGTCGGGCAAATGCCCTACCACCTGGCTGTGGGTTGTTTTGTCGCCTCTTACGACAGGCCGCCCAGCCGCAGGAAATTGTATTCTTTCTCCGTTCCTGCACGGAGGAGTGTTAGTGTTTTGAGAACAAGGAATTTAAATTTAGAAGCTGAATTGGCAAATATGTCTATGTGTTCAAAGAGTTTATTATTTGTGTTGACCATACGTGTGAGAGGAGAGCGAAGGCCAGAGTTCGTACTATTATACAAACAAGACTAAGTACACTCAAACTCAAAATATACTTAACACTCCATTATACTGGAACAAGTACAGCGACACACACGTCAAATGCAAAATCATTCAACTTTAGTACAACATTTTCTACTGAGTGAATGAAGAACTTTTGCAAACAAAACCCACCAGTCCTTTGTACCCATTCAATAATACCCTATAGTCTATTTAGACTGTAAGACGGCAATACTCGTTGTTGTAGACCGCAAACAAAGTTTTGCGGCTTGTGTTCTAGGGATGAGACGCGATCGATATTACGATATCGACATTAATGTAAGAAAAATATCGGCAAGTGTATTTTCAAATGTCATATTTTAAAATAATAGTTATACGAATTTCTAGCCTGTAGTTATCAATATTAAATGTATAACTTCTTAATAGTGTACATAATCTTTTACATGTAACTTTTTAGGTTACAATGTAGCTCAATACAATGTACCTATTTATTAATGTAATTATAATTGATTGTAATCTGTTTGTGTACCATATGAAATAAAAAGCAGGTATAAACTATGTGTATCTAGGTTACATAGACGCAGTAGAGAGAATATACACACACAGATAATTCTTCAAGACATATGTCTAGAACTATCTACTCATTGGCTATTGTTGCTTCTATTGGCTATTGTCGCTAGAGATAGTTTTGACCCTAATGTGTAAATGTTTTCCAAAAATTTCTACTTCATACTTCAAAGGTAGAGGGCATACATATTTTTCATAATGTTAATATCTCCCTGCCTACAGAAGTAAGTGAAAAAATCATCAAATTTCAACGGCATATTTTTTATGTTACTTGGTGTAATAAAATTGACAGAGGTCTCCTCTAATTGTTAGATATCTACTACACATTTGTATAACACCTTTCTGTCATATTTATCTCTATAAACCTAGTAGTTGTTTGAAAAAACTTCTGTGACGTACAAAGACAGAAGACAGACAGAAGAATATGCCAATTTTACGAGCCTTTTTTTATTGATTAAAGCAGCTATAAAATCCTAAAGAGTATTGCTGGTATTTAAAACTATTGTATAAAAACGAAACTTGAATTAATTGTATTTTCTGTTGATGTTTATTAAATAAATCTAATAATTAAAAACAAAAAGTTGTAAACGGTTAACTAATTTTCTAATTACCATCCATTAAGTAGAAAGTGATTGATTTATTTCATTACTATGTTGCTATCATTGACGTAATCCAATAAATGCGCGATATTTCGCGGAAATACGTGTTTTATTCAAAGGAAACGATCTGATTAATTTAGTAGATTCCGCTACAGTTCAGTTTGATTGACGTTTGATTGGTGTTTTTTCCGTTAAATAATTAATTAAAGTTCACACCGAAACGCTCTTTTTGTCAAATACTAGCTTTTGCCCGTGGATTAGCTTACGTAAGTGTAGATTTTGTAGACAAAGTGAAGGAACGGTCGTTACGAGTCCCACGCGTCTGTTTTAGAAATGAAAAAGGTGGAATTAACCATGACAGTCACATATTAAAATTACGTTGTCATTGTCATTAGGGGATTGCAACAGTAGCGCCATCGTTTCGGCGATTAGTCTATCCCTCGGGAGTAGTACCATGGATAAATAATTCTTCAATGAGAGAATTCTTATGTATGAGAGGTAGTGAAATTTTCAAAATGACGATATCCTGCGTAGTTAAAATGAAAATGTCAAAAACAAAGTAACATTCGCATATATAGTATTTAGTATATAAAGAGGAAAATTCCATACTCATGTATATTAGAGTATATGTGAGCAATTTTAATATAACGGTACCTTAACATCAAATGGGTCTCATTTATAGCTATAAAAATAACGTCTTTAACTAATCTAGAGCTTTATTATCCTATATACATACGTTATCTGTCAATATTAAACGTCATTAATAATAATCACAATATCGCATCACAAATAACGAATGAACCCCATCGCTACATCTCCGTGAAGCGGCTTATAACTATAACACTATTTCAGATAAAGCATTAACCATACAAAAGTATCGACATCGATAAATTTGCCAGTCACATCACTACAACACGTGCGAACACACCGTGGCGGTTTTCCCACGGCACAAAGCGCGCAGCGGCCCACACATTTTCACCTATTTTCACGGGAATTCCGGACAAAAACCGCACCAGTTTTCATAAGAGCACAAGAACGTGGAACACCATGATATGAGTTAGAACAACATCGACATACCAGTTTTTTACTGTTTCACACCACTATTGTATTACGAAAATGTAAACGAACAATATGGTCGATGTTTTGTTTAAATTATTCCCTAATTAAGAATTGCTTTGTTTAACTAATTAATGTTTAATGTCTCTTTGTTTTGAGATGGAAAGTCTTGACTTCCTACGTAGGGCGCATTGCATCGCGATGATATTGGGCAAAGTACCTTGTGAGAAATCAGGCTTAATTCAACTACGCAATAACTTAAGCACATATGTAATTAGTATATTAAGATGATCCAAAATTCAGAATTTTCTCTATAATATCTATTATATATCTATAAAAAAATCCGTGTGTCACTGAACTTCTCTTATATCCCTGGACCGATTATGTTGAAATTTTTTGTGTATGTTCAAGTGGATCCCGGAATGGATTAGATTCACAATTGGACCCGGTAGGTGGCGCTACTGCTGCAATCGGGACCTAGATTTTTACTTTTCAGAGCAGGAGAACGGATGAGTCTTGTTTATGACAATGCGAACGAAGTTTTCTAGCATATTAACTAATAAGACACATGACACACTGATTATGAGTCACTTGAATTCTTGTTATAGTATGATTTGAAATGTGTGATTAAATGGTGATTAAGAATTGATTTAAAATTCACCTTCTAACCATGACCATAAAAATTATACGTCCAAGAACGCGTTGCGAGAAAATCTATGTACGGCAGTTAATGTAAATTTAATTACTTGTATTAACTTACCAATAGCCAACAAGGTCTTTAGCTTAGGGTTAGCCTTTTTCAAAGCGTTGATTCTATCATACAATCCAGTCTTCCCGTCTTTGGTTTCGTCGTTAGACTCGAAAGAGCTGAGCTTGCCTTTCTTCAACCAGCCGAAAGCGAAGATGACGTGAGTGCAGAGATCTGGCTGGATATCTTCGGGCGTGAACTTGCCAATCTTGGTGCGGTATTGTGACCAGTTGGTGTAGTAGCAGACGATCTGGAAAAAGGATAAATTGGTAAAATAGAGTTAAAATCAAGTTTAATTGGGATTGTTCACTTTTTTTCAATTTAGCTATTTGAAAAACCATTTCAAGGAATAGTGTCCCTAATCATTTCTGTCTAGTTAAAATTCCAAAAAACGTACGATCTTCTTGTATTTTGTAAGAAATGCGTTTGACCTTTATTTGACCTTACTAAATCCAATCAGGTGGGCCGTCTGCATTTTTGCCTGTTTCAGGTGTAAAAAACATTCTAGCTGTACACTATTGGATTTAAGTTCTGTAACATGGATTTCCCTAAAGACCACTTTAAAAAATTTAACGATAACTATAGAAAATAATAATGGTTGAACACGAAAAATTATAAGCATAGCGACAAAAAACACTAAAATGATCACGATACGTAATGAGAGTGTGAGACAGTGACATTTAAATAGTAGCACAGATTACTATGATTATATATAAATTATATAAAACTTACTTTTATTATTTTTGTTTTCTAGGCAAAGAAACCAATGTAAACTTGTACCTTATGACGTCATCGGAGAAATAATTTTGAACTCGAATTATAAAAAAACTAACGCTTAAAATACAAAAATATTCAAATTAGTATCTTAAAATACCCTATTTTACGTAATAAAAATATAAAATTAGATGGTCATTTTTTTTTTTTTTTTTTTTTTTTTTATTGCAGGAGATCAGCAGACAGGCAGACGGCCCACTTGATGGACAGCGGTTACTATCGCCTATGGACATTTGCAACACCAAAGGTGCTACGAATGCGCTGCTGCTCTCTTTAGGGAGCCTGGAACCTGGTCACTAATGCCGGAACACAACACAAGGTTGTTATGGCGACATACTCTACACCAGGGGTGGTAGCCATCCAGTCGGGCAAATGCCCTACCACCTGGCTGTGGGTTGTTTTGTCGCCTCTTACGACAGGCCGCCGGGCCGCAGGAAATTGTATTCTTTCTCCGTTCCTGCACGGATAAAATCATTTTTTTGTGAACAGTCCCCATTATACTTTCATTAATGTTACTAAAAATATATTATTCAACACTATTTTCTATATATCATAGACTAAAAATGCTGGAAATGATAATTTCAATACTTTAATGTACTGCGTTGAAGTTGTATTTTATTTTTTTAGATGTTGCTATTAATATCAATTTTATCTTATATCATGTAAAATTATGGAAGTTTTTTTGGTTTTATTTTCACAGTGTTTCATATGGGGAATCGAAAACAAACTAATAAAGAATTTGATTTTTTCAACCGATTTGGTCTACATACATACATACATAACTTCACGCCAGTTCCCTTGCGGGGTAGGCACCAACAACAGAGCGCCATACAGACTTATTCTTACACACCTCACTTGCTTCTTTAACGATTTGGTCTACAGAAATATATGTTAGTAATAAAATTTCAAAAACTGATAGTAGAATAACCTGTGGTGATATCTAGATAATTTGAGAGTTTTCCAGTGCAACTAACTACCCACTACATCTTTCATGTTCTAGTGCAACAAATATGCTCCTTACTCGATTTAATAAATAACTAGAATCGAAAGTCTTAATCAATGGTTCTTAGTTGCAGATTTAATTTTTTATTACTGTTTTCCTCCAACATTCAATAAATCACATGTCAAGTTTTCCTTAACCTTAAAACCCTTACAATTAAAAATAATGATACACGTGTGCTACATCCATTTTAGAAAGGCCTCTGTACTGACGTAAGCAAAGACAGTCCTAAGAACGAGCCTTGTGCGACACCGCAACTAATTTAATCTTTCATTTGCCATTTAAATACACAAATTAATGTAGACCTTTACGTCACGAATATAAGGATTCAGTATGAATTCCGTAACTAAATTATCAGATTGTAAAAATATAAAGCACAATGCGGAAGTGACTGAGCTTTTCGAATGCTAAACTTAATACTTGTTAACCTTGCCAATCGCGGATTCCCTTTTTTACAGTTCTTTTAATCCTATTGCAAATAGCGTAGAGTTTAAAATATATATCTATAACGTATAATAATATGTTAAATGTCCAAATACTTTTTCAGCCTATATAGTGGTATTACTTTTAAATATATAGTATTCTGTGGTATTGCTTACAGATTTTAACTTTTTGGGATATTTCGCATTTTTTATATATGTAGATATATAGTAATTAATGGACCAAAACGTAATCTTAACATTTATTTACAGTTTCTAAAATTGACGGTCGTTAGTTTGTAAGTATATTTTTATATGTAACTATCACTTCGTTGAATTCCACTAACCCTAGCCCATCTTACTGGGCGTCATTAAACAATTAAAAATTAAAGTTAATCACAATCATATAGTCTATGTCACTCCGAAATAATGTAGCTTTCTACTGGTGAAAGAATTTTCAAAATCAGCTAAGTAGTTCAAGGGATTATTTCCTTCAAACAAACTCACAAATTTTCCTCTTTATAGTATTGGTACAGATGTACATACTTTAGTTTATATTTTAGCTTTATTTAAGATTATTCTTTGTTAAGAAAGAAATTAAATAATAAACAACATTATAAATTATTCCAAAGTAATCAGTGAACTGAAGGTTATTGGTTTGGACAGCGATTTCAATTCGATTTTTCATTTTTGTCTAATGTTTTATAATGTTTAAACTTTATAACCTCAAATTAGCAGCAGATGGTTGCCAACAATTTATATTTGAAAAAGCATCTATTGCGCAGCCATTCGATGCTAATGAAGAGCAACCGGTGCGAACTGTTCAGCTGCGAAAAATCAATATATTTGATTTTGTTAGAATATTATAAGTTTGTTTTTGTCCATTAAATTATCTTGTTTATGCATTGATGTTCATCTCTTATAATCTGGTAATATATCTAAATAATTAAATTCTGAGAGATATCAAACTAATGAAGTACGTTTTATGGAAACGTGCTAAGTTTATTGCAACTAAAACAATACTTTCAAACACATTTTCGAAATCTGTTCTATTCTAAGATCGAACTTATTATCAATTGCATCAAAAAGTATAATTACCTTGTATCCATCTTTATCCTTATGATGATCGGTGGTGACAGAATTGTCAATAGCAGCAGAAGATTTCCGGCTGGCAACGGTTGGCCGACCACGGATCTTAGGCCTGTTGACACTAGCTGATAAAACCTGGTCGGTAGATCTTGATATGCTGGACGATACTGATGTTGAAACCTTGGCCGGTTTTCGAAGTCTTCTACGGACAGCTGAAAAAAAAACCAACATTATGGTTTTTTATCTTAATTTTCTGTTGAAAATTGATGTCGGCTATGTCACTACTATTATACATATAATAATTTGCAAAAATTGGTTTGTGCCGATTGGTATAAATTGAGAAAATAATTGTATTTACTTGAAAATGGAATTTTAGAGATTACTTGTTGAAATTCATTAGTTTATACCGCCTACAAAGCAATTTTAGCTATTATTAAAGGAGAAGAAAAGGCGCAAGAAACTCCCCAGCAATCTTTACTACATAAATATAATGTATATACATTCGTGATTTTTATAATAACTAACATTGAAAAATAGCCCTTAAGTCAATTACGTGGGTCAAATCTTTGCTGACCTAGTTCACTGAAGTACAGAGATCCCGGATACGATTTCTGATATGGTAAATTTTGTAAAAGCATTTTCCGTTAGTTACTATATCCTGGGAGTCTGAGATCAGCCCCCAAGTTGTTAGTTCTATATTACCCTTAACACAACTCTAACTTTTTATCTTAGATATACAGAGGGTGTGTTTGTCTACAGATTGCCGATTTTAATGCATTTACCGCGTATATCTTTTATGTGTATGTTCAGTAGTCTTTATTTGATAACAAACAGACAAGAATCCTCAATTGTTTTTGCCGAATTCTCATTTTCACACTCATGGTACTTACAAACTTAAAACGTCAACAGATATAATCTAATGGACCAGCATGATCCCGTGAAACTTTTTTCGAGTAGTCTTGACGACGACATAATCGATTTGAGCATTGCAATATTAGCGTCCGATGACAGCGCCGCACTATTTTTTTAGCTACATTCGTCTATCTCAGGTGAACGATTTCATTTATCTATATAAGAAGTATCATATTTGTGAATGTTGACTCGAGATGTTAGCTAGTTATGTGTCGAATGTTCATTTAAATCCGTCCAGTAGTTTTCACTTGATGCTTTAATAGACAGAAACACAGATAAAAATTCTAAGAGTTGTGTTTTCGGATACTGCTGGTCTGAAGTAGCTCCTATAACTTTTATCACATTTTAAGTGCATTGTATAATCTGCAAATGAAGCGGAGAATCAATCATACGTGGCAAGAACTTTCGTTTACAATGTAAGTACACGCATACAAGTAAAATGTCGTCAGTTTTAAGGGGCGGGGTTTTATTATTAACTATTCTGGGTTTTATAAGGAGGCAATTAAATCGAAAAAAAGCCAAAGCAGAATACAAAAGAAAAAGAAAGTCGTCAATCTACAAAATGCCTATTGCATCTGAATACGATTTTTTATTATTTTTATTATAAGCCGTTAAAAGAAAAATGTTAGAGAACTGATCAATGAGGAATTTGATTGATCGTACTAACATGAACCGTTTACAGATTTATAATATTATTTTTATACATTTTCTATGCTATTTGTTAGGTTACCTAGGATGTGAAATTTTAGAAACGTAACATCGCAAGGAACATAAACAGCACGTAACACCAGATCTTATTACCTCTTACATAATTCTTCCGTTCACATGAACATCAAAGAATTGCACAAGCGATTAAACATTGCCTTTACAGATGAAATTCTTAAACAGAACCTCGAAAGTTTTATGCCTGACGGCAATATTTTTATAGAACTTAAACAATTTGAAGACTCGCAAATAATATAGTCTATTAAATATAAAATAGTATTTTTATGCATCTGATATGACAGGGTAGATAGCTCATGAAAGCAATGTTTACCTCTTAGATGAATCAAGAGAAAAAAGAATATGTCCACATGAAACAATACAGACATATTTATATGCTACGCCAGAACCTTCACGTCGGAGATATTATATATAGAAGCATAGCCAAATTCAAATATCTGGGCTGCACAGTCACCGACACCAACACCAGAGAGCCAAAAGACAAAACGCCCTGAGGTTTTGTGCAGCCCTGCATAAGGTACTGGTGTCCAAGCTTCTAAACAGAAAAACCAAAAATAGGATCTATAAAACCGTCTGCCGGCCCATCCTGGCAAAGATTGGACGCTTACTCTCAAGGAGGAGAACCAGAAGCAGCGAAAAGAAAGGTTCTCCGTAAGAGTCTGGGTCCAACAAAGAGAGAGAATGGTAGCTGAAATTGAAAATCTCATGGTCGAGCCGAACATAATAGGGGAAATAAAAGCTCACCGCTTCCGCTGGCTTGGTTACGTAGAGCGGATGGGAAATGGTCACAGCGGGAGGAAAGCATATTTGGGACGGCCGGTAGGTCAGCGTCCGTTCGGCCGTCCCGAGAACAATGACGAAGTTTATAAATAATCTAATACAACAAAAGCAAAATTGTTTGTATTGTATTCTACCCATAGTCCCTCAAGACTATAAGTAGAATGTTGAGCCTAGATCACCGTCTTCTAAGGGCCAGGAATTTAAATCTAGCTCTCTACCACAAGTTCCACCACCACCACCACGTATTCACTTAGGTTATGATTCATTGGCCGACAACTTTTGATCTGATGATTGAAAAATCGGCCTTTAGAATAAAAACTTCTTTTGGCATTAAATTATTGGCTTGCTAAAATTATGCAAGAGCTATTGTGTACTATAATTTATTTCAATACAAACAATATATTTTCACGGTGCCACTATTTCCCAATCGGTTCCGAGCAATAAAACTGCACACACTTTGAATTTCAAAAGCTCATGAGGGACCAGTACCAAACAACACAGCCCAAGCTAAAACACACTCTAAAGTGATATGCACAAGGATGAAATTTACAACAAAATTGCTTTTTTGAATTTCGTACATAGAAGCAGAATTGCCTCTTTTGGACCCTGTAGTCACTTGGAACATATTATTATGTAAAATCGTAAAACAAACGGATATACGTTTGTCTATATATATCTATGAATATATAACTAAATTTTCCCTAGCAACTGTCTCTATTTTACTGACATAATAACTAATTCGGTTTCTATATGGCGAGCAAAGATGTAGGTAATATATATATATATTATGGTCAGCAGACAGGCAGACGGCCCACTTAATGGAAAGCGGTTACCATTGCCTATGGATTTGCAAAACCAAAGGTGCTACAAATGCGCTGCTTCTATCTTAATAGAGTCTGGAACCTGGTCACTAATGCCGTGTATAATAATAATAGTAGTGTATAATAGTGTAACTAACACGACTTTCTTTTATGTATATAGATAGCCTATGTGTAATTCTGATGTGTAAGCTATTTTACTGTAAAGGTTCATCAAAATCCATTCGGTGGTTATTGCGTGAAAGAGTAAAACACACATCCATACATACAAACTTACAAACTTTCGCGTTTATAATAATACTTATAAGATTTGCCAAACTTGTATCCCGGATATGTAGAAATCTAACTAAACATTACATAAGCCCTAAAGAATGTTAATCAGTATTCAGAAATATTTTTTTCGTATTCAAATTGTTATAGCCATTATTTCGTTCGTCACATTCAAAACGTTTTATATAAATCAATGTGCAAATGTGTTGCTTCTTTCGTGAAATTCGTAAATCGTAGGAAAGGCTAATGTGGATACGTCTCAAACTATATTTGGTCAGGATTTGAATTTAGGACGCAATACCTAAATATTCGGCCACGTGTATCTACATAAATTATTATGTTACTAGCTGTCCCGGGAGACGTCGTCCTGCCCGGAAAAGCTTCAATTGATATGACGATAGTAGCGCCACCTACCGGATCCAATTGTGAAACAACTCAGAAACCTTCTCTGGCTCATACACAACAATTTTGCTAAATGATCAAATGTATAGTTTACGATTCTATATAGTACTTTACATACAGACAAACATTCATTTTTATACATAAATGATGAAGAAGAAGATTACACAAGAAACGCGCTGCGTTAAAATAACATTAACAAATAATTGTAATTACTGTTAAAATAATAATGATTGCGCTATTGAACTCCTTTTACTCGTACATACTTATAACGTCACAAGTATTATTACTTTACTCTACTCTACTAAGAAGTAGCTCAGTTAATTTCACTCCACTCACTCATTATAATTCTCATAAACGGAATCAGATCGAAAATTTATATGAACAAACTTATTTAAAGAGCAAAAAATTGTATGTTGCTTGGCATGGTCATGCTCGAATTATTATACTGATTACGAGGCTGGCTCAATTGGTATGACACCATACTCCCGCAGAATATAAACTGGAAATAGAAATAGCTGTTATGTATGTATGTATGTATGGCGTGAAGTTATGTATGTATGTACATACATACATAGCTTCACGCCAGGTCCCTTGCGGGTTAGGCACGAACAACAGAGCGCCACACAGTCCCATTCTTACACACCTCACTTGCTTCTTTGACATTCATAGCTCTTGTCATGCACGCTCGTCTGTTCTTAAGGCTCCTAACATCACCTTCTGCTAATGTATGTATGTAGTTGTTGATAAGCCTTGCAGTAATCGTGTTTTCATTATCATCATCGTCGTCATCATCCGAGAGTTAAATCACGGTTGCGTTCGGTGCGCTCGCTCTAATGCCCAGGGTGCCCATTCTTACTTTTTTTAATCCACGCTCGTGGCCTTAAGCATCCTCCGTTTCGAGACAATTCGTATGCATGTTATCCTTCACAACGTCAAGGAGCAATTCTTGGCCCTTCAACTGGGACTCAGTGGAGGCGGCATAGTTAGACGTAGAAGTAATCGTGTTTCCATATCCTGTCATATTCCATTATTTATTCATGTCTGATTCCACTATCTCATCCTAAAGGCTGACATCACTTTAGTTTCGGCTCTGATGTTAAAAATGCTTACACGTAATGATAATCGCCTTCTATTATGTTGGCAGTCTGCCTGTTTGCCTGCTACGGACAGTTAATATTGTCTACTATCAATAAATTCTAAGCGCAATATACACCAAAGTCACCGACTCGCCGACTCAACCCAGCGGCCCATATGACAAGAATTATGTTGAAAACATGCGCCCGTGCGTGCTTCCCGCCGACATGATAGTAACCGTTGTTCCTGCTGTAGCCTGTCGACACTCAAGTTGTAGAGATGTGCTTTGTTTTACGTTCCTTATCTCGAGCCGCCGACATAATTTTCCGACTTGCAATGAGTGAAGCCGCCAACTAACCCGCCAATAAAAGTTACTGACAAAGGTCGGTGAATCAGCTTTGGTGCGTATTACGCTTTACGTTGTAGCTGCGAAAAAAGGCGTATCCATCATACTATGATCGGGCGCATTACTCGTCGGTTTTTCGTCTGAATAAATTGCGGGATTATCGGTAATATATCTTTGAGGGAGTACATGTCACGGTTATGTGACGGCGGCCCATTTCGCGCTTTACTGAATACGACCGAATGCGACGCGGGATGAATGAGAAGTGAAGGGCTAGGACGGGCCTTATTTTTGATACAGTATTTCTGGCATAATGCGGGTAGGCGTATGAGTTTAACATAAACATATTTGTTGCAACTACTCATGTTTATGTTAGACCTAGGCTTACATCCGAAAACTTATGATCTTGAAAGAAACGAAAATAGAAAGTGTGTCTTTACTGTCACACACTACCCTGTGAATCCTGTATGAAGCCAACGCATTGCTAGCTTTTTTAAATTTCAAATTTAATATTGCTACGAGTTAAGAGACTCGAGTTAAAATGCTGTTGGAATTACTATAGAATTTATTAGAACTATACAAACACGTATAACAGAAGTACAAATATAACTGGATACAACCAGTACAAACGTGATGCACGTTTCAATAACACGACGTAATGCACGATTCAATAACACGTGCAAAGTCCGTCACTATATAGCTTATCGAATGCACACACGTCTTGTGTCGCTTGTGCCTATCGCTAGACTGACTCACCCCTACGTTCGGGCATTAATTTACACTATAAATACAATATGTTTCGACACAATACTCGACTGTGTAAACAATAATCAACAAGAATCAAACCTGGTTAATGACTGTTATAAACATTACAATACACAATGGCCTGTTTTTCTAATTAAAAATTTTAAACACAAAGTAAACAAAAGAAGTTCAAATGCGGAAAGGTAATAAAGTGTGCTTTATAGCAGGCAGTTCTGAAAAATAACTGTATAGACATGTGGTCAAAACATTTTGAAGCAAACTCTGTTGACAAGGGTATATGGTACAAAACTTTGCAAAATAAGCTTCCAAACAATCCATGGTTTGAGGACACACACTTTTCTCGAGAAATTACTGTTGCAGCTTTTAGGATAAGGTCTGGCCACATTCCAGTTAACAAGTTTTATCACATGATAGGGCAAAAATCTACACCTCTTTGTGAGCACTGTAACATAGTAGAGGATCTCATGCATATTGTTCTGGAATGTGGCCAAACCCAATCAATTAGAAGGACATTCTTGCCAGACTCGTCACTGCATAGTGGAGGAATAAATATTATTCTAAGCAACCCTTTGAGCAAGGAGGCTGGATTATTATTTAAGTTCATTACTAAAATATTTAAAAATAGAGTTTTTTTTTTATTTTTTTTTTATTGCAGGAGTTCAGCTGACAGGCAGACGGCCCACTTGATGGGAAGCGGTTACCATCGCCTATAAACATTTACAACACCAAGGTGTTACAAATGCGCTGCTGCTCTCTTAAGGGAGACTGGAACCTGGTCACTAATGCCGGAACACAACTCAAGGTTGTTTTGGCGACATACTTAAGACCAGGGGTGGTAGCCATCCAGTCGGGCAAATGCCCTACCACCTGGCTGTGGGTTGTTTTGTCGCCTCTTACGACAGGCCGCCCGGCCGCAGGAAATTGTATTCTTTCTCCGTTCCTGCACGGATAAAGAGTGAGTTAAAGTTAAGTTTAATGTTATACTTGAGTTTATTTAATATTTAAAAATATGTAAATTTGCCATCACCTATGAGGCTGATATCGTCACTAGTGACGAAAAGTCTCAATAAAAAATGAAAAAAAAAAAAAAAAATAGCAGGCAGGTGTGCATTCACTTTTGTCGGCGTTTAACAATATATTAACAGTTGTTGTATTCAAAAGCT
Organism: Dendrolimus punctatus; assembly: GCA_012273795.1. NCBI lineage: Eukaryota > Metazoa > Arthropoda > Insecta > Lepidoptera > Lasiocampidae > Dendrolimus > Dendrolimus punctatus. The sequence continues at coordinate 19,390,939 of CM022539.1, forward strand.
TATCTGGTAGAAGGTTGTACAGTTTTGGTGGTTTACAAAATATACTTTTATTTAAATAAGCCGTCTTGTTTAGCGGACAGCATATTCTATTCTCTTCTATTAAGATTATAGTGTGAACTGGTAGAGATTTTTTTTGACGAATAATGATGATTTTATGACGACATTTCAAAATCTAATATAAAAATAAGCTTAATACTCGAAATTTGAACTACTAACGAAACATTTCAAAATATTTCTAAGTCTATCTGTATGAGCGGTGTTTAAATTATCAAAAAATTCAAAAATAATTAAATGGATACTAAACTAATTAAAGACATGCTGTTTTAATGTAATGAAGATTACAATGCCATAAATAATCTAATACAATAAAAGAAAAGTTTTATTGTATTAGATTATTTAATTTATATTATACTAGTGGGTCACCCGTGGTCGAAATTCGACCATAATAATGGATGTCAAAGACTATATATACTTCTTTCATCACAGATTACGTTAAGGCTGCACTGTTAATTTGACTTGAACAATAAACAAAAGAATATAATTATATGCGTGTGTGTGTCAAATACATGGTAGTGTGTGTAATGTTTCTTTTATTGATTTTATATATTTTTAAGCATAACATATAAAAAAATAGCATTCTAGACTCTTTCTCTATATAAACTACTAGCTGTCCTGGCAGACGTTGTCCTGCCCTGAAGAAATAAAATTTAGAACCCGATCTCAGCGCCACCTACCGGTTCCAATGGTATAAAAACTATCCTATCTTTCAATTTGGATCAAACTGCACACGGTGTGCAAATTTGATTAAAATCGGTTGAGTAGTTTAGGAGTCCATCGCGGACAAACATTGTGACAGGAGATTTATATATATAAGATTAGTGTGCGAAATTTCATACACCTTTGTTAGCGCAAATTTCGTAAAAAGGGGTACAAAGTTTTTGCTTCACGTATATAGATTCTACCCATAGTCTCTCAAGACTATATGTAGAATGCTGAGCCTAGATCACCATCTTCTATGGATAAGGTGCCCAGAAGGCTGGCTACGTTTCCTCGCTGGATCGCCATACTAATCCATTGGCCGATGTAAGCACCAGCCTTCTGATCACCTGAAGAGTTAATGAGTCGTTTCAATAAATTTTGGTAGAGGCTCATGGCCTCAGGACCCCACGGTCCAAGCGTCTCGACAGCAAACGGCACAAATAATTTAATTAAATAATTCCTTGATGTAGAATTCCAAAATATGTATTGTCACACTAGGGAGGAAGGAGTCGTAAACATGACCAGCTGTGATAGAGACCAGGGTCAAAAAATCATAAATTCGTGTGACGTAATTTCTGGATAACATCTAAGGGAAGAGGAAAGTGTCACTCATCGTACCAAATCTGATTAGTTTGAGGTTACGAGCTGTGTTTAAGATAATGACTCTAGCATGACTCTGCTTCGTCATTGTCACGACTAAAAAAAAGAGAATCACTTGAAGATTAAATGTCTACCTGTTACGGAATCCGACGTTGGTGCTATCACGGCCAATATGAGGAGGGTGGTGACTGCCCACCGGAGCAGTGTTGGTCGCCACTGAAACAAGAGAAAATTATATTACTATCAAGCCAGCCTGATGGTAAAGCATGTTGCTTTGCATGACAGAACTCAACGGGCCTTTAGAAACCAGACTACTATTCACAGGTTTTGTTATAATCTTAAGTAAGATAATTCGCAAGGTTACCAACACCAAAAATTTTCATCCCTAAAGCTAAGTTCATTAACACTAAAATTTGCGACAATTAAGCTTCTTCAGCCAATCTCTACTGTTGGACGTAGGCCTCCCCTCTTCCTCATCTACCCAGTCCACCGAGCTGGGGCGCGTCCTAGGCAACGTTTGCCGAGACATGGTCTCCATTCCAGGACTCGTTTGCTCCGTCGGCCGTCTATCTTACAACAGATGTGACCAGCCCACTGCCACTTCAACTTGCTAATTTTGCGAGCTATGTCGGTTACCTTCGTTCTCTTACGGATGTCCTCATTTCTGATTTTATCCATTAGAGAAACACTTTACATAGCTCGCTCCATAGCCCGTTGAGCGACTTTGCATTTGTGGACCAGTCTCACTGTCAGAGTCCATGTCTGGGCACCGTATGTCGTGACAATTAGTCACATGATACGAATATTACAATAAAAAAATAACTAAAATCTAATATATAAAATTCTCGTGTCACAGTTTTCGTTGCCATACTCCTCCGAAACGGCTTGATCGATTTTGATGAAATTTTTTGTGCTTATCCGGTATCTATGAGAATCGGCCAACATCTATTTTTCATCCCCCTAAATGTTAGGGGTAGTCCACCCCAAAATTTTTTATTTTATTTTTTAGACAAAATTTTTAATTTCTATTTTTTTATGATACAACATACAAAAATACATACAACCCTAGATTTTCAACCCTCTGCGATCAACCCCTATTTTTTACCGGGCAGGACGACGTCTGCCGGGACAGCTAGTTAGCATCTTATACTTTAATATATAAAGCTGAAGAATTTGTTTGTTTGTTTGATCGCACTGATCTCAAGAACTACTTGTCTGATTTGAAAAATTCTTTCAGTGGTGGATAGCCCATTTATCGAGGGAGGTTATAGGCTATATATCATCACGCTAAGACTAACAGAAGCAGAGCACTGATGAAGAATATTTCAAATTCGGGCATTTTGAGGGCAGGACAACGTCTACCGGGACCGCTAGTATTAATATAAGAAACATCGGGCGCTAAATTACGAAATATTTTAACTCTTAAAATATCGCTTAAAAACTCTTAAAAAAATTGAATTACTGCTGAAAAAGAATTAATATACTGTTTGACTTGAGTTATGACGTCACAACTTGTTACTCTCATAAAGAATGTATTCAGCTTTGACGTTAAGTTTCCGCTTTTGCTAAAACGGCTGTGGAACCCTGAAAACACGAGGAATTCTACATTGTTTACAGTATAATTCATTCTGCGAATCCCGTTGATTCGGACAGCGAGATTTTTTAAAAATGAATAAAAAATGCGACGGTACCAGTCCAAATTTGCTCTTCGTCAACCCCTCCCTTTTAGGCTGGGTGTACATTGTACATTGTGTGCTGATTTTATCGGATCGTGTGCGCACGACCCGTTTAATAAATTACCGGGAGCATACTCCAAGCGGGATAACGTGCTAATATTTACTTTTGCTTGTAGAGATAGAAGAAAAATGTCTTAAATATTTATAAAATTGTAAACCAAACCGCTTGCACTAGCTTGGCCACCTACATAGGATGGGGAAGGATTGCGCGGAGTTAAGAGCCTATTTAGGCAGACCAACGTGATGGTGACCAGTTGGTCGTAGTCAGCCATTCACAGTCCACTGCTGGACGTAGGCCTCCCCAAGACGGCGCCACTCATACCTATCCGCTGCCTTACTCATCCAGCGCCTACCGGCGACCTTGAGTAGGTCGTCGGTCCATCGGGCTGGAGGGCGTCCAACACTACGTTTACCGAGACGCGGTCTCCACTCCAGGATTCGTCTGCTCCAACGGCCATCGGTCCTGCGACAGACATGACCGGCCCACTGCCACTTCAACTTGCTAATTTTGCGAGCTATGTCGGTTACATTGATTCTCTTACGGATATCCTCATTTCTAATTTTATCCATAAGAGAAACACCCAACATAGCTCGCTCCATAGCCCGTTGAGTGACTTGGAACTTGTGGACCAAACCTGCCGTCAGTGTTCACGTCTCGGCCCCGTAGGTCAGGACGGAGAGGACGCACTGCTCGAAGACTTTTGTCTTCAAGCATTGTGACCAGTTGGTCGGCTAGGTCGAAATAAAATTCATTACGATACGAAATTTTCGCTGATTGATAAAATCTTTAGTGAAACAAGTGTAGTTGTGTACGCCTTTAATAACAATACTTATCCCTAATTTATGCGGAAATTTCCGGGATTCATGTGTTTTCATACTAAAACATTTATTGCCCTGCTGAAAATAACCTTTGCTTTTATATTTAGCAAAATAATTGTAGTCTTTGTTAGCTGTCCATCGTGGACAATGAAAAATCTTGAAAATACTTTTCAAGTCACTATACTTTTATATAATAATAACTAGTACATACATTTGATAGATTGAACACTACACGCTGTTTAAAACAATTCTAAAATAATATTATTAGCAGGGTCCGTAATCAATTGACCTAAAACGACAAGCTAATATAACAGGAACGGAGAAAGAATATAATTTCCTGAAGCCGGACGGCCTTGTCGTAAGAGGCGACAAAACAACCCACAGTCAGGTGGTAGGGCATTTGCCCATCCGATGACTACCAACCCTAGTCTAGAGTATGCCGCCATAACAACCTTGAGTTGTGTTCATTAGTGGCCAGGTTCCAGTCTTATTAAGATAGCAGCAGCGCATTTGTAATGTCTTTGATGTTGCAAATGTCTTATAGTGATTGTGATGGCTTTCCATTAGGCGGGCCGTCTGTTTGTCTGCTGAACTCATGTAATAAAAAAAAATATAACAAAATATACTTTCATGTCGATCTTGTCCGTTTATCTGTTCCTGGCTGTCATAGTAATTTGTCTCAGAAAGAATGGGTCTGTGTGGAAGATATTTGTTAGGAAGATGTATTCTACATGTTCTTATATAATTTTGTAGAGAAATGGCAAACGAAGAATGAGTACCTCATACCTGTAATTGATGAACTAATTTTTGCTCAAGATACACTGGCATACTAGGTATTGTTGGTTAGATTTAAAGAAATCGACTTTCTTGAAAGCTTTTAATTGAAGTCCATCAATCGGGAGATATTCGCTACCACAGTTTAACTCTTTGGACTATTATGTACAGAAATATGGAATAATTAAAGTAGTACAGTTCAAAAATATGTAGTTTTGTCGAAAATTAATTATAAAAATCCGTGCAGGAACGGAGAAAGAATACAATTTCCTGCGGCCCGGCGGCCTGTCGTAAGAGGCGACAAAACAACCCACAGCCAGGTGGTAGGGCATTTGCCCGACTGGATGGCTACCACCCCTGGTCTAGAGTATGTCGCCATAACAACCTTGAGTTGTGTTGCGGCATTAGTGACCAGGTTCCAGGCTCCCTAAAGAGAGCAGCAGCGCATTCGTAGCACCTTTGGTGTAGCAAATGTCCATAGGCGATGGTAACCGCTGTCCATCAAGTGGGCCGTCTGCCTGTCTGCAGATCTCCTGCAATAAGAAAAAAAAAACTATTATACAGTTTTAAGAATAAAGATAATATCGATTAAATACTAATAATACTACTCCGAAGCTAATGACAAAAAACAAACATTCATAACGGTGACGTCACTTTGCAACGAATGTAGATTGACAAGCATTTATAGTACACATGCATTTATACAAAATACATTAATGCTTCACAAAAATAATTCACTATATAAAACCTGCCGTGGAACATTTTATGGAGAAAAAGTTTCATTTTTGAAAAGTCCTTTTTTTCTGACCTTACCCGCTGGAGCGTGGATAATAGTGATTTTAAATTAAAAGTGCTCCAGGCGTTGTCCCTATTTTGCAGCCAGTACCATCCAACATAAATACTTTGGACATTATTATTACGTATAGTTATTTATATATCTCATTATTTGTCTCGATTGTTGTAACAGAAACTTTTATGCTTGTTTGCTATTATATAGCAGTCTTTACTTCACATTGAGTACTACAAGGTTTCTTATAAAACTACGTTTTATCGGTTTTTAAGCGCTGTAATTTATTTGATTTTGGTTATTCCGACGTTTCGGCCGCTTTTCAGTGGCCGTGGTCACGATAATTTTTTTAGAACTAGGCATGTTTTTTTTTTTTTAACATGTTGTGAAGCGGTGGTAAATTAGATTACGCTCCCACAGAGAAAATAATAACCATAAACAAAATTAAAACTAAGTAATTAAAATAAACAAGTTGGCGGTAGGCTAAATAAAACTTTAACAATACTCCTTGGACAAATGTCATCTATTTCGTCCGTGACCACGGCCACTGAAAAGCGGCCGAAACGTCGGATAAACCAAAATCAAATAAATTGCCGCGCTTAAACCGTTAAAACGTAGTTTTATTATTTATACAAGTCGCGAAAACTTAAGAAAATGTTATGGTAGGGTGTGTTGCCGCGGAGATTGTTGAGTGTCTTCGATAGATGTTGTACCAGTCTGTATGTTAGTTGGTGAGTCAAGCTGGCTAACTATAGGCTAATATAATAATAATAATTTTGCCAGGTGGTAGGGCATTTGCCCGACTGGATGGCTACCACCCCTGGTCTAGAGTATGTCGCCATAACAACCTTGTGTTGTGTTCCGGCATTAGTGACCAGGTTCCAGGCTCCCTAAAGAGAGCAGCAGCGCATTCGTAGCACCTTTGGTGTTGCAAATGTCCATAGGCGATGGTAACCGCTGTCCATCAAGTGGGCCGTCTGCCTGTCTGCTGATCTCCTGCAATAAAAAATAAATAAAATAATAATAATAAATTAGATAAGGCTCGTGTGGGAGCCTAATCTAGCGAGCGATGGGAGCGTGTGATATCCTGTATCACAGCTTACATTATTAAGATCTCCTACATGCATATCACAGGTTAATAATGTAGAAACTACTCAGGCCTCTGATTTCTATTATAGGACGTTAATAGGCAATTACGACCTCCTTACATGTACTATACAACCTGTAATATCCTTCCAAAAGCCATTAATTTGCACAACGTATCCTATTGCAATACGAATTGACAAGTTGCACACATCGATGACCTTGGTTTTGCAATTTTCCCATCAGAACTTCTTTTCGTCATCAGTACGTGATAAGTATAAATTAAGTTTCGTCAACTTTGCCAAATAATTGTATGGCATAAAAATTTGTAGATCATTTGTATGGATAATGAAATGGGCAAGTGCGTAAAGTGTCATGTAATGACGATATACATTGAAGGGTTCTCTATATATGATGAATGACGAATGTGTTTGTTATTAAGCTTTTAAATCCAAAAAAAAAACAATTTTAGCCTAATTTTTGTTCAAAAGCTATTATTAGCTAAGCTATAATTATATAAAAAATATTTTGCCATCGATTAACTTGAATATTAATCAAATTCCATTTTTTTAATGAAAATCGATATAATTCAACATTCAACACTTCACAGACGGCCGTACATAATGAAAAACATAGATACATAGTTACATTTTTTTATCAAAGTTTTTGATTTTCACGACTTCATTTTATTTTTTCTTCCTTCAAGGACTTAACTTAACAAGCCTTATTTACTAAGTGGATTTTCTCAAATCTTTCTTCTTCTTATATATAAACATGAATTATTGTCTGTATGTACTTTATAGAATTGTAAATGCTATTTAGCAAAGTTGTTGTGCATGAGCCAAAGAAGGTTTCTGAGTTGGTTCACAATTGAACCCGGTAGGTGGCGCTGCTGTCGGCATATCGATTGAAGCCTTTCCGGGCAGGACGACGTCTGCTGGGACATCTAGTTATTTATAAAATGTTAATTGTTTTTGCATCCATAAGAATAAAAAGAACTCGGTATTTTCAACTATCAAGTCAATAAACAAACACTCAATTCCCAACAGAGTATGCCAAAGAGGAGTTAATATTTCATCCATTTAAAATTCCCCACAACTCCACAATCCGTACATCCTCGCAAAACTAATAATGTTGCCAGCAAATAAATGTAAAAAATCTAGAACTTATTCAATATAAAATTCCATTCGAATAACGTATTATGTCAATTGATAAAATTATAAATTTTTATTGTGACCAAAGCCACAATCGTAATATAGAATATATAGTTATAAATATATATAAAATGAAAAATGCTAAGTAGAATCATTAGAATTTAAATTTTTTGAGCAACGGTTGGTAGTGCTATAGTACTGTCACCCGAGACCATAATAAGTTTCTTTTTACATGGAAGAACGAATGATAAACTAAAAATGATTTTTAAAAAGTTTCTATCCATTTTATATAACTAGATAGTATAATACATCAAAAACACGCTGTTTAATCCAAATTAGTTAAAATGGAAAGTCTTGTATGGTTTGGTTGGCAGTGATAAAATATCAACGAGAAAATATGAACATATGGCACTCTATATATTTATGTAAGGTTTTGAACATTTGTAGAGTAATTACATATTTTTAGTGGATGATTAAATAAGGTATTATTAAAAAGTATTGCAATTGTAAGGAAAACTCCGTATTTCAATAATTAATTATACTAGTATATATACTATACTGTAGATGAATTTCTTTAAAAAAGTGCTTGTCGTTATTATCTACATAGAGAATCTTAGTTATCAATTTGATAATTTTTCTCTTGACATTAATTGCTTATTATATATTAACAAAAATTAATTTTTATACATTTGAATATTTGTGTAAATTTAATTTGAATTTTTAATTCACTTTGTACACCACGAGTTTGAATGGAGTGCTGTGCACACCTGTCTCTCTAGTTCTTCGACTTCACTGACCCCTGTAGGATTGGGGTGGCAAAGCGGTGGGGGGTGTCGAGCCTGGGCTCTTTAGCATTCACTCACAGGGTGACTACCCTGCGGTAATGTGGTTTTTGGAGCCGCCGTGGGGATCGGCAGCTCGCATGGCCTTTCAGCGGCTTCCGTTGGCCTTCGCGGGCTTCGCGTTGGCTCCTTCAGCGGCTTAGTGGGCCAATCTTGGCGTCCGATGGCAATCGCGGGCTTTGGGTGGCCATCTGGGTCTGGTGGCCTTTCTGCGGCATTGTGGATGTTCGCGACCTCACAACATCGCCCTAATCCGGGCGTATAAGGTCACGGGGGGTCGCACACCTGTATAAACTACATTCTTACAAATAAAGACATTGATTGATTAATCGACATTAGGCGATTTTTACAGATTATGTAGAGCACTTTTTCACGTGTTTTCCAAACAAATGTCAAATCAAATTCTATATTCTATTCTATATATAGTTGCATTTGCTTTTACTTTATTTCGCCAGTCATGGTGAGACAAATGAATAATTATATTTGTTTTACATTAATTATCATTTGTGATATTTGTCCTTTTAACGTTTAGGATGGTTCAGGTATTGGAACATCAAAAACAATTACGGATTTTTTTTGCGCTGGTATCACAGTGCCAGTTTGAACTTTTGCACGATATTTCAATTTTTTTCGTCCATTCCACTCGTTCGAGTTGTTGTTCATTAGTGAGTTTGCCCTGTTAACTTTTTTACTGAGCAGTATGTCTGGTGTATTGTTTGCAGAAAAACTTTACTATGGGCAGTTAGTGTTGAGTGTTTTCTATTCTATTTCTATACTGATAAATAAAATGTAAGTTTATGTTTGTAATGTCGAAATAACAGACAAAAGTATAAATACTATAATCAATCTCTCTGAAACAACTGAACTGATTTGATAATAAATACATCCCCAAATTAAGCAAGTTATGCTTGCGTTATGGGTAACATACAACCGAAAACTCTGGGGCCGATGCCCGAAAACTAGACCATAGTAAACAACGGAGACAATACGTTTCCGAAATTTACTATACCAGGAATCGAACCCGGAGCCTTAGGATACCTTTATGTTTTTTAGGGTTCCGCGAAAAAAATCCACGCAGATTAAGTCACGGGCATATAACATAGGATACATTTCATCCAGATATCCAAATATCCTGCTTTCAAAGGATACATAATACAGCCAAATAGATGGCGCTACATTTGGTTTTTTTTATCAATTGACTGTCAGCATGGAAAAGGCTTGTGTTGTAAACTATAAACATACTTTAACGTAACAGTCACTGAAACTCTCTGAGAGCGGCTGTGAGACGTTGAGAATTAAGTTAAGTGATACTTTCCTTACGAAATGTGAACATCACTTTTCCCTTAGCTCCTCTTAGTGGAAAGTACGTTCCTTCAAAATTTATTACTGTCCCATAAATTCAAGTTGTAAGAAACTTATTTTGTTTTTTTCCCACCATTTCTCTTAAGACAATGTTGACAGTTTAAGTAATTAGATATCTACCGTTTTTTTGGTTAGATATTTTCGTTTACGGAACGTGTTTTTTGTTACTTTTTTAATAATTTTATTTAAGGACAATTTTTGGTCATCAGATAAATTATTCATGGGATAAGATAGTGTAACGAGTTACGCAGAACTCGAATTAAATGCCGTTGGAATTACTATACAATTTATTAGAACTATAGAAACACGTATAACATAAGTACAAATATAACTAGACACTACTAGTACAAACACGCGCAAAGTCTGGCAATATATCGCTTATCGAATGTACTGCACACGTCTTGCTCGTATCGTAATAGCTTGACTGCCCCACTCCCCCGTTCGGGCATTGTTTTATATTAAACTGTACAATGCACAATCGACTGCGTGAGCTAGGTTCTTCCAAGAAAACGTAATCTGCACACCTGGTTAATTATTCTTGCGAACGGCCAACAAACTCGAAAACAATAACAATAGGCTATTGTCTAATTGCAATTTTTTAACACAAAGTTAGCAAAAGAATACCTATACCACCGTGTTTATAATTAAATAATCTTTATTTTCATTTAATTTTAATTCAATAATCAGACCGGTGCAAAATGCTAGTATCGATTTACCTGTTTATACCTGGCTACCCAAGAGTTGTGACCGGAAAAGAATAGGCAACCTAACATTTGCATTTTCTATGGGCTTCATATTTTCGATTGGTATAGAATTTGTTTAATAAAGAAACCGGTGAAATGTTAAAAAAAATAATTATTAATTAATTACATACTGGACTGAAATTTGTTAGGAATCCCATACGCAATATACTTATTGACACATTAAATTAAATATAGGTATAAAATAGGTATCATCAAATAAACATCTCGGTGAAGGTTGTTGTATAGCGGGATCCTATACTATTAATTTAGGTTACCTAGAAGAGATCGCTTTGAACGATAAAGCCGCCTATTCTATTGCCTAGCAAAAATTGGCAGCACCTTTGGTCTTACAAATGTCTATAGGTTATGGTAACCGCTTTCCATCAGGTGGACTGTCCGCCTGTCTGCTGAACCATGCAATAAAAAAATCATATTTCACCCCCATTTCCAATCATCTTTTTTTTATGACATGTTTGACAGATACGGAAGACTTAGGGTTGTTTCTTCTCAGTGAGCTCGTGCGCACGAGTGTTGTGGCGGAAAGTACAGACAAGGAGAGGACAATGGGAGGATATTAATACTATTGTAACAGGCCGATAAAAAGTGAATGCACACTTGCTTGCCATATATCGCAATTTACTACCTTTCCCGCATTCTGACTTCTTTTGTTTACTTTATGTTTAAAATTTGTAATTAGCAAAAACATTCTATTGTTATTGTACTTGTTTGATGGTCACTAGGCAGATGTGTCGAACTGATTCTAAGACATACGATCTATGCGGGCTGGCAGCCATATTGTATCGGTGCAGCAATGGCTCCATAAAGAGAGGCAGTCAAGCGACGATTACGATACGAACAAGACGTACATACATAAGCTATATAGTGGCGGACTTTGCGCGTGTTACTGAATCGTTCAGTTTGTACTGGTTGCGTCCAGTTACATTTATACCTGTGTTATACGTGTTTGTATAGTTCCAATAAATTCTGTAGTAATTCCAACGGCATTTTAATTCGAGTCCAGCACTTGTAACACTATATTTTTTTTCTATCGCAATTTCCAATCATCTACTTGTCACATTCAGTGCATGATATGAATATCACGAATGGCCCGGCTGTGGATTAAAGCTGTCAACGCATCGCCAAAGCATGAATAATGGATGCATAGCGCAACATCCTGCGGGAAACGAGATTATAACTGGAATTGACAAAGTGGTGGATGGGAAATCGAGCCATTACCGCTTTGTTATCGTAAGCAACATTTGTACCCAAATATGTTTTACAGCTATTTAGAGTTCCGTAGACGAACTTTTGAATACGAACTAACACCCTTCCGTCAAACATTACGAGTTTATAACGCGACGTCGCGTGATTGACGTTTATGCTACTACTGACACTCGATGTCGCGTGATTGGTATGAAATGTTCTAAATGAACATTATACGATTCTGAGTAAAACAGTCAAACTTTTCGTACACAAGTTAATTTGATTCAGCGTTAAATAGCGTTCACAAGCGTCGGTTGTCCAGCGCAAGGCCAAATGAAAGGAAAAGGAACGGCTAATAAATGAACCGCACACAGTGTAGTTTAAGAAACAGAAATATCATAATATACTTTATAATATAAGCAATAGTCAAGTGAATTATTATATAATAAAACAGTACTAATATCAAGTAGATATACTTAAACGTCGCACTGCTCTCTATCTCTGACTGCGTGACTGGGCTGTGGCAAAGGCGAAGGGTCATGCGTTCAAACGATACACGAAACTGAGGGTCTTACCTTCGAGACAGTGGTGATCGTGAGGTCTAATTCCAACAAGATGGACCTGTACAAGAGCATCCCTCATGCGGTCATGGCAATTTCGCGGCACACTGGTAAATGTATTTACTACACAGCCGTGTGCGAAGAGGACGCTACCGCCACCTTCGTCCTCAAAGCGAAGAAAGTCACAGCCGATGAGATCAGGGATTACAATACAAGAATGGCGATACGCATGGGAGACAAAACGGTGGTCCAACGTCTAATGGAGGGTCAATAATCCCCCTCCCAAACCATCCATCATCACTAATACCAACTAAAATGTTTCATGTCACGACAATTAAATAATAAATTATAACACCACACAAAGTCACAAACACACAATCAAGAACAACAAAACTTATACACTTACTCACACCAACGCGCAATACCACTGCATTGCATTACACGCACAATTCACAAACAAACCAAGACACACAAAGAGCCTAAAAATTAATAACCTAGGCACAGAAAGAAAAAATAGCATACATGGCACTAGTTAAGATAATATATGTAGGCATAGACATAAGGCACACACTGCACATGCACTTTCTCACAACACCAGCATGTAACAGATACACTCTACATTAGTATAAGTTAAGTATTATAATTAGAAAAAGAAAAAAATATATAAGTTATTCTTAAGGTACACAATACAACACAAAAATCATAAAATTAATGTCACACATAATAACACATAAACAATAAGCGTGTATAAATTCAAAAAAAATCTAACAATAATTAAGTTGTAAAAAGGGTACTTAACTAGAGTCCGGAGATTAGTTAATTTAAAAAAAAAGTCTCACTGCTGGACGCGGGCGTCTCATTTATAGGGGAACAGACAATATACAAGTTACTGTGACATACATGGAGTCAAAAAGTTGTCTATATGATATTTTGGTCTATAATATATCTATCTCTGTCCCAAATATCATTCAGATTCCTTCAGCCTTTCTTGCGTGATTGAGTAATAAACATCCATCCAAACTAGCATTTATCTATACTAATATTATTTATTTAAGACATATAATAATAATAATAATAAATGTTTATTTGATCCAAAAGTACATATACAAAAATTTTTGGGGTTGGGACCTTCTAATAAGTATAAACATATACTTGTGTCAGAAGGACCCGCTCTCAATTAACTTAAACATTAAAAAAAATAACTTATTACAATAAACCTTATACAAATAATTTTTATGTGTTGTATACCTATATTTGTGTGTGTGTACATGTATGTAAGAATGAGTGTGTGCGTGTGTGTGTAAATGTATGAGTGTTATGTTTATGTTTACAAACTAAGAAACTATCTAATATACACATTACATTATTAAATTGTAATACTTTATTAATTTGATTAAATAGATATATGGAGTGCATTTTATATTGATGATTAGCAAATGAAGTATTAACCCTAATGGTTTTTATAGATTTCCCATTCCTTCTTCTTTTATCAACGATTTCATACAATGAAAAGTTTTTATGAGTTTTTAAGATAACATTTAACACATATAGTTTTCTTACTGTTAGAAGTTGACATGTAGAAAAAAGTTCCTGAGTAGAGAATCTATATGGTTTAAAGTACATGACCTTAAGCATTTTATTTATTTATTACATGTCCAAGAGCTTACTTATAACTTAATATTACAAGAGGAAAGATATGTATTTTTGTATGTTTGCAACGAATAAACTACTGGATCGATTTCGAAACTTCTTTCGCCATTCGCCCAGTTTGAGTGGGTCCCGGGGGGGGGGGGGTTTAGATTCACAATTAGACCCAGTAGGCGGCGCTGGAATCGGGTTCTAATTTTTTATTTGATATATTATTATATACAGACTAACAGATAAAACGTCGGAAAATATTAAAAATACTTAAAGTGAGTTTAAAAATATCTCTGTATTTCAATACTCTGTAACTAACTGTAAGGTCAGGCGTCTGTATCACTACCATGTATTAGATAATATGTATATATTATATGTACGTAACTCAAATATGCCTATATAAAAATCTATCTAAGTAGTTCTTGTGTCACGCTATATAAAATTACTGCCAAGAGCTGTTACGAACGTGGGAAGGTCAAAATTATTATATTCGTGGAGTAAAATGGTCTTTGATGTTATTCATTCCTCAAGTGGTGCAGAAACTTTGGTAACAGAGTTTAAAAAATCGGTCAAGTGCGTGTCGGTTACGTATGCCATACCTATGTAAGCTGTGGACTTAACTTCCTTCACACCAAACAAACCAATATTTCTAATAGTAGTTAGGATTGTAAAATGACATTCTAATTCAAATTCAAATTCAAAAGTTTTTATTCAAAATAAGTTCCACTGGAGAACACTTTTTGAAGGTCATAGATATAGGTTAAAATTTAATTTTACTTCCTAGTCTATGTACACCGCTTCGCAACGTGTTATTGCTGTTAAGGAGAAGAAGCGGCAAGAAACTACCAGCAACACGTCTAGCTAAAAATTGTTTTTCTTTATATTTGTTGTTCTATTTTTTACATTTAAGTACTTTTTTTTAAAGATTTTATACAGAATTATGTTACAGAATAACTTTTGAAGAATTAATGGAGTTGTAGCAAACAGTGCATATTCAATAAGACAAAAGTTTGTGGTCTTTAATAAAATGCATTGCAAGGATTAGCATCTTTCACAGTAGGACATGTCGGAAACCTACCCTTAAAAGAAAATTTAATAAATAAAATAGCCAAATTTTATGACACGATTATAATAATATTATTACAACATAAGCGCCGACAAAGACAAATTCCACGTACAGATCTGTAGAAGCACATTTCATTACCTGTCGGCATTTGAAGTAATACTAATCCTTTTATGATCGTCTTCTTTTGTTCACTTATTTGTTGGTATAGGTTTCTAATTATCGTGGAGTATTGTGGAGTTGTGTGTAGGCTATTGTCCTATTGTATTCGCTCATTAGCATCATAAGCCATGTGTTGCGGATTCTTTTGCATTTGTGAAGTATAATACGACGGCCTGATGGAGAGAGGGGGGCAGTTGAGCGATGATTACGATACGGGCGTGATGTGTGTACATTGAGGAATCTTATAGTGACGGACATTTGCGCGGTTTATTGAATTACGACCTTCTGCATTATGCGTTTGGATTTGTTGTGTTCGGTTATATTTGTACCTGTGTTATACGTGTTTGCATAGTTCCAATGAACTCTATAGTAATTCTAACGGCATTTTAATTCGAGTCCCGCTTACTCATAACAATATTATAATGCCCAGGCAATATTATAAACTGCCTGTATTATACGCCCGAAACGATAAACTGTCGGTTCTAAAAAGAAGATGATATCGGCTGTATTATGTATGTATGTGACAGTTTATCCAATAAATGATGTTCTATTCTACTCTATCCTATAAATATTTCAAATCATTTTCCGATTGAATTAAATCTGCCATAACTTCCAAATTAATCTCAATATAAAATCTGATAAATTATACTTAAGCCAAATTGCTTTAAAATTAATCCAAATAAACAATCCACTGCTTTATTTATCCATTTGACCCCAATCGCCGAAAACAAATCGGAATATATTAGGAGTCGATTAGTATTCTGAAATATTAAAGCCATTAGCGCTGCATACATATTTTAGATGAGTCGGGCTAATTTCAAATTACCGACGGCCTGACTACGGGTTCTGCAGTGCTTTGGGGCAGACGTCGTTGAATAGAGATGGGCACATGTCGATGATAGTTTACGCTATCGATTAATTAATAATAAATAAGTCTCCCGACAGACACATTATATATAATGCAAACGCTTGTTTTATGGGTAATATACAATGGATTGCTTTGAGGCCGATCCCAGACACTCAGACTATAATAAATAACGAAAAGTTATTTTCCGAACTTGAACATGCCAGAAACCAAACCTGGAGACTGCGTTTTAGTGAGGTAGGCTAGCAAAGGCGTAGCCCACTCAACTACTAAAGAAATTATATAATAGACATTGACTATAGAATCTTATTAAACGATAAGTATTGCGGACAGATTCACCTGACCTCTCCCTCGATGTCCCATACCCCCACCCACCCCCCCTTACCATGAATATTTAGCTCGCTTGATTAGCAGCTAAGCGCCTGCTTACATTTATAAATAATTGATAATAAAACAATAATTTATATATTGATTTCTGGAATTGAGTCATCTTCGTATTGAGAATACCAATAAATTCAAGCAAAAGATTTACCATAATCTTTCATAGAATGCGTAACAGACAGGATTGTTTTCATATTTGTAAAATAATATCTTCTTCTAATATATAAAATTCTCGTGTCACAGTTTTCGTTGCCATACTCCTCCGAAACGGCTTGACCGATTTTGATGAAATTTTTTGTGCTTATCCGGTATCTATGAGAATCGGCCAACATCTATTTTTCATCCCCCTAAATGTTAGGGGTAGTCCACCCCTAAATTTTTATTTTTTATTTTTACCGGGCAGGACGACGTCTGCCGGGACAGCTAGTGGATACATAATAACTACGTTTTACCGGTTTTAAGCCCGGTAATTACGGTAATATATATTTATACAAACCCCCCATGGGAAGGTCAACACGTAGACCTTGAGAAATGTAATGTAAATGTGGCGTAACACTGACTCTCTACATCATATAAAATGCACCAAGGACAAGCCCCGGTCTGTATAGGACTATTGTAGGAAATGAGAATAAAAGGTACGGGCCGTTAGGAGGGACTGCTAGTGGAGCTAGAGATCTGGGCCATGGAGATTATGACATCTGCCCGTCGCAATGCTCGGGGAACGTGGAAAAATGGCCAGAGGGTGACTCGCCACTACCTGCACTACCTCATATATTGTTATTATTTGTATTATTCAAAATCCGTTTAACAATGCAATTTTTCCGTTTATATTAATCTTTAAAATCACTTTTTACATGAGCAAGTTACGCTGCATTCATTAGAATAATACCCTAGAACATTTTTTTAAATATTGCCTCCCAAATATTTTTCTCATATTTTTGGTGTGTTATAAAATAACTTCCCACACGCCTAATATTGCCAAAACTACAATAGCTGTATTGCTATAGACATCGTTAATTTCATAATTTTATTAGTTCATCAGAGTTGATTTTAGCATGTCTCGTTATACGTGAGAACGTTGCAAAATCATTTTACAAATTGATGTCGTAAATGATTTATTATGTTTAAGACACAACATCCTAATTAACTAATTGGTTTGTTAACGTTTTTTGATATTTGATTTATAACTTTTGTACGGTATAAAAAAGTTAAGTAATATTTTATGCGAATTGACTCGTATTTTAATTAATTTGTAGTAGAGAGAGAGATATAACACTTTTTCATGTGTGTTAAGTGGGTCCCAATATGGTTTAGATTCAAATTTGAACCAGGGAGATAGCGCTGATAGAGATATACACCAAAATATACAATTACAAAAACAGACCATATTTACAATATTTTATAGACAGTACAATAGGCGGCCTTATTGCTCAAAACGATCTATTCCATGCAACCTAAATCAAAGAAATTTGATCAGGCGATGTAGATGGTGCAGGGAAAAGGCAATAGAATACTCAAAGTAATTTAATAAATGAATATACAAATACATACATATATGCATAGTTATATTAAATTGTGTTAATCAGATATGCCAGGTGGTAGGGCGTTTACCCGACTGGATGGCTACCACCACTGGTCTAA
Organism: Dendrolimus punctatus; assembly: GCA_012273795.1. NCBI lineage: Eukaryota > Metazoa > Arthropoda > Insecta > Lepidoptera > Lasiocampidae > Dendrolimus > Dendrolimus punctatus. The sequence goes on from CM022539.1 coordinate 19,409,111, forward strand.
AGTATGTCGCTATAACAACATGAGTTGTGTTCTGGCCACAGACCAGGTTCCAGTCCCAGGTTGTAGCACCTTTGGTGTTGCAAATGTCCATAGACGATGGTGACCGCTTTCCATGAGGTGGGCCGTCTGTCTGTCTGCTGAACTCCCGCAATAAAAAAAGGTATGTTATACAAGTTATCGATGTCAAAAGAAATTTTTGATGTCCCATCACTATCACGATAATTTTGGTACGAGTTGCATGTTACCAAAAAAAGCCCCCAAAGGTCTCATTGGAAATTTATATGCTCGGTTGCCAGCTAATGGTTTTGCTTTCTGCATTTCTTTACTGCAGATTGCGCTAACGAAATTTATTTGAACCATAATGAGTAATTGTTTTATATCTATCTATGCAATATATTAACACGTGAAGCAAAATCTTTTACCCTTTTTACAAAAATTGTGCAGACGAAGGAGTATGAAATTTCGCACACTTATAGTTTACTATCTGTCCCGGCAGACGTCGTCCTGCCCGGTAAAAAATAGGGCTTGATCGTAGAGGGTTGAAAATCTAGGGTTGTATGTATTTTTGTATGTTGTATCATAAAAAAAATAGAAATTAAAAATTTTGTCTAAAAAATAAATAAAAAAATTTAGGGGTGGACTACCCCTAACATTTAGGGGGATGAAAAATAGATGTTGGCCGATTCTCATAGATACCGGATAAGCACAAAAAATTTCATCAAAATCGGTCAAGCCGTTTCGGAGGAGTATGGCAACGAAAACTGTGACACGAGAATTTTATATATTAGATACAGAGAAGAAGCGACGAATGCCAATATTTAAATTATTAATATAATTTATTTATATTCAAATCTATAAAAAACATTACACACACTACCATTTGACACACCTACGCATATATACTCTTTTGCTTATTGTTAAAGTAATTTACCCGTGTAGCCTTGGCGAAATCTGTGGTTATAGAAGTATAGTCTTAGACATTAATTATCATGGTCGAATTTCGACCACGGGCGACCGCTAGTGATTGGTAATTAGACTTTTGTAATACTAAACGTACTACCGATGTGCTGCAGCTCGCTAAAGAGAGACTGGAACCGGGCCACTAATGCCGGAACACAATTCAAGGTTGCTATTGCGGCATACTCTCTAGACCAGAAGTAGTAGCCATCCAGACGGTCAAATACCTTACCACCTGGGTGTGGGTTGTTTTGTCGCCGCTTACGACAGCCCGCCTGGCCCCAGAAAATTGCATGTCATTTTTGCACAGGGGCCTAGATAATCTTCTGTGTATCGTTCCAATTTTAGAACATTTCTTTAAGAGTTTTAATCATCATCATCTGAGTGTTAAATCCCAGCCTCATTCAGAGCGTTCACTTCTTCAGACATTTCTCCCCGCTTCGCGTGATATGCATCCCTCGTTTTGAGACCATTGGTATGCATGTCATCCGCTTGAATACATACAAAAATAATTTGACCGAAATTCTGGAATCCGATTGCAGCGCCATCTCCCTGGTTCAAATTTGAATCTAAACCATCCTGGGACCCACTTAAAACACACACGAAAATAATTCAAACGAAAATGAGTTTAAATGCAGTCACCATTGTCGAAATCGGCCGGGAAAGATCATAAGAAATCAATGGCTAGACTGATGTCTTTTATTCATATTTTTTTTACTGATCAATGTCATATTTTAATACAATAAGTATCTTATTCCGAACGAAGGCAATTCCTAAAACACAAAAATCATAAAAATTGCTCAAGCCGTTCTCGAGTTATAAATGGTGTACCAAACACAACTTTCTTTTATATATATAGAGATATTAAAAAAAATATAGTGAAATGAAAACTTGAACTTCTAGATAAAACAAAACATTTTAAAAAGGTTTTTAAATATAAACTTTTGAGATCCTGTATATCATGTAGCAACAGATTACTAGCCAAGACAAATGAAACGAGCCCAAACACGACGGTACTATCTTGTTTAGTACAGGAGTTCATATGGCCACCTTCCAACTCCAACATCAGATCAGCTCCATGGTATTAATGATTGCATTGTCACACGAGATTTTGTGCAAAATTTTAGCTCAGTCCGAAACTGGGAAGTTGGTCAAATTTAACTTACATACATACATCCATTGCAAGTTAAATAAAAGCTTGTAAAAGACTTTTAACCTAACAACAGAAGAAATAACTGCTTCTAAAATATAGCATTATAATGTGTTAAAAAAATAGTAATTATACCTTTGATTTATGATAATGAAGATAAATTACATTGAATCATATAGAAAGCAAGGTCGGTGCGTAAGTGGCATAATTAGTTATTACAATTCAATAAAACAGGTTCAACCATTTGTTGACCACATACGACTATAAATAACTATTTGTGAGAACATTATTTTTTGTATCTGACATAAGTTTAATTGCAAATAAATGAAACGCTTGAAAGGAGTTTTTTGAATGAACTTGAAATATATTGCTTTATTTTCAAAAATTCGGTCAAGAGCAAAAATTTCGTTTTATTAAGAATTTTTTACTGTATTTTCTTAAGTTTTCGCGATTAGGCCGCATAATAATGATATTTTTTGAAATGATAATTTCTTATGGCAGGATAAACCGGTTCGTTACGTAACGCGTTACGGCGACGGACTGTCTGGCTTCCCTTTCTCTCACGCAAGTTATCACTTCTGTCCCGAAATGCACATGTTTTTGAAGTGATAGCTTCTTATTCCCATAAACCGTTTCGTTACGTAACGCGTTACGGCGCCAGACTGTCTGGCTTCCCTTTCTCTCACGTTCGATTAGTTTAAGTTATAACTCTTATCCCGAGACGCACACCGTCTGTTTTTTTATTGCAGGAGTTCAGCAGACAGGCAGACGGGCAAGTTGATGGAAAGCGGTTACCATCGCCTATGGACATTTGCAAAATCAAAAGTACTACAAAAGCGCTGTTGGTCCCTTAAGGGAGACTGGAACCTGGTCACTAATGCCGTCATACAACTCAAGGCTGCTATGACATACTCTAGACCAGGGGAGGTATTTTACATTTGTGCCAATTGAATTCGCGCACCATAGATATTATTTAATGTTGCCATTATGTAAATTTGTATGCAAAATAACCATAAACGGTTGGTTAATTCAAACAATTGAAATATTTATTTAGAAATTTACAAGTGTTACAGTGGTGGCAAGTAGAGCGTGGTGGATTCCGTCACGCAGTAGTACGTGGACAGTAGCAGCTCAAGCCATAGGCGATCACGGGTGAATTTTTTTTCTATTATTCTCCAAAATAAGGTGTTACAAGTCACTGAAGTGAAACCAAAAGTCTCCACTTAGCTAATATGAAAATGTTGAGATGGATGTGTGGTGTTACAAGAACGAACAAGGTGAGAAATGAGTACATAAAGGAATCTTTGAAAATGGAACCAGTGACTGAAAAATTGAGAGGAAGAACAAAAACATGATATGGGCATCCGGATGACGCAAAAAAAAATCTTTTTTTTAAATTTGTACTGAAACTTCCAGAAACTTATTTTTTTGTCTATAAAATTACGCCGTAACGAGAAAAAAAGGGTCAAGTGGAAAAATGAATCGCAACGGACAAGTGGATAAACGAATCACAACGTACAAGTGGAAAAACTTCAACTAACAAGTGAAAAAATTAATCGCAACAAAATTTTAACTAAAGTTTTACGAGCAGATTGTTTCTGTTGATTCTGAACTAAAAATTACCTAAGCGGTGCATGCTTTCCGGTCTGGATTTGAACTCGCGCCCGGGATGCGAGTGAGCAAAGCATTAAGCTGCCAAGTCTTATAAGGCTTTTCCAACCACCAAGCATTTATTCAATTCTTTTATTATCGATAATTATTCTTTTAACTTGTAACACACATCTGCTCCCAAGTACGTCCATTAACTGGTACGTATGCAAGAAAATACGCACTCATTTCCATCTGTGCCATTTTGTCTTTTTTTCATCACTTTCTCATGGAAGTGATGCTAATGTGCGACACTTTTCGAGAAAAAATATTCGAGCAATTTCTTTCAGCTTTCATCTTGATGTAATCGTTTTATTTGCATTCCGAAATTGTATTTTATATATGTTAAGTTATTGGAAGTTAACAAACAAACTCACGGCACCTGGCGAGAAATTGGTTACGTCGTCTATAACACCTTGAACAACATCAGGAACGATGCCTATGTTACGGGGCTTTAGGATGGAGTGGAGGCGTAAGCAAAAGGCGGAATGGACCACCGAAACTTTCACTCAACTCACTTCAAGGCTAGCCGTTTCAAGTCGATATTCAGTAAGAGCGTGGTAACACGCCGGTCGGAACGGCCCTAAGAGCTGCAATGAAGAGGATGATTCCAGCATGCTTCTGCCCTGTGTGATACCCAGTGGCGTAGCGTCGTGGGGGTGGCATGGCATATTTATATATAGTATATAGTATATATATACGGTACAATTGTCTTCCGCCCCGGTCGGCCGTCACCCACGCTATGCCGCTGCTGATACCTATAGCCACTATAACTACGCAACTTCTCCTCCTCTCTTTTCTCTTTTCTTTCAACTCCTCCCAATTATTTGGGGTCGGCCGAATATATTTTTTACTTCCATACTCCTTGATTCTCATATACAATCTTTGTCACATCACAAATTATCATGTCATCCTTCACAAACTCTATTCATCTCTTGTTTGGTCTACCATTACATTTCTACTTGTAGGCACTTCATTTTCTATATTAAATAAATTTATACAATGCGCGAGTGCACCCGGGTGAAATTCATGTATGCACAAAATCAAATTAGTGTCACCGGGTGTACTCGATGCATTAATTTTAAATGTTTGTAAAGGAGGTAGGCTGGGCGATTTCATAGTGTCAAGTGAGTTACTTACTTGGTCTGCTTGCTGTGCGATATTGTGCTGTGCTTGCCTCCTCCATTGAGAAATTAGTTTAAAATATATTTTTGTGTTGTGCAAACCGTAAGTGCCGTTCAATTGCCTTACTTACTTATCTTACAGTTTAACATTAGTTTTGCCCGTGAATTTCATCCCTCCCCATGACATACCCATCCTTATTCTTCCTTTCAATTTTTCAGTCACGGATGCAACTTTCAAGCATCTTTATGGATTGACCAGGTTGCTGTCTAGCTAGAACTATCGATAGATTCTGCCCTTCTGGCATTAAAGTCACTATCCTGAGCAGTGAGGAAACTACTTAGAAAATGAAGATGTATTCATTTTTTACCTTATCGATTCTTGTAATGTCAACATTCTCATCTCAGCGGAATGTAAGAGTTACTAAGGCATCGTCTAAACTATATGAAATAGGTAAAGTAACCTGAATTTATCTCCTTACAGTAATATAATAATGGAAAATTTTCCGTCCCAACACGAGTCCTACTATTGCCCTATAACAAAGTTTGTTTACGATATAAGGGAACTCAACAAGGTAACTGCTTTAGGTTTACTAATAGGGATGTGAAAGATGACGATATTTTATAAGAAGGACCGATGTTATTTATAACGAAGAGGATATAAAAAACTTCTAGCAAAAAGATTTCAAGTATATATAACTAACTAAATTTATCAACATGTTGTAGAAAATCTTTTTTTTAGCTACTGTCGAAATCGGTTTCTTTTTTGCTACAAATATATACTTATCACTTTTAAGCTACGTACGTGTTATACAATAACAATGACATTTATGTTATGAATGTGACTAAAACGAAGAAAAAAATATTTGTCTCTCTATTATAAAAATGTAGATATTTTTAAATATTTTGTTGGCATAAAAACTAAAGGAGTAAAAAATGGTTTCTTGTCAATAATTTGGAGATTATTTAATGAATATTTTTCCCAAGTTAAAGTAACTATACAAAAAATTACGAAAAAAACACGTTTCGTCTTATATCGTGAAGATTTACGATAGATATTTTTGGTAAATTATTGATCAGTAATTACCAACGAAAAGTTGTTTCGTTTACAACCCCTTGAGATCTTTTGCGGTAATAGAGGCCTAAGGAAACAGATGCATTATGTTCCATTTAGAAAATGGAAGTTTAAATATCTATTTATGTGCTTAGAAGGACTCCATGTTAGAGCGCTACGCTCTGGGAAAACCACGAGAGTTATTTCAGAGATTGCAAACGTATGGCATAAAGAAGCGAAAACCACACAGAATGTACAACTGTCAAGTATTGAGGAGATGTGGATGAATCCCCAATCGCTGGCAACTACCACCACGTATGGTAGAATTGCAACTTATGCACCAAATTAAACAGTTCATAAGACGACACCCCGTTGTACAAACGATAGAGCTTCTAGAAATATCCCCGTAGTGTTTAATATGCTCAATGACAGCATAAATACAGGTAGTAGATTGTTTTTTCTTTTAATTTAATTATTTACAGTATTATAATACAAAATCTTTTAGCAATAATCTTTTAAAATAAATTTTCCTATGTAGGCCAAGTTGAAATATAAATTTTAATAATATTGGTTTGTTTTTGTATTGGTATCATTTTAGAACGTCGTAGTAACCGAATTCAATTTAAACAATATTTATTTGTTAATGTTTTAGACAGAGTTACATTTCACGCCAGCTAAGTCGAGATGATTGATGACAATTCTGAACGCTTTCTTCAAAATTTCATTATTTGCGAAGTGTTATGTTACTTTTTCTGTCATTAGTATATCATAATGAATTGAAAAAAACATAATGAATTTCACTTTTCGAGGCACAGCTGTGTGGTGCAGTAGATATCCATTGTCATAATATTACGTGAAGAAAGTGTGAAATTGTTAAACGTTCGTATAATCATTCTGTTTTTTCTTGCGTTTGAGGACAGGTTATTCCAGCCTTAGAACTTCGTCACTTATGGCTTTAATCTATTTTCCCATACTATTATTATATATACTTACTTACACACTTAATATTATAAATGCGAAAGAATATCTGTATGTTGTTATGCTTTCACAAAAAGAATAGGAGATCGTTCTTGTTGAAATTTGGTAAATATGTAGGATTAATACTGATAATAGATATAGGATACTTTTTATGTCGGAAAATATAATAGGTTATTTATTTGGATAGTCGAGATTTTCTGGGAGCGAATAGCAGCTAGATAACAATTTAATACACCGTTACCTGCGTGAATGTTTTCTCTGTAGCGGAAAATTTTATTTGATAATCCCAGAGTTTGTTTTTCTCAATAATCATATGATATATCTAAAATATCTTGGCAATGTTAATAATACATAATATCCTGTATGTAAGTTTTTGGTGTTTCTTGTGCCAAATATTTTTTTATGTATTTGAGTGGGTTCCCGGATGGCTTAGGTTCACAATTGGAACCGGTAAGACAACTTCTGCCGGGATCACTAATATTTAATATTTATATACTGTACTTAAATATAGCGTTAGTATTTTTTATGTCCACTATGCAATCGATGCCTGCGGTTTCTAGGGAAGGTGTTTCAATACATTCCCAGTATTAATTTGTTTTCACTCGATATTTGTTTTAATTTTATCGAACACTACCTATCCCATCACTAAAATATATAAAGGTACAAAATCGCTTGTAGTATCACAATTCTATTACACGGAAAACCTACTTTACGTCACCTATTTTAGTCATAATAATACCCGTTATTTTTGTTTTTATAAGCTGATCTATATTATACATAAAGTATGTGATATAGTTATTGAAACATCACAAAATGTATACCTTATTTAGGCAAATGGTGTAGGATTTGTGTATGATTTAAGAATTAAAACATTTTGTAGCCAATTTACTCCAACATTCTAAAATCATGGGAGAATAATAAATATTAAAAAATGATAACTTTACTCGGTGATATTCTTGCGACATAGATGGCACCACCAGTCTGTTCTTTATGTTATAATTAAATAATATCAAATTCATTTATTTATATAAAACATGGATACAGGTGATCATAGAAATTTAGCTTTGTACATGTTACACTTAATGAAGGTATAAAAATATCTTGTTTTTTTATACTTAATTGTCGAAATTTATTTAGTTTATTATTTATTTATTATGTATATATTATTAGTTAAGATATCCTTATATCATGTAATTATTTACTATATCATAAACTCATCATTTGATCTCTAAATATTATTGTTCCAAAATAATTAAGCATGTATGTGCAGTCTGAAAATTAATAACTGAACATTTATGATAGGAAATCTCAATCAAATATAATTACTCATTTGTTCCTTTTTATTTCCATGAATTAAATAAAAGTCTTAATTTGCTCTTTTTTATTTTTGTGAATTAATCAAAAGTCCTAATTAAGTCTTTCCAATTTCACTTTTTTTTAATTGAATAGAAGAGCTAATTAATATCAGCCTATAACAATCCCACTGCTGGGCTCAAAACAGTGTTTTTTAGAGGAATGTAACATATACCCGCCATGCTTACCAAGACGGATAAGCAGGTTTTACACATCGCTTACCTCAATGCCCAGGTCGAAGTAATGCATGCTTCTCGGCACATAATAATCTTGGTTTACTCATATATTTATTGTTAAAGTAATATTTCCAATCATACTAGTCAGATATAAATCCTATTTCCCTACGTGGCTTCACGTCATCAATGTTCCCACACTTACATAACGGTTCCCAAGACACAGCTACTCAACATAACCAGTTTTGATACTTTTTAGTGCAAAAGTAAAAGTAGTACGCACAAGTATCTATTATTATGTAAGATAGTGTTCGAATATCGGTTCCTATGACAATAATACTCCTCCAAAATAAAATTGGGTAATAGTGTCATAATAAGTATGTACTAAGACTTTTATACGACCTGTCTTGCGTTTAGAATTAATATTTCTACGGAATTATATTCAATTTCTAGGTTTTTTTAAAATTAAAATGTACTTGTATTTAGGGTGGTAAAAATTAACTAACTTATAAACTAATATATATTACCATTTCTAAATTAAGACGATATTTTGAGATATTAACACTGTCTTGTTCACATGCATAATAAAATATGAATATAAACATCTCAACATTCTTACGTTCAAAAATTCAAAATCAGTCCTACAGTTTTTGGGTGATAAACAGTGAAGATATAAATGATTAATGTATTATAAGCAACAACCGCAGTTTAACGAAATTCTATTTTGGAGGAAATACATAAGTATGTGTATACATCATTGTACTGCCATCTATTACAGGTTTAAAGCATTAGACACCAGTCATGTTTTTCACATGTCAAAATGTTAGTAATGCTAATATTAGACGGGTAAACGAAATGGATCAATTCGTTAAAAAATAACAGACACTAGATTATTCAATGATAGATGTTTACATAGATCACTTTGGTTGATTCATCCAAGTGAAAGACAGAAATGAACTGTGTATCAGCTTTAGAACACTTTGATTCTCGTGGCCTCAATTCAATATGAAGCTTAAATTAAATCTGCCTTAATTTTACTCTTATTCTTGTTATTAAAAATTTACACTTGACTTAATGCTCCAGATCTTAATCAGACGAGACACAAGACAAATCGAAAGCTCCACATCTGTCGTTGTAAATTACTTGACGCAACACGTTACCGTAAATGTCATATGGACCGGCAAAAACCGGTATTAACCGGTAGCAGTTACAACCGGTTCATTGAATGTGAAAACTTGCAATGGCGAATGAAAATAGTGGGTGGTTACTTAGATAACGAGGATTATTAACGCAGTTATTTAAAACCAGTTATAGGTTCTCTTTACTTAGTTCTTGTCAGGCTTGGAGTTGATATTCATATCTTCTGAACTCTACACGATAATGAAATGAAATACATAATACGATTTTAGATAAAATGCTAGTTTAAATCCTTACTAGTGGTCCCTTGTGCTCGAAATCCAACCATAATAATTAATGTCAAAGACTTCTATAATCACACATTTCGCCAAGGCTACACTGTTAATTTGACTTGAACATTTCATGTATTTTTTTATGCATAATTTAAAGAAAATGGATTCGTCGCTTCTTCAATTCTTCTATTTAAAGTATAAGTCTGCAAAATTTCACACTATTCCATCGGCGCAATTTTCATAAAAAGGGGAACAAAGTTTTTGCTTCACGTATTAATTCATGGATACTTTTCATTAAAGTCAATAAAAATCCTAAAAATGTTATTTTAATATTGTTTGATTAAGAATGATATAAATGATATTTTTTATTTATATTTTGATATTTGTTTTTCCAAATTAATTTTTCATTATGATTATTTAAATTAAATAAACGATCAAGATTACTTGTGTTGCGTATGTTTGTTTTCTTTTACTTCTTCTAGATCAATTTTTTTCTTTAATTATCCCTCTTTTACAGACTTGTTCTTATAATTCAAGGGCATGTTTAGTAATAAAGATTTTTCTTTGGGTATAATTACCTACTTTTTGCCTCACGCACCGTGAAAACGGATTTATCCCCATTACTATGCGGAAATTGGCAAATATAAAGGCCAATACATTATGTAGGTGTTGGATTTAAAAACTCGTTTCTATATTATCAACATATAATCTCACATCGATTGTTAGCTAATGTTATTTCGAAATTTAATATCTCTTGACGATTGATCGCGTCCTGCAATTTTAATATCTTGGCGTTGCAAAGACATTCGAAGTTTCTATCTTCGTCTAAGTTCTGAATTTCTTGTTCCTTCAGACAAACTGTAGGTGATATCGGTAGTATTTAAATAAAACACCGAAAATATGGCTCCCAGGCTTCGGGGGTGTGTACACGGCGTTGGGAATTATATGTACGGCGGATGCGCTCGCGTCGATCGGAGACTCGCGTGACACTAATATTCAAATTGAGCCAATAGCACCGTGTAGCAATAGCACACCCCGTCGTATTGCCCGTATTTTAATTACAAAATAACAAATATTTTGCCGTAAATAGCGCGACTGGCGAACATAATAAGCCGCGCTTAAAAAAGTTGCAAACCGTTAAAACATACTTTAATTTATGTAAATAATATAAATAAGTTAAAAAATATCTCTATATCTATACATATGTGTGCGTCACCTACACAAACAATGTAGAAATAGTTTCTAAGGGAAAGCGAAATTTTTATTTTTACTGTATTCCAAGCATATTTTTCATATTTATTCACCTTTTAAAGCTTCCCTGGATTAAGCTAAATCAGTCCAGTCGTTCTCGAGTTTTAGTGAGACTAACGAACTGCAATTCATATTTATATATCGTTACAACCTAGGCCCCGACAAAGACAAATTCCACGTACAAATCTGTAAAAACACATTTTATTACCTGTCGGCATTTGGACTAGTTGTAATCCTTTTATGATTGTCTTCTTTTGTTCACTTATTTATTGGCATACGTTTCAAGTGGATAACAGCCTATTGTCCTATTGTACTTGCCCATTAGCATCATTAGCCAGGTGTAACGAGCTAATTCTAGGAAATTGTGTGGACCTTGCCGGGCGGGCACATTCTCATTTGTGAAGTATAATTTACGGCCTGATTGAGAGGGGAGTCAGTTTAGCTACGACTACGATACGGCCGTGACGTGTGTACATTTGAGAATCTAATAGTGACGGACTTTGCGCGTTTTATTGAATTACGACCTGCATTACGTTTGGATTTTTTGTGCTCGGTTATATTTGTACCTGTGTTATACGTGTTTGTGTAGTTCTAATAAACTCTATAATAATTCGAGTTCCGCTAAACTCGTAACAATATATATATATATATTTTATTTTTTTTATTGCAGGAGGTCAGCAGACAGGCAGACGGCCCACTTTATGGAGAGCGGTTACCATCGTCTATGGACATTTGCAACACCAAATGTGCTACAAATGCGCTGCTGCCCTCTTAAGGGAGACTGGAACCTGGTCACTAATGCCGGAACACAACTCAAGGTTGTTATGGCGACATACCTTAGACCAGGGGTGGTAGCCATCCAGTCGGGCATATGCCCTACCACCAGGCTGTGGGTTGTATAGTATTACTTGTGTACAATAAAGAATAAAAGTGGCCCATAGATAATAAACTATATATAAAAGCGCACCGATGGCTGTGCCTTAAGTCGACAATAGCTCCTAACATTGCCAATGACTCATATAGCTAAACCGAATCCGCCTAATACATCCGATCGTTATGAACTAATATGAAGTGGATCGATCATAGAGATCCTTTATTGGATATTCTAAGTTTGAAAATATCATACCTGACATTTGAATTTTGTGAGTCATAATAAGACCTTGAATATAATATAATTTATTATACATCGCTTTTTATGTTGAATAATATTTATGGAGGTTGTTTACACGATAGACACTGTTTTATTATATTGATCAATGAGTTCAAACTATTTCTTTGTGGGATTTTTATTTAATTAAAACCACGCACGTCTCACTCTCAAAATGTATATTTTTACTCTCCTTTTTAATCTCATGTGGACTGTACACGCACAACATTTCTATTTCTCCACAAATAACAAAAAACATATTAAACAGGTTGATATTGATTTTTAATAATAAAAATGATTTAACGGTTTTAAACGATTAATCAGCTGTGACTCAAATTCAAATTTTATTTTTTATCCATACAGGAACGGAGAAAGAATACAATTTCCTGCGGCCGGGCGGCCTGTCGTAAGAGGCGACAAGACAGCCCACAGTCAGGTGGTAGGGCGTTTGCCCGACTGGATGGCTGCCATGGCATAACAATTTTGTGTTGTATTCCGGCATTAGTGACCAGGTTCCAGTCTCCCTTAAGAGAGCAGCAGCGCATTTGTAGCACTTGGTGTTGCAAATGTCCATAGGCGATGGTAACCGCTTTCCATCAAGTGGGCCGTCTGCCCGTCTGCTGAGCTCCTGCAATAAAAAAATATATAAATTTCGCCTTTAAAGTTATATAATAATTTATTAATTTCATAGAAATCAAAATAGAATAAACTAAAACTAATTATTTTACTAATTAAACTAAACTATAAAATAGAAACCTAAAAGTAAATACTAAAAATATATTTTATATATGAACTGTTTACTAAATCAGAATCCGAAACCAATTTCGCGTTCGCATTCAAAATCGGTTAATTAATAAAACCCATTAATTAATGAAAAATTGAGTTAGTCGATTCATATCTCAAAAAGTTTTAACGTTCACGTCGTTTTACACAAAAATTCCATTATAGAGGTCACTTGTAAAACAATTTAAAAAAAATCGAATTTTGTTCAAAAGACGCCTTTGTCTTGTACAAGATAAAGCTCTATAGAACTGCTTTCATAAGTATGCAAATCCACTCTTAAAGAGAGAATATACATAAGACAAAACAAGCTTCACTGCTATGCAAATAAGGGTCATTTTTAAATATACCATTTTTAGAATAACATGTCAACTTACACGAATACAACAAAAAACCGATCTTATACAATCAATTATAGCGTCTAAAATAAGATAAATGTGCGAAAACTTTCAAAATAAGAACGACAAGGTTAATTATGCGGTTGTGAAAAACAATTTCGATGTTTCAATGTATGTGAATGGGTTATAATTAAATGCAAATGCAAGTTTGGTCTCGCTTCCGCTAAAAACAATAGAAGATTCAGATCACCTGTACTGTGACATTTGGCAGTAGGTCAAAGTTGTTATATCCACGAATTTTTGCATCTAAAAGTAGATATTCTTTTGGAGTCAGTATAAAATTTACATATCTAGAGATTTTATACTATTTAAGTCATGGAAGAATAACAATCGTTTAATGAAAAACATAACTCATAACACATTCTCCAATTACAGTTGGCGCCACCAGTCCCTTAATTAAAAGTACAGAAGGTATTACACAAAAAATAATTCCTCAGTATGCCTACCTATTCAGTAGACCAATTTTAGCAGCAGGCATGCATAGCAAATACCACTGCCATTTCCGCTTGCGAATAAAATTGAACATATATTTAAACTGTTGATCGGAAGTAGCTGTGTTAAACTTTTTGAAGTGATAACAACGTATGGGAGGGTAAACCGCTTCGTTACGTAGCGCGTTACGGCGCCATTCTGTCTGGCTTCCTTTTCTGTCACTTCAGACTAGTTTAAGTTATCACTTCTGTCGGGTGCCCAAAGACGCACACCGTTTGTTTTTTTAAATTTAAACCAGTCTTATACTAAAATTCCCAGCCTTTTACCAATTTTGTAATTTTCGTAAAATTGTCTTGAATACACAAAAACAGCTTAGAATTGGGTACAAGTGCATGCATAGTATATAGTGTGGCGAATGATGGTGGAACCATTTAGTTAGTTTATAATTTTTAGAAAAAAGTAGAACATTCTCGAAGGAAAAGACAAGGACGGATATATTTAGAAAGGGATAGACGATGAACGAAAGACAGAGATAGATAGATGTTAGAAAGGGATAGATGTATAAACGAAAGTTCCCGAAAAGAAGGTTCGGGAAGGAAGAGACAGAGATAGATAGATGGGTTCTAGAAAATTCTTCCGGGTATATAAACAGCGTAAGGTCTGCCTACCGGGCAGTTTATATACCCGAAAGAATTTTCGGTATTGTATATTATTGTATTGTATATTAATATAGTGCAATTTGATAATAAGCATTCGTCTGTACAACGTCACGTTGGATGCTGCCTACAACGTTTTGTAACAAACTACCGCCTAAGTTTTTATATTATTCTAGGTAAGATCTTTACTATTACAATAAAAAGCGGTTTTTTGCGGTAATGAAATAGGTAGAGGGGAACTTCCACTCATTGTATGAAACAAAAGCTAAATATTGTCCCTTTCTCGCTGATATTTCTATTTTCGTATAGTATCACACCTACTAAGCGCTACTACTACTCATACTAGTACTACTGTTACTACTACTACTACTACTACTACTACTACTGCTACGACTACTACTTATAATACTTATACTACTACTTATACAACTACTACTGTTACTACTACTACTACTACTACTACTGTTACTACTACTACTACTTATGATACTAAGACTAATACTTATACTACTACTAATATTACTACTACTACTACTACTACTACTGTTACTACTACTTATAATACTAATACTACTACTTATACTAATACTACTTACTACTGCTACTACTGTTACTACTACTACTACTACTTAGAATACTAATACTACTACTAATGTTACTACTACTACTGTTACTACTACTACTGTTACTACTAGTACTACTTATAATACTAATACTACTACTTATACTACTACTAATGTTACTAATACTACTTATACTACTACTACTACTACTTCTTAAACTGGCTCTAAAACTTGAAACCAATCTACCACCTCAGTAATCGGTCAGTGTAATCTGAATTGGTATCTTTACAGATAAATAAAGTTGAAGTGTCAGTTTTCAATTTCAAAAAAGAAATGTAATTCGGACCAGCAAAGACTGAAAGTGCTTTTTATGACAAGAAACTTAGGTTACTTTTTTAGGGTTCCTCAAAAAAACCATGTGGACGGAGTCGCGGGCACAGTTAGTAGTAGATAATATAATACCAACAGAGCAATCTGGCCACGCTTTTAAGAGCTTGCATAATATAGTAATGCATAACTCTTTTAATTTACTAAATTATTTCGCTAAATATCAGTAAACTTACATATTATATTTATCACGCAAGAGCATTCATAATTTCATGAAAAGGTCATCTATAATTAAAGTTATTAACACCATTGCAAATTTCGTCACTAATAACTTAATAACTTAAGTGTTTACTTAATGATTATGTAAAATTAGTATGCATTATATAACGTTTTTCTTATAGGTGTAAATAATTGTTTGAAATTGGGTTAAACGTTAGTTTCCTTTGTTTCTTAAAACATCCATACAGATATCGCGCATTATATTATACTAGGTTCTACCCGCGACTTCGTCCGCGTGGAATAGTTGAAAATTGAAAAAATAAACTCCCGATTTTGCAACATTCTTCATTGGTGCTCCGCTTCTATTTTTATATATTTTTTTCTTTATTTATTTCTTTCTTTAAGCACAAAACAGATTACAATCATTAAAAATAAATAATAACAATGTAATATACAGGGCCAGATTATAATCCAAACTAGGCGCTAATTAAACGAACGACAAAGTAGATATACTAAAAAAAGTTGTTCATATTCATTTTATAAATATTTTTTTTTATTGGAGGAGTTCAGCAGACAGGCAGACGGCCCACTTGTTGGAAAGCGGTTACCGTCGCTTATGGACATTTGCAACACCAAAGGTGCTACAAATGCGCTGCTGCTCTCTTAAGGGAGACTGGAACCTGGTCACTAATGCCGAAACACAACTCAAGGTTGTTATGGCGACGTACTTTAGACCAGGGGTTTAGCCATCCAGACGGGCAAATGCCCTACCACCTGGCTGTGGGTTGTTTTGTCGCCTCTTACGACAGGCCGCCCGGCCGCAGGAAATTGTATTCTTTCTCCGTTCCTGCACGGATAAAAGGTTGGTTGGTTCCTATTGGTCTTACCCTGATGATATATACTCCATAGCCTTCCTCGATAAATGGGCTATCTCTAAACTGAAGGAATTTTTCAAATCAGACAAGTAGTTCCTGAGATTAGCGCGTTCAACCAAACAAACAAACTCTACAGCTTAGTATACACACACATATGTACATAAATATATAATATACTAGTTAAATATTATTAAAAAGATATATCTGATAATGATTTAGTGAACTGAGAAGTGGTTGGTTGGTTTTCTTATCATTAAATTTACCAAGTAAGTTAGAGATTCGTTTAGTTAATTTATTTTAAATAATGAAATACAAAATGAAAGCGTATCTCCTATTGAAACTCGCAAATTATGTTCTTTGATTTAATTATTATTACTTTTTTTATTTGTTGTCGTTTTTTTTTGTCCTAAAAATTATGAGTTATGAATTGAAATGCCATCGTTTATTTGAATTTGTTTTTTGCTTGTTTATCAATCGTGGTGAGTTATATTAATCATTGTTATGTAAACAGTAAATACTATTTGACTACATTATATCAATGTGACCTGTGTTTACAATTTACAAAATTTTAAGGCTATTTCTTAAAAAATAAATAAATAATACTTGTCAAAAAAAACTTTGGTCTGGGTGTCTGAGATCGGCCTTAGAGTTGTTTATTGTATATTATCTATAACACGAGCATAACTTCTTAGTCTGGAAATATACAATCAGTATGTCTGCTGATTTATAAAAAAATGTATCCTTAAGAAGACAATAAGTTAATGCAACTCGCCATTATATAATTATGCTATGCCATTTGAAATTTGCAATTATATGTATACTGATTACAATACATACATACATAACTTCACGCCAGGTCCCTTGCGGGGTAGGCACGAACAACAGAGCGCCATTTAGGCTTATTCTTACACACCTCACTTGCTTCTTTGACATTCATAGCTCTTGTCATGCACGCTCGTCTGTTCTTAAGGCTCCTAACATCACCTTCTGCTAACACACGATCAATTTGATCATGGAAGGTGTGACGTGGCCTTCCGCGACTTCTGCATCCATCCACTTTTGCATTGTATATCTGTTTAGTCATTCTTTCATCATACATTCTTTCCACATGCCCGAACCACCGGAGCATTCCTTTTCTTACCTTCACCCCGACACTCTCATTCAGACCATTTCCTTATTTCATTTTTTATTATGTTACCTATGGTTTACTCTCATCTCATCCATCTGATTGACCCTGACTATCGATACAATAAAATTACAGGCTGTATTTTTTAAGTCGGTTCGATTCCCGGGTGAAGCAAGAGAATTTTCGAAAATCTTTGAATGCCGTTTTATTTCTTTTTAAAAATAAAAATGTTTCTTTCGAGTAAAATTTGCTCTCTCTATTATTTAGAGCACTTTCCCTCCAGGTGGCATTAAAAAATTGCATCCTGTATCTAATTATATAATAAAAGGTCCCAACTCTTAAATTTTGTATGTATATGGTGGTGCACTAAGCATCCACCATTTATTATCCAAATTAATCATAATCATGTAAATCCATTCTCCATAGCAACAACCCAAACACGGCCCTGCGTTAAGTTCGGTCCTGCACTGCGATGACTCAACGGCATGGGCCACCTGCGTCGTCAACAACAGGCGACGCAGTATATAAGGGCGTCCTCGGCATGCAGGAGACACTCTTCAAGTTCAGCATCAAGGCTTCACGCTGCTACGTACTCGCGACGCTTCAACGGTGTCACTCTGCCCGTTGAAGCCCTATTATATATCAAAGAACTATTCTCAAAAGTATTAATTTGTCTCCTTCAAATAACATAAAAAGTACTCCATAATACTGTATAGTAATTGTAATAAATAACATCTGCAACGAACCTGCGTATCAATTTGAACCAGGGATCGAAGAGTAAGAAGAGGCTTTGCATCACTGCACGCAAGTGTGGATGTGATCAGAGAACAGACATATACTACAACTCTGGTCACCCCACATGTACTTGGTTAGGGTTCATTTTTATCGGATGTTACCCCCTGACGAGAACCCATGGCTCCATCGCTGCAGAAACAAGGCTCAACCGCAGGAGGGTAGTACATAAAAAGACGACGTGTATTGTACTCTTTACGTAATTATTGCTAAATTAATTTAACATTAAACTTTTAATTATATATACAGTAATCTTAACTGCTACGTGAAACTATATAAAAGCTAAACATATTCGTAAATGCCTTTACGAAGGTTTTCTGATTTCTGAATTGTGAGATATTGGCACATACACGGACCACTCAGTTATAGCCTTGCTAATTATTTAGAAATAAGTTATTCCATTTGCGTGACGTAACATACTTATTGGAACAGAAATAATCAATTCAACTCACTCACCTCACTCACTCATTCAGCGATTGCTCTATTTCTTCGTCATTCTCATTATTAATATAAAAATAAAGAAAATTCCTTCTCATTGTTTATTTGAATAATGTTTTGCATTTTGACAATAATAGTCTTTCAAGAATAGTCTACTAAAGCATAGTTACTTCCTGAATTTAAAATATACTGTAGGCTGACAATATTTCATCTTTGGATCGTAGTTATTTTTTTTAAACCAGTTTTGCAGATCTCTCTTACGAATATGAAAATTCGATTTCCTTCTCCAAAGAGTTCACAAAATACAGCTGCTTAGATATAAATTCTAAAAATTCAACTAGTTAAGTAGTGAGTGAGTTTTATTTTATTAATTTATTTTAAAAGAAATGTAAGAAATTTTCGATACATGTCTTGTTATTTTGGTATGATTCAGTCGTGGTAAATAAAATCAGCGAGAATACTTTCAAAAGTAATTTCAATTTCATAAAATGCAATCTTGATTTGACTTACTGATTGGTACTATACTGTTGTACCACAGAGATCAGAAAGACTAAATAGGTTATCTTTTGAAGTAATAAACTTATTTCAAAAACAAAATTTAATCAAGTCTGTTAAAATATTGATGTCTAACATTTCTTTGTTTAAAATTAACTTCAAATAAACTTACTTAAAATTTATGTATATTATTATGATAACGCAAGGAAAGGTTATTTATAAATCAAATTTTTTATTGGTTATAAAATATACTTTATTCTTAGTTGCAATTCTTGAATATGTACATTATTAGGATCATTATTTAATTTAATTACCGAAATACGGCTAGCGTCAGTGCTTGACCAGACTGAACACGCGGGCGCGGGGCGACATACTTAAACACATGAAACCTTATTTGAGTGTCCGTAGTGGGTGTGCGGGCGCGGCGTGCGGCGCGCGCAGTATGGCGCGTTGAGCTCGCGGGCAATTCAAGCCATACTACATTCATACAAGTTTTTTGCAATTTTAAGGAAGAATTTTCTAATAAAGATAAGTCCTCTTGATCCATATTGTATTTGGCAAACACTGGACACGACACCACCAGGACGAACCGCGTGCGTCACTACGGACAAGAGCGTCGCGCGCGTCCCCGCATCCGCACCGCCACCGCGCCCGCGTGTTCTGTCTGGCCAAGCACTCAGAGTTAGAGGGTTAGAGTGAGAGAAAGGGAAGCCAGACAGACTGGCACCGTAACACGTTACGTAACGAAGCTTTTTACTCTCCCATAAGAAGTAACCACATCAAAAATACAAGGTTTTCTAAGACGTTAAAATACCTGTAGCAAAAACTGCTTGTAAATATGAAAGAAATCTCATAAAATAGGTACTTGAAATATAATTGATCCTCAGTTTATGCAAATGTAATGGTGAGTTGTTGTACTGATTAACACTATACTGTCTGTATCACAGAGATAGGAAGTAACAGATAGGTTATCTTTATGCAATTTTTGACGGTATAACAATAAGAACTGCGGTTACATACTACATTAACACCGCCTGTTCTGGAGGTCAGTTCTCATGAATTATGCACGAATACTGAAACATGTCTAACAAATTTGTAACTAATAGACATGTGTGAATTTATTACTAATTATGGTCTGTCTACCCATTTATTTAATTTTTAATAATTTCACGCCTATCAAGTTGCGCAATTTTTGACAGTAAGTTTCATATGCTTGTAGCATATATCGAACTTTATTGTTCTATTAGCTGTGCCCGCGACTTTGTTTTTAAAACCCCCCGAGTTTGAAACATTCTTTATTGGTGCTCCACTCCTATTGGTCTTAGCGTGATGATAGCCTATAGCCTTCCTCGATAAATGGGATATCTTCCTGAGATTAGCGCGTTCAATCAATCAAACAAACAAACTCTTCAGCTTTATATATTAGCATAAGATATGGTGTAATATTGATGTCCTTTGAGTCATTTAATGCTCAGACTATAATACCACCGTTATCACACGTAAAGGACAATGGATATGATTTTATACATTTATCTGTGTAGGAACAGAGAAAGAATACAAATTCCTGCGGCCGGGCGGCCTGTCGTAAGAGGCGACAAAACAACCCACAGCCAGATGGTAGGGTATTTGCCCATCTGGATGGCTACCACCCCTGGTCTAACATATGCCGCCACAACAACCTTGAGTTGTGTTCTGGAATTAGTGAGCAGGTTCCAGTGTTCCTTAAGAGAGCAGCACCGCAGATTTCGCCAACTGTTAATTTTACTTGAACAATAAACAAAAGAGTATTTATGCGTGTGTATGTCAAATACATTGTAGTGTGCGTAATGATTTTTTTTTAATTGATTTAATATATTTTTTATGGATACTTAAAAAAAATATTAGCATTCGTTGCTTCTTCTCTATGTCTATATATATACTTAAAATTACGAAATGTTAACTAAAACTAACTTGTCGAACTTGATGAAACTAATTTTCTGTTAACAAAACAGTAGGTAATATTGATATAACGAAAAAGACCAGCGTTACTGAGAGATCGAGGTCAACGCCCTTGCCTGCCGGCCTTCATAAATGCCCGTTTTAAGGAGCCCTTGAGCCTTTAAACCCTTTTACAATGTACGATATTTTATAATTAATTATATTATTCGGAGAAGTCGCATTGCAGATCTCTTGACTTAAAAGGTATAGAAACAGTATAATTACAACCATTGCTAGCAGGCTACACCAAAAAAATGTATTGGGACTGGTTGCAGATTGCTGCTTGGATAGAATAATTATTTTTATTTGATTGATATGTTTTAGTAAAGGAATGACCTACTGACTAACTTATTGATGGACATTTGTTAATTTTTTTAAAGGTTTTTATTTATATGATAACTAGCTGTCCCGACAGACGTCGTCCTGCCCGGTAAAAAATAGGGGTTGATCGTAGAGGGTTGAAAATTTAGGGTTGTATGTATCTTTTAATGCTGTATCATAAAAAAATAGAAATTAAAAATTTTGTCTAAAAAATAAAAATAAAATTTAGGGGTGGACTACCCCTAACATTTAGGGGGATGAAAAATAGATGTTGGCCGATTCTCAGACCTACCCAATATGCATACAAAATTTCATGAGAATCGGTCAAGCCGTTTCGGAGGAGTATGGCAACGAAAACTGTGACACGAGAATTTTATATATTAGATAACAATCTGTAAAATGTGTTGTATTTATGGATCTTTGTGTCTGCAATAAATAAATTATAATAATAATTTATTACTACGATTTTTGTGTCTATAGATTTTTTTATAAAATGTATTTTTTATCTATTACTAGGATATCTCACTGCTTCTTGTAATACCTGCAGGATTCCCGAACGCAAAGCGGTCGAGTATCAGCTAGTTAGAAATAAATATTTTTTTCTTTCTTCCCACAAGGTACGGAGCTTTCTGGCAGTTTCTTAGCCTTATATTAATTTCCTTTATTGAGTGTTGGGGGATAAATAGAACCTCGTCCGGATCCAAGTAGAATTACACGTTACAAGACAAAAACTCTATGTAACATGTTCTAAAATAACTGTTATGAAGAGCAGTCGAATCGTAATCGAATCGGGACCGAGTCTTTACATCTAAGTGGACTAAATCTGAGAAAACACATAACCAAAGGTTTTATGATCTCACTCGGCGTAAACGAATGAATCGAATTGTATGTATGTAACTTTGCTTCGGAGTTAATTTAAAACCCTTGGTTATAGCGCAGGAGTGGAACCAATTTTAAAAGGATCGTAAATACGAAGACGTGTGTAAGGCATAGACATATAAAATAAAGTAATAGTCTTAATATAAAGGACCATATACACTAAATTGCATATGAGATGACTGGATAGAAGTCCATCTAATATATAAAATTTTCGTGTCACAGTTTTCGTTGCCATACTCCTCCGAAACGGCTTGACCGATTCTCATGAAATTTTGTATGCATATTGGGTAGGTCTGAGAATCGGCCAACATCTATTTTTCATCCCCCTAAATGTTAGGGGTAGTCCACCCCTAATTTTTTATTTTATTTTTTGGACAAAATTTTTAATTTCTATTTTTTTATGATACAACATACAAAAATACTTACAATCCTCAATTTTCACCCTTCTACGATAAATCCCTATTTTTTTACCGGGCAGGACGACGTCTGCCGTGACAGCTAGTAATATTATAAAATTCAAAACATGCCGTGCTTGTCCATTATAGATTTAAAAAACTGGAATAGAATATATAAACGATGGAGAACACGATGCATATTTTATTACAAGCTTTTATTTAACTTGCAATGGATGTAAGTATATCGTATGGCAATTCAATAATTTGGTACCATGGAGCTGATCTGATGATGGAGTCGAAAGGTGGCCATAGGAACTCTTGTACTAAACAAGATAGACCTGTCGTATTTGGGATCGTTTTACTTGTCTTGGCTAGCACTCTGCTGTTACATGATATCCAGTATCTCAAAAGCTTGTATTTAAAACCTTTTTAAAAAACATTTTTAATATAAATATTTCTTGTCTATTTGTTCGAGATTCACGTAAAGACCACTGGGCCGATTTCGATGTGATTTCCGCTGATTGATAGAGCGAATGCTTAGACTTAAAATCTGCGTTATTTTTTTATCCTGGGAATCCCACGGGATTTTATCTGAAAATGATTTAAAATAACCAGATTAAAAAGCAATCGAATTCCAATGTGATTATTCATAATGCCGGAACACAAGGTTGTTATCGCGAAATACTCTAAAACAGGTGTGGTAGCCATTCAGATGGGTGAATACCCTGCCACCTGACTGTGTGTCTCTTTATATTCTTTCTCCGTTCTACCACGGATAAAATGAATGTTTAACGTGAAATTAAGTAATAAATATTTTTTTTAGTTTATAACTGAAGCAGACATAATGGAGAAACATCAATTGCAAGTGGTTTTCGCCGGTTATGGCCGTTCGAGACACCAGAGGTCATATCATATCAACCCGTTGCCGGCATTGAAGACATTTTATAAGACCTTTTTTGAAAAACATCGTAGCGATGTGGGAAAACCTCATCTGGGGTAATCCCAAATCGCCACAGAGCACAAACGTTGCGTACATTGACGAAGAGGTTGAAGGGTGTGAAGATGAACGCCCAACTGGGAACGGTGCGGTGCGGTGGTAGAAAGAAGACGAAGGCACTTCTGAACAATTACACATAATTCCATACAAGTTTTTGATAAAATCACGATATTTAAAAAAAGCAAATATGTGTTTTCTTACATTTCAGTGACCCGTACACATAATAAAACTACGCTTAAACAAAGTGGTGGTAAATAAGATCAGGCTCCCATAGAGTTAATAAACAAAAATTAAATAAAAAAATGAACAAGTTGGAAGTAGACTAAATAAAAACTTTGACATTACTCATTGACACTTGACATCTTCGTCTTCTGTGATCATGGCTACAGAAAGTTGCTGAAAAGTCGGAATAAAAATACCGCGCTTAAAACCGTTAAAACGTAATTATATTAAACGAACAAAACGTTATGAGAATAAACCAAACGAGGACATAAACGTGATCAAAGCCTAAATCAATAAATAAATTCAAAAACTTTCAAAGTTATTTATACTATCTGATGACCTGGTTTTGTCCGCGTCCTTGAATAGAAATTGCTAAACAACCACTTTCTTTTATTCACACATACCACTATGTCAATGACTTTCATCGACGTGATATGTTTACAAACATGTGTATGTTTGTTTGTCTGTAAGCGAAATCTTCTGGGGTGGTAAGCAAAAGTGTTTTCTTTTTTGCTTATATCTTTGTGGCGACTGAGGGTAGAATTTTCTGGCAGCGTAAGCCGGTCTCAAGACTTTTAGAGAAGGTAGAAGATTCTGGAAGTAAAGAACAAGGACAGGTACATTTTAGAAAGGGATGGATGATGAATGAGTTGTTAAACAGAAGGTTCAGGAAGGCAAAGGCTGAGGTAGATAGATGTTTAGAAAGGGATAGATAGTGAATAAAAGAAGATGGAGATTATGGGTTCTAAAAGATTCTTCCGGGTAAAAAATAAAAGCAGCGTACGGCGCACCTACCGGGGAAAGTTGAGTTCAGTTCAAGACAGCGAAGGAACAAATGCGATACGAAAGAGTTAGATGAGAAGTTTAATAGAAGACAGTGAGAAGTTTAGTAGAAGACAGTAACGAGTTTAGTGGTGAATTAAGTGAAAAGTTTGGTGGGCAGTTCAGTAAAGGAGGAGTGTAGCTAAACTACACACACTATATCCATACACACACATACACTCATTTTTTTTTCAATTTTTCATCAAGAAATTATTAAATTAAGGGCCACTTGCATAACGATCGCATTTAAATAAAATTAGTAATCATATTAAACTACCTAAAACACGAAATGTATAGACAATTCTTTAAACATATTTAGCGACAAATTTTGCGTTGTGCAAGACGCTAATCGTATTTGAAAGTGTTAAATGGGTTTAGTGTTTCTTAAATAAATTTAAGAACGTTCTGCAATTGGCCCCAAATATTTTAAATATTTTGAAGTGTAACGTCACGAAATTTAGGACCTCCTCCCACCTCTTGTTACACTTCGTCTTCCTCCCCCCTTAGCCTGGAGGTAATTTATGAATGGCTCCTTATGACGAAACAAATGTTTTTTCTTTCTAAATAAAACATCTACTTATGTACTTAATTAATTTAATTAAGTAGGTATTGTATTAGTTCCAGCAAGCTTCACTACGTTAACATAATGAAGTAAATAATTCAAATTTCTTCGAAGAATAAATACGTCACATAATAATTAAAAGACAGAACGTTGGCCTTTGAAATTTATTTTCGCCTTTAACTTCAATAAAGTATAGACTTGATGATTCTCGGAGTCAAATTTAAAAGCAATTATCTTTAATTAGACTCTTGCCAAGACAGGTTTTGTATAAAATAAATATGTCTTCTCCGTTATAGCAAAATTAATTACCAAATACAAAATACCGTGTATATTATGTGATTTTTCATCTTCTATGAAAATTATGAAAATTTTTAATTTCAATGTTGACAACTAACTTAGACCTTTGTACATATTATCAAATATTAAAAGCTATATATTATTTAATCTAAAACATTTTATTATTTAACAACCCACTTATAAGACATTATTTGCTTCAGACAAAATAAAGACTAAATCTAAATTATCTTAATATTTCTTATAAATAATTTAAATAATACATTATATTAAATATGTAGAAGATTCTGGAAGGAAAGGATAGGTACATTCACAGGATCGATGATTATTGAGTTCTTAAACAGAAGGTTCAGGAAGGCAAAGGCCGAGATAGATAGATGTTTAGAAAGGGATAGATAGTGAATAAAAGAAGATCGAGATTATGGGTTCTAAAAGATTCTTCCGGGTATAATTCCTTCGGCCTCGTCCAAGAGACGACATCGCTGTTTGTTAGATGGAACCAACCGGTCCGCAAATCCAAAATCTGCGGAGTGACGCTCGCGGACCGCGTTCGTAATACCGAAGTAAGAAAGAGAGTTGGTCTGAAAGAGAGTGTCGGGGTGAAGGTAAGGAAAGGAATGCTCCGGTGGTTCGGGCATGTGGAAAGAATGTATGATGAAAGAATGACTAAACAGATATATAATGCAAAAGTGGATGGATGCAGAAGTCGCGGAAGGCCACGACACACCTTCCATGACCAAATTGATCATGTATTAGCAGAAGGTGATGTCAGGAGCCTTAAAAACAGACGAGCGTGCATGACAAGAACTATGAATGTCAAAGAAGCAAGTGAGGTGTGTAAGAATAAGCCTAAATGGCGCTCTGTTGTTCGTGCCTACCCCGCAAGGGACCTGGCGTGAAGTTATGTATGTATATATATTAAATAAAGTTTAAACGTTCTAAGTGCCATACTTTTTTTATTCCGTCGTTTCGGCCACTTTTCAGGCACTATCGTAGAAAAAACAAAATCCTAAATAAAATACTTATTCTTCAAAAAAAAAGTTTCATTTGGTTTTGGTGATAATCTATTTTGCCTAATTGCGTGAAAAATCAAAATTTTACAAAATACTTAATAAACTAATTACAATATTTTTCCTATTATAAAAAAACAAAACAATGTGTAGCGGCATTCATATTTAATAGTCCTACTTAAATTTATACATAAAAATCGAGAAGTTTTCATATGAAATAACTCTGTCGTACAAAAATTGCTGGACGTACAGATGGACACAATGATTATATAACGGTTCCGTTATGTCGAAACAATTTCGGAACCCCAAATCAAACCGCAAGGAATAAATATACCACTAACACAACAATATCGTTGTATATTAAATTCATTCCATTCTAAGCCGGTAAGAGAGCTTGAACTATTATGGAAATTTATTGAGTAAATATCAAGTTACAGTTAATATCTTTTTAATAGGCTATAGAGAAAACAGGAAAAGGAAACATGCATTATAATTATATATTAATAATTACTTAAATTCCAAACTGAAATGTAAATTTCGGTTATTTATTATGGTTTTAATTAAACCTGTTATAGAGAGCTTTGTGTAGTTTTATTAGATGAAGTGTAATTATTTATTTAAAGTTCCGTAGGTGTTTCCGTATTTCGAAACCAAACGGAACACTTGTATAAACATATCCGACCCTCCTTTGTATGTCACATTCGTTTTAAAAACTATTAACTAGTCTACACGGATGAAATTTGACAGATGAGTGTAGTTTATTAAGGGTCGATTTTTTACTCATCATAATATAAAAGTTATCAGGGCGAATAAATTGTAACCTGCCTAAATTAAAAAGTGGAGAATTTCTTCTTCTGCAAAAACAGACCATATTTAAAATGTTTTCTAGGAAATATAATAGGCGGCCTTATCGCTTACAGCTCTTCCAGGCAACCTAAATGAGACAAATTTGAATCATGCGATGTATAGGTGGTGCAGGTAAAAGGCAATAATCATATGTATACAGTATAAATTATATACATATACCTGTTGAGTTTTTTTTAATTTTATAGAAGAATCTACCCTTAGCGGTGCAAATAGTATAGTGAAGTATCGAAAAGAATATAGATTAGGGGTAGCTATCGCACATATGACTAAAGGTTGAAAAAATATTTTACAATGTATGTAGACGTGGGGGGGGGGGAGGTACTGTTTTAGACCAGACTTGAGCCTTTGATAAAATAAAGTCAATAGATGGCTAGGTATGAGCTCCCAAAATCGTAAATATTATCGTAAACTTTTTCATATTGAGTTGGAGTAAGTTTAAAGGATTATGTATTGTTCCTAAAAGGGGAGGTTTAAGGTCGTATTTCGGCACCCCTCTAACTTCTGAACTACGAAATGAAAAAGAATATTGGTGGGTAGACTTTAAAAAATACTTTCAATTATAAAGAATATTTGATTTATTAGTACATATTGTTACGAGCCACAGGACTCGAATTAAAATGCCGTTGGAATTACTATAGAATTTATTAAAACTATACCGACACGTACAACATCAGCACAAATATAACTAGACGCAATAGGTCCCAATGTAATGCACAATTCAATAACACGCGCAAAGTCCGCCACTAAAAATGTACACACGTCTTGCCTCGCTTGTGTTATCGCTTTGACCGGTCCACCCCTCCGTTCGGGCTTTGTTTTATACTAAATTGTATTATACCGAAAAAGAGCCGCGTTCACTGCGTCAGTCCGCACTTTTGGCAAGCTTTGACGCAATTCGATAACAACAAAGATGAGTTCGACTCTAATGACGGCCATAAAACAAGTACGATAACAATAGGATATTTCTTAATTGCAAATTTTAAACACGAAGTAAACAAAATAATGCAGGCAAGGTAAGAAACTGCGTTTCACGACAGCCAGATGTGCGCATTTATTTGTCGGTACGTAACAATATATTGTATTTAATATGATTTACGTTTAATAAGCTACCCACATAAAACGAAAGTACGAAGGTTTGTAACCGCGCACAATAAGGTCGTAGAGTCCTAAACAATCAAGTAAGAACCCTTGTGTTATTTGATAAAGGTACATAGCGTATTTTGACTTTTATTTGTTTAGAGAGGTAATTGTCCAATAAGCTTTTAACTGTTGTTGTCAATGAATTAGCGAATTTTGAAAATGGAATATAAAGCCTTTATACACTCACGTAAAAAACTCTACCAATTCAAATCATTTAAGTACCTGCAAGAAAATTCACTACCGTCTTAGTAAAAGAGTGTTTCTATACTGTAGCTGAATTTCTAAACAAACGTGCTTCTCATTATTACTTAGGTGGAAAATATTAGTAATTAATTTACTTTATTCTGGATATAAATTATAAATATGTCATTTTTTTTATTTATCAATAAAATTAATTTAATTGATTTTGTATACTACTATATGATATAATGTATTGTGTTTCTACAATTTTTAAGCGTCTGTATAAACTACCTACATTATAGCTGATTAAGATGTAAAGATTCTAATCCCGCTGTAGTGTTTTATGGTTTAAAACATTATGTTTAGGTTAGAACAGTAAAACTCACAAAGGAATTTTATTTACAATTCTGACTTAAATGTATATGAAAATTAACTTTACAATTTCTGTTTTAAATCATAAAATTTTCATTAAAACCCTTTAAGCTGCCTGGAATCGTATTCGAGAGAAATTTTGTGACAGACTTGCGGACAGTTTGAAAAATAATTGCTTATCATAAGGCATGGTATACACAGCAGATTTGATTCCAATTTTGACATAGTTGGCAACCGCTTCAATTCTATTTATTGATATAGCTTTATATGTAAAACTTTTCATACCTAAAGATAAGTAAATTAAAAATTTAGTTCGGACTACAAAGACCTAACTATATCTATATATATTTAAATTAAAATATCCTTGTGTAAATATATTATTGAACGTTCTACTTAGTAGCTTTCTCCAACATGCCGGTAATGTTTGCGGAGCACGCCTTTCACAAGACAAGATTATTTTCGTATATTATAATGTTAGCATGATATATGTACTACAATAGGGTGGTCGTTAAAAATTAAATTTCTTGCGACGCCCCCTAAAAAGCTTCCTTTTAATGAAAAAACACTGGGATTTTTTTATAATTTTTTCAAGTCAAGACAACACGTGCCTCAAGACGATTCAAGTTAATTTTTGGGTAATATCATGTTTTTTCAGGAAACTTCTTCATACTTAGAAGTAATAATTATTTTAAGATTGGAAAAGTTTTAACAATGAAATACCTTACGTATTATCATTCTCAGTGAAGAATTTCAAATTATAGTTTCAGAAAATGTTTAAAATTCTTCGTGATTCAAGCTTATCTTTCAATTTTTCTTATATTTTTAGTTTTAACTTGAATCGTCTTAAGGCGCGTGATGTCTTGACTTGAAAAAAAAAAAAAAAAAACCCAGTGTTTTTTCATTAAAAGGAAGCTTTTTAGGGGGCGTCGCAAGAAATTTAATTTTTAACGACCACCCTAATGTACAATGTATGTTGATATCATTATTATAAGCCGCGCGCAGAAGGTTTGCTGATGACTACTTATTATTATTGTATGTATTATCTAAAGTATATAAAATAATTAATTTGTTTATTATAACAACTGTAATAATTGTAACACTGTAACCTTTTTATTAACCCTACCGACCGTCGACGCGCGACTTCATGAGGCTATCGGCAAACCTTCTGCGCACGGGTACTGTTGTTACGAAAATTTATTCATTATTTGGTTGAATTGTTTAGTATTTAGCCTAATACTAAAATACTATACGGCGCAAACGGAATACTAATTTTAAAATAACATGTTTTAAAATCAATTATATTTGACATTCATTTACATAGTTTCATATAACCTGACTGAATTTAAAAGTGGAACAGCTCAACTGTTTTATTCACGCAAATGTATTTTTTTAATTTATTCATGTTGTATTTTACTCGATGAATAACTTTTTACTGACGATTGAAAAATCGACCTTTAGTACCAATATAAATATGAATGTAACTAAAAGCTATTTCCAAAAATTTTAGTTTTATATTCATATATTTTTTTAAATTTTCGTGTAGCAATATCAAAGGTGCTACAAATGCGCAGCTACTCTCTTAAGGGGGAGACTGGAACCTGGTCACTAATGTCGGAACACAACTCAAGGTTGTTATGGCGACATATTTTAGACCATGGGTGGTAGCCAACCAGTCGGGCAAATGCCCTACCACCTGGCTGTGGGTTGTTTTATTGCCTCTTACGAGAGGCCGCCCGGCCGCAGGAAATTGTATTCTTTCTCCATTCCTGCACGGATAATTTGGTATTCATTTGCAATCAGACACTTAAGTCATATGAGAATATAATTACATTCATCGTCATGATGGATTATTATAAAAGCTGTCGGCATGTATCGCAACTGTTTTGCAACGCACATCGACCAACTGTGCATGGGTACACGGGACATGCAATGTCCGTCAGTACAAATGTTGTAATTGATTTATGCTAGAACACACTACATCCACGTGCGCAACGTATGCAACGCATTATGACGTGCTAATTCATACACAAATAATAGCAAGTATGCTTACGAAATATATATTATATGCACATTGTTTGAATTGTTAACAATTTAAATTCGAATGTTTTAATTTTGAATATTTGAAGGTCCTTTTAAACAAGTTTTAATAACATTTTAATATCACAGACTAGAGTGTTTTGTCGTATCGAGTACGTTGCGTACATATTACATATCAGTGTGTTCTTTGCTTTACTATTGCAAAGTAAATTTTAATAATTGTAATCATTATTTACTAAAGCAATATTATATATTATAGTACCAGAACATAAAACACTTTCTTACAAGCTTTTATTCAACTTGCAATGGATGTACCTATGTATGTATGTAAGTTTGGGTGGAATCTTGTAAGTCAAATTTAACCAACTTCCCGGTTTCCGATGGAGCTGAAATTTTTCACGCCTATGTATATCGCGTGACAATGCAATAATATGGTACCATGGAGCTAATCTGATGATGGAGTCGGAAGGTGGGTATTGAACTCCTGTACTGAACCAGATAGACCAATCGTGTTTGGGCTCGTTTTACTTGTCTTTGGCTAGCACTCTGCTGCTACATCATATCCAGGATCTCAAAAGCTTGTATTTTAAAACTTTTTTAAGAAGCTTATTTGGCAATAAAAATAGTTTTAATACATACATTATTTAAAAAAAATGTATATGAGATTAAAGCAAAATAAACGAGAAAAGCTCGTGATAATATGAAGTGTGGATAGTGACACAAACTTACCCTTGATTAGTAGATTCTTTGAAAATATTTTTTATAAAAGGGACATACCTGAAAACAAAAAGAAGCTATTAAAATATAAAAATAAAACGAATAAAATACAAAAAACGCCTTAGCAATAATAGTCATAATAGTTCTATGAGTGGTTTTAAGCAACTGTGTCTACCTTGACTGATAGGCGAAAAAATCATTATTAACCAGTAGTACCAGCGTTACTTCGTTCGCGTTGCCCTGACGATGTGTTTGTTAGTAAACTGCATAAAAAAGGCGACCATAGCGTTATCTTTTCCCATTTTTATATATTTTATCATTATTTTATATATCTTTCTATTCGGTGAATTTTGATATTGCTTGCAGGAAAGCTCATGTAAAATTTTAAACGATAGCAACGCAAATGAACGATCTGTAAGATATAGGGATGGAGTTTTAATAGACAAAGTTCAAAAAGTTGCATTTCTTTTTTAAATTCACTATGCAAACCTGACCCCCCATCTACAGACATATATTTATTACATATTATACTAGCTGTGCCCGAGACTTCGTCCGCGTGAATTTTTTTTTGCTATGTAGCCTAAGTTACTCCTTATTATATCAACTGCTCGCAAATGGAAGTCCCGTCAAAATCGGTCAAGCCGTTTCAGATATACGCCGGAATATCCAAACAGACAGGCAAAATTTTAGAAATTTCATTTTCAAAATATCCTGGTCCGAGTTATCCCCCCTGGATTTTTTCACATTTTTATTTTGACATTACCAACATACACCACAATTTTATTTATATAAATATATAATAACATTTTTTTTATTGCAGGAGTTCAGCAGACAGGTAAGCGGGCAATTGATAGACAGTGGTTACTATCGTCTATGGACATTTGCAACAAATGTGCTGCTGCACTCTTAAGGGAGACTGGAACCTGGTCACTAATGCCGGAACGGAACTCAAGGTTGTAATGGCGACATACTATAGTCTAGGGGTGTGTACCTGTGTGTTGTTTTTTCGCCTCTTACGACACGAAGATACGTATTCTAGACTTTACTTTTGTCCCAACTTATTTGTTTTACACCTTATCACAAGCGAATTGTTGAATTATTAGCCAATTTCCCCAACTAAACCCAAAACTTCCAACACCATTGTATTCGAGTAAAAGCCGTGTCTTACTTAATAATTGTAACAAATAGCGCAAAGTTACTATTACAAAAGACTGTAACACTCCAATTGCTATCTGTAGGTCGAGTAAAAGGAAGAAAAGAACAATTTAGGTAAGCTATTGTAAGGAAAGTAAGTTATAATGACTGTTCACGCGTAACCCCAATTTCGTGTTCTATTATTTCGGATTTACTTGGCTAACTGACTTAATAGGTGAAACATTTCGGTTGCCAAAAAATACTAAATTCAAATGATTTCATTCAAAATAAGCTCCACTGGAGAACACTTTTTGAATATCATAAATAAAGTCAACATTTAAATCACTTCCCATTTTCGCTGCGTGTGAAGTCATAATATATGAATACACATGCCGAAAAAAAGTGGTTGCACACCTGTCTGCTAAGCTTTATTACCTTTTCCGCATTTGAAATCCTTTTGTTTACTTCGTGTTTAAAATTCTCAATTAGACAATTGTCTATTGTTATTATGTATATAGTGATGGACTTTGTGCATGTTATTGAATCGTTCCACGAGACCACCTAACTTGAGAAAAGTTTAACCTAATCTGGCGATCTAGGTGGTGCAGATCATTAGGTATATCATAAGCAAACATACTTAAATTACATATTTTATAAATTAAACACATACAAATATAATATATATATACAGGCCTCTCTGTCACTTCTTTTTTGGGGGCACACTGATTCTCCAAAGTTGTAAATCTATATTTTTTTTGTTTGTACCACTGAAAATAACCTATTCAAAAAAACTTTTATTGTAAAGGCTACTAAAAAAAAATTCCTTTTTCAGTTTTTATGGCAAATTTTCCACAAAAGAAGCCCTGTATATATGTATTTAGATACATTAGAATTAGGCATAATTAGTTAAGAAAAAGTAGTGTTTTCGGAGTGCGTTCTTAAATGTAGGCGATGTTTTGGTCTCTCTGACAGCAAGAGGCGTATATTGTGATATATATTGTTATATGTATTATGAATATAGCAAAACTACCCACAAATGGACACATTGACCATTTGGTGACAAAATATTGCGGGTCAACATAAAATTGTATTTGCTAGACCGATGTTGTAACGCTGTGTCGAAAGCAATGCGCGTGCGCACCACAAGGCCGGCCGGTTAGTAAGGACACGGAACGTGTGTTTGTCTGTTTGTACTGGTCACTTTAGTCGAAATATTGAGGTTTTTTGCGCTTTATGTATGTTATATTACTGATTAATATTTTAGGTATTAACGTGTTTTTGTAAACTTGTTTTTTATGGATATATTTATTTATTTAAGGACAAAGTAATGATACAATGGTTAATAAATAATTTTTTGAAAAATTGAAAAATTACCATGATTGAAAAAAATATTGCTGTCAGACGAAGATAGCGTCTTTATAAAGGTTGCATTCGGCTGCATTCAGGGTAATGTTACCCTGAATAAAGGGTGACGTTTTACGCAAATGTCGTAATGTGTTTAATGTGTTATTTGTGATGAGACATTGAAACTAATTATTAGTGACGTTAAACATTGACAGATAACGTACATGTGTATTTTATACAACCTCTCCCCGGAAAATTTACGCGGGATTCCCGGAATATAAAATATTACATAAAATTTGATATCGATCAGTGCATAAATTACATTGGAATTTTTTTTTATATTTGGCCATTTTAAATCATTCCCAGAAAAAATCTCGCAAGATTCCCGCGATTAAAAGTAGCGAAGATTTTAAACATAAGAATTTGCTGTCGACCAGCGAAAACCGCATCGAAATCAGTTTAGTAGTTTTTACGTGAATCCCAAACAAACAGAAAAGAAATTCTTCATCGTTTATATAGTCTATTCGAGTTGTTTCTTGAAGCTTCGATGTGCAGACACAGCATGTTTAGAATTGTATAATATTATAGATATAGTGTGAAATTATTAATATTTTATATATCGTCATCAACCAAGTAATTCCCGGTTACGTGTCTATTTTCCGCTCCACTTTCTTACTTGAAACAAAATTCTTTAAACCTATCGTTTCTTATGAAAACATATTCGCATGTTTCATTGCACGAGAGGATCTTATTAACGTTTGTATGTTAGATATCTATTTCCGTTATATATTCCCATTGCCTTCAATACAGCCTTGTTTCTTGCTACATCCGGTAGACTTATGCGGGTATTTAATGAGAATAATTATTATCAAACCTGTTCTAAAAAATATGTTCAATAACTATGTGTCATACTAAAAACCGTGCTACACAAAAAGTAACATAGAGTGTTCCAGTTTTATCTGAGTTTTTGTATGACAAGTGATTTTTACATTTTTTTATTTTTTATTGCAGGAGTTCAGACAGGCAGAGGGCCCACTTGATGGAAAGCGGTTACCATCGCCTATGGACATTTGCAAGACCAATGGTGCTACAAATGCGCTGCTGCTCTCTTAAGGGAGATTGGATCTTGGTCATCAATGCCGGAACACAACTCAAGGTTGTTTTTTTTATTTTTTTTTATTTTAGTAAGGCTTACAGGCAAATAACATTATAAGTAATAACAACATAAATAAAAGTATTGCTAATTACAAGCCTTAGCATGTAGACTTGCTCAGGTTAATGTGTGTGTGTGTGTGAGTGTGTGAGAGAGAGAGATTGAAAAAAAAATGAAATGAAAGGTTAAATTAAAAGATTGAAAAGAGAATTTGGATCAGAAGTTGAATACATATTAAACAGTTTGGAAAAAACTAGTTTTCTTTGAAAAATTCTTTGTTCATTATATTTCTAAAGGTTCTAT
Source organism: Dendrolimus punctatus (assembly GCA_012273795.1). Classification (NCBI taxonomy): domain Eukaryota; kingdom Metazoa; phylum Arthropoda; class Insecta; order Lepidoptera; family Lasiocampidae; genus Dendrolimus; species Dendrolimus punctatus. The sequence goes on from CM022539.1 coordinate 19,445,178, forward strand.
TCTGGCGACATACTTAAGACCAGGGGTAGTAGCCATCCAGTGGGGCAAATGCCCCTCCCACCTGGCTGTGGGCTGTTTGTCGTTGTTTGTTGTCACCTCTTATGACAGGCAGCCCAGCCGCAGGAAATTGTATTCTTTCTCCGTTCCTGCATGAATATAAAATTCATACCAAAGTATATGTATATATTCATACCATACATATATGCAAGTTTATTATTACATTTCACCTTAAATTTGAATACCTATCCAGTAGGTATTATTTCATTTTCTGGGATAATAATTTACTACTCTCATCCCAGCCGTAAAGTTTATAAAGTACTCGAAAATGTTACTCGAAAATTTCATGCATTTATTTTTGTCTTATGTCCCCGCCTATAAAAGTAACCAGCCCAAAGAGAGGAATGGGCCCACGCCAACTATAAACCTGCACTGCACTGTGCACAAAGCACTGCACCCTGCATTGTTCCTTTGGCCATGGGTTCAAGCGGACAGAAAAGACACCGAGGTGTTATAGTGGCCATTACGCCATGTAGCCGGTGAGCCCCTCACAGTTATGTCTCAACAGTAGTGTCCTTAAATGCATTACACCTAAAAAGAAAGGTATTTTTCTTAAGCGAGACTTCTTTTGCTTTGATTTGGGTATCTGAGATCGGTTCTATCATTATCGGTTGTATACCCGTAAGTTACCCGTAACTTAAAACTAAGTATTTATGCAGACCAGCAACGCCTCGATCTTCCACAGTCCTGTCTTGTCATCGTTAGCCATTCAGCGTCTCTTATCCCTGTCCTCTGCCTTCATCATCCAGCGCCTACTAGTGACCTTGCATAGGTCGTCAGCCCATCGGGCTGGAGGGCGTCCGATACTACATTTACCAAGACGCAATCTCGACTCTAGGACTCGTCTGCTCCATCGACCAACGGTTCTGCGGCAGACGTAACTGGCCCACTGCCACTTCAACTTGCTAATTTGGCGAGCTATATCGGTTACCTTGATCCTCTTATGGATATCTCCATACATAGCTCGCTCCATAACCCAATGAGGGACTTGGAACTTATGGAACAATCCTGCCATCAGTGTTCATGTCTCAGCCCCGTAGGTCAGGACGAGGAGGACATACTGCTCGAAAACTTTCATCTTCATCGCAAGATGGTCGACGTGAAGACAGTCAGACGAGAAGAAGTGTTGTCCTGTGTATAATGTATATAAGCACACTATCCGCCTTCCCACGTCGCCGGCTCACAGATTTCGTACCATGTCTGAGCGCACCAACTTACTGTACGTCTGCCCATTAAATTTTAAAACAGCTGACACCGCGGGACGAAAGTACTTCCATTTTAATGAACTGAAATAACCTACTTGTTTTAAAATAATGAAAAAAATTACGCATAATATTTCATTGTACATTTCATGTCCTAAATCACTAATGATGCAATAGTTATTTGAATGTTAATATTAATAATATGTTAATAAACAAGTTTCGCGTGCATATTTTAAATATCCGGTTCCGGTTATTAAGTCCATATTAATTCAGAATTATTATCACGTCAGTGTTTGTATGGAAAAAATATAGATTTGTAAAGTACTCATTTCATTTAGCTCCATTACAGCCTGAACTACTTAACTAATGCAAATGTAATTTGCATTAGTTAAGTAGTTAGTTAACTTGCGAACAAATACTTATATTTCAAACTCATAGCTTAATTTTATTGATTTAATGTCTGCCGGTACCTTAAGGGCTAAGCGGAAGGTCAGCGCTGGTTTTAAAAGAAGTATTATGCTGTCTGATACCCGTTTCAGGAAAATATTATGTTGTTAGTTTTAATTTGTCAACAATTATACCTACTGTATACGACGGAGATACTCTACTGGTAGTATTAAAATGAAAAACTTGAAAATAGCTAATTACGTGTATTACGTACAACACTGAGAATTTGTGAAGACGGGGGAACTCCCTTAACGGTCGTAGCTGACAATATTTAAACCACGCGTTCCGTTTCGTGCAGTAACTTTGCGATGAACTTAACGTCGCGAACACCTACACTACAACAATGTAATTTTTCCTGAATAAAATGATTTTCTTTCTAATTTTTTTAGTACATGTCATCATTATTATAGCAATAATAATTAATATTCTTCTTTCCCTTACTTTCCCTTGTGGCTTTGTCTTACTGAGCTTGCACTGTTTACTACAACTCCATTAATTCTTCTAAAAGTAATTCTGTAACCTACTTCTGTATATAAAACTTATAAAAAAAGAACTTGAGATATAAATAGCATGAGAAATATAAAGAATAACAATTTTTAGCTAGACGTGTTGCTGGGGAGTTTCTTGCCGCTTCTTCTCCTTAATAGCAATAACACGTTGCGAAGCGAAGCAATGTACATACAATAAGGAGTAAAATTAAATTTTAATTTATGTGTATGACCTTCAAAAAGCGTTCTCCAGTGGAACTTGTTATGAATAAAAACTTTTGAATTTGATTAACGTCATTGGGCGTTGGGCATAGGTCTATCTAAGTTAACGTCACATCCTTACGTAGATTGTCACTCCATCGGGCTGGAGAACGACCTTACACTACGTTTATCGAGAGGCAGTCTCGACTCTAAAGATAACCTGCGACAGACTTGACCTACAACAAACATAACCTGCAACACACATGACCTGCAACAGACATGACCTACAACAGACATGTCCTGCCACAGACATTATCGGCCAGTGCAAGTTTAGCTTGCTAATTTTGCGAGCTCGTCGGCAGCTAGGTTCTCTCACAAATATCCTAATTTCAGATTTTATTCAGATACTCCACACACTCCCTCCATAGCTCGCTGTGAGATATGGAATTTAAGGACCAATCCTGCCGCCAGTGTGAATGCCTCAGCCCCGTAGGTCAGATCTAGGACGTACTGCGCGAAGGCTGTCGTCTTCAAGTACTGCGGAATAGTCGTATTTTTATTCTGGTATTTCACAATTAAGATAGTAGCATTCAGTTCTTTTATATTTAAGAATTTACTATCTTTTGCCCGCGGCTTCACTCGCGTTAATGTTATCTCTCGGAAGTTGTAAAAAAAAATCTGGGGTAAAATATAGCCCAAGTGCTATTCCAGACCATAATCCACCAACCACCTACCAAATTACATCCAGATCCATTCAGCCGTTCTGGCGTGATTGAGAAACAAACGTTCATCCAAACTTTCACAATTATTATCTTCTTTATATATACAATTTTTATATTCGTGTGTATGTCACTAAACTCCTCGGTGGGACTTATTTAGATGAAGATTTTTTTGTGTGATCAAGTGGCACCAAGAATGGTTTAGATTCACAATTGAATCCGGTAGGTGCCGCTGCAATCGAGTTCTAAATTTTATATTTTTAGTGCAGGAAAACGTCTGCTTGCTTGCTAATATTATTTAAGTATAAATTAGTCTAGAAGATTGTAAGGTATATCATCTACCCAATTGCTCATAGTACAGAGGCGTATAAACTACTAAACACAATAATTGCTGCAAACAGAAATAAACCTTTCAAGAAACGAATCAAGCTATTAATATCCCGCTTGTTTTGCTTATAAGCACGCAGCACATTCCGGTACCACTTTTAGCTGAATCTTAAATAAGTCACGGTATTTAAGTTTCTGCGTAAACTGTATAAGAATACTGAACTGAACGTACTTTGACCCTTTATACGTTGGGTCGTTAATTTAGGCTGTTACAGATTACATTTACCAAATAGGCATCTATGACCGTATTTGGTTACGTAGTAGGGCCATGATGGAATCTTCTCTATATATTACTAATACGTGAAGCAAAAACTTTGTACCCCTTTATACGAGAATTATGCGGACGGAGGAGTATGAAATTTCGCACACTTATATTTTGTATAGAGAAGAAGCGCAGTGCAATTTTTTTTTAAATTATGCATAAAAAATACATTAGTTAAAAAAAAAAATATTACACTCACTACCATGTATTTGACACACACAAGCATAACACAACTCAAGGTTGTTATGGCGACATCCCCCCCGCCGCTGACGCTGCTGAGAGCGCGAGGCGGCGAAGGAGGAAGGAGAGGGAGGGGTGAAGGCGCAGGAGCAATCCTCGCAGCCTCTCCCTCCCCCACCGAAGGAGGATAGCGCCCGTGAGTCCTGGCAGCCACGGGCGGGCGGCAGCGGGCGTCGAGGTCTGGGGGATCAATAGGACCTCCACCCGCACTAATGCCGCGAGAGGGCGCGAGAGGCAGCCGCGCGTCCTTCTCAGGGCCGGGGAAACGTCACTCCCCGGCCCGCACACAGGAGAGGCCGCCTCTGTTTACGAGGCGGCCAGCCGCTGCCGGGGTTGCGGGTTAAGGTCGCGCATATACCGTGACCCCGGCGCTAGGCGGAAGAAGGCTCCCATGAGGTTTTAGTGGGTATACCGGCGCCGGTCGTATTGATTAATCGGCGTCGGGGAGCCCCACATACCGGCCGCGCAGATCCCCCGCGCGGCTGACGATGCGACAACGCATTTCCTCATGTAAAAAAAATGAAAAAATGTTATGGCGATATGCTTTAGACCAGAGGTGGTAGCCATCCAGTCGGGTAATTGCCGTACCACCTGGCTCTGCGTGTTTTGTCGCCTCTTACGATAGGCCGTAGGAAATTGTATTCTTTCTCCGTTCATGCACGGATAATATATTATAGCCTAGTTGCGGTAAATGTGTAAATCTGCTAATGTATTTGATAATTTTCGTTGGTTAACAGTGATTATTAAAATTATCCTTGAGCAGTCGAAGCACAAAACACGCTGGCCAGCGACGAATTGCCAAACAAACCTTTCACTGCTCAAATAATAGTGTAAATTCATAGTAACAGACGGTTGGCCGTGACTTTTATGCTGTTTATTCCAATTTATATTGAAGTTAATGCGTTCTTGAATTGTGTTATAAGCAGAACCTGTTCATAACGATTATTTGTGTTCTAATAGTTAGACATAGTTTTTCTGTTATTTTTTTTTAATAGAACTTCGTTAGTTCTATTTCGCAAGGTGAGTGAGCCTTTCGAAGTCTCAATTACTCCATCCCATAACCCCGTCACTTGTATAACATCTCCCTAATCTAACTATCTATTCCTACCTCTGCTATCCCCCCCCCCACTCCTATCCTAAAGGCTGGCAATTCATAGGTAACATTAACCACTTTAAATCAAATGGACAGTGTGTCTGTTTCTCCAAAATAGTATATTGTTACACGAGAGCTGAAAGTGACCTATTTAGGCACGAGATGGTTTAGTAGTATAATAATAATTCGAGTGCCTAAATATTATACTCGAGGTTAAAACGCGTTTCATTTCAAATATGAGGAAAGTAAATAAAAACTGATTAGTTAAATAAACCACTACTTCTTTGTTAAATCCATATCTAAATCTGACGGAAAGTCATCACATATGTCACGTATGAAACGTCAAGTGAATTTCTTTTACAGTGGCATTCTATCAGCCAATATTTTTTGTCACTGATGATAGTAAATACTAGTCTACTACTGCCCGCAACTTCATCCGCGTGGTGCGGTTTTTTTACTATACCACGGGAAGTCCTTAATTTTCGGGATAAAAACTAGCCTATATGTTGACCACCCGGTATAAACAGACAGACAAACAGGGAAATAGAAAATTTGAAAAAAATCTAAATTAGTTCTATTTCACTTCTTACATTCACGCAACTCGGTTTTTAGCATTTTTTATTTTTTAATTCAACCTCTATCGATTCTATTATATTACTATATATAGATAGGTTTAGCTAAATTTATGTAAATTAAATATATAATATAATAATTTGGTGAAAAGTAATTTATAAGTATAAAATGATGTTACAAAATTGTTTATATCTTTTTAATACAATTTATGCCGCGATTTAACGGTGACGGTAAAAAAGTTGGGACATGAGTCGCTTGTATTAATGTATGGTTCAGATAGTGTTTTAATGTCTAATTTAATAAATATAATAATATTATGTATATATAGTTTTCATCCCTGCCACCAGGCAACAGTAGGTATACTCTGCTTATGAATTATTCAACTGACATGAAAACATTTTTTACCAACCATACTGTTAATTTACGACAATTTACAAGTTGCTTTCTAAAACCTTTTTTTTTTTTTTACATGGGGAAATGCGTTACCGCACCGTCAGCCGCGCGGGGGATCATTCGCGGCCGGTGTGTGGGGCTCCCCGACGCCGGTTCAATACGACCGGCGCCGGTATACCCACTAAAACCCCATGGGAGCCTTCTTTCCGCCTAGCGCCGGGGTCACGGTATGTGCGCGAGCTTAGCCCGCGACCCCGGCAGCGGCTGGCCGCCTCATAAGTAGAGGCGGCCTCTCCTGTGTGCGGGCCGGGGAATGGTGTTTCCCCGTATATATATATATATATATATATATATATATATATATATATATATATATATATATATATATATATATTATGAATCCGATTGATTGTTGTTTGGGTCGTTCTAACCTAGCAGACCTAACAGAGCAGAGCATGTCTTGAGCGGGGTCAAGACGCCATCTTTACTTGAGTAGTATCTACTTTAGTAGACGGAGGAGTTATTGTGGCACATTTGAGTGATGGTAACGGGTACAGTTGGACCGTAGAGAATTTTAAACAAAGTGTTGAACTTAGAAGTATGATCGGTGCCCTGAACCCGCTGCTCGGTCTAAACTATATCATAATGTTGATCGAATCTAAATTAAAGTGTATAAACCGTGGCCATTGTGTTTTATGCTCGCATTTTATCCTGGTGACGCCCACTAAACGTGCAATCTATAAAGAACATATTACGAGAACGAGGCCTTCTCCGAGATACATATACTCTCTATAACGCCATAAAATGCACAGTCAATTCAGTGTCGTTTTATAGAGTTTATACTCTATATAAAACATCATTCATATCTGCGTTATAATTATAGAGAACATTACTTTTAAGTGTGTTGTGGTCACGTTTGTTAAATGCCATCGTGTGGTAGTATAAAATCGATATAATGCGTGTTATAAAATCTCAGCTAAAAAACAGGCCTCTATGTTTTTAAGGTGATATATTTAAACTCTTACGTCTGTTATACAATTATAAATATAATTTCACTGAATATAAATTAAATATAAAAAGATAGTTTGTTTCAAAAATATACATTAAAACATCATTGAATGTCGAGAAAGCGCATAAGTGCAGTTATCTCGCGAAAGTGTTTTTTAGCCTCTTTGTATATTTGCTGAGTGACTGATGTTGAAGTTGGATAATACCATGCCACCAATATCGTACCAATTTCGTTTCATTTATTTATTTAATTATGGAAAATCTACAAGATAATAAAATAACTCGCGTACGAAATTACTGACATATGGCATATGGAGTCAACGATCATCATACCGATAGTGGTGTCCGTTAAGGGTTTAGTAGCGAAGAACCTCGATAGACATCTAGAGAGGCTCTCTCTCGGTTAATGGGTGAAGCGCCAGATATAGAAGGCGATTTTCCTGAACATGGCACGTATTGTGAGGAAGTTCCTGTCTCTGAAGCCTTAACCACCGGTAGCTTGGACCCTAGGCCCCGCTGCCGATGAACGTCATCTTGTTATACTTTTTCATATGTGTTTATTTTATAAATATAAGAATATTTATCTTTTTGATATTTTAACGAGTTGCGAGACTCGAATTAAAATGCAGTTGGAATTATTATAGAGTTTATTAGAACTATACAAACACGTATAACACAGGTACAAATATTGAACGTATACAAGCAGAAGGTGATGTCAGGAGCCTCAAGAACAGACGAGCGTGCATGACAAGAGCTATGAATGTCAAAGAAGCAAGTGAGGTGTGTAAGAATAAGCCTAAATGGCGCTCTGTTGTTCTTGCCTACCCCGCAAGGGACCTGGCGTGAATTTATGTATGTACAAATATAAACGAACGCAACAAATCCAAACGTAATGCAGAAGGTCGTTATTCAATAAAACGCGCAAAATTCGTCACTATTGTTCCCGATTGTAGTACACACGTCCCGATTCAATCGTGGTTCTCGCTCGACTGCCCCCTCTCTCCGTCGGGTCATTGTTTTATACGGCACAAATGCAATATGTCCGCCCGGCAACGTGGACTGAATTTTACAGAATCAGCATGTACTTTAAAATCAGTAACACTTGGCTAATGATTACAATACAACAGTTAGCTGTATGCCAATAAGTAAACAAAAGAAGACGATCATAAATATATCATCATAAATTAATTATATTATAATTTATTAAAACTACAAAATATCAAATTGCATGTAGTGTTTGCCTAAAAGTGATTACTGCATTTGTCATGTCTTATTTTGTAAAGAAATGTACATCCTTGGTATTAGTGTAAGTAATTGTTGGTAAACCAAATAAATAAATAAAATAAAATAAAGGAATTACAATAGTTTGAGTGCTATTAGTTATTAGTTCAAATGCAGACGGGTAATGAATGTCCTTTGTTTCAGATATGCAGGTGGATTTTGTTTTTGTCGGGACCTGAGTTGTAACAATATTTTTACCTTACGGGACGTGAACTTATCTGCCATAAAACAGTTTAAAAGTTTTACGGGAAGTGACGTTAAATTAAGAACTATTGTATTTTGAACTTGTTTGGCTCATAACTTGAGACCAATAAATACTTTAATTTAAAACTTTAAAATAAACCTTGTTAACGTATAATGTATATAGTATATACATTAGGGTGGTCGTTAAAAATTAAATTTCTTGCGACGCCCCCTAAAAAGCTTCCTTTTAATGCAAAAAACACTGGGATTTTTTTTATAATTTTTTCAAGTCAAGACATCACGTGCCTCAAGACGATTCAAGTTAAAACTAAAAATATAAGAAAAATTGAAAGATAAGCTTGAATCACGAAGAATTTTAAACTTTTTCTGAAACTATAATTTGAAATTCATCACTGAGAATGATAATACGGAAGGTATTTCATTGTTAAAACTTTTCCAATCTTAAAATAATTATTACTTCTAAGTATGAAGAAGTTTCCTGAAAAAACATGATATTACCCAAAAATCAACTTGAATCGTCTTGAGGCACGTGTTTAGTTTCAGAAAAAGTTTAAAATTCTTCGTGATTCAAGCTTATCTTTCAATTTTTCTTATATTTTTAGTTTTAACTTGAATCGTCTTGAGGCACGTGATGTTTCGACTTGAAAAAAATTATTAAAAAAATCCCAGTGTTTTTTCATTGAAAGGAAGCTTTTTAGGGGGCGTCGCAAGAAATTTAATTTTTAACGACCACCCTAATATACATAAGTTATATGACAATTAACGTCATTAACAATATCGCTCAACTTGAGCATTACACCCAGCGCCACATCTGCGTGTAACCTACCTCTAACTTTATCCCAGGTGAAGCCCCACCATAATTACGATGTCACAAGGCGTTACAGGAAAGCAACGTCAAGTTATTGCAACATAACTGTCATGTAATGAACATACGTAACACAGTGTGTTATGCATTTGCGACACAATGCGTAAATTATTGTACCCTTTTTTTTAATCGCTGTGAGAAAGATTTCTTCTTAGAAAATGGAAGATAACTGTAATTAGTCGTCATTTATCGGAGGAAAATATCCTAAGTGTTGACCCGAGTTATACATAAGTTAGCTCTGTGGCGAGTTTCATTTAAATCTGTTCATTAGTTTTCACGTTCTGCTCTAATAGACAGATTGTCAAAATTTCCAACAATGCGTTTTTGGATTCAGCTGGTCCGAATGGAAATCCGCTTGAAGATCATCAACCCATCTGGAAATCGCGGCTGGTTTATGGGACTCGTCAGGTCGCGGTGGCAATAGCACCGCTAGCAGAAGTGCCAGTTTCACACCACGGTCGGTGATACCCACTAAAGCCTTACGGTGTTCCTTCCTTTTCCTTTATGCTAGGGTCACGGGTACATAGCCTAGCCCCTCTGTGAGCCCTGGCAGCTGTTGGCACAAGGGTCTCTTCTGCTGCCGGGGGGAAGTAAGTCCCTCGCTTGATAGAGACGTCTGCGCTAACACGGCTTTGTCAATATTAACTCTGTGAAAGAATACGATTTCCAAGTGCCGGACCGCCTGTCTTAAGAGGCGACAAAACAACACACAATCAGGTGGTAGCTTATTTGCCCGTCTGGATGGCTATCACCCCTGGTCTAGAGCAAGCAACCTTAACAAACTTGAGTTGTATCCTGAAGTTACTGGCCAAGTTCCAGAATCCCTTAAGATAGCAGCAGCGCATTTGTAGCACCTTTGGTGTTACAAATGTACATAGGCGGTGGTAACCACTTTCCATCAGGTGAGCCGTCTGCCTGTCTGCTGAACTCATGCAATAAAAAATAGTACATTTTCAAGTTATTCAATATGTGACAAATAATGGTGTTGTAATATTAATTCAAACTACTCATGTATACAATACTGTTTTTTGTCTAAATAAATTTAAAAAAGCTTATTTTAATCGTTTGTTCACCGAATAACTTACACATACATACATACATAACTTCACGCCAGGTCCCTTGAGGGGTAGGCACGAACAACAGAGCGTCATTTAGGCTTATTCTTACACACCTCACTTGCTTCTTTGACATTCATAGTTCTTGTCATGCACGCTCGTCTGTTCTTACGGCTCCTGAGATCACCTTCTGCTAGTACACGATCAATTTGATCATGGAAGGTGTGTCGTGGCCTTCCGCGACTTCTGCATCCATCCACTTTTGCATTGTATATCTTTTTAGTCATTCTTTCATCATACATTCTTTCCACATGCCCGAACCACCGGAGCATTCCTATCCTTACCTTCACCCCGACACTCTCTTTCTTACTTCGGTATTACGAACGCGGTCCGCGAGCGTCACTCCGCAGATTTTGCGCAGTGCTCACATCTCGACCGCGTTTACTCTACTTTCGTGCTCTTTATTCCATACCTTAACTTACACGATTTTATTAAAATCATTATCTGGATCCATTCAATCAGGAACTAATAAGCCTGAATGAAAACTTAAGTAAACGATAAAGGAAGACTCAACTCAAATAGTTAATTATGTATAATAGCATAGGAAACCGCAAATAAAATTCGATAAACCGCAAAAATAAGACGCACGATTCGTGCCAACAGACACCGGCGTGCAATAATTTACGTAACAAATTGCAAGCATCAGAAACCGGTTAAACGAAATTATTATTGTCATTAAACTGAACAGCCTCACGAGTGTCTTTGATACGTTGTGCAATTAATGCTTAATCGTGATACTGTTTCTTGATTAGTATTAGTTTTTTGTTCGCTTATATATCACGATTATCTTAAAAAATACACAATGGAATTATTTTATAAGTAACAAGTAATTTCGTAATAGGAGCGTACAGTAATTTTTTTTTTTTTTTTTATTGCAGGAGATCAGCAGACAGGCAGACGGCCCACTTGATGGACAGCGGTTACCATCGCCTATGGACATTTGCAACACCAAAGGTGCTACGAATTCGCTGCTGCTCTCTTTAGGGGCCTGGAACCTGGTCACTAATGCCGGAACACAACACATGGTTGTTATGGCGACATACTCTAGACCAGGGGTGGTAGCCATCGAGTCGGGCAAATGCCCTACCACCTGGCTGTGGGTTGTTTTGTCGCCTCTTACGACAGGCCGCCGGGCCGCAGGAAATTGTATTCTTTCTCCGTTCCTGCACGGATTAAATGTCAACTGAGTCCGCGTGGAATAGTTCAAAAAAGGTAAGTTGAATAAAAGCCCCGATTTTGAAACATTCTTCATTGGTGCTCCGCTCCTATTGGACTTATCGTGATTATATATATAACCTTCCTTGATAAATGGTCTATCTAACGCTGAAGGATTTTTTAAAATCCGATCAGTAGTTCCTGAGATTATCGCATTCAAACAAATAAACAAACTCTTTGGCTTTATATTTTAGTACTAGCTGTCCCGGCAGATGTTGTCCTGCCCTGAAGAAAATTTAGAACCCAATGGCAGCGCTATCTGCCGGACGTATTTGTAAAACTAAACAATCTTCAAATCCACTTGAATACACACAAAAAAAAACATTTAAATCAGTCCAGCCGTTTAGGAGTTCACTATCAATACACGTACAGAAGAATTATATATATAAAGACACGATACAACACGTCGTAGCCTCCTAGACTTTCTATGAGTTTAGAAATTTATGACGGCATGACTGTTACGAGTCAATAACAGTCCAGCATGCGTTTGTGATGACGACACACCGAAAACTATCCAATGTTTGTTGCTGGACTGTCCTAGATACGGCCAAGCCAAGCACGACCTGGAGCCTAGCTTCAACATGAAGTTGACTGAGCCCGCATTAGCAATAATACTGGTTAGTAAAGACACCCGGCACGCCGTGAAGCGAAACAAAACAAGGTAATGGATATCTATAGACCTCGGTGATCTCAAACACCTACTATGAGCATCTGAGTCTGGAACGAAAGGAGCGGCCCTCTAAATATAAAGCCAACCGCAAGAGACGTCTATATAAAATGAATAGCAGTAAATCATTATATTAAAACGTGAAGCAAAAACTTTGTACCCCTTTTTACGAAAACTGTGTGGAACGAGGAGTATGAAATTTCGCACACTTAGAGTTTATATAGAGAAGGAGTGCGTAATGCTAATATTTTTAAAAAAATATGCATAAACAATGCGTGATATCAATAAAAAAAGACACTGACTACCATGTATTTGACTCACAGACGCATATATACTAATTTGTTTATTGTTAAAGTCACAGTGAGCCTTGGCGAAAATTGTGATTACAGAAGTATAGCTGGTACCGCCATGTAAACCTCCTTTCGACCTATTCATACTTTTCTTCGAAATATTAAATTCTTCCTTTAAATGTGACGGCGCGTTTCCCTTTCGCACGTCACTTCAATCATTCATTGTCATATCATAAAATAAATTACATATACCGTGCCCGCACCATATAAATATATATATAACTTCTCCGCACCGCAATTCTAATATACCTATAATAAACATATAAAATACTGCAAATAAAGAACATATATAATATATAGTGCTTTTTTCAACTTTTTTTTTTCGGTTCCATCGTGAAATTTTGTTGCAAGTACCCAAAAAAATACCCTGAAAGTTTGGGCCCTTAATATTAATATTAAGACCTCGACCCAGGCGTTTGAAGATTTCCCCTTAAAAAAACACAGAAACTTTGGCTTTTTCATGTTTAAATTTCTATAGCTCAGTGGCATTTCATAGCATCGCTTTGACTGTGGACGGGGTTTTTTTAGAATTGAATGCTCTACAAAAGTGTCCATTGCGGCCAAGTCGTAACTCGAATTTTTTTTTTTATAATTTGACATGATTTTCGATAAAAAATTTAAATTACAAAAACTTTATCGTTAAATATCTCCGGAAATATTGATTTTAGCGACTTGGTGCCTAGGACCTTTTTTGTAGAAAATTAAATTTCCTACAAGTTTGTTGTTCGCATTTTTTTGTAGCTCTTGTTATTCACGAGATAACTGCGAAAAAACGCGAATTTCATGGAAAAATCAAGTTTAGAGGCCTGTACTACCTCGCCGGTTCGTGTTGCGACTTAGCCGCAATGGACATTTTTGTAGAGCATTCAATTCTAAAAAAAACCCGTCCATAGTCAAAGCGATGCTATGAAATGCCACTGAGCTATAGAAATTTAAACATGAAAAAGCCAAAGTTTCTGTGTTTTTTAAGGGGAAATCTTCAAACGCCTGGGTCGAGGTCTTAATATTAATATTAAGGGCCCAAACTTTCAGGGTATTTTTTTTGGGTACTTGCAACAAAATTTCACGATGGAACCGAAAAAAAATAGTTGAAAAAAAAGCACCCTACATATACATATAATACAAATCACTGTAAATATAAAAATACAATAAAGTGTGTGTGAGAGTGGAGAAGAGGAGCCGCGTTTCATTCCCACTAACCAGGGTTCTCGAATTCCCGTCCAAATTGTCCCACACTTCTTTTCCCGCAAAGTTGACACAGTTCGCTTCCCGATAAATCCGCCGCCGCCGCAACAATAGCCTTTGACAACAGAACCTTAATAATGTTCAACCTTATACTTTAAATTAATTATGGTTGAATTTCGACCACTAGCACAAATGATTGTATGTTTAAGAGACGATGGGGCTAACTTGCAAATGTAGCTAGTCCCAAAAAAATAACGAAAAAAGACTGGCTTCAAAACAAATGGATAAAAGTATTACTTCATCTGGCATTTGAATTATGATTCATAAACCTTTTTTTGAATTCTTATCTATTTTGCTCAATATTATGACGTAACACAGTACAAAAATAAAACAAAAAGTTATTATTTATTATATAATAATCTATTTGCGGTTATGAAACAAGAATGTTATTTGTACGAAATATTGTTGTGTAATTTTAATTTGAGGTTTTTTACTCAAAGTCGTGTTATGAGGATAATTAAATATTGCACGATTTGAAAATTAATTTGGGATAACATATAGCTTTTAATACTGATTTATTGAGTTTTATTTGTGTAGTTATCTAAAAAATTGTGTGTTTTTGTAGAAGATCTATACATGTAATAAAACTGTAGAGGTCGAATTTCTGTACAATGAAAAAAAATACTAAAAATCGAGTCAGGGTGATGTAAGAAAATAGAACTAATTTAGATTTTTTAATTTTTTTTGTTTCTCTGTTTGTCTGTCTTTTTATACCGGTTAATCTCCGAAACGACTGGACCGATTTAAATGAAATTTTGTATGGTGGTAGCTTATATTCCTGGTTAACATATAGGATACTTTTGATCACGAAAATTAAAGAGTTCCCGCGGGATAGTTGAAAAACCGCACCACGCGGATGAAGTCGCGGGCAGAAGCTAATCATACATATATCCATGCTGCTTAGAAACTAATAGGTTTTATAGATAACAATTTCTAGGAAGGTACTCTATAAAGACGTGCTGTTCAGTTTTATTTTCTGAAAATGTGCAGTATTACTTTAGCAATACATACAAAAAAAAAATTACGTGGTCAAAGGTGGACTTTCAAATCCTTACAAGAACTCTGTTGTTTGGCATCAAGGACCTATAATTTAGCTGAACTATATTGAAAATTAAATAATAAATGCTACCAGATGGCAAAGCTGTACGTTCCAAATGCCTTTGTCATTGTAACAAATAATACCACTACTGCAAAATAAATGTTATCCAACTTTCTAGTTATTACTGGAACCAAGTACCTTATCGCATGTTAATCGGCTTATGGGAGCTAGACGAAACAAATGATCACCGAAAGGATAAATGCTGACCGCTGTATATTTTACAATTTCGAATTTTAATGCAAAGAAATAAGATGTAAAATAATATCCATTATCGTAGTATACACTGTTTTGAAAATGATGATCTTGTAACCGTTGTTGTTATTCGACCGCATTTGAGCGCTGTCGGCGCTCACGTGGACATGTTTTCAGTCCCTTGATGCACCTTACAAAATTGAAATTCTCTATAGAGCTTTTCTTAAACTGTTTTATGGTAACAAAAATTTTTCTGGGTGAGCAAACTATTTCGAATAATAACAAGGTCCAAAATCGTTGGTCGTCAGGAAATAGCCAGTAGTGAACACAAAAAATGGTTCTACGGTTTTATGACTATCTAATTTTTTCCAAAAATGCTATAAATCCCGAAAAACTATTCCAACAAACCCTTCATCTACATACAAATTAAGTTTAAAACCAAATTAAATACAGAGACAGACATTATGATAACTATTGGATGTCTCTTATAACAATTTAAATAAATTATCGCTGTTTGAAATAATTTTAAAGTTATTTCAACAACGTATTAATTTGAAAAGGTTAACTAAATATATTAATGGAATTTAAGTTATGATAAATATTTACTGTATATTATATAATATTATGATATCCAAGCTAAGATTTATGTCAAGGCCGCCGAGGCTACTCATTGAGCTGTAGATGGGTCTTCAATATTCTCGTGAGAATGCAAGAATGTAGAGGGCGCTTTATACTAAACTAGCACTCCCGGCAGACGTTGTCCTGCTTTGATAAAAAATTAGAACCCAATTATTTTTATTGTCTACATATATTATAATATCACGCCTTTTGCCCATGGGCGTAAGTAGAGACTATGGATCTCCACTTACGACGATCCTGACAAACAGCTTTCGCTTCACCTACTTTCAATAACCTTTTCAGGCATGCACGTTTATTAAAAACTGTTTTTTATCTGACCTTTCTTCAGAATATGTTCTATATGATCATGCTGAGCACGTCTCGGTCTATCGGAATCGACTCTACCAGTCACATTGCTGTCATATACTTGTTTAATGATTCTGCTTTCATCAATTCTCTCTACATGCCCAGAACATCTTAACATTCCTGTTTTAACTCTTATACACTACATCTTCTTCCATTCCACAATGCTCCCTTATCACACGGTTTCTTATCATATCACTTATATTAACCTTACATATACCTCTCAAAGCTCTCATTTCAACTGCATTAATCTTACTTTTATGCTTCTTCTGCAATACCCAACTTTCACTGCCGTACATAAGACGTTGGTACTAATACCCCTTGATGGACAGCCAGTCGTGCTTTTACAGATACTTTCTAGGTGTTCATAAAAGATTTCAGCACTCCATTCACCTTATTACCTGCCATTACTCTCCTTTTAATATCACTTTCCATGCTTTCCGTGTGTGGTAAACATGCAGTCTAAGTAAACAAACTTTTTAACTTGCTGTACTTGACACATTGTCATCCTTCCATCTCTTTCAAACACCAGACTTTCTCGATATCTGTGTCCAATTTCTTCACTTTTCGACTAACATCATCGAGCTTGTTAACTATAACATCAAGCATAGCCTCTTTCCTTCGTTTCCTCTTTCCTGCTGGTTTTCAGGGCTTGCAGGCTGGCTTCGAGGTTAGCTTGGCTGGCCTCTTTTTCCTTCTTGTCCTCAACTTTCGTCTTCTGTACATTAATTTTCATACTCTAATTCTCAAAACATTCGTCCACAATTGTTACCATCTCCTGTAACTCTTTTTCCGACGATGCAAGTATAACCTGATCATCGACGTAGAGTAGATAGACATTTCATGAGTGACCCATTCATTCTTAAATCACTTTCACTACCCTCCTTATCCCTATTAACATTTTAATCATTTTAACCATCAGTCTAAATACTATGCTCTAAAATCAGGTACTACTATTTTGATAAAATTTTATGTATGTTTGAGTGGGTTCTGGGGTGGCTTAGATTCACAATTAGATCCGGTAGGTGGCGCTGGACGGGTTCTAGATTTTTATTCTCTTCACATATACACGTTTATTTGAGGAGCTTTCAGAAAATTACTCATTCATGTTAAAAATTACTTAAATATCTCTAGGCATATAGAAAGTAACACAACATTAAAATTTTATTTTACTATGCTAAGTTTCGATGTTAAAGTAAAAGTAATTACTCAATAAAACGTGAATTTAAAAAAAATATTTTAAACCTTATGGCTTATGTATTACAGTGCGTTTTGAAGTTGAAATAATTAATATCAATTTATTTATATACGTTGTTAACTTTAACGTTTGTTTCAAATGTCACGGTGTACAAGTTTACAGAACGTGTATCTTTTTTATATAAATTAATATTTGCAGGCTGTAGAGACTATAAACTGTTCATGTAAATGCTCATTGCGAAGTATCCAATTATTGTAATCCCATACTGAGATGAAGTCATAAGCTTTAAAAACTATTTTTTAAATATTCCCCCATTTCATTTTTTGTCTTTATATTAAACTAGCTTCTGCCCGCGGCTTCGTCCGCGTGGAATAACAAAAAAGAAGGTAAGCTAATAAACCCGATTTTGAAACATTCTTCATTGGTACTCCCCTCATATTGATCTTATCGCGATGATATATAGCTAATGGGTTTTTTACCACTGAAAGAATTTTCAAATCAGACAGTGGTTCCTGAGATTAGCGCGTTCAAGCATACCTTCAGGCTTCTCTGCTTTATATGTTAAGACTATAGTTGTTTCTAACATAGAGGTTATGTTAAATGTTCCTCTTTTATGAGCTAGAAAACAAATGAACCAAGAATAAATGCCTGTCTTTTGTTTTATGGGAGCAAATAAATTAATAAACAAACAAATTGAGAAAACATGGCAAAGGGCTCATAGAATTTGAAAAATATATAGCCTATAACCATCTACGATTAATTCCGCGTCGAATGGTTGTGGTTTCATGCTGATCGTCATCATCATCCAGTAGTTTTCGCGTTTACCTCGGACAAAGAAAGCAAACTTTGCTTATATATATATATATATATATATATATATATATATATATATATATATATATATATATATATATATATATATATATATATATATATATATATATATATATATATATATATATATATATATATATATACGTATATATATATATATAGATAGATAGATTAGTTGACACGGCGAACTTCGTACCGCCATAGTTTCTGAATTTCTAAAAGACTTTGTTTCATGACACAAAAACAAAATCACCAAAATCGCTCCAGGTGATTAAGAGGATTCTAGAAACCGATCTCAGCGCCACGTACCGGTTCCAATTGTGAATCTAAACTATCCGGGTATCCACTCAAACACACAAAACAAAATCATCAAAATCGGTAAAGCCGTTCTCAAGTTATGCGCGTACATACATTTATATGATATGATTATATATATATATATATATATGAATCATTTATATATATATACGTATAGATAGGCTTGCGATTGACCGCGATCGAATCCAATTCCGGACGATGATGCGGTTGCAGATGGAGTATGCTTATCCAGGTAGTACCTATTCTCGTGAGCTTGAAGATACCCGGATTGTACTTTTTGGGAAACACGGACTCTGGTAGTACATTCCACAACTCTGCTGTACGTAGATGGAACGTAGAGGCGAAATGTTTAGTACGCACTGGCAATGGTAATACGTATTGTTACGAGTCGCGGGACTCGACTTAAAATGCCGTTGGAATTATTATAGTTTATTAGAACTATAAAAACACGTATAACCGAACTCAAAATCCCAACGTAATTCAGAATGTCATAATTCAATAAAACGCGCAAAGTCCGTCACTTATTACAGTTAGTGGTTATCGTTTGACTACATTCCCCCTCCATCAGGTCATAATTTTATACTGTGCAACTGCAATGTCGCCGTATCTAAGTCGACTTAATCCGACACACCTGTCTAATGACTACCACAAAAGATTACGATACAACAATGGGCTGTTTTCTAATCACAAATTATAAACACAAGTAAACAAAAGGAGACGACCATAAAAGAGTTTGAATGTTATTAATTCAAATGCTGTCAGGGTAATAAATATACTTTGTTTCAGATATGCAAGTGGATTTTGTTTTTGTCGGGACCAGAGTTGTAACAATATTATTAAATTCAATAGATAATTAGATGTATCAGTAGGATTAATTAACGAAGAGTATTAGATTATATTCTGATTTTTAATTACCTGGACTAAAATGACAGCTGCGATCGACCTATTTTTTTATAATTGTAGGAGTTCATCAGACAGGCAGACGGCCCACTTGATGGAAAGCGGTTACCATCGCCTATGCAACGTCTTTGTTACATTTGCAACACCAAAACTGCTACAAATGCGCAGCTGCTCTCTTCAGGGAGACTGGTACCTCTTCACCAGTGCCGGAACACAACTCAAGGTTGTTATGGCTACATACTTTAAACAAGGAGCGGTAGCTATCCAGTCAGGCAAATGCCCTACCACCTGGCTGATGACCTGATGATGACCTATTTTTTATTTATAAGTTAGTTGTGCGAGTTGAATCAACAACTGAACAATGTGGTGACAGTGTAGTGTGGTATCGCGACCATGCCCCACGCCCTGTGTGACACAGGTATGATACTCGAAAAACAAAATGATAAATATCATAACATTTTATTAGAAATAAAATTCGATTACCTAACTTCAATACTATCAGATAATCCCAATGAATCCTTCGGGATGAGAATGGGTATTACGTGGCTATCGATTGATACGGTTTTGAGCCCCTTCATATAGAATTCAAGGTGATCCCCTTGTGGGCTCGGGCACGATCCGGTATCTGAATGCGAACACAACTTGGACGGAATATGAAGACAGGGAGAATGGATATGTTATCTTATTATTATAACCCTACAAATAAATTAAGTTATAGTTTATTTTAGTTACAATGGTTCTACACTGGCCTAGATTGGTCCTTGGGTGCATTATTATATGGTTTAGACAGGGATAATCGCCGATAATTGTCACGCCACATTTAGATTTGGCCTCTCCATGGCCCCACGCAAGCCCTCCAAAATTCCGGGGCATTTTTATGACCCGGGGTTTTTAAAAACTAAGTCATATATAAATTAATTAATGTACTGTAATGGTCCAGTGTGGAACTATGGTAGACCCACATGGACACCACGGATCATCATATTTGCATAGTGTAGACAGAAGACCTCGCCATGCCAGCTTCAATGATATAATTCGCCGAGCTCTTGTCAATGTCGGCATACCGACATCCTGGTGCCAAATGGCATAGTACGTGACGATGGCAAGAGGTTGGACCGTACATCACTTATTCTTGAAATGAGACGGCCAATTGTTTGTTACACAACTAAGTCTGTAAGTCAGACTAAGTCTGTGGCTGGCAACACTGCTTCATCAACTGAAGATCCTAAATGTTGCAAATATGGAATCTCAGGAAGGGCTTAGCAGATTTGTAACTATTAATTTATTTACAACATAGTCTATTATTATTATTGTGGATTTATTTTCTTCAAGGTTCCGATGCCCTATTTTTCCTCTCCCTATCCCATCTGCCCGTTTCCATTCCCACATACTATGTTCTCTATCTTATCCCCTCTTTCCCGTCTTAAGGTCTGGGAACACCAGAGAGAGAGAGCTACCTTTGAGATTTTCCGTAAAACAAAGATGGACGTTTTCGACCAGTAATTTTCCAGGCAATTGCACATTATTTGATGTTCTTCCATGACTCTAATGCTGATATTGGAAGGATTCATCGAATCAATTTGGTCGAAAGGGACGGAACTGAAAGGCCACAGCGACGTTCAATGACATTGAATTATTCAAATTTATATTGTTTATTTAGACCTCTTTGGTGTCTTTATCCCAAATGAAAGATAGTTTTTCAATGCCTATTGGATGCTCCAATTTTCTATCTGCCACATCCGATATTAGTGCACCTAACTTCATAAACTAGTGTCTCTTGACTCAGGGATCTAGTTATAAATAATTCAGATTTACACCGGAAGTTGTTCGATCACAACTGGGATTACATAGAACATTTACTCTTTAGCTAAATCCAATTGCACGCATCGAGAATTCTTAATTGAATTTCCTTTTAAATCTATATCCTCAGTTTAAGCAATGCTTTTATGGATTAAGGTATGAAGGCATATACTCGTATAAAACATGCCTACATATTATGTATAAAAACCTGTACCAGACCAAATCCCATACACCCAGATCATAGTAAATATCGGAAAGTTCATTTACTAAATTTACCGTCCGAGGAATCGAATCCGGAGTCTTTGCATTACAATGCGGTAAGCTGGAAAAGTCTGAGTCTACTCAACTCCAGAGGCTGTCATCAGAAAAAGTTGTTTATTTCGTTTAAAAAAGTTAGAACAAACAGGTTAAAGAACTCCTGTAAACAATAATGATTTTAAGTGTAATTTATTAAATCTTTCACCAACAATAAAGTATGAAACTCTAAACTCCGCAACATTAACAGTACATCAAAGCTCATTATGTAGTTGAATGCTGCACCTCAGTCGACGATTGCAGAGCGTGAGAAAACGGTATTTTGACCTATCTCTCCTACCTTAGAACTTATTATCAACCCGAGCCGATTGGTAAAACTCAGAACATTGTATCTGTTTTGAAAGTTTCTATCTATACTATATCAGAAAATGGAGTGATATTTGGATTTTTCAAGATTTTATTTAATCTGCAATATTTGGTTGTTTGTTAGTTTGTTTAAGTCAAATCTTGCAAGCAAATTAGAACCATTTACTTTTAGACTTAAGAAAGATTTTAAGATTTTGCATGCTTGTTCTTTGCATTAGGCCACTACCTAATGCAAATAACCAAATGAGCTCTTATCATCGTTTAGATAGACTCATTTGAAAATGCACTATATAAGTGATGAAGAAGACACACAGCTAGAAAACAGGCAGGCAAATTAGAATAACTAATGGTTACTTGTAAAAAGATGTCGAAACCGTAGTCCGATGCGTTAGTTCGCGCAGATCTTCACCACAATCTATGGATCCATGTACGACGCACTGCATATTGACACTGAGCATCACCGATGGCGAAGCATAGTGCAAGAGAAAGCATTCGGGAAGGTCACGACCCCCAGGAATGAGAAATACGACTTAAGAGGGACTTAATAAATAAGAAGTTAGTTTCCAAGGTGATAAGGGCTTTACTCGCAAGTTTCACAAATTAGCTCGCATTTTGACTAATGGGAATATAAATCCTTAGTATGTGGGGGGGGGGGGCTTCTGGAAAGAAGTATGAATTATAATGGCAAATGTATGCGTCGGAATGCGAAATATGGAACTGGTCAGCGAAAACAAATAACGACGAAAAGTCAACCCATCTTGCGAAGGAGTGCCAAATCCCAATTTGTAACGCTGACAGTTTCACTAGTGGAATTTCACAGTTCCATAATCAACCACAGTTTTCAGATAGTACCCGCAAAAAAATTGCTTTGATGACAGCGAGTCAAGTTTGCGAAAGTTTTCAAATCTAGTATGAGGTTCAATTCATTTGTTCTTTGAGAAACGCATATTTCCTAACTGAGCTTTATTCATAAAGCAACAATAACATCAGCAATAGAACATATATTTCCGTTCAAACCTAACAGTACTCGAATTCTCATACCAGTGACATGGTGACATTTATTCGTAACAAAGCAAACACGACTCGGCCGGCCGCGGCAGTATTGGCCAACCAGTTACGTTGCGCTTACGTAACCAACCAGGGAAGGACTGCCAGTGAAAGGGAGTAGAGGATTATAGCAGGTTGTTTTGGGTTAGAATGTCTAATGCATTATTTATTAAGTACATCAGACAGACTATTTATCAACATGATGCAAAGTTACTATTGTTTATTGACATTCGCAATAGAGATTGCTGCTGCAGTTTTTTTAACAAAACCGCATGTAGTAAGTGTACTGTACACGGCAGGATCGGTAAATCAACGTTATTAACTCACAAGGTCGGTAATTCTAGGTACTCACTTGGTACTCCAGCCGGTATTGGTAACGGGAACAAGGGGGAACATTATTCCGTCAATATCTTAAGGGCGGGGCCCCTTGAGAGGAACTATATTGTTACGAGCTACAGGACTCCAATTCAAATGCCGTTGGAATTACAAAACATAGGTACAAATATAGCTAGACACTGCCAGTACACACTGCACGATTAAATAACACTCGCAAAGTCCGTCACTATATCGCTCATTGAATGTACGTCTTGCTAGTATCGTAATCCTCGCTTGACTGCTCCACCCCTCCGTTTGGGCATTGTTTTATAGGAAACTGTACAATACAACAATCCACTGCGTGGACTGAGTTTTTCCAAGAAAACGTAACAATAGGCTTTGTCTAATTGCAAATTTTAAACACAACGTATACAAAAGAAGTCCAAATTCGAGAAGGGTAATAAACCAGGTGCGCATTTCTTTGTCGGTATGTAGCATTATAATATCCTACTAAACTACTATGGGAAGGGAAACACTACCAGGAATGGATAAAATGTTAGTCCAAATGCTCCCGTGCCTCGTCCTTTCACCCGTTACAACCACATGCTCACTGTGTATATTATATTACCACTATTGTACTGTCCCATCACTGATAAATATGTTCAATTCACAATAAATAAGGAATATTAATCAAAACCAAGCGTGAGCAGCAATACGTGAGTCTTAAAGTTAAAAAAAGTCTTAAAGTTGCCAAAGTCCATAGGCGATGGTAACCGCTTTCCATAAAGAGGGCCGTCTGCCTCTCTGCTGAGCTCATGCAGGAACAAAAAATTAAAAAGCGAATTGCATAAGTCATTACCTAACAAGGCTTATTTTAATGTGAACTAGTGTAATACACATTCAAAAACAATTTCGAAATCAATAATTTTGACTATAATGCAACAGATCTCAATACTGTAATAACCGGCTATTATATCTCATTAGACTATTCCGCGGTTGCAACGCGTGATTGCATCCTCGAGAACGGTATAAAGACCTATCTTGATTTTACAGTTACAAGAATATGGGTTAGTGAATAACCTGTTGGACCGGTGTTTGAAAGTACCAGCCAAGGGACTGCGTTGTCTATTACAAGTTTCAACGAGCGTGTTTTTTTTTACAAGCTTTGATTTCATTTAACTTGCAATAGTATGTATGTAAGTTCCAGTGGAAACTTGCAAGTTAAATTTGACCAACATCCCGGTTTCCGATTGAGCTGAAATTTTGCACGCATATGTATATCGCGAGACAGTGCAATAATATGGTGCTGAAATTTGCAAGTTAAATTTGACCAACATCCCGGTTTCCGATTGAGCTGAAATTTTGCACGCATATGTAGGTCGCGTGACAATGCAATAATATGGTATCATGGAGCTGATCTGATGATGGAGTCGGAAGGTCGCCATATTAACTCCTATACTAAACAACATAGACCCGTCGTATTTGGACTAGTTTTACTTGTCTTGGCAAGCACTGTGCTGCTACATAATATCCTTGATCTCAAAAACTTGTACTTAAAAACATTTTTAAAAAGCTTATTATTATGATATTAACTGTACCCGGCAGACTTTGTCTTTCCTTTATAAAATAAAAATCTAAAAACCGATTGCTGCGCCATCAACCGGGATCAATTGTTAATCTAAGACATTCTCGACTCTACTTGAAAACACAAAAACATCAAAATCGGTCCCATCGTTAAAAAGGTGTTCAGCGGCGCCACCTACTGGGTCCAATCGTGAATTTAAACCATCCCGGGATCCACTTAAACAAATGGAGACATGTTAAAATTTCCTGCGGCCTTTCGTAAGAGGCGAAAAACAACTCACAGCCAAGTGGTAGGGCATTTGCCGGACTGGATGGCTACCATCTCTGGTCTAAAGTATGTCGCCATAACAACCTTGACGGTGGTTATATCGAATTTCGATATAACCACCGTCCCTGCATCCACACCTACTAAAAAGTCAATAATGAAACCTGTTATCTAAACAAAATACTTGGCGCTGGAATCGGGTTTTAGGATTTTGATAAAGTTTTATGTGTGAGTCCCGGGTTGGTTTAGATTCACAATTAGATCCGGTAAGAGGAGCTGGACTCGGGTTCTTGACTTTTATTTTTTCAGGGCAGGAGAACGTCTTATACTAATATATAAAGCTGAAGAGTTTGTTTGTTTTGATTGAACGCGCTAATCTTAGGAACTAGTGGTCTGATTTGAAAGATTCTTTCAGTGTTAGATAGCCCGTTTATCGAAGAAGGCTGTAGGTTATATATAGATGGCTTCATAACAAATGGGCGTAGAGACAAAAGCGCAATTTTACACAAGAGACAAGATTGTGGATAAAACAGAACTAGTTGATTGTATAAGGCTGAAATTTTGAATACCCTTCTATTTAAGTACACTTGCATACTGGTAAGACTTTCTATATTATAGCATTCATAGATTTTAGTAAGCAACAAAAAAAAGGCATTTTTGCGTATGCGCCCGTTTGTTATGAAGCCCTCAATATCATCACGCTAAGACCAATAGGAGCGGAGTACCAATGAAGAATGTTTCAAAATCGGGGAGTTTCGAAAACAAATTCCACGCGGAAGACGTCGCGGGCACACCTAGTCTTTAATATTCAAACAGACCATGTTACAATCACATTATAACCTGAGTAAATTTCACGCCAAATTACACCAGTAGGCTGTCAAATTGGTTATGTCGAATTTCATCGATTACGCTTAACTATGCAGTTAACCGGTTGCTTGGAGTAATACGGCCTTATAAACCCCTAATTATAACATTTTAGCTGTTGTAGAAAACATCATAAATATGTATTATATAGATTTATGGCCTATCTACAAACTGTCAAGATTGTTTTGGTACAGCACTGGTTTCCAATATTTTTTTCAGGAGTTCAGCAGACAGGCAGACGGCCCACTTGACGGAAAGCGATTACCATGCCTATGGACATTTCCAACACTAATACTACTAATGCGCTGCTGCTCTCTTAAGGGAGACTGGAACGTGGTCACTAATGCCGGAACACAACTCAAGGTTGTTATGGCGACGTACTTTAGACCAGGGGTGGTAGCCATCCAGTCCGGCAAATGCCCTATCACCTGGCTGTGAGTTGTTTTTTCGCCTCTTACGAAAGGCCGCAGGAAATTGTAACCTTTCTCCATTTCTGCACGGATAAAAAACAATCAATTCTTTTTAAGTCCTTTGTTAAATATAATTTAATTATAAAATATATAAGGTGATCGAAATCATCGTAAATATATTTGCTTTCTTTTGTTTACTTATTTATTGGCATACGTTTTTAGAGAACAGCCCATTGTCTTATTGTACTTTTTTATTACATAGTACATTGTTTTATTATTTATGGCTGCTTATGGCCATCTCATTAGCCAGGTGCTTCGGATTACGTCAATCACGATACAAGTACATTGAATTTGTGCAGTATAAACCATGGCCTGATTGAAGGAGGGGGCAGTTGAGCGAGAACCACGATCAAGGCGAGACGTGTGTACATTCGGTAATCTATTAGTGACAGACTTTGCGCGTTTTATTGAATTACGACCTTCTGCATTATGTTTGGATTTGTTGTGTTCGGTTATATTTGTACCTGTGTTATACCTGTTTGTATAGTTCTAATAAACTCTATAATAATTCCAACAGCATTCTAATTCGAGTCCCGCAGCTCGTAACATTATAATAGATTTTTTTATTTGAATGTGTTATTGAAGTTTGAATGAAGTTCAAATTAATAAAGCAAATACTGAAATATTTCACTAAATAAATTATAATATAATAATATTTTTTACTAAATAATTCATTATTTGTTAATAGTATGTACTTTGTGTTACCTGTGTTCAGAATAAAATAATAACAATAATAATAAACCCGTAGGGGGGCTTTGTGGCGAAGCCTTAGGTGAGTGGCGACACCTCGTACCTGACTCCGCCTCCGTGCTTGCCTTAACCAGCCGGCACGGAGTGGAGATCACTAGAGCTCAACTCAAGCTCCGGGGGTGGAAGTGATAAATGGCATCACGTCAGAAGTAGCTTCTGTGACCTGCAGCCCACCTCTCTACATCCATTAGCCACTCACACCCATGTTGCCCCTGCCTTTTATGGCATTTTTAGGGTCCCATGCAGGGAGTGGCGAGTCACCGTCTGCCCATTTTTCCATGTTCCCTGAACATTGCGACGGGCAGACGCCATAGTCCCCATATTCCCAGACGGCTAGTACCACTAACAGTTCACCTCAATAGCCCGGTACTTTTTGTCCTCATTTCTCACAATAGTCCTACACTGGCCGGGGCTTGTCATTGGATGCATTTTTATATGGTAGACAGGGATAATCACCGGTCAGTGTCACGCCACATTTAGATTAAATTTGTCAAGGGGCCTCTACGTGTTGGCCTCCCCATGGCCCCACGTAAGCCCTCCAAAAATCAGGGCCATTTTTATGGCCCGTGGTCTTGAAAGACATACATGTATAATAATTCAAACTTTTGCAACTTCGCATACGTACAAATGGTTGTTAAGCACCGTTTTCACTAGGTTCACGGTTCGCCGATCCGTCCGCCGAAGCGTTGCCTGTTTGCGACACATTATTAGACGGAGTCCCGAATTAGAATCGCTTTCAATTTTAAATTGGATTGAGACGGGTTCGAAGGTACGATCAATTGGGTTCTTGTTTGTTTCATTAGTTTGGGTACCATGTCAAGTGAACCGGGGCCCTAATTAACTATCTGAATGCTAATTGAGGTATTGGTTGGGGTTGGGTATATTGATAATCGTAAGCATGACCAATCTTATGATCTAATTATAATACTGTTACGAGTTGCAGGACTCGAATTAAAATGCCATTCGAATTATTATAGAATTTATTAGAACTGTATAATCATGTTTAATACGGGTATAAATATAACCGAACATAACAAGTCCAATCTTCGTAAGCGTTGTCGCAGATGGTCGTAATTCCATAAAACGCAAAAAAGTCCGTCACTAAAAATTTCCCGATTCTATTAGTCGTCGTTGCTTCGCTCGTGGTTATTTCTCGACTGCCTGGGCTCTCAATCGGGGCATGGCTTTATACTGCACTCATGTAATCCGTATCTAAGTCGACCTTAATCCGACACACCTAGCTAATGACTGCCATAAAAAATATAATACATCAATAGACAGTTCTTTAGAATAATTAGTAAACGCATGCTAATAATTCAGTAAGCAAAAGAAGACCAAAAGCCGAAAGGTAATAAAATGTAATTTTACAGATATGCAGCTGTGAACTTGTTTTTGTCGGCGCCTAGGTCGTAACAATACTAGGACTGATTGAGAGATGGACTTTGCGCGTTTTATTGAATTATGACCTTCTGCATTACGTATGTTTTTTTTGCGTTCGGTTATATTTGTATCTGTGTTATACGTATTTGTAAAGTTCTAAATAAACTATAACAATTCTAACGGCATTTTAATTGGAATCCCGTAAACTCGTAACATTATAGTCTCCCACGTAGAATAACGCCTTTACAAATATTCTCAGGACAAAGAGGGACATGTCATGTCGTAGTAATTATATTATAATATTTAAACCCCATAAATGTCCCATTGCTGGGCTTGGGCCTCCCATTATAGGGGGGTACAGACAGTATGGGTATACTGCCACGCTTGTCCAAGGCGGCTTGGCAGGTTTGACACATCGGTTATCTCGATGTGCAGGTTACATCTCCATGTTTGCCTTCACCGTTGTCAGAACGTGGTAATTGCAACAATATGCACATTAGATCAGAAAACTGACTAAGTGGTGCATGGGTTCCGGCCAGGATCGAATCCACACCCTTTGAGTTTGGGGTGCATGTGATAGCCATTACGCTACCACGACTTTCGTGTATGGTTAGCAGAGTATTAATCAAGGCAACTTGCTACAGATTAATACAATAACCAACAGATACCATCTGTTTGTTTGTGAACTGATTATAATTGCCAATGAAGCCATTAAAAGTCACTTTGCGCAACTTGCTATGAATATGCAGTACGGCAGCCAGATCCTAAAAAAACTTTCTTTGTTTCCAACCATTCCGATACGCTGCTCGAAAACGAAGGACTTTTGGTTGTGTTCTAATATGCTTTCATATTAATATATCTATCAAAAAGGATAGCCGTGTGAAATCTTGCGAGATTCTTTTCTAGAAATTCTAGTGAAAATGAAAGAGTAATTTCAACTTAACCAACAATATTTTTACCAGTTGCAGGAATCGAATACAAATATGTATTACACAGGTACAGATATAACTGAACGCATTAAATCAAATTGATCATGTATTAGCAGAAGGTGATGTTTTAGAGCCTTAAGAACAGACGAGCGTGCATGACAAGAGCTATGAATGTCAAAGAAGCAAGTGAAGTGTGTAAGAATAGGCCTGTGTGGCGCGCTGTTGTTCATGCCTACCCCGCAAGGGACCTGGCGTGAAGTTATGTATGTATGTATTAAATCCAAACGTAATACACGATTAAATAACACGCGCAAACTCCGTCACTAAACAGATTACCGAATGTACGGTACACACGTCTTGCTTCGCTTGTGATTATCACTTGACTGCATCATTTCTCAATTGGGGCATTGCTTTATACTGTACCAATGAAATATTTCTGCTCGGTCGCGTGGACTGAATATTCTAGAATCACACCTGGCTAATGCTTACCATAAAAGATTACAATACACAATTTCTAATCACAAATTTCGTAATTATTATTTTTTTCTTAAATTTTCGCGACTTATACACATAATTATAACTACGTTTTAACCGTTATAAGTGAGGCGTTTTATTAGATTTTTATTTCGACGTTTTGGTCACTTTTCAGTAGCCGTGATCACAGACGACAAAGTTGTCAAGGATGAATAATTATTGTTAAAGTTTTATTTATCTTACTGCCAACTTGGTCATTTTAATTATTTAGTTTTAATTTTGTTTATGGTTTTTATTAAGTCTATGGGAGCCTAATCTAATTTACTACCGCTTCGCAACATGTTGTAGCTTAAAGAGAAGAAGCGGCGCAAGAAACTCTTCAGCAAACACGCCTAGTTCCAATATTTTATACCAGCTAAAGCCCGCGACTTCGTCCGCGTATATAAAGTGTTTTAACTATCCCACGAGAACTCTTTAATTTTCGGTATCAAAAGTATCCCATATGTTGCTACCACCAAACAAAATTTAATTTTAATCGGTCCTGCCGTTTTGGAGATTACCCCGTACAAACAGACAAAGAAGTTGAAAAAAATCTAAATTAGTTCTATTTCACTTCTTACATCCCTTTGACTCGGGTTTTAAGCATTTTTATAGATTTACTAGCTGTCCCGGCAGACGTCGTCTTGCCCGGTAAAAAATAGGGGTTGATCGTAGAGGGTTGAAAATCTAGGGTTGTATGTATTTTTGTATGTTGTATCATAAAAAAATAGAAATTAAAAATTTTGTCTAAAAAATAAAAATAAAAATTTAGGGGTGGACTACCCCTAACATTTAGGGGGATGAAAAATAGATGTTGGCCGATTCTCATAGATACCGGATAAGCACAAAAAATTTCATCAAAATCGGTCAAGCCGTTTCGGAGGAGTATGGCAACGAAAACTGTGACACGAGAATTTTATATATTAGATCTTACAAAATAAAAATCTAATACAATATCACGCCTCAAACCGTAGTTTTATTATAGTTTACTATTAAAAGAAACGAAGGGTTCAAAACAACTGAAACTGAACTCAGACCCATCAATAAACTTACAACTGAATTTGAAACAAGTCAAAGTGGGTCGTAAAGATGAAGGCACAAACCCGGAGAAGTTTAAAGCTCGTTGCTATTCAATCCGAATTCCCAATACGCGCCCGAACTTGATAGATGTCTTACAGGGATATTGAAATTTGATACGGAAAAGTACATATTGTTACGAGTTGCAGGACTCGAAATAAAATGACGTTAGAATTACCATAGAGCCCATTAGAACTATACAAACAAGTATAACACAGGTACAAGGTCGGTCGCTAAATAGATTACCGAATGTACACAAGTCTTGCTTCGCTTGTGATTATCGCTTGACTGCCTCATCTCTCAGTTGGGGCATTGTTTTATACTGTACAAATGCAATAAGTCTGCTCGGCTGCGTGGACTGACCTCGAATTACACCTGGCTCATGACTACCATAAAAGACTACAATACACAATGGGCTGATTTTCGTTTCACATATTTTAAACACAAAGTAAACAAAAGAAATCCAAATGACGAAAAGGCAATAAAATTGTATGCACGTGTAAATTTGTCTTTTGCTGGCGTTCAGGTCGTAACAATATTATTATTAACTGAAATGTCAAGAGGAATATCAGAATTTTCTAACAAAACTACCTTTAACGGTTTCAAGCACGGTAATTTATTTGATTTTTCTATTCTATTCTATTCTTGAAGTGTTGGCCCCAACTCCTTTGGCATTGATTTTGCCAATGTCACAGTTAAAAAAATTCTGAATACATATATATATATAAAAAATGACAGGTGAACATAAAAAAGCAAATTGAGCTATTCGTAAAAAGAAAAAATAATCGGTAGATATTATAGATTTGATTTTTGTTATTCCGACGTTTCGGCCACTTTTCAGTGGCTGTCATCGAGGAAGACAAAGATGTCAAGTATCAACGAGCATTGTTAAAGATTTTTTCAGCCTATCGCCAACTTGTTAATTTTAATTATTTAGTTTATGGTTATTATTTAAATTAAATAAGTCTCCCATAGACTAAATAATAACCATAAACAAAAAAATAAACAAGTTGGCGGTATTTATTTATTTATTTTAATAAGGATCACCAACAGTTTTTTACATTTAATCAGTTATGACTAAGGTTTACAATGCAATGTAAAAACTAATTATAGGTGAACACAACTTGCAGTATAATTTCTTCACTGTTATTTACCTATTTATTTAAATTCTAACAATAAATGTAACAAAAATGTGTAGGGTATTGAAATTAGTCTGTCCGTCAGTCTGTCTAATGAGTGTCCTGTTGGGCTAAACGGATCTTTTTATAAAATGAATTTTTGGAATCAAAGTGAATGTCAGTAAGATCAGTGCTACTGTTTAGAATTCTACACATTCTAGAGATAGGGGAGTTAGCACCTAGTACTGTAGTTCTTAATGGGGGAAAGAGGGTAATGGGTTGTCGTAGGTAGGTATAATAATGTAAATTCGACCATAATAGTTAATGTCAAAGACTATACATCTATAATCACAGATTTTGCCAAGACTATTAACTTAACTTAAAGAATAGACAAAAGAGTATATATCGCTTCTTTGCTTCAATAACGTGACATATCCCAATACTCACTTACTTCACTTACTCACTATATTTTGCTAAATTTATCATATTATAACAACTTTCTCATATATTTCAAAAAGCTTAGTTAATTGACACTAAATTTAATTGTAAAAAATATACAAAAAAAGTGTAAAATATGTTTGGGTAAAATCTTTTTTGAAATTTTAAAAGTGGCGTACTGTAAATTTGGGTTTTTCAATATACCACGTTATTGAAGCAAAGAAGCGAATGCGTGTGTGTGTCAAATACATGGTAATTTTTTTTTATTGATTTAATGTATTGTCTATGTAAGAATTGCGTGAAATTAAAAAAATGTATTCTGCAGTCCTTTACTATTAAGTATGCGATATTTCACACACCTCCGTCCTCGCAATTAGTTTAAAAAGGGGTACAAAGTTTTTGCTTCACGTATCATTATATAGATTTCTTGTCTATTTGTCACTTTATTCGGGGTTCACATCAAATTTCTGGGACGATTTCGTTGTTATTTTCGCTGATCGACAAAATATTGTCAGACTTAAAATCTACGCTACTTTTATCCCGGAAATTGAGTGGAAATTTTCCTGGGAATGGTTTAAAATGGCCAAATTTAAAAAACACTATCGAAATTTTACGTAATAAAATGTTATCCCGGGATTTTATAATAGTATCATATATAGTATAATAATAGAATAGCAAAATTGTATTTTTTTTTTTTTTATTGCAGGAGGTCAGCAGACAGGCAGACGGCCCACTTAATGAAGAGCGGTTACCATCGCCTATGGACATTTGCAACACCAAAGATGCTACAAATGCGCTGCTGCCCTCTTAAAGGAGACTGGAACCTGGTCCACTAATGCCGGAACACAACTCAAGGTTGTTATGGCGATATACTTTAGACCAGGGGTGGTAGCCATCCAGTCGGGCAAATGCCCTACCACCTGGCTGTGGGTTGTTTTGTCGCTTCTTACGACAGGCCGCCCGGCCGCAGGAAATTGTATCTTTCTCCGTTCCTGCACGGAGAAAAATTGAATTAGAATTTGAGTCAAAAATAATAGTATTTTCTTAGATAATTTTCTTTTTTCACATTTATTAAAATGTTGGCAGTATTGTTTCATGTAGACATACAAGCAAAAGTCGACTTTAATTTGACGAATCTTTTCACACCGCCACTGTACCGTTATACAATAAATGACTTGAATGATTGAAATCTAAAACAAAATATCGGTTTCTTGAATCAAATACAAACCCAATATTAGATACCTAAATGGCTGTTTCTATGTTCGTATGTAACAATCTGGTTTCGGTAGACCGGTATGCTGTGCATTATTAACGAGGTTGTAACCCACAGAATCGGGTCCAAATTGGCATGTTATTTTCGGTGGATGACCTTAGTTTATTAGATTTTGCGCTCCAAAGCAAAAACATATAAATCTATTTTTTATAACAGCATTTTTTTTTATTTTTTTTTATTGCAGGAGTTCAGCAGACAGGCAGACGGCCCACTTGATGGATAGCGGTTACCATCGCCTTTGGACATTTGTAATACCAAAGGTACTACTAATGCGCTGCTGCTCTCTTGAAGGAGACTGGAGCCTGGTCACTAATGCCGGAACACAACTAAGGGTTGTTATGGCGACATACTTTAGACCAGGGGTGGTAGACATCCAGTCGGGCAAATTCCCTACCACCTGGCTGTGGGTTGTTTTGTCGCCTCTTACGACAGGCCGCCCGGCCGCAGGAATTTGTATTCTTTCTCCGTTCATGCACGGATATAATACAATAACACATATACATAACATATAATAACACGTAAATATATTTTTCATTTCCACTCATTAATTCATCACAATAACATAAAAAAACTAAATTGTTGTGTTGGGAACACCTGTTTGGGACGAAGTTCTCGAAAACCATCGAAGGCCATCGAGGACCATGGAAAAGTTTTGGAAAGCATTAAAAATTTATGTATAAAAAAACAAACACATTATATCGAAATAGTATAAATATTGTAAAAACTCGTAATTTAATTAACTTTTTTTTATTGCAGTTAAGTTGAAGTTCATCAGACAGGCAGACGGCGCACTGGATGGAAAGCTACCATCCAGTTACCTGCTAAAGCTGCTACAAATGCGCTGCTGCTCTCTTAAGGGAGACTGGAATCTGGTCACTAATGCCGGAACACAACTCAAGGTTGCTATGACGGCATAGTCTAGACCAAGGGTGGTAGCCATCCAGTCGGACAAATGCCCTACCTGGCCAACTTGAAGTTGAAGTTATTTCTATAATTAACTATTGAAATAGAACAATCAAAATAAATACTTAAAAATAAACTAAATTATAAATAAAGTAATATAAAGTATGTAGCAAATCGCTGCCAGAGGGAAGCGTGCCCAGAAGGCTGGCAGCAATGCCACGCTGTATGGCGATGCTGCTTCGTTGCGTGAAATACGAACCAGCCTTCTGATCACTGATCATTGATACCACAAAGAGTTTCTTACAGATTTCGTTGACGAAGTTAAAAACATACACTCGTGTTGAATACCTTCTCCTTTTGGAAATCGGTTAAAAATACATTCATTTTAAAAAATATAGTACATGTCCAAGTGATTGACGACAGCGCCCAAATGCGGCCGAAAAACAACATAGGTTACAAGAGCTTCTATTTTCAAAAAAATATTCAGAAATTCTTCTATTTTCTGATTTTTTTTCAGTATAAATCAACACTGATGTATAATATTATATTATTTTATATATCACTGATAGATTTTATTTCATTGAATGTATAGTCATTTAGGAAGTTTGAAGTACAACTATAATATAAATTACATACTATTGAATACGATGTAAGAAAACTTAACTTATTTGTATTGTATTCTACCCATAGTCCCTCAAGACTATAAGTAGAATACTGAGCCCAGATCACCGTCTTCTATGGGTAAGGTGCCCAGAAGGCTGGCTACGTTTCCTCGCTGGATCGCCATACTGATCCGTTGGCTGAGGTAGGCACCAGCCCTCTGATCACCTGAAGAGTCGATGAGTCGTTTTGATAAATTTTGGTAGAGGCTCATGGCCTCAGGACCCCACGGTCCAAGCGTCTCGACAGCAAACGGCACAAGTTGAATTGAATTGAATTTCATTGAATTAAATTCCGAAATTGTATAATAATGTAAAGCGGTCAGCATTTTTCATTTTGGTTTCAAAAAATCGTCTAGCTCCCATCCGTTGAGTAACGTACGATAAAGGTTTTCGATCCAAATACAACTCACCAAAAAAATTAGTTTAGTTTTTATAATTAGCAACGGAACCCTAAAATCTAGTTTTCCGTGCCCAAGGTCATATAAAAACAACGCAAAAAATATATATTCATACATATTGTCTACTGTTTCTCATTAGGATAAGCAGAGGAATTCGATAAAGTCAAGTTATAAACAAATTACTACATGATAGCAAATAACACTACCATAATAAGGTACAAGTTTCTTGGATTAGACATCAACGCGCTTCGTAGCAGTGTCTATAGTTAATAACTAAACAGTATATAGGTAAAATGCTTGTGCGTTTATTGCATGTCTAAATAGACTACAGACCACTAGTCCATTTTGAAAAAAATATTTAGTAAATATATTAACAAATATTATTTAATAAATCCCTATTAATATTATAAATGCGAAAGTAACTCCGTCTGTCTGTCAGCTACGTTTTCACGAAAAAACTACTGGACCGCTTTGGCTGAAACTCTGTATATGTATATATTCAATATCGAGAATAAATGTAGGATACTTTCTATCCCGAAAATGGGTTAGTTTCCGGGATAAAAATATATTTATAAAATACATATGAAATTTGTTTGTTATGTTTTATAGAAAACCTATTGGACCAATTTGGCTGAAATTCGAAATATGTGTAATTTTAATACTAAAGGTGGACAGGAATACTTTTCACAGCGGATGACGGTTTAGATTTTGCGATATACTTATGTAAAGGCTATCCCAGAAAGTAGGATATGTTTTTTTTTGTGATTTTGCTATTTTTGTCGTTTTGGTTATTTTGGTTATCGAGGCCATTTTAGTCATTTTTGGCCATTTTGGTAATTTTGATCATTTTGGCATTTTGTCATTTTGGTCGTATAGGTTTTGCTATAATTTTGTACATGTGTAGTTTTAATACCGAAACTGGGCATATATACTTTTCATCCCGGGAGATGGCATAGTTTGCGATATGAAATTAAGTGAATTTTCCGGGGGCTAATAACACTAATATAAAATATTAATATAATATAACCTGTATTAATGCTTGCTCTTTAAACAAGAGGCAAGGACTAGTTTTGACCCACGGCGTGATCGCAAGGAAAACTCTAGTAACATCATATACCACATAAAGGAACGGGGTAGTTAGTATTCCAAGGCTTGATACTACGATGTATGGCTAATATGTATGTATGGCGGTCTCTGTGGTTGAGCGGGCTAAGCCTTTGCCGGCCTACCTCACTTCAAGGCAGAGGCTCCGGGTTCGATTCCTGATATAGTAAATTTCGGAAACGTATTTTCTCCGTTATTTATTATGGTCTGGGTGTCTGGGATCGGCCTTAGAGTAGTCCGTTGTATATTACCTATAACACAAGCATAATCATCTCATCATCATCTTCAGCCAAATTCAGTCCACTGACGTAGGCCTCCCCAAGTACGCGCCACATATCCCGGTCTTGTCTTGGACTTGTATTTCTTTGACGACCACGGGCCATAAAAATGGAACGGACATTTAGAAGGCTTGCGCGGGGCCATGGAAAGGCCAACACGTAGAAGCCCTTTGAGAACATACATACATACATACATAACTTCACGCCAGGTCCCTTGCGGGGTAGGTACGAACAACAGAGCGACATTTAGGCTTATTCTTACACACCTCACTTGCTTCTTTGACATTCATAACTCTTGTCATGCAGGCTCGTCTGTTCTTAAGGCTCCTGATATCACCTTCTGCTAGTACACGATCAATTTGATCATGGAAGATGTGTCGTGGCCTTCCGCGACTTCTGCATCCATCCACTTTTGTATATCTGTTTAGTCATTCTTTCATCATACATTCGTTCCACATGCCCGAACCACCGGAGCATTTGAGAAATTTAATGTAAATGTGGCGTGACACTAACCGGCGATTGTCCCTGTCTACACTATATACTAATGCACCCAAGGACAAGCCCCGGCCAGTGGAGGACTAATATTATTATTCATATAGTATGATAAAGGAAGTATTATTTATATTAATATTTTTAAGATTTTGCATAGTTTTTATACAATTGACAGCTTCCGTATACCGTTATTCGCATTTGGAAGGTTGTATTTCTCATTGACAAGCACGAACGAGTTTTGTCATCATACAAAAGGAAACTATATTAGCAAAAGATACTTGTTGTTCTTTAGTGTGTCGATATCACACGTTAAGACGTTCTCTTAATACCGTCTGTGTTTTTTTCATGTTTGCTAATAGTCATGCTGGTAAACGGACCACCTGGTGATAGGTGGCTACCGTCGCCCACGGGCATCTGCAACACTGGAGCCAATACGTTGCCTACCTCGTTATGACTCTAGGTATCTGTTCACGCCCTTTTTGAAGAGCCATATTCATATTGAAGCGGTCTGGGAAAACCGCGGGAGTGAGTTAATTCCATAACCCGGACACATATGGCATGAAGGAGCGTCCACCACGGACGTGGAGGACTGCCGAGTATCCAGGAGTAGTGCGATGGTATCACACCATTGTGAGAGTATAACAGTTGATAAATTTAAAAACTCGTGAGGCTAGATATGTGAATTTTAAGGCTAATTGGCAATCAGTTCACTTGGTTGTAGGTGCTTGCTGTCGCACATGGTCATCTACAACACTAAGGGAACCGATGCGTTGTCTATCTAGTTGAGACTTTAATATTTTAATAATAATAATAATTTAATAGCGAAGAGCCTTGACCGCCACCTTGAAAGGCTCTCGCTTGGTATCTGGTTGAAGGGTCGGATGCAGAAGGCAGCTTTGTTGGACACGGCCCGTATTGTGAGGAGATTCCTGTGTCTGGAGGCGTAACCACCAGTAGTCTGGACCTAAGCCCACTGCCGGCGAAGATCAGTTTTTTTATGAATAAATTTATATATATATATATATATATATATATATATATATATATATATATATATATATATTATAAGATATTTATTTTTAAAAAAATGTAAAAGATTTGGATATTAAACATATATGTGAATAATAATTTATTTATTGCAGACACAAATATCCATAATCACAACATAATTTACAGATTTATTATTAAATTATTGTAAATTAAATTAAAACCTTAAAAATACAGATAAAAAACAAATGATGACAAATGTCCAGCAGTCAGTCAGTCGGTCAGTCCCTCACTAAAACATTTCATTTACATAAATATTTTAAATGTAATTGCTACATAGATTAAATAATTAATTTAATGAAATCAATTATTTTATCTATGCAGCAATCTTAAGACAGAACCACCACAAATTTGTTCTCGCGTGTCACACACAGCTTATTGGGAAACACCACAAATTTGTGGTCAACAGATAATTGAAACGAACGTTAAACTTGTGCTTTCTCCCTCTAACTACACAGAATTTGTATTAGAATAAAAGAGACGATATAATTATCTCGGTTTTGGCGCGGAAATTTTGATGAAAAATAATGTTACAACCTAGGCGCCGACAAAATCAAATAAAAATATTCATGTATAATACACGTACGTATTACACCCTCGTAAACACACAAGAACTGAGTCACTCACACACGCGTATAACGTAAAGCGTCGGGCTCGTTGCGAGCCGATTTCTACGGCCGATTGTTGCAACTTTCACTCAGAGAAACTGTGAGTTTTTGTCGATTGCGCCCGCGAACCGCACGCGGATTTCAAATATCGATCCACTTGTATCTATATAGAGCGGTCGGTACGTATCCTTTCTGTCTAATTGAAAGTAAGAAAAAAGATTTAAAAAACAAACGTCTCGGGATCCCCGACAGAAGTGATAACTTAAATTTTTACATACATACATAACTTCACGCCAGGTCCCTTACGGGGTAGGCACGAACAACAGAGCGCCACACAGGCCCATTCTTACATACCTCACTTGCTTCTTTGACATTCATAGCTCTTGTCATGCACGCTCGTCTGTTCTTAAGGCTCCTAACATCACCTTCCGCTAACAAATGATCAATTTGATCATGGAAGGTGTGTCGTGGTCTTCCGCGACTTCTGCATCCATCCACTTTTGCATTGTATATCTGTTTAGTCATTCTTTCATCATACATTCTTTCCACATGCCCGAACCACCGGAGCATTCCTTTCCTTACCTTCACCCCGACACTCTCTTTCAGACCAACTCTCTTTCTTACTTCGGTATTACGAACGCGGTCCGCGAGCGTCACTCCGCAGATTTTGCGCAGTGCTTGCATCTCGACCGCGTTTACTCTACTTTCATGCTCTCTATTCCATATCCAACTCTTAAATTTTTGATTAGGATAACTTCTTATGGGAGGGTAAACGGCTTCGTTACGTAACGCGTTAAGGCAGCAGTCTGTCTCGCTTCCCTTTCTCTCATGCATACAGATGTTGGATGGGTATGGCATGTATATATATGTAATTATCGTATACCACCATCGCCATTGTCATCTCAATTCATTCTTGTGGTTGTTTAAAAGAGATCGCTTTTTAGCGATAAGACCGCCCTTAGTACGTAACTAGATATAATAGTAAAATAAAAAGAAATAAAATAACTTTAAGTTCTCTAAGTGCATGTTTGTTGTTGTTGTGTTATCTATTTATCTATCCATCTACCCATCCTTTTCAGCTCAGCTGGTGGAAGGCTTTTTCACACTACCGCCAGGCACGTGAGTATAGCTCCCAGTGATCGGCCTACCGTTTTGTCTACGAAGTTTGCATTAACGCAACCCAAGCCACGGACAAAAACCAATAAAACTATATAAGAAATACACGACACAATAATCATATATCACCAGATCGCCAATGTCAGTTGGTTCAAAAATAAATTACTCGACGAATTTACGATTTAAATTCGTTTATCTCGAACAGTCCAGATTATGCAAATTTTTATTTTGTAAGCATATATTAAAAATCCTGTTTTTGTGGCTTGATTTTTTTTCATAATTTTTCGTATGTTCTACTTTATTTATGTTTTGCCGCCAATAAAACTTATAAATACGTACGCCTCTAGATATGCGATATATTTGTTTTATATTTGGTTATTAGAAAACTGGCGATTTGTTCACGGTATTAAGTGGTTACTGACACCCGTGGACATCTAAAACGCAAATGGCTGGCTCATGTATCTTACTGACCGCTCGTTTGCCTTACAATCGGTTAAAATTTAACATAACTCCATTCAAGTAAAGTCAGATTTCAACCGATGGCAAGGCAATGTATAGTAAGATATAGGAATCAGTCATAAGCGACGAGGTTGGAATGAAGTTTCGAGGACCATCGAAGGCCATCGAAGGCCAAACAAGGCCATCGGAACTCTTCGAACACAATCATATACTATTGAAGA
The DNA here is from genome assembly GCA_012273795.1 of Dendrolimus punctatus. Taxonomy (NCBI): domain Eukaryota; kingdom Metazoa; phylum Arthropoda; class Insecta; order Lepidoptera; family Lasiocampidae; genus Dendrolimus; species Dendrolimus punctatus. The sequence continues at coordinate 19,486,444 of CM022539.1, forward strand.
AATAGTATGACAAGGAATAAGGACAGCGAGACCTTCTATTTTCAAAGCATCGTATAATAAACGAATGGATATTAATTTAGACCTTACAACGTTGTAATAAAGTACAAAATTGTATAATAATATACAGTGGTCAGTATTTTCGCGGACACTCTTTTTCGTACCCCCATCCGCCGAGTAACATGCGAACAGGAACTTTGATTTTATTAAATTTAAATCGTCATATGCCAATTTATATCTGACTTAATTTTAATTAAGTTGACGTCATCAATAATTCATTTTATTAATGACAACTTTTGTCTATCTATAATAAATTTAAAATGTATTCATATTCTTGGCAATGCTTTTAATCGAAGAAAGACTTTTAATTATTTTATTAGAAAGCCAATTAAGTGTTCGTTCGATTGGATATTACCCATCGGCATCAATGGGAAAAGAAATCGCCATAAACAATACGCGTACGAAATTGAATTACACAATTTAAACTAGAAAATATCAAGTTAAAGATCGATCGATCAAATCAAAACCATAAAGAAGAAATTCTATAATTCAAAAATATTCCAGACTTGCCAATAAGTTTGATGTTTGATATATTTTCCCTTGACAGCTATGTCCTATTAGAATGATTATTAAGTACTTTAATACATCTTCTTCTTATATATAAAAATGAATGTTTGTCTGTATGTCATTTATAGAATCATAAACTATACATTTGATCATGTGATGATCTTTAGCAAAGTTGTTGTGCATGAGTCAAAGAAGGTTTCTGAGTTGGTTCACAAACAGACCCGATAGGTGGCGCTGCTGTCAGCATATCGATTGATGCTTTTCCGTATTAAAGTAAAACTAATAAAGGCATAAGTTTATAATATGAGTTTTATTTGTAGTTTATTTTAGTTTATTTGTAGTTGTTTATTTGTATTCTATGTAAAACATCTAAGTTTTACATAGAATACAAAATTCAAAGAAGTGACACCATCAGTTTTAGTTTATTCTTATAAAAGATGTCAAAGCACATTCCTTTTATCTAATGAAATTCAATAGCTTGACTATAAAGAGTCTGGATATACAAACTCTAATATTCCGGGCAGGACGACGTCTGCCGGGACAGCTCGAAGTTATATATTTTGAAGTAGCAAAAGTAAATTAAACCTTAAACTTAAGGCTCCTATTGCCGTAAAAGTTTGAAAGTTTACGAAAAGTTATTTCAATTCGGGTCCAAATTGAAATAACTTTTCGTTGGTGTTTACTGATCAATGTATTTACCCAAAGAAATTACATTAAATCTTCACAATATGAAACGTAACGTGGTTTTGTGATTTTTCTATATATTATAAGTTAAGAAAAAAATTCACAATATCACCTCAAATATATTGTACTTTAATTAAAAAATCTATTCTTTATTATAACGTTTTTTGCTTTTTTTCAAAATATAAAAATCAACTTTTTTATGTTTGTGTTCGCAAATCTCGGTAAGTAGTCAACAGATCGACTCGAAAATTCATTATCCACTTCGATACTTGACCGAATTTAGTTAGTATATCATAATACTTAAAACAACAACAGTAATAAACCTTGTTCTTGGAAAACTGCGCAAAAACACAAAACAGAAATATCAGATTTAAGCTGATTTTAAATAAAAACGTAAAAACTTCAAACATGACCTCATGTCCTCCTTGGATGACATTAAGAGACACGATTATATTTTATTAATTGTTTATTTATGTTAATCTGTGTCGTAACTATAATATTCTATATGTATCTATATAACATATACCTATAATATTAGAGTTAAGGTAATTTTTTATTTGAATATAAACACAAGTAAAGAGCAAATCAAGGCATAATAATAGTTTACTCCGTCTTCATCCCATGAAATTTCATCCCACATAAAAAGTCTTGAGTCATCCCAAACCTTAAAAGTTCCTTTTAAAACTTCATTTTCTTATCCAAGGTGGATATGTTGTAACTATAATATTGTAGATGTATGGTATCTAAATCTAATATATAAAATTCTCGTGTCACAGTTTTCGTTGCCATACTCCTCCGAAACGGCTCGACCGATTCTCATGAAATTTTGTATGCATATTGGGTAGGTCTTAGAATCGGCCAACATCTATTTTTCATCCCCCTAAATGTTAGGGGTAGTCCACCCTTAAATTCTTTTTTTTATTTTTTAGACAAAATTTTTAATTTCTATTTTTTTAAGATACAGCATTAAAAGATACATACAACCCTAAATTTTCAACCTTCTACGATCAACCCCTATTTTTTACCGGGCAGGACGACGTCTGCCGGGACAGCTAGTAACATATATTTATAATTATACTAGAGATACGAATCGTTTTATTATTTAAGAATAAGAATAAGAACAAATCAAGGCAAAGAATGGTTTATTCCGTCTTCATCCCATGAAATTTCATCCCACTCAAAAAAATATTGAATCATCCCAAAACCTATTTCTACTTGCTTTCCTTCTGCAAGGCTGATTGACGAGTTTTACACATGAGTTATCTTGGAATGCAGTTTACATCAGAAACACAATCATGGCATCATCAGATTCATCTCATGGTAACAGTCCAACCGAAGTAAAACTCCCTATGGAGCTCCCTAGAGCAAGCTGACTCCCGGGATCGAGCGCCTTCGCTTTTCGAAGCCCCGAAAACCCCGGTAAAATTATAAGGTCTTCGGACCAAGAACATAAAGTCAAGTCAAATAAAAATACACACAATCATCGGTCGTCAAAATATATCTTTCCTTACTACTTCATTCTGACATATATCCTCTGCTACACCACAAATCTTTCTGTCACAAATAATCCATCCATCTTTTTCTTGGTTTACTTTTACATTTTTACCGATATAATATGTTTTATAACGCCATATTATTATAATGTCAATCAAAATATTTTCACAGCTGTAAAGGTAGGCGCACACTTAAATGCATAACTGGACGTACGATTATCAAATTTCAATAGTATTTAGGTGTGCGTTTACTTAAGCTTGTAACTTTTGCACTGTGATGAAACTTTTAAGTTAGTATCATCACTTAACAAGTTAAATTATGCAGTTTACTGAAATTTAATGATAGCCCATATAGGCTCGGCTCCTATATTCACCGACCGTTCATTTGACTTACTATCGATTAAAAAGGTGATTGTGGTATAGGGAAAGTGAATGTACATTAAAATATAGGAACCGGCTAGTAGAGAAAACAATTCCATTGTTAGCGCCCTAGAACAAAAATTGCCACTCTATTATTTTATTCACAATATTAATATATCCTTAAAAAAATGTTTTGTAGTCATGCAATGATAAGAATAATACTATTATTTGTTTGTGTCTGAAGACCACGGGTCATAAAAAACGGCCCGGACTTTTGAAGGGCTTGGATGGAGCCATAGGAAGGCCAATACGCAGAGGCCCCTTGACAAATTTAATGTAAATATGGCGTGACACTGACCGGCGGTTGTCCCTGAATACGTCATATAAAAATGCACCCTAGGATAAACTCCGGTAAGTGTAGGGATTGTAGGGAATCAGGACAAAATATACAAGGCTATTGGGATGAACTATCTGCGACTTAAGGACTATGGCATCTGCCCGTCGCAATGTTCAAGAAACATGGAAAAAATGGTCACACGGTGACTCGTCACTCACTCCATGGGCCCCTAAAAATGCCAAGATTAACAAGGGCAACATGAGTGTGAGTGACTAAGGCTAATATTACAAGCTTTTTTTAAATGGATGTAAGTATGTATGTAAGTTGGATGTAAGTATGTATGTAAGTTCGGGTGGAATCTTGCAAGTTAAATTTGAGCAACTTCCCTGTTTCCAATTGAGCTGAAATTTTGCACATGTATGTATATCGCGTGACAATGCAATCATTAATACCATGGAGCTGAACTGATGATGGAGTCAGAAGGTGGCCATAGGAGCTCCTGTACTAAACAAGATAGACCCGTCGTGTTTGGGCTCGTTTTACTTGTTTTAGTTAGCACTCTGCTGCTACATGATATACAGGATCTCAAAAGTTTGTATTTGAAAACCTTTTAAAAAATAATTATAATTATCGTTAGTATAATAACCCGCAGGGGGGGGGCTTTTTGGCGAGTCCTTGACGGAATAGGGATACCTCGTACCCGACGATAGAGGTCGCTAGAGCTAGAAATCAAGCTCCAAAGGTGGAAGTGAAAAAGGATCTTAGATTTTAAGTACCTAAGTAGTCTCGATAGACCCAAATCCCTAGTTCAACAGTTCATCCCAATAGGCCGTTGCCTTTTGTTCTCGTTCTCTACAATAGTCCTACACTGACCGGGGCTTGGTCTTGGGTTAATTACTTTAAGGTGTAAATGGGAATAATCGCCGGTCAGTATCACGCCATATTTACATTAAATTTTGCCAAGGGTCCTCTACTTATTGGTCGTCCCATGAACCGATGAAATCCTTCAAAAGTCCGGGCCATTTTATGGCGTGTGGTCTTCACAGACATATATGAATATTATTATTGTTATTATATTAATTTTAGTATTATTGTATGGCTATAAAGTATAGAATAGTTGATTTTTTGTCATTAGGTGGGATGCCAACAATAGTGTTTACCGTATATAGAAAATGCTTAAAAAATATTCATTTAATCAAAATATCTATTCTAATAATATATGAATTATTACACACAGCAGTCACTATAACCGAAGTCGGTTTAGACAGAATCATTACACTAGTTATATAAATCCTTATAATTGATTTTTTTTAATTGAGAGCACAATAAACTTTCGTGTCTTACTTGAATATAATTCACTAATTTATATAATTTATTTTAATTAGATGACGTCATTACCTTGCTGTTTTTATTACCTGGAAATATATCTAAAAACTGACACAGTTTCGCAATCAAAAGCAGCAATTTATAATAGTATATTTTAGAGTTTGAAATGACTTTTAGCCGTATTGGATTTAAATTTGCGTAATATTTTAAAGGTCATTTAATAGAGAAATGGAAAAATATCACTCACCATTTTCACCAGGTTTCCTTTTAAAATTGCACTAAATTAAACGCTTTCAGAAAGTAATTTTTCGCAACACAAAACTTGCACAGTACGTCACTAGTACAGTCGCACCAAAAAATTGACACACTAAGTTTTTTCGTTACACTTCGCTTTATTGCTATTCGTTCAATTTATGAGAAAAAAAAGAAAGGTCGTATCATAAAGACATGCCTGTCCTCTCGTCTGTCCGTGTTGAAAGACAGTCGTGGACTGAACGGCCGACCGAAAGTTCTGCGTTTCGTTGTTAACGATTCAATAGGTGCGCGGGCGCATATACGGCGATATAACTGTCTTGATCGTTTCATGAATTTTGATTGACGAAAATCGAGAGTGATTTTTCAACTTTTTATTGCTTTATCGTTATGATGGAATATGTTTGGACTGTGCTATGGGTTTGATGAGTAACGTAATGCTTAGTTTGCATGTTTGAAAATATCTTTAGTTTAATGTTTTAATTTTTAATGTTATTAAAAAAATATTTTTATAAGTGAAATATTTAAAAACAGTCCAACATATCAAAAAATAATAATATATTTTATAACCTACATTGACTAACAGTATCTATACCAAGAAAGTGTCTATTAGCACTTTTCTTATTGTCTCTATTAAGGCGAAGATACTTTGTGTAGTGTGTTGCGTGTAAGTAAAACACAGTGTGATGGGATAGACAGTATTAAGGAACACATAGTGTTCTTTATTAATGGGGTAAATTCAGATAAAAAATACCTGAAGACATCAGGATTGCACTTTGCGAAAAACACGAATTCTGATAGTGCATTGCACCAGCCATGCCATATGCAGAAAGTTCGTGGAAGCAAAGCGTTTGTTTTTATAGTAATATCTCAAAAGGTTTTGCGCTTTTGAGTCTTCATGAAAAAAAACGGTGTGTGTGTGTAATTCACACACGGCAGAAGTCAAACGTCAAAAAAGTAGCTTACGAGAGAATGAGATAAATATAGAGTATTAGGATAAATATAATGTTTATTATATTTATAATATTTTTAACTAGCTCCAAGATTGTTTTATATTTTGATGCAAAACATTACATTTTATATATTACATATTTAAAATATATTATAACACATATTATTCAGATTCTACGTTTTCACTTTGAACGAATGACACTAGAGGATTATGGTAACTAAGATATGAAACAAATGCTCTAATATCAATTTGATTTATGAACTTCAAAATATTTTCAACTCCATCTTTATGAGCATAGTGTCTAAATGATTAAATATCTATTTTTAGTGTAATTTCTAGTTTCATATCACGAGTCTAAAGAAGTTTCACTTCAAAAAGTATTTGATCACAATTAACTATAAGATGTAGGAGTAAAAAGCCACTCATGTGAACAACTCAATTATGAAGCTATAGAGGTCGTAAACGCATTAGTAGCATTAGTAAACGAACCGTAAACTAATGGAGTTAATGAGGTTTTGGATAAAGGTTGTAATTATCCGAGCAAATGTACGGTAGAATGCTCTCTGTTTAAATGGTGGTAATGAAGAATTGCAAACATCTAAACATTAAATTGGGTTTAGTTACAGGATACAATTTAATTTAGTTTATGCCTGACAGGCAGACAAGCCAGCTTCAATATTTTCTAGTTGAAGTTAATATTAGTACCTGCATAGGTTTTTCACGCCTTTTTTGTCACTTCTATTTTGAGGGCACGCTAATTCTCGAAAATTTTAAATCTATTCATTTTTCATCTGTAGCCCCACTCCAAAAAACCTATTAAATAATCAATTTTTTGTAAATATTACCAAGTTTCTTTTCATTTTTCAGTTTTTATGACAATTTTTCGATATGTTCGAAATTTCCTTTAAGAGTGCTGCGTTTTCTCGCGTGACCCACACAAAAAGCCCTGTTTTATTGTAAATTCAACAAATTGCTGTTATTTTTCTTTTTGTGGAGATTTACATAAATTCAAATGACTTTTCAAGGTAATTATTAAAATATTTTTATCGAGGTACTTTCTCATTCTTACTGATGATGATGATGATGAGATGATGATTCTTATTCTGCAACTTTATCTTATTATTATATCTTACTCCATAGGCATGTTTATTGTATTTTAAATTGTTCACAAAATAACACTTCATTAACCATTATGAGGCTAAAAATTATATGTCCAGAAAGAAAAATGCCTTTCAAAATTTTTCGATCAATCAAATCATATTAAAATAAACTGTTCAAGCCTGTAAGTAATCTTAGTTAATTAATAGCGACTAATTGAAGACATTAGGATACTTATTGAATAATCTAATCAGATTCCAATTAGAAAGTTTGAGTCAGTTTAGCAATAATTAAATTTATCTTGTGTACCTAGGATACTTGAATAGGATACTTGATACCATACGGATTATATTGATTTTTGATGTAATTAAAATAGCTACGGATATCATTATATTTGCATATTAAATAGTAATAGGTAAGAATGTTTGAGTTATTATTTCATAATTCATTTTATCCGTGCAGGAACGGAGAAAGAATACAAATTCCTGCGGCCGGGCGGCCTGTCGTAAGAGGCGACAAAACAACCCACAGCCAGGTGGTAGGGCATTTGCCCGACTGGATGGCTACCACCCCTGGTCTAAAGTATGTCGCCATAACAACCCTTAGTTGTGTTCCGGCATTAGTGACCAGGCTCCAGTCAAGAGAGCAGCAGCGCATTAGTAGTACCTTTGGTGTTACAAATGTCCATAGGCGATGGTAACCGCTATCCATCAAGTGGGCCGTCTGCCTGTCTGCTGAACTCCTGCAATAAAAAAATAAAAAAAATCATCACAGTATATGTATAATAATAATAAATTTTATATCTTTTAGTAATGAACTAGTAAATTACAATATATGTATATTCTGTATTAGTGTTTGACTGTTGATTCATCTCGAGGTGATTTTTTAATCGATTATGTGACAAAATAAAATAAAAAAAAGGAATATTAATGTAAATATTAAAAGGTCGCTCGAAAAAATATAAAGTTATATACACATAAAAAAAATTGAGCGACGTTTTAAAATTCAAATTTTAAACTGAAACTTTCAGAATCTTATTTTTTTTATCTGTAAAATTATACCGTAACGAGAAAAAATGCTTGGAAAAATATCAATTTTTGGCGACATTTGAAAATCAGTATATAAAGTAACGACTCTCTGTTTTTAACCGACTACCAAAAAAGGAGGAGGTTCTCAATTCGTCGGAATCTTTTTTTTCCTTTTTTTATGCATGTTCGCCGATTACTCCGTGATTTATGATCCGATTTACGTGATTCTTTTTTGTTCGACGCGGAATAGCTTCCAATTGGCCCCCTAAAAATTTTACATAGTTCGGTCCAGTAGTTTTCATTTTATGAACATTTTTCATGGAAATAATTTTCACTCCGTTCCATATGTACACCGATTACTCTGAGATTTATGATTCGATTTACGTGATTCTTTTTTTGTTCGACGCGGAATAGCTGCCATGTGGTCCCCTAAAAATTTTACAGAGTTTGGCCCAGTAGTTTTCATTTTACGAACATTTTTTTGTTCCCGGTTCTTGGGACCTATATTTTTTAAGAAGCGCGGCACCATTCGAGGTCCACCCATACATAGCTAGACACTAAAAAGTAACAAATAAAAAATAAAAACTTCGTTTATAAAAGCCGACTTCAAAAACTAAAATGTATAAAATAACTTTTTTCTAAAGCTATTATTATTAATATATATTATCTAAAACATCTTGAAGTCGGTGCAAAGTAAAACATAAAAATTACTATATTTTGAAAATTACTAACATTTTAGTTTTTGAAGTCGGTTTTTTTTAACGAAGTTTTTATTTTTTTTATTCTTAGATACAAAACAATACAAGAAAATCTTTTAATATGTGCAGGAACGGAGAAAACAACCCACAGCCAGGTAGTAGGGCATTTGCCCGCCTAGATGGCTACCAACCCTGGTCTAGAGTATGCCGCCATAACAACCTTGAGTATATACCGGCATTAGTGACCAGGTTCCAGTCTTAAGCGAAAGAGAGCAGCAGCGCATTTGTAGCACCTTTGGTGTTGCAAATGTCCATAGGCGTCAGTAAATGCTTTCCATCAAGTCTGTCTGTTGAACTTGCCTTAAAAAAATCTGTTATATGGTATACGAGTATTATACCTATATAATTTAAACTTCACCTGCTTCAAAAGTATCAACACCAATTAGTCCAATAAATATAACACCAAAGTTGTTGTTAAATTAAAAATCTGCAGCATTCCTTTTACTCCTTGCGCATGTAAATAGAAGAGTGAAAGGGACAAAATATCTCGCATTTAAAATCCCGGCCACAATAGTTCATTAGTATAGCTTCCTCATTACCAATTATAATTTTTGTAACAAATATTTTTATACTTATTTGGAGTTGACGAAATTTTTGGGCTTCTTTGAATTTCAATGAGGTAATTTTAGGGACCCGTAGAGGTTTTGGTTAAAACCCAAACTTTATGTTCTCATATAAATCCGTCTGTTTGTCCGTCGGTAGGCCAGTCTTTCCTATGGATTCAAGTCATTTTTCTTGGAAACTATCTGGACTAAATGGATGAACCTAATGACCGACATAGATAAGCTTTCTCAATAATAGTTGTAATAAACATAAAAACAATAAACCCAAAAGGGGGCTTTGTAGCGAAGCCTTAGGTGAATAGCAACACCTAGGATCTGACTCCAGGGGGCTAAGGCAAGGTCCCCGCCTCCGTGCTTGCCTTAGCCAGCCGGTGAGGGGAGATCGCTAAAACTAAGACTCAAGGTCCGGAGGTGGAAGTGATAAATAGCATAACATCGGAAGTACTTTCAGTGAACCTGCAGCCCACATCTCCACACCTCTTAGGCACTCACACCCATGTTGCCGCTTGCCAATATTGTACGTCATTTTTAGGGGCTTATACAGTGAATGGCGAGTCACCGTCGGGCCCATTTTTTCCTTGTCCCTTAAACAATGCGATGGGCTGACGCTATAGTCCCTAATATCCCAGATTCTTAGTTCCACTAGCAGTTCATCCTAACAGCTCGGTACTTTTTATGTTCATTCCCTACAATAGTCCTACACTTACCGGGGCTTGTCATTGGATGCATTTTTATATGGTAGACAGGGATAATCACCGGTCAGTGTCACGCCACATTTACATTAAATTTGTCAAGGGGCCTCTACGTGTTGGCCTTCCCATGGCTGCACGCAAGCTGTCCATAAGTTCGGGCGACTTTTATGGCTCGTGTTCTGCAGAGACATATATTTTGTAATAAAATATACATACATACATACATACATAACTTCACGCCAGGTCCCTTGCGGGGTAGGCACGAACAACAGAGCGCCACACAGGCCCATTCTTACACACCTCACTTGCTTCTTTGACATTCATAGCTCTTGTCATGCACGCTCGTCTGTTCTTAAGGCTCCTAACATCACCTTCTGCTAATACATGATCAATTTTATCATGGAAGGTGTGTCGTGGCCTTCCGCGACTTCTGCATCCATCCACTTTTGCATTGTATATCTGTTTAGTCATTCTTTCATCATACATTCTTTCCACATGCCCGAACCACCGGAGCATTCCTTTCCTTACCTTCACCCCGACACTCTCTTTCTTACTTCGGTATTACGAACGCGGTCCGCGAGCGTCACTCCGCAGATTTTGCGCAGTGCTCGCATCTCGACCGCGTTTATTCTACTTTCGTGCTCTCTATTCCATACCCAACTCTCGCTTCCATACGTGAGCGTAGGTACCAGAACCGCGTTGTGTATTAAAATATATTTTCTAATATTAATAATTATAACGAAATTTGTACGGTTAACAAGTAGGAGACATGTCGAGCGTTATAATAATGTCTTCATACTAACTATTATATGCGCCAGGTTTTTGTACAATAAATTACAATAGTACGATAATGTTTTTACTAACCATGTTTTTACGCAAATAAATGATATGATTTGATTACGATTATTTATAAGATCAACAAAGATGAACTAGGTATTTCTTTTTTATTTGGACAAAAAAAAACAGTATTGTACAGAATTTACAACTTATTATGAAACTTATACATAAATATTTTAACTTGATACAATACCAACATCATTTGCCACATATTAAATAATTTAAATTATATTAGCTACCGTAAAATACTGTAAACATAAAAATAAAAAGTAAGAAAAAGAGAGAAAGAAAGACAGGAAAAAGAAGATATAATTCTTTTCCCTTCTTATAGAGCTTTGAGGGGATATAGAGTCATAGTTTGCAAACTCTGTGAGACAGGGAGGTATCCTTATTGTTAATGAATACATACATAATTATAGAGAGAAATATTTATGCACGTATCCGTAGATAGAGGGAATTATATAGAGAATCCATGTATTTATGAATCTGAATAAATACTACAGCTCACCATGTTTCATTTGAACAAAGTTAGTTTAAGCTATATATTCACTGAAACATATCAAAACTGTCATACAATGCGAATATCGTAAAATTCAAATAACGAAAACAACCTGCTACTGCAGAGATGCCATGAATAAAGTCCCATCTTTTGAAACTAATTATGACGAACATTAAGCTTGTCTTACTTTCATAACTTTTAGACAGGCAACTAAGTTAGCACCTTTTTCATTTTTAACCATCCACATGTCATTAAATGTTTTTGACATAACGTTTTAAATCATTCGTATGATAATATATTTAAAAAAAATAGTTTTTTGTTTGGCTAAATTTATGATATTTTTCAGATTAATAACAATTATTTTAGAAAATAACCATTTTCGATACCTCATTCTTATTTTAAATCAAGCTCCTTAGGTTGCGTTAGTTACACTTGAAAAAAATGGAAATTTTAACATGAAAAACGTATCTACCTCGTTCTTGCCTTCCAGTTGAGTTCGGTGAAGAATAATCAAAAAGTAACAAAAACTAAGATATCAACCGAATATTTTCTTTTATTCTTTTTCTTTCTTTCGATATTTTTGTTTTATATACCAACTCTACATAATACTTAATAAAACTACGTTTTAACGGTTTTAAGCGCGGTAAGCTATGGGAGCCTAATCTAATAGAGTAAATAATATCCATAAACAAAATTAAAACTAAATAATTAAAATGAACAAGTTGGCGGTAGGCTGAATAAAAACTTTGACAATACACGTTCGACAAATGTCATCTTTGTCTTCCGTGACCACGGCAACTGAAAAGCGACCGAAACGTCGGATAAACCTAAATAAAATAAATTACCGCGCTTAAAACCGTTAAAACGTAGTTTTATTATGTGTACAAGTCGCGAAAACTTAAGAAAATATTATCTACATAATACTCCCTATATTTTTTTAAATCCATCTTAAGGTAGTCTGAAAGAAATTGCTTTTAGTGATAAGACCGCCTATTGTCTTCTGTTTTTAAACTTCTTAAATTGTATCTAAATGCTATGGAATAAAGTATATTCTATTCCATTCTCCCTCTATGTATATACTCGTTGAACATTCGTCGAAGTAACTGATTACTCATTATTAAAAGTGAAAGTGCCACTTCCTTCATAGTATGTCATAAGGGAATGTTTTGCTGTGGACATATATATGTATAATATATTGTATTACATCGTGATAAGTATTTTTACATACATACATACATACATAACTTCACGCCAGGTCCCTTGCGGGGTAGGCACGAACAACAGAGCGCCATTCAGGCTTATTCTTACACACCTCACTTGCTTCTTTGACATTCATAGTTCTTGTCATGCACGCTCGTCTGTTCTTAAGGCTCCTGACATAATAAAATATAATAATAATAATAACTATTTTATTATATATAATAATTATAATAAAATACATAAGTATTTTTAATTGCTTATAAATAAAACTTTGTATTTAAAAATATTGTTGCAGGAAATTTTACGGCATTTTTTTCACATACTACATGCTTACTTGCTTAATCATCGGTCCCATAGCCTTTGCTACTATCTTTTTGTAAATTTTAAATTTGCCTTGGACTTGCGCAAGACCAGGCGTTTCTGGCCGCTATGAGGTATAAAATCTCAAAATCACAGGATGTCCAATTAACTGACTATGTTGGCTTGGCAGCCTAAAATGTGTTTTAGGCTCCGAAAGTAGAATACGCCACCTTACTCCTAAACTAAAACAGAACATACCACCTAGACATAGTATATACTAATAGTATGTGACAATTGTAACAATATACTCTTTGGTCAGAAAACTAAGTGCCTAAGTGGTGTGTGTTTTCTGGCTAGCGAACCCGCGACCTTTGAGTTTGAAACGCGTGCACTAACCACTAAGCTATCACGGCTTTTGTCAGAAAGGCAAGTTAATCTATCTATAATATTGTTACGAGCTACACAGGACTCGAATTAAAATGCCGTTGGAATTACTATACAGTTTATTAGAACTGTACAAAAACGTATAAAACAAGTACAAATATAACTGGATATAACCAGTTCACACTGCACGATTGTATGACACGCGCAAAGTCCGTCACTATATCGCTCACCGAATGTACGTCTTACTCGTATCGTATTCTTCGCTTGACTACCCCTCTCCGCATTGGGTCATTGCTTTATAATGCACCTGGCAAGCTTTGACGCAATACAATAACAGCAAGAATTTGTTCGACACCAATGACGGCCATAAAACAAGTAGAAAAACAATAGCATGTTTTCTTAATTACAAATTCTAAACACAAAGTAAATAAAAGAGTTCCTAAATCCGGGAAGGTAATAAACTGCGCTAGACGACAGGGAGCTGTGCGTTTGCCTTTGTCAGCATGTACTAATATTATAAAATTCTAAACATGCCGTATCTGTACAATGAAACTATAAAAAAAAACATTGGAATAGACTACATAAATGAAGAGGGGTAATAGAGACTACATAAAGGAGAAGGGAGAACAAGATGCATTTTTTCTTATCTGTTTATTCCGGATTCACGTAAAAACTACTGAGCCGATTCCGATGCAATTTGCTGAACGACAGCTAATTCTTAAACATAAAATCGGCGCTATTCTTTTTAATAATTTTTTTTCTGGGAATGATTTTAAATGGCCAGATTAAAACTAAATTTCGAATTCCAATGTAAGTTATTCATTGATCTGTTGAAAATTTTATACAAAATTTGTACATACATACATACATAACTTCACGCCAGGTCCCTTGCGGGGTAGGCACGAGCAACAGAGCGCCACACAGGCCCATTCTTACACACCTCACCTTCATAGCTCTTACAAAATTTGTGATATTTTATATCCCAGGAATTTTTCCGGTAGTGGTTTTTTAGTTGTTCGGGTACATAAAGAATAACATAATTTTCACTTAAACGTATAGGATAGAATAGAATCTCGTGGAGTTTTCAAGTTCAGTCCATATCCTAGTGTTTATAAATGTACTTAAATACTTCAGAGATTCCTGAATCACTCAATCTATAGTCAGTCATGTAGTCAGTCTTCACAATTGGTTATTAAATAAATGTTTTATTCTGTGCATGATTATTTTAATTGAAAGAAGACATAAATGAGGCTGTATGACATTTATATGAATTAAATTGTTGAAAATTATTATCTTCTAACATACAACAATAATTTAACTGACATTTATATGAATTTTCCGTAGTTAACGTAACTAATATTTTAATTTAAGACGAAATAATATTTACACATCCTATGAGTAATGAATAGGCGTGGTAGCGTAATGGCTAGCGCACGCGTCCTAAACTCAAAGGTCGCGGGTTCGATCCTGGCCGGAACGCATGCACCACTTAGGCTATTTTCAGACCTAATGTGCATAATGTTACAATTACTACGTGCTAACAACGGTGAAGAAAAACATCGTGATGCAACCGGCACATGGAGATAACCGATGTGTCAAACCTGCCAAGCCGCCTTGGACAAGCGTGGCGGGTATACTGTCCATTCCCCTACAGTGGGAGGCCCGAGCCCAGCAGTGGGACAGTTATGGGCTGTTATTATTATATTTATATCGGTAATGACATGTGGACTCATATGTGTAAAACTTAATACCTATATTTTTATGTACCAGGACATAAGAAAATAGATTTAATTTCATTTATACCCAGATATTTATATACTAAAATGAGATGACCCGGTCACAGCGCATATAGTTTAAGAATCCTTCCTGCTTTTTCGAATCACGCAATTACAAGTAATGCATGCTATTGCATCGTAATTGTCTCAACGGTTAGCAACCTATGATATTAAGGCCGGTTGCAAAAGCCAAAGTGAAAGTAGTTTGAGCCGTCCAGCCGTATTGACCCCCCATGCCCCTCTCTCGACTGAATAAATATATGAACAGTGGAGAGGTGTCCCTAAGAGTTACTCGTGTCTCGTTATGTTGGTCTTGATATGCCGTACAACTCGGCTTTGTTAAAATAATCGTATCTCATTCAAGCTTGTTTGATAAATGATAGGATAATTGAACTATATTTGCGAAATCTTTTTTTCTAGTTTAATGTGTTACACATCCAGATATGGATAAAATAGACGCTAGACGCTTTTTACTAGAATTCCCTATCAATTTTAGCAAAGATGGAACCACTATAACATCGCTCAATTTACGATTATATGTCTTTGTATTTTTCAAAACACCTAGTCTCATAAAAGGCTTAGAAGTATTCAACATACGTTTTTATGCACACCCATGCATCTGTAGTGAAACACTTATAAGCCAATAGATGGCACTACGCAATAATTGAAGACGCAAACCTTTTCCGAAAATGTACGAAAAATATAAAATTATTATATGATTATATTATATAAATATTATATTTTATTATATTCCTCGCAGATCTAGGCTCGTTTATTACTGTGGAAAATTTATATGTATTCTTTATACGTTTCGGCAAATGTTTGCGACCTCTTTTATTGTACAGCGTAGAGTTGGGTACTGGGTAGGACATGACTTTAAAATGAGTTTGTAAGAGTAACATGATATTTTGTACTGAACCAGTACAATGTACCACTTCAAATGAGGCGAAAATATTTGTATGGTTTGAACGGTGGCATCACGTGCTTACGGTGGCGTCATTCCGTCATTTGTCCCGTACAAAATTCTAGTTCGGAAATGTTCGTTAAGAATCGGATGTACTCGGCCCCGGTCACCTCATATTACTAACAGTCGTACTTATGATAATGTCATGTTGTCCCTCTTTGTCGTGTCAATATCCGTAGAGGCGTTATTGTAGTATTGTAGCATAAGCCGCGTTCTGTCCTTCGTCTTACTTTTGACTAGTAGCGCGACAAAAATTTCGAAGCGGTACATTTCAAATTTTGAGCCGCATCAATACAAACGTATTTTGGACGGAACAAATGTACTGGCTCATACGTGTCTCGTCGCTAGTGGACAGTGACATCGGGGATGATTCATATACTGAAGGTCGCATAGCGGATTATGGAGCGAGTTATGGATAAAATCACAAATGAGATATCTATAAGAGAGTAATGTTTATCAACATAGCTCGCAAAATTAGCAAGTTTAAGTGGCAGTGGGTCCTACCGGGACGGTAAGCACTTTCCACGAGCTTGGCAGTCGATGTGTGATGGCATAGTTGCCAGTTCCGCAATAAAAAGAAATTAAGAACTACCCACTTGCTGATTAAATTTTTCAGCTAATCGCAGTCTGCTACTGGACTTAGGCCTCGGGCCACTACTTTCAACCTTCAACGCCCGACTGCGACCTTAAAGGTCGTAAGCCTTACTAAATATTGCGCTGTTTATTTTGAGATACAGAAGGGTCTTAAATCAACATTGGCAGGTAACAAATCCTTCAAGAATTTATTCGCTTGTTACCTCCGGTATTGCCCATGGAGATAGTGTGACTAAACTAAAAAAAAACATTTAACAAAAATCTGCACAAGGAAATATAATTTGTGAGTCACATAAATCTTGAAATGTCGATATCACAATCGGATGTTTTGATCATTATAATAAAATTCACTTATAGATTTCGTCGTTGTTTTTTGAAGTGAAACTTCTATATAAATCGTAAGACCGAGGGGGTCTTACGATTTTTTGCTCACGAAAAAGGGTCACGGTTACGTGGTCCAATTCTTACATTTTCGTGTTTTTTAATATGGCCCTGGACGATTTTTTTTATTGCGATGCTGCAAAACACTTTTGTAGATCGATAGGACTCGCCACTGCTACGTAAATGGGTGCAACTGCACATCCAGTTAAAAGCATGAACTTGTTTGTTTTCTGCCGCCTCGTGGCTCGGTGGCACAGTCCATACTTGCAATCATTTGGTATTCATATCCCTTTGACGCCGTGAAGTAGAAACATTTGAAATAATTATAGTGACGCGGGTGTAATGCCCTAGTATTTGTTTCACTAATTAATTGTTGTGCCTTGATTTAATTTGAAATTTAAAATTTGATAACTGAAATAACGTTTGATATTGTTACGACCGACAAAGACCAATTCACACCTGCAGTTTATTACCTTCCCGCATTGGACTTCTTTTGTTTACTTAGAAAACATCCTATCGTTATTGTGCTCCTTTATGGTCGCGGATAACGTTTTCTTGGAAAAATCCAGTCCACGAGGTCGAGTGTTATATTGTACAGTTAGAATAAAACAATGCCCAAACGAAGGGGTAAGGCAGTCAAGCGACGAGTACGATACTAGCAAGCGTGTCTACATTCGACAAGCTATATAGTGACGCACTTTGCGCGTGTTATTGAATCGTGCAGTTTGTACTGGTTGTGTCCAGTTATATTTTTACCTGTATTATACGTGTTTGTGTAGTTCTAATTAATTCTATAGTAATTCCAACGGCATTTTAATTCGAGTTCTGTATCTCGCAACAATATTGTTGCAAAAATTCTATCAAAAGATGTTATGTTTACGAGACATAAATCCAAGAAATTCTAATGAATCACGAGATGAGCGAGTGTGAAATGGCTTTCACTATGATTTGATAAAAATGACCGTATTTCACTCTCGGAACACATTGAGGTGTTGCTGTGAATCATCGTTTATGATATGTTTCTTTTCTCTGCGCAATAATTTCGGCTTCGTCATAGACTTATGCTGGGTTTTAAGTCAACCCGGATGGGACGCCGTCTGGTTCTTCTGTGAGGGCGTAAATCTCGCCATGGAGCTACTCCGCTCCCAACAAAGGAAGACGCTCTGATAATGGAGGAAGAATTTTGCGACCTTCAGTGCTGTGAGCCGGTGACGTTCGTAACCATGGGAAGAGTTCCTACCCGATAATAATGCTGGCGAGAGGAGGACGCGTCGTCTTCCGCGCGCGCTTGTCTCTCTTCCCGTGGGGCGATTTTAGTCACCTCACACTGGATAGAGAGGGACGGCGTCGTGGGTTATGCGTCCTCCTGGCAATGGAATGTAGAGTCATGTCTTATATATCACTAATTATTTCTTTTCTCTACCATCGGATGAATTAAATCAAAATCAAATTTATGCGGACTCCAAAATTCAAAAAAAAGAATCAAATTTTAACTGTTGTAAGATATAGGAACGAAGCCCAGGTCAAGATTCCGCTTTTCCCGTAGCCCTGGCATGAGGCGAAGGAAGGACATCGGGGAGTTTTAGTGGGCGTCTAACTCGCGTGGCAATAACACTCCTTCGGGGATGCTAGTACCACTTTCACTTCGGATTCACCATGTGTTTTTTATTGCAGGAGTTCAGCAGACAGGCATACGGCCCACTTCTGGAATACCAAAGGTGCTACGAATGCGCTGCTGCTCTCTTAATCCCTTAAGAGAGCAGACTGGAACCTGATCACTAATGCCGTAACAAAACTCAAGGTTATTATGGCGGCATACTCTAGACCAGGGTTGGTAGCCATCCAGTCCGGCAAATACCCTACCACCTAGCTCTCGGTTGTTATGTCCCCTCTTATATCAGACCGCCTGGCCGCAGGAAATTGTATTATTTTTCCGTTCTTGCACGGATATGATATGAATCCCACACGACAGCGCCGGTGGCGGTTAGTCCTCAATCAGACTTTCCCTCGTTGATAAAAACTTAAACCCCAAGTCAATACAGATTGCAAGATACTAGCTAGCAAATAAATTTCGCTCACTTCCATACTAGCGAGTCTCGAGGGAAGTGGGTGTAGTAGTGCAAGTATCAAGTGTTTTGCCATTTTACCCTCCCAGCCATGGGCATACCACACATGAGCAAGCAATGAACTCCTATCCGTGGTTTTCCCAGAACGCTACAATATGAGACTTTTGAAAATTGGCGTAAAAAGATATTAAAAGCCTCAACATGGTAGACAACTCAACGGCTCCCTTGGTGGTGTAGATGTCACGGGCGACGGTAGCCACTTACCACCCACTTATCATGTGGATCCGTTCCTTAGTATGTCTATAAGCAAGCTAAAAAGAATGTAAATAAATGAGGCATAATAACTCATATAAATTCTAACATATTTTAGTTTATTTTTTTCTCCTTTTCTAAGTTCTTTTTTATTGAGCATTTATATAAATGTAAAATACTTAAAAATAAACTAAATCTTATACAGCGTGTTTCATTTCAAATGACAATAATTCATAATTTTAGCGGTCGTACTCCATACAAATGTTTTGGTACTATTAAATCAACCGTAATGTCAAAATTAAAAAAAAGCAATTTCCGAACAAATAAATTACTATAAAAAGGGAATAAAAACATCTTGTAAATATTGGTTCGCGAGCGAGAGCGTAAGAATGAACAACTTCCGCGTTTAATGATGAAGAGACGAGCTGGCAACATGATACATTGGTCACTAACCTACCGATTTAGACACAATAACTGATGACGAACATGTTGTTGTAATATTCTGAAATGAAAAATGAGGTCCTGTGGCTAAACCAAAGAAGCTACCGTGATTCGTTTTTGTATTTGGGCAGAATACGTCATGAAGAAAACGTGGTCTGATTTATTGTCGTAAGGTCTAAAACACGCTGTATATTAAAATGAATGTTTGTCTGTGTGTCCTTCATAGAATCGTAAACTACACATTTGATCATGTGATGATGTTTAGCAAAGTTGTTGTGCAGGAGCCAGAGAAGGTTTCGGAGTTGGCTCACGATTGGATCCGGTAGGTGGCGCTGCTGTCAGTATATCGATTGAAGCTTTTCCGGGCAGGACGCCGTCTGCCGGGACAGCTAGTTATAAATAAATTAAACTACAAAAACTTTAAAAAACTTGAAGTTAAATACTGTTATAAACATATTTACAAGTAAAAAATGTAGTCCAGATCGCTGTCAGTGGGGAGCGTTCCCAAAATGCGGGCCGCATTCCCACATTGTATGTATGTTTTTATACTTTTTATCATTCTTAACGCTAGTGTTGACCAAACGTTTTTTAGTATAACAAAAGCGTCGATAACTTTTCAAGGTGAGCTACAAGCTAAATGTCAAATGCATATATATTATGATTTAAATAAAGTCGGCACACCGGTTTCAGATGGATGCAACAGAATTAATGCAAGGTTCTTATTTTGAATTCTGTTAGGAAATTTATGATTGTCGTAACATTTTGACACATAAAAATAAATTATTTTATAATAAATTATAAATAAGTATATATACAAAATAAAATATAACATCTAGTGCCAGACCGCTGTCCGTCGGAAACGTGCCCAAAAGACTGGCCACATTACCTCGCTGTATAGCAACTCTAATAAGTTGTCCGAGGTACAGCCAGTCTTGGTCACGTTCCATCACAAACAAAAGCGCAGGGTCGACAGGGAGAAGGAGGTTTTTAGTGGGTATTGAGGTGGCTCGCCCGTGCGGCATCACTCGGAGCTTCCACACTTCTCTGTGTAATCCATCGCGGACGGAGCGCAAGCATAGCATACTATTGCTAGCGTTACCGCCCCCTGTGGATGCGTGCCGTTTCCTAGTGACGGCCCAGAGAGTGCGTAAATCGGTTAGGCATTTTACCTCGCCTCAAAAAAAAAGTCTTGGTCACGTGAGACGTCTATCAGGCGTTTCGCTATGTCTCGATAGAGTTTGTGCGCCTCAGGTCCCCATGGTCCCAGAGTCTCGACCCCAAAAGCCGCAAATATGTAACCATTTCCGATGGCAGTATATTTTCTGCCTTTTAGGGCCTTCTGCTATGCAGCAGCTGTACCAGCAGACATGCTAGTGGCTGAAAGATGGGACGCCGTCAGAGAATTGACGTAAAACGCATCCCATAATAAAGGACGACCCAGCCTTCAGGGCACCAATGACATACCATTGGGTCTTCAATGTAGTTTTTATTTAATTATTAATATCATATAATTAATATAGGCTTTTATAACACATGAAAATTTTATCCGTGCAGGAACGGAAAAATAATACACCTACCACCCCTGGTCTAGAATATACTGACATAACAACCTTGAGTTTTGTTCCGGCATAAATGGCCAGGTTCTAGTCCCCTTTAGAGAGCAACAGCGCATTTGTAGCAGCTTTGGTATTGCGAGTGTCCATAAGCAATGGTAATATGTCAGAAGCACAGATATTCTTAACTCGTCTCTACTCCTAGGGGAGATAAAAATCGAAGACATGCTGATCATATCAGGCCTAGAATACCACCAGAACCTATAATAGAAACAGAGCTTGATATGCCTACTACCAAAACCCCGTCACCACCAACATCATATATTCCTTCACCAGCTGGCACCATGTCTGCTCCTTGTGCCACATCTACTCTTCCTTCTCAATCTTTACCACCAGTGCTTTCACCAACAATATTGCCGCCTATTGAAAGGCCTGCGGCAGCAGCGGTTCGACACCGTTGCCACAATTGGCAAACACGACCACCCCGTCGCTTGATTGAAGAGATGTAGATGGGAAGGAATGTTCCAACTCCTTTCGAAGAAATACTTCTTAGATATGTTCTATATTCGAACTTCATATAAAATTCTGTTGTGTATAATTGTCATTATTTAATAATCATTCTTGCGTCTTATTGAAATGTAGTTTTATTAAATCATACAATAAAAATATATCTGATGTTTAAATATTTATTTATTTCCTAAACAATTTGCAACATTTGCAGCACTAAAGGTGCTAAAAATCCATTGCTGCTCTATAAAGGGAGACTAGAGCCTGGCAACTAATGCCGAAACACAACTCAAGGTTGTTATGACTGGATTCTCTAGACCAAGGGTGCCATCCGGACGGACAAGAACCCACCTGACTGCAGGTTTTTTCTCGCCTCTTACGGTAGACCGCCCAGCATTTGGAAATTGTATTCCTCCTCCTTCAACTAAAACTAAAATTGCAAACAAAAGAATGTTAAATTGCTTTTGACTAGCACTAATTCAGTCCTTCCTTTGACTAAACAGGTTCAAACCAAGTACTATATACCGTTTCCTTCGTTTCGAAAGGAGGCTTTCACGGTAAACCGGTACGACCGATTTCCTGCATTAAATGTCGACCTATATCCGCCTACCTGTAGTGTATATTGCAAACAGGTCTTTGAATATGCGGTAGATTGGAGAATCTATTAAAATTTTGCATTTACTTTCCAGTTGTGAATTAATGAATGAATATTTATTTACAAAAATACATGTAATAGTTATAAACTAGTGGTCGCCCTTGGTCGAAATTCGACCATAATAATTAATGTCAAAAACTTTACTTCTATAATCACAGATTTCGCCAAGGCTACCCTGTTAATTTGACAAACTGAAACTTAATTCAGTCGCCCACGTTGCTGCTATGTCTGGGATTATGTTAATGAAGGTTTCACGCAGATTTAGCAATAGGTTTAATGCATTACATTTTACATTAATAAATAAACAATTGAATCATCTAATACTATAAAAAAAAACTTAACTCTCATAATGTATTCTACCCACCCTCACGACTATAAGTAGAATACTGAGCCTAGATCACCGTCTTCTATGGGTAAGGTGCCCAGAAGGCTGGCTATATTTCCTCGCCATACTGATATTGGATCGCCATACTGATCCGTTGCCTGAGGTATGCACCAGCCTTCCCATTATTAGAATCAATTAATCGTTTTGATAAATTTTGTGAGAGGCTGACGGCCTCTGGACCCCACGGTCCAAGCGTCTCAACAACAAACGGCACAAACATATAACTCTCACTGACAGTTACAACATTTGCACCACTTGAGTGATTCAGCTGATTCCGCCGGTGCACCGGCTATATAGACAGTTATTAAAGCCGTTATTTATTTTAACACGATGACGCATTTGGCCACAGCCGCTAACACTAACACTATCCCAGATGCGTCCTAAAAAAAATATAGTACACTTTTTAAGATTAATGACAAAACTTCATTTGCAAAGTAGCTCGCTCCACCCTCTTATACTATATTTAGTATAACGTTTTTATCTTGTCAAGAATTTAAGGAATAAATTTGCAATATAAAATTTAGTACGTCGTCATTATTATAATACTAGCTGTCCCGGCAGACGTCGTCCTGCCCGGTAAAAATAAAAAAAAATAGGGGTGGACTATCCCTAACATTTAGGGGGATGAAAAATAGATGTTGGCCGATTCTCATAGATACCGGATAAGCACAAAAAATTTCATCAAAATCGGTCAAGCCGTTTCGGAGGAGTATGGCAACGAAAACTGTGACACGAGAATTTTATATATTAGATTTTTCTTTCCTTTTATCATTTCTTTGTCTTACTGATTATGCACCGTTTTGCTACAACTCCATTAATTCTTCCAGTAATTGTGTAATAGCAGCTTTGGTATTGCGAGTATCCATAGGCAATGGTAACCGTTTTCCATCAGGGCCATCTATCTGCTAAACTCATACAATAAAAATATATCTGATGTTTAAATATTTATTTATTTGTGATATATTTTTTTTATACTTTGAAATAATCAAATTTAGGTGCACGGGTTGCTGGAAAGTTTCTTGTCGCTGTTCTTAACAGTAATAACACTTTGCGAAGCGATGTACAGAATAGGAAAATTAAATTTCAACTTTTGTATATAACCTTCAAAAAGTGTTTTCAAGTGGTACTTTTGAATAAAACATTTGAATTTGGAGCACGTAAGGATCACTCTCAAAAGTAAGTTCTACTTGAGCAAAGTTAACATTTTTACTACTCAAAAAATACGCAAGGTTATTCACACAGGATAAAGTCTAGTCACGGACGAGACAAACTATTTCGCAGTAGATACGTGTAGTCTTGAGATAAAAACCTTGTTTGGGTATTTTTAGAATAACTTATTCTGCTCTAGGTGCGAAATTTAGAGTGATACTGATAGTTTAATTTTAAATCAAATGGTAGGACCATGGCAAGCCACTATATCTTTAAAAATATATATGTCTACCTATGACATATACACATGACAAGAGCTATGAATGTCAAAGAAGCAAGTGAGGTGTGTAAGAATAAGCCTAAATGGCGCTCTGTTGTTCGTGCCTACCCCGCAAGGGACCTGGCGTGAAGTTATGTATGTATGTATGTATGTATGACATATACGTACGTTCTTTCTGCGTTCTATGCAGGAACGGATAAAGAATACAATTTCCTGCCGCCGGGTGGCCTGTCGTAAGAGGCAACAAAACGGCCCACACCCAGGTGCTAGAATAGCCGCACGTCTGGATGGCCCTGGTCTATACTATGCAGCTAAAACAACCTGGAGTTGTGTTCCGGCACTAGTGGCCAGGTTCCAGAGTTCCCTCAAGAGAGCAGCAGGTTACTGTAACACCTTTGTGTATCAATTTTTTCTTCCAACTCTCTCGTATCGCACTTGTCGATTCGCTGTCTTCAACTGAACTCCCCGGTAAGGGAGCCTTACGCTGCTTATACACCCGAAAGAATCTTCTGGAACCCATAATTTCTTCTTTTCTTTATGCGTTTATTTACTATCCATCCCTTTCAAAACATCTATCTATCTCTGTCTTTTCCTTCCTGAACCTTCTATTGTAGAGGTTTTGTTCATCATCTACCCCTTTCTAAAATTTATCTTTCCTTATTTTTCTTCCAGAATCTTCTACATATTTTTGAAACTTCTTAAACCAGCTAGATCGCTCCACCATCACTCGCCAAAATATTATAATGAGGAAAGATTTGTGTTTTTGTATGTTTGTAACGAATAAACTCCACTACACCTAACTTTCATCCGTGCAGGAACGGAGAAAGAATACAATTTCCTGCGGCCCGGCGGCCTGTCGTAAGAGGCGACAAAACAACCCACAGCCAGGTGGTAGGGCATTTGCCCGACTGGATGGCTACCACCCCTGGTCTAGAGTATGTCGCCATAACAACCTTGTGTTGTGTTCCGGCATTAGTGACCAGGTTCCAGGCTCCCTAAAGAGAGCAGCAGCGCATTCGTAGCACCTTTGGTGTTGCAAATGTCCATAGGCGATGGTAACCGCTGCCCATCAAGTGGGCCGTCTGCCTGTCTGCTGATCTCCTGCAATAAAAAAAAAATAAAAAATAAAAAATCTCAAAAAGAACTTAACAGATTTTAAAAATTCTTTCACCATTAGAATACTACATTAGATTAATATAGGCTATATTTATTTCTAGAAAAAAATATGCATCTCTACTAAAAATTCGACAATGTAACCTACGGTGTAAAAATATTAGTGTTTGAGTGTGTCCGGGGATGTTTTAGATTGACAATTAGACCCGGTAGGTGGCATTAGAATCGAGTTTTAGATTTTTATATTTTCAGAGCAGGACAACGTCTTCCCGAACCACTAGTAGGATAAATGCAAAGTCTTTCTCAACTTTTTGAAGTTGGTTAAAAATAATTGATTAAATAATGTTTTGTAATACATACAATCAAAAGGTTCTAGTTTCTAATAGAATAATTTGAACTGCAACGTTTTGCGAATTAAAAAACCTTTTCTCTTATGTTTCAAATTACGTTTTGTTTATATAACTAAATAAAAACGCAGTAAATTGCTACAGGAAGTTGGAATGATATAACGATTAGAGTTCATCGTGTGAATTATATTCAAATTGTTCAGCATAAACAAAAAATTGCTTCTTTAGGTGTGACGGTATATTATATGCTTGAAGAAGAAAGTTCTCGAGAAATACATTTATTCATTAAAATTAATTTATTAAAAAAAGGCGTCGCCAACCAAAAGTATGTTGCAATGTGCAAATGTTGCAAAGAACAATTTTTGAGGGATTGTACATATTAGTTATGGAATGAACTACCTCCCGCGGTTTTCTCAGAGGTCTACAACATGGGGCTCTTCAAAAAGGGCGTGAATAGATACTTAAAGTCTCAACGAGATAGGCAACGCATCGGCTTCCTTAGTGTTGCAGACATCGACGGGGCTTCTTCATAGTGCATTTTTGTGCGATGTAGACGGGGTTCACCGACCAATCTCATGCCACATTTAGATTAAATTTGTCAAGGGGGCCTCTACGTGTTGTCTTTCTCATGCCCCCCCCCCCCCTATGCTCTCTAAAAGTCCGGGCCATTGTTATGGCCCGTGGCCTTCAGAGATATACAAATAATAATAATATAATTTATTTGATTCAAAGATAAGTACGACTTAACTTACATTTATCAAATGAAAGGCATACAAATTTACGTTAGATATTAGAAACTAAATTCTTATTTGTAATTCTACTAGTTCCGAAACTAATATCAACTGTATGAGAATTAAATGTATCAGTATCAAATGTATCTGTATCGAAACTAGTATTAACTGTATCAGTATCAAAACTAGTATCAACTGTATTAGTATCAAAACAAGTATCAATGGTATCAGTATCAAATGTATCTGTATCAAAACTAGTATTAACTCTATCAGTATCAGCATCAAGACTAGTATCAACTGTCATCATCATCCGAGCGTTAAATCCCGGTTGCGTTCGGAGCGTTCACTCCAACGCCCAGGGTCCGCTTTCCTACTTTTTCTACTCCACTTCGCGCGGTCTTCAGCATCCCCCGTTTTGAGACCATTGGCACGCATGTCATCCTTCACGACGTCAAGCCAGAATTTCTTGGGCCTTCCCCTTCGACCGGGACCTGGCGGAGGTGGCATGGCTAGACATTTGTTCCCCACGTAATTAGCCGGTCTGCGTAAAACGTGGCCGTACCAGCGTAAGCGACACTCTTGCAGTGTATCAACTGTATCAGTATCAAAACAAGTATCAACTGTATCAGTATCAAATATATCGGTATCAAAACTATTATTAACATTATCAGTATTAAAACTAGTATCAAATGTATCCGTATCCAAACTAGTATCAACTGTATCAGTATCAAAACTGGTATCATTTTTATCAGTATCAGTATCAAAACTAATATCATCGTTATTAGCATCACATTCAAAAGATTTATTCAAAATAAGTTCCACTGAAGAACACTTTTTGAAGATGAATAAATATATGTTAAAATTTAATTTTACTTCCTAGTGTATGTACACCGCTTCGCAACGTGTTATTTCTGTTAAGGAGAAGAAGCGGCAAGAAACTCCCCAACAACACGTCTAGGTAAAAATTATATTAATAAATTATAATTATAATATTTATATCTCAAGTTCTTTTTTTTGATAAGTTTTATACAGAAGCACGTCACAGAACTAGTATTAAGTGTATCAGCATAAAACTAGTATCAGATATATAATTAAAAGTTTACAACACCAAACTTTCGCAAGTTAATCCATATGATACGCCTCAGTCTCTCTGAATCACTTATGAGTTTTGTTTACTTTTACCCTTTTTACTTTCAACTCAACAAACTTCAAATTCAATGTCAATAATACATGTCAAGATTTAATTAATTAAATAATTCAAACGTTGTTTTAGTTTTACTTATTTAATTTACAACAAATTCGAAATAATGTCTAAGAAAAATATAGCTTCAGCTAAAAGTACGGTACTGGTGTATGATGTGGATCCTACGGAGTGTCCGTTTAGAGAGTTTAAGGACAACGAGCTATCCCAAGAATTATGGGCTTTGGTAAGTAAAGGATTTCAGATATTCCTTCGCCGACCTTGTTACAATGAGTAGAGCTAAGAATATAAAATGTTGGCGATGTCATGAAATTCGTAAATTGTTTATATTTTATTCGCAGTTATAACTCGTAATAAGCGTATATTAACTATATTATAAAGTCCCTATTAATATTATAAATGCGAAAGTAACTCTGTCTGTCTGTCTGTTCCGTTTTCACGTAAAAACTACTGGACAGATTTGGTTGAAACTCAGTATATATATATATATATATATATATATATATATATATATATATATATATATATATATATATATATATATATGTTTTCGATGTCGAGAATGAACATAGGATACTTTTTATCCCGAAAAATGAGATAGTTTCCGGGATAACAATATATTTGTCTTTCTGTTTGTTATGCTTGTACGGAAGAACTAATGGGCCGATTTGATTGAAATTCGGTACGTATGGAAATTAAATACTGAGGGTGGACAAGGGATACTTTTAATTTTGGCCTTTTTGGTCATTTTGGCTATTTTAGCCTTTTTACTCATTTTGGCCATGTCGGTCGCTTTGGCCTTTTCGGTCACTTTGGCCATTTTGGTCATTTTGACTATTTTGACCTTTTTGGTCATTTCTGTCATTGTTGCCTGTTTGGTTATTTTGACCTTTTTGGTCATTTTAGCCTTTTTGGTCATTTTGGCCTTTTGGTCATTTTGACCATGTCGGTCACTGTGGCGTTTTTGGTCATTTTGGCTATGTCGGTCATCCCGGCCTTTTTGGACATTTTGACCATTTTGGCCTTTTTGGTCAAGTTTTGTAATTTATATTGTCTAAAGATAGACGGGGGATGGTATAATTAGCGATATAAAATGAAGTGAATCTTCCGGGGGCAAATACATAAAAAAATAATATAATAAAACCTGTAGCGCTTGCTCTATAAACAAGAGACACGCACTAGAGGTTAACCCGCGGCGCGGCCGCGGGGTAAACTCTAGTATTTTATAAATGTATCTATTTGGTTGAATCATCTAAATTAAAAGACAGAAATGAAACGTATAATATCTACATTATACGAATCCGCGAAAGTCGTTAATTTAATCCACCAGGTTTTATGAATACAGGGTCCAGCAGCATGCCGAGCTGCGGTCTTAATGAGCAAAACAGCACCCAGAACCCCCGTAGACCAGATCTGGGTTGACGAGCAAACTCAACCGTTGCCGCGGTCTGTGCGCCAGTATCTCCACGGGTGGACGAGAGCCGAAGATCTGGCTCTTAATAGATGGGAGGCTGAACTGGTTGTTTTCGAGGTATGAAAACAATATGACACCATTGTAAATGGTAGAGTTGGTATCGGTAGACCGCGACTTACACATCATGATCAAACAGTAGAAGTTTTAAAGAGATGTCAGGTAAAAACATCTTAAAAAATCGTGTAAGTATGAAGAGGTTAATGAAAGTAGATTAAACGAAAGTTATTTGCCAAGATCGTCGCAAGTGGAGATCTAGTCTCTGCCTACCCCCGTGGGAAACAGGTGTTATAATTATGTAAGTATGTATATTATATGAAAATAATAATCCATAAAACCAACCATTCAACATAGCATACCTAGGCTCTGGTCTCCCAGTTTTAACAGAAGTAATTTCAAAATTATGTTACTTTAGTTTTTAAATGTGTAAGTAATTATACTGTACCTGCTGTAATTTATCCTGAATAAAATTATTTGCTTTCTTTCTAATGTGTACAAATAACAAGCATTATACAGACAACACGTGTCTAAACCGACCTAGAAACTAAGTGACAAGGATACAGCAATATTTTGTTCTCTAATTATGAATTATATTTTTTTCAACACACTTAGTTATAAAGTGGCTCTATGGTCACCGCAATTAGGCACAGAATGAGACCCATAATCAAACTGTGTGAAAAAAAACTCACTAGTGAGTTATAGTTTTTATATTTCATTGATTTGGTTGAGTTGCTTTGTTCTTAAAAAAAGTTTTTATTCAAAAAAAATCGTGTTATATAGAACAAAAAAAAATAATGTTCCTATTGCTTGCTCATTTCATGCAACTTCTTATTTAAATAGATAATTTTAACTCGTACTTGTTTAATAAATAAAACTTTCACTCATATATAACTTTTTTTTTCTCTGTAATAAAAGAGAACTTTAAATTCCCCATTTTGTACGTGCCAGAATAGGCGCAAACCCTATGCGCGGAAAATAAAAAAAAAACCTCATCCCTTTAGTCTGTGGCCGATCGCAATGCGCGCGCATAGGAAAACTGATTATTTTTTCCCGCCATAGCGAAACATTTTTCACAACTCGTTTTCACTGTTGAAATTATAGTTATTTATAAATTGAAATGTCTACAAGTACTAGCTACGAATAAATAATTTATATTGTACACCGCCCGATATAAGATGTGAAGCCCTTAACGTTATGGAAAGTTTATTAACTGAAAACTCCAAGAAAAAATATCTATTTTATCTACTAAATAAAATGAGTTTTTATTGTTATTTTATTCACAAGTGTGTTGAAAAACGTCGTATGATACACCTGTGTATTGATGATTACCTCCTCCTCCTCCTCGGCTCTCTTAAGACCCTCGCCTACGGCTCGAGTCTCAATGGCGGCGGTAATCACCAATGTTACACACTAGTACCATAATGTACTATTATTAAGGCGCCCAGCGAAGTGGGCACGGGAAGGAGTGTTTATCCCATGGGCAGCGATATATTGACTTATGTCGAGTAGTGCCCAGCGAAGTGGGCGCGGGTCAGCTTGTATATAAATATATACAAGCAACCTAAAAACTCATTTTACTGTATTATTTTGACATGATTTATTTGTATACTTTTGATATTATAAGTTACCATATTTTTAGGAGAATAACGGTGGAAAAATGTCAGTAATGGACATGCAGCTCAGTCACGCTCAAGTCTTGCTGAGATCTTCGTTCTGTAGGCGAGTGCTTTCAGCGTGCTACATGCTGGAAAGAGTTGAAGGATTTATGGTTAAGTGCTGCTTACTTCTGCTTATGTAATTTCACCCCATAACCTCTCACTGCCGGACTCTGGCTTCCATATATCCGCCATGCTTGTCCAAAGCGATTTGCTGGGTTTGACACGCCGGCTATGTTGATGTGTAGATTTCATCACAATGACCTCCTTGACAGCAACGCTGAGGCTCCGGGTTCAATTCCTGGCTTGGTAAATTTCGGAAACGAATTTACGGTTTGTTTTGTATACAGAATACTCATTAAAATGAGACATTGATGTAACGCTGGCATCGATTTTAGGCTTACCAAGTCTGTACCTCATATCCTAGTCTCCCGCCATCGTCATCCAGCCCCTACCGGCGATCTTATGCTACGAAATATTCTTACTTGAATATGTCTAGATAATAAAAAACAGTATTGTCTTAATTTTTTGCGAATAGTAGTAGAAGTGGTGGTGGTGGTGATGGTGGTGTTGGTGGTAGCAATAGCAATCGTTATCGTTGTCATTATAGTAGTAGTAGTTTGTATTCCCTGATCACTGCTATTGAAAGGTGGTTGAAACGTTGAAATAAAAAAATAATAAGATTTCCTAATTTTTTCAATTAAATAATAGAGTGCCAATCATCGTTACGCGTTACTAACAATTGTATCGTTTCCCCAATATAGGAACCCGGTTTTAAATAATGTCTTACGTAGGTGGAGCACCAGTGGGAGAGTTTCATCTTCAACATACCACCTGAAGGTTGGCGCGCTAAATACCACATCTATTCCCCGGGGATGAAGTCTGGCGGTGGCCCGCAACATAGGCCCGTGTTATCAAAGAACGGTACTTGACCTTCATAGTATATAAATTAATAGCCTGTCATAGTGAAACTTCGTACGCGTTGTCATAACGATGACCGCCAAAAGCGAGACCGTAGCGCCATCATTTGGCTAGCCCACGGAAACGACGCAATTTATCAGTATGAAAATTATCCTAAGTGTTAATGTTATATTGTAATGTATTAAACCCTTGACTACATCTGCGTGTCACAGTCATTAACAATAGAGATACCACGAATATTGGTTTGGCCGAATATCGATTTCGATACCGAATGTTCGGCGTAAGGAATAATTTGGGAAGTAAATAGTTTTACGTTCTCTTGAATGATACGTACAAACGACTAATACTGTGTTTTAACGGTTTTAAGAGCGATTTAAATGTTTTTTTATTTGATTCTTACATATTAAAAACGTACGTAAAAGTAATATTAAAATTAAAAATAATTAAAATCGAATTTAACACTGTTGTTAATATATCAATTTTTAGTAATATGTGCGTTATTTTTTGCACGATTTGGTATTTGGCCTAAAAAAGTGTACGAATAGGTCGAATACGAAATATCAGCTGAATATTCATGGCATCGCTTACTAAAATGTCATTATCCCAGGTTATTAATTCAGGCTAATACTGTATACTCCCTATATAGTATTGGGCCGAATTCCGAATAGTTAAAAAAGTATCCGAATAGGTCGAATACCAAATAACTGCCGAATATTCGTGGTATTACAACCAAAATTATCATAGGTTATTTATCCAGGCAAGAGATACAGAGTAGTTGTCCGAATTCCGAATAATTAAAAAAGTGGCCAAATAGGTCGAATACCAAATAGCAGCCGAATATTCCTGGCATTTATAACTAAGCAAGAATATAATAATTCCAGGTTGTTATTTAGGTAGCGGCATAACATAATAAATAATAGTTTTAAAAACTAAAAAACACGCTTTCATAAAAAATCCAACTAAAAAACAGAAAATAAAATTTAATAAATTTGGTTTCTGACGAATGGGGTCTTAAAAAAAAGCGTGGGGTGTATTCAAAGCGCTTTTTCTTCGTCTTTAATATATTAAAAAGCACTTTCTGTTTTTAGTTGGATTTTTTATGAAAGCGTGTTTTTTTAAAACTATTATTTATTTTTCATTTTTTAGTTGATTTTTTTTTAATGTTTTTAAATACAAGCTTTTGAGATCCCGCATATCATATAGCAGCAGAGTG
The DNA here is from genome assembly GCA_012273795.1 of Dendrolimus punctatus. NCBI lineage: Eukaryota > Metazoa > Arthropoda > Insecta > Lepidoptera > Lasiocampidae > Dendrolimus > Dendrolimus punctatus. The sequence goes on from CM022539.1 coordinate 19,519,425, forward strand.
CTAGCCAAGACAAGTAAAACGAGCCCAAACACGATGGGTCTATCTTGCTTAGTACAGGAGTTCCTATGGCCACCTTCCCACTCCATCATCAGCTCCATGTTACCATATTATTGCATTGTCATCGACCTTTGACAGGTGTGCAAAGTTTGAACTAAATCTGATTCTTCAAAGTAGGACAAAATCGAGCTCAAAGGGGTCGGTTACAAACATACATACATACATACAGGTGAAGCTAATAAAAGCGTGTTAAAAATATCCTTCTTGCGTTAGGATGCTACCTTGTCCGGCTCTTCTACTTGGGCAGTTGGCGATGTGTATGGGTCAGTGATCAGGTCCCGGTGGACGCGACAGACTCTCCCTTACTCCCGTTCTCTCCACTCTTGAGCCGTGCCCCTGCTAGACCTGGGATGAAGCAAGCACCAGCGATGGTAACCTCTAATGTCGTGCACCTTTGGCCGTTGCTGCTTTGTAAGGTACGTAGGACATATTAAAGGGGGTTATCTGGTGACAGGATAAAGAAGAGTAGTATAGTGTTAAGTGTCATTACATCCACACGATCGATATTATTTTACTAAGTTAACAAGTAAATCCGATATTTAAAACTATGGCGAAAAAATACTATCTCTAGTTGGAATATGATCTTCTTCTTCTATAAACATTTAAATATTTTGTAGATATGTATATTAAGTAATTAAGTATATAGACCGTGGAATCCTGAGGCCATGAGCCTCTACCAAAATATATCGAAACGAATCACTGACTCTTCAGGTGATCAGAACGCTGGTTCCTACCTCGGCCAACGGGTCAGTATGGCGATCCAGCGAGGAAACTTAACCAGCCTTCTGGGCACATTAGAAGACGGTGATCTGAACTCAGTAATCTACTTATGGTCTTGAGTGACTATGGGATAGAATACAATACAAATAAGTTAAGTTTTCTTACATTGTATTCAAAAGTGTGTAATTCTATAATTGTTTAATGTAAAAAAAATATCTGTTTAATATACAACGTGTTTTATTTCAAATGATAATAAATCATAATTTTAGCAGTCTGACTCCATACAAAGTTTTTGGTACTATTAAATCAACCGTAATGTCAAAAATTAAAAAAAAGCAATTTCCGAACAAATAAATTACTATAAAAAGGGAATAAAAACAGAACATCTTGTAAATATTGGTTCGCGAGCGAGAGCGTAAGAATGAACAACTTCCGCGTTTAATGATGAAGAGACGAGCTGGCAACATGATACATGTGGTCACTAACCTACCGATTTAGTCACAATAACAGTATCATGTTGTTGTAAAATTCTGAAATGAAAATTGAGGTCCTGTGGCTAAACCAAAGAAGCTACCTTGATACGTTTTTGTATTTGGGTACAGTAAGTCATGACGAAAACGTGGTCTGATTTATTGTCGTAAGGTCTGAAACACGCTGTATGAAATGTTTCCATAAATATGCTATTTATGAATTTATTGTTAAAAAGTAAGTAGTTCGTCCTATATGTTACGTATACAAACAGCGCCCTTATCATCTCAGTTCATTCCTGGGTATGTCTGGCAGATATCGCTTTTTGGCGATAAGGCTGCTCTTTATAACATAACTAGATATAATTTTAATCTCAAGTTCATCTAATATATAAAATTCTCGTGTCACAGTTTTCGTTGCCATACTCCTCCGAAACGGCTTGAACGATTTTGATGAAATTTTTTGTGCTTATCCGGTATCCTTGAGAATCGGCCAACATCTATTGTTCATCCCCCTAAATGTTAGGGGTAGTCCACCCCTAAATTTTTTTATTTATTTTTTGACAAAATTTTTAATTTCTATTTTTTTATGATACAACATACAAAAATACATACAACCCTAAATTATTAACCCTCTGCGACAAACCCCTATTTTTACCGGGCAGGACGACGTCTGCCGGGACAGCTAGTTTTTATATAAATTTATCTATCTTAACTTCAAGTAAGATCATTTTAAGGTCATACTTATAACTTAAAAATTCCTTTTTTTATATTTAATGTTGTCTTTTTTTAAAGTATTGAAGTATGACATACGATTACTTAATTATATGATGATTGATATAATATATGATTAATAATGTTAATTATTGTTTTTAATTAGTTATATTTTTTATACTTTTACAGTGCAACGAAGTAATTGTCATTATTTAAAAATGTGTTTCTTTTGATTAATAAACATTGTTATTATTTACAAAAAAAAAACAAATTAATGGTACTAAAAGGGCACTTAACTAATAACCAAACAATAATAGCTTGCAAAATTGTCGATTTGAAAAGTTATTATTGTTGTGTAAACATTAAATTGGCTGCAATGGCGTCTTGGTATTCGTAATGAGAAAGCGAGAGAAAATTGCTTTTAAAACACCATAATTTAAATATTAAATTATTATATTTGAACTTTCTTTTGAATTGATGTATTTTCAATGCGTAAATGAAAGTGCTACCTGCAGCTTAATAATACATACATACATAACTTCACGCCATGTCCCTTGCGAGGTAGGCACGAACAACAGAGCGCCATTTAGACATATTCTTACACACCTCACTTGCTTCTTTGACATTCATAGCTCTTGTCATGCACGCTCGTCTGTTCTTAAGGCTCCTGACATCACCTTCTACTAGTAGATGATTAGCTTAGTAGCTTAATAATAACCAACAAATTTACGTACTCATTATTTAAGTTGACATTAATGTATAACCTTATTATCTAGATACAATAATAATTAAAGAAGGTAGCGAAATCAATATGATACATTACATTAGTGGTTCTCTATCGGATTCACTTTGGAGAGGGTGCAACTGAGTTCTTCGATCTGACCCCGTCATATCCCTACCATCATCGGGCAACCAGACGCACCGGCGGCATCGATATATGGTGGATATTCCACCTATTAGAACGAAGCGCTTTGCATCTAGCTTCATCATACGCACTGCAAAGGAGTGTAACTCATTGCCGGAGTCTGTCTTTCCTGATACTTATAACTTGGGTGTCTTCAAGTTCCGTGTGAATGCCTTCGAGGTAAGCGTATTATATCCTAGACCACATTTTCGCCCCACATAGGGCAAGATTGCGGTCAAACGCGAACCTATACTAGAATAAAAATAAAAAAAATAGGTACGTAGCAAGTTTATGCATTTTGTAGGTACCTACTTAATGGTGGTCTTCCCCGAAAGCCCCGGCCCTGGTAGCTCTTACCATAGGATTCTCGATTCCTCATGATTCCTTAGCATTTCGGTGTTGCTATGGCCCAGCCTAGCGGCACATAACTACCTACATTCAATCGTGTAAATTCTACGAGACTGTTACGTTTTGTGACGCAGCATATTAGGCAGATAAACTACTTTGAATCAATATGTTTATAAAGGACAGAGCTTTATAAAACACGAAGATTCAATGACATTGAACGATTATGTTTGTTTATATGGATCAATTTAGTTTATTCATCCGAGTTGAAAGTCAGATTAGTAAACAAACATCAATCAATAAACTTATTAATATTGCCTTAAAAGTTAATAATGCTCATATAATCACCTTTAACTTATTTAATGTAGTCTTTTAAATGTTATTGCTAATATATTTCCTCAGGCGCAAACATTTTTAACTGCCACGTTCCTACTAGTTCATACGTATTAACATTTAAATGTTATTGCTATAATATTTGTTTCAGGCGCTACTGAAGTTGGCTGCTCCTGATATGAATTCCGACGAAGACAACGACTGTATAGAAGACGAGATTATGCCAGAATTTGATATCCTGCATACACTTACCGGCGCACTAAATCTAAAATTTTGTATTAGTGGTAAGTTTAACATGCTGAAACAGCGACTTAGTCCCAACTTGATATTATAAACGCGAGTTCGTTTGTTACAATTTCAGGCGCTAACTACTCAACCGATTATCATAAAATTTTGCATAAACGCTCTCGATGACACGAAAAAAACAATAGAGAGAAAGAGATAACTCTTTATTGCACACCAAAACATACAATTACAAAAACAGACCATATATAGTAGATAGATAAATAAGATACCTTTTGTCTAGAAAAATAACTGTTCTCGAGAAATATAGAGATAAAGCCAAATAGTCGCGTTCTTTGATGCCGTCATTGCACTCACCAACAAGCACGTCATCTTGACAACCTATCGTAGTATTCCTTCAGGTTGTTCAGAATGGCATTGTCTAACACGACTCAATTGAAGATTTAAATTATTTGTGTCTCGTCTGAGGAGGCTAATAATTAATGGCTTGTCATCATGTAGTAATCTATATAAATAAAAATGAATCTTAGAAATGTATATATACATGCATAACTTGAGAACGAAAAATTGCAAAATTGAGAACTTAAAAAACCCAACTTCAAAAACTAAAAAACTAAAATGTATAAAATAACTTATTTCTAAAGCTATTATTATTAATATATATTATCTAAAACTTAGTAATTTGCAAAATATAGTAATTTTTATTATGTTTTACTTGAAGTTTTTATTTGTTACTTTTTGATGTCTAGCTATATATGGGTGGACTAACGAATGGTGCCGCGTTTCTTAAAAAATATAGGTCCCAAGAAACTAGAACAAAAAATGTTCGTAAAATGAAAACTACGGCCAAACTATGTCAAATTTTTAGGGGACCACGTGGCAGCTATTGCCCATCGAACAAAAAAGAATCACGTAAATCGAATCATAAATCTCAGAGTAATAGGTGTACATATGGAACGAAAAGCAACAAAAAAAAAAGATCCCGACGAATCGAGAACCTCCTCCTTTTTTCGAAGTCGATTAAAAAGATGAAAAATTTCATCAAAATCGAAAATTTTGATGGAAATTTTTTGAGTGTGTTTCAGTGGATTATTTAAATTTACAATTGGAACCGGTAGGTGGCGCTGGAATCGGGTTTTAGGATCTTCCCAATGTCTTGAACCGATTTTGATGGTTTTTTTAAATTACTTTTCTAGATGCAGAGGACCTTTGGAAACTGATAATAAAAGAAATTCCGGTCTTTACTTGGGATGATGATGATGACACTGTCACTAGCACAGTCAAGTCCAGAAGTACTAAAAAACCTACGACTAAAGAAACCACTGTCATAAGGGTAACTCCATCTCTACTTAGACACATTTACCAATATGTCATTCTATTCGAATTCAAAAGTTTTAATTCAAAATAAGTTCCACTGGAGAACACTTTTTGTAGGTCATACATATAAGTTAAAAATTAATTTTACTTCCTTGTCTATGTACACCGCTTCGCAACGTGTTATTGCTGTTAAGGAGATGAAGCGGCTAGAAACTCCCCAGCAACACGTCTAGCTAAAATTTTATTAACTTTTTTTAAATTAAATTTTATACAGAAATATGTTACATAATTACTTTTCGAAAAATTAATAGAGTTGTAGCAAACAATGCATACTCAGTAAGACAAAGACACAATAGAAGGAAAGAAAAATATTTTTATAGTTATTATAATAAGAGATATAAATTAATATTATAGAGTGAGAGTGTGTGTGTGTGCGTTTTAATTGTATTTGTTCCGTTTTTCCTCTACAAATTGTACACTACCATCTTGATATTCGTGGATAATGTAGTAGGATAAACACTGACTTTGTACTATTTACCTTTTTTTTCTTATGTAACTTTAGTGTATATCTGTTTATTGTGCTTAATAAATAAATAAAAATAAAAAAACAATAAAAAGAAATAATGACATGTACTAAAAATATATACTGCAACATATCTCTCTCCTATACTCTCCGTGCAGGAACGGAGAAAGAATACAATTTCCTGCGGCCGGGCGGCCTGTCGTAAGAGGCGACAAAACAACCCACAGCCAGGTGGTAGGGCATTTGCCCGGCTGGATGGCTACCACCCCTGGTCTAAAGTATGTCGCCATAACAACCTTGTGTTGCGTTCCGGCATTAGTGACCAGGTTCCAGTCTCCTTTAAGAGGGTATCAGCACATTTGTAGCATCTTTGGTGTTGCAAATGTTCATAGGCGATGGTAACCGCTCTCCATCGAGTGGGCCGTCTGCCTGTCTGCTGACCTCCTGCAATAAAAAAAAAAATATCTCCATATTCCTTACATGCTTGGCAAGATAACAAAAATATACAAAATATAATACGTAGATATAAGAGGTTGGAGCGAGCTGCTATTTAAATGAAGTTTTGTCATTTAAATATTCTTCAATAGTGTAGTATCCCTTTTTAAGCAAGATATCTTTTAATTTGGTTTTGAATTTAGTGAAGGGCAGATCTAACATTTCGATCGAAATCTTATTGAAGAAACGTATACGAACTCCCAAAAAATATACAATACTTTTAGCAAACTAAAAGATGGCAATATCAGTTTATTACAATACCTGGTGTTGAAATTGTGAATATCCTTATGCTGCTTGTTGGCACTCAAATTATTACGAATATATATTATATTATTAAAAATATATTGGCAGCGACTGTCATAATACCGTATTCTTCTTTTTCACCTTCGGATCCATAACTACACGAGAAATAGGCAATTATGAACCTAATTCAACGCTTTAAGGATTTTCGCCCTTATTTGCCAGAGAGCGTCTTTTGGAACTGTGGTGATAGCTGACTCGAAGAACTATCCACCGTATGCCCTCCCAGGAATAACACCAGGGCATGAGATGGCCTTAGTGATGACTATGGCCAGAGATGTCCCTCTTAAGAAGCCTTTACCTGAACCCGGTTAGCTATTGAAAAAATACCAAAGTTAAAAAGAAAAATATTACATACATACATAAATTCACGCCAGGTCCCTTGCGGGGTAGGCACAAGCAACAGAGCGCCATACAGGTTTATTCTTACACACCTCATTTGCTTCTTTGACATTCATAGTACTTGTCATGCTTCTGCTAATGCGATATACGATCAATTTGAACATGGAAGGTGTGTCGTGTCCTTCCGCGACTTCTACATCCATCCACTTTTGCATTGTATATCTGTTTAGTCATTCTTTCCACATGCCCGAACCACGGGAGCATTCGTTTCCTTACCTTCACCCCGTCACTCTCTTTCAGACCAACTCTAAAAATATTTACTGTCGTAAATGTATGTACACACAGAAACTAGAATATACATATAAGACATTGTACATATAAAGAACAAAAACCAATTATAACAAAAAACACACACCCATACATACACAAAAATATGTACATCACAGTCACGCTAATGAGGGTAGAACTCAGCATAATTATGGGGTGACGCAGTGCTGATTATCAGCTCCATCCTTTATCCTATACCTTGTTTGCTGAAAACGCCTCGTACAAATTCTCAAAATATTTTTTTACATTTAAGATACATGCTGGCAATGTAAGTATGTTGCTATTTCTTCAGATATATTTTTATATTCTTTGCCAGGTAGTAGGGCATTTGCCCAACTGGATGGCTACCGCCCCTAATCTAGAGTATGACGCCTTAGCCACCTTAAATTGGGTTCCGGCATTAATGACCAGCTTCCAGTCTCCCTTAAGAGAGCACCAGCGCATTTTTAGCACCTTTGGTGTTGCAAATGTCCATAGGCGATGGTAACCGCTTTCCACCAAGTGGGCCGTGTGCCTTTCTGCTGAACTCCTGTAATAAAAAAAAACAAGATTATGGTTTACACTTTACTGTACACCAAAAATTATGATCTAGTATGGTAGGTATAATTCTAATTTTCTACAAAGGGCGGTCTTGTCGCTAAATTGCGATCTTTTCCAGACAACCCGTGGCAATTACTATATTATACATAAAAATATACACATAAGTTATATATATATCGGAATCGTATTTAGATAATCATATGACGGAAGTATTTAATAACCGGATAGTGTTTTTATCCTGTAGTAATCGGAAGTCGTATAACCGGGTGTCAAAGTAGAAGCATTTATTATCAAGCTAACTGGATTGGATTGGATAACTTCACGCCAGGTCCCTTGCGGGGTAGGCACGAACAACAGAGCGCCACACAGGCCTATTCTTACACACCTCACTTGCTTCTTTGACATTCATAGCTCTTGTCATGCACGCTCGTCTGTTCTTAAGGCTCCTAACATCACCTTCTGCTAACACATGATCAATTTGATCATGGAAGGTGTGTCGTGGCCTTCCGCGACTTCAGCATCCATCCACTTTTGCATTGTATATCTGTTTAGTCATTCTTTCATCATACATTCTTTCCACATGCCCGAACCACCTATCCTATCCTACCCACCATCAAGCTAACTGATATCGAAAATGGAATAACCTGAAGTTGGAAATTATACGGATGGCGGATGTTGGTTACAAGATGGTGTCGCTGCGGATGCACTACGAGGACCTTAAATACGCGGTGCTCGGGCAGAGGAGGGGCAGTCTAAAACCGACACTCTACGAGTCTACAACTGTCATTCTACGTTCATCAGTTGAACAGAGCGGAAGCTCTGTTGGACAACAGGCCCATAGTATATTGTGGTCGATAATACTATTAGATAATCGCGGTATACTTTGAGGGCATATTGCTGCTCGATACCTGACAAACGTGGAGACAACTCTTGGAGTTCTCCTAATATTTCTGTGTATTTTTGTGCTGTATTTAATACTGTAATTGTAATAGTTCTAGTGTAATAAATTTCGATTATAACATATCAGATTATTATTGCATTATACTCCGAATGTCATCCGCTCCCGGCGGGAGTGAGTCCGACATATATATACAAGATATAGTAACAAAATGCAACTATTCACATAATAAAGATATAGCTATATGCAATATAATACTAATTACCTGTCATTAAGTATTTCCTAACCATGTTATTAAATGTTATGTAAACAGCCTTGCAGAGATTTGGGTAAGAAAGTACCGAAGATACCAAATATTAACTATTTGGGCAGGGTTTCATTCACACCGCACAATAAGCAAAGAATACCGTCTACACGCCTCACCGCCTTTTTATACGAAAATGCTACGAAACTACCCTACCAAATAATAATATTACAACATTGCTATAAACAGCAATTATATCATAGTGTTGCCAGGATCATATTATTATCTATGACGATTGTCTATGTGATATTAATATACTCTATGACTGCTGTGATGGACATCGCGTAACAGTTATTAGAGATTTTGCTTGTCTGACAGTAACAGGCAATGTATTCCAAAGTTGGACAGCTTTAACCGTGAAATAATGATTGGAAAACTTTGTATTATGAATAGGAGGAATAAGTCTATGTTGACAGGACGGGCGTAAATTGTGAGAGCAAGAATGAATTCGAAGCGTTCTTAAAGTAACTTAAGAATACATTTATCTGCAAAGTTTATTTGTTCTTTCTCTACGACTTGACTTATGAACCTATTTTCATGACTATCTTACATATGAAAATGAATGTTTGTATGTATGTCTTTTATAGAATCCTAAACTATACATGTGATCATTATGATGATCTTCAGCAAAGTTTTTGTGCATAAGCCAGAGAAGGTTTCTGACTTGGTTCATAATTGGACCCGATAGGTGGCGCTGTTGTCAGCGTATCGATTGAAGCTTTCCTGGGCAAGACGAGGACAGCTAGTATTTCATAAAAAATATGGTTAATAAGTCTTGTCGTAGAGAAAAAAGAATTGTAAGATATAAGACCACCGTCGAGATAAAACTATTTGCGATCGTATGTTATGATGAGGAACCTATCTGACTGCAGATGTATCGCTATGGAAGACCTATCGCTGGGTGGACTGGGCTCGTCGTCATGGTCTATACGAAGCGTATGACTGTCCTCGCACCAGGTTCTTGAAGGTCAACGGCCTCATGAAGCTGTCATACGCGCCACATTTGCTAGACGTGCAGAGTACTGAGTCTGTATGTATGAATTTTGAATAAATTATATTTGCAAACAGTTTTTGTTGTAGTATTCAGCACTCTATTACTCTACTTGTTCACGTAGTCACTCATGCACATATATTCACTCATGCATATTTAGATACTCATACTCACACATATATACTAACAAGCACGTAGTTACTGTGTAGTGGAACACTTACAAGCCAATAGATGATGCTGTGCAATAGTAGAGGTCACAAACCTTTCCCGAAACATACAAAAAATATATACAAATTTTCAACCGTAATAGATTCGCCTAGGCCTGCAAGCAGCAACATTAGCCTCGTTGGAATATCTACAGATGGAGTGGACATTTTCGGTGTCGTGAAAAAAATCCACGCGGACGAAGTAGCTGCACAGCTAGGGCAATATAAAAGAGATTATGTGGATGAAAGTAAAACATGAATAGCATTATAAAGTTTATTTATTTTACAGATAACTCGTACATTTCGTGAAGAACATGACAAAACAAACCCGCCACCGGTAAGCAAGATTACAGTATTAACTAAAAACTTGAACATTACACATCTAAAAAACATAAAATAAATTTAATCAGTAGGAAAAATAAATTTTACAAACTTTACATTCAGTATTATTATTGAATCATGATGTCAATTACCTAACAAATATTTTTTTAATGTAGTTAATCCCCCCCTAAATGACCCAAGCAACCAAACACCCTCCGCAACGTCCAACACAAACCAACTATTCCCAACTTTAAATCCCTTCAAAATAACTGTATTCCAAAAATTATTTTTCTAAAATATTATTATAATATTTTTCATGTAGAAACCAAATTGGTATTTATCCTTCCACTAATTCTCCACTAAATAAGTAAAAATTGTAACAACAATACTTTTTCATATTGGAGACGCAATCAGGCAATCTCCGCGGGTGGGGTTATGTGCTCAATGTATGGCCACCCCTTATTCCCCAATCAAGAACAGGTGACCGGAGAATATAGAACCTTGCACTTACCTCGCAGTCAGCCATCAGCCCACGACAGCGCTGGTTCAGGGTTCTGCCGCTGCTTGTCAGGTGGCGATAAAGGTGACAAAGTCCTTCTACACGAGCCCCGGGGCGCAAGGGACGCAGATACACTGCTCACTAAGTTTTGAATGATTCAGGTGAATGTCCTAGTATATAACTGGACGCGGAAATCTTCGATAGCGAATTGACTGTATTTATATATAAAGGCGGGTGCGATATTATGTGCGTGCGTCGCGTTGGCGTAGCGTTTGGCAACGTACTGAACTCACACGCCGAGCGAGCGGCGGAAACATACGGGGGTTGCAAGACGCTATAAACCCAAGGCACAATTAGTACTTGGGAAATAAGTGGCGCCAACACATATAAAATGTGAAAAAGTGTAGTTCCAGTGACTCTGACTTTCCACGCGTTAGAGACATCAGTGCTTACAACAACAAAAATCTAGTCTTCTTTTAGTTAACATTTCTTAAACATAACACTTCTTAGTTAACATTATAAACATTTATTATCAATACTGTTAGACAGTTAAGTCTGTATTGTTGGCAAGTTTACATATGTTACATGTTACACACCGACAAAGAAATGCGCATACCTGCCTGTCGTAAAACGTAGTTTATTGCCTTTATTGAACTCTTTTGTTTACTTTGTGTTTAGAATTTGTAATTAAGAAAAACATTATATTGTTATTGAACTTGTTTTATGGCCGTCATTAGTGTCAAACTAAACCTTGTTGTTATTGCATTGCGTCAAAGCTTGCCAGGTGTGCGTATTAACTCGGTGAACGTGGTCCTTTGTTCTGTTATACAGTTTAGTATAAAACAATGCCCGAACGGAGTGGTGCGGTAGTCAAGCGACGATTACGATACTAGCAAGACGTGGGTAGTACTTTCGATTAGCGATATAGTGACGGTTTAATTCGAGTCCTGTAGCTCGTAACAATATGAAAAATAATTAATTCTTTTTAAATTGAGATATTAATTGAAGACGTGAGTGGATGAAGGTGATATGTCGCATATTCGGTTTTTTGCTTTTTTTGCGTAGATGAAGGTAATAAGTCGATACCAAATGACTACAGAACTTAGACCATAGATATAAGACATATTAAAAAAAATAAAAAGTTGAAAAAGGTATTAAGTTCAGTTCAGTTTAAAGTAAAAGTAAAACTTTTATCTCGATTTACTCGGAATTGGAATTATGCCACTTATTACCTTCATCCACTCATGTCTTCAATTATTTTTAATATGAGATTTCATAAAGTTGTTGGTCTTTGAATCTCACTCGGTATATCTTATAAAATTAGCTTCTATAATTATATGTTTAAAAAAAGGGTGTTTAATGCTCATTTGTATACTATGACAAAATGGTCTGATTTTAGTTGAAAAAGGGGGCGAAAGATCCACTAAAAGTTTCTAATACAGCAACGGCAACTGTGGCCCAGCAAATGAAAGAAGAACTTCGGGAATGGGTCCAATATAATACAGTATGTGGTCATTGCTATTAGATACACTCTGTAGAAAGTCAAAGATAGAATCCTTAAATTCTAAAAGATGTCGTGCAATGTGATAATAGGGTAATCAACTGTTTAAACAACTGATATACAAAGCCGAAGCTCCCTATATTTTGTACAAGGGAGCAAGTTTGACGTGCCCCCGTGCTTCTTCACAGAACAGAACTCTAAACGAGTATGGGAAGAAAATGTTTGGCCCGTCAGATTTTTCTGGCTCATTGTAAAATATTTTAAAATATTATTCTTGATGATATACAACGTGTTTCATTTCAAATGACAATAAATCATAATTTTAGCAGTCTTACTCCATACAAAGTTTTTGGTACTATTAAATCAACCGTAATGTCAAAATTTAAAAAAAGCAATTTCCGAACAAATTAATTACGATAAAAAGACAATAAAAACAGAACATCTTGTAAATATTGGTTCACTGACCTTGGTAAGAATGAACATTTTCCGCGTTTAATGATGAAGAGACGAGTTGGCAACATGATACATTTGGTCACTAACCTACCGATTTAGTCACAATAACAGTATCATGTTGTTGTAAAATTCTGAAATGAAAAATGAGGTCCTGTGGCTAAAACAAAGAAGCTACCTTGATTCGTTTTTGTATTTGGGTAGAGTACGTCATGACGAAAACGTGGTCTGATTTATTGTCGTAAGGTCTGAAACACGCTGTATATATAAAATTCAGCATTCCTAAAATGACGTAAGTTCTCACATTTGTTTTATAGTGTCTGTCAAAAGTCATGGAACACAGGAAGTGGCTGGCAACTGTATATATATCTTTGTTTATAACAATATCATATATGACATATGTAAAAACTAGCCTTGCTACTTTGACGTAAATTAGCATGGTTTTTTTTTTCACCTTTGATATTTGCTACCTGAAAAACAGCTCCGCTTTCAGCTTAGCGGGTATCCATTCCTTTTAAAGTTTATTTTAAACCAACGATTCTAAAAAAATCATCTTTCATAAAATCACATATCGTGGGCTTGAAGCCAGAGGGGCGTATAAAAAATGCGTTCTTTTTTAATTTCGTTTATCATTTATATTGCTTATACGCCCCTCTGGCTTGAAGCCCGCGATATGTAAGTCTGTGGTGATTGGGATCTCAGTCTATGTATACTTGCCCTTGACTATGGTACCACTGAAATACTGTAATAATCTATTTATCTTAATAGAAATGTACAGTACGTACATAATTACATACATACACACTCGCACGCACACACGTAGCCACACACACATCCACACGCTTACTCACTACACATAAACACTCTCTTACCGACTTGTATTTATCAGTGTTTAAAACTACATACTAATGTGAGAGGGTATTGAGTCTCGAAACACAGCCTTCATGCCTAACTCGGTTGTTAGGGACTTCAATAAGTTACTGTATCATAATTTAGTGCAATAAAGATTTATTATTTAGACAATTAAAGATCTTATCACATAAAAACTACAACAAAACATCAAATATTCTATTTACAAGGAGGTATTTATTAGGTTAATTTATATTTCTGTTCTCTATTTAGCTACAAGAGTTAATCAAAGAGATCAGTGTTTGCTACTATCCATCTATGTTCCACTTCACGACAGCAACGAGTCATCCTCCAAACAAAATTATCAAAGGCCCTCCAAATAGAGCCTTAGATATCGTTGTGCCTAAATCGGCTCCGTTGTATCTCCAAATCGACAGCCCTGACGAGAATGTGTTGAAAATCTCCCTAAATATGCTACATCCAAGGGTGCTGTTTAACTGCGGGATTCCAATAATGGATTACATAGAACACGCGTATCTGGTTTTGGAGCTCTTTGAGTGGTTCGTGGATTGTGACGTGCCGATTGCTACAGCATTTATAAGAACTCGGGGATATGATACTGTTGAAGTTAAGTATCTGCCTGGCCGTCATTTTTGCAGGTCAGTTCTTTGTGTGTGTTTTTACGAAAATCTTTGTTATTTGAATGTTTCTATATTTCATATTATATGTGGGACTCCTAAAGGCATGCTCAGACGTAACAACTAAACTCCCCCGGAGTTCCATCGCAACGGCCCCGTAATGTCAGAGTCAAGGTAACCATCGGATCTTCGATAACCCTGCCGGCTTCTGCTCATTAAACCCCTTTTCTTCCAGACTAGGTGTTGCTCCCTCTCTGCTTACTTCACTAGATGCGCGCCGAGGAGCACAGAGCAGACCCATAACATGGCCTTTATCATAGCAGTGAGATTCTCTATCTCACCATCCAAGGCCGTATGTTTATATTCCTTAATCAACTTTAATTGTACTTCTTCTTACAGACTCTGGATTCATTCAAGGATGGCCTGGCATGTCGCATTGCTCAGCGAATCTGAGCTTCTACTTGGTACCAGAGATTTAATACAAGCGGCTACTGTTAAGGAATGCCCATGGGCTTCTAAGTTCCTGTTGACATTAGGCACAGCTTTCTCTAGTTGGATACGTGTGAATAGATCCAATCCAAGTATACTGAATGTTGACAGAGAGTTTTACAAGTAAGATTGTCTTTTAAGTACTACACATTAGAACAAGGCTTGACGATTACCAAACAAAATTTACAGGTCCCGAGTGTTCCTTGTCAAGATTACCTCGGAAGCGTCTCTTATTTTGTTTGAGGTGGAAATTAAAAGTAAAAACATATTCAATGTGTCGGTGATTTAATCTTAATAAACTTGACATTTGATTAATAAAATGTCAAATAGAGAATAATTATCTATGATTTTTTGTAAAATGCTAAGCGCTCTTCAAGTTACGTTTTTAATTCCTAGTAATCTTCGTATATGATGAGGTTATTGTTGGTTGGAAGTCTATAATAATTGTATTGAAACGTCTGTTTGTGATTGCAAAATGAAAATGATAGGGCTTTATAAAAAAAAACTTTCATGTTTGTTTCATTTTGATACTGTAAGATATGGAGATTAAGACGAAATAAATATGAAGTGCAAACTTGGTGCAAACGAGGTGGATATCAATATAGTAAGGCAATAAATAATGCATTTCAGATCATACCAACCAGACCTTCAATGGGATCCACAAGTGGTAGGCTATAACCAATCTCTTCTCCACTGGATGTTCAGACAAGCTCTTCAATCTTTGTTATACAAGAAATTACCGACAACTGAATACTATTCAGTATGCTCTGTACTAAGACGCTATTTCTGTGACCCTGATTTTGGTTTTCCTGAAAAACCAAAACCTCCGAAATCTTTAAGAGAAATTGTTACAATGGACCCTTGTGACTGCATGATGCCTGAACCAGAAGAAGTTGGGGCTTTGGAAGAACAGACAGAAGAGGTATTAGGTATACTTTAAAATACACACTAGATCATTTTACAAGTTGTTTGTATCGGTTTAAATGTCCTTTAGTAACCAATGACTTATCAAAGACAATAATCAAAATCAAAGCTCAGTGGCAATTATCGAAATCATAGGATTTAAACATAGTGATAAATACAAATTCTTAAGTGTTATAAAATAGAAATACACGAATAAGTCACTTCATGGCTTTTGGAACGTAAGATCACAAAAATTCTAAAAGGATCTTGGATAGCGCAAATAGAGCATCTACTACTAATATGTTCGTTGATTTTTACAACTAGTAAATAATGCAATTTCAACCTGATGTTTGAAACCAAGTATTTCAAGTAGTCAATACAACGTTTTGACTATTACTACCACCAAGATCTGTTATTATTGAAGCCTTTTCTTAAACCATCAGGTGATTGAAGAAAAACCAATAGTAGAACAACATGCTATGGACCAACTTTTAACAATACCAACAAACCCGATAACTTCCCAAGTCTGTGAACTGGCCACTGAAGAATTACAATGTGGCATCCTGAAAGATGAAAGAGAGAAAATAATCAAAAGGCACGAAGCTGCTACTCTTATCCAAGCTCATTGGAGAGGAACGTGGGCTAGAAAATGTTTGAGAGTACATGTTGTGTTTACTCCCGATGTTTTAAAATTGGTATGTGATAATCTATGATCTTTATATGTATATTTCTTCTGTTCGTGTGTATGTCACTGAAGTCTTCTTAAATTGTTGGACCGAATTTGATGAAACAAATGTGTGTGTTCTAGTAGATTTGAGAAAGGTTTATATTCACAATTTTACCCGATCGGTGGCGCTGGAATCAGGCAATAGATTTTAGGGCACGGTATCGTCTGTCGGAAACAATAGTTGCTTTATAAATATCTCTAAAATAAAACAAGTTACAATAAATACGGAAACATACATACATACCAAAACAGTTATGGAAAACAATCCCTGGTGCTTGAGCCTTCAATGTCTCGGGGGTCTTTTCTTGTTTCCTGAAACATGCAAACAAACCCACCAAATGACTAGCCACTACAATCACTTATACACGTTTGCAAAACGAAGGGTGTTGCAGACGGACATCACTAGTGTGCTGTATCAAAACTTGAGGGGACGTTAGTATTATACTTGGTGTCTTCTTCCAAGATTGGAAGGGATCCGAAAATTCATTCCCCAAAGATATTAAAAAAGATACCTTTCGTATGACTTTGTATCCCGCGAAAATTCTCTTAACAAAAGTACCAACGATCTGTTAATTTCTTATACCGCGATTGAGGAACAATGTATTGAAACTACGCTTTCTTGATTATGTATACTATTCAAGAAATCTTAAGGAAATACTACATTTTATTTGATCAGGTAATGGAATCAGCATTTGGCAATTTGGAAGCCTTGGCAGCTTTGATGAATGAGTTCTTTGTAATGTTTCCTGGAGCAAAGTATGCATATTCTGTTGCTTCTGCTCTCAGTGGTGTAAATAACTTGCAGCAGTACCATGGCACTACTTCAATTACACCTCAATGCAAATGGATACCATATTTCCAGGTTTGAAATTCAAATGATCAATATTGTTTTATTATCAAATGATCACTCATCTCGTATAAAATATAAATTAGAAATCGAGTTTCTTAGGACGGCTTTTTTGTTTATTTATTAGCGAAGTAAAAGCTTTTTTTTATTAATAATTAAAGGACGGTCACTGTAGATTAACTAATTACAAAGTTACTTAACGTCATTTAACTAGGTCATAAAAAACCTTTTTGTGGTTTCTAAGCCAAGGTTGTGGGACAACAGCTGAACGGGTGGGCCGTACCAGTTTGAAACGGAGGGACTTTTTAACTTCAGGGTGATCCGCGGCCATATTTTACCTTCCTAACTTTTAATGAGAAAAAAAATGTATAATAATTCAAAATTTAAGCTAACTAAGCAATGTTGATATTTATTACAAAAATCTACTAGCAGCTGACAAGCTCAAAAAAAAAACAAATTTTGAATAAAGTTTTGCAATATGCTTTCATATTTCCCTTCTTTCAGGGTGTGTTCTATTGCCATGTTCCTGTGAAAGTTCACTTCGATATCCAAAGCACCTTGCAGTTTAGCAATGTTGCTGTTTACAATAATGACAACGGAGAACAAGTAGCTCAAGCGTACAACGCTCACGTCACATTTGACTTCTCTCCTAATGAACTGGGGTAAATTCAAACGTTACTAACTTAAGGGCACATTTCAATAAATCATCAATCAGTCAGTCTCAGATCAGTTGAATAAACTATAATCTGAATGAATTTGAAATTGAAACGATTTAACTGATTTATTCCTGCAACTGACATTCTTAATTCTTCCGTGTTATACTTTATTGTATGCAGAACTTTTATCTATAGTAGAATTATTTTCTCCATGCAGTTTGGGTTATAAATAATCGGAGCGGTGAAGCGAGTATTTCGGTCTCTTCCACTCACGGGCCTTATGGGCAGGCATAGTGATACGCATTATTGTTGTCGATAAGCGTTATTGATAGTGTATTTAGTTTTGCCATTTTGTGGATTAGTGATATAAATGAAAGAAAAAAATAGATAAAACAACGTATTTATTAAAATAAGAATAATAATGATTTAAAATAAATTATTAGTTAGGTATCTATGTATTAAAAAACTATAAGTACAAAAGTTTAAAATGTAACAAGTTATATTAAAAATCAATATAAATACTTATATCTAAGTTTAAAATTAACAGCAAAAAAGATAATAATGATTTTTATAAGAATGATAATCTTTCTTTGATAATAAAGAGTTTCTATCGATAATGGCGTTGCGCCCGCGCAACATGCTCACCACCCTAGCCGGGCGGAGGCCGAGTTTGATTTATGACCCAAACTACACGGAGAAAATAATTCTACTATAGTGATTTAAGTAAGATCCGCAATTTTTGATTTTTGTCTGTGGATCTATCCAAAAGATTACAGACATTGTTTGACTTACAATTACACTTTGAGTTAAATTTTAAATTTCAGTCAGGGACGTGTTAGTAGATAATCGCTTATCTGATCATATTCGATTAGATGAATCGATACACGTTGTTATTCACAATGTACATACAAGCGTGTTACAATAAAGACAGGCTCGATTTATATATTTTATTTAAATCATAAAGTTAACAAATTATTTACACTGCACAAATTGAATCGTTTTTAAATTAAATTCACAAAATATTCGGGTTGTTTTAGTATTACGCCAAAAGGAAGGTTTGTACTGAAAGTCAGCGTTTTGTCGGTTATTATTCCGGCACAGCAATAAGCTGAGTCCAAACCTTGTTTGCTGAAAATGCGGCGTACAAATTCTAAAAATATGTTTTCATTTTTAAGATACATGTAAGAGATGTAAGCACGTCGCTATTTCTTCAAATAAACTTGTTCTTTCTTTCTTTCATTTATGAATTTTGAAATTTAAGACAAGATCTTTCTTCACAATTCAATTTTATTTTTTAGCATAAATTTGAATTATATTTGATTAATATAATGTTGACTAGCTATCCCGGCAGACGTCGTCCTGCCCGGTAAAAAATAGGGGTTGATCGTAGAGGGTTGAAAATCTAGGGTTGTATGTATTTTTGTATGTTGTATCATAAAAAAATAGAAATTAATTTTGTCTAAAAAATAAATAATAAAATTTAGGGGTGGACTACCCCTAACATTTAGGGCGATGAAAAATAGATGTTGGCCGATTCTCAGACCTACCCAATGTGCACACAAAATTTCATGAGAATCGGTCTAGTCGTTTCGGAGGAGTATGGCAACGAAAACTGTGACACGAGAATTTTATATATTAGATAATCTGGAAGTTTTACTCTACTTTCAATGTCACATGTATTTCTTTCTAGTTAGCTATAGTTTTTTTCTATATTGCAGCTATACAGTATTGGGTCATGGACACCTCAACCAGCCCCTTGGTCACAACTCAGAATGCCACTGGCAACTCACAGTTCTCAGCAGTGTCGACGGTAGCTTCCATGTCTGTGACAACGACCCAGAGTTCTGCAAGGAAACACCATTGCCCCCGTCTGGCAAATTTCATATAGATGAGATATTCTTGCCGAACAGAAGGAATATGTTGGGAGGGATGCAGATTTCTGTAACTAAACACGATGCTGTTAGTTTTTGGGCTTGTGCTACGTCGTCTGATGTAAGTTTTTGAGATAAAATGTAATGAACAGTAAACTAGTTAATGAATTTATTATTATTAAAGATTTGGTCGTATAATGTTGTAAATTGAATGTTGTGTTTGAAACTCGTAAATCTGCCCCGATGTGTTGAGTATACAGTTCTCTCCTCAAATACGGAAATCTCAAACCCAGCTTTCAAAGATGATATTATACCAGAAAAATCTCACCACTTTTATTTAATTACGCATTTTGTTAAACGAATACTGGTATTTAATGTAATTTAATATTTCTAGCTAGAAATGGTAGCTATACTTCACACCAAGACAGCTCTAGGTGATGTTCAAGAACTAGCCCGTTGCTTTGGTAAGGGCGAGATATACTGGCCGTACATAAGACTGAAGCCGACAGCACCAGTTAGCTCGACTCCTCATGGAAAACGTTCTTCATCTCAAGCTAACTTGACCGGGGTATTTCTAACAGACCGTGGAAGAAGAATTCTTGCAATGACTATTATATGTAGCTCTGTAAATTTCTCTTCTATGTAATGATGATGCTTTTCTTGTGGTACAGCCATGCTAGAATTATCTTCTTCCATGTTACAAAGATATAAAGTACAATCCATTTATAATGACATATTTTGACATATTTTTGTTTTAAGCACAAAAATAGATAAATACATACATAACACTTTATTGTACAACATTACAGATAACACAGATGAACTTATAGCCTAAATATATTCTAAATGTGCACAATGGGCGGTCTTATCGCTAAGAAGCGATCTCTTCCAGACAAAACATATACAACTTAGAAAATCATTGTACATATAACTAATACATTTTGTTCTAGGCATCATCAACTATAATAATTGCATCTAGCACTGTTATTTTTTCAGTTGTTTTTTTTTAGAATCAAGGTGACTTTAAGCACAAGATTTTTTTCTGAAATTTCTATAACTGTCACTGTAACTCGACATCATTTATATTATATGTAAGGTCATACATAATAAGCGACATATGACCATAAGCGAATTCATCATCTCCGACTTCGATATAAAGAATTTTGTATGAACACCAAACTAAGCTGTGTAATTAATTGGGATTGTTCACTTTTTTCAATCTAGCTATTTCAAAAACCATTTCGAGGAATAGTGTCCCTAATCATTTCTGTCTAGTTAAAATTCCAAAAAACATACGATCTTCTTGTATTTTATACGAAATGTGTTTGACCTTTATTTGACCTTACTAAATCCAATCAGGTTGGCCGTGTGCGTGTTTGCCTGCTTCAGGTGTAAAAAAAATCTACCTATACATTATTTGATTTAAGTTCTGTAACATGGATTTTCCCTAAAGACCACTTTAAAAAATTTAACGATAACTATAGAAAATAATAATGGTTGAACACGAAAAATTATAAGCCTATCGACAAAAAAACACTAAAATGATCACGATACGTAATGAGTAATGACAGTGACATATAAATTGTAGTAGCACAGATTACTATGATTAGTAAGTTTTATTATTCTTGTTTTCTAGGCAAAGAAATCAATGTAAACTTGTCCCTTATGACGTCATCGGAGAAATAATTTTAAAATCGAATTATAAAAAACTAACGCTCAAAATACAAAAATATTCAAATTATTATCTTAAAATACCTATTTTACGTAATAAAAATATAAAATAAGAGGGTAATTTTTTGTGAACAATCCCCATTATATGCAGCGTTTGGTCAATGTTGCGTGCTTTTATCATTTTATAAAATGACGAAGCTTCCTAGATTTGGTACGAGTAAAGCAAGTAATGACGTCATAACTTAAACGAGTTAAATAGGGTATTAATTATTGTTGTTGGTAAATTATTCATAACATGATATTTTAAAGTCAAACTAGTAATATTCAATTTCAAATTACATACTTACTCTCAAGTAAACATATATGTATAAATAATAAAAAAATGCATAATAGAGTTAAAGTGAAGTTTATTTAAATTACTAGCTGTACCCGGCAGACGTCATCCTGCCCTTAAAAAATAAAAATCTTGAACTCGATAGCAGCGCCATCTACCGAGATTATTAATCTAAATCATTCTTGAATCCTCTTGAACGCACACATTTTTATAACAAAATCGGATCAATTGTTCAGAAACAGTTAAGTGACATACACACGAACAGAAGACTTTTAAATATAAATATTTTGGGCCAGAAATCCTTGCGGGCGTCTCCAGAACACCCAACTAAAGTTTCATCACAATCTGATAATGTTTTAGGGGCGCATCGCATACAAAACATTAATTTTTATATATAATATTATAATGTTACCTTCTTTATTTAACAGGCACTAGATTCTCCGATGCCGAATTCGGCTATCAAAGGACAAAAAGGAAAACCCGCAAGTGCAGGTAGCAGGCATAGATCTGCTACAAAAGTAAGTAATATAAACTTACCTTCTTCGATTTAATCTCGATGAGTTCATGGTGAAAACATCGTCAGAAAAATCTAGGTTACCGATTAGTGAAACCCGTCAATTTGTCACGAACAAACGTGACGTGTAAATCATCTGCAATTTGATCAGTTTGAACATAATCTACAAGTGCCTCCGTGGCGCAATTGGCTAGCGCGTTCGGCTGTTAACCGAAAGGTTGGTGGTTCGAATCCACCCGGAGGCGAATTCTTTTTGTTGTTAATTAAAACCATTATACTCTGACATGTGTCACAGACTTTTGCGGGAATACTGTGGAAGTAGTTTGCCAATGGTGTTTATATTAGATATATCTGACAGAGCCTCCGTGGCGCAATGGGCGAGCGCGTTCGGCTGTTAACCGAAAGGTTGGTGGTTCGAATCCACCCGGAGGCGAATTCTTTTTGTGGTTAATTAAAACCATTATATTCTGACATGTGTCACAGACTTTTGCGGGAATACTGTGGAAGTAGTTTGCCAATGGTGTTTATATTAGATATATCTGACAGAGCCTTGGCGCAATGGGCTAGCGCGTTCGGCTGTTAACCGAAAGGTTGGTGGTTCGAATCCACCCGGAGGCGAATTCTTTTTGTGGTTAATTAACACCATTATACTCTGACATGTGTCACAGAATTTTGTGGGAATGCTTTGGAAGTAGTTTGCCAATGGTGTTTATATTAGATATATCTGGCACAGCCTCCGTGGCGCAATGGGCTAGCGCGTTCGGCTGTTAACCGAAAGGTTGGTGGTTCGAATCCACCCAGGGGCGGATTTTGTTTCTCTCATTTTTCTCCTTACGTGTTGTACTTTGTTATACACTTTTGAAGAGGGTGAAGAAGATTTTTTAGTTTGCCCTGACGATGAGTTTTATACTATAATAATATTTTTCTTTTTAATTTGTTGCAGTTGAAAGATAAATATGCACCCTTAGAACCAAAACAATACATAATTCAGTAAGTCTCTCCATTATCTAACAAAATAAACAATAGTTGCTTGTATAAACTTTTGACGATCTCTGTGGTAATACTTGGAGTGTTAACCCTAAAGTTTCCGGGTGTAGATTCCTAATGTTGTCGGCTTTATGTTACCCATAGCCTGGTGAAATATACTTAGCTTGGGAGTATATTTTCTCGTCTATCGAGTTAATTGTATTTGTCTAGATATTTATATAAAAAAAATCTTCAAAATTATAAATTAAAACTCCTAATTGGGAATTTAAATTAGTGACTGAAATAATTTCAATATACCTTTTAAATAATAAAATGTTGATTGAGATCTAATATATAAAATTCTCGTGTCACAGTTTTCGTTGCCATACTCCTCCGAAACGGCTTGACCGATTTTGATGAAATTTTTTGTGCTTATCCGGTATCTATGAGAATCGGCCAACATCTATTTTTCATCCCCCTAAATGTTAGGGGTAGTCCACCCCTAATTTTTTTTTATATTTTTACCGGGCAGGACGACGTCTGCCGGGACAGCTAGTTTTTCTATAAAAACAAATACAGACTATTGGAGTTGACTATAATTCACATAATTACTAATAATAAACCCGCAGTGTGACTTTGTGACGAAGCCTTAATTAAAGATAAAGAATTCATTCAAAACCAATAACATGGTACACAGTAACATAGTATATCGCAAACAACTGCTGTAGTATAATACTGTGTTGCAGTTGTTAGCGCCCACTTCCAGACAACTCGTTTGTTATGCAATTAAAAAGAAAATTATTTTCAAGTTTATACAATTGAAGTTTTCATGTTAATATTTGTAATGTATGTGGAAATGCATTGATGTATGTTTAGGTTAGGCTTAGGTGAGTAGCAACACTTCGGACCTGACTCCAGGGGCAAAAGCAAGGCCTCCGTGCTTGCCTTAGCCAGCCGATACAGAGTGGAGATCGCTACAGCTAATCAAGCTTCAGAGGTGGAAGTGATAAATGGCATAACGTCGGAAGTAGCTTCGGTGAACCTGCAGCCCACCTCTCGACACCCCTTAGCCACTCACACCCATGTTGCCCCTGTCTTCTGTGGCATGTTTTGGGGCCCATGCGCGAGTGACGATTCACCCCCTCTATCATTTTGTAATACTTACCAAGCACTATGATTCGCAGACGCCATAGTCTCCGTAGTGTCAGACCCCTAGTAACACTAGCAGTTACCCCAATAGCCCGATATCTTTGGTTCTCATACCTAAAATAGTACTATACTGACCGGGGCCTGTCCTTGGGTGCATTTTCATATGGTGTAGACCGGTCAGTGTTACACCTTTTTTTTTTACATGGGGAAATGCGTTGTCGCATCGTCAGCCGCGCGGGGGATCATGCGCGGCCGGTATGTGGGGCTCCCCGACGCCGATTAATCAATACGACCGGCGCCGGTATACCCACTAAAACCCCATGGGAGCCTTCTTTCCGCCTAGCGCCGGGGTCGCGGTACATGCGCGAGCTTAACCCGCAACCCCGGCAGCGGCTGGCCGCCTCGTAAAAAGAGGCGGCCTCTCCTGTGTGCGGGCCGGGGAATGACGTTTCCCCGGCCTTAAGAGGGACGCGCGGCTACCTCTCGCGCCCTCTCGCGGCATCAGTGCGGACGGAGGTCATGTTGATCGGTCAGTGTTACACCACATTAACATTAAATTACTCGACGTGTTGGCCTTTCTAAGGCCCGACCTACGCAGGTCCTCCAAATGTCCGAATCATTTTTTTAATTACATATTTTTATATATTATCATTTAAAGAAAAATGTAAATAACTTCAAATGAAATAAATAAGTATCATAATAATAATAATCGGTAGACAAACACACATATTGTATATCCCCAAATAAAGCAAGTTAACTAGTACTCTTGATAGTCAATATACAACAGACTACTCTCGGGCGATCCCAGATACCCAGAAAATAGTAAATAACGTAGAAAATTCTTTTTCGAAGCTTAGCCCACCAGGAATTGAATCCAGAGACTGCGTTACAAAAGGCTCAGGCCTGCTCAACCACAGAGGCCATCAATTCGAACGTGTGTTATGATTTGCTTTTTAACACACTTTTATTAGCTTCACCTGTATGTATGTATGTTTGTAACCGACCCCTTTGAGCTCGATTTTGTCCTACTTTGAACTATCAGATTTAATTCAAACTTTGCACACCTGTCAAAGCTCGATGACAATGCAATAATATAGTACCATGGAGCTGATCTGATGATGGAGTAGGAAGGTTGCTATAGAAACTCCTGTACTAAACAAGATAGACCCGTCGTGTTTGGGCTCGTATGTTTATATCGCGTGACAGTGCAATAATATGGTACCATGGAGCTGATCTGATGATGGAGTCGGAAGGTGGCCATAGGAACTCCTGTACTAAACAAGATAGACCCGTCGTGTTTGGGCTCGTATGTTTATATCGCGTGACAGTGCAATAATATGGTACCATGGAGCTGATCTGATGATGGAGTCGGAAGGTGGCCATAGGAACTCCTGTACTAAACAAGATAGACTCGTCGTGTTTGGGCTCGTTTTACTTGTCTTGGCTAGCACTCTGCTGCTACATGATATGCAGGATCTCAAAAGCTTGTATTTAAAAACATTTAAAAAAGATTCAACTAAAAAATGAAAAATAAATAATAGTTTAAAAAAAACTAAAAAACACGCTTTCATAAAAAATCCAACTAAAAAACAGAAAATAAAATTTAATAAATTTGGTTTCTGATGAATGGGGTCTTAAAAAAAGCGTGGGGTATATTCAAAGCGCTTGTTCTTCTTCTTTAATATCTTAAAAAGCGCTTTGAATACACCCCACGCTTTTTTTAAGACCCCATTTTCTATGTGATTATTATTCCTTAGTATTTCTTCTGCCATATTCAGAGTAACATTGGCGAAGCTGAGCTACCACCTGCCAAGGCCTCGCGGATTAAGGCCGAAGGCCCTGGCTTTAAGGACGAAGACCAGAACATCATAGCATTTTAGTGTATATTCCCTACTCTGAAGGCAATAGCACCTTCTAAAGATTTTCGTGCCACCACAACGTAACGAATACCTTACGCCTCTATCCTATCCTATTCAAGGAGGAGGGGCTGGGAAGGTCTTCAAAATAACACGCTTGATCACGGCGCTTAGGTTTTCGTCGCGCAGTCAATGTCCTGTAGGAAAATCTTGCGCTTTTTCGAGCGAATGATCCAAAATTTATTTTTGTAACTTTCTCCTACGTGGAAACTAGAGAGAGGAGGCGGTTGATATATACTGTAGGTGGTCACAGAGGAGGTAGGGGAGTAAAAATAATAAAAAATAGGTCGCTTACAATGGGTACGTGCCCTTAGTCCACTAATAGGATTTTTCCTCGTTAAACAGTGGTCAACGGCACTTTGACCGATGGAGCAGACCAGTCTTGGAAAACAGATAGCGTAAACATAACGTAAGACTCCCTACGGCTTCTACTTCTACTCTTCTTCTTCTTCTTTCTTAGACCCAGAAAACGAAGGACTATTTATATGGGTTTAGGTAGGCGTATATCAAGCAGTGAAGACTGCGATTCGCCTATGATGCAATTATTAGGGGGCAAGCTGATTATTAATTCACATTTTCAGGGTAGTAGCACCATCAGGTTGGCCTCTTACACTTATGCAATGGAAGAGGGTGGACGAAGTCCGAAATTCTAACGAATCCTACAAAGCTGAGACACCTGCGAAGAAAGCTGTAAAAGACAAGGCAAATGTGACTTATAATAAAACTATTTTAACGGTTTTAAGCGCGGTAATTTTGCGGGGATTTTTATTATTCCGACGTTTCGGCCACTTTTCAGTACCGTTTTCACGAAACACAAAGATTTCAAGTGACAATGAGTATTGTTAAAGTTTTATTTAGCCTACCACCAACCTGTTAGTTTTAATTATTTATTTACAATTACCACGTGCTAACAACGGTGAAGGAAAACATCGTGATGCAACCTGCACATCGAGATAACCGATGTGTCTTGCGACCTGCCAAGCCGCCTTGGACAAGCGTGGCGGGTATAGTGTTCGTGCCTTATAATTGGAGGCCCGAGCCAGAAGTGGGGCATTTATGGGCTGATATTTTAAGTACGTCGAAGTTTACATATGGAAAAAGTATGAAAAGAGGTACAGTCGATTTGTTTACGGTTCACAAATTATAGCCATTTATTTAAAGACAAAATCGCGTTTTTATCGAATATATTTTTTTTAATAACTCTAGGGACTTTAGTTCCGTACTCTATTTTACAACTTAATATTTAGATTTAATTTTTACAATTTAACACGCTTATCTATACATATAATAAAATTGTAGAGGTCGAATTTCTGTACAATGAAAAAAATGCTAAAACCGCGTCAGGGGGATGTAAGGAATGAAATAGAACTAATTTTTTTTTTTAATTTTTTTGTTTCTCTGTTTGTCGGTTTGTCTGTTTGTCTGTCTGTTTGTACCGGCTAATCTCCGAAACGACTGGACCGATTTAAATGAAATTTTGTATGGTGGTAGCTTATACCCCTGGTCAACATATAGGATACTTTTGATGATTCAAGAGTTTCCGCGGGGTCCTCAAAAAACCGCATCGCGCGGACGAAGTCGCGGTAGTATTAAAATATGATTATGTCACGATGTAGTTTTGTTCACGGGTTGGACCCGGTAGGTGGCACTGCTATAGGCATATCGATTGAAGCCTTTCCGGGTAGGACGACGTCTGCCGGGACAGCTAGTTAGTTATTATGGTTCTTGCGTCTGACATTAATTTAGTGATTTATGTGTTGAGGTGTATGTATCTTACAAATAACTTATTATGTTAATTTATTCTAATTTTAACACTAAACTAATGTAGAGTGTATCTGTTACATGCTGGTGTTGTGAGGAAGTGTATGTGCAGTGTGGGTCTTATCTTATCTTTTTATCGAATATTTGAAATAATTAGTATTGCTATATCGGGAATATTATTAGGATGTCGATCTCGACTTGTTCTT
Source organism: Dendrolimus punctatus (assembly GCA_012273795.1). NCBI lineage: Eukaryota > Metazoa > Arthropoda > Insecta > Lepidoptera > Lasiocampidae > Dendrolimus > Dendrolimus punctatus. The sequence goes on from CM022539.1 coordinate 19,547,719, forward strand.
TGGATATTTTGTATGTGAGCCTCCGTGGCGCAATGGTTAGCGCGTTCGGCTGTTAACCGAAAGGTTGGTGGTTCGAACCCACCCGGGGGCGGAATTTTTGCATTTGATTTTGTAAATAATATAAAATATACGTTATGTATTATGCTTAAAGTACACGGAACAGCTTCATTAATATATATTTTATTTCTTATACTCGGAAAGTACACGAACTTACCTACCTGACCACAGAGATGAAAACAGCACAAACCGAGGAAACGATTTTCTCTGCTGTCAAAAAATTGAAACACTGCAAACGTCCGAACTTTTTTATAGCTTGTGTTAAGTCGTAACATAAAATTGTAATTAAAGATAGAAACACTCTTGTAACATGATTTATCTTTAAAACTACTATCATCAGTGACAATAAAAATTGGCGGGTAGAATACCCCAGAAAAAAACGCAAAGCAGAGCACACCAACCTATTCAGGCACTCGAATTATTAGCGCGCTCGCTACGCTCGTGAGCCAAATCATCTCATGCCTAAATAGGTCACTTTCATCCCTCATATAATAATCTACTATTTGCCTCATATAATAATCTACCTTCTTTATATATAAATTGGTCCTAAAAATAAATTTATTAATCTGTATATTAATATGTAAAAACGCAGCAAAAACTTTGTACCCCTTTTTAAGAAAATTGCGCGGACGAAGGAGTATGAAATTTCGCACACTTATTACACTTTAGTGTATATAGGAAAGGAGTGCAGACTGCATTTTTTGTAATTATACATAAAAATATATTAAAACGATAAAAAAATATTACACACACTACCATGTATTTGGACACACACGCGCATATATACACTTCTGTTTATTGTTAAAGTCAAATTAACAGTGTAGCCTTGGCGAAATCTGTGATTATAGAAGTATAAGCCTTTGATATTAATTATTATCGTCGAAATTCGACCATAATAATTAATATCAAAGACATACTTCTATAATCGTAGAATAGTCGAATTTCGACCACAGAAGACTACTAGTCTTATTTATTATTCCTTCCCAACTTTCTTCCCACAATAGTATTGAAAATGAGTAATATCGACCGTATTTCCATTAAAAAGTTTTTCTTCCAGCTCCCTCCTACGAAAGAAAAAACCGCTCTCCCATATGCCCTCCACCAGCCTATACCAGGAGATGCATACGTGGAATTGGAGTGTGCGTTTGCCGTAGGAGGAGGAGCTATATGCCGGCGTGAGGACGAACGTGATTTGGAGTTTGCTGCAGCACGGAAAGCCTGGGACGCTCATGAACCTGGAAGGAATTTAAGAGGAGCACATATAAGGTAAGTGCTCTTGTAGACTACCACGCCACCTCTACGCTGCGCTGCTCATGATAAATGGCCATCTTCGCCTATTGACATTTGCAAAACTAAAGACGAAAACAACATGTTGGCAGCCTTTAGAATGGGATTAAAAGATGTGGATAGGGCGATGCGACAGAGAAATCAGACAAAAGAAATGAGATAGAAGATTCTGTGAATATCTGTGTATATACGAACGGTTTCTGTCGTTAGTTACCGTCGCTGTTGATGCCAGCGAAAGTAATAATAATAATATAATAATAATAATAATAATCGGCAGACAAACACACACATTGTATATCCCCAAGTTAAGCAAGTTATGCTTGTGTTATGGGTAATATACAACGGACCACTTTGGGGCCGATCCCAGACACCCAGACCATGGTAAATAAAGGAGAAAATACGTTTCCGAAATTTACTATACCGGGAATCGAACCCGGAGCCTCTGGGTTGCAGTGAGGTAGGCCGGCAAAGGCTTAGCCCGCTCAACCACAGAGGCCGTCTGCGTGCGTGAAGTGCGTGAAGGTGGCGCGGTGGCAGCTGGGTTGTGCCTCATCTAGATATTGTGCTGACTCGATGGCGTCGCGGTGGCCCATCGTGTACACATGCGCTAAAATTTCACACCTTCCCTATAAATTGTTACATCTAAAGAAATCTCTGCATTACACTATCTTAAATGATATTTGTTGGGGTAAATCTAAATTGTGTTATGCGTGTGTGATGGTTAATTCGTTGGATGGGGGTTACCCCATGCGTCAGCACCACTAGGCGAGAGCATAAGCTCAATCGCTATAGAAGCTAGGCTCGACCGTTTCACAGGGGAGTACAAAATAAGCCAGGAATTAAAAAAATATTATAAAGAGGTAAAATTTATGAGTTTGGATATTCGGGGTAATCTCCGGTACTATTGAACTGATTTTGAAAATTCTTACACTATTGGAAAGCATTATTCCCGACGTTTTAGATTATAGTTTTTACGTTTGTAGAAAAAACGACACTAACAATAGAAAAACTAAAATGTTGACTATAGCTAACTTCAGGGTGTCGGTTTTTCGTGACGGTGTGCGCGCGCACCGTAAAAATTTACTCTCATCATTTATCCCTAACGCGCCAAAAGAAGTATAACTGCATACATGGGATAAAGTGTCAGAAAAGAGCCCATCTCTTTATGAAGACGGTCTCAGTGGTTGTGTCGATTAAGCCTTTGCCGGCTTACCTCACTGTAACGCAGAGGCTCTGGGTTCGATTTCTGGCATGGCCAATTTCATACCCAGGTCATAGTAAATAACAGAAAGCTATTACTAACTAACAGGTCTGGTATTGACCCCAGAGTGGACGTTTGTTTACTCATGACACAGACGTAAATTGCTGCGTTTACGGATATATACAGTTATGTTTTTGTCTGCAGATTATTAAAAAAAAATGTGTTGTTCATCGTTTCAGAAAAGAATTTCGTGCTGAATATTTGGAAGTTTCGCCTCCTCCACCATCCGAAAGCTTTCACACCATACAAGAGGTGAGTTGGAATTATTTCGACGACATTGTTTGTATAATTGTGTTGTTTTTGAAATTTTACCGTTTATTTTCAGGAGATTGTGGGAGAAGAAATCGAAGGAGAAGAAGATAAAAGTAAGTACCTTTTAGATACATTTTTGTTTGTTTAAATACCTATCTTTAAGTATATATATAAAAAGTAACAGTGATCATGGAGACAAAAATGTCCAATGTCCTAGCGTAAGTAGGCTTCTTTAAGTTGAGTTAGAACTCAATATGAATACAACCTTTGCTCGACTTCCTATTCTATCTTCTACACCGCTTCACAACGTGTTATCGCTATTTAAAGAGAAGAAGCGGTAAGAAATTCTCCAGCAACACGTCGAGCTACAAACTTCATATTTATCTTGTCACATTTACTTTAAATTGTTTCAAAGCACGAGAGTTTCTGTTTCAAAATGTCGCAATTTTATTGTATATAAATTTTATTTACCTTGAAAAGTGATTTTTTGACAATAAATAATATTGCAGGACTCGGATTAGAATGGCTTTGGAATTACAATAGAATTTACTAGAACTAAACAAACACGTACAACACGGGTACGAATATAACCGAACACAACCAGTACAAACGTAATGCACGATTCAATAACACGCGCAAAGTTCGTCACTATATAGATTACCGAATGTACACACGTCTTGCCACGCTTGTGGTTATCGCTTGACTGCCTCACCCCTCCGTTGGGACATTGCTTTATACAGTACAAATACAATATGTCTTGACACAATACTCGACTGCGTGGACTGAATTCCGAAGAATCACACCTCACTAATGACTATCATAAAGATATACAATACACAATGGGCTGTTTTTCTAATTACAAGTTACAAATACAAAGTAACAAAAGAAGTCCAAATTCGGACAGGTAATGAACTGCAGTTATGAATTGATCTTTTTCGGTCGTAACAAAAAATAATTGTTTTATGTCAACAGAAGGACAACCCATCATCCAGCAAGGTCCTACACCTGCAACAGAAAGTGGAAGTATGTAGTGGAACTATCTTATTCTCGGCACCCATTCATTAGCATCCTTTTAATTAATTCAAAAAATTAAGAAATCTTAATATTGTTTTATTTTGTAGACAATGATAATGATAAATTATTTTATGACTGCAACGTAAAAAATATTACAATAAAATTTCTAAATATCTTACATTAATTGATTGGCTGCCAATAATAGTATAGTCTGTCATAGTATGTAATATATTTTGTACTCAGACCAACGAATAAAATGTAGACAGAGCTTACATGAACATAAGCGTCTGAAAGAAATAAAGCATTTTTATAAACATATCAGTATTAACTTAGTACGTATGAATCTATTCCACCTTTATCTGTACTAATGGAATTATTTATGATCTGATGGAAAGCGGTTACCATCGCCTATGGACACATGCAACACCAAAGATACTACAAATGTGGTGCTGCTCTCTTAAGGGAGACTAGAACCTAGTCACTAATGCCGGAACGCAACTCAAGGCTGCATACTCTAGACCAGGGGTAGTAGCTATGGTGACGGGCAAATAATCTACCACCTGGCTGTGGGTTGTTTAGTCGTCTTTTACTACAGGCCGTCTGGCCGCAGACAGTTGTTTTCTTTCTACGTTCCTGCACGAATAGAAGTCCTCGTAATGCATACCTAGATAGTAGTTAGTAACGTAACATAATATCTTTGCTAACTTTGTGTGTCGTAGAAATAATTGCATTTTAATTAGTAATCGACATTTAAGTGTTGATTAATTTTAATCGATTATTATTTGCTTTGATTACGACAGTTATCTTAATTGAAGATTTTCTTTATAGTGCTGGAGATGAGCGTGGAAAGCGAAGAAGAAGCGAAATATCTGACGTTTCCCGAACAGCTGAAAGACAAATTTGTGCCCCTCTACTTCTTGCCGTTTTGCATGAAAGAAAGGGATGAAGAGATTACGTAAGTAAATTTAAAAAATAAAACTAAATTATAAATAATAGCTCAATTATTAAAATACTTCAGACTAACAAATAGGTAGACAGATTCCCTAGTTCTTAGAGAGAGGCTGGCTTAGAGAAGCCGATAGCATCACCACGCATCAGGAGTGAATGAATGAATGAATGAATTATTTATTGCCAAAATGTATGTACACAAGATGTTAGGATATGCGTTGTTTCAATACATTTTGCCTTATTAGGCATGCAATGTCCAAATACATGTTATACTAATTTACATTTTACATTTACATCAAATAACATATATAATACAATTTACATTTACATTAAATAATATATATATATATATATATATATATACATATAAAATTACAATTATACAAAATCATATGTTACAAAATATCATTAGTCATGTCCTTATCATTTTCATAATCATTTACCGTGTAATAAATTTTAGAGAGGAGAACTTAGTTTTAATAGTAAAATTAGTATGGATCAAGATTGAGGTATTGTCAGTGGATACATTATTATTACTATCCGTGCGGAAACGGAGAAAGAATACAGTTTCCTGCGGCCGGGCGGCCTGTCGTAAGAGGCGACAAAACAACCCAAAGACAGTTGGTAGGGCATTCGCCCGACTGGATTGCTACCACCCCTGGTCTAATGTATGTCGCCATAACAACCTTGAGCTGTGTTCCGGCATTAGTGACCAGCTTCCAGTCTCCCTTGAGAGAGCAACAGCGCATTTGTAGCACCTTTGGTGTTGCAAATGTCCATTGGCGACGGTAACCGGTTTCCAACAAGTGGGCCATCTGCCTGTCTGTTCAACTGCTGCAATAAAAAAATAAAATAAAAATATTAGCCACACATGCAAACCACATGTACACTGCATAAGTTTACGCACTCAAGTTTAATTTTTTTTACTTAATTTTAGGCTTGTGATCACGTAGGCTCTCTCTATTTTTATTCTTTGCTCTGAGCATCATACAAAATAATTCTTTCCTAAGGTTTCTGGCTTAAGTTTGGAATACATATATGGTGGGAACCTTTTTGTAAAAGGGGTTTCTAATTTTCACATTGTTATACTATTTTATGTATTTATTATAAATAAAGGGTCTACGGTTATTCGCGTATCTGTGTGTTTTATATTATGTACATATTTATTTTAAATTATAGCGTTGGAAGGTGTTGGATAGTGATACTGCGCATTGTACCATAAATAATACACTATATATAAAATAGATGAACCTCTCTAGCATAAAACATCTACCACCTTTTTGAGAAAAGAGCCAGGAAGCTGGTCGGCGATGATCGTCTTTTTGATGCTCGACTTCAGAGTCTTGAACATAGGCGCAAGGTCGCGGGGCTGACTGTATTCTATCGGATACATTTCGGGGAGTGTTCCTTAGAACTGCACAAGCTGATTCCTCCATCCCTTTTTTACCATCGGACAACCAGACCGACCGGTTTGTGCCGCCGTTACATGGTGGAAACACCACCAGTCAGAACCAAGCGTTTCGCTTCATCCTTTCTGGTGCGCACTGCCGAAGAGTGGAATAATTTGCCGGAGTCTGTTTTTCCTGACAAATACAATCTTGAAATCTTCAAGTCACGAGTGAATAGGTATCTTTTAGGTAAGTGTGCTCCATCTTAGACTGCGTCATCACTCAACATCAGGTGAGACTGTAGTCAAACGCAAACCTATACTTCCATAAAAAAAAACCTTCAGGGATAGATGACGTATCAATCGATATCTCTGTAATAAACACCACTAGATGGCGTGTCAATCGATAGTTGTACAGGCGTTAGCCAATCAATTGTGAGTTACCGTCGCCTATGGACGCTTGCAACACCGTTTAAATTAAAAATTGTTTTTGTGGTATTTTTGCTCTTTATCGTTTTTAGTCCAAAATATTATAATTCCTACTATAGGTCAACGAAATATTTACTACTTACAGTGTCTTAGTTACCCCCGATATGGCGGAAGCTGCAAAAAAGGATCGACAACTGCGCATCGAAGCAGCCCTGGAGCGCATGCGCGAACTCCAGTTGTACAACGAGTATTTTGTATTGGGGAGGCAGAAGAATCGCTGTCAACTACTAGAGAAACTTTTTGTTGGTAAGAAAAAGGAATCGAAAAAAATATATCGTGTTTTTATATGACAAAGATGGACAAGTAGGTAGACGAACCTCTTTCCACCTATAATGGACATCATCGGCTATAAAGAATTTTTTTCTTGCGCAATTGGAAAATAGGGTGAAGTGAACGCGTAACCAGCCTTTGGGATAAGGTAAAGGGATTAAAGAATTTAAAAAATATTCGAAACCACCACTAACATAAGTGTAAAGAAAACAATATCGCAAACATCTGCTATAGCATAACACTGGGTTTCATTTGTTAGCCCACGTCCAGACAACTCGATTGTTATATATTACTAGCTGTCCCGGCAGACGTCGTCCTGCCTGGTAAAAATAGGGGTTTGTCGCAGAGGGTTAATAATTTAGGGTTGTATGTATTTTTGTATGTTGTATCATAAACAAATAGAAATTTAAAATTTTGTCTAAAAAATAAATAAAAAATTTAGGGGTGGACTACCCCTAACATTTAGGGGGATGAAAAATAGATGTTGGCCGATTCGCATAGATACCGGATATGCACAAAAAATTTCATCAAAATCGGTCAATCCGTTTCGGAGGAGTATGGCAACGAAAACTGTGACACGAGAATTTTATATATTAGATAGAAATGTAAATTAAATATGTAAATGTGTATAATTATGTTGTGTGTATATGTGGTGTGTGTACAGGTGAATGTGTGAGTGTGCAGATTTATAGTAGTGTAGTCAGTTTAGTAAATTCTCGGTGTTATCATAATAGGGGGTAGTTCTATTAGTCAATTGAATAATTTTAATTGGGAAAAAGGAAATGATCGGATAGGGAGATTAGAGAGGAGAAATGAAAGAGAAGATGTATTAAGAGGATGGGATATGAAGAGGTGAAAATGGGCCATCGGAAAATTTATTGTCCATCTTGAGACACAACTTACTTAGTTTCGGTGTTAGTAAGGTCACTGCCTATCGAGCCTTTCCGTAACACAGCGGATATACTTGGTAGAAGAAACTAGCAGGAAAAGGAAAAGAAAAATGCTACAAATAGGGCTGTATGAAATACAAAAAAAATTACGCGCTAGTCCATTGCGCCACGGAGGTTCTCCCAGACATATCTAATATAAACATCATTGGCAAACTACTCCAAAGTATCCCCACAAAAGTCTGTGGCACATAGCAAGTATAATGATTTTAATTAACCACAAAAAGAATTCGCCTCCGGGTGGATTCGAACCACCAACCTTTCGGTTAACAGCCGAACGCGCTAGCCCATTGCGCCACGGAGGCTGTGCCAGATATATCTAATATAAACACCATTGGCAACTGTTTCCAAAGTATTCCCACAAAAGTCTGTGACACATGTCAGAGTATAATGGTTTTAATTAACCACAAAAAGAATTCGCCTCCGGGTGGATTCGAACCACCAACCTTTCGGTTAACAGCCGAACGCGCTAGCCCATTGCGCCACGGAGGCTGTGCCAGATATATCTAATATAAACACCATTGGCAACTGTTTCCAAAGTATTCCCACAAAAGTCTGTAACACATGTCAGAGTATAATGGTTTTAATTAACCACAAAAAGAATTCGCCTCCGGGTGGATTCGAACCACCAACCTTTCGGTTAACAGCCGAACGCGCTAGCCCATTGCGCCACGGAGGCTGTGCCAGATATATCTAATATAAACACCATTGGCAACTGTTTCCAAAGTATTCCCACAAAAGTCTGTAACACATGTCAGAGTATAATGGTT